>CM060988.1:50155064-52655064 GCA_030765065.1 Deroplatys truncata | reverse complement strand
AAATATTTTGCTCTAAGATAATAGTAAAAAATTAATCCTTAAATAGCTTGATTACAATTATTTTCTAATGATACCTGAAAAGTCTTTCATTAAGCCTCTTAGTGCTATAAACTTATTCTGATTTTACCATATTTGCCTAAGTCTTTTAACTCATTAAGAATTAACCATTTAGGTTTTACCGATTCGAGGTCGGATATGAATTTTGGACTCCTAAATAGTTGTTCAGAGAATCTATCCACTGCTATCAATTTAATGTAATTTGTTCGAAGAGTCTAGCTGCCCTACTTCGGGAATAATGAAACATCAAAGTTTAAAACTCTGGCGAGACTCGAACTCAGGTCCCTAGAGATATCTTTCCGTAACTAATCAATAATACAGAACTATGTGAATCCTTGTTGATGCTAAAAGGGCATAAAGTCAGTAGTTGGTGTTTGTATGTGAAGTATCAATTCTTGGTAGCGATATTTATTTGTAGTTCTAGTTATTAAAATTATTTTCTTGGTAAATATCGTCGTTTTTAGAACGCTTCGGAGAAATGTACGCTGGACCTTTTAACAAGACATGGGGAGAAACCGCTAGGGTGAAACTCGGACACAATAGCCGCTAAATTGTATACAGAAGGGGAGACAGAGTATCGATCTCCCTCCCAGGCAATAACATGCGGGGCTGTATAGTCTGTGCTCCAAAAATTGGTATACAGAATTTCTAATCCATGTATGCCACTAACAGAAGGTTTAGCGTTCTTATCAGTGTATTTAAGTACAGAGTGACGCTTGTTAACCTTTAAAGCTAAATATTCCAATATTTTTTCTTCGCTTGTGATTCCACTCTGCAAAATTTCTCATTGTAATAAAGAGGTGTGCTTTAGTTAGCGAACATCGTATACTAGCCATTTCTACGATAACTTTCAGAACCCTCTTGTTGCATTTTAGAGGATAACACAAGCGTGTTATCGGCCCGTTCAAAGCAACAAGTCTCGGTAGGATGGTGAAAATTAAACCTTTCGATTTTAACTTGCATTTTTTATTTGATGTATATGATTAGAATTAACGCTGCGTACTTTATAGCGGATGAATCATGTCTCATAGCTGACTGGAAATGCAGACATTATTTTGATTACCTCCTCCAACCCAAAGCCGAGGAGGAGGGGGACCTTTAAATGCTTCTTCTTCAAGTAAATGTCAACACGTGGACATGTAAGCGACCCTCGCAATTACGAACTCCAGCAGTAACCATTAATATATCCAGAAGACTCATGCACTATAGGTCCCCTTTGCCTGAAAGACCAATTGAACCAAGTGAACCAATTAAAAAGCCATAAATTGATCCAGAAAATACACGCTACTTGGTTCGGGCTTACATGAAAGACCAATTGAACCAAGTGAAACAATTAAAAAGCCATAAATTTATCCAGAAAATACATGCTACTTGGGTCGGGCTTTTTTGAAAGACCAATTACAGCCAATTTAAATCAATTAAGCCAATTAAAAAGCCATAAATTGATCCAGAAAATACAAACACCAACTACTGACTTTATGCCCTTTTAGCATCAACAAGGATTCACATAGTTCTGTATTATTGATTAGTTACGGAAAGATATCTCTAGGGACCTGAGTTCGAGTCTCGCCAGAGTTTTAAACTTTGATGTTTCATTATTCCCGAAGTAGGGCAGCTAGACTCTTCGAACAAATTACATTAAATTGATAGCAGTGGATAGATTCTCTGAACAACTATTTAGGAGTCCAAAATTCATATCCGACCTCGAATCGATAAAACCTAAATGGTTAATTCTTAATGAGTTAAAAGACTTAGGCAAATATGGTAAAATCAGAATACGTTTATAGCACTAAGAGGCTTAGTGAAAGACTTTTCAGGTATCATTAGAAAATAATTGTAATCAAGCTTTTTAAGGATTAATTTTTTACTATTATCTTAGAGCAAAATATTTAATGATCAATAGCTATTAAACTAAGGGAGTTGTATGGACGGATCAAAAATGTATTTATTAGATGTAATTCATTATCTGTGTTAAACCGTGATATGTACTTAGGTAACCTATGGTCCTTGTTCGAATCTTTATAAAAATTTAATGGTTCATAAATATTAAACTAGGAGACATATACGGCTGGAATAAAAAGTGTTTAACCCATATATATTTATAAGTATACTTAAGTATCCTTAGGTCTGAATTAAAATTCTTAATTTTCTTTCTTTTTTTTCTTCTTTCTCTCTTTCCTTCTTCCTTTCTACTTTATTCCTTTCTTCTTCTTGATCAGCACCCCCACGCGCACACACACACATACACAGACATAAACACACAAACCCATACACACACACACGCAGACACACACCCACGGACATACACACACACACGCATACATACACAGCCCGAGACAGTTCAAAACACACACGCATAAACATACACACAGACGCACATAGACATTCACACACACAGACACACAGACACACACACACACATACACAGACATAAACACACAGACTCATACACACAGACACACACGCCCACACACACACGCACACACACACAGACATAAACATACAGACTCACACACACAGACACGCACACCCCGAGACAGTTCAAAACACATACACACACACACAGATACATAAGCAGACATACACAACACATTCGAGCACCTCTCCAAACACACGAACATGTTCGAACACCTACGGAAACGTCCGAATACCTGTGTAACGTATTGAGATATAAGAGTTTAGACGCTTAATCATCGTTTTATTATTAAAATTCAGTATATAATTGATCTAAAAGGTTCGTGCTACCTCTATAAATAGGGTGACCGCGGACACTGGACTTCATTGTGCTAATTAGTCTTGCGGTGTTAACATCATGTTCTCTCCAAGAATAATCAGCTTTCTAAAGTGTTATCAAGGCAAAAAGGTCTACATTTCCCTTGAAGAAGGATTAATACGTTATTGCATCAAGAATAAAGATGAATAACTCAGCGTATAAGGATATTATTCCAAGCGCTACTGGATACGCTTGTATTAAATGTAGAAAGGAATTCCTCCGAAGTTATGACAAGAGAAGACACGAGATGAACTGCAAGAAGCTCTTCAAATGTAAACATTGTAATGTAACCTTTAATGATGGTTACAAGGGACAGCGGCACGAAGACGTATATGAAATAAGCAGTCCTCAGAAGAAAAACAGATTGGAGCCTACCAAACATCACATATTATCCACAATGGAGGACTGTGACATGAAAGAATACGAGACAGCGTTCGAAGGACGATTGAAATCGTATTTTATACGATGCGATTCATCTAAGGACTTGAATATGTACCTGCATGAGACCAAACAACGAATAATCCAGGCAGTGCATAAAGAGCTTGGTATTCACAAGAGTGTGAAAATTAATCTGCTGGTTGAGTGCCGATTTGTAAACAGTATCGGAGAAACCTGTGACAAAACAATTAAAACACGGAATCAAGCTGCTTTCTTAGAAACGGATCTGGCCTCTATGCTGGAAACGAAAATGAAGAAGTTGGTTACTGAAATGGAGGAGTCACAATTAAAGGGAAGCAGCTGGGCTCTGCTTGCTGTGGAAGGGGTGCGCCTTCGTATTAACAAGTACAAACCCTTACGAGGAAGCAGCTACATAGCACTACCGCCATCTATTGAAGCAATGAAAGCATGCATTAACATCCAGAATTTAACTGATGAGCTATGCTTCATATATTCTGTACTAGCCAAGTTCGTTGAGAAGAATGCACAGCGTGTGAGTAAATACAAACAGCTTCAAGATAAGTATGACTTCAGCTGCGTTTCCTATCCTACTCCACTTTCTCAAATACCTAAATTTGAGAAGCTTAATAGGATGTCTATCAACGTTTTCGGTCTGGATGTAAAGCATGAAGTGTATCCGATAAAGGTTGCTGACTCTGAGCTACCTGACCACCGTGACCTCCTACTATTGAGTGACAGTAGTGGAAAACATCACTATGTATATATCAAGAATTTTGAGAAGCTCGTTCGACGTCAGAAAACTAAGCATGATGGAGTGATATATACCTGTAAGCGGTGCTTTACACATTTTGACGATCGATATGGACGTAGTGGACTGGAAAAGCTGCAAGAACATGCATCCATCTGTAATCAGCATGGTGTTGCAAGGGTAGTTATGCCTGCAAATGAGAAATCAATTGTACAGTTTAAAAATTTTGAGAGGATGTTGAAACTACCTTACGTCATCTATGCAGACTTTGAAAGCATTCTCGCTCCATGTCATACATGCATACCCAGTCCTGAAACTTCTTATACAACCCCTTATCAAGAGCATACAGCAATGAGCTTCTGTGTTTACGTTAAACCATCAACCAGCGTTGAACATCTGGAAACTGGTCTTCCTAAGCATCCCTATGTATATCGTGGTGTTGATGCTAATCAGAAGTTTATGGAATACCTGTCATTCCTTGCAAAGGAGATTTATAATATATACAAATCTGTCATGCCTCTGAAACTTACAGATCAACAGCAAAAGGATTTTGAGTCTTCTATAGTATGCTACTTGTGTGGAAAAACCTTTACAGAAGTGAACTATAAAGTACGCGATCATGATCACATCAGTGGTGAATACCGAGGAAGTCTTCATAATGAATGCAATTTAGCCTGTAAAACGCCTAAATATATCCCTGTCTTCATGCACAACCTCAGTGGGTATGACTCACACTTCATTGTTAAGGAGTTGGGATGTACAAGTGAACGTGTGGAGGTAATTCCTAGCTCTGAAGAAAGCTATATCTCATTCTCCAAGTATGTAGGAGATATAAAGCTTCGGTTTGTAGATAGTTTTCGGTTCCTGAGTACAAGCTTGGATAAGCTGGTAAAAAATCTGACATCGTACCCTGAAACATTGAAGTACTTCGGAGAAGACAAGATGAAATTGATGACACGTAAGGGTGTATTTCCCTATGATTACGTCACTTCATGGAACGTCTTGAACGAGACCTGCCTGCCTCCTAAGGACTCCTTCTACAATAAATTAAATGAAGAGGAAATTAGTGATGCTGACTACGATCATGCTAAACATGTATGGGAGCTGTTTAATGTGAGAAACCTGGGTGAATACAGTGATCTCTACTTAATCTCGGATGTTCTCCTTCTAGCTGATGTCTTTGAGACATTCAGAGAGCAAACTCTCAAAACGCATAAAGTTGATCCAGCACATTATTTTACCTCTCCAGGACTTACATGGGACGCCATGTTACTGTATACTGGAATCGAACTGGAACTGTTACAGGATTATGACCAACTACTCATGATAGAATCCGGCATAAGAGGAGGTTTATGCCAAGTTTCCCACCGCTATGCAGAGGCTAATAACACTTACATGGACAAGTTTGATCCGTCGAGACCAACCCAATTCATCACATATGAGGACTCTAATAACCAATATGGGTGGGCAATGTGTCACGCCCTTCCTTTTGGTGGATTTCAGTGGGTTTCACCTGAAGAAATAAACTTACAAAGACTAGAAGAAGATGATCCTCATGGATACATATTAGAAGTTGACATCGAGTATCCTGCTGAACTCCATGATCTGCATAATGATTTACCATTCCTGCCTGAGTGTCTGAAACCAGAGGAGTCTACTACAAAGAAGTTAATTCCTCACCTTGGATCACGAAAGAAGTATGTAGTGCAATACATGACTTTGAAGCAAGCTCTTAGTCATGGACTACGACTAACAAAAATCCATCGTGTGCTACAATTCCGACAGTCACAGTGGTTAAAACTGTATGTGGAATTTAACAACAGACTACGACAAAAGGCTGCAAATGATTTTGAGAAGGATCTCTACAAACTGTTCAACAATGCTATGTTTGGAAAAACAATGGAGAACCTTCGTAATCGTGTGGATATACGGTTGGTGGCAAACGAGAAGACTCTGGAAAAGTTAATTGCAAAGCCTACGTTTATCGATCGAACAATATATGCTACCAATCTAGCTGCTGTGCATATGGCCTCCCGACAGATTGTCTTCAACAAGCCTATATACATTGGAATGAGTGTGTTGGACATCTCCAAGACATTAATGTACCACTATCATTATGATGTGTTGTTATCGCATTATGGAGTTGAAAACCTGAAGCTGATGTATATGGATACTGATTCATTCATCCATCAAGTTACAACTGAAGATGTGTACAAGGACAAGCTACGTTTTCTTGAGCATCTGGATACGGCTGATTATCCTACGAACCATATATGCTATTCAGCTCTAAACAAGAAAGTGCTTGGTAAATTTAAAGATGAGGCTAATGGTAAAATCATCCAACGCTTTGTCGGACTGCGACCTAAGATGTATGCGCTAGATATCCACGGCTCAATCATAAAAAAGATTAAAGGTATAAAACGTGGCGCTATTAAGCAGCACATCACATTCGACAGTTATACAGACTGTCTTAAAGCCAGAGAAATAATAAGGACACCCATGAATCTGATCCTGTCACGAAAACATACTGTTACCACAGTGCAAGTGAATAAAATGCATTGACTCCATACGACGATAAAAGAGTCGTTGCTGAGGATGGAATAACGACATATGCATATGGCCATTACAGCATTACAAGCAGTGCCTAAGAGAATCTAATCCTTAGATGATAATTTTCTCGTGATTCTACAACTTTAAAAAGTGGAAGTTTGCCATATACTGTGTATACATCTAGCAGACACCTAAGAATGAATAAAAATAAGAATGTTGAGTGGGAGGTGGTAACCCTGCCATTAGGAGCAAATCCTAGTGCTAGTCTCAAGCCTAGATAAAAGGGGAGAGACATCTACCCTTATCATCCTTATCTAATAAAGCATCAATTAACTGGTAAAGACGATACACCTAACCAACAATTAACCATACAAAAACAGAAAAGCTGAATAAAACAATAATATCACTAACAGAACCTAAGGTCGAGTTAGAAAAGGCATCTCTACATACTTTCATGCATGCTAGCATTAGAATATTGAGAAGACCATAAAAGGATCCGATATGACTGTAAAAACGTTAGAAATGGTTATAGATCATAAGACTTGCGTAATACAAGAGAAAACTCTATAAACAAGAGAGAATGCCTGAAAACCATTTCCCAAAAGCCCTCATAAAAACAGCCACTACATTTACCAAAAGCCAATAAACGATCACTACACTTATCCAAAAGCCGACAAAACAGCCACTACACTTATTCAAATCCGATAAAACACCCGCTACTCTTTCCAAAGCCTATAAAACAGCCCCTACACTTTCCAAAAGTCTCTTCAGGAACTCTTAATGGTCTGCGTCTATGCCCCATCCATGACCTAAAATACCTTTAAAGAGCCACAAACACTCCTAGCACGAGCTTTGAAAACGTCTTGAAAATTGTCAAAATATCTTAAAAGCATCATAAAACACCTCGAAATATTCTGAAGCCTATATGAATACCCTGAATCTACCTGTTCCAGTTCCCTAAATGCTGCTGAAACATCTAAAATTTCCCTGCCTCATACCATAATGTCCTGAAAGCCTTGTTCATATCAAAAAAATATCTGTACCTATGCTTAAAATGTCTCTAAATGAACTCTAAAATGCTCCACAATTCCTAGTACACTGACTAAAATGCTTACACCAATACCCTAAAACACGTATCTGTATCTATGTCTAAAAATATTTTAAAGCCAGTAAGAGGATGTCAAATGGCTGTTCTACCGCATTAAAACATCATCAGAATACCTGCAAAGTTATCTAAGCATGTGCCTAAAAAGCTTCTAAGTGTGTTCTAAAATAGTTATATTGTGCTCTAAATACCTCTGAAATTCTTACTCTTCCCTTCTGGAAAAACATCCTACATACCTTCAGTCCCTGTCTTCCCTAGCATTTCTCCCAGTATTCCCTACCTCTCATAAAGCGCATTCCTCCTGCCTCCCCCTCTAGCTGAGTATCACTCCTTGGTTTCCTATCTAACCTAACTTTAACACCTGTCTATCCTAGCATAGGATCTCTCTCCGTTTTCTCGTCTCTCCTTATAAACACATACTCAATTCTCCTAACCTAACACCCCTCCTCCTGTTCCTAACCTCCCTCATATAAAGGACATACTCTACCCTTCAACTCTGTCTAGCCTAACACTCCTCCTCGTTTTCCTATACCATTCATATAAACCATACTCTACTTCTTGACCTCTGCCTAGCCTAACACCCCTGCTCCTGTTCCCTGCCTCTCTCATATACAAGACATGCTCTGCCCTTCAACTCTGTCTAGTCTAACACCCCTCCTCGTTTTCCTATACCTTTCATATAAACCCTACTCTACTTCTTGACTTCTGCCTAGCCTAACACCCCTGCTCCTGTTCCCTACCTCTCTCATATACAAGACATGCTCTGCCCTTCAACTCTGTCTAACCTAACACCCCTCCTCGTTTTCCTATACCTTTCATATAAACCATACTCTACTTCTTGAGCTCTGTCTAGCCTAACACCCCTGCTCCTGCTCCCTACCCCTCTCACATACAAGACATGCTCTACCCTTCAACTCTGTCTAGCCTAACACCCCTCCTCGTTTTCCTATACCTTTCATATAAACCATACTCTACTTCTTGATCTCTGCCTAGCCTAACACCTCTGCTCCTGTTCCCTACCTCTCTCATATACAAGACATGCTCTGCCCTTCAACTCTGTCTAGCCTAACACCCCTCCTCGTTTTCCTATACCTTTCATATAAACCATACTCTACTTCTTGACCTCTGCCTAGCCTAACACCTCTCCTCGTTTTCCTATACCTTTCATATAAACCCTACTCTACTTCTTAACCTCTGTCTAGCCTAACACCCCTGCTCCTGTTCCCTACCCCTCTCATATACAAGACATGCTCTACCCTTCAACTCTGTCTAGCCTAACACCTCTCCTCGTTTTCCTATACCTTTCATATAAACCATACTCTACTCGACCTCTGACTAGCCTAGCGCTTCTCCTCGTATTCCCTGCTACTCTCATATAAAGCACATTCCTCCTACTTCAGTACCTATCTATCCTAGCATCTCCTCGTTTTCCCTATCCTTTCCCTTATAAAGCGTATATTCAGACCTTTCAAACCCTGTCTAGTCGACATCTAACCTCATATTCCCTATCTCCCCCCATATAAACGCATTTTTCCTCCTTGGATGCTCTCCTAGTCTAGCATCTACCCTCGTTTTCCCTATCTTTTCCCATATAAACGCAAAAAACTGTGCCAGGTCTGTCCTAAATAACCTACTGATATCTAAGGCCTAAAAATGAATTTGTAAGGGTTTTTGTTGCCATATATCACATTTAAATTCATCTTGTAAACAGTAGGGCAATAAAATCTTGTTCGTTTGGTATAAAATGTTTGTTTTTTAGATATTCTCCGGTGTGCTTCCGTGGAGTCCCTACACAACATCCAGCAGTAATCTGAAATCATTGAAGAATTCCATCGTTCTTGGCATTTCTTCTCCATTTCTCGAATATCCTGATGGAATCTCTCCCCTTGTTCCTCACTGACTACCCTAGGTTGTCAGAAAAGACGTCCAAATGTGAAAACAGAAAGTGTATTTGAGACTCATGTTGCATCGTAAAGTTGTGAACTTCTGTAGCATGTTGTTCACAATTTTAACGTAGTCAGAATGTTTATTGCTTCCTAGAAAGTTGTCTACGGCTTCTTTAAATGCATTACAAGCATATTTATCTTCAAAAGTCATAGTAGCTTCAAATTATCTGTCTTTAAATAATGCTCTGATTTGTGGATTCACAAAGATATTTGAAACAATCACCATCTTGGTTAAGTGTTTTTACGAGATGTTTCATTGCACCAAGTTTTTTTTATGAAGATGTGGTAAACGAATTTTGTTAGGATCCACCAGGCTGCTCCTTATTATCTGGCGTTAAACGTTCTCTTTTGGGCCTTTGATTTTGTTTCCAATGTTTGTTTTAGCCCTACAATCCCACTCGCATAAATAACATGGATATTTTATGAATCCATGTTGTTGGCCTACTATCATACAGATTACTTTCAAATCTCTACACATCAACCACTGATGTTCAGCATATTTAATTCTTTCTAAAACACACTTCAAACTTTCATAATTCTCCTTCAGCTGCACTGAGTGCGCTACTGGAACTGAAGAAAGAGCATTCCCATTGTGAAACAGCACACCCTTAAGCCTTCTTTTAATGGAATCAATAAATAGGCCCCATTAATGTGGATCATATGTAAGACAACCCAGTTTCTTTATTAATTCTGGAATGTTATTACAGTAAACTAGAGTTTTTTATTCGCTGAAGTATTGCAACAAATACCTTTCCCTCTTCCTGTAGAAGGCCATTGAAGTATCAACTGCAAGTAAGTTGTTTTCCTCTAGTCTGGAACCTAACACCTCAGCTGCATCCTTGGGAATATTTAAATCCTTTACAATATCATTTAGCTTGGCTTGTGATAATGGTTGTGGGCATTTGTTGATTCAGAAACGAACTCCTCGGACACAAGTGATGGTGGTGAATCATTGTTACTTTCTGTATCTGAAATAAGTTCACTACTGTCTATAGGTGGCTTAGGCATAGGAATATCACGTTCATGGGCTCATAGAAGATGGCAAGTTTGGGTATACAATTCCTGTTTTGTTCTTTGATTTAAAACCCTTCACATTGCATGTACAAAAGTAACAGTCACCACTGTGATTGTGAGGTTCATACCACACCATTGGTATTCCAAAACGTAGTGATTGTTTCTTCCTCTTTGTCCAATTTCGTAAGTCTTAAACACAAACACTGCACACATTATGAGGAGCCCACGACCTGGATTGACCTCCTACTTCAATTCAGAAGTAAGCTTTGTACCCATTTGTTACAAATGAGGTTATGTTTTTTCTTCGGATTCTTCACAATGAAACTACCACAAATATAACAAAATGAAGCTGAATTATTTATACAACACCTTCTTTCCATTACGCTGTGCTGGGTTACATATGATTAAGCTAACAAAATTGTATTATTTAAAAGCTAATTTATTGCTTTATACAACTTAAGCCCTGTCACAGATGAATCCGCAATACAAAATGGTGTAAGCAGCTGAGAGTGTGCTGCCACCCGCCATAAAACAGTCAACTATTTCCATTTAATAGCTTTATTCCAATAGATGACTTTCTTGTAGTAGTGTAATTGTTCATGATCACATAATAGATACACAAATAAATAAAAATGGAAGATATGGATTTTGAAAGAAATGGTATGTAATACGACAATATGGACTTCATTTTTGGAAATAACTATAAAAAGATCTGAATATCTAATCAGCAAAATCATTGTTGACCTGTGTTATCATCAGCTGATTATTGCTTTTTATTTATTATAACTCGTTTAAGTGTAATATAGTTAATATTGCTAATGCCTCTTCGTTTTACTTATAAACAAAATTACAATAGTGGTAATTTTTGGTTATGAAATTATATTCACTATCAAACATCACTGCTACTGATAATGTAATGGTTGCTATCTACGGGTATGGCAGACTATTAAATAAGTGCACATACATAAGAAATGAAGAAAACCTTTAAGCATATATTTAGAGTGAAAGGGGAAACACAAGATTGAGTAGCTCCACAGACATCTGAACTTGCAACCTATGACTCTCTCTACTACTGAATTAACAGTGCTCCAGTAAATGTGACAATGTAACGAGACTTAGTCATATTCCACGTGAGAACTATAAATTGCGTTTTGTTTACAAATATTGAGTGTTGAAATATTCTGAAACGTCTGTCTGTCTGAAATATCGTATATGAACTATTTTAGGGAAGACTTTTGTGACTATAGTTGTTTTCCCCATTATAACTACTAGAAGTATATACGAAGGGTTGTAGTCTAGCTATTTCGAGGACTGATGGAAGTGCTCGATTCCAGCTCGTCTCTCAGACGCCGGCCAATTTTAAGTTGACCGAATGTATTTTTGTGTTGTTGGTCCAAGTTAGCTGCAATGGTACTGCATACCAATCCTTTGGCCTATAGCTGGGTATACAAGGGACACCGGGAGAATGCGTAGGGATGTCACCGGCGCAGACACAGCCGAAAATCTCAGTGCTCTGGCTCAACCTAACACAGCGATTCTGGCTCTAAGATCCCGGATGAATGTCATTCCCTACCCGTGGCGAACCGTGGTAGCTGCCCAGTTACCCTAAAGATAACGACCCCATGCCAACGGCCTGAACACTGGGCTAGCACAAGTTCTTGTAAATATAGTGAATGACCTATGCTTGAAAGAGGAAGGGAGAGAGAGTGAAATAAAATAAACAAAATGTAGATAAATAATCTTATGTGTTACATTCACATGTATTTCTCTAACTTCCATTGCTTATTAGTAGGTATAAAAATTATTCCTACGAAAGTTTATATTCCTATTCTCCTATCTACTATCCTATCATTTTAATTCAAATAAACCTTTCCGTAAATAGCTACATTACACACACTTCATTGTGGATAGAAAGGAAACAGCGATAATCAAATGTTTTAGAACTGGACGCTGTATTATGGCCATAAGATTCCATACACTTCCGTGCAATCGAGAGATGCAACTGCATATCGACAGGGCTATAAACAGACGGCTAATTATTGAACAGTTGCAAAAATTAACAACGGATATGTTGAAAATGACTGATGCCACAAAAGAAGTTAATTGAATTAATTGTGGTTTTAAAGAGATCTTCTGTGTGGTACGTTTTCGTCTATTACTTAACGTTTACCAGTTATACAAGATTATGCAAAATTCCTTACGCGTGAACTTCATAGACTATTAAACAAAATTCAAGGTATAGATTTGTTTGTCATATATGAGATTTCATTCAAAATCGTTAGAGCCACCATTTGAAGATAGAATGTTTCGAAAAATGTTCCATATGAAAGGTAGTTAGGTGTGGAGGAATATTTGAAAATCATCCGATCACATATTTGGAAGATACTGAACCCAACACCAAGTTTGGTACTCCTCTGTCTTTTTGATTTTGAATTATGTTATTCACGACACACACACACAGAGACAGACGCACATACATTTGACTAAAAGTACTTTTTTGTATTCTGGTGTCCTCAAGATATGCATTTCTAGTGAATTCTTGGTATCGAATTTTTCGGTGAAATGCAATACCTTCTCTACCCAATATATACGTGGCAGATAAAGTAAAAAGTAATAGATATCTATATTTCTGTATAATATATATTCCAGAACTCACATAACAAACCAACTGCTGTTTCAGGACAGACAGCATGCTGTGCCAAGACAATGCAACTCCCTCTACCATTGCAGTCACTGTTCATGTGATGTATTCCTCAATTTAAGAATAATATTAAATTAAATTTAGTTCTTCTTATGGACGCTTTATAACTACTGTGGTCCTTAGCGTCCCATTCTATATTGGGCGTGAAAGACTGGAAATTTTACTCAGAGGTCTCTATCAGGCTTGAGGTTCCTTTACGTGCCGTAAATCTATAACATGGGTCCACTAGCTTTACTTTCATTCCGAAGGAAGACATGTTAGTGGTTTCTACGCCCGAAAAAAATCCATCGCCCTCCGCCGGGTTTGAACCCGCGAGCTCGGGAACTAGAGACAACATGGTAACTACTACACCACAGAGTACGACAATACAATAATATAAGGAGGATATACGGTTAAAGAGGAGATAGGTCAGCTACACACACCTTCTCTCTTCAGGAAAGACCTCTGTAAATCAACCTCTGAGGTAAGTTACCACTAGCCAATGCAAACCTCACTGTAATTGCAAATTATTCCAATTGAATGACGTTAATAGATGTATTGAGAAAGCAAATCGCAAGCTCCTTTACTATTAACGGATCATCGACAAGTCGCTACGCATTTCTCGTGTAATCAAGATTCCCCTAGAGACGGAGATTCTGGTGGCAGCACTGCCTGTCGCTAGCGTAGGTTAGGTTCACGTATGTCATTCATGAAAGGTAATGTAGATAAACAAAATGAAACTCGCCTATTTAAAGATGATGTCGAAAATGCTTATATTTTCTTGAAGATACGGATTCACTCGCTTTTATTTAATTTGAAACACCGTAGTTAAAGCATCTTTAGTTACAAATGCTATATAAACTGTAATAATTGCAGTTTTCAGCTTTTCAATTGTTTTAGGAATTGTCCTTTAGACAGAAGCTTTAGCGGCTCCCCAACAAAGTAATCGGGAGGGGACAGATTAGGAGAGCGCGGTGGCCACAGACCTTGAGAAATTAGCCTTTCCCCAAAAATTTCTACTAACAGCCCCAAAGATTGATGTGATGTATGAGCAGTGGTGTTGTCTTGTTTGACAAAATGCACCGTTAACCTTATCTTCATTTAGCTGTGTAGTAAACAGAAGAAAATATCCGAGCAGTAAACACTGGAATTAACTAAGGCGTGTGAAAGGTTTTGGCCCAATAATTCGCAAACGAGAGATCGTACACAATACTCCAATTTTCCCTGAATGCAAAGGGTATACTGAATGGCATTAGGATTTTCAATGCAGCATATTCATGTATTTTGTGAGTTTACGCATCCAGGTACATGAAACCAAGCTTCATCAGTAAAACAATACCGTATCCAACACGTCAATTACGTGGGGTACAAAAAACCTCCGAAACCGTTCACAATACTCTGCTCTTTTCCCGTGATCTGTTAGTTTTAAGTTGTACACGGACACCTCACATGGTTACAAACCGAGCTCTTTATTATTGATTGTAAGAAATATCACATTGTTGGGCCAATTTATTAATTGATTTCTGTGGACTTTTAAGAGTTCTATCCGATATATCTGCCAGTTTTGCTTCTGTTAGGACACTCGCAGTATTCTTCACATAACCTGTCTCCCGAAATTTACCAGTTAAATCAATCACCGAATCGCGGAGCAGTAGTTTAGAGTAGGAAACCTGGCAACTCACTTTCTCAGTGTCATTTCCACGTTCATAAAGAATGTTTTCCACTGAAAACATACGTTCCTCTATAGAGTACATTGCTGTTACCTCACGTACACGTCAGTGCTCGCAGCACAAGAACAACAACTCGTCCGCTGGCAGCTGGCGATTACTTGCGATAACCTGCTGGCAATCATAGCATTGGGTTGGATTGGAATGGGGAAAACCTTAGGAGAGCCTTCCTCATCTCGAGCGGTAGGCACCAGCATGGTATGGAGCAGGTTGTTGATGACCCGTTGTAATACTGCAACACCTTCAGCCGGAAGACTCTTTAGCCAGTAATTATTCGTGTATAAACCCTTCAAAAATGGATTGTAAGAAGTGAAATTATTAACACAAGTAAAATAAGAGCTTCACTATAACAATGAGTTCACTATAACTATTATTAGTATGTTTTCAGATGAGAAGCACTTTCCCAGGCTAGCATTCCTGTATAAGCTCTTCAAAGGATTGTAACAAATAAAATAATTTAATAAAGCAAGTGCTGACAAAATAGAAGCTCTACCTTGAATTGTGAGTTGCTTTAAATTGAAAGACACAAAAACATTATTCTATTACTTCTGTTCAAGTGAATTACTTCTCTTGAATAGAATTGGTAGAAGTATTGAAAATGCAAATCACAGTTTCAATAAATCCTTTACTGCTATTAGTACCATGGTTTCAACTGAAACACAATTTACCCAGCTGACATTTCTGTATCACCTCATCAAAATGGGTTTTATTAGTTCGTAAGACAAAAAAAGCATGTCCATGGCAGTAAAATTTGCCAATTCTAGAAAACAAATGAGAGCCCACAACTAATACATCAAACACAAGCCCATGCTTTATACCCTAAACAGAAATATAATCATAGCATCAGATAGCACCTCATATCTAACTTTCTATAACTTAAACCCAGTGAGCAAACCCATCAGGGAAGACAGAAATGGAAAGCGCCTGTTTTAGGTTTGCATGAAATTTGAAATTACATATTCACTCACCAAGAAAACCACGGAGGATCTTCCCATATCTCTATGCTAGTAAGACTGACTACTCTCTCCTCGAACCAACCACCTCTGGCTCCACACACAAGCACCTCGCCCGACACACACAGGCACCTCGCACAGCCAGGCAGCAATCTTGTTAATCGCCCCCCTCCAAAAAAAACAGGCGAAGTTAAGCGTCTGGAGCCATATTGAGGGCAAACACTACCATGGCGCAATCCATAATGACTTTAAAGTCCTAAAGGTAAGAAGCAAAACGCTGACGGGCCTATAAAATAATCCTGAAATAGAGTCCCCGAAAATTGCTCGGTGTTATTGTAATTCAGTCTATATCGAATGCCTTCAGGATGTGGGCGGATGTCATACTGAAAAGAATGCGCCTGTTTTGTTATACTGAATTTTGGTTAAAACATATTATGTTCTGTGACAGCAGATTTACTCACACAGTTAATTCCTCAATTTGTGTTCCTTCTAACACGTTCCGATTCTCCGCTTTGCATTCGCACTGTAAATCATCCATGAGGACATTCTGTAGATACAGCAAAGTAAAGGACAGAGAGGTTCTACAGTATTCAGTAAACAATAACAATATTTAGGCATGTCCATTCAGTGCGTTAAACATTTTTAGATACGAAAGGATAGGTGTGACGTTTTCAATGTAGACTTTGCCGTAAAGAGAAGGGCCCCCAAAACCGTCTCAGAGCACCCTATGCAGACCAGTCGGCCCATTGTGCTTCAAACGTGACCTTTGGGAGGGTGGGATGGAAGGAGACTCCGGAAGGGTGACCAAATCCAGATGCCGAAGGGCGCAAGCATGAACGAGGTCCATAACGTTTCTATATAGAACGATCCGACACCGCATGGTTCCTCCCTGCCCACAACAACCAACCTCCAGGGCCCCCCGAAGCGGAGCCCCAAGCTGAGGAGAAACCTAACTGAACGGCGCCGCAACCCGCCGAACACTGTCGCCTAGTCCTACAACCCTGAAACAGATGACAACGAAGATAATGAATACAGAAAATAAGAGGAAGGAGAATCGTGGTAGAAGATGAACCACCACAGCATTCGGCTGGCGACTCTGGGAAACCACGAAAAACCCAGAGTGAGTAGTAGCCGGGATGAATCCCGGGACCTTCTGTTACTCAGTCTTAGACCAGTTCATGGGTCCAGCTGTTGTATGTTCAGTAAAGTAAATAAATACATAAATAAAAAATGCGAATCTAAGCTATGTTTACTATAATGTATTATTACTAAATTTAAAAGTTGCATGGATTAACCATTTTCCTTGGCTTTATAAACTGTTGTTACACATGTGTTTACACTCCCTTGTCTAAAAGTACCTGTGGCACAACAACTGAATGAAACTTCAAATGTAAATTCAAAGCAGTAGCAGCAGCGGCGGCGCCGGTGGTGGGGTAGTTAGGGGATTTCTTTTTTCTAAAGCAGTTTCAGTGAGGTATATAGCTAATAATAAGAGAAATTGTATGAAAAAATAGTAAAGTCTTCTGATAACGGTGTAGGATATCTATGTGCCCATTGTTTTCATTTGCTTGTGTGAGTGTGTGTGTGTGTGTGTGTGTGTGTGTGTCTGTGTTTGTGACATCATATGCTACGCGTAAACTAGGTGGTTGATATAAATTGTGTTATTAACCATTTAAGGGTAATACTATAATTATGGTTGCATGAATTTTAGAGTGCACCTATTGATTTCTAAACCAGATATCTGAGTAGAATTTCAATGTTGTTTATATTTCGTATTCATTAAAACATTATTTTACTGTTAGTAAATGGAACATTCAAAATTTAGGTTTACTCCCTATGTCTCCAACATTTATATTCTGCTTTTTAGCTTACCTTCTTTACATAATTTAGTTACAATCCTCCATAAAACATTAACTTCTTGTGTAATACCTTTAAACTATGCCAACCTAGTTGCAAACCTGTGGACGCCTTCCACAGGAGCTGGCTTGTAAATAGAGTTAAAATTAATTTGAGTTTTATTTATGGACGCTCTTTAACTCTATGTATGTTCCTTAGCATCCCATTCTCTATTGGGCGTGAAATATCGGCAAGTTTGCTCAGAGGCCTCTTTATCCGGCTTGAGGTTCTTTTACGTGCCGTAAATCTAAGACACGGGATCACCGGCTTTACTTTCCTTCCGAAGGAAGCCATGCTAAGGACTTTTACGCCCGAAAAATAATCCATCGCCCTCCGCCAGGTTTCAACCCGCGATCTTGGGAGCTAGAGGCTAACACGGTACCAATAGTCCACTGAGAACACTTTAGGATAACAGTATAGTTATAGTTATAGTAACAATAAAGGAATAAATATATACGATAAATATTAGTAGGTGGCCGTTAAAGGTTCTTGAATGTTCCTCGAATGCGCAGCAACACACTGAGCATACGCTGTCCTGGAGTGAGGGCTTTACAACCGGTTTTCTTAAAGGCGGTCAGTTGAATTTAGAGTGGCACGCGCTAGTTAAGAGTGTCTTTCCCTGGGAGACTGAATTCTTTCGCAGGTGTTGCGAGTGGAAGTCCTGTAATATCTGTATGGAATCATCTTAAGCAACGGTTTTAATGTAGCTCCATACAAACCAACCCACTGTTATGTGACGCCCGGTAGTTCATTTTCGAGCAGTGTACTCAGGACATACAGCGATGTTGAGCAGATAAGTGGTAAAAGTTTCCTCTCATTGGTGGACTTACTGACGAGTATGGTGAATGAAAGTACGTCAAGGATGGCTGTATCAAACTGTATTTGTTTTTTAAATTGTTGTGTTGTAAATAATGGTAGCAAAATACTGCTGCTTGTTTTGAGAATTTACTTTAACAAGATTTTAGAAACAAAATTCGTGTCAATCACTTGCGGGGAAAAGGATAGTATAATAAATTAATAAAGTTAAATACTAGTAAATCATGTGTAATTGTAAATTTTTATTGCCACAGCTCAAGAATATGTTTTCTGCAGTCTATTTTAATGCACTCTGCCCTCTGTTTTAATCTGTTGTTGTTGAAAGTAAGAAATATATATTATTGTATATTAAAACAATAATTAAAGAACAGAAAAAATGGAAGTGAAGTTTCTACTTATTTTAGTATTAGATATAACATTTATTATTTGTACTTTCAGATGTTTATTATAAATGTCTTAATATGAATATAAATCAAATACTTCTTTCCCATACTGAATAACAACTCCTGTGCTGTTTCCGTTGAAATAAGAATTATCATAGTGAGATTGCAATACGATTCACATGAACGTGCAATACATCTCTGCAGTTCCGGTCTTCCGCCCTTTCCATTCGCTCATCAGTTTTTGGTTAGATTTTAACAAGAAAGCACTTGGCAGTACTTGTACACAGCAACAATAATCTAATAGCCCTATGTTAAGCTGATTTCATCATATGATACCAAGGATATCAGGCTCTCACATAGTTTCCGCAATGTCTAAACAGCATACGCCCTAACAACCGTTTACCCAGAGAAAGAAAAGTGTGGAAAAGTCGCATTGTCTGACGTCTGGGTTAATAGGAAAAGCAATGGTAATCTCAACCAAAGCGGCAACCGCCCCAGACTGTTACCCCAACAATAGCACTAACCGCCATTGTTAAACACCCAATGCTGAAGATTCTGGTGGGTAGCACTGTCTGCTAACCGAGCGGGGTGACTAGTGGGGAAGTTACGTCTGTAGCCCGTATTCGGGAGGTCCCAGGATCGATTTCCGGTGACCGCTCACTGTTACCCATGCGTTTTTCGTGGTTTCCCCGAGTCGCCAGCCGAATGCTGTGGTGGTTCATGTTCTACCACGATTCTCCTTCCTCTTATTTTCTGTATTCATCATCTTCGTTGTCATCTGTTTCAGGCTTGTAGGGCCAGACGACGGTGTTCGGCGGGTTGCGGCTGGGCGGTGGCTTGCGCTCTGTAAAGGTTTCTTCCCTGGAGTGGTTGCCGCGCCGTTCAGTTAGGTTTCTCCTCTACGTGGGTCTACGCTCCGGGGACCCTAGAGCTTGGTGACTTGTGGTCAGGGACCCTGCGGCAAGAGCTGCTTGATTGACCCCAATTGTAGGATCCCATTTAAAACAATTTAATTGACGCTAAACTGACCATCATAAGGTCGTCCAAAGAAAACACGACTAATGCATTTACTTTCCCCCATTATATCAACCAACTTTTATTAAAGCATTTCTTTCTACAACGTTTAGTTTTGCAGATATTGTACAGTCTCAACTTAAATGGTCCACCCTGTATAATTCAGTATAACAAAACGGGCATTGTTTTCATTATGACATTCATGCATATCCTCACGGCATACCGATATAGAGGCTGAATTAGAATAACACCGAAAAATTTTCGAGTAATATATTTCAGGAATATATAGGCTCGTCAGCGTCTTGTTTTTTGAGCTATAGGGCATTAAATTCAACATGTGTTGCCCATAATATGACTCTAAACAGTCTTAGATCCTCCTGGTTTTTTTGGGGGGGTGGCGGAATACCTGCCTGGCTGTGGGTCGGGCGAGTTGCCTGTGTGTGGGGCCGGAGGTGGTTGTTTCGAGTAGGGAGGGGTCAGTCGTACTGGCGCAGTAATATGGGTAGATCCTCCTTGGTTTTCTTGGAAAGTCAACATGTGATTTCAAATTTCATTCGGATCTAAAGAGGCGTTTTCCATTTCTGACTGTCTTCTCTGGTGGGTTTGCTCACTTGGCTTAAGTTAGAGAAAGCTATCTATGAAGTTCTATCTGATTCTTGGGTGATATTTGTTAGCGTATAAAGCAGGGGCTTGCTTTTGATTTATTAGTTATAGGCTCTAAATTTTTGTTTTGTTTTAGACATGCTTTGTTTGCCTTACTAAATAATTATGTTGGTTACAACCCGTTTTGATGGGCTGATACACAAATGTCAGCTTGATAAAATGCTTTCACCTGAAAGCATGCTAATAATAGTACTAAAAGATTTACTGAACGTGTGATTTGCATGTTCAATACTTCTATCAATTCTATTCAAGTAAAGCAATTCATACAGTCCTAGGATCATGCTTTTGCGTCTTTCAATTTAAGCAAATCACATTTATCAAGGTAAAGCTTTTATTTTGCCAGTACTTGCTTTACTAATGATTTAATTTGTTACAATATATTTTGAAGAGATTATACAGGAATGCTAGCCTGGTAAAGTGTTTCTCAGCTGAAAGCATGCTAATAGTAGTAGTAAAGGATTTACTGAAGTAATTATTTGCATTTTCAATAATATTATTAATTCTATTTAAGTTGAAGTAATTTATACAGGCTTTAGGACCACGCTTTGTGTCTTTCTATTTAAAGCAACTCACCATTATTATAGTGAAACTCTTATTTGACTCGTGTTAATAATTTCAATTGTTACAATCCATTTTTGAAGGGGCTATACACGAATGATAACTGGCTTAAGAGTCTTTCGGCTGAAGGTGTTTCAGTAATATAACCGGTCATCAACAAGCTCCTCCACACCATGCTGGTGCCTACCGCTCGAGTTGAGGTTGGTTCTCCTAAGATTTTCCCCATTTTAATCCGACCGAATGTTATGATTTCAAGCAGGTTATCGCAAGTAATCGCCAGCTGCCAGCGGACGAGTATTTCTTGTTGTTGCGCTTCAAGCACTGACGTGTACGTGAGGTAACAGCAATGTACTCTATAGAGGAACGTGTGCTTTCAGTGGAAAACATTTTTATGAACGTGGAAATGGCACTGAGAAAGTGAATTCTCAAGTTTCCTAACTCTAAACTACCGCCCCGCGATTCTCTGGGTGATTTAACTGGTAAATTTCGGGAGACAGGTTATGCGCAGAATGCTGCGAGGGTCCTAGCAGAAGCAAAGCTGGCAGATATATAGGATAGAACGCTTAACAGTCCAGAAAAATCAATTAACAAATTGGCACAACAATGTGATATTTCTTACAATCAGTAAAAAAAGAACTCGGTTTGTAACCTTGTGAAATGTCTGTGGTCTACAAATTAAAATCCACAGATCACGGGAAGAGAGTGCAGTATTATGAATGGTTTCGGAGGTTTATTGTACGCCACGTAATTGACGTATTGGATACGGTATTTTTTACTGATAAAGCTCGCGTACCTGGATGCGTAAACTCACAAAATACTTGAATATGCAGCATTGAAAATTCTAATGCCATTCAGGATGAACGGTGATTTCTTCAAACAAGACAACCCCACTGCTCATACATCACATCACTCTATGGGGCTGATAGTAGAAATGTTTGGTGAAAGACTAATTTTTCAAAATCTGTGGCCACCGCGCTGTCCTAATGTGACCCCTTGCGATTACCTTCTTTGGGGAGCCGCTAAAGTTTGCGTCTACAAAGACAATCCCAAAACAATTGATGAGCTGGTAACTGCAATGATTACGAATTATATAACATCTATAACGAAAGACGCTTTAATTACGGCGCTTTAAAGTAAATTTGAGCGATTGAATTTGTGTCTTCAAGAAAATGTAAACATTTTCAACATCATCTTTAAACAGGTTAATTTCATTTTGTTTATCTACATTACCTTTTATGAATGACATACGTGAACCTAACCTATGCTCGCAGCAGGCAGTGCTGCCACCAGAATCCCCGTCTCTGGTGGAATCTTGATTATACGAGAGATGCGTAGCGACTTCTCGATGATCCGTTAATAGTAAAGGATTTATTTAACTTGCGATTTGCGTTCTGAATAATTCTATTAACGGCATTCAAGTGGGAACAATTTGTTATTACAGTGATGTTTGGATTGGCTTGTGGTAACTTACCTAACAATTGATTTATACAGGTCTATCCTGAAGAGTTAGGAAGTGTGTGTAGCTGACATATCTGCTCTTTAGCCAGGGCATCGTTATGTTATTGTTATCGTATCCTACGGGATCTTTGTTTGTTACTTCAATATTGCAAAACTTTATTTATTTTATCTGTAATAAGCTTTAACAGGTTATAGTAGCTCGCATGTAGTATAAATGAGAAACTTTTTAGAATGCTGTTTCTAGTATACTACTTTCTCTACTACGTATACCAGTAGGGGAACTATTGTATTCCACCCAGAAACTCGAGACTGAGATTTCACCGGAAATACATGTTTTGAGACTCCTAATAAAACAAAATCATTTTTGGAAACATATCTGTGTGTGTTACTGTGTGTGTGTGTGTCTGTGTATGCGTCTGTGAACAGCATAACTCAGAAACGAACAGCCGGATGAACCCCAAACTTGGTATTTAGGTTCAGTATCTTCCAGAGATGCGACACGAAGGTTCTCAAGAAAATGCCCCAACCCTAGATTACCCTTTACATGGAACATTTTTCGAATATTTCGATTTTCTCAAAAATGGCTCTAACGACATTGTATAAAGTATCATACGTTTAAGATATTTTCATGACAAATAAAATGTATCTTTAATTTTCTGGGAATGTTTCCAAAAGTATCCTTCATTGTGAACGACTTTTGCATAACTGGTAAACCATAAGAGATACACAATATTTTACTACACAAAAATGTAGATCGCGTTAAAATACACAATTTATGTCATATAAATTTTTTTTGTTGAGTGAAACATTTTCGAGTTATTGCTTGTTATTCCCTTAAATATTCCAATTCTTACACTTTTTCTCAAATTCGTTATTCTTTTTTTTGTCCTGGTAATGCAAAGAGAATGGAATACTCCACATAGCAACCAGCTCTTAAAATATTCGACTATCGCTTAAAGCCTACCAATTCCGCTTGCATGTACAAGAAAATTAGCAATAAGATTAGCATCTCGATTAACATGAAGTATATGGAGAATAAGCGTTTGTAAAAATAGTCTGTACAAGAGTAGAGAAAGTCATATGAGTGTAACACATCGTACTTTATTTTATTGCCGTCGTCCCTGTTGAAGAGATACTTTTGACGTGTTAATTCGACTTCCTGGCAATAAAGGTTATCGTTACTGTATCCGAACTTCTCATTCAGAACCTCGGAATGCCATTTCTGAATCAGCACCTGTTTGTGGAGCCCGTAATAACCTGTGCGCTGAAACCAATGTCTCAGTATCCTGTCAAAGGGTCTCTCTTCATCTTTTGCTTTATACAAAATCCCTTCCAAGTGAAGAGGACTTCTCAAGGAACTCTCATTAAATTAAAGATACACAATTCATTTGTGATGTAAATATCTTCGATATATGGTATTTGAATTAAAATCCTTATAGCCAGTTTTTTAGAAAATAAAAATTCCGAAAAACGTTTCACATAAAGGGTAGTATGGGGTAGGGAGATTGGCTAAAAATCTTTGTGTCGCGTCTTTGGAATGTACTGAGCCTAAGTACCATATTTAGCATTTATCCGACTTTTCATTTTTGAGCTAAACTGTACACAGACATATATACAGACACACATATGGACTTTTTCTGGAAAGCTTTTATTTTACTCATTGGTCTCAAAACATGTATTTCCGGTGAAATCTCACTATCGAAGTTTTGGGTGGAATGCAAAATCTTCTCCACCTATCTACTATGTACATGGCAGAGAAAGTAAAAGAATTTGTTGGAAGCACGAAAATACGTATATATAACATATTTTGCCATGTCTTCGTTTTATTGCCAGTCCTAACCAGAAGGAATAAAAACTGCGTTGTCACAGAGGCTAGAAGTTTACAAGAGAGATTTGGAATGGAATCGTGTGGACGGATTGTTTTTCAGTACATTTACTGCATTGTTGTTTCTAGACGGTATTATAGCATGAGTACCACAAGGTATCAATTAGTGGCTTAGTGAATCTTCAGAGTTGGTATTCATAAAAATTAAAATGCTTTCATAAAAATAATTGGTGGAAACTATATAGAAATAAACAGTACTAAGTAGAGATAGTCATGTGAATATAATTTATTAGACTTTTCTACTTTATAGCGCTCACAAATCATTCACCTTTTTGCATCATGGGAATAAGAGGGATGCGAGTTTCACGTGAATAAATGAAACATTTTCACGCCGCTAATTCAGGGACAGCAGCTGAAAACGAAACGAAATTTTCAGAATGAGGCATTAAAGAATGCGCAAGATAAATACATCAAGCTCATAAACTAGCAACATTTATTTAGTTATAAGAAAGTAGACTCGGTTGGCCAAGCAATTGATAAAACACATTGAAGAATAAATACGGAATTCACTCAAACTGCAACAGAATGACAACATAGGTTGTTGCACTCCCCAGAAGAGAGCAGAGCAGTCTATTGTTCAGTGAGATCGCCTTTCCTGCAGTTATGTTCAGTTTTGTACTGGCCAGCTGTTGCGCAAAAGCTTGAAGTTCCTTTGAAGTTACTTGATCAGTAGACTGAAATAGCATCAGTCGCTGAATGACAGATAAGGTACGATTTGCCTCGTCACAAATTTCCTGGCTGCTCCACGCTAGGGCAAAGAACTTCAGGAAGATCATTGTCGAAAACAAGAAACACAGGGCTAGAGCTTGCCTCGGATGACCTGTGCAGTTTTGTGGCACTTTGGCACAGTCTAACGCACAGTAAACATACGAAACATAGAAAATAAAATCTCCTATCATTTCCAGCAGCAATATCGGTCCAAATATAGAATTATTTAACTCAGTAATTTCAGTGAGTATATGGTGTTGCTCTCGCAGATGGCGTATGGTTCCAGAGATCGTTCTTGTCACAGTGATTCTACGAGGTATACATTTATGTGTCTTACTAAATGCATATAGCTGATTATTTATACATTTGAAACGATATCTTAGAAACATGAGGGCATTAGTGAATTGCATACCTGCTACAAAATTGATAGAATGATTACATAGAGTGATCAAACCGCTTGCAATAACTTCTACCGCATAATCTTCAAGTACAGAAGCGTGATAAACGGACATGAGAACCACCACAATCAAAACGGAGGCGGTTTCCCATAGAAGAAACCTCCTTGTGTTATAGTATATCTTTGTTGTTTTCTTATTCAGGAGAGATTCATCCACTGCACACATTCCCTGCATTACGCGGAATATGGTTTTCCACTTGTTGATTGCAAATGAAAGGATGTAGTATAGAGCCGAGCAGGAGGAGGCGATGTTAGCTGCAGTGTATGAAATATAATGTCCGTATTTATGGTGCGTTAACATTTCAAACATTAAGATATATATGTTACCAGCAAATAAAATCAGCACACAGAGCGCCACAACAATAGACCAAGCTGGACTTCGCACTATGGTAACCCGTGATGTAGGAACTACTTTATAGGGTGCTAGTCCTAGTGCCCTGGATATTGTGTATAGTGGAGTAATGGAGTTCCAGAAGTTGAGGTTTATCCCTAATTTTCGATAGGAATTCTCTATATTCCACACAGTTGGATAGTATGAACTAATAGGCACAGATTCCATGTTCACTCCGATGCGCTGAGATATTTTCAATCAATAAGAGCTGAAATCAATTCCTTGAGAACCCATAGGTTGGAAAGCTTTGTTCATAAGTTAAGAAATATACACATAAAATAACCCAGTTTTACCTAAAGGTTGTTAAGGTTTTCACTAGGAAGAGTAAGTTTTGGTTAGCATAACAACTCATCGATTCTCTCCTTCCGGAAAGCTCTTCATCGGAAAACACAAGCTGCTTTTGACAATTGCAAGAAATTCATGCATTCTTGGGGATTATGAACAAAATGGAATATTTCGCTCTGAAAATTACTTTAGTGAATATTTCAGTCTTATGACATAAAGAAAGGTTTGCGTCATGTGGAAATTCTGTTAAGGATTTGGATTAGTGCAGCCCTAGTTTTGGTCTAGCAACTGATAATTTGAGCTATACAAATACTACGGCACTGATTTCGTCGCCTGTCTGCAATCAGTTTGACGGAGAGATTGTAATTAATACCATCTGCTGTCCACAAATGCTGAAGGATGTAAAATAACGTCGCAGAAACCGTAACTATCGACGTGTTGTCACAAGAACTATAACGTTTTCCTTCTGGATAGGACTTGTAATTCAAGCTTCTAGCAATACTTAAATACCACGTACGTTACGAGCAACTCTGTTTGCCGATTGACATAAGAAGTCTGTTAGTCGTAGAGCAGATGTTTCAGATGTATAATTTCCCATACACTCGGTTTGATTATAGTCAACAGTGTGTACATAACTCATGTGAAGAAAATTAGTAGTAACTACAGGCACTAGAGCTACATGGTGTTCATCATAACGACTGAGGAAAAACTTTGAAACTAGGTTTGATCATGAAAGACTAGAATTATACCTCTATGTAATCATGGCTCCCTGTGTAGGTAATATGTCTAAGTAATCCAAACCCTGGGGTGAATATGCTATATTGACATACTCTCGGGGTTTCCATAATATTAAGGCGAATAGAACTTACTCTTACTCTTTGGATTCCAGGTTAATTAACCTTTTTAATATCAGAAAGAATGCTCAGTTGAGCTAGCTCAGTTTCAGGGGGTGGTCACATTTCCCTTTTGCGAAATTAATAGGCCCGTGAGCAGTAAATGAGGGGTAGCCAGGAAGTTCTCTATACATAACGATCAGCTTTGATTTAATGTACTTTTTCCTAAATGCCTGCTTGTTTCATGAAAGTTGCAATTCATGCACAGACTGCTTCAAACTCATGAAGTCTCATGGACCATTTAATAAACTGTTTAACTATTTGAACTAGAAGAATTTTAGTCACAAGGCAAATGGTTTAGTCTTCTGCCCGTAGAATGACTCTTCCTGTTGTGAAATTTGGGAAAATGTTTCAGTTCACACTTCTCTACTAGCAACACAGCTTCCCTTTGGATTTAAGTTTGTCCATGACAAGTAGTTCCAAAATGTTGGCTTTTCTGTTCTTTAGTCTCTCGCTTTGTTTCTTTATTCTTTGATATTAAAAATTTTCTTATCATTTGTCTCTTATAACCTCTCGGGCGGATACATAGTATAATTAAATAAAAAAAGGCAAATCTGTGAAGTAGCTGATCATCATTATTATTTTCTTTTATCCTCTTCGTGGTTTAAACCAAATGACTGTTTCTGTCTCATTTCTTCATAGGTCTTATTATACATTTTTTCGCTTTTTTGGTTCATAATTAAATATCTTTCTTAGTATTTATTTCCACCATTCTATTAGACAATTTTCCCGGTCCTGTTTGTCGCAGTCCATAAGTTCTTCTATAAGACTAATCTCTGGATCTACCTTTCTTCGTCATACATTCTGATGTGTTTTGTAACCACTCTGACACTTTTTAGTTTGCGTAAATGTAACTTTTAACCGTGCTTAACAACCCATCTTTCTCTCTATGAATTACTACCATTACATATGTGCATAGCTTTATTGACTAAGTTGCGTTGCTCTTCTTGTAGTCTTTAAAGCTTTTCTCCTATTCCCTGTATTCACTAAAATGTTTTGGAGCTTGTTTTTATCGTCATCGTATTTACATTTCGATGACGTTGTAGCGTATGTGTGTGTATTGTCGCGTCGGACACATTAGCGTTGTGTATAATACTGTTGAACAAAGTGTGATTGTGTGTTAAGTTCTTGTCCGGCGCGGCAATTCCATCTTCCTAGTTGGGGGTGAAGACAAGTCGAGTGAATAGCCTCTTTGTGTGTAGCTTGGCTTCACTTCTAGCCAAGAGTCTAATGTAGGTCTTCAAAGGGAATGGTTGCGTGTGTGTGATGAATGTGTGTGCATGGGGCATCTCCCCCAGTGTTCTTTCGTAACCTTTTGTGTATAATGTAGGCCACCTTGTTAATTATAATAAATCAGAAGTAAATCTAAATTTATGTGTTTTTAATGTTCTAAAGATCCCACTCCCGCTTAGTTTGTGCAGCAAATTCTTGGTATCTTTCGTGTGCCAGTGAGTTACGTTCCCCAATGTTTATGCCGGGGTGACTAAATTTAATATTTTAGCTGCAAACCTTTTGCCCTCACCCCGGTATATAACATTTTTGTTGGAGACGCCGTGTATATCATAACATTTTTGGTGATTTGTCGCTGCGAAGAAGAAAATTTTCGTTTGCTAGCGCGCGTGTAAGATTTTTTACTCTGCACGTGATGGGTGTATCTGTGGTTTAAGGTAAGTTTTTTATATGTAAATGTGTGAAGGGTTTATTTGTTTGTCTGAGTTAGTATAATGAGTTGTGTTTTTATGTAGGATCGCAGTAATGCGATACGATTTCTTTTTAAGCGTTGGCGTACCACGTGTAAGGCAGCACGTTTTGGCGTTACAGAGAAATTCAAAATTATTCCAAAGTGTGGCGTAGCGATAATTTCTTTGGCACAGCAAAACTGTATTTCCGCCCCCCCCTCTATTTCGGCCCTGGACATTTTTCAGAATTAGTAAACTTACTTTTTATTTGATGGGTGTATATTTTTTTTGGTGTCACTAAATTATCACTTCCTCCTTTCTCTCCCTCTCCTCTGTTTCCTTCTATTTTCCCTCTTCTCTTCATTTTTATCTCATTTCCGGCCCCCCAAGTTGTGTGTGTGTGTGTGTGTGTGTTATGTAAGTGAGCAGTGTCTTAGGATTTCTGTGAAATTTATAGATTTTGTATGTCTGATACAACTGCATTAATCTTTCAAATGTGACTATTGCCACTGGACTATTGACGGAAATCGAACCCGGAACCTCCAGAATGCGAGCCTCACACGTTGCCACGGAGCCATCTCGCTCAGTTTCTGCCAATTTTAATATAATATTTATGTTTATCGTAACTGTTTCGTATTTTCTCTACGATTTACCTATAGAAGTAGAGGAACTATTCTATTCAACCGAAAAATTCGATACGGAAATTTAACCGAAAATACGGTTTTGGGAATCTCTGAGTACAAGAATACTTGAAAAATAACTGCACGTTTGTGTTGTGTGTCTACGAGCACCATAACTCGAAAACGAAAAGTCCGTTAAATAGCAAACGTTGTACTTAAGTTCAGCAACTTACAAAGATTCGACACAAACATTCTCGAAAATTTTGATCTTCTCAAAACTTTCTCTAACGATTTTAATTAAAATAACATATGTTTAAGATGTTTTTTATTTCAAATGACATGTATATCTGCATTTCTAGGAATAGCCTCTTAAGGCCTCTTTATTCTGAATGACTTCTGCATATCTGGTAAAGAAGAAATTCATAGAAAACAAATTAGATTGTGGTAAAACAACAATTTACGTCAAATAAGTTTTTTTTGGGAGTTAAGTACTTCCGGGATATTCCGTGTTATTGGTTTGAATGTTCTACATTTCTCAAACGGTAGTCGTTATTTTTCCCTTTTTTTCCATGTCATAGTGAACGGAATTCCAAAGTCATCACATTCCAACGGTTTATATACATATTTGTAGCTGGCCGTGTATTCCTAACGTGATCTGTCATCTGTAGCTGTCCGACATGTTGATATATGGTAAGGCTAGGGCTAGCACTAGGAGCGGAGGTGAGTGGAACGTCGATCTATGGAAATCTTTTGTGCCTATGAGACAGCGGGCGGTCGGATCCTGCTGTACGACATGGCAGAGGACAGGAACTCTACATTTCCCAAATTGAAGCTCCCCGAATGACAACTGATACAATAGGCTCCTTCCCCCTTGCGGGCTTGCACATCCCAATGGGAGGATCAGGGACTCGGAGACCGCCCCGTTCGGGGACGAAGTGTTACAAAGAGCATCCTTTTCCCCATGCCATGCAACGCCGGGACCACCGCCGACATTTGTAACCCTGAAACAAGCAAGTGGATGAAAGATGAAGTGAAATAAAAGTAGGGGTAAAATGGAGGGTCATGAAATTCGTGTGATGTAATTAACCTTCCCAGCATTCGTTTAGCGACCCCGGAATGTCCAAAATAATCCAGGGATCAGGAAGGCTGGCCGCGGAAATCGAACCAGGACCTCCCAAATGCAGGCCACAAACGTTATGTTTTCGAATTTTATGCATAGGGCTCTTGGTGCTAAGCAAATCCACAGTGAACATTAATTTATTCATGTTAAAGTTTTATATTGCTAAAAGCAACATTTAAAGGATCCTTGTTAAATTTATAATTTAGAAAGGAATTTAAAGTGAATCTTATAAAGATACAGTTAAACCAGCTTTAAAATTAGTACTGGACGTTACTGAAAAAAATCCCGTCTTTACCTCATACCATGTCCTTGTCGCTTTAGGCCTTTAAGTTAACTAATTTAACAAAGATCCACCTTCGGAAATGTAATGTGAGTCATTATGTCTATCCCTATAGTAATATCACATTACACCATAAAATGAATTGAAAACACGCGTAAGATAATTTAACTTACTTAAATGGCGAAACATAGACTTACACGTACTGCTGACCCAAGACATAATAAACACTAAATATTTACACAAATGCTGTGAAACAATTCAGAAACCGTTACTCTGGCACAACTACTGATTATGATTTCAAAACTAATCGCATTACCTATGTATTAGCGCTGTCAGTAGTTCCCGCTGAAGTTATACTAAAATGAAATAATAGAAATCGGAGACAATAAAGGATTCTAGCCATTAATAATGTTTAGTAAGTGAAGGGTGAAAGAGATAAAATGCCAAAGTACTTATATCACAGCACCTACTAGCCCTGAGACATTCATGCAAGGCCAATACTATACTAGGGTTCATTTCAAAGTGTGCCATGACGTGCCGTATGATGTCACTTATCTAGACGCCGGCCTAGAATTCATTCTGCCTAATAGTCCTGCAGAGGCGTATGACACGTGTGCCGGAGAACTTGCCTAGCAAGCAGACGTACGATATCGAAGGTCCGTGAAAGCTGTAAGCGGGATACTCATTATGATCGCTACCTTAAGGCAACAAGAATTACAGAACGCATTGTGGCTCCCTTTCATGAATGTAAACAAAAACATTATTTGTGTGGAATGAATGGACGTTAATAGGGTTATAAAAGAAGCATTAACATGTTTAACTATTTTTTTTTTATTTTACAATTTGCATTGAGACATTGGAGGCACGCAATTTGGTCTAAGTTTAATGGTTAATGTATTAGTATTCTTAGATTGAATTCCGTTCTTGTTAAGCAACTTCTCCGCTACGCGAATACTGTGTTATATTTTCCCACTTGGAGCTGACACTCCCTTCAAAAATTCAATTAATAGAATCATGTCATGACAGTTTGAAATGAACACTCCGTAGAGTGTCCCGTTTAGCACAGGTGTAATGAAGCATTAGAAAAAGAATCTGACACATTTTAATTTTCTAGAAAAACATTCAGAACATTTACAAAGAGGTATATAAAATAAATCATAGTCTTATCTTTTACTTAAACGCAATAGTTTAGCAATGAAAAAAATCACATAAATCTTTGATATACGTTTGTAAAGTTTTGATTTATCCATTATTATTATTATTATTATTTATCATACAGGAACATTAGAATCATCTATGTTATAATCTTGAACTTAAATGTTCAACTTATGACATAGAAGCTTATGTATAAAATCAATTACAGTTACAGTAAGAACATTTGTTTAATATTTCAAATCATTAAGATACATTATTGAACAAAAGAGCACTACATAAATCATAAATAGCTATTCTTCTAATAATTCTAATCCGAGATTGGAACATCTAATACTTCGCAAACTTTAAACAGGAGGTTCACATTTTAAACTGTGCATTATGAAACACCTATCATATATGTAGGATTGTGACCTAGGTAGAAATATGATTTGTTATAATTTTAAGTAATGATGTATGAAATAAAACTTAGTTATTTGACAGTTACATATATCTGTCTTGTACAACTACATTTTTTCAAAATGTAATGTAAATTTTCCATGACATGATTTAAAAGGAGCATGTATGAAATCGGTTGCGTATTTGCGGACTGTAGTAAATATTAACTGTAACTTTATTACAGCTCAATTACTGTTTATTCCACTTTCGTTATGAACTCGTAAATCATCCCCTACGCATAGAAATACGAACACACATTATAAATGAATTTGACTAGTTGCGTATACAAAATCAAAAGCACATTCGTTCTGATTAGTTCAGTGTATCCTCTTCCCCAGAATTAGTAAGTATTAATATATCATTAATTATATTATTAAAACATTTAGACTGAAAATTGTTCACGTATAGGTGCTGTTTGTGAATCAGTGCAGATGCAATTACATTTGAGATTTCGTCTATACTGTGACGAAGTTGGGACTTCCGGTTCATAGATAGCGCGGCGTATCTCTTCAGCACTAGCCGGAACATCATTGGTTGGAGGTAGAGAAATGGCCGCTCCCGAAGCATCTGGAAGTCTAGGCCAGAATAATGGCGTAGTTATGAGAACGGATCTCCCCTCTCCATTAGCGAGCACGAAGATAACGGAAAACCCTACAACTACATGCAGGCTCGAGAGAAGTTAATGAGGTTGTTATCGAGATGACGTACTTATTCAGCGAGGTCTCTGTGCGACCAAGATGAATGGAAGAGAGGAGTCCTGTGTTCAACAGGTGGAGAGCGACTTTAAGATAGAAGACGAGTCCTATGTTGGACACCCTAGCGTTGGAGAGATTACTCAGCAAGTTCTCCATGCAACTAGACGTGTGGAAGAGAAGAGTCCTGTGTTCAACAGCTAGCGAGCGGCTTGAAAAGAGAAGACGAGTCCTGTATTCGACACCCCAGTGTGGGCGAATTTGTTATTGAACTGACATACCTACTCTACAAGCTTTCTGTGTAATTAGACCGAGTAGAAGAGGGTAGTCCTGAGTTGGATACTCCAGTGAGTGAAGGAAAATGAGGCTGCTTCAAGCGTGATTTCATTTTACAGCTACGCGCAAGTGAAGTGGAGTGACAAGGAAAACCTAGCAAACCCACAACGTTCCTTTAGTTTCAAATAAAATGAGCAGTAGAACATTTCGTGATATAATTATGAAAGTGGATTCCTCCATTATCAGAAAATGCCACAAACATTACACGTACTCGCTTTTCAAATATTTATGAGCCGTCTGATCAAATCTGGATGTCTTAATAGCTTATAGAACTTATGACATTTTTAAAAAGTTCAAACATGTTTTTGGAGGCTGTAGAAAAAGGGTAATTTTTAACCACTATATGCTAATTTCTTATGAATAATATTAGTTCCGCAATAGCTATACGTACTGATTAGTGCAATGTTTCAGTTGTTGCTATCTCTATAGTGATTCACTAGTTTTAGTGCTTTGGTATGCTTTTAAATTCCGCAGGACAAATATGCATTCAATTTCTGTTAACTAGGTTTATTAATTACTAATACCATTTGAAAATTACTTCACTCACATATACTTATTCCGTTACGCAATGAAACCTATAGATTGAAACGGGTTATGAAGTAATCTCAGATTTTTATTGCTGCATATTATAAAATTGCACTCTTTGCACACTGTGTAAAATATCCCATGGAAGACATTTGCTTCTTAAATTTAGATAATTTATATGACTTTCAAGTAGCAAAAGTTAATGACATTGGAAGCTTTACTACTTTTAATTATAATATTGAAATTTTAAGACGATAGTATTCGTATTTGGTGAAAATTCCACAAAAGTTAACATTCTTAGTTTTTGTGTTTTCTCTCATAAACTGAAGATTATTCTTTGATTTTAAATATACCTTACCATTTCAGAGAAAATGCTCATATTTGAGATATATTCTTAGAACAGTAATGCATCTCCCATTTTGTATTCTTAATTCTACACCACCTCATACAAAACATCATGACTCCTACACGCATTCCAGTTGACATATAAATTTTAGCCATTCACTTAGGGGAAGCTTTTCTCTACAAATTGATGTTACTGTGAACTATTACAGCATCTGTGTGCTTGAGTTATGCGGTTTCTTTTTCTGCAAATAAATGCGAGTTTGGTTTCTTCATTTTTACTTTTAACAGATTCTTTTGTGGTATAAATGACACGTTATCTAGAAAGCACTGAAGTCATCTAAATTTAGTATAAGGACGATAAAATAACCTGTAGGTTGTTAATTTATTTCAAAATAGTTTATAAAAGAGTTTGTATAAAGGCAAATAATTAATCCCCAGCTTGAAACATTTACATTAGTTTAACAATACATATCATTGCAACTTAAAACTGTTGAATAAAATATTAAACTTTGATACTTCGCAAAAGCACTTATTGCATTAGTACTACATGTGCTGTTGTTGGTATACCTTGTATGAGAGAAGGATATGGCACAATTAACGTAGAAGAGGATTTAACTCCTTCAGAGGCTCTGCAGTTGGAAAATGTAGTCCCAGTGTTCAGTGAGGCACTTCCCATCCGTGTTCAAGGCTGTTTGGATCTGGTGATGGAGCTTCAAGTTGAAACATGGAGGCCCAGTACTCAAGGAGGCACTTATCATTAGTTCTCTAGGATGTTTATATTTGGTGATAGAGAATCAACTTGGAAAATGGAGGTCCAGTACTCAGTGGGGCCTTTCCCATCCATGATCAAGGATGTATAGATTTGGTGTTAGAGAAGAAAGTTAGAAAATGGATTTAGCGACAGAGGAATAATTTGTAGAATGGAGACCTAGTCATCAGTCCTGCACTTCCTATTCAAGTTCAAGGTTGTTTAGATCTGGTGATAGAGGAGCAAATTGTAGAGTGGAGGCACAGTGCCCAGTGAGGTACTTGACATCCATGTTCAAGGATGTTTAGGTTTGTTGATAGAGAAGCATGGTTGGAAAATGGAGGCCCAGTACTCCCCGAGGCACTTCCCATGCGTGTTCCATGCGTTTAAATACGGTAATAGAGAAGCAAGTTGGAAAATGGAAGCACAGTACTCCCCGAGGCACTTCCCATGCGTGTTCCATGCGTTTAAATACGGTAATAGAGAAGCAAGTTGGAAAATGGAAGCACAGTACTCACTGAGGCACCTCCCTTCCGAGTTCAAGGACGCTTACATTTGGTGATAGAGAAGCAAATTGTAGAATGGAAGTCCAGTGGTCAGTGAGGCACATCCCATCCGTATTCAAAGATGTTTTGATCTAGCGATAGAAGATTAAGTTGTATAAAGGGGACCAGTGCTCAGTGAAATACTTACCATCCATGTTCGGAGTTGTTTAGATCTGGCGATAAAGGAGCAAGTTGCAGACTGGAGGCCTAGTGTTCAGTTAGACACTTCCCATTCAAGTTCAAGGATGTTTAGATCTGGCGATAGAGGAACGACTTGAAGAGTTGTAATCTAAAATGATGGGTATTTCAAGCAGAACTCCAGTCCTATGTGTTTAGGCCTTATCAAGTAATTGAATACTGTGAAGATAGCACGAAACAACTGATATCTGGCACTATCAGCACGGTTTCCTCTGTACAGCTCTGCTGTCTGAGACGACTGAACATATACAGTCGGTGCACCAGTGGTAGCAAATTCCTTCTCACAGTATTAGAATTCCGCCCCTGGGTATACTTTTGAGCTCTTCTTACCGAATCCACATAGCTGTATCAATTGTCACTTAAAATTCCAAAGCTATTTCCATCTATGTACAAACACCAATACATTCATTCTACCGTTCCTAATGTACTTTACCCATTCTAATTTCCTTCTCATAATTATGGTAATGAAACCCAGTCACTTTAGTGAATCTCCAGTAACATTCAGCTGAATGTAAGGGTTGATGGCAAAGTTGCAAATATGCAGACCTGAGCAGTGGATGCTGTTTTGATTAGATGACCCAGAATCCGTAGTCAACTTCAGCAGTTTCCCTTGGTCTTGAGTTGTGTAGTCTTTTATCAACAATTTCTGTCTCTGTTTTGCAATTTAATATTTAATGTCTGGAAATTATGCTCTGAGAAACACAGTTTTTTTCATTTCGGTTTCCCTTTTCCAATATATTATACCCACGGTACGATATGCCTCAAATACCTAGAAATTCCACCATACCAAATTCACTTTAAAACATTCTGCGATTAAACGAATGACAGATCTCTATAAGATATAAATCTCTACTGTAGCCATTTATTTTTGTAATTTTGTGATAAATTACACCTCACTCATAATAGTTATTTATCAGCGTCCCAATTTAAGGGAATATTTAGTCTGTAAAAAAGGCTAAATTCCTTACATAGATCTCTAAATGTAAATTGGACGTGTAGCTGCAATCTTGTTATTTATGATAGTGCTATGTAAACTTTGAGTACCCTTTCAAACATGTGCGTGTATGTTGATTCAGTTCGGCTTGGTTGATCTCCCAAATGTGATTATGGCCTAAGTTTGTAATCCAAATATTATTATTTTTTCAACTACTTCATCTTCTATTGCTTCTTATGAAAGGCTTCGCTTGATAAATAATCCGTCGAATATTACCTATGATACTCATATAGTGGATTTCTGGGCAATTAGAGTCAGTAGACAAGGCTTACGTCTTTTTATGTTGAGGTGTTTAGGTTGGAACATAAGATATCCAACACTCTCAGAATGACCAAAAGCTAGAAAGCCAATTTTGAGTATATACTATCCTGGTTTTCAGAAACATTAAAATCAGTGGTATTTCTGGTGAGAGTATCAAGCATTAGCAAACCGAACAAGGATGTAACTGGTAGGTCGCGCATATTTTGCATATTAAAGTAGTGTTTGCTCTTAAAGATCTACTGGTAATAAAATACACTAACGCAGTCATGTTCTTTATTTGAAAGAATCAAGAATTTCTCATTATAGTGAATTCGAAACTGGATCATTCGGACACATACCTTGGTATTGGACTTCTCAGTTTGAGAGATGTGGTTATGCCTTCGGTAGAAATGTGGGTTAAGTCTTGTTCAATGTTCGATTTAATTAATACTAAGCTCCTGGGCAATATGTTGAAGAATAACTGCTCTTTATCTCTTAAGTTCCCAAGTAGTAAGTGTGCATGGTGATTTTATCATCAGTACCTTTTACGTATGTTGTGCTGGTGATGTTGATGCAGTGGTAGCACACAAGACCTGATTCTCCACATGTCCTCAGCCTAAAAATAATCTTCTTTATACCCATAGCCTGTTCCTAATTACACAGGGAATGGATGAGTATGAGATATCAGTTCCTCCTATCACCGCTTGTTTGGTCAATCCAAGAGTGCATCTTGAGCTATCGTAATCCGCTTGGTGCTGTCCACTCTGTCTATATGAACATTCCACTTTTCTGTCTTCCTTTTGCATTGTTGTAAATTACATTTTATGTTCGCTGAACTGTAGCAGTATTACGACGTACGTTGTTGCTGTCACCAGAATACTGCACAGTAACTTAGCATCAAGAGAAAATGCCTTTCCTACATTTATCTTCAGCTTTGTATTGACCAGCTGCTGAGAGAAAGCCTGAAGATCCTCTGAAGCAGCTCGATCTGTAGATCTGCTGAGCATAAATTCTTGAACTAGAAACAGGGTGTTGTTTGCTTCATCACAAACTCCCTGTCCACACCATGCAAAGACAAGAAACTTGATAAAATAAATTGCTGAGTACAGGAAGGAGCAAATCACTTTGTGTAGCCTGTCGTTCTGTGGGACTGCCTCTTCGGGCAATTTAAGAACATAGAATGTTGCGTACACATGAACCACGAAATATATGAAATCACCTGCCATTTCCAGGAACATTGCGGATCCATATATGAAGTTACTCTTCTTGGCAATCTCGATTATTATGTTGTGTATCTTTCGAAAATGGCGAATTCTGTTACACAGTGTGACTCCTAGAGCAGTACTGCAAGATCTGAGCTTATCTGATTTGTCAAACGGGTTTAATCTGCTAAACTGAATATTCATGCATTTGAACCGATGCCTTGCAAACATAAGTGCATTAGTGAACTGGATATCTACCATATAACTCATCAAGGTTGTGATATGTGTGATCACATCACTCATAACAGTCAGCCAGTCTTTTCTCCACACTTTAATGTGATAAGCAGACAAAAATATCCAGATTATAAAAACAAAAGCTAGCTCACAAACCAGGAAGACTCTCACCTTTCAAAATATTTTCTTTGCCTGATCCTTTAGCAGCATTTCGTCCACGATACACATATTTTCTAATACTTGACGGATGATTGTCCACTTGCTGATCGCAAAGGAAAGAATATAGAATATGACAGAATAGGTAGAAATTATGTTGGCAAAATGATACGGCCAGTACATTGCAAAACCCTTACTTTCAGATGAGTGATTTACGATGTACACAGTATGTCCAGCCATTAAGATCAAGAAGCAGGTAGCAACAGCGACAGCCCAGGTTGCACTTCGGACAGGTTAGGGTCTACACTGGTTCTGTGATAACTCTTATTCACTATATTTCTCTGAGTTTGAGGAGGAGAACAGGTTGTGTTATTGGACGGCATTTTACTTGTAGATATTGACCGCTATGTGATTTTGCGTATGAATGCGCCTATTCTTGAAGACACAGCTGAAGTAAAACCACCATTTGCATTGGTATGAAGTGTTTTTTGAAAAACATCACTAAATCAAGGAATAAATGCACAGACTGGAATGCACCTGCACCTTAGGAAAACTACGTTAGTCAACTTTTTGGTGTATAAGTATGTGGCCTCTCTTAGGAAAACAAAATTGGTTTCTAGGCAATTAAGTCGATTATGACATCAAGAAAATTAATTCCTTCCCCTTTCAAGTTATAAGGTTCAATATTTAATGGCTCTTATTGAAATCGACGTATGCATTAGCTAGGAACCTTGTTGCTGCTGCTTAAGAAAACAAACAAGTTCTACTTATATTATTATGTTTTCATAAGTGCTTGTGCTCTAATTGAAACTATTGAAAAACGGTTCAATACAACTTAACCATACCATCATTCAGCTTAAGTGACAGCGAATCAGCATTTTGATAAAGTTTCCCCTTTTCTAAAGTACACATACATAGACATAGTTTTCCTATTTTACACAGGTACACATAGACACGCGCACCCACACACACACACACACACACACACACACACACAGGCTTCTTCAAAGTGATCAAGTTAGGTAGAGCACTCCCAGCAACATCAGATGAATCTTCACATGGAATAAAATCAGAATAGAGCGCACTGCATTTCTGTGTAGTAATATCCGATGTGTTATTGTGATCAATTTATCATTGTACTTAAGTATTTTTGTAAACTAAATTGTATTACGATGTGCACTACAATATTATATCTGTAAGAACCAAGAATGGATATGACGCTGCAAAGTATTGCAAAGTTTGACGAAGGTATTGTTTAGGGTTTGTTTGCACTAAATACTGAATTAATCGAAACTTATTCTGCGCTTTTTTGACAGTATCCACATTAGATATAAAACAACACGGAGAAACAAGTGAGATCATGTATAGCATTATTGAAATTTCTTACTGACTTTAGTTACGTACTTATTTCTGCGGAAGGATATCTTATAGTATAAATTGTTTCAAAATGTGTAATGGACAGATACATAACATAAACGGATGTGCCTCTTTATCTTCTTACTGTCTTCTTCTTTATTTATGATGTCCTGTATGTTTCAACTGCTTATCTCTGTTGGTGATAGGCTCTGTTTCTTCGTGTAAGCAGTTGTTGGTTGTAGTGTATATCAAGTTCATCGTAGTTTGCGGAAGACGATAACTCCGCATTGCATATGAAAGGGGATATACCACATATATATATATATATATATATATATACCACATATATATACCTATATACATATAGACTTATGAAAGCAATATCAAACAAGAAATGTACATAATAGTATCATTCAGCTAGGAAGAGGTTAGAATATTTAGCAGCCAAGAAATGTACAAAGCAGATTGTAACTTACATGAGTAAGGGACGGGTGAGCTAGCTAATTCCAGGTGAAAGGTCATTATAGGTGAACCCTCCACCTTTCACCAAGCTAATGAGCAAGGAACTCGATGCAATAAAAAGAAATAGAGAGAGACAGATATAAAAAGGAAAGATACACAGATATTGAATGTGCTTCCGGAAGCGTCATTGTGATGCGAGCGCAAAAAGTTTTGGAACAGAATATTTTCATAGACAACAAGCTAACGCGGACTGAGAACCAATTAGAAATGTCGTTAAATTCTAAGACGCGAAGCTGAGCGTCACTAGGTATAAAAGTGCGGAGAAAGTCCCAGAATTTCACTCTCTGATAGAATATCTTCAAGACTCAGTGATACACGGTGGACGACGGATGTACGGGTGTGCATATGGGTGGGAAGCGTATGCAGTTGGATTAGGCTTCTAATTTATTATTATGGTAGGAATTGTTACACATAGATAAAACCGGCCGCCCATAAGTATTTTATCGATATTAAACCACAATCTAAGGGAACTGCAGTGTATATTAATTTGCCTCACCTACGAAAACGTTGAGACCAGTTAAATTAGTTAGGTAATTTATTACGAATGCAGAATTATCAGCCGCTAAGTAGAGGTAGCCGGAGATCAGAACACTGCAGCAGAGGGCATCAACTAGAGAACTAACAATTTCCGCTACACGTACCTAACAAGATGGCTCCGCGGTAACGTGAGCTCGCATTCGGAAGATTCCGGTTGCGTTTCCTGGCGGGCGGCCACTCTGACCATACATGTTTTCGTAGTTTCTCCGGGTCGGTAGGCGACTGTTGGAATGGTTCTTCTTCTACCACGGATTTCATGTCCATGTTTTCCTATCCCCATAATTTATTTTCATGTGTTTTAGGACTGTAGGGCCAGGTGACTGCGGTTGATGTGTTGCGGTAGGAAGGTGGAATTTGCACTCTGGAAAAATTTCTCCCTGGCGCCATGTTGGAATCATTAGGGAGCCCGTCCTTGCTAGCCAACATCGTCGTCCAGATCTAGTCGCCCTTCGGGTGTCCCCTTCATCAATTCCCAAAGGAACAACGTTGGAATCAAAAAGGGTTCACTGTGTCATATTTGCGGTGTTTACTGGAGGATCCTCATTTGTTTACTCATAACTCCTCGTCCATTCAAATAACATGGTGTCGCCATCCTTTTCTTCTTTGTTTAATTCACTTCGTATTGTCCTACACACACACACACATATATATATATATATATATATATATATATATATATATATATATATATACTGGTGCACAAACCCTAAGGTCGAGATGGGTAAAGAAACATAACAAATGAACTACTTGGTGGAAGTAGATGAAGGTGCGGGAGCATGTTGCTAGAGATCTCTCACATGTACACAGAAAACTGGTTCTCACATGGCCCGAGTGTAGCGAGCCTATAGTGCCAAATGTGCCTGGGCCTGCAACTCGGGGCAGTTGATGAAACAGGACAAGACGGTGTGTGGCAATTAGCGAGCTAAGAATCATCGGGAAACTGGAGGAAGGGCGAAGCGTGTTGAGTGTTGCTCAGGAGATTGGAATTGTTCATAGCATCGTTTCACGTGCATGGGGAACCTACCAAACCACAGGCACTGCTGTCCCAAGGTGAGGTGGTGGTCGACCACGCTCAACTACAGCAGCAGATGACCGCTACATTGTGCAACAGGCAAGAAGGGATCCACGCCAAACAGCGGTTGCAAATGCAACCATATTTAACAGGACAGATAGGCAGGCAGTCTCACGATGCACAGTGGCACGGCGACTACACAGAGGTGGTCTCTTTGCCCGACGGTCAGTACGTTGTATTCCATTGACATCCGCACATCGGCGGCACCGTTTACGATGGTCCCAAGAGCATCAAAATTGGACCAACGAAGAATGGGATCGCGTGCTCTTCTCCGATGAGAGCAGATTCAGTCTAAGTAGTGATTCTCGACATACCCTCATCTGGCGAGAAGTGGGAAAACGTAATGTACCCAGGAACATCTTTGAACATGATCGGTTTGGTGGTACGCGTGTTATGGTTTGAGGAGGCATAATGTTGCATCGGTGCACCGACCTCCAAATCTTTGAACATGGAGCGTTCACTGATCAACGTTATTGCGATACTGTACTCCTTCCCCATGTGCGTCTTTTTAGAGGTGCAGCCGACCCTGACTTCATTTTTATGGATGACAATGCGCGACCGCATCGAACAGCGCAGGTGGAGGATCTCTTGGAACGAGAGGATATTCGGCGAATGGACTGGCCTGTCCGTTCTCCGGATTTAAATCCCATCGCACACGTGTGGGAAGGTTTGTGGGGACGCATTGCAGCACATCCAAGTGCATCAACGACCATCCAACAACAATTGTCAATGGAATGGAACGTCCTACCACAAGAACTCCTTAGCAACCTTGTGGCCAGGATGGGAGCAGGATGCAGTGCATGCATTGCTGTCCGTAGTGATCATACGCGCTTTAAGCACCATGTATCTGTTTCTGTAAATCTAAAGACCATCATATGTCGTATTGACTTTAGTGTAGCTTATGGTCTATGAATAAAAGTGGCATTTCTGTTCGTCTCATTACATATTTCGTTTAGTTGCCTACTCTAGCATACCGTTGCAGCTCCGTCTATGTATGATTCAAGTTTCATCCAGCTATGTGTCACAGCATGCGAAGATTACTTTCGTCCTTAGGTTTTGCACACCAGTGTATATATATCCTACACATTCTCTTTATTTTTTTATTAGTTTTATCATATAAGTGTATCCTGTTGTTAATATTAAAACTTTCATTTCGTTTGTTCTAACATGTTGTTGTGTATTCTTTGTCTCAGTTCTTTTTTCCGCTGCCATCATTGGTCTGGTATAAGCTTTGTATATTCTGCTTTTACTTTCTATGCGCACATGCTTGTTTCCCTAAATATAGTTTTATTAATGCTCGTGATATCATCAATGCATTCCTTATTTGTAATTCAACTTCTGTGGTTAACGTATTATTACTGGTGCTCATAATCTCCAAGTAACTGAAGTTCATTACTTCCATTTTACTCTTATTATACACTAACAGGTTCTTTAAATATTGAGAAAAATTTATTTTTTGCGTTGATATTTCCATATTATATTGTTTGGCAGTTAGCTCAAACTTATAGATTAGCTCTTGTGGATAAATAATCATTTTGGTTGATAATAATAATAACATATGATCCACCAAGTAGGAAGGCTTGGGCGGTAACGTCTCTGATCCGCATTCGGGAGGCCCCTGGTTGAAAACTCGTGGGCCGATAAAACTGACTGGGATTTTTTTCTTGGTTTACCTCAGGTACCAAGATAAATGCGGGTTTAGGTATTTAATACTATGACTCAAAACTCCACTTAAGACTAACAGCGTAGCAAAACATGAAAAACAGGTGGTAAAACGACTGTTCTGCCATCTATCCACAAAATGAAAACAGACCGGTCGTCAACTTAATGCCATCGACCCCACACGTGTGGAAGCAGAGGTATAGTTCCCTCACACATGCCTCTGTTGACAAGTGTCGAGGCTGCCATCTGCCCGTCACAAAGAGAGATACAGTTACAGTACACGTGCCTCTGTTGACAAGTGTCGAGGCTGCCACCTGCCCGTCACAAAGAGAGATACAGTTACAGTACCCATGCCTCTGTTGCTAAGTGTCGAGGCTGTCATTTGCCTGTCACAAAGCAGAGATACAGCTACAGTACACGTGCCTCTGTTGACAAGTGTCGAGGCTGTCATTTGCCCGTCACAAAGCAGAGATACAGTTACAGTACACGTGCCTCTGTTGACAAGTGTCGAGGCTGCCATCTGCCCGTCACAAAAAGAGATACAGTTACAGTACACGTGCCTCTGTTGAAAAGTGTCGAGGCTGACTCCTTCCCGTCACAAAGAGAGATACAGTTACAGTACACATGCCTCTGTTGACACGAATGGAGGCTGCCATGTGCCCGACACAAAAAGCGATACAGTTACAGTACACGTGGCTCTGTTGACATGTGTCGAGGCTGCCACCTGCCCGTCACAAAGAAATATACAGTTACAGTACACATGCCTCTGTTGACACGAATGGAGGCTGCCATCTGCCCGTCACAAAAGGAGATACAGTTACAGTACACGTGCCTCTGTTGACAAGTGTCGAGGCTGACACCTGCCCGTCACAAAGAGAGATACAGTTAAGATACACATGCCTCTGTTGACACGTGTCGAGGCTGTCATTTGCCCGTCACAAAGAGAGATACAGTTACGGTACACATTCCTCTGTTGACACGTGTCGAGGATGCCATCTGCCCGTCACAAAAAGAGATATAGTTACAGTACACATGCCTGTGTTGACAAGTGTGGAGGCTGCCATCTGCCCGTCACAAAAAGAGATACAGTTACAGTACACGTGCCTCTGTTGACAAGTGTCGAGGCTGCCACCTGCCCGTCACAAAGAGAGATACAGTTACAGTACCCATGCCTCTGTTGCTAAGTGTCGAGGCTGCCACCTGCCCGTCACAAAGCAGAGATACAGTTACAGTACACTTGCCTCTGTTGACGCGTGTCGAGGCTGTCATTTGCCCGTCACAAGGCAGAGAATCAGATAGAGTACACTTGCCTCTGTTGACACGTGTCGAGGCTGTCATTTGCCTGTCACAAAGCAGAGATACAGTTACAGTACACTTGCCTCTGTTGACACGTGTCGAGGCTGTCATTTGCCCGTCACAAAGCAGAGATACAGTTACAGTACACTTGCCTCTGTTGACGCGTGTCGAGGCTGTCATTTACCCGTCACAAAGCAGAGATACAGTTACAGTACACTTGCCTCTGTTGACACGTGTCGAGGCTGTCATTTGCCCGTCACAACGCAGAGATACAGTTACAGTACAATTGCCTCTGTTGACACGTGTCAAGGCTGTCATTTGCCTGTCACAAAGCAGAGATACAGTTACAGTACACACCACCTCTGTTGACACGTGTCGAGGCTGTCATTTGCCTGTCACAAGGCAGAGATACACTTACAGTACACTTGCCTCTGTTGACACGTGTCGAGGCTGTCATCTGCCTGTCACAAAGTAGAGATACAGTTACAGTACACTTGCCTCTGTTGACACGTGTCGAGGCTGTCATTTGCCCGTCACAAAGCAGAGATATAGTTACAGTACACTTGCCTCTGTTGACACGTGTCGAGGCTGTCATTTGCCCGTCACAAGGCAGAGATACAGTTACAGTACACTTGCCTCTGTTGACACGTGTCGAGGCTGTCATTTGCCCGTCACAAGGCAGAGATACAGTTACAGTACACTTGCCTCTGTTGACACGTGTCGAGGCTGTCATTTGCCCGTCACAAAGCAGAGATACAGTTACAGTACACTTGCCTCTGTTGACGCGTGTCGAGGCTGTCATTTGCCCGTCACAAAGCAGAGTTACAGTTACAGTACAGATGCCTCTGTTGACACGTGTCGAGGCTGTCATTTGCCCGTCACAAAGAGAGATACAGTAACAGTACAGATGCCTCTGTTGACACGTGTCGATGCTGCCATCTGCCCGTCACAAAGAGAGATACAGATACAGTACAGATGCCTCTTTTGACACGTGTCGATGCTGCCATTTGCCCGTCACAAAGCAGTGATATAGTTTCTATCTACTAACGTCTCTGCGGGCACGTATCAAAGCTGCCATCGTCACCAAGAAGAAGTACAGTTGCTGTACACATGCCTCTGTTGACAGGTGTCGAGGCTGTGATCTGCCGTCACAAAGTAGAGATACAATTGCTGTACACACGCCTATTTTGACACGTCATCAAGAAGAGGTATAGTTGCTCTACACTTGCCTGTGTTGACACGTATCGAAGCTACCGCCTGCCGTTACAAAGCAGAGGTATTGTTGCTCTGCGCATACCTCTATGGGGACTTGACGAAGTAGGATGAGGCTTAGAAAACTAACCGTCTGCCACACACTTAGCAACAGCAGATGCGTCGAGATATGACAATAGTTAAAGCGACGTAAAATAATAAATAGAGAGAAAAAACGTCATTCGCAAAATATAATTTGTATTTCTATCGACTTGTTTTCCAGTTTAAAGTCACTACTACTTTGTTTTGTTTCGCTTATGATTTCATACGTTATTACGTTAAACAATATGGGGTTTAAGTATGTACCTGACTTATACAATTTTGTTTCATTTACTTTTATTTTTTTATAATTGCTTTCTTACTGAAAACGCACCAGAAACATACGGAAGTTCTAGATCGAGTTGAACTGCAATAAAATGACGACATATGTTGTGGCTGTCACCAGAACACTGCACAGTAGACTTACATTGAGAGGTAACGCCTTTCCGACAGTTATCTCCAGCTTTGTATTGACCAATTGTTGTGTGAATCCCTGAAGTTCTGAAGTTTCTCGATCAATAGAATTGTTGAGCATCAGCTGCTCGGCGACGGTTAGTGACTCATTTGCTTCATCACAAACCTTCTGACCATTCCATGCAAGGGCTGAAAGCTTTACAAAATAAATAACTGAGAATAAAAGGCAGTAAGTCACCTTCAATATTCTTTTGTCTTCTGTAATGTCCTCTTCAGCCAACATAAGATGGTAGAACATGGTGTAGGTGTTTGAAATGAAGAAAATGAAATCACCAGCCATTTCGTTTGCCAGAATGAATCCATATATAATGTTGCTCGTTCTAGCAGTTTTGATCAACATACTGTGTATAATCCGTAATTGGCAAACTGTGTTCCTAGAAGTATAAATGCAACTTATTGGTTCATCCAAAAATAACTTGCCCAACTTCTTGTTCAGGAGTTTGAAACGGTGGTTTAGATACATAAGTATGTTTATGAACTGAACATCCGCAATGCAGCTAATCAAGAGACCCAAACACATAATTACATTACTTATAAGAGACACTAAATAATATGTCCATACCTTCATATGGTAAGTAGTTGCAAGTATCCAAATAATCAAAATTGAGGAGACCTCACAAATTAGCAGCTTTCTTGTTTTTGTATATTTTATGTGTTTTATTAATTAATAGCCTTTCATCTATGGTACACATTCTTTCTAACACTTCACGTATGTTCTTCCACTTGCTGCTCGCAAAGGAAAGAATGTAACATAGGACTGAACATGAAGAGAGCATTACGGCTATAAAATGTGACCAGTACATCCCATGGTGTTTGTGCCTCAGCACATACTTTACTATGTGTGTGATATTTCCGCCAAGCATGGCTGTTAAACAAACAAAGACAAAAACTGACCATCTTGCACTTCGGACTACTTTAATACCTGAGTTAGTAACTGCTTTATAAGGAGCTAAACCCAGAGCTCTGGATACTGTATAGAGTGGAGTAATGGAGTTCCAAAAGTTGAAGTTTATACCTTCTTTGTGGCAGGCATCATTTATATCTCTCATTGTTTGAGACGACTGGCTAATAAAAACAGGTTCCATGCTTCTGCCAGTCAAAATGGTCTAGAATGTTCTCGTAGTCTATTTACTTTTAAAATTGTAGTGCAAGAAGAACTGAAAAGGAACGTAGAATACTCCAAGAGAAGGGATGTTCTCTTACTGAACTGAAGCTAAACAATTAATGTTTAGTTTATGTAAAATTAAGTAGAGTGCCACGTTATCATGTTGCTTAACCCATTAGAGAAATGAACTTACTAACTTATAACCTGTCAGAGTCTTAATGTCTGCTGTCCATCACTCAGCCACACATATTGATTTAGCACTACCCTTTACACAACGTTAACTTTTTCTTTTGTCTATAAAGGTAGATCATCTCATATTGATATTTCACCCCATTATATTCGCGCACGTGCCTGTCTGTGAGCAATATAACGCAAAACTCAAAATTCTCATGTATGCCAAACCAGATATTTAAGTCCAATATCTTTCAAGTGCGACACAAGGCTCACTCAAAGTTCCCACCAACCCAAAGCTACCTTTCACGTGAAATATGGTCATTATAGCCTTCTCTTGCCTACGGTAAGTACAGAAGTATAATACTACTCTAAAACTTTCGCCCTAGATTTCACCGGTAGTACACGTTTTGGGCTTCGAGTCCAAAAACGGGATACATTTTAGAAACAATTCTTTGTGTGTGTGTGCCTGTGGAGAGCATAGCTCAAAAACGAAAGATCATTTAAGTAGCAAACTTCCTATTTAAGTTCCGCGTCTTTCAAGTTTGCGAAACGAAGATGTTTAAAAAATTGCTCCACCTGAAACTGTCGTTTTATGGTAGATTTGTAGTTAGCTTTGAGTTTCTCAGAAACCGCTGTAACGATTGGTATTACATCACTAGGTGTTTAAGATATTTGCATTTCAAATTAGATTTACATGTTCAATTTTCTCGAAATATCCTGTGAAGTCCACTTTCTTCTGAATGGCTTGCACAACTGGTAAACTCTAAGAGATACACAAAATCCTGCTACTCAAAAGATATAGGTCTTGTTGAGTCACACAATTCATGCAAAACAATTTATTTTGTGGGTTAACAATTTCTTTGTCATTTTAAAATATAATTTTCAACTTCTCTACACCGTACCTTGTTGATGGAAAAGGTACTTTGTACACTCAAAAATACGATATCGCGATTTCACTGAATAAACAAATGGCATCTTTAGAAAAGATTCATCTGTGTGCGTGCGTGAATGTGTGTGTGTCTGTGGGCGCGCGCACACGTGTGTATCGTGAAGAGCATAATTTGAAAACAAAATCTCGATAAATGTCAAACTTAGTATTCACTTCAGTACTTTCCAAATTTAACAGAGCAATCTACCCTAAAAAGAAACCACATTAAGGTAAAAATTACGTGCATATGAGAGGAAACATTTCTTACCCTATGTTGTGAAAGTTACAGACCGCATTGGAAAAGTACTTAAAAAGTGCAAAATGAACACAATCCATAAATCAACAACACAAATTCAACAAACATTAAAGTGTAAAAGATGAGAGAGACCGCTTATGTGTCTCAGGGGTGTATAGAATACCTTGCTCATGCAGTTCTATCCATATCGCAACGCACTAAACGGAGCATTAATGTTCGAATAACAGAACATAAACGACATTGCCGTCTTGCACAAACAGATAAATCTGAAGTCGCCCAACATTTTGTCAATATGGATCATCGTATTCTCTATGAAGACACGAAAGTATTACAACATGCTAGACATTGTAGAGAAGCGATTTAGATATACAAGAATTCCAACATCAATAAAAATTCGGCAACTTTAGGCTCACCCGCACATGGATACTAGCAATTGTACACCACTTATAGTGCCGTGATCTGCTGGATCCACCCATCCTCCCGGAAAGGATCTTCCTGTAGGCAACTCAACTTATCTGGCCTTCAGGATCAATTCCACCAGAGGACCCACACTGCTGCTGCGCCTGATGTTTCTCAACAAGGTGCATTACACCACCGCTAACGACTGCCCTAGCTCTACTGGGCCAGTCATACAGGATTGAGGAAAGTCGCAGCGCATGCCACGCCCGTTTAGATGCTATGAACTCACGGCCGCAACCTGCAATCCCTGCCACTATAGCGGCTCATTACCGCAGAATACACAGGGCATCATGACCTGACCCGTCGTCGCCGACTCTACTACACTTGTGACCACTTCACGAGTCAGGCCTCTTGCCCGTTGTACCCAAGGGCTCCACAGCTACGCCGCCATTAGCCACATCATCCAGCTGCGCCACGTACACGGCCCGCACCACCAGTGATCAACGTGCTACAACACCGTTGCTGCCTACCTTGGAAATCGTAGGTGTCAATTTCAAGGATGCCCTCTACGTGATCTTGCCCTTCGTCTAGAGGCGCTACGGTGAGTAGCTAATATGCGTGTTGCAGCAATGGAGGCCAAGCAACGCGACTCTATCTGCCAAATCGTAGTAGCGACTTTAAAGACTTTTCAACTCCGATACGCACCAGGGGAATAGATGTTGAGACGGAGGAACTCGCATCGTGCCAGCGCAAGCTGGCACATGTCAGCACCATCTGATGGAGCCGGATGATCCCGAGGACGACACCAGCAACGACCGACCCACGCGGTTGAGTGCCCTTGAGGCTTTGGTCGCAATGCTTCAACTACACAGGATAACTCATACCAGCATTTACCAGCAACTGAAACTACTCAAAGAAAGGTACCATTTCTGCAGGAGAGCTATCTTCTTATAAGGAACTTTATGTGAGCACGTGTTCTTCCACTTCAATCAGCATTAACCACCAATACAAGAACTCATCGTTCCCTAAGTAACAACACAGTGAATCATCGAATAAAATCCCTTCCTATGCTTTAAATTTAATCTCCGGTTGGCATTCATGGACTTGTGAAATGTCTGCTCGGTCTATCCTATACCTGCTCCAGTCAGGTAGCAGTAGTGAGCATCAAAATCTACTGACGGAGGGCTTAAGTGCTACTGCACCATCCCCACTCCTTCATTTACCTATTCTTATCACCATTCCAATTCCTTACCCATACTCAAAAAGAAGAGGAAAAACTGCTAGGAGTAGTTGTTAAGCTGTCCTGGATCTGGCAATCAAAGAGTTGACCGAAACGTCGGGTCTTACTCTTGATACTGGCTCCCATTGACACTTGCCTCCGGTACAGTTTAGGAACAGTTGCCCTCAGGACACCAGTGCTGGTAAACAATTAATACTTGAAAGCCGAGCGTAAATTAGGAGAGGTTAGAGAGGGTGAATCCTTCTGTGTTGTTACCGGAAGGTGGCCTTGTTGGTTAATTTTGCTTCCTCAGTTATGATAGTTTGAAGGTCATTTTATCGCTGCTTCCATTCTGTATTTTATAGAGCTTACTAAAACTAGCAAGGGCAAGTTACTGTGGATCTTTAACAAGTACCAATATACACAAAATCAAACAAATATGGAAAACGTCGTTCATTGGCGCTGTGTGAACTACAAGACGAAAAACTGCAAAGGGCGTGTTTAACAAAACCGAAACGCCATATTTAGGGGAACAACTGCATATATGAATTCCAGATGTTGCAGCAAATAAAGTTCAGGAACAAATCGCTAGCACCAAATAGGGAGTGAGGAAAATCTGCAGAAGAATTTTTAAAACTACTTAAAGCGGTTAGGATTTTGTGATGCTCTGCCAACGCAGACAAGCAGTAAACAAGCGCTGCATCGCATTCAGAGGAAACACCTTGTTTAATTACAAGATCCAGCTCTTATAGAAGATGTAACTCCCTCTCTGAATAATTATTAACAATGAACGACGCAGAGGATTTCCTTGTACACATGACAATCGCGGACCTCAAGATAGGATACTATTCAGGTTAATCAGCACAAAAGGAAGGAATACTTTGGAAACTGCTGCCTTCTGTTTTATTGATGGAACATTTAAGACTTCTAGTAAGCAATTTAAGCAGGTGCTCACAATCCATATTGAGACGTTCTTTAGAAGAAAGAAACGCCGTACCTGTACTGTACTCACTTATGTCAAACAACAAGCGCGAATCTTATGACAAAGCTGCGAAGAATTGCTTGTCGGTCTGGAATCTAAAAGTACTTCGAGACGTGCATCACCGAATCAATAAATAATTTTGTACTACTAGAGAAGCTTTGTGGCTGCAATTACCATTTTCACCGATGCTTATGGATGAAAACACAGAGGCTTGGTCTAGCAAAAGAATACATGGAGAATGAAGAAATTCGACTTCACATTTGTATGTGTGCTGTGAGCACACGTACCTTTAAACATGATTGATGGTGCTTGGTTATACATCCAGGATAACACACCGGAAGTTGAAAAGCTTCGGAGTTTCTACGATTACTTTGTGGAGCAGTGGTTGGAGAACGGCATTGTTCCGAATGCTCGGGCAAACGTCATAGGATCAACAACATCACCGAAGTTTGTGATTGAAGCCTGAGCAGTTTGGATTCCAGACCACATCCAAATGTGTACACATTAGTAACCAGCCTTCGAGAATATTATGAATACCATTCAACATACAATACAAGATATGTCTTTGTTGAGGACAAGAAACCGAAAAAATTAAGACTAATATCAGATAAAATCATTAGTGAAGCACTGAAAATGCTTGAGTGAAATGGATATTTTATACATTTACTTAAAGTAGCTGCTTATATGGAAGCAATTAAGCCACTGGCTAACTTCGTAGCTCAATCGATAGAATACATTCCTGCTGTGTGAGTGTTTCCGGGATCGATTCCCGGCTGGGATTATTCCCTACCCTCCCCAGAGGCTGCAAGTATGAAAGACAGAAAGAAAGTAAACCTTAGTAAAATCTCGCAAATATTGCTTTGTTACACATCTAAAGGTTAAAATAAATAGGGAACGCACAGAAACCACCTCCACACGGTGCTCTCTGGTAACGGCATTGTGTCGACTAATATTTGCTTTAGTATTAATAATAATATAAATAATAATAATAATAACAACAACAACATAGGCAATGGAGAACCTTGCGGGGCGAAATCCTTCGTGGTACCATTTTCTACTTTCGAATCCTAACTTGGTCTCTTTTTCCAAAATACGTATAAACTGTCTAACCCAGTCCTGTAGAAAATAAATTTCAAACTAGATCATTTAAAAAAAACAAAGAAACATGACTTTCAGCAGACCTATAGTGTCTGGAAACGATATTGAAAATTTATGTTACACTAACACTGGTTTTAACCGCAAAATCATGTGTAAGCACATTGGCTCTACTAAATGCATGTAACAGTTTTGTAAGCTCCACATACACAAAACCTTTGTATTAAAAACTTTTAGTGCTAATTAAGTGACAGGTTTTTAAAGACGCCGAAATAAGTAATATGTAATCCAGTTTGCTCCTTTGTGAAGAGCTACCAGCAATGTCACGGGCACAACCAACTACTTATGCTGAGTGCTACAATCGATTTTTCGTAATAGGAACGTCAAACACCTTTACATTTCACTATGCTCAGAGTATTAATCCGGTTTTGTACTATATACCAAGGGACCGAGTTGGCTTGCAGATAGAATAACATACGTACCAAGTTAGTTTTTTGACAGTATATGCTAAGGGACTGAGGTAGCTTACTGACAGTACATGCTACGAGACTGAATTGGTTTATTGACAGTATATGCCATATCACTGAGTTGACTAGCTGACAGTATATACCACGGGACTGAGTCAGCTTGCTGACATTATATGCTATGAGACTGAATTGGCTTGCTGATAGTATACAGTTGAGGAGTGAGTTAGCCTGCTGACAGTATATGCTACGGGACTGAGTTAGCTTGCTGACAGTATATACAACAAGACTGATTTGGTTTGTTGAGAGTATATGCTACAGGAGTGAGTTAGCTTGCCGATAGTATATGCTACAGGATTGAGTTAGCTTTTTGGTGTAAATTACGAGACTGAATTGCATTGCAGATAGTATATACCACAGGAGTGAGTTAGCTTGCTGACAGTATATACTACAGGACTAAGTTAGCTTTTTGGTGTAAATTACGAGACTGATTTGCATTGCATTTAGTATATACTACAGGACCGATTTGGTTTGTTGACAGTATATACTACGAGAATGAAATGGTTTGTTGACAGTATACGTTGCGGGATTAAGTTAGATTTTGCCAGTATACGCTACAGGACTAAGTTAGTTTGCTTACAGTGCACCACGGCACTTATTTAGCTTGCTGACAGTCTGTGCTACAGGACTGAGTTAGCTTGTTAACAGTACATACTACAAGACTGAGTTAGCTTTCTGACAGTATGTGTTACGAGAATAAATTGGCTTGCTGACGGTATATGCTATAGGACTGAGTTAGCCTGCTGATAGTATATGCTACAAGATTGAGTTAGCTTGCTGACAGTATATACTACGGGACTGATTTAGCTAGTAGGCAGTATATCCTACGAGACTGAGTTAGCTTGTTGACTGTATATGCTACAAGACTGATTTGGCTTGTTGACAGTATATGCTAAGGTACTGAATTGGCTTGTTTACAGTATATGCTACGGGATAATTGGCTGGCTGATAGTATATGCTACAGGACTGAATTGGCTTGTTGATAGTATATGCCACAGGACTGAGTTGGCTAACTGACAGTATATGCTACGGGGTTGAGTAGGCTTGCTGACAGTATATGCTACAGGACTGAGTTGGCTTGCTGACAGTATATGCTACAGGACTGAGTTAGTTTGTTGACAGTAATGACACAAGACTGATTTAGCTTGCTGAAAGTATATGGTACGAGAATGAATTGGCTTACTGATAGTATATACTACAGGAACGGGTTGGTTTGTTGACAGTATATGCTACGAGACTGAGTTTTCTTGCTGACAGTATATAGCACAGGACTGAGTTAGCTTGTTGACAGTATATGCTACAGGACTTAGTTAGCTTCTTGACAGTATATGCTACGGGACTGATTCAGCTTGTTGATAGTATATGCTACTGGACTGAGTTAGCTTACTGATAGTGTATGCTACAGACTGCGTTAGCTTGTTGACAGTATATGCTACGGGATAGAGTAAGCTTGCTGATAGCATATGCTACGGGAAGTAATTGGCCTGGTGATAGTATATGCTAGAGGACTGAGTTGGTTGGCTGACAGTATATGCTACGGGGCTGAGTTGGCTTGCTGACAGTATGTGCTACAGGACTGAGTTAGCTTTCTGACAGTATATACTACAGAACTTATTTAGCTTGCTGACAGTATGTGGTAGGGGACTGAATTGGCTTGCTGATAGTATATACTGCAGGAACGATTTGGTTTGTTAACACTGTATGCTACGAGACTGAGTTAGCTTGTGGACAGTATATGTCACAGCTTTGAGTTTGCTTTTTGACAGCATATGCTACAGGACTAAGTCAGTTTGTTGACAGTATATGCTACAGGACTGAATTAGCTTGCTGATAGCATATGCTACGGACTGAGTTAGTTTGTTGACACTATATGCTACGGGAGTGTGTTAGCTTGCTGATAGGATATGCTATGGGAATTAGTTAGCTTGCTGATAGTATATGCTACGGGACTGCATTGCTTTGCTGATAGTACATGCTACAGAATTGAGTTGGCTGGCTGACAGTAAATGCCTCGGGGCTGAGTTGGCTTGCTGACAGTATATGTTACAGGACTGAGTTAGCTTGCTGACAGTATATGGTACGGAACTGAATTGGCTTTCTGATAGTATACGCTACAGAACCGAGCTCGTTTGCTGACAGTAAATGCTAGGTGACTGATTTAGCTTGTTCACAGTATATGCTACAGGACTGAGTTAGCTAGTGGACAGTATATGCTTCGGGACTGAGTCAGCTTAATGATAGTATATGTTACGGAACTGAGTTAGGTTGCTGATAGTATATGCTACAGGAAGAAGTTAGCTACTTGACAGTATATGCTACAAGACTGAGTTAGCTTGCTGATAGTATATGCTACGGGAATGAATTGGCTTGCTGATAGTATATGCTACAGACTGAGTTGGCCTGGCTGACGGTATATGCTACGAGGCTGAGTTGGCTTGCTGACAGTATATACTACAGTACTGAGTTAGCTTGCTTACAGTATATGCCACGGGACTGAGTTAACTTGTTGACAGTATATGCTACAGGAAGAAGTTAGCTTCTTGACAGTATATGCTACTGGACTGAGTCAGCTTGCTGAAAGTATATGCTACGGGACTGAGTTAGCTTGCTTATAGTGTATGCTACAGGTCGGATTTAGCTTGTTGACAGTATATGCTACGGGACTGAGTTACCTTGCTGTTAATATATGCTAGGGGACTGAATTGGCTTGCTGATAGTATATGCTACAGGACTGAGTTGGCCTGGCTGACAGTATATGCTACGAGGCTCAGTTGATTGCTGACAGTATATACTACAGGACTGAGTTAGCTTGCTTACAGTATATGACACAGGACTGAGTTAGCTTGTTGATAGTATATGCTACGGGACTAAATTAGCTTGCTGATAGCATATGCTACGGACTGAGTTAGCTTGCTGATAGGTTATGCTACGGACTGAGTTAGCTTGCTGATAGTATATGCTACAGGATTGAATTAGCTTGTTGACAGTATATGCTACTGGACTGAGTTAGCTTGCTGATAGTATATGCTACGGGACTGAGTTAGCTTGTTGACAGTATATGCTACGGGACTGAGTTAGCTTGCTGATAGTATATGCTACGGGACTGAGTTAGCTTGCTGATAGTATATGCTACAGGATTGAATTAGCTTGTTGATAGTATATGCTACTGGACTGAGTTAGCTTGCTGATAGTATATGCTACGGGACTGAGTTAGCTTGTTGACAGTATATGCTACGGGACTGAGTTAGCTTGCTGATAGTATATGCTACGGGACTGAGTTAGCTTGCTGATAGTATATGCTACTGGACTGTATTGGCTTGCTGATAGTATATGCTACAGGACTGAGTTGGCTGGCTGACAATATATGCTACGGGATTGAGTTAGGTTGTTGACAGTGTATGCTACGGAGTGAGGATTGTTAAAATTTTATTCACGAAGATAACGGGACCGAGTTAGAATGAGTTTGAAAATTTGACAACTTTAACTTTGTTTCCTTGGGCAACTAGTTTGTACTCAGGTATAAGAATGTTTGAGGGCAAGTATCGCTGAGTACAGCTGCCACTGTGTTCAAATCAATTGACAAGTCTTCTTTTTGCACATGAGCATGTTCGATGTGATACTATGTCTACATTGTTATTAAACATTTGACTTAATTATTCTTACAAGTCCTTATTTCTATTGCCATCTACAGTATAATCGAATACGAATTTGAAGACCGTTACACTCACGCAGTGAGAGTGAATATATTTTTAACTTAACATAACCCGACGCCGGCATTTATAGGTGTCTTGATAACGTTAGCTTGAATGTACATATATTCAGACTAGTAATGTTGCAATGATCATCACCAGCAAAGTTTATAAAGCCTGTGAATTATTTAAAGTTCGACATTATTAACAAATTAAGGTATGCTATTTTAAATGAGTAGGTAGTATCTGAGTGTAACCAAATATGCATTAATTGTTATTTTCGTATTTTAATGACGTATTGAATCCGATGATCTTCTATCTAAGCAAATTTATTTATGAGCTTAGTATTATTTTATAAAGCTTAGAAGAAATTGAATTTGCTGTAAATTATTCGCTGTTTTGGAATTATAACCAATTGACTCTTGGTTTAAACGTAAGTGGAATATTTAATAAAGTTTAGGACTTGCAAGTAATTGAATGTTGCAGAATTTGATGCATATTGAGCTTCCCACTCACATGTTGAAATATATAGGTACACTTGGTCAAATTAAAAGTGGCTGGTCACTTGGGCAGTTAAATTTTTTCGAAGCATCTTCGAGTAAGCGCACGGCTCACAAACTTCGACTTCTGTGCGCCACTTTTCCTGATTTTAAAATACAAGGCTGTGCTTTGGGCTATCTCTACACTATACTTGGCGTGGGGCAGTGGTTGAACTACTTAATTTCTACTCAAGTAACTCGAGTTCTATAACACAGTTCTACAAATGAAATTTTTTGTGAGCTGTTTTACATTTTAATGATGATTCTTAATATTTCGATACCGCTGATTTAAAAAATGACAGAAATTGTTCTCCATCACATCAGGTTTTTTTGTAAACAAAAAATGAAATATTCACACATTTTCTTCGAAAAATGTACTCAGGAGATATCTAAGGCCTAAAAATGAATTTGTGAGGGTTGCATTTGCCATATATCTCATTTAAATTCGTTTTCTAAACAGTAGGTCAATAAAATCTTGTTCGTTTGGTATAAACGGTTTTTTTCTTGGATGCTTCCGTGGAATACCTACACAGCATCCAGTAGTAGTTTGCAATCATTGAAGAATTCCATCGTTCTTGGTATCTCCTCTCCATTTCTCGAATATCCTGATGGAATATCTCCCCTTGTTCTCACTGACTGACCCCAGGTTGTCAGGAAATACGTCCAAATGTGAAAACAGAAAGTGCATTTGAGACTCATGTTGCATCCTAAAGTTCTGAAGTTCTGTAGCATGTTGTTCACAATTTTAACGTAGTCAGGATGTTTATTGCTTCTTAGAAAGTTATCTACGACTTCTTTAAATGCATTACAAGCATTTTCTCTTCAAAAGTCATAGTAGCTTCAAATGTCCTGTCTGTAAATAAAGCTCTGATTTGTGGATTCACAAAGATTCCTTCTTTTATTTTGCCTTCAGAAAGAGCGTGAAATTTGACGCTGAGATATTTGAAACAATCACCATGTTGATTATGTGCTTTTACGAGCTGTTTCATTACACCAAGTTTTATTTGAAGAGGTGGTAAAATAATTTTCTTAGGATCCACCAGGATACTCCTTATTATCAGGCGTTTAACTTTCTCTTTTCGGCCATTGTCTTTGTTTCCAATGTTTGTTTTAGCCCTAAAATCCCACTCGCATAAATAACATGGACATTTTGTGAATCCCTGTTCTTGGCCTACTGTCACTTGGCCCACTGATGTTCGACATATTTAATTCTCTCTACAACATACTTCAAACTTTCATAATTCTCCTTCAGCTGCACTGAGTGCGCTACTGGAACTGAAGAAAGAGCATTCCCATTGTGAAGCAGCACACCCATAAGCCTTCTTTCAATGGAATCAATAAATATCCTCCATTCATGTGGACCATATTTAACACAACCCAGTTTCTTTATTAATTCTGGAATGTTATTACATTAAACTAGAGTTTGTTCTTCGCTGAAGTATTGCAACAAATACTTTTCCCTGTTCCTGTAGAAATTCACTGATGTATCAGCTGCAAGTCAGTTGTTTTCCTGTACTCTGGAACCTAACACCTCAGCTGCGTTCTTGGGAAGATTTAAATCCTTTACAATGTCATTTCGCTTGGATTGTGATAATAGTTGTGGGCATTTGATGATTCAGGAACGAACTCCTCGGACAAAAGTGATGATGTTGAATCACTGTTACTGTCTGTGTCTAAAATAAGTTCACTACTGTCTATAGGTGGCTTAGGCATAGGAATATCACGTTCATGGGCCACTGGTCTCATAGGAGATAGCAAGTTTGGGTATACAATTCATGTTTTGTTCTTTGCATTAAAACCCTTCACATTGCATGTACCAAAGTAACAGTCAGTACTGTGATTGTGAGGTCACACCACACCATTTGTATTCCAAAACGTAGTGATTGTTTCTTCCCCTTTGTCCAATTTCATGAGTCTTCAACACAAATACTGCACACATTAGGGGGAGCCCAAGACCTGATTGATCCCGTATTTCAATTCCGAAGTAAGCTTTGTACCCATTTGTTACAAATAAGGTTATGTTTTCTCTTCTGATTCTTCACAATAAAACTACCACAAATATAACAAAATGAATCTGAATTATTTACACAACACCTTCTTTCCATTACGTTGTACTGGGCTACATATGATAAAGATAACAAAATTGTATTATTTAAATGCTAATTTCTTGCTTTATACAACAACTTTTAAGCCCTGTCACAGATGAATTCTCAATACAAAATGGTGTAAGCAGCTGAGAATGTGCTGCCACCCGGCATAAAACAGTCAACTATTTCCTTTCAGTAGTTTTATTCCAATAGAGGGCATTGTTGTAGAAGTGTAATGGTTCATGATCACATAATAGTTACACAAATAAATAAAAATGGAAGATTTGGATTTTGAAAGAAATGGCATGTGATACGACAATATGGACTTCATTTTTGAAATCAAGGCATGCAAATAAGTATAAAAAACCTGAATATCTAAAACAGCAAAATCACCGTTGACCCGTGTTATTATTAGCTGATTATTGCTTTTATTTCTTACAACTCGTTTAACTGTAATATAGTTAATATTGCTTATGTCTCTTCGTTTTACTTACAAATAAAATTACAATAGTAGTAAATTTTTGGTTATGAAACTATATTCACTATCAAACATCACTTCCACTGACAAAGAATGTAAAGTTTGCTATCTACGGGTATGACGGACTATTAAATAAGTGCTCATACATATAAAATGAAGAAAACCTTTAAGCATATATTTAGTGTGGAAGAGGAACACACAAGGTTAAGTAGCTCCACAGACACCTGAACTTGCAACCTATGTCAACTCTCTACTACTGAGTTAACAGTGCTCCTGTAAGTGTGACAATGTAACGAGGTTTAATCATACTCCAAGTGAGAGCTATAAATAAATAAATAAATAAATAAATAAATTTTTTTTGTTTACAAATATTGGGTATTGAAACACTCTGAAACATATGTCTGTCTGAAATCTCGTATGTGAACTATTTTCTCGGAAGACTTTTGTGACTATAGTTGTATCCCCCCTTATAACTACTAGAAGTATGTACGAAGGGTTATAGTCTGGCTATCCCGAGGTCTCATGGAAGTGCCCGATTCCAGCTCGTCTCTCAGACGCCGGCAAATTTTAAATTGACCAAATGTATATTTGTGTTGTTGTTCCAAGTTGGCAGCAATGTTACTGCATACCAATCCTTTGGCCTATAGCTGGGTATAAAAGGGATTTCGGGGGAATGCGTAGGGATGTCACAATGCAGACACTGGCGTAGACATAGCTCTGTCAGTGCTCTGGCTCAACGTAACACAGCGATTCTGGCCCTAAGATCCCGGATGAATTCCCTACCCGTGGCGAACCGCGGTAGCTGCCCAGTAACCCTAAAGGTAACGAACCCATGCCAATGCTCTGAACACTGGGCTAGCGCAAATTGTTGTAAATATAATGAATGTCTTACGCTTGAAAGAGCAAAGGAGAGAGAGTGAAATAAAATAAACAAAATGAAGATGAAAAATCTGAATTGTTATAGTCACATGAACATCTCTAACCTCCATTGCTTATTAGTAGGTATACAAATTATTCCTACGTAAGTTTATTTTCCTATTTACTTCATTCTAATCCAAATAAACCTTTCCGTAAATAGCTACATTACACACACTTCATTGTGGATAGAAAGGAAACAGCGATAATAAAATGTTTTAGAACTGGACGCTATATGCTGGCCATAAAATTCTATACACTTCCATGCAATCGCGAGATGCAACTGCATATCAACAGGACTTTATACAGACAGCTAAGTATTGAACAGTTCCAAAAATTAATAACGGATATCTCGAAAATGGCTGATGCCACAAAAGAAGTTAATTGAAATAAATTGTGGTTTTAAAGAGATCTTCCTAGAAGACCAAATTATCTTGGAATATGATAACCAGGCGCTCACTTGGGCTATCACCGAACCACGAAGGACAGGAAGATTAGTGCTTTGTGGGTCCGGTTAGGTGCGTTTAAATATACGCCGTACCACATTCGGGGATCGATGTATGCGTTCGCTGATGACCTTACTCGTCTCTTTGACGGCCCTCCTAACATCATGCCTTGTCTCAGCAGTATTTAAGGTTTTGTGTTAATGCATCCTTCCCTGAAATGTTTTCTTAATTTCCCATTATCAGAAATCGGACCTTACTCTTGCTCCTATCATAACTAGACATTGGAACGGTATACCATCCCCTCCGTATTCCTTAGTCAAAGATACCCTTATTATTGAAGAAAATTTGATCATAAATTGAACATTGTGGTGCATAGGCCTTGATTCCTAGGATCTTTGCCTGCTGTAATGAGTTTCTTTGGGGAGGACATTTGGGAACTGCTAAGACGCGAACAAATATCAGAGAGAATCTTATTTGGCAGAGTATGAATCCCGAGGGTAAAGGCTCGTCATGGTTGTATGGTGAATAAGCCCGGGCAGAGAAACATTGGGGTGAATTAGTTTCTGAGCTTGCTACTAAAGCTTTTCAGAAAAGTATTTATAGACCTTGTCAGACCCTTTCTTACATTTTGAACCACGTTGACGCCTTTTCAAAGTTTTCTTGGTTGTTCCCCGTCCTGGTCGCCAAATCAGGCCAGATTACGAACGCGCTTACCGCTATATTTTCTATGTTTGATGGCCCTACATAGTTTGAGTCGGGTAGGGACTCCCAGTTTTTTTCACGTAAGTACCGAACCTTTTAACTTTGACTGTGAGATTAAGTATATCATCACGACACCTTATTATCTGAAGCCCTTAATCGGTAAGTTATAAGAGGAATCTTAGGAATGCTCTTATAGCATACCACTCTCATTAGCACGAGTTAAATTAAATTGAGTTTTATTTATGGACACTCTTTAACTACTGTGGTACTTAGTGTCCCATTCTATATTGCGCGTGAAAGACCGGTAATTTTGCTCCGAGGTCTCTTTATCAGGATATAAGCTCTTTAACGTGCCGTATATATACGACACGGGACAACCGGCTTTAGATCCCTTCCGAAGGAAGCCATGTTAAGAATTTTTACGCCCGAAAAAATCCATCGGGTTTGAATCCGCGACTTTCGGAACTAGAGGCTAGCACGGTACCAATGGTCCACGAAGGACCACACAGCACGAGTGGGACACGCTGTTGCATAACTTGCAGTTTGCGTTCAACTCAGCCCGCATGAGTTGCACGGCGCTAATACTTTTGTTTTGCAGTTAAAGCTGCTTCACCTTTGGCTAATTTATTGGTGTTTAATGACGTATTGCCTGAAAATGTTACTTCTGAACAGATCACAGACAATTGGTCTCATGATTTGAGGAATTTATGAAGGTTCAGGCTACTGTTAATCGCCGACATGATGAGAAATGTTTTCCAACGCCTTTTAGATTTGGTGATGGGGTGATGTGTAGGACGTATCCCCTATCAGATAAAACTCAGGGATTTGCAGCTAAATTTATTTTTTTCCATTTAGATTTCTATTCTTGGATTGCTATGGGGTGGATCGTTTGTTTTGTTTTTGTTGGGGTTTTAGGTTACTTACGTGTGTGCACAATGTTTCTGCCTGTTTGCTGCAGCTTTATTAATACATTTCTGTCTATTGATTGTTATATTTTATCTGGCCCAGTTTTGTATTTGTAAATTTTTGGTATGCTATAATGCTATTTCCTTTATTATGTTTAATTGTAGCTTAAATTTTACAACTGCACTTTCAACTCATTCTTACTTTCCCCACTGCGTATAGTAAGTAGGGGAAGTATTGTATTCAACCAAAACTTCGAAACCGAGATTTTACAGGAAATATATATTTTGGGGCGCAATGAATCTAGTTCATGCATTTTTTTAAACATGGCTGTTGTCGTGTTTGTGTGTGTGTCTGTCTGCATACAGCATAACTCAAAAACCAAAAGTCGGATAATTATCAAACTTGGTATTTGAGTTTAGTATTTTCCAGGATTTTGACACGAAGATATTCAAGAAAATAACCTCATCCTCAATACCCTTTACATGGAACATTGCTTTTGTAAACAAATCTGTAGATTGTCATTATAATAACCTACATGGAAGATATTTACATGACAAATAAAATGTTTATCTTGAATTTTCTGGGAATAACCTATAGTCTATGAAGTCTCGTCATTAGGAAGGAATTTTGTGTAATGTTGTATTACTGGTAAACCTTAAGCGATAGATGAAGATGTACCACACCACAAATGTGGATCTCTTTAAAACACACGATTTACTTAAAATAAGCTTTTTCTGGCATAATCCGTTATTAAAGGATCGAATTGTTCAATATTTGTCATCTACGTCCTAGCTACCCTCAAGTTTTTCTTGGTGATTGCATGGAAAGAGTGTGAAATTTTAAGGCCAGCATGTAACGTTCAGTTCTTAAACAATTTACTACTGCTGTCCTCTTTGTATTTGTAACGATAGGTGTAATATTGCTATTTTTTGCAAAGGGCTGTTTGGATTAAATGTAGTAGACAGAAAAGTAAGCTTTAGTAAGAAAGTTTGTATACGTACCAATATGGATAGAGGGTAGAGAAAGTCATGTGGATGTATCACATAAGATTTTTGGTATTATACATAATAGTATAGATAGCATATAGAATTCACGCACTTTAACTTGTCTGAAGTTGTCTTTTTAGCCTATTTCTTATCCATTTTATTACTGCTCTTGATTAGTAAACTTCTATGGGCCTAATTTTACCTAAGTGTATATTAAATCGTGCCTATTATATTTTTATATATGTTCCGGTTTATCCCTTTTCGTCTGTTAGAGATTATGTTATGTTCCTGTTTTGTTTTGTTATTTCGTGTCCTGTTGTCTTGTGTTTTTGTTTACGGCGTGAGTCGTCCTTCCTTCTTAATTATGCTCTTCGCACTCGTTTCCGCATCCGGATTCCGGTGGCAGCGAAGATGGTGGTCATTGATGCTCCTTGGCGGAGATGTGTGAATCCTGTTCCCTTTTTCCGAGCTGCGGCTGGATGTGGAGCCATCCTTCCTTGACGCTTAGTTCTGGTTCTGCCTATCAGACCCTCCATCTTACAAGCTTTGGTGGACCGAACTTGTACAAGGATGGTGGCGAAGGTACACCCGACGAGGGATTTGCTGTTCTAAGCTTCCTTTTGATGATCCTTTCTGTGTACTGGTTCCTTCACCCACGAGTGAGTGTGTGCCTCGGCTGCTGCGGGTGCACGTGTTGGTGCCTTGTGATTTAATGTGGGTGTGTCTTCTTTTCCACCACGTTCTCTTCTATTCCCTTGTTTTCCTATCTTCGCATTACTGCAATTTGTGGGGGCACGCACCGATTCCATTTAGCTTTCACTTTTAACGTGCCTATGTACACTACTTTGACAGCATTTGTTTTCTTGCCTTTGTTTTCCACCTTAGCGCTTTCGTCGCGCTCCTCCTTTTGCCTTACCGACTCTGGAGATTTGTAAGAGTGGACTGCAGCTACTTGTTGGCGAGGACAGTTCTAAACTTTGTTCGATCACAGCCTTATTTTCTTAAGTGATATTTCGACACCGACTGATGCAGGGTTAAGCAATCTGCCTCTTCATGGATTTCAGCCGATTTTGGTGTAATTAATGTTAAATGACTCAGTTATACTGATAGGATTGTATCAAAGTTTTGTTATATTAAGTCAAAATTTAAACCTTTCTTATATCTCTTTGGTCTGACTCAGTATAAGGGTTAACTGTCAAATTCTATTTTCTTTTGCGTCTGGTAGTTTGCTGGCTCTTCATTTTATCCTTTGCGTGTTCCCATTGTTATCGTACGCGTCTCGTGGAGCATCGGAGTAGGCCAACAACACAGAAATCTTGATGTTGGTTCTAGTGTATCTCCTTATTTATTTGTTGGCTTTAATGTTTAATCTCTTATTTCGCGGGAAGTTCTAGTTTATGCTTATGTTAGCGGCGCTCCTCGGAGATGGCGTATTTGATTGTAGCTTCCTCCCTCTGTCGTGCATGTGTATGCAGTGAGCATTACTGCTCCCTTTTTCTTACCAGATAGTGTCTTGAGGATTAAATTCTGAATTCTACTAATGATATATTTATTCCTCTTATTCCTACTCCCCGCAGAACTTGAGATACGATTTGCTAGATATATGTATTTTAATGTGTCAATTTGATTCCTTTTAATGCCCTCTCAGGTCGTCAACTTTAGGTACTGGGTTTTCACCAGTTTTACTTGAGATTTAATTATTTAAGTGTCTATGTAGAACTGTTGTATACTATTATTAATGGGTATTATGCGCTGCATGGGCAGTGTTATCGAGTTGTTCATTGGTTATTTCACGTAATATGGCCTACGGCAGGGTATAGTAATTCAGTATAAGATTATTGACCTTGACTATTATTACGGGTGCTTTTTGCGGTTATATTTGAGTATTACAAGCAACGCTCTATCTAATATTTAATTTTGGAGCATGAACTTGGCTTTGTCTTTATGTGCAATATGCTACTTCCTGGGATGCTAACACTGGTTCAGTGCCTGTCTTTGAGATTCTTTACCCGCTGTGCTGAATTCCATTTCACTCTTTATTGTATTATGAGTGATTAACCTAGTGGCAGTATGTGACATTGTATTGATTTAACCTCACAGCAATATATGGTTTGTTAGTCATATGCGTATATTCTGGCATGAAGGCGTCAGAGTTTGACTTTGAATTATGAAGCGTGCTGATCATTATACTGGTCATTGCTATTCACTGTAAAGACTGATACTTTGCACATTGTTATGTGGATATCGCTGTGAGTATAATTTAGTTTGTATGTACGCCAGCATCTTAACTCTTGTGTACTGATAGTAAGATTCTATTACCTTGCTCGTGTGGATCATGAGCAAGTGTTGGAATTTAAAGGTCACTTTATTGGTGCAATTTTGTTAATCTAAACATTTTTATTATGGCGACCAGTGATTTGGTTGTAATTTTTATGTATTGGAGAGTACTTTAATACTTCCTTTCTCTGCATAGCATTATTATTATTATTATTATTATTATTATTATTATTATTATTATTATTATTATTATTAGCCTTAGCCTGTTATTAGCGTTATTTACCGCACAGAAACTTATTTAAAGTTTCGTTTTGCCATTTTATTCTGAAGATGTTAAGGTTCTTATTATAATGCTTATGTAGCGTTTTTGCAATTGTTAAGGTTTAGAATAACACTTCGCTACTGCAATTTTGTGAACCATAACATCTTGGTTCTTGCGTTTACTTAACCTTTGCAATTGCTCAATTTGAGAGAATACTTTGCTACTCCAATTCCGCAAATCTTGTCAGTTGGTTATTGGGCTTAGTCAGCTCATTTACTTTTGTTGACGTTTCCCAAAAGGATTTAAAATTCTAATTTTGGTATGTCTTAAATATATGGTATTTATTATTCCTGAGAGTAGACGTTAATCATAAATTTGTTTGAAAAAATATTGCTGGGCAATGCGCCAGCCTGGCTGTTATTGTTCCTTCAATAGCGGATTATTATGAACAAAATTTATTTTTAAGCAGGGAATTGGTCAGTCCTTGATTCTCGTTTACCTTGCTTACTCTACTAGCAGTAAGACCTCAGTGACCTTCTTGCATTTTGGAAACCTTTTAGGTACCCTATTATTTACTAAGCTTCTCATATTTGATTTGATACTAGTTTTTGAATCGTGTTCTCATTTCAAAAACTAGTTTGTTTGCTTTACGTTTTTATATGGCTTGTGTTTTGTTTGCCCTGCCTTTTCTTTTTTAATGCAAGCAGCAACAATATTTAACATTTCTTATATGTAGGCCCGTTTGGCAACAATCAGCCAGGTTGCACCCTGAAATAATTAGATTCTATTTATTATCATGGCTGCAGTGTAGCGGGATAGAGCACTATTATTAAACATAGAAGCGGAAAAACCCTTAAATTGGTGCTAAAACAATAGTTTTGAACATATTCAAGCGTTTGTTTGCGGTTATGATATGCCTTTGCTGTTAAGGATGGCATTAAGTTGACATCGGAAGCAACTGGTGCGTCTGTGAATGCTTTGCGACCAAGTAGCAGACAGGTTGATTATAAACCTGAAACACAACATAACGATATTTCCACCTATGATTCCCGGGTATTACCCGAGGACTCCGATTGATATTTGGGTTTTTACTTTTAAAAGACTTTACATAACACATCTTCATGCATTCCTGAATTCGCAGATTTAATTTGTTTAAACGTATGTGTATTTCGTTAATACTTAATGTTGATGTAGTGAAATATAGCAATATATGGAACGGCCAAAGATGGAAATTTTTTGAGCTCCCGAAGTTCAGCAGTTGAGCAACTCTTGAGGAGCAAGAGAGGAAGCTCTCCTATGCGTTCACGGAACGTGAAAGCGCGGGGTGAGACTATGTGCATTGTTTAAGTTAGGGCCGATTCTCGGGCCGGTAGGACTATAGATCAGGGTTTCCCTTAAGGCAGAGATGGCGGACCTGTTTTGGATTGAGTCAGTAAACTCATAGCATTTTTAAGTGATATTTAACTAAAGTTGCATTAATAATTATTTTTGAAGAATCAGTTAGGTGCAAATTAGTAATCAAAATAGTAAAATACAACAAATAATGACTTAAAAATTTAGGTGTGTAGAACACCATCACTGGTATATTGAAAAGTTAAGTACTTGCATAAGAAACAAAAAATTCAGGTATCTAGTTTCCTGAACGATGTCATATTTAAAAATAAATATCTACATAACGAACCTAAGTTAAGGATTTATAAAGGGGTCACTAGGCCATACGAAACTTGATCATGTACTGTAAAGTCAAATAAATTCATGGAAGTAACAGAAATGAAGACCATAAGAAAATTAATGGGGGTAACACATCTTGATACAAACAGGAACGAAGATATCAGGGTCAAATGCATAATAAAGACTATTGCGTAATAGAAAAAGAAAAGAAGAGAAGAATGGCATCTTTATATTTCAAGAATGGCACTTGATAGAACTGAAAGAACATCTAGAGATAGTATTTCAGAAGGGGCAGAAGTCCAGGAAGACGAAGGGAAAGACGAAGCAATTCATATTCTAGAAGAAACAGAATAGTAACCTAATTCAAGAGTAGAAGAAGAAAGATTTTAATTTGAGCTAAAATTTTATATAAATATTAAAAAAATATCCAGGAAAGTGTAACTAGGTAGGTCTATGTACAGTGCCTTTCTTTCATACAGTCGTACCGCATGGCTCCTCGCGTGCCGGCCTCCACAGTTCGGAATCCCGTCAAAACAATTATATCTGGAACAGCAGTATCCTCGCAACCATTTCACGTTCCTCTAGCTGTAATTACAATTACAATGATAATAAGCACTCGCCTTATCACAAGAGATGTTGGAAATGTTGTGCTGCTCTTTCCACTTATCAATGGGATCTTCTCAAGAAATTTTCATTTACACTCGAGAGTTCAATATTTGAAATTGAGGGAATTTGTTGCCTTATATTTTTTTAGTCCTTCCTTTCTACATCAGGAAAGGCAACAAGACTAGGAAGAATAGGAAGCGTGCGCGACAAGTGTTACGGAAATACTATTATAGGCCATTTAAACCACATGTGTCTTATGACAGTTGCTGAAGGGGCACATTGTCAAAAGGTACCCTCCGCTGTTGCTCTAACCAGTAAGGTGCCACCATCCGTCTCTCCCTTCGTTACAAGCTGAACTTTGAGAGATGCTATGTAGCCATAATACTCTACATTGTAGTGGTATTCTATTGCTTACTAGCATTTATTTTTATTCTGCTCATTGCCATTGTTTACTGTTAGGTGCTGAGTGGTCTTGAGTTGAGGGTGATTCTTCATGCTGGGACTTTCCATGGGTATTTCTCCAACTCTTCCCTTATGTTTCGTTCGAAAGCAAATAGGGTTGCCGTTAGGGAATCAGTGTATTTCATTTTTCATTCATCTTTCAAGGGATGGTGTCAGAACTGTTTACTTAATACATCCCTCTAGATTCCAAAATAGTTACAGACTACGTCGCTTATCATTCCGTCGTAAAAACAAGGCATAGAAGCTGTAGCAGCATCAGCAACAGCAGTAGTTGAAGGGGAATATTTGTTGGTAGTGTAGTAGAAATGCTACTCATCCGGCTTCCTAACTCTGTAGTTTTACACTAATATGTTCAATTTTAGTATTAACCTCACTTTTTTTGTTAGATATTTCACTGCTCATGTCTGACATCTTCTTTGAAAGTTTTTCTATCTCACTTGCTATCATTTCCTAATTTTCCTTTCTTATTTTTGTCATACTACTATCTAGCTCCATAAATTTGTTTTCAATTTCTTCCCTGTTTTGTTCTAAGCTCTTACCAATATCTTCCCTTAATTCCTTATTATTCTTTTCCATATCTTCCCTGTTTTGATCTATCTTTTCTTCTAATTTCTCAATACTCTGAGGCAGTTTTTGTTCTAAACACCTGTGAAAATTTTCCCTCCATTGATTTGTACACATAATACTCTGTTTTAATATTTCATCAAAATTTCTCAGCATTTCCATCATTCCCATCATCATACCAGCATCAAAATGAACATTTCCTGCTATTCTATTCTTACTTTCTTCACTAGTATTTCCTCCCTCAAATCCTACATTGTTTGAGCTATTTTCTGTAACCTGTATTGAATTACAGTAAACTATTACATTATCCCCTTGCATAATTATTTCTTCAGTATTATTAGTAGACATCGTTTTCTTAATCCTACCACTTCTTAAGAACATTTAATTTTTCGCAATTTTTCTTAGGATAAAAAAAATTTATAATATTCTAACTTTGTGGTGCTGTCTGTTGATGTTGCTTTGATGTCCAGCTTCCTGCCTCTCTCTCCTAGATGTATTTGTCGCCTTTGCGTCGTACTACGATGAATCTGCGCCGTCTCGCTGTCTTTGTGTCCCGTAGTTGAATTCCCCTGTTACCTTTTATTTTCGTAGTTGCGATGTCCACTCATCCGCGTCGTCGGTCGTTCTTGTGTTTTTTTCTAGAATCTGCGTCTTGTAGTTCATTTCACTGCTTCATTCGCTCCACGTCCTGGTTCCTTCGCCCCTTCCTGGTTATTTTCGCTCCTTCCTGGTTAATTCGCCCCACGTTCTGGGCGCCAATTTGAAGTGGAATTATTATTTGTTCGCCCCACGTTGTGGAGCCATTTTTAAGTGGAATATTTGTAGGTAGTTGGAAGATGCTTCTTGTTTATATGCCCCACGCTGGGCGCCAATTTGAAGTGGAATATTTGTTGGTAGTGTAGTAGATGCTTCAAGTTTATCTCCCCCACATATGAGAGCCAATTTGTCGCGGTAACTTCGTGTTATCTTTTGCTGGGCGCCTGTTATTGTATTAGTAGTTTGAATTTTGGGTTCATTGTCCTCCGGTTAGCTATTATTACTACTCAGTCGAACATATCTCTTGATCAGGGTGTGTAAACGGAAAGGAGTTTTTATTGAAAGATAACACTGATAAAAGAATTTGTTTTTACACTTTTATTGCCGTCACACTTCTTTAATTTCACATATTATTCTTGATACACGCCCGACTGAAACTGTTATATTTTCTAATGTCACTATAATCACTTATTTGCTGCAGATTATTAATTCGCGTATTTCGCGTATATAACTAGCTTTACGACGTGAGAGATTCTGTAGAATTGCGTAACGTGTACTTTATGTATGCTTCCGTTGAACTACGCGACGTATAACTCACGAATACTTATGTTGAACTGATCGACGTATTACACGCGAATGCTTCTTCTGGACTGAGCAAAACCTGTCCCCCTGCTTCATGCTTTATACTCCCTCACCCAATATGCCTAAAGATTATAACCGAGCTGCTATTGGTTAATAAAACGCGCCAAAATTAGCGTCTATATTTATATCCAATCAAAATTACGAAAACATATACTCTAGGGAAGAAATTCCCGCCATTACTAAGAAAAGCGCGCTAATCTGACGTCATTTACTTGTCTCTAATAATTGATAAACAACTCACCCCCTCGCTCATTGTTACCCGCTCTTATTGTCAGTTTCAGTGAGGCCGTGTAAACTTATTTCCTAACAATGCTTATAATTAACAAACATATCAAATCAATGTCATACAATAATGCTAATTTACACTACAATCACTCTGGCATTTACATTGTTGTGATACAAATTACTGCCATATAGTAGCGGCGAATGCACTTAAACATACAATATATATCTACTTAGTGTTTATGCCAATTTCACAATACCATTCATTTACAGTCGTATCTTTTTATTTAAACATTTTTGTTTTCTTTTGTTTTCAAGTTTATATCTTACAAACATTTTATGGATTTAGTATCATATTCCTTTGCAGTAAATGAAGTCAATTTTATAATGCAACTCAAAGTAACACATTGTGTTTGAGAATTACTTTTTAACTTAAGTAGCAAAATACACAACTAGTTATTGGCTGACCTGCCTCAAGACACTTTGCCAGTTAAGAGTTTTGTTTAAGTTTGGATTATGAAAGTCTAGCAATTTCTTCCGGAATCTCATGGAAAAAGTGCGTAGGGGAAATTTAGCCTCCTATCCCTGCTTATTCCTTTCTGAATCACCCAAGATAACTTTGTGCTTGTAACTTCGTGACATTTTCATTAAGCTGAGAAACGTATTAGATCAGAGGATAAACCGAGATAATTTAGTATAAAACAGCCTTAGTAACATACATTTATTACCTGACAACTAAATTGTATGAGAATGTATATTAAGCAACTAATTTTAAGGACGGTATTGTGTAGATTCATTTTGAATAAAAACTTCAAGATTAAACTAATTCGTGTTATAATCATTATTATTCTACTCGTTTAACTTTCTATTTCATACAGAAACAAACGTTGAAAGTCATACGTAAGTTAGTTGCAAATAAAATGAAACCTCCGTGAACGCAACACTTCTAGAAGGCAGACAGTCCAATTGCAGACGATTTTCTGATCAATGGCATAAAATCCATAAAGTAATTAACCCTTTAATGCAACTAGGAACACGAAACTTTATTATGGCATTGTTTGTAGTTGCTGGAGGATAGGGATGAACTACTGCTGATTTTTAAATTAACCAAGAGCTTGAGAGGGCATAAAACGTGGCTTTCACTGGGCTTCTTGCTGTTGTTGCTAGCAGATCTAACAATGTTTTACGCATTTCAGAGTATTTGAAATGACTCGGCGAAAGACTTTAACCTATGGCCGAGCCAAACTGGACATCATACAGCATTACAAACGTGACAAATGTGATGTACAGAAGCTAAATTTTGAAAAACGCAGTTGGCAGAATATTACAAACGAAACACGAGGAATTAACCTAGGGAGGTCATCTTAAGGCAATGAACTACACACAACAGAAGCCCTGAAAATGGCAATGGAGCCTATTGGTTGCGGTGAAATAATTGAGTAAAATAAGAAGTGTAAACGTCCTGTGATAGGATCGGTGATTTAAACTGAATCCTGGAAGTCACCATTGAATTATGTAATATCGTCAATTATCGAAGGCGATTATGTTAGTTGGATACTATTCTTCATGCAGATGAAACAAGGTTATATTTTCCCACTTTGCTTAATAAACACTTTGTTTTAAAAACCAATCTTGTACCGTGGGAAAGTTGCCAGGGAATTCCTTATGTGCTCGTGCAAGCATGCATGAAGAATGGAAGATATCAAGGTTGATATTTAACCGAATTTTGATTTTTAGTTATGATGTTCACAGTTGACATAGGCATACATGCAGCTATTTATAAAATTCATTTTTTGAATTCAGGAAATCTCAAAGCGTTTATTTCAAGTGAAATTTCGATACCATTTTTTTTCAGTGGAATGAAATATTTCCTGCGTTTACTACTCGTATGTGTAAGTAGTAAAAAAAGTAAACAGTCTTTATTTTTCATACATTAATGCCAGTGTCCCTTAATCTAAAATTCCTTGCAGATGGAGTACATTTGCTGTTTACAATATACAGGTCTTAGTAATAGTTCACAAGGGCCAAGTTTATAAATTCCACATTTATTAACACAAGTCTATGAAAATTATACAGCAAGTAACACAGAATTTCATTAATGTGTATACAAATGTTCATTCCTATATCCCTGGTGGTTTTCAAATTATAAATCGTTTAATTGTTTCAATGATGGTAAAATAAAAAATCTGTTTGTTACACTCACATGACTTTCTCTACTCTTGTAGAAACTAGTTTTACAAACGCTTATTCTCCATATGCTTCATGTTAATTGAGATATCGAGATGTTAATCTTATTGCTAATTTTCTTGTAGATGCAAGGAGAATTTGTAGGCTTTAAGCTATAGTCAAATACTTTAAGAGGTGGCTGCTATGTGGAGTATTCCATTTTCTTTGCATTACCAGGACAAAAAAAATGAATAACGAACTTCAGAAAAAGTTTAAATAATTGGAAATTTAAGGGAAATACAAGCAATATCTTGAAAATGGTTCACCCATCAAAAAAAATGTATATGACCTAAATTTTGTATATTAACGCGATCTACATTTTTTGTGTAGTAAAATTTTGTCTATCTCTTAGGGTTTACCAGTTATGCAAAAGTCGTTCACAATGAAGAATATTTCTGAGACATTCCCAGAAAATTCGAGATATACATTTCATTTGTCATGAAAATATATTAAACATATGATATTTTAATCAAAGTCGTTAGAGCCATTTTTGAGAAAATTGACATTTTCGAAAAATGTTCCATGTATAGGGTAATCTGGGGTGGGCGGATTGTCTTGGAAATCTTCGTGTGCATCTCTGGAAGATACTAAATCTAAATACCAAGATCATTTCTGAGTTATGCTATTCACACAGACACACACACGGACATGTTTCCAAAAATGTTTTTTTTTGATTCAGGGGTCTCAAAACATGTATTTCCGGTGAAATCTCGGTATCGAATTTTTGGGTGGAATACAATACTTCCCCTACTTACTATACGTAGTAGAGAAAGTAAATATGGTCCATACATTGAAAAATTTAAAATGTTACTAATATAAATATTTATTTTGACCCGGAGGAGTATTTAAACGAGAATAAAAACTTTTGTTGATGTTTTAGCCTTTTCAGAAAAAAATTATAATCCGGTGAAAATCAATTTTTTTCTCTAATTTCATTTGTTAGATAAGTAAAAAATCTAATTCATATTTCTGCAATTATAACCAATAAAACCAATCAGGATGGCTCAGGACGCAACGTGCATGACCTACATTTGGTAGGTCAACGGTTCAATTCTCGATGACCCCCCAGTCTGACTCATGGGTTTTTTCGGGGTTTCCCGTGTTATCAGCTGAATGTTGAAGTGCTTTCTTTCAGGCCCGCCATTTCGTTTCACTTATCGTTTCATTCATCCTTTATCTCCTTGATATCTTTCAGGTTCGGAAGCGTCGGCAATGTATTTCGGTACAGCGAGGAAAGGGAAAAAGATGTTCTCTGTGAACTCTATTCGTCCCTCAGCTTCGGGCCTGCTGTCCGCGTATCCGAACTCCTTTGGGGTGCTTTAGAGCACTTCTGTGTGGAGAGCCGTCCACTGTACTATTAATTTTTTTAATCGCACAAAACTGTAGAGAAAAAGCGAGGAAAACAGCTTTAATTTCTATAGAGCTGTCTCACCTTGTGCGTAGGCACATTTAAACTCGTGTAAAACTATTTCTATCGTCGGTAATAGACACGAAATACAAGTTGTGAAACTAAATAATTCAGTCTAAATCGTGGTCCTATAAATGAATCATGGAGAGTTTTAAACATTTCGCTCAATTTTCATATACGTGTTACCTCCAAACGATCTTATATGGAGCTTTAGCACACAAGGTTGATGTTACCTCCTATCAGTAAGTTCTAAGCAAAATGTCCTATGGATTCGTATGTCAATGTTAACTGTTGCCTATTCTACCTTTCCAAGTTTAGCCTACACACAGAATGTGTGAAGGAACTACTAATTATTATCCTCTATTTTCTTTACAGATGCTGTACCAACTGAAAGAAGTCGCCTGGAATGTATTTGCTCCCATCACTGAAGAAATGTTGAGGAAAAATTCACATCGTACTTGGAGAACAATAATCGTCTGCCATGAAAGTGATGGCGTACACACCGATGTTCTGGAATAGATGGTTGTCTGTATCTTCACCTGGTAGCACACACATTTGTCCATCTTTAGTCAGCTATAAGAGTTCAGAAGTGCCACACATCAATATGTGCAGGCTACATATGAGTAACGGAATTCTTGGCTCCTCCTGTATATTAATGTGTTTTTAGTCATTATTTGACAGTAAAATAACAAGTAAATAACTCGAGAGAATGTTTATATCCAGTTCTTAAAATATTATTTCGCATCTTTGCAAGCTGCTGAATCTAAGTAATAAATTCGTTATTTATCTGATATTTACTTTTCGAACAAGTACCTCGATATCGACATTTTGGGTGGAATGCAATGCAATCCCTTCCTACTCGCTATGCGGTACAGACAATAAAATGGGTCAACAGATGACGATGTGAGTGCAACCTAACGTGAAAATAACAAACAATGTCAATGAAGTCTGGAATTACGCTTTTACTATGTTGCCTGTAAGCTGTGTTAGCCGCAGTGACGAAAGGTTCTATGGAATTTTATTTTCGTATATATGTAAACTGTAGTTTCATATGCACCTGCAAATTCAGGCCGACCCTCGTAGCCGTAGTCGCTGGAATGTATAGCACCGGCGCTCCGCCAAGCTAAGGGTCGCGGGGTCGAGTGCCGCTATGGGCATCGGTGTTGCTGTGTTGTGTAATTCTGATAATAAGCGGTAACGAAACAGTACAAACACAGTAATCATAAACTGGGTAGAGCAAGGGAGCTTTCTTAAACAAATTCAGGCGCTGAAAGCTTCACTGCAGTAACCAACGTTGGTACAATCGACCATTGGTATGTCACCCATAGAGAATCAATTGTTGCATTAGCTAATACCGTTTCTTTAATCTAGTAAAAACGGCATGCTATTTAGTGACATATTTATTCAATGATCTCTACAGTCTAAAGCTGCGCTAATAACACAACAATACTCAGAGAATTCAAGTCAATAGACCTAAATAAATAAAAGGATGCATTCATTCTGACATTATTATGGAATCTGGATTTCCACTGAAACCATCTTCTCCTGCTTCGAAAGTCTGGGAGTTAGAGTGGCATTCGCTCCTTCCCTTTCCAGGTAATTCAAATACTTCTCATTAGAAATGCAGTTTTTGGACTTCTTTGGTGTGACAAGAATTTTAAGATCAAAATGTATGTTTGCTTCATGTGTTTATTTGACAGAGGATTATTGTATTTGGTAAGGTGCATTAATATATTCCATCATGATCTACGCAACAATAAGCACTCATTCAGTAAAACTGCAATAAGATGACCACATAAGTCGTAGCTGTCACCAAAAGCGTGGAAATCATCCTAGCATCAAGATACAATGCCTTTCCTGCAGTTACCGTCAGTCTTATATCAACTAGTTGCCGTGAAAATGCTTGAAACTCTTCTGTGGTATCTCGATCAAATGATCTATTGAGCATCAGTCGATGCACAATAGATAATGTTCGTTTTGCTTCATCATATACTCCTTGTCCACTCCACGCTAAGACGAGAAACTTTATGAACTGAATCATCGAGAACAGGACGGAGAATATGATTTTGTTCAGCTGGTCGCTTGAGGAGGCAGAATCTCCAAGCGTTCGAATGTGATTTACTGAGGAGTAAATTTGAGAAACGAAGAGAATTAAATCTCCTGTCAATTCGAATGGAAGAATTGAGCCATATACGGAATTAGTTAATTCAGCAATATCAGATAACATAATATATACCTCTCGAAATAGGTGAATAGTCTCTGATACACTAACTCTGGAACTATATCTATAGGATCTTCTTTTAGCTGCGCCGTCAAAATCCTTTAATTCTTCAAGTTGGTTATTCATGCACCTTAAGCGATGTTTTAAGAATATGAGTGCATCAACAAATTGTATATCTGCTATATAACTTATACAACGAGTACTTTGTGAAATAGAAATAATAATAACGTCTTTGAAATCATTTACCCATACACTCATGTGAAACGCACATACAACCACCCAGAGCATAACAATAGAGCACAACTCCCAAATTAAAAATTGTCTTGTGTTGCGGTACACTTCCTGTGCTTGCGCCTTCAAGAGAATTTCATCAACGGTGCTCATTATTTGAAGCTCTTGACGAATGCTTTTCCATTTGGTTGTTACAAAGGAGAGAATGTAACCAATAACCGTTAATTCGGAGGATATAGTAGCTACAAGATATGGCAAGTAGATACCATTTCCTAAATTGTCTGCGTAGTTTATATAGAAGAATATGTTGCTTATAATCGCCAAAATAAGCAAACTAACAGCAGAAACTACTGCCCAAGTTGCACTTTGGACTATGGTAATACCTGGTGAGGTAATCAGTTTATAAGGAGCTAGTCCAAATGCTCTGGTCACTGTATACAGTGGTCTAATCGAGTTCCAGAAGTTGACGTTCATCTTTCTTTTACTCTAACAGATATGCTCTGGATCCCAAACAGTTTGAAGGGAATGTGGATGAAAATGTACAGCTTCCTTTACGTAATAAATATACTGCTGAACCACTGTCTGTTAAAACCTTACTTATATCTTCTGTACTCAGTCCTGAAGTGTCTAACAGATAAACCTTTCAGTTTTACTAAGTCACGCTTTTGCTTGGAGTGACCTAAACATAAAACCACAGTCTACAAATGAGCACCCGATGCACCTTAGACAAGATCACAGTGTTGAATTTGGGAAGGAGAAACTGTACTGAAGTTCCTGCGTAATGAAATTGGGAATGCCTTATAATTACTCGACGCAAAATCGATCAACCTTGCTCTAATCACTTAAATTAAAGAAGTGAATATTTTATAACTCCTTGTCAATACAAACACGTCTAACTACTGAAGGAATTGTTTGTCATTTCAGTGCTTCTCAGACAAAATGTTTTCCTAAATTTACGGGAACCACTACGGTTAATAGTTCATGAATAATACATTTAAACATTTTAAAACGCATAATAGATGTACTTTTATTAGTAGTAAGGACACTTTAGCCTGAGAATCAAATTGAGTAATTAGGTTACATGCCCTCCCTTCTCAGCAATTAGATCGTTTGGCGAGAAAAATTTTAAATCGGAAGATAAGTGAAGAAACACTTAACTTATCAAATCAGGTGGCTTTTTGGTGAAAATACAATTTTGTATTAATGATGGTGATGGCTATAATAATTATACTAAAAGGAAACGATTGTGTGTAAAACAACTAAAACAATAAGCTTTCAACACTATACTTTTTCAACCATACTGTATAATTTATTACATATTTTAATTGCACTTTTTGCTTATTCTCATTTAGCTTCCTTCTTCTTTCCTTCTTTCTTTGTTATTTGTTTATTGTTTGTTTTGTAATTATTATATCTAAGTGCTGTCCCATTCAATGTAGGAATTGGCAGCATCAGATAGATAGTTTTTCGTTTACGCTGTCTTTGTGTATAAACTGGGAACCTCCTTATTTCATTTTGTCATTGATTCTAGTCCCTCATTACGACCTCTATCGTACTAGCAAACCTTGCCCAATATGTCGCTACATCGTGTTGCTTTTTCCTATTAAACCGTCTGTACCTTATAACACACAACTATAATGATTCTATCGGCTGGTGTTTGTGTAAAGTATTATTGTCTCTCTACATCTCCTTGTGTGTAAAGCATTTTATATGCTAAATCGCTGTCGGTGCATTCATTGAAGTTAAAGAATACCTTTACTTATCCACACTGCAGTAGCGTTGATAATGGCGCTTGTCACTGCCATAACTGCTCCTCAATAGTTTCATATTCGTCTGAAAATACTAATATTAGAAAGAGAGCAATATGTTTGTGTGTATGTGCTAGTGTACTATATTCAGTAGTTGGATTCAATTATCATCAAATGTAGTTCTCCATCTTATAAAGGTAAGTAATTACTTTTAATATTCTCTTTATTTTAATCAACTCTTGTATTCATAACCCATCAAGCCTGCATCGTTTACACAGATATCTTTTCCCAATTATATTTCGCAGTCTGTTATACCCTAGTTCCCAGGATTTTTGTACTTGTTATTTGCTTGCAAGTAATTAATAGAATGTGGTTATCTACGCTTGCAATCGACGTGTATTTGTGTGCATATAACCAATGGCATCATGATTATTAATAGGTTGTTTCTTTATAATTATTTTGCATTCAGCTTGTAATGTCTACACTCTCTCTTGTTTGGACATTGTGTGGCAAAAATAGAAGGAGTGATTCTTTCTCATTATTATTTCTTCTTTTTGATGAATCATCTACCTCAGCTGACGGAGCACATGTGCAACGACCAACCCTACAAGTGCGTGGAGGAGAATTTCCTCTTAAGTGCAACGCACAAAAATACGCATGTGCAAGATTCACTCATAAATTTAAGTCTACGAAATAAGTAATCTATTATGTAATGGTAACATTCTGCAGCATCAATTAGACAAGTATAATGTGACAACTCATGGTGTTAAGCTTTATGTACAATTAGCTCCTAATTGTAAACGTTTGTTGTGTCTACAGAAAAGCCATAATGATTTGTTCTGTATGATACCATCAGCTGAATTGAATTCTATACTATTGGAAAATAAAGTATAAACAAAATATATATCCTGTGTTGTGTATTACTTACCTTCCTACTTCCTGCACTTGAAATATGTTGCATTTCCATTGCATATGCATTAGCAACTTTCTAAGAGCCATTTATATTCAATCAGGCATAAAGGTCGTATACTTGCAACTTTGTAGCAACTATTCGCCGAGACGATGGAAGACTATTTGGAACAAACTCACGAATCCGAAGATACCCACAGACTGGAAAGCTGCAGTATACTCGGCTGTCAATGAGGCTGTTCCAACAGCTAACAAATTGTGGCTGCATGGCAGATCAACATCAAATCTGTGCAATAGGTGGAAACCTTGTATCACAAGCGAGTCACCTGTGCCGTTGTACTCTCTACTTGGGACTGGGTATATGGACGAATCTAGGTGATCTGCAGTGGGTATAAGTGTCTCCACTGGAAGACTATCTGACCCTCGAATTCCATCAAGCTGATAAGCATCTGGCGGATACCCTTACTTGGGTAATCTTAGTCACCTGTATTTGGATAATAAGAGTTGGAGACGCGGCGACTCTACAGGCTTTCCCGATCTTTATCCGGAAGAAACGCTAGGAGATAGACAAATGGGCCCCTCTGTCCTTGAATCTCCCACATTAACGGAGACTCTAGGTGCTAAATGTAGAAAGGCGTGTTATTTTAAAACGATCTGATTGATAGGATGGGAGCCACGTGACAAAATTCCGCAATTTGATTGCCGGGATAAAGGCGCCTCCTCATTACTTGAATTGTTTCAAATAACAAAACACCGACACGCTGACACCTTTGTGGTTTTACACTGAGATTAACACACTTGGTCGGATTCAACACACAGTAATAGGGGAAGCTGATCCGGAAATGCTTTTTAAGATAATATGTAATCGAGACTAATGTTGAAGAGAGAGAGAGAGAGAGAGAGAGAGAGAGAGAGAGGAGGAAGAGGAAGAGAAAAATACAGAGTGATGAATTCTATGCTTGCACATTCACGTGTATTGTTTGAACAAATTAAGCAACATTAGGTCTGAAGTTGCACCTAAAAGTGCTCAAAAAATGAGATTGTATAGAAAAATCTATTCCTTACACATTTAAAACCTTCCATGTGCTTTAGATATTCACCAAAGCAATGTAATTTGACAAACATATACACAAATACACGGCCTAAAATATAATACAAAAAACATTAAGTATATTAGAATTTAACTGAATAAAAGATTAAATCATTTAAAAAAATATGTAAATGTAGTAATAAAATTAAGAGCAAGCTTAGAAAAAAATATTGTAACGGAACTAGATATTCTTATTGATGTCAATATAAACGTGTTTATCATATCCGAAAGCAACTTTAAGAAAAATACAAACGTGCTTGTATTATATCTAATGCCTGAATGAAAATTAAGCCTACAGTTACTTTGTATATCAATTCTGATAAGAAATAAGAGAGTCAAAACGTTTCAGCTAATTTAAATAAAATTTAGTGGCTTTCTTATGTATAACATATTTAGCAACAGCTAAATAATAAAAACATCCAACAAAAATGTGGTAGTTTAAAAATTGGTTTCTATTGTCTGTTAAGCTGTGAAAATACTCACCCGCTTTAGATACTTATATCAATATTTAAAAGCACTGTTCTATTCTGTGATCAGTGCAACAAAACATATCAATACATCTTATAATAACATGATATTGTGACGTATGCAGAGATTACAGGACATACGTCTCTCTGGTCACCGGGATTTGAGATGACAGTTGGTTTGGAGTAGGGGGAACTAGGCACTTTAGGAGGGGATGAGTTTGTTTGGCTTCACTGACGCTTGAGGTTGGCGTGGCTTGAGTAAGGGAGTCAGGAGGTAACCTTGGAGCTGTAAGGGTGTGCAACTGCTTTCTCCGTGCTAAGGCATGATGGCCTCGCCGACAGACATTGGGCTAAGAAGTGTAAGCACTGCTATCTAAGCATCTATCTTTATATAATAAATTCAGTAGCCATCCATTCCCTTGAAGTTTTAATTATGTCAGTGTAGAGTCCTTTCCTTCCTTTAAGCCATGTAACGTTTCGAATTAGTAAGATTTTCTGGATTTTCTTTAGCTGCGTCCCTCGTCGTAGCCTCGCCGTGTTAGCAGTTTGATTAATTTCCCGGTACATTCTCTTACAAGCGAGTAGCTCCCATCATTTTTGAGCAAACATTAGAAGAGGCTACGACAATTGGTGGAGGGCCGGGCATAATTTAATTTTTTGTGAGATTTTCAAGTGCAAAATTTTTTTTCTTTATAAAATGTAACGGTTTTTGGTCCTCCACGTGGTCGCTAAAAATATGAATCTGTTTCTTGGCTTAAGGGTAAGGATTTTGATGGCATAATTTTGTATTTCTATATTATAAATTTTGTTGCTTTAATTTCTGAAAGCCCCGTGTCTAAATTTTAATTTTGAGTTCATTTTTTTACTTTTCCATTGTCTGTCGGCGTGACGCTAAAACTCCTGACTCCATTTTCCCCTTACTTTGGCTGTATTTCTATTAAATTATATTACTGTGCAAAGTGGTTCGTGCTGGTTGTGTTGAAGTATATATTTTCGTGAATTGTGAAAAGTGAATTGTGAAAATTGGGTGATATTTGGAACGTTGATAATGTGGTTGCGTGTGTGAGCTGATTTACGTAACATTGCATTTATTGGTTGCGTCATCTTGTAAGTATTAACGACTTGAAAGTGCAACAAATTATTTCAAAATTCGTGTGTTGCGTGTTTAAAATTTGCGTGTGTATAAAAAGTGTGGTGCATCTGTTTAGAATAATAAAGTAATAAAATGAAAGAAGTCACGTATATATATTGAAAATTTTTTGCATTGTACACTCGCGGAAAAATAGTGGTAAAGGTAATGACAATTTTGCTTCAACGTTGCCATGCGTGGTTATTTAGTTACGCAATGCATATTTTTGGGGGGAAAATGTTTCACAATTAATCATGTAAGTGAATGTTTCAGGAGCTACTACCAGCCTTGCAGTATCTTCACCCAATTAGGTTTGGTGTGCCTTTAATATGGACCAGTACGATGTGGATGGTGATGAATCAGCTATATGTGTGTTACCAGATTTTGGGAAAATTGCACTGGAATTTTGTGGTAAAAAGAATAAGAAAAAGAAAACATAACCTGTAAGTATGTGTACATTGTGAGTGCTAAAGTTTGGACGAATGAAACAGTTTTACAACTCACACAGGTATGCTAAATTTTTATTGTTTCACTGACTGATGCTTAATTAAGCTTTGCTTTTCAGGAATAATGTGTGCTATGAATGTCTCTGCTAAATTAGAAGTGTATTATTATTTTGGTGTAACTTAAATTTTGAATTATGTTTTGGGAATTGCAAAGCATTTGTTTTATTGTGTTGTGCTGCAGGAATGTGTTTGGGTACCGTGTGCTTAATTGAGCTTTCATTTTCAGGAATGTTCTGTGAGGGTATTGCTTTGAGTAATGATGTGATTTTGTTTTGTTGCATTCGATTTGATATGATTTGATTTTGGGTTTCATAATGATGCTGTGATCTTTATTTGCAGAAAATTGTTGCATGAATAGTGTGTGTATGTGTGTGTATATTTGAGGTTATTTGATGTATGTGAGATTTGCCTCGGTGGAAGTGCCAAAGTGTTACCCCGATGGCGTAGTGTGAGGTTATGTGAGACATATGAGTTGATATTTGCCTCGGTGGATGTGCGTAAGAGTAACCCCGACGGTGGTAAAGAGAGGAGAAGAGATGAGATGATGTCAGCTTCGGTGGAAGTGCCAAAGTGTAACCCCGACAGTTGTAGTAGAAATGTGTTGATTTTTCAGGAGGGCTACATGTACCTGGAAAGTTGATGTGATGGGATGATTTCAGAGATTTTGCTTATTGGTGTTGCTGTAACGTGCCCAGTATAGCGTGTGTGATATATTCACACGAGAGATTAAATGTATGGAAGTGACTGTAATGAGAATAATTTTTTTTCTGTTTATGCAACAAGTTTATTACCATCTTAGATAGGAAGTTTTAATACCAACTGTTTTACAGCTTAATTTTGATACGGAGGATGTGGATGCAACAGTATAATATCATGTTATTTGTGTCATTCCTGAAATGTTAATGTGCTTTCTTTAAGGTTATGCCTATGTTAGATATTTTTGACTTTGCAGCATGTTAAATGAGACATGTCAGTGAAGATGTTTTGTTTTCGCAGTAATTACTGTCCAAGAGAAAAAGTGAAAGTTGAGATAAAGATGATGATGACTGAAGTAATGATGATGATTGAAATACTGATGATGATGATGATTATGATTGAGATGATAATAATGAGATGAGGAAGATAGTAATGTAGAGGAGAAATTGTATTAGTGACAGAGTATGACAATCATAGTTGAAAGCATGTCACGTGGTGTAGTTTGTAGTAATGCATACAGCAGTTTTCAGTAGCTAGTTAAGTGAGTGTTGTGCATAATTTGGGCCATGGTCAGTGTGAATGAGTTAGTTTCATTGTCATGTGTGATTTTCTTGTAAGTGCACTTATTTTCTTTTGTTAGTGGTACCAGCTGGTCATTAAGACTTAATATTGGGGTCCCAAATATGTTTTTTCTGTCATGTTATTGTATGAAAAAGTCAATGTTACTGATATAATGCTAATGTATTCTGATTTTGTTCTAATGTTCTATTTGGATTGTGAAGCATTGTGTGTTAAATTTTGGATGGCAACCCCCTATAAAATTTAGTTCTTATGTCAATATGTAGTCATTTCTTTTTTTCTCTCTTTGCCCCATGTTAAAAGCATTTTGAGTGCAAACTTTTAAACATTTCAAATATCTGATTGTACATAATATACTTTTTTATGTGTGATTATTTGTTGGAGCACCCTTTCTGCTGTCTTTTTGGTGTTTGTTGTAGTTATTTTGCTGATGGCGGAGCTCGAGCGGATAAGACGAGCATCCCCACGTTTCACGCCAGATGTTCCAGATTAACCACAGGAGAGCTGTCGGGCAACCACTACACTGCTGTGGCATAAGGAGCCACTATTTTGGGGGGCAGTCCAAGCCAGCGACTGCCCACCCTGTTGTCATCACCAACGACCTGCAGTAACAACAACACTACAGCCAGGATAAGTCGTCGTTGTGGGTACACTACAAAATTACCCACAAACAGTTCCATCGGACCTTCATTCTCAGGTGCAGTGTAGTGTGCGTGTGACATAGGCAGCGTGGTGTGTGTGTGCGTGTGCGGGGTGCTCGAGCATAAGTGCTCAATTATCACTTTATCACGAAAAGACTTGAGACTCTTAAAAAGGCCCACTTTGATTTGTTTTATATCTTCGTGTGGGTGTTTCATACACATGTATAAAATGTTTTTGTTGTATGTCATATTTCTTGTTCTTTTATTGTCTCTTATGTGATTGTTTGCCTTATGTCGACGAGGGCGTCGATCTCGGTGGCCAGGGGGAGATGTGACGTATGCAGAGATTACAGGACATACGTCTCTCTGGTCACCGAGATTTGAGATGGCAGTTAGTTTGGAGTAGGGGGAACTAGGCACTTTAGGAGGGGATGAGTTTGTTTGGCTTCACTGACGCTTGAGGTTGGCGTGGCTTGAGTAAGGGAGTCAGGAGGTAACCTTGGAGCTGTAAGGGTGTGCAACTGCTTTCTCCGTGCTAAGGCATGATGGCCTCGTCGACGGACATTGGGCTAAGAAGTGTAAGCACTGCTATCTAAGCATCTATCTTTATATAATAAATTCAGTAGCCATCCATTCCCTTGAAGTTTTAATTATGTTAGTGTAGAGTCCTTTCCTTCCTTTAAGCCATGTAACGTTTCGAATTAGTAATATTTTCTGGATTTTCTTTAGCTGCGTCCCTCGTAGTAGCCTCGCCGTGTTAGCAGTTTGATTAATTTCCCGGTACATTCTCTTACAAGCGAGTAGCTCCCATCATTTTTTAGCAAATATAAGAAGAGGCTACGATAATATGAATATTCTTAAAACTGGATTTTTTCGAATCCTTGTGAATTGAATAAGAGAGATTAAATCTATAGATGCGATATGAACCAAAAATGTTTTTAATAAAACTCAATTAGAAATGGTATTCTAAATAAAGCAAAATTCTGTGGAGGTACAAAGATAAATTTCCGTGATTCGTTACGAATTGCATGGGCATGTAGTTTGGTCAGAGCTGTAGAGAGAGTCTGTGGAAAACAGTGGGTATAAACAGTTTGGTGTGGGCTGCAACTTCAGAGTTAATATACAGAATGGACCATTTAAATTGAGACTTAAGAATATCTCCAAAACTAAGCACTGTAGTTGTAAATGTCTTGTATAAAGGTTTCTTGGTATTATGGGGGAAAGTAAATGGCATTAATCGTGTTTTGTTTGGAGGATGTTATGATGGTCCTTTTAAGGTCAATTTTATTGTCTTTAAATTCGAACCTAAATTATGTATATTGTTTTCTCTTTAGAAAATAGTTTCTAAATATCTGTTCATACTGTGATGAGAAATAAGGAAACCAAATAAAAAATGTTGGTTCCCAATTATGAGACGTAACTTGACTAAACGACCATCCATGGATGTTCCAACCATTCATTGCACTCTTCGTACACAGCCATTCAGAAGGTTCGTATGTCCAGTATGTCCTTTGACCAAATGGAGGATGACTCAGGTGTGCTTTTGCAGGTTTATTGTTTTCGTCCTTATGTCGACAGCCATTGGTTGTCTGGTGTGTTTATTCCCTATAGTGAGTAGTGCTGCTGTGGAGCCAACGTTTATTGCGTAGGATGGGTTACTCTTCTTTTGTTGTTCTATCCAGTCTATTGCCATTTTAACTCCGCTGATTTCCGCTGGAAATACCGTGCATTGTTGTTCAATCATATCGCTCCAATGTGTATTTATCTTGTGTTTTCCATAGCGACAATTGCTTTCCAACGTGATTATTAATTTTTGACCCGTCCGTGTAAATCCTAACTTTAGACCTTCCTTCTACTCCAGTAAAGTATGCGCTTATGTAATTGTACTTCGGGTGGATTCCTTTTGCACTTTTATGGATTTCTATGTTCTGTAATCCAGTTATGACTGCATTTATAGATTGGCCATTTGAATTTGCTTTTAGATATTTGTGCATTTGCAAAGTTTGATCCACGGGCATTGTTTCTGCTATAGCTAGGACGGCCCTCGTTGGAGACGTTCTGTAGGCTTTTGTAGCAAAAATTGTGAAAGATCTTTGAATACGTAACAATGACTGGATGGATGGCGTATTGGTATATTATCTTCAGGTTGTAGAATGATGTGCTCCAGGTTGCTTTTGAGCAGCGAATACGCAACGACTTGTTTTCTAAACATTGTGTGTGGAGGTAACAATCCAGTTTGCAGTCCAACGTCACTCCAGGATACTTCGTTTTTGAGACTGCTTGTAGTTTCCGTGAAATAATAATATGGTGGTTTTGTATTCCACCTTGTTCCTTATGTACACTGATAATACAGCTGATTGATCTTTAGAGATCTTCAGTCTCTATTCTTTGTAATGCAATCTGTAGTGTTGAAAAAGCATTTGAGTGATTTATTTCCGTAACTATTAATATAATCGCTCATAATAATGTTCCAAAGCGTGGGGGCGGAAAGTGAGCTCTGAGAAGAACCTTCGGTGACAGTTTTTGAGCACAAGGATTTGCCTATTAGTATGTGTGGCATTCGGTCACTTAAGCATTGTTCCACAATGTTGTAAGTATTCTGAGGGCATTTATGTTTCGACAGCCGGGAAAGACTCTCTGGACACCAAACATTATCAAAAGCACCAAATATATCAAGTGTATCGAGACAGCACCTTTAGCCTAGTTGTCCGCTGTGTCGAACGAAGATAGTGATGTCTTTAGTAGCAGCCGTTGTATATTTGACCTTTTTGAAAGCGACATTGTTGCGTTGGTATGTGTGTAGCGGATTCCAGGAAGAAACTAACGTCTCGATCACTAGTTTTTCAAAAGATTTTCCCTGGTATTCACAACAAGTTAATACCTGGATATCCTGCTACAGGACTGCATTTAGGATTGTCTGTTCTATGAATTGCAGGTACTCTTGCTTTCTCCCATTCTCTTGGGGGGCATTCTTATTGAAGGTACTTGTTGAAAATTAATATCCAATAGTCCAAAATAATCTTATACAGCTGTCTCACAATGACGATATCTATTCCGTCTAGACCGGGAATTTCCTTCTCGTTAATGCTTTTTATAATTTTGTCTGCTTCCTGTTCTGCTGGATCTGGATATAGTTGACAGTCTGGAGTGTTTGATATTTTTAAGGACGCTCTTAAGATTTTATGTTGTTCTTAATCTTGTTCGCGGTATTTTCTGAAAAGAATTTGTGAAGAAGCGCTTTAGCCGTTTCTTGTTCCATCTTGAAGAGTTAAATTTCAAGGGGCGATTTTCTGCGATGCCAGTTTTACATATCTGGCAGAGTTTCTTAGGCGACTTTGTAGTATTCGCCGCATAGAATTATTTCCAGGAATTTTGTTTCGCTTTAAGAAGTTCTGTTTTTAAGTAGCTTAAAGAGCTTATTTATATTTCTTAGGATTGAGATTTTTGCACCTCTTGAGTATTTGCTTGGATGCATTTATCTCCTTCCTTAGGGTATGAAATTTCTGACGTCACCATGAAACGTATTTTACTTTAGCAACAAATGGTGGAAAACAACAATCGTTGTTTTCGTTCAGTTCGTATCACATTTTTGCAATAAATCCAATTATTCCTTGGTGATTCGAATGTATACTACTGCATTCAAGTTCTAGTTGAAACATTTTTCAGTTCCCGACTTGAGTGGTAAATATTTTGGTAGAGTTGCTGACTTGTCAAGTAAAGTTCGTAATGACAGTAATGCGAGGCAGTAATTAAAGAGAATAAAGTTGTGGTCCGATAAGGTGTCCTCTTCACTTACTCTCCAAATTTATACTCTGTGAGCTGAGCAACTGTAATATCGATCCAGGTTTCGCTGTCGGATCGGAGTATGCGGATCCATCCTATTCGTTTGCTGAGAGTAAACCTGTACTAATAAGAATTCTACGAGTGTTCTGCCCCTAGTATTAATGATGTGGCTGTACGACATTTTGTTTACTATTTGCGTCTAGGCACAAAATAAAATTATTCAGCTTTACATTACTCGAAAAGTTCCTGTTAACGGCTATGGTTCTGTACAAGGGTGTCATAGGGATGAATTTCAGAGTTGGCACTGTGTAGTATAACTTGGGTAGATGATACCACGATGCCATTATCAGAGTTTGATACATTTTGAAGAACGATAAAATTGTGGATTGTCTTGCCTAATGAGGAGAGAAGCTCTGGGATTTTTATCTGGAGGAAGGTAGAATGACAAATAGTTTGAGCGGATAAGATAGGGAATTTCATTATAGCAATATGGTTCTTGGATAAACAGAACGTCGATGCTGTTGGGTTTGGTGATTAAAGAATGAGTAAACGCTTCTTTGCAATTGTGAGCATTTATCTGAGCGCATATAAGAGGAGCCATAATAAGCAGTTAGTTTTAATTACTATCATTGACTCTATTCTCCGCAGTCTTGTGCATTCGTTATCCAAGACGATTTAGTTTGTATATGATTTCTTACTGTTGTCGTGCAGGTAGGTGTTTATATTCAGGCAGTTGGAGCAGCAAAAGTTGTGTTGACTGACACAACGTTTCCAATAATTCTCTCACGTGCAAGCTGCACACCTGTGTTGATTGTTGGAATATTTATGTATGTGGCCAAATCCGAGGCATTACATGCAAATCGCAACCAAGATGAAGTCCTCAATGTTACACATACATTATTTTAACTCATCGGAGAGCAAGCAGTTTCCTGAGCAAAATTAGGACTGACGTCGATAACAATATGTCTGAGTCATTAAATAAACGTTTAGTTAATTTTTCATTTAGAGTGAGATCTTCGGTTTCAGACAGGACGTTTTGTTGAAGTATTGTGTCTTTAATATCTGAATCTTCAACACATTTGGGAACATGGAACAGCAATAATGTTGTTAGCCCTTTCTTTGGGCGTTCTACTGTAACTGCTCACATTTTCTTTAATTCCGATCCATTGTTTTACTGTCATTCCTGTTTATGTGTTCCATGAACAGTATATTATGGGATACTTTTTTGTTTTCTTTATACCCATTTTAGCTTGATATATACTGCTTCGTTTATTATTTTTTTAACTTCATGAGAGGTGCTCTTGTGGTCTGTCGGTTTGATAATCAGACCACCTGTTTAAGGGGAGTCTCCGTTAGGGTGCATCACAGGATGTGTGTGTTGCTGGTGATTGCTCCGAGTATCGATGGATGTCACTAGTTGTTCACCATATGTGCGTGAGGATTCCTTCGTAGCCACTTTCAGTGCCCTTTTTACCAAACATTCTAAGCCCGAGTAAATGTTATTAGGTTTGTTTAAATTACAAATCATTTCACTTACCGGTTTCAGGAATTCTTCTTTTAAAGTTTTGTATATGTTGTTGCTGCATGAATGCAGGGTTTGTTTTATCTTATCAAGATGTTCATAAAATACTGACACCAACTCACTTCCAGCCTCTTCCGCCATCTTCACCTTTTCTTGGGAAAATGTTTTTGAAACCAGAGGAGTTTGAAGCTGTGTGAGAGTGTATTCTTTGATGAAGAGTGCAGGCATAATTAATTGGCTTTAAAACGATACAGACAGCACAATAAGTCCAAGTCTGAAGATAAGACAAGACTACTAAGTATGTGGCAAGGGTTGATGATTACCGGCCTTGTTGCTTAATTTAAAATTGCAACACCTAACTCACGCGTGTGCGTTGTTAAGTAGCAGATGTCAGTTACCACTAGAGGTCATAACACCACCTTTTTTCACAATTAGGAATCTATTTACTGCTTTCTGTTATCTCTATCATTACGTCCAGTAATGTTCAAATGACAAAAATTTACATATTCCTGAAAGTGTGGATGTTAAAACACTCGATCGATTACGTATTCAGGAATGACGTAACGTTATCCATTCGATGAGTATTTTCCTTCTAAAGTTTTCCACTTTGTGACATATCAGGCAACTAAATAGAACACTGACGATATCATAGCATTATTGATTTTGGATCATCGTAGACTGCAACTTCTACTCAGGAAGCCAGCAGGTAGTATAAAAAAATTCCATTTGTTTTAAGTAATTGGCAACAATATATAATATGCCCTTATTTAACTATCACACTCAAAATAAATTGTAAAGCCTCGGGTTCAAAGCGAAAGCATTAGTATAAATTAACCTGAGTTAAATTGCAGAAGAATGACAACGTATGTTGCTACAGTACCCAAAAGTGTGCAAAGAAAGTTGTAGTCAAGGGATATCGCTTTTCCCGCGGTTATCTTCAGCTTTGTGTTGACTAGTTGTTGTGTGAAAGCCTGAAGCTGCTCTAAGGTTGCTCTATCAATATATCTATTTAGTGCCATCCGTTGTATGACAGATAACGTACGATTCGCTTCCTCGCAGATCTCTTGACTGCTCCAAGCAAGGACAAAGAACTTCATGAAAAAGATTGCGGAATACAAGGAACAGAGTCCAATAAGGTGGTTCGGCTTCTCTGCCAGTCTAATACAGTCAATTGCAGTGTAAGCATATAAAACGAAGAAAATGATATCTCCTGTCACTTCCAACAGAATAATGGATCCGAATATGGAATTAGTTAACTCCGCAGTTTCAGTCAATGCATTGTGCAGCTCTCGTAGGCCGTGAATGTTTTTAGAGATTCGTTGAGAAGTAAATCTGATCGGCTTATTTAATGCAAATAATTGATTATTTATCAATTTGAAGCGATTTCTCAGAAACAAAAGAACATTGATGAACTGAGTAGTGGCTAAAAAGTTGATGAAGTGGTTGCAGGAGCCTATAAAAACACTTGCAGTGTCTTCCAAAGCGTATTCAAGTAGATGTGTGTGATAAACAGTCGCAAGAATCCAGATAGCGGTAACGACGATGATTTCATATATAAGGAAATTTCTAGTGCTTTGGTATATCTTCATTGCTTGATCGTTCAGAAGCATTTCATCCACTGCACACATTGTTCCTAATATGCGACGTAAATTTTTCCATTTGATAGTGGCAAATGAAACCATATAGCATAGGGTTGAACAAGAGGAGATTATGAAAGCTACAGTATATGATACGGAATCACCTTTAGCGTGCTTGTTTAGCAGCTTAAACATCAAGACACATGTGTTACCACCGAATAAAAACAGAGAACAGAGGATTACTACAATAGACCACGCTGCAGTTCTCACTATGGTAAAGCATGGTGCAGTAACTGCTTTATAGGGCGCTAGTCCCAGTGCCCTGGATATCGCGTAAAGTGGAGCAATAGAGTTCCAGAAGTGAAGGTTGATCTCCGTTTTCTGACGGGCGTTCTCCACACACCATGCAGTTAGGGAGTTTGGCCCAAGTGGTACAGTATTCATTTTCACCCTTTGCGCAGATTGCTACCGAAACGATATTTGATGGAACTTTAATGAGCGTTAATATTAAGATCTGCGGTCCTCCACCTATTGGTCAACAGGGCTTATTTTTGTTCAAACATTTGCATTTAGTTATGCGCTTCGCAGTTACTAATATTTGTTACGTTGTTAGATTTGTTGGGATATCAACTACTTGGCCATGTTTATTCCTTAGACATGGATGTTTGAGTGTTCTTATCAGAGAATATAATCTTCCTCTGGTACACTATGCAAATCATTTCGATCAGAGCCTTCCTAAGTTAAAGTTAGAGAAAAATAATTAATCACTGAGCTATCCAAATGCTAGGTTTGTGATATAACTGCCTTTTAATAGTTGGGTATAGCAATATTCCGAAAATTATTTGGTGTCCTTACAGTTTAAAAACTTAATTTACCATGTGTGTTAAAAAGGTAGAGTTAAAAGACACATATATCTGACTCTGGGTTTCGATGTTTCACATTTCAGCTCGCTGTTTTCTCCCGAAACTGTAACTCTTAATCCAAGTTTGTGGTTAATGTTTGTATAACATGGACATTAAGTTCAATACAAATTGCTATGGGAGGCCACAACTTTTCCACATATTGTGTTTCTCAGACATTCCTAACAGTTCACGTTGATTACAAGTATTAGACAAGAATAATTAATAATGTGAAGTAGGTTTATGAAAGGTAGCATATAAGACACTTGCTGGAAATGCCAGTATTTGTGATTCACAGCAGTAAAAATGACGGTTTATCATATTTCTTAACAACCCCTGTAACATATGTCACGATATACATGGAGTTCGTTTGTATTTTGTTGCATTGAATGAGTGTGGGAATATAGTATTAACTTCACTAGCTTTTCCTACTCAAGAACAAAACACTTTTATTTATTGCTGCTGTCCGTTGAAGGACTCATGCCCGGTTTATTACTGGGGTTATAAGAGCTACTGATTTTTGATATATAGTCGCAATTTGTTTTGTCTAAGCAAGCAAATGTACAGCATTAAGTTTATGCCCTTACAGAGTACATTGGTAAGTGCCACTCTAGAACGAAGTGCCAATGCATACCACGACAGACAACTTCCCTTTAAAAGCCACCGATTTCCACTTCCGTAAAAATGGTTAAAAGGTAACAAATTAACTGTTATATTCCTGTGGATAAATCATGTAATTTTATTACTTTTAGTTTCTTCCTCATACCACATTTTGCATAATTAAACTTTAATCCTAAGACCTCAAAACTTGCTGTGTACCTTATAGAAAAATGTAAAAAATAAGCTAAATTTAAGCTATTGTGATCATATCTATTGGTTTTATGCCCTTTCATGCACTTTCTTTAGTATTTAATTTTTAAGGTCTTCTGTTCGTGTTGGTCTCATCAAACTGTAAATAATTAAAACTGTTGAAATAATCCTCAAATAATCCTGAGGTCCAGAAAGCTTAGTGATAGACAGTTTTCGTCCTTATCCTAATAAGTCAACTAAAACATTTTTAATGCAAGGCAGACGTGCTCCCTCCATTTATTGTGCTCTGGCATAATTAAGAGGGACATGCAGATTATGCAGAACAGACGGACCTATAGTTATTTCATTTTAATGGTACAATTTGGATTATAAACAGAATGCTGATTACCTGCGCTTGTTTGAGTCACATGTACCGCGGTGTGACAAGCACTAGAAAGGTATATAAAGAAACTCACTCCTACTTCAGTGGTGTTACAGACAGTTACAAAGGAAAACAAGTATGCAAAATGTAAAAGATACATATTACTGAAAGGCCCCCGAAAACGAGGCAAATCACTAGAAGTAGTCCTCAAGGGCCCTTTTTGCTTCTCACGTGTCCTGAGAGGGAGGGAGAAACCAGAAAGGCGATCAGGTCCGGATGACGACGAGCGCAAGCATAGATTGGGTCATTAAGAAGGTGGAACGCAGCCGACGCCACACACCACCACCCACCGACCCTAGCACCTGTGGTCCCCCTAGGATCCACTACGGCGGTGGGTCCCGACTGGGCAGTCCACTGACGCCAGGGAGGAAACCTCTCCAAAACGCATATCCACCGCCCAGCCGCAAACCACCGAATACTACAAAACTGAAAGAGATGACAATGGAGATGTCGGGTACAGGAAATGAGGGATAGGAAGATCATGGTAGAAAAGGAACCACCCTAGCATTCGCCTGTAGAACCGCCGAAACCACCAAAAACCCACGGGTCAGAGTGGGTGTTCGCTCTGGATCGAACCCAGAACTTCTCGAATGCGAGTTGCACACGTTAATTTGGCACCACCTTGCTCGGCAAGTAAGCATTCACAAAGCGTTTCTTGTCGGCTGTTATAACTAAACCCATTTTGAACACTTGTCCAAAACCTGACGGAGCCCTTTAAATTGCCTTGATGATTAAAGCCATAAGACACAACGACAGATACTGAGCTGCCAAAATAATATGTAACGCAGAGTAACATCTACCGTTCCCAACTCGACGTATGGTATGATTCTTTAGGTGATGCCAGAAAAGTGTGGATAGAACAACATGTCTTATGATAAAGCATGTGCTTATTATCACTGTAATTGTAGTTGTAACTATGCGAATGTGTGGCTGTTGCGAGATATTATAATTGTTTCGGGAGGGAGTTCGAGCTGCAACGGCCGGCGCGCGGGCTGCCGTGCGGTGGCCGCGGTGTAAAAGAAAAACACCGCATATCAACTCGTACCAGTTATTTTCTAAAGTGTTAACACCAGTTCTCTTGACACTGATGCTGGTGTTGTATAGGCTTATGCTGTAATCGCTGCCCACTGGGTCCTATTGATTTCGGTAAAATTGTCTACCATGTGCTTCTCGGCTGATTTTCTGTCGTGTTTGATTAGCGATGGGCTTTCGCGGCGAATGTCTAAGGCTGAAATACTGCCACATATAGAATTGGGGTTTTATTTCTTTGTTGGTAATTTAATGAAAGCAAATGAATTATTTTGATTGGAAGTGATAAGTTATACTTATTCTATGACATTTATTAATGTAAATATCTGAGCTATGTAACTTTGAATTAAATTACAGGCTGATTTCAAAAAACACTTCATTAAATATAATACTAGCAATACCATATTCACATGAAGTCACATACGTGGTACGGGATTATTTTCTATTTAAGGTAGGTATTCCTACACTAAAGAGAAGGACAAGAAGTAGTACTGTAGCTGTAAGTTTATACTAGATAAAGGTAAGCGCCCATTTTACTTAAACAGAATCCATACTTTGATTGTTGTGTACCACTCTGGATTGTATTTTTCTTGTGTATTGCTTTGTTGGCTTTTTCGGTTACTTGAAATTAGACATTGCAGAACTTTAATTCTTTTGTGACATAGTAAAGATCAATAGTCAAATTCATTTGAGGATCTCAGTATCGAAAGTTTCCTGATAGTTATTTAAAGTTTCCTTTTACCATTTTATTCTGAAGATGTTAAGGTTCTTATTATAATGCTTATGTAGCGTTTTTGAAATTGTTAAGGACTTGAATAACACTTCGCTGCTCCAATTTTGTGAACCATAACATCTTGGTTCTTGCGTTTACTTAACCTTTGCAGTTGCTCAATTTGGGAGAATATTTTGCTACTCCAACTCCGTAAATCTTGGCAGTTGTTGTTAGGCTTAGTCAGCTCTTTTACTGTTGTTAACGCTTCCCAAAAGGTTTTAAAATTTTAATTTTGTTATGCGATAAATGTATGGTATTTATTACTGCCTGAGAGTACACGTTAATCATAAATTTGTCTGAAAGATTATTGCTGGAGAATTCCCCAGCCTGGTTCTTATTGTTCGTTCAATAGCGGATTATTCTGACCAAAATTGATTTTTAAGCACGGAATTGGTCAGTCCTTGATTCTCGTTTTCCTTGCTTACTCTACTAGCAGTAAGACTTCAGTGACCTTCTTGCATTAGGGAAACCTTTTAGGTACCCTCATTTCAACAACTAGTTCGTTTGCTGTACCTTTCATATGACCTGTGTTTTGTTTGGCCTGCCTTTTCTTTTTTAATGCAAGTAGCTACAATATTTAACATTTGTTATATGTAGGCCCGAACGTGTACGACAGGCGTGTGGGAACTACCAGCCAGAGTGCAAAATTAAACCCTGGAATAATTAGCTTCTGTTTATTATCATGGCTGTAGTGTAGCAGAATAGAGCACTGTTATTAAACATAGAGGCGGCAAAACCCTTAAAGTGGTGCAAAAATAATAGTTTTGAATATATTCAAGTTTTTGTTTGCGGTTATGATGTGCCTTTGCTGTTAAGAATAGCATTAAGTTTGACATCGAAAGCAACTGGTGCGTCTGTGAATGTTTTGCGAACAACTTGCCAACAGGCTGATTACGAACCTGGAGCACAACATAACGATGTTTCCAGCTCTGATTCCCGGATATCACCGAGGACTCCGATTGATATTTGCGTTTTTACTTATAAAAGATGTTACATAACATATCTTCATGCATTCTTGAATTCGCAGATTTAATTTGTTTAAACGTATGTTTATTTCGTTAATACTTAGTGTTGATGTAGTGAAATATAACAATATATGGAACGGCCAAAGATGGATATTTTTTGAGCTCCCGAAGTCAAACAGCTGAGCAGCTCTTTAGGAGCAAGAGAGCAAGCTCTACTATGCGTTCACGAAACTTAAAGCGCGGAGTGAGACTATGTGCATTGTTTAAGTACGAACTTATTCTCGGGCCGGTTGGATTTTAGATTAGATTTTCCCTTAAGACAAAGATGGTGAACCTGTTTTGGATTGATCACTAAACTGATAGCATTTTTGATGGGATATTTAACTAAAGTAGTATTAATAATTATTTTGAACAATCAGCTAGATGCAGATTCGTAATCAATATAGTATAATACAACAAGTAATGAGTTTTAAATATTTAGGGGTGCAGAATACCATCACTGGTATATTGAAAAATAAATACTTTCATAAGAAACAAAAATATTAAATATCTAACTTCCTTAAAGATGTCATAGAAAAATAAATATCTACATAAGGAACTTAAGTTAAGGATTTATAAAAGTATCATTGGGCCATGCGAAACTGGAGTGGATACTGTAAAGTCAAATAAATTCATGGAAGTAACAGAAAATTAATGGTGGTAACGAAACTTGATAGAAACAGGAACGAAGATATCAGGGAAAAATGCTAATAAAGACTATTGCGTAATGGACAGAGAATAGAAGAGGAGAATGGAATGATTATATTTCAAGAATGGCACTTGATAGAACTGAAAGAACATCTAGAGATAGTATTTCAGAAGGGGGCATAAGCCCAGAAAGAAGGGAAGGATGAAGCAATTCATGTTCTAGGAGAAACAGACTAGTAGCCTAATTTAAGAGTAGAAGAAGAAATCTTTTAATATGAACTAATAAATATACATATAAAAGAAAGTATGCAGGAAAGTGTAGGTAGGTGGGTCTATGCACAGTGCCTTTCTTTCATACAGTCGTACTGCATGGCACCTCGCGTGGCGGCCTCCACAGTTCGGACTCCCGCCAAAATAATTATATCTGAAACATTAATATCCCCATTAACCTCCTCACGTTCCACAGCTATAGTTACAATTACAATGATAATAACCTTACCACAAAGATGCCACTCATTAATGGCATCTTCTCAAGAAATTTTCATTTACCCTCCAGAGTCCATATCTGAAATTGAGGGAATTTTGTACCTCATATTTTCCTTTGACCTTCTTTCTACATTAGAAAGGTAATAACACTAGGGAATAATAGGAAACGTGCGTGACCATTGTTAGGGAAATGCTATTATAGTACCATTTAAACCACATGTGTCTTGTGACAGTTGCTGAAGGAGCACGTTTCTAAAACCTCCCCTCCGCTGTTGCTATAACCAGTAACGTGCCGCCATCCGCCTTTCCTTTCGGTACAAGCTAAACTATGAGAGGTGCTATGTTGCCGACTACTATACATTGTATCACGTGATATTTACATTATGTACTGTTAGTTGTTGCGTGATCGTGAGCGGAGGGTTATGCTTCATGCAGGGACTACCCATGGGCTTGTCCTGAACCCTTTCCTTATGTTTCGTTCGAAAACAAATAGCCTGGCACGAGGGAATCAATGTGACCCATTTTTCATTTAACTTTCAAGAGAGGTGTCAGAAATGTTTGCTTAATACAGGCCTCCAGATTCCACAATAGTTATAGACTACGTCGCTTATCATTCGGTGGTGGAAAACTAGAGATAGCAGCTGCAGCAGCAACAGCAGTAGTAGTAGCGGCAGCGGCGGCGGTGAATGCACCTAAACACCAAATATATATCTACTTAGCGTTTATGCCAATGTTTCGGTACAACTAAGTTACAGTCCTATAATTTTTTTTAAACATTTTGTTTCCAAATTTATACCTTACTCACATTTTATGGATTTTAGAATATAGAAGTGTCATATTTCTATACAGTAAATGAAGTCAAATTAATAATGCAAAATAAAGTAACACCTTGTGTTCCAGAATTGCTTTTTAACTTAGGTAGCAAAATGCACAACTAGTTATTGACTGACCTGCCTCAAGACACCTTGCCAATTGCAATTTTGTTTAAGTTTGGATTGTGGATGTCTAGCACTTTCTTCCGGAATTTCATGGAGAAAGTTCGTAAGGGGACTTTAGCCTCCTATCCTTGCTTATTCCTTTCTGAATCACGCCAGATAACTTTGTGCTTGTAACTTTGTTACATTTTCATGAAACGGAGAAGCGTATTAGAACAGAGGACAAACCGGGATAATTTAGTACGAAACAACTTTCGTAGCACACATTTTTAACTGAAAACAAAATTTTATGATACTTTACGAGTAGAAATAATATGTATGTTTGAGCGCAGAGAGAGATGCCGACAAGCGATAAAGTTCTTTGTTCTACGCCGACAAGCCCCGCCCCCTCCCTTTGAGGGCTTACATGCCGCCAGGTCTCGTGTCGTTAGGCCCCGCCTCCTCTCGCTTTGTGTGCTCACCTAATGCCGACAGTGTCTGTGCTAACAGGTCCTACCCCCTCCCCCATGCGTTCTACTGTGGCGTCCTGACTTGAGGGAATTGTTTTCTCGAGTCCTGCCGCCCCTCGGCAAATTAATTAGGTAATGTTCTTCAAACATTTTTTTTATGACTACTAAGGTCTGCACATTGCATCCTCGAGCAATTAAGTTTTTTGAATAATGAATTGTTGACTGGAGTGTGAGTATAAGTAGTCTGCTCACGGGAACAGTCTGTCATGTAATGAAACACTGCAGCCTTCTTCTATCTGGGGAAAGCGCTTGTCCATTAGCTGAACATGTTAGACGCTTTCACCACATTAATAGGCTTTTAAGTTTACATTCCGGATCTGTTTACATACATTAGCGAACGACCTACTTCTGCCTGGAGGTAACGGTGACCTCCATTAGCTGACCCGTTAGACGCTTTCACCACATTAGCGAACAAGAGCCCGGCATGTAATGAAAAAACCCCTAACCTACTTCTGCCTGATGGTAACGGTGACCTCTATTAACTGACAACTTTAGACGCTTTCACCCCATTAGCGAACAATGTCAGTAATTGTTTTCCTAAGTGCTTTGAAAAACATCCAGACACTCAATGTAAATACCTTTTAGCTCGTAGAATTTCCATCACAAACTGTAGAAAAACCCAAGTCTAGACAATTTTTTCCAATGATAATTAATGATTAAGTTTCATAGTTCTTATTTCTTTCAATAAAATATTGCGAATAAAGTATTCAGAATTCAGAAGCGTCTCATTGATCGGTGAATACTACATATGTTATTAAAATAAAATAAATACGGATAACATTAGAGTAAAATATTATAAATGTTATTATAAAAAAGGCCTTTGTATTCAAAAATAGACAGCCGGCTTCTGCCCGAAGGCGAATAACAGGTCTCAACAGGCATTCAATCCCTTCCACAGCCGCGTGACGTCACCGTCAACAGTATATAAGGAACGTCGGCAGCCAGAGCGATCAATTTGTTGTTCGTTCAGTGATAATCGAAATGGCTGGTGATAATCGTGCATCTGAGATGAATGATTACTGGAGCGAGTGCGGAGAAGATTATTTTCACTACATATACTTCCATACCGAAACATGCAATGGTTTAATGCATTCAGTGTTGTGTACTCAACCATCGCATCATGATCAGATGACTACACTGGAAGTGTGTACAGAGAGCTGTCCTGTTTATCGAGGAGCGAACATGTAAGTAATATATATATATTTCTATAACTCGGTAATATATTGTACGTATGTTAAATGAAAACTAACTTGAAATTATTTTATTCTTTCAGTGAAAATCGCATGGGTGACGATGCGGAGGATCTTAGCGATGTCAATGAAGATGACGATGTCTTCGTCTCGAAACATCTAACTGAATGTGATACAGAGTCGTGCACGGGATACATGCATTCTGTACTTTGTACTAACCCGGCCCAGCATGAACGCATGACATCCTTCTTCCTATGTAACGACAACTGCGAGGTCTACCAGCGCATGAGGAGAAAACTCGAGTAACTAGAAGAAATGTTAAATTACATATTCATTTACTGCTTCTAATGCTACTCTATGTCTAACCTAAAATTAAATTATTACAGACTGCGAATGACTGAACCTAAGGTACCCGTGCCAATAGAGGAGCTGGATCCTGAGAGACGTATTGTCAATATAGAGGAATATCCAATCGCAGAGCGCAATACGCAGCCTATGGACGAGGATGCTGCTCCACTACCCGACATTACTACTACCTCTGATGATAAAGCAACGAGGGTACAGGAGGAGATAAATCAGACGATTCCAGATTGCTCGCCCGAGATACACGCAGAATCGTGCAAACCCTTGAAGTGAGTATGAAGCACTTTGATAGTACTTCTTTTGCATGGCAAGGGGAGAGGATTTTTCTAATATATGTATTTTTCTCTTTCAGAGGACATGAAATCATTAACTAAACCTATTTCTAACATTGTTTTGAATATATGTTGCAGGGGTGTGAGGAGGGAGCGGAGGAAAAGGCAGAACGAGACTGGGAAGAGAAAGCAGAAGAGGAGTTGTAAGAGTAGAATCCTCAACGAAGGTCCTATGGTCTTCTTATTCATTGAAGATACCCCGGAGGAGCATGGAGAATCGATCACATGCGCTTGATGACGTCACCATCTCCCCCTCCCATTCCGTGAACATTGGACTATACTATGACATTCCTCCCCTCTACATAAATTGTGAAAGTGATAAATCAATTGTTTATATTACAAAATCAGACTGGGATATAATATTCAAAAACATTTCAATGATTGAACATTACCTACGCCAAGAAAAAAAGTTTGCGTGTGATGAATATTATGACAATGTAATTTATGCATACAATATTATTGTATTTTTTGACACTTCAATTCATTTCATAAATACAAGTTTAAATAATAATGTAATATCTTTAGACATTGAGGGTGTAAGGAACCTAAAACGGATATTGCATTATATTGAAAGACATTTGAATATTTTAAATGATTTCTGCAAGTCAGGAGCAATTAGTTTTTCAGGGGGTAGGAGGGGAAGAAGGAAAATACTTGAAATGTATGCTAAAGTCAATAAAAGAGTGTTTTAGTATATGAATTCAATTTATTATTCATAAAACGTATCCTTGTACATTCCTTTACAAAAACCATTCACCCAAACGTATGCATAATTATATAAGTGCTTGCATCACGTGAGAAAGAGGTTTGTAGGTAAATACTTTGTCGTGTAGAATCAGACAGTACAGTGACGTCTGGGCTGGTATATTTACAGATGCTTGAATCTCGATTCTGATGTTCACAGCTCCATTTATAACCTCCTCGGGTTGGTGAGAACAGTCTATTACGAATAATGGTGCACGGTGAAGAAAATCCTTTCTCTTCAAGAGAGGATAATTCTCTCTTTCATAATAGGAACTTTGAAATTTACAGTACATTTCATATAGTGAAGCAAACTTTGAATTTTTAAAGTCCAAGTTCAAATCATGGTAGGGGTAGCATTCACTGTTGAGGAATAGTCTCATATTAGTAATGTTGCAGTGATCAAACTCGGAACTGTTCTTGCTATAATCACCCAATCTTGCAGTCTGAGCACACACTATGATGAAGCGAGGTTTCTAGAGCTTAGATGTTGTTGCTACATTCCACGTGAAAGATCTTGTCTGGGGTACAGCAGGCTGGGTATGAAGATCCATAGATCGAAAGGCAAGGTGTAGAGGTTTATCAGACTTGACAATTTTTAGAATGTGAACTCTTTCAGCATCGGAAAGGCGAATTACAGGCATCCTCCATTCGATTCTAGTTAACTTTACATTAGCTTCCTCTCCATTCGAACTCAGGACACAGTTTCTAGAATCTTTGGATCTTATGAGAATCAATTCAAACTTGCTGTTGAGTATAAGTTCCTTGTGGTCATCAGCAAATCCTAGGAGCATCGAGAGAGGGACTACAGCATTGAAAGCTCCATTCGTCGCGTGTCCTATATCAACTTCTTCACCAGGATAGGCCCATCCAGCATTCAGCAGACGATTCGATTCCATAGGGTTGAGAGTCACATAATTTCGTATAGTTGTAGTAATTCCAGGATTCCTTGTTCTGTCTATAGTTGTAGCATTCATATCTAGACGTATCTCATCAAACATGAAGGTTATAGCATTATTAGTGAGCTTCGATGTAGTAGTAGGGGATCCATCTACCTTGGTGAGAGCACCTTCGATGTAGAGATAACTCTTGTTAGGTAGCGTATACAAATCTTCAGCTTGACATGGTATTCTAATTTCATCGTTTACATCCAGAGCGAAGGTGTTGTATGGAAGAAAAATATGCTCCTCCTCCTTGGTGATCTTGTCGTCAAAGGCTGGAACTTCTGTCACGTTTAAGATGTCCATTATAGCGTCCTGTAACCTAACACTTCGAGGAACTTGCGGTTAGCACGTGTTAACTCCTCGGAAGTTGGAGAGGTAGTATGCTTCGATCGCTGTGTACGTCGTCTATTATAGTATTTGAGGTGTCTTTTAAAATGTATTGCCATTACGTCTTATGTGGAGTCTTGTAGTGATAACTTCGTTCCTGAAGTTGATAGCCTTACCGTGTTGATCTACCACTCGAATAGTGAGCTGGTCTATATAGTTTGTATCTATGACAGGTAAATATATAGGGTTCGAAGGTTCTTGAGAGATATGAGAGCCTGGCGGAACAGAAGGGAAAAACTCGTAGAGCGAATGTCCACTTTTACCGTCAATGAAAGAGCCTGTTGCAATACTGCACTCCACACGTATGATACTCACTTTAAATATATTCACAAGATCGTCAGATTCGATCGCTTCTCCAGCAGGAATTATTTTAGTGTCTGTGAATCCTAGAAGCGAACCAATAGATCTTTCCTTAGAAAAGTCTATTGTATAAGGACATTTAATTTCAGCCTTCATTGTATTATTGTTAGGCCTTATGAAGAAGACTTCATCATTCAATTCTAGTTTATCCTTTAGAAATGTATTGATATCGGCAATCTCGTAGGTTCCATGAGGGATGACAATGGTTTCAGGTTTACCATTATGAATATAATGAAATCTATTATTACTTCCATCGACATTTGGTATTGAATAGAATGTTTCAAAATTCAAGAGAGCAATCTCATAATGACCTGGAGGATCTAGCTGTAGAGGAGGGTTTAGATACGTTGAAATAACAGTGTCTGACCCACTCACTGTAACTGTATAACTCATCTTGACGATGAAGCAGCTTCTAGGATAAAAGAAATTGCAAGCACAAGTGTCCGCAGATGACTGAATCGAAATTCTGGTATCTCTGTGTATTATAGTAGATTTTAACGTCTTGTAGATATTTCTCAATCTCAGGAGGCGGCTTCAAATTACCGAAACTATCAAAGTAGTATGCGACATCACCTTCTTTCCTTATAGCAACCCAGTGTGTTCCTTCATTATCTGATGTGTCGAGATTGGTAATAAGTCTCTCTTTGCAGTGTGGTTTTAAAGGAAGTTTGTCAATCATATAAACCCCTCTAAAATAAGGAATTTTTAAACGTTTAGCATAATATTCGAGGGCTACGTTACTTAGGGCTTCCTCCGGTATATGTACAATCCTCTTCCTCCGTTTTTTGCCTTCTTCTTTAAACCCTCGCCTTTAGATCCCCTTTTTTTTCAAAGACCTTGCTATTTTAGATGCAGCGGCTAAAGACGACATCAGCGGCATTGCAGGTAAGAATCCTCCTTTATTCCTCTTCTTACACCTACCCTTCCGGAGCCCCTTTCCTTGGGTCTCCATCGCCTTGTTATGCCTCGCAACTTCTGCCAAGTGTCTATCAGCAGCCTTTTTTTTATTGACTGCAGAGGCTATCTGAGCAGCGCCACCTGCTGCAGCGCCTAAAGCAGCAATGATGGGAATCAACGGTAAAAACCCTCCTCTCTTCTTCTTCATCTTTCCGGCTCCCACTGCAACCTTTCCCTTCATGATTGCAGTTACTAGCCTTGCAGCTAACCTTTCACCAAAAGTTGAATCTGATGACTGCACACGTTTCCAAGCCTTCTCTGCAAGAATCTTATCCGCTATTTGTCTTGAAGCGGTGTCCTTATTCTCAGCGTACGCGAGGTCGTGCTGTTTGCAAGCTGTGTCTAATTGGTTAATTCCGGGGTCTCCTCTTTTTAGACGTTTTTCCAATTTAGTACCAGGCCCGCAATATCTATATCCAGGTAAGTGAGCTTCAAAGGGGAGCGAATTAATTATAGAATTAATAATTCCAGAGCCGCGCTTATACTGCAACGACCTACCTCTCTTAGCTCTCATGATAGACTAAACGAGTAATTGAATGCATTAGCCCTTTTATATCATTGCAGTCAATCATTAACTACCTTTACAAACGGTAATATATATAAACAATGCACATACATGTTATAAGTTAGTTGTTAACATGGAGCTTGTTAATCAGCACTGCTCTCTACCTATTCAGGTATTAGACTTTGAAAGTGACTTTAGAAGTGATCGTCATGGCAAGTTATTTCCATCTAATGTCAGAGCTCTTATTTTAGGGAGCTCCAGTGCAGGGAAAACAAATGTATTACTCAATATGCTACTCCATGAGAATGGACTACGTTTTGAAAATTTGTATATTTATTCAAAGTCTCTCTATCAACCAAAGTACCAATATCTAATTAAAGTGCTCGGAAACATCGAAGGTATAGAAGTGAACACCTTCGACAACGGGGATGATGTTTTGCATTCTTCTGAAGTCGAAGAAAATTCAATCTTTATATTTGATGACGTCATCACTGAAAAGCAGGAAAAGATAGCATCCTTTTACAGTATGGGTAGACATCGAAATGTCGACTCTGTATATCTAGCACAGTCCTATGCTAAAGTTCCAAAACATTTAATTCGCGATAATACAAACATGATAATACTCTTCAGGCAAGACAATTTAAACTTATAGCACATTTACGAAGATTATGTAAATACCGACATGACCTACAACGAATTTAAAGATCTATGTAAGAACGTTTGGGACAGCTCTACAGAAGGAAGACCCTTTGTTGTGATAGTTCCTGAATTTCACATGAATGAGGGACGATATAGGAATGGTTTTGATGTATATATTAAGCTCGACAAAAAAGAAAATGATCATTCGTAGTTAACCATGAGCATCGATAGGTTCGGTTCTCAGAGAACTGGTCCAGTTAGAAGAGTGTTTGATCGTTTTATCATAAATAGAGATGTCAAAGGAAATTATCAATTCAAGAATAAGAGATTGTGTAACGTTCACGATCCTGAAGATAATCATGATGCTTCCAATAAGAATTATGTGGATGCTCTCGAAATTAGAATGCAAGATTTCTCTCAGCAAGCTGCTAACAATGTTGAGGTTATGGCTAAGACCCTGTTGGATGAATTGATTTCAAGATATATCCTCAAGAGAGATAAGGAAAATAACATTGTGATTGATAAAGTTAGATTGAAGGTATTGCTAGATCCTGTTCACGATAACGATGTTGTGAATAAAAAGTTCATCACTGGATATGTCAATTCACGCACGCAGACGAGAGATGGTAATGGTAACATTATATTCGACAATAAGAGAATCACTGATATAGCAGATCCTCTCGGAGATACAGATGCTGTAAATAAAAGATATGCTAGAGCTATGATCATTAGGAAATCGAACGAGACGCGACAGCAGTTAAATAGGTACTTACCAAAGGAAATCGAGATGCAAATAGGTAAAAAGCTGCTAGACATCACAGCAAATCTGAATAAAACTACGAGCAAAGTGGATACTCTAACAACCTCTACAAAAGACAGAGTGGATTCTGTAATGGACTCCATTAAACAAGTTACCGCAGAGCTTGATAGAGAAAAAACAAATCTTCAGAATCTTTGCAATCAGAAAATTAGCAATTTAGAAAAGTTAGCGATGAAGCGAGTTTCAGATTTAGAGGCTACAGTCGGACAGTTAAAGACAGAGGTTTTGAATACTCTCAAAACTGATTCATGCAATGATAAACTTAAGAAAGTGGAGGAAAATGTAAATATGATGATGGACGCTTACAAAACTAATGTGCAGCAAATGACGAGTCTAGAAGAATCAACCAGAAGCCTGTACGCTAATACGGCAATCTTTGCTGAAGCGCTCAAGACACATACGCAGGAACATAAGAAAGAAACCGAGCAACTGAGAACTTCGATAGAGATGTTAGCTAAGGCTATCGATACGATGAGAACTCAAGGTGGACGCAGACTATAAATTGAATGTAATCGTCTATTTTCACGTCATTTGTAAGATGGATAGTGAAAGCATAAGACTTAAAGAGTCTGTAGCCGAGCATACCAGGGCTGTAAAAGAAAAACTGAGAGCTCTAAAAGGTCTCAGGTTTGAGACTCAGCATATCATGTCCGAAGCTTTGAAGCCTGTAACCGCTCCCCTCAAGGATATTTTGGACAGTCAACGAGGGTTGGCTGTGGAGACAGTCAAGAATGAAGATGATGATTCTACAAGTATTTCTACTTTCCTTCAACACGTTCGCTCAAAAGACAAGGACCGCATTGATACATTGTACGGGGTGAGATATCAGGATGGAAGTTATATGCTTGGAAATAAAGATATTCATTTTATAAATAATCAAATATTGATAGGTGATGAAACGTATGAGTCTACAGACGGTTTGACGGAGCTCATCTTTAAGCGAACGCCTCAGATTTCTGCATACACCAGTGAAGACTTGGAGACGTACGCTAAGATTATGAAAAGTATTTTTCTTCATAGATCTGGTTACACCAGACACGGTCGTTTGAAATCTGGTAAATCATATAAATACAAGAATATAATACGCCCCTTGCTCAATACACATTCAGGTCTAGGACTGACATGGAAGGAGCATAAGTCTGATAAGGAGGTTGACTACGTTTTCTGGAGAAACCCTAACACATTAGTGAATAGGCTGAGGTTACTTATTGCTTCGAGGGACGCTGGTAATAATAGTCACACTCAAGAGATTGAGGAAATTATCAGGGAGTTGAAAGCATCTAAAGTTATAGCATGACAGCCAAACAGAATATCGCCAGAGAGCTTCACGGGTCGGCGAGGAGGAACTATTTACGACGCAAAATTATCAGCAAAGGTATGAACGATTTATTACAAATTGATTTGATTGAAATGATACCATATGCAAGAGTGAACAAAAATTTCAAATACATTCTGATCGCAGTCAACTTTTACTCTAAAATGGCATATGCAAAATCCTTAAAGGATAAGAGCGGAGTTAATGTTGCAAAGGCAATGGAGGATATATTACAAGAAATGGATGTCCCTCCCCGGAATATTCAAAGTGACAACGGGAAAGAATTTTATAACAAATTCTTTAAACGGCTAATGTTTAAGTATAATATTAACCACTACAGCACCTATACCAATGTGAAGGCTGCGGCTGTTGAACGTTTAATTCGAACCTTGAAGAATATGATGTACCGAGAGTTTTTAGTCCAAGGCTCATACAAGTGGCTAGATCTTTTACCTAGAATTCTTGTAAAGTACAATGATACTTTTCATTCAACTATCCGCATGAAACCTAATGAAGTGAAAAACAACGATCTTCTTCTGACTGTGTATAATTATAATCAAGAACGAAGAGAGAAGAAGGCTTCAAGGAAGTTTAGTGTTGGTGATTATGTCAGGATATCTAAACATAAAGGACATTTTGAAAAGGGTTATGAATCTAACTGGAGCGTTGAAATCTTCAAAGTATTTCGTGTGAACCGTACCAAGCCTACAACATACATACTAAAGGATAGGAATGGTGAAATCATAAAATGTGGCTCTTATGGACATGAACTAAAAAAGACTAACTATCCTAATACATATTTAGTAGAAAAGGTTATACGTAAACGTGGAAACAAAGTTCTTGTAAAGTGGTATGGTTTTCCAGATACTCAATGGATTGATATAAAGGACTTGTTGTAATATGTGAAGAATTAATAAAGACTAAATTTTTATGATTGTAAAATCATGAGTATTTTTATTTTAAAAAAGCATTCATATTTTTCTTTCTTTTTTGAGGGAAAAGTGTTACACAAAAAACCCTCACACATTTGATATCTATTTTACACAATATATACATTATTTAAAAGTTTAGGCACTAGCAATCACCGGGTCTAAGGGAATAATGGCCCCACGCTACAGTCTTATAGCTTCCTTCCATCAACTTCCTCTTATCGTCACCCCCTTCAAAGCCAATTTGTTTGTTTCAATTGTTGTAATTTTGTGGTGTTTACTCCGAAATGTTTTTTGTATCGAATAAATTTTTAGGCTATGGTCTTTTAAACATTCAAAATAATGGCCGAAATCGATTTTATCCATGCCTGTCCTGGTGATGCCCTTAGCTTTCTTAATTGTCTGCCCTCCGTATCTGTATGCGTATAACTTTGCTCTTATACCGACATACTCCTCCATAACCAAGCCACCCAATTCATCCTTGAACAACCCAATCTTTTTCCTATTGGCTTGCTTAATGCCATATGCATTATCCTTTTCGAAGTTTGAAGTGTCGAAATATTGGGGGTTCTCCCTGATGAAATCATAGATATCAGAACTCGTTTCAAAAATGAATGAGTCTGTATCCATGTAATTCAGCAGCAAGTCTTTTAAATTTGGTTTCATGATATTGTAAAAGAAGTCATACATGATAAATTTTGAAATGTCCAAAATTGCGTGTCCTATGTAGATTGGCTTGTTCATATGCACTTCCTCTCTACCCAGCTCGATTCCTACAAGATTTTCTTCAAAAATTATGATGCGTAGGTAAGTGCTGCGTGCTATCAACTTCTTTGCCTGTTTCCAGCTTCCAACTATTTTGAAATCAGTGACATTTTCTATAAATTTTCCATATACGGCGTTATTCATCTTTTTCCACAGGTTTTGCCCGAATTTTGACTTTTCCTGAATTCTTTTCTCTGTGTTCACGTCGATATATGTTTTCAACCAGTTAGACTGGTCGTAGGATACCACTCTGTGAATATGTCTCACAGTTAGACCTTGTTCAATACACTGCTGCATCACCCTGTAGTGCAAGACATATTTGCTTTTCTGTTCTAATGTCGCAAGCAGTTTCTTGTATTGGCCATTCGGTGGTATCGCACTCTGTGGGCAGAAAGGAAGCTCATTGTGGGCGTCGTGGATATGGTCGGGGTATTCGATATCAGCCTCTAGCACATAACCAGTCTCTGAGTCTTCTTTGATTTCAGCAAAGTTTATGCTATCAATTTCTTCTCTGGTGAGCCATTTCAGATTCTTGTACGGGAGGGCAGACCCCATAGAAGCTCCATATAAGTTGTTTATGTCCCAATAGGACAGGTGTTTAACAGGAGCATGCTGATCAAAGTTGGACATGTACCTGTGGTTAGCTTTGGTATAGCCCTTCACCACTGTGCACAGTCCGCCTCTAATTCCCGACTCGAAAAATTCCAGCATGCTCTTGTCGGATATTAAGGAAATTTTTGCCTTTGTTATCTTCAACATAGCGTCAAAGGCGAGTCCTGGTAATGTATAAAACCATGCTGGGTCAAGTTTATACATTCCCAGGATGAGATCTCGAAACTTTTCGAAAATATCCGCCAAGAGCAGTATATCTGTTTTCAGGTATAGATCGCTGTATTCTCCGAGATTCTGGATATTAAAGGTATCCCAAACTTTTTCAGCATGCCTGTATTCCTCATCGGTGATGTGGCTGTCAGTGAGAGTGCTGTAGAATGCCTCCTTCGGTGGTAGAGAAGTTTCTTTGAGTATGTCTAGGCTTGAAACGTAATCATACGGGAATATTCCCTTGCTCTTCGCCAGCTTAAAATGCTCCTCAACAGGATATTCTGCCCTTGTTATTTTAAAGTCACTCTCTTCCAGCATGTCAGCCAGGCTGGACAACTTGTCGTCAAGAAACTTAAAGCTGTCCAGAAACCTGAAGCTGATGTTCCTGTATCGTTTGCTAAACGCTATATACCTTTCATCACTTTGAGCGATGCACGATATGGGCTTATTATCATACGCCAGGCGTCTTATCAAGAAGTGGCTGTCATAATTAGATAGACAATGAAAAAAGATCGGTATGAAATCAGGGACCTTTCTACTCAAATTGCATCTATTATGAGCAGCACCCAGATATTTCCCTGTCACATGATCGTGATCCCTCACGCGCAAATCGCTCACAGTGAAAGCAGCAAGGCATATATGACACTCAGAGGCATTGTCAAAATTCTGTTGCTCTTCAAGGGTTAAATCCATGGGTTTAGGATTGGAATACACATCGATGACGTCATCAGCAATTGATTTTAATTGTTTGACAAAGTCATCGACGGCATTCGGACCTCTGAAGAGGGAGAATTTTGACAAGGTCTCGTCATGTCTACATACCACCTTCAAGGCAATAGACATTGCTTCATGCTCTTGAATGGTTCGGGTCCAACTCGAGCTGCTTGAGGGCTCGCAAGAGTGAACCTTCGCCAGAACAGATTCAATGTCTGCGTATATAACAAATGGTACAGGAACGCTTTTGGAGAATGCTTTAAATTCAAGGTACTCATCCTGTTGAGGCATTTTAAGCAATTGGCATTTTCCGCATCTTAATCGGTGCGTTTCCAGAGCCTTTTCATTGGTGCATCTCTTGAGGCATGCCTCACATACCCACATCCTTCGACAGTTCTTCGTTGTCTGGCTCCTTACTAGTCTGGACAGGTCTTTAATGAGACAATAGTGCGACTTATCATCCTCTTCAATATATAGCATGTTTACATGGTGCTGCTTCTTTTCAGGTGTTTGGTATAGGGGAATAATGTTGTCATTCTCCTCTATACCAAACAGTGAAATGGATACTCCATTATTCTGCTTTTCAAAGCATTCAATTTGATGTAAGGGTACCGGAAATTCGATACGTTCATAATTGAATGCCTCGAAAAGCAGTTCCTCAGGGTATTTTGTGGTTCTCTGACCGTCGCGTTTAACAGGGTATTTAGAGGCAAGCATGCACCATGCGAAGCAGAAGTTGTCTTCATTCTTTATGCTTATAACAGCATACTTATGCCTAATTTTCTGTGGTAGTTCAATGTATGAACCTGCGTGTAAAGGATCGTAGTGTGTAAAGCCCATCACCACGCTGAGTATCTTTGACAAGGACTTTGACGATGCTCCCCCCTCAAATGTAGAAATGTTTTCCAAAATATCCCCCGTAATTGAAGAGAAGATCTGATTGAGATCGCTTGATGGAAGAATCAGTACAGGCTTAGAATTAAAGCCAGTGGAAAGACGCTTCTCTTCATCAGGTTTGTGGATTAAATATTCAAGTTCCATGGAACAATGCATCTTTAATCCACTCCTGCTTTTCTGCAAAACGTTTTCCGCTTCTTTAATAATAAGCTCCTTGCACTCATCTAAAAAGACTCTGGGCTCGAGTATTTCCAATGTATTTTCTATTCTACTATTAAAAATACGTCCCTTGAATGCTGATTGTATGGTATTGCACTCTAGACCCAGGCAATTCCTAGCACTAACCTTGGCTTTTTTTATTGTAAGCTGTCCCCTCCCATCCGATGCTGGTCCTCTCTTTCCATTAACTGGTTCTACATCATTGAATGATGATGATGAGAAGGAGGTTGACGGTGCAGCGGCTTCATCGCTTGCGTCTGAGGAGGTCGATGGTGCAGCGGTTTCATTGCCTGCGACTGAGGAGGTCGATGGTTCACCTTGTATAACTTCCTCCAGAGTGTCGAGCGTTGAGGAGGCGGACCGTGCAGTGGTCGAGTCTTCACCAAACTCTGGCGATGCTGATCCCTGTGTTGCCAGGTCCATAGGCTGGCTTCCAGCGTCACCCAGATCATTTCCTGGAATAATAATAATATTAATAATAATAATAATAATAATAATAATAATAATAATAATAATATACAATGTGTAAAAGAACTTCATAAAATGTTGAAGGATTCTTACCGTTCGACTGTTGCTGCACACATATGTCAGACCCCCATCCCTGCTGATTTTGTATAGGGAAGGCTGACGGTACAGCGCTCGCATGTTGAGCGATACCGCACCCGAAATAAAGTCCACTTCCTGGAAATAATAATATTAATAATAATAATAATGATAACAGTATAGAATGTGTAAAAGAAGTTCATAAAATGTTGAAGGGTTCTTACCATTCAGTGGTTGTTGCATGTACGGGGCAGGGCCCCACCCCTGCTGATTTGATGCAGGGAAAGCTTGTGGTAAGTCTGACTCATGGTTTTTCGGGGCTTTCCCGTGTTATCAGTCGAGTGTTGAAGTGGTTTCTTTCAGGTCCGCCATTTCGTTTCACTTATCATTTTATTTATTATTTATCTCCTTGATGTTTTACAGGTTTGAAAGCGTCGGCCATGTATTTCTGTACACCGTGGCAGGGGAAAAGGATGCTCTCTGTGAGCTCTATTCGTCCCTCAGCTTCGGTCCTGCTGTCCACGTATCCGAACTCCTTTGAGGGGCTTTAGAGCTCTTCTGTGTGGAGAGCCGTCCACTGTACTATTAATTTTGCATGCTTTTTTATACAATTGGAGCAAAAATTGCATCTGGAACATTTTAATTGCACAAAACTGTAGAAAAAAGCGAGGAAAACAGCTTTAATTTCTAAAGAACTGTCTCGCTTTGTGCGTAGGCACATTTAAACTCGTGTAAAACTATTTCTATCCTCGGTAATAGACACGAAATACAAGTTGTGAAACTAAATAATTCAGTCTAAATCGTGGTCCTATAAATGAATCATGGAGCTTTTTAAACATTTCACTCAATTTTCATAGACGTGTTATCTCCAAACGATCTTATATGGAGCTTTAGCACACAAAGTTGATGTTACTTCCTATCAGTAAGTTCTAAGCAAAATGTCCTATGGATTCGTATGTCAATGTTAACTGTTGCCTATTCTACTTTTCCAAGTTTAGCCTACAAACAGAATGTGTGAAGGGACTATTAATTATTGTCCTCTATTTTCTTTACAGATGCTGTTACCAACTGAAAGAAGTCGCCTGGAATGTATTTGCTCCCATCACTGAAGAAATGTTGAGGAAAAATTCACATCGTACTTGGAGATCAATAATCGTCTGCCATAAAAGTGACGGCGTACACACCGATGTTCTGGAATTCATGGTTGTCTGTATCTTCACCTGGTAGTACACACATTTATCCATCTTTAGTCAGCTATAAGAGTTCAGAAGTACTACACATCAATATGTGCAGGCTACATATGAGTAACGGAATTCTCGACTTCTCCTGTATATTAATGTGTTTTTAGCCATTATTTGACAGTAAAATAAGAAGTAAATAACTCGATAGAATGTTTGTATCCAGTTCTTAAAATATTATTTCTCATCTTTGCAAGCTGCTGAATCTAAGTAATAAATCCGTTATTTATCTGATATTTACTTCTTGAACAAGTACTTCGATATCGACATTTTGGGTGGAATGCAATGCAATCCCTTCCTACTCGCTATGAGGTACAGACAGTAAAATGGGTCAACAGATGACAATGTGTGTGCAACCTAACGTGAAAATAACAAACAATGTCAAGGAAGTCTGGAATTACGCTTTTACTTTGTTGCCTGTAAGCTGTGTTAGCCGCAGTGACGAAAGGTTCTATGAAATTTTACTTCGTATACTTGCAAACTGTAGTTTCAGGTACACCTGCAAATTCAGGCCGACCCTCGTAGCCGTAATCGCAGGAATGTATAGCACCGGCGCTCCGCCAAGCTAAGGGTCGCGGGGTCGAGTCCCGCTATGGGCATCGGTGTTCCTGTGTTGTGTAATTCTGATAATAAGCGGTAACGAAACAGTACAAACACAGTTTTCATAAACTGTGTAGAGCAAGGGAGCTTTCTTAAACAAATTCAGGCGCTGAAAGCTTCACTGCAGTAACCAAAGTTGGTACAATCGACCATCGGTATGTCTCCCATAGAGAATCAATTGTTGCATTAGGTAATACCGTTTCTTTAATCTAGTGAAAACGGAATGCTATTTAGTGACATATTTATTCAATGATCTCTACAGTCTAAAGCTGCGCTAATAACACAACAACACTCAGAGAATTCAAGTCAATAGACCTAAATAAATAAAATGATGCATTCATTTTGACATTATTATTGAATCTGGATTTCCACTGAAACCTTCTTCTCCTGCTTCGAAAGCCTGGCATTTAGAGTGGCATTCACTCCTTTCCTTTCCAGGTAATTCAAATACTTCTCATTAGAAATGCAGTTTTTGGTCTTCTTTGGTGTGACAAGAATTTTAAGATCAAATGTATGTTTGCTTCATGTGTTTATTTGACAGAGGATTATTGTATTTGGAAAGGTGCATTAATATATTCCATCATGATCTACGCAACAATAAGCACTCATTCAGTAAAACTGCAATAAGATGACTACATAAGTCGTAGCTGTCACCAAAAGCGTGGAAATCATCCTAGCATCAAGATGCAATGCCTTTCCTGCAGTTACCGTCAGTCTTATATCAACTAGTTGCCGTGAAAATGCTTGAAGCTCTTCTGTGGTATCTCGATCAAATGATCTATTGAGCATCAGTCGATGCACAATAGATAATGTCCGATTTGCTTCATCATATACTCCTTGTCCACTCCACGCTAAGACGAAAAACTTTATGAACGGAATAATCGCGAACAGGAAGCAGAATATGGTTTTGTTCAGCTGGTCGCTTGAGGAGGCAGAATCTCCAAGCGTTCGAATGTAATTTACTGTGGAGTAAATTTGAGAAACGAAGAGAATAAGGTCTCCTGTCAATTCGAGTGGAAGAATTGAGCCGTATACGGAATTAGTTAATTCAGCAATATCAGTTAACATAGTATATGCCTCTCGAAATAGGTGAATAGTCTCTGATGCACTAATTCTGGATATATGTCTAAAGAATCTTCTTTTAGCTGCGCCGTCAAAATTCTTTAATTCTTCAAGTTGGTTATTCATGCAACTTAAGCGATGTTTTAAGAATATGAGTGCATCAACGAATTGGATATCTGCTATATAATTTATACAACGAGTACTTTGTGAAATAGAAATAATAATAACTTCTTTGAAATCATTTACCCATACACTCATGTGATACACACATATAACCACCCAGAGAATAAGAATGGAGCACAACTCCCAAATCAAAAATTGTCTTGTGTTGCGGTACACTTCCTGTGTCCGTGCCTTCAAGAGAATTTCGTCAACGGTGCTCATTATTTGAAGCGCTTGACGAATGCTTTTCCATTTGGTTGTCACAAAGGAGAGAATGTAACCTATAACCGTTAACTGGGAGGATATAGTAGCTACAAAATATGACAAGTAGATACCATTTGCTAAATTGTCCGCGTAGCTTATATAGAAGAATATGTTGTTTATAATCGACAAAATAAGCAAACTAACAGCAGCAAATACTGCCCAAGTTGCACTTTGGACAATGGTAATGCTTGGTGAGGTAATCAGTTTATAAGGAGCTAGTCCAAATGCTCTGGTCACTGTATACAGTGGTTTAATCGAGTTCCAGAAGTTGACGGTCATTATTCCTTTACTCTAACAGATATACTCTGGATCCCACAAAACTTGAGGGGATTGTGGATAAAGATATACTGTTTCCTTTGCGTGATAAATATGCTGCTGAACCTGTGACTGTCAAAACCTTAGTAATATCTTTTGTACTCAGTCCTGAAGAGTCTCACAGATAATCCACTCAGTTTGACTGAGTCACGCTATTGCTTGGGTCGACCTACACATAAAACCACCGTCTACAAATGAGCACCCGATGCACCTTGGGACCAGACTACAGTGTTGAATTTTGGAAGGAGAAACTGTACTGAAGTTCTTACGTAATGAAATTGGGAATGCCTTATAATTACTCGACGCAAAATCGATCAACCTTGTTCTAATCACTTAAATTAAAGCAGTGAATATTTTATAACTTCTTGTCAATACGAACACGTCTAACTACTGAAGGATCTATTTGCCATTTCAGTGCTTCTCAGACAAAATGTTTTCCTATATTTACGTGAACTACTACGGTTAATAGTTCATGAATAATACATTTATACATTTTAAAACGCATAATAAATGTACTTTTATTCCAACCAGTCTTTTGTATTAGTAGTAAGGACACTTTAGCCTGCCAATCTAATTGAGGAATTAGGTTACATGACCTCCCTTCTCAGCAATTAGATTGTTTGACGAGAAAAATTTTAAATCGGAAGATAAGTGAAGAAACACTTAACTGATCAAAACAGGTGGGTTTTTGAAGAAAATACAATTTTGCATTAATAATGGTGATGGTTATAATAATTATGATAAACATTCTGATGTTTTACACTCACATGACTTTCTCTACTCTTGTACAAACTATTTTTACAAAGGCTTCTTCTCCATATGCTTCATGTTATTCGAGATATCGAGATGTTAATCCTATTGCTAATTTTCTTGTAGATGCAAGGGAAATTGGTAGGCTTTAAGCTATAATCAAATATTTTAAGAGCTGGTTGCTACGTAGAGTATTCTATTCTCTTTGCATTACCAGGACAAAAAAATGAATAACGAAGTGGAGAAAAAGTACAAGTATTGGAAAATTTAAGGGAATAACAACCAATTACTCGAAAATGGTTCACTCAAAAACAAAAAATGTATATGACATAAATTGTGTGTTTCAACGCGATCTACATTTTTTTGTGAAATTTTGTCTATCTCTTATGTTTTACCAGTTATGCAAAAGTCCTTCACAATGAAGAATACTTTTGGAGACATTCCCAGAAAATTCGAGATATACATTTCATTTTTCATGAAAATATCTTAAACTTATGATATTTTAATCAAAATCGTTAGAGCCATTTTTGAGAAAATTAAAATTTTCGAAAAATGTTCCACGTAAGGTGTAAGCTGGGGTGGGGGGAGTTTCTTGAAAACCTTCGTGTCGCATCTCTGGAAGATACTGAACCTAAATACCAAGTTTGGTGTTTATCCGACTGTTCGTTTCTGAGTTATGCTGTTCACAGACACACAGACAGACACACACAGACACACACACGGACATGTTTCCGAAAATGCTTTTTTTGGATTCAGGTGTTCTCAAAACATGTATTTCCGGTGGGATATCGGTATCGAATTTTCAGGTAGAATATAATACTTCCCCTACTTACTATACTATTAGAGAATGTAAAAAGAAAACGATTGTGTGTAAAACATCAATTAAAACAATAAGTTTACAACACTATATTTTCCAACCAAACTCTATAATTTATTATGTATATTAATTGCACGTTTTGCTTATTCTCATTTAGCTTCCTTCTGCTTTCCTTTTTTCTTTGTTATTTGTTTTGTAATTATTATATCTAAGTACTGTCCCATTCAATGTATGGATTGGCAGCATCAGATGGATGGTTTTTAGTTTTTGCTGTTTTTGTGTCTAAATTGGAAACCTCCTTATTTCATTTTGTCATTGATTTTAGTCCCTCATTATGACCTCTGTCGTACTAGCAAAACTTGCCCAATATGTCGCTACATACTGTTGCTTTTTCCTATCAAACCGTTAGTACCTTATAACACACAACTATAATGGTTCTATCTGCTGGTGTCTGTGTAAAAAATTATTGTCTCTCTACATATCTTTGTGTGTAAACCATTTTATATGCTACATCGCTGTCGGTGCATTCATTGAAGTTTAAAGAATACCTTTACTTATCCACACTGCAGTAGCGTTGACAATGGCGCTTGTCACTGCCATAACTGCTCCTCAATAGTTTTATATTCATCTGTAAATACTAATATTAGAAAGAGAGCAATGTATTTGTGTGTGTGTATGTGCTAGTGTATATATTCAAGTATCATCAAGTGTAGTTCTCTATCTTATAAAGGTATGTAATTACTTTTAATATTCGCTTTATTTTAATCAATTCTTATATTCTTACTCATCAAGCCTACATCGTTTACACACTAATCTTTTCCCTATTATATTTCGCAGTCTGTCATACCCTAGTTTCCAGGATTTTTGCATTGTTATTTTGCTTGCAAGTAATTAATTGAATGTGGGTATCTGCGCTTGCAATCAACGTCTATTTGTATGTATATAACCAATGGCATCATGAGTATTAATAGGTGGTTTCGTTATAATTATTTTGCATTCAGCTTGTGATGTCTACACTCTCTCTTGTTTGGACATTGTATGGCAAAAATAGGAGTGATTCTTTCTCATTATTATTTCACCTTTTTGGTGAACCTTCTACCTAAGCTGATGGAGCACATGTGCAACGATCAACCCTACAAGTGCGTGGAGAAGAATTTCCTCTTAATGGTAACGCACAAAAATACGCATGTACAAGCTTCACTCATACATTTAAGCCTACGAAATAAGTAATCTATTATGTAATGGTAACATTCTGCAGCATCAATTAGACAAGTATAATGTGACAACACATCTTGTTAAGCATTGTGCACAATTAGCTGCTAATTGTAAAAGTTTGTTGTGCCCAAAGAAAAGCCATAATATTTTGTTCTGTATGATACAATCAGCTGAATTGAATTCTATATTATTGGAAAATAAGATATAAACAAAATAAATATTCTGTGTTGTGTATTTGTTACCTCTTCCTATTTCCTGCACTTAAAGCTTGTTGCATTCCCATTGCATGTGCATCAGCAACTTTCTAGAGGCATTTATATTCTGTCAGGCATCAACTTGTACTTTGTACTTCGTAGCAACTATTCGCCGAGACGATGGAGGACCATTTGGAACAAATTCACGAATCCGAAGATACCCGCAGACTGGAAAGCTGCAGTATACTCGGCTGTCAACGAGGTTGTTCCGACAGCTGACAAATTTGGTGTCCTGTCGCCTGAGCCTTTGTACTTTCTATCTGGGACTGGGTATATGGACGAATCTAGATGATCTTCAGGGGCGTATATGTGTCTCCACTGGAAGACTATCTGACCCTCGAATTCCATCAAGATGATAAGCAGCTGACGGATATCTTTACCTGGGTAATCGTTCCCACCTACATTTGGATAATAAGACTTGGAGACGCGGCGACTCTACAGGCTTTCCAGATCTTTATCCGGAAGGAACGCTAGGAGATAAAGAAATGGGCCCCTCTGTCCTTGGATCTCTCACACTAAGGACACTCTATGTGCTAAATGTAGAAAGGCGTGCTATTTTAAACTTTTCCCGCCAAACGATCTGATTGATAGAATAAGAGGTCACGTGACAAAATTACGCAATTTGATTGCCGGTCTAAAGGCGCCTCCTCACTACTTGAATTGTTTTATATAACTAAACACCGACACGCTAACACCTTTCTGGTTTTACACTGAGATTAACACACTTGGTCAGATTCAACCCACAATAATAGGGGAAGCTGATCTGGAAATGCTTTTTAAGATAATATGTAATCGAGACTAATGTTGAAGAGAGAGAGAGAGGGGGGAAGAGGGAGAGAGAAAGACAGAGTGATGAATTCTGTGCTTGCACATGCACGTGTATTTTTTTGGCCAAATTACGCGACATTAGGTCTGAAGTTGCACCTAAAATTGCTCAAAAAATGGGATTGTTTAGAAAAATCTATTCTTTACATATCCAAAACCTTCCATGCGCATTAAATATTCACCAAAGCAATGTAATTGACAAACATAGACACAAATACACGGCCTAAAATATAATATAAATAACATAAAGTATATTAGAATTTAGCTTAATAAAAGATTAAATAATTTAAAGAATATGTAAATGTGTTAATAAAATTAAGAGCCAACTTAGAAAAATATTGTAACCAAACCAAATATTCTTATTGATGTCTTAATATAAGAGTGTTTATCATGTCGCAAAGCAAGTTTATGAAAAATACAAATGTGTTGGTTTTACATCTAATGCCTTAATGAAAATTAAGCCTACAATTATTTTGTATATCAATTTTGATAAAAAATGACAGAGTGAAAACGTTTCAGCTAATTTAAATAAAATTTAGTGGGTTTTTATGAATAAGATATTTAACAACAGTTAGATAATAAAAATTCCGACAACAAATGTGGTAGTTAGAAAACTGGTTTCTACTGTCTGCTGACCTGTGAAAATACTTACTCGCTTTAGATACATATATCGATATTTAAAAGCATTGTTCCATTCAGTGATCAGTGCAACAAAACATATCGATAAATTTTATAATAAAATGCTATGGTTATTCTTAAAATAGGATTTTGTCGAATCCTTGTGAATTAGATAGGAGAGATTAAATCTATAGATGCGATATGAACCAAAACTGTTTTGATAAAAGTCAATTAGAAATGATATTCCACAAAAAGCAAAATATGTTACTATGAAACAAATCGTGATCATATAATTGGATCAACTCCATTTTCGAAAGGGAAACTTCTTTCTCGATCTTCAGTATTTTTATAAGAAGTTGTATTCCATACAGATGTCAACAAAGTTCACTCGAATTTCGTTGGATATCAACAGATATACGTATAAACGTCGAAGTAATGTCTTCGATCATTAGCTCATTACGTGACGTAATTAGGTTTTCTTCCATCTTTAATGTAATGTAAGCATCCTCTGTTTATAAGCTTGAGATTTCTTGTATTGTTAGGTTTTGCAAATCATCTTAAATTGTGCGATTTGTGTAAGTGAGTGCTGGTTTTAAAAATATCTCCGCACTTATTGTAAAAAATCCTAATTGCATGTGATGTTCACATAAAAATTATTTTGAAGAATCAGTTAGATGCAAATTAGTATTGAAAATAGAATAATACTAGTAATTGCTTTTAAAAATTAAAGGGTGAGAGTACCATCACTGGTATATTGCAAAGTGAAGTACCTTTACAAGTTAATATCGCAAGATTATATGAAAATTGACCAACATGAACAATAGTAAACGAAAATTGCACAGGGAAGGCGCTTGAGTGGCTCAGCTGGGCAAACTATCCATTCTGGATTCAGTATTAAGTCACAGTAACTAAGAATATGATTTTATCTTGATAACTCAGGTACAAGCTTTGCATTAAATTTCAGCAAATACCTTATTTATTTGTGAATGTAATCAGCTAATATTGCAATATTAAAAGCAAACTCGCTTTCGTAAGTGTGAAACAAGGTGTACACTAAAACACCAGTACTCGCAAATCTTGAATTACCTAAGTGGGCAATCTAACCTTGCTTTACTATAAAATCTTTACAACTATCTAATTTAATCTGGAAATCTAAAGCACACTTTATGTGCTCGATTTACACAGCAATTTCATTCACTTGTGAATGGAAATCAGATAAAATTGCATGACTTTCATGAATGAGAAACAAAGGTAAAAGTAAATCACTGATGCTAGCAACCTTGATCTGCCAAATGACAATCTGACATAATTGTGCTTTAGTAACAACCTCAAGCAGTTAACTGAGTTAGTTCAGAAATACTAACTACTCATTCTGTACTGTTTACACAGAAATATGGTTTCCTTGTGAATGTACTTATTTAATATTGTAGCATTATATAAGAAGTTCACCTTGGTGAATGAGAAACATAGTTTAGAGATAAAATACATTAAACTGTCCCGTTAGAGGGTTATATAAAACCCTGCTCATACTTGCTCCTAGATTTGAGATTTCATAAAACCACACAAATATGATGCTTTTATAAAAACAGCCAAAGCTAGGAGGACGAAAAAACATTAACCCTAATAAAATTTGGATAAAAGTACTAAAAGCTACAAGAGGAAAGACACTACTTAAATGAGTTGGATTAAGAAATATTACTTATTTTATAGTGCGAAAACGATCCAACGCTCCCTGATGATTACCCAATACCAAATCACTAGTAAATGCAAATATAGCTATAGATCACCTCGAGGGAAAATATCTATAAAACCCCATGAAACAACTAGTATGTAATACTCTCGACGCCACGCAGAAGTTGCTGAAAAGCCCTGAAACCATTCATGTGAAACTTTACATACTGAAATACTACCTCGACTCACCGGACACACGGTAGAATACAGCTCCTTCGCCATAGGAGTGTCTCCGACACCTTCATTCTGTCTAAAGCACCAGGCAACTCCTCGAGAAACCAAACAGGTGTCCGCGCCTGGACATCCAAGTTCTCCATTCGCCCAACAGAGTAATCGCAAACTCCTGCTAACTTAAGACAAGTAAGACAAGAGCGAAGATACTAAGTAAGGTAAGTCCAACTGATGCAAAATACAGGACTGACTCGACCAGAGCATATCTGAATCACACAGAAAGGAAAGCATGTGCAGCTGCTGTCTTTTATCCAGGGCTTACCTCCGAGTTTAGTGTAGTTTTTTCTGAACATATACTTATTACTAACAATTAATTTAGAAGGTTATCATCTCGTTGCTGTCCTGAGATTCTTAAACAGTTAGATGACTCCGTGATAGTTGTTGCCTGTCATGACTGAATGCAAATGTAATGAAGCGATTTCAAATAGCTTCAAAACATTTATCTACTACAACACTTTATTTGGGACTGAATATAGAATACTACCAAACAACTTAAATATATCGCTATTAGGTACCAGGCGCATATTAAAGGTACGTTCCGTTTTGCAATAAATTACGAATAGGCAATTATTTCAGCTAATTTATTTCTTATACAAGCCATCAAACCTTACAGTAGTTTTCTATCATTTATCAAGTTCTGTCAAACATTTGTCTGAGCGTAGCATAAGCCTCTTAGAGCCTCTTTCCAAAACTCCGCCTTCAGTATATCTAGCAAACGTGTAGCTGTTTCTGGAGATAAATCTTTTCTCTTTAAAAATTAGCTGCGATAATCTCTCAGGAAGCATTTGCGGTACGCATACGAAAGCTTCTTGAAGGACATAATAAATGAGTTTTGAATCTACCAGGGGCGTTCAATAAGTAACTTTCCGTATTTTATAAAAAAACATTACATACAATTGATCATGTTGAATTAATTTTATTTACATTGTACAATCCGTTTGTTGCTTTTCTTCATAGTCAACATATTTTTCCAAGCAGAAGCTTTTCAGAGCCAGTATTGTAACACGTCGGGTCCTATGCACGCTACCAGCTGTTCACTGATCTTGACCTCATCATCGGTGTTAAAAGTGCTTACCCTTGAGTTGAAGGAACAGGTGAAAATCACTTGGTACAGGCTCCGGTGAATACGGAGATACGAGAAAACCTCCAAGTTGAATTTGATCCAGGCGGAGCTCAGAAGAGTATGACGGTACAAGATCATGACTGTGAATATTTAGAAATTGCTGCAAGAATTTGCAGGATGCTATAATCTTAGCGTTTAGTGAGAAATTTCCTTTGAAGACAAGACAGCCAATAGAAATATATCCTGTGGAAATCAAGAAATTACAAGTAAAAGGTGGAAAATTCGCCGGTTGTTTAACTCTGCGAAACGAACAAAACAATAGTGTGCTTATAGAAGCTCATTAACACAATACAATGACGTCTTAAGGAAGACTAAAAAGGACTCCCGGAGCCTATGAAGAGTTTGAAACGGCCCCAGAATCTGCTAGACTTCAGAAGGCTCTTAGGAAATTCGCATAAAGCTTTTATAGCAATCTCAAATTGGAAACTGGAGAATATACTAAAACAGAAAGGAGACAATGGAAGAAATTATTCCAGAGTACTTCCCTGGATCAATCATACTTTAACAATCTGAGGAATAATGGGACAGTCTGGAGCTAACAATTTTAGGAAGAGAGCATCCAGGGCAGACTGGTAACTTGCCAAGAAGTCATCAAATATGAAAAACTACAATAGGCAGTGTTCTCATTTCAACTCTGAAAATCTCCAGGAAGCGATGGAACAACGCTCCTTATGATTCAGCGAGGTTAAGATGAACTATGAAAAATTTTGACACAAATCCTAAGAGCATTCATAGTTAGGATACATTCCAATGAACCTGAGGCATTTAGGGCGGTATTTGTACCAAAGCAAGGTAAATAGTTGGTGATTGCTAAGTCTCTAAAACCAATCCAAAACCAATCCTCAAAAATCTTGAGAAATTAATAAAAGAACACATAAGAAGAGATTCTTTGGAGGTAAATTCTCTGCAAAGGAATCAGTATGCCTATCGTGCAGCCAGACCAACTGAAACTGCCGTTCTACAGGTCGCTTATAGACTGGAAAACACAATTTAGAAAACTGCGGTGACAGTAGGTGCCTTGATCAATAATGAGGATGCCTTTAATAACACATTCTTTAATGCAATAACTCTGCTGCAATGAAACATGCAATTGTTGAAACTTGTATCGGTGGATCCAATTCATGCTGAGAGGAGAATAGTTCATACAAATCTCATAGGTAGTAGTCTAACTGCAAAGTGGTCCACAGGGTAGGGTACTATCACCCCTATGGAACCTGGTGGTTGATGGCTATTTGTTCAAGTAAGTAACATAGGCTTATATGCCAGCGGCTATGCTAATGATATCGTTATAACAGTTCGAGGTAAATACACAGGAACAGTCAGGGAACTCGTGCAGTCGACCCTGAAGACTGTGACAAACTTGTCTGTGTATGAGGGCTCGACTATTAATCCTCATAAAACAGCCATGGTACCATTTATCATTAGAAGAAACAGAAAGAAGTTTGAGCTTCTATAGGTATTAATTCCCAAGATTTCTATGGGTTGTAATCCCCAGGACCTAGTGATTAGGAAGTAAAGAACTTAAAATGCCCGAGGGTTAGGAATCACCCTTGAATAGAAAATGGATTGGAATCAACATTTCCAGAAAGCAATAAAATGTGCGAGAACATTCTTTGAAGTAGTTACAGGCATGCATAGTAAAAGATGGGAGCTAAGACCTGCTGTGATCCATTGTAAATGTACCAGGATAATCATATCATCGATAATCTATGCAACAGTGATTTGGTGACTTAAAGTCCCTCAAACAGGCTCTAAAATCAAATAAATAACTCTTAAAAAACAACCTGTAGCTGTTACAGGAGTCATAAAAGCAACTCCTACTGTAGCAATGGAGACACTCTTGAAGTGACTCCGTTGCATTTAAATGTAATGAAGGAGGCAAGAATGGCACCCTTTAAACTGCAACACGCTAAGAAAATGAGAATTCCAGAAATAGACACAGTTTTGCTAATAATTATAAATGCGTAGGAGATGCATCTTTATAAACGCACTCAGACTATATAATTAAATTTAAACACCTTGTAAGACCTTCTATGTCATCATTGATCCGGAACGTTGTACGAATAGAACTTTGAAAACACCTGAGAAAACTGATGTGTTTACAGGATGGCTCAGTAACAGCATGCGGAGTATATAGCATAAGACCACGGTGAACTGATTCTATATTGGGCGCGAAAGACGGGTATTTTTCTCAGAGACCTCCTTATCAGGCTTGAGATTCTTTTACGTGCCGTAAATTTACGACACGGAAGCACCAGCTTTACTTCCCTTCCGAAGGAAGCTGTGCTAAAGATTCTCTCTTAGGTGAATATACTACTGTTTTTGAAACAGAAATTTATGCTATTATTCAATGTATACTTGAAAACATAAAGAAAGCTTACACTGTTAAACAGGTCCTTATCTTCTCAGATAGACAGCCTGCGCTTAAGGCTGTAAGTAGTCACAGGGTAATGTCAGGACTGGTTCTAAACTGCCTAAAAATGCTTATACCCTTGGCAGAACAGAATGCAGTTCAACTCATGTGGGTGCCAGTTCAAGTGGCGCAAACGGAAATGAAGAAGCTGTTGAACTTGCAAGTCAAGAAACAGCTTCACAATTTATCGGGACACAGCCAGGTCTAGGAACACATAGTTGTTTAGGAAAACAGTCTATTAAGGACTGTTCCAATGTATAACATGATAAAGTCTGACTTAAACCTGCAGGAAAAAAACCACGATAAAGAATTTATTAGAAGACTGTGTTAGAAAAGAACCGAAAGATTTCTTAAATGTAGTAGAATTCAGCAGAGAAGCGTAATTTTAGTTCTCACTGCAGTATACTGTTGGTGGGAGAGCATAACTCGCAGTATGTCCGATATATTAATATATGAATTAATATATGAACTATGGTGATACTGATAATTATCTTTTGTTTTAGTTGTTACTCTTAAGGTGTTGTTTTTATTTCTTGCCACGGCTGATGTTATTTAGGTTTTGGTAGAGCTTGTATAACTTTGCAGGGTGTGATACGGGAAGGAAGGTAATAAGTAACAACTCTAACAATAGATTAAGTTAATGAAGAACACTATGCTTTAATGGCACACGCATTTACTGTCCTAGTAATAATCTACACAGTTCTTAAGTTATTTGGAGCTGTAGATCGGTCGAGCCCTACCACGTGCGTGCGTCAAGCTTGCGGTCGCTGAGCAATCAGGTATTTTATCCGTGCTCTAGAAATAATTGTAGTAGTTATCACACGTTCCTATGGACGTTTAAATTGATAAAATTTCAACGTTCCTACTACATTGTGAGAAGTAACTAATAACGCCTGCTTCTGAGAGCTTATATGTATGTTATTCACATCGCAGCACTTTATACTCAAGCGCTTTGGCTGATGGTATCACTACAACTAATATTTTTGTACTTAAAGATTTTAAAACATATTCCTCCCTAAAATTTCATTGTCTGTCTTCGTTCAGCTTGGAACCTTCCAGAAGACTTACCCGGCTATTGTTCGACGTTTGGAAACATGTGGCCTCTCTACAAAAATATGTTGTGTTCGCTTGTCGCCTTTTCTATTTCACACAGACTGAAGGTCTGGCTTTTATGATTTTCCCGTACAAGTCCTTTTTGCCTGGGCACTAATTCTAACACAAATATATGTTTGTCGGCTTTTAACAAGGGTTCCACAGCTCCAGCTACACTTGCACATACATAAAACTTATGCCTTAACTTCTATTTATACATGTATTTTTCTTATTAGTACCATTTCACATTATAATTCACATTATTATTATATATATGGCATATATAACCATAGTTACTGTCTAAAATATGCCCCCTTTAAACATATTTAAAATTTATATTTATACATGCAAATTTTTAATATTGTTTAATTTCTCATGAATATATTGATCATGCTATAGGTGTCTAGTGTTCTTGGCACACCCCATACATCTGTGAGAATTTGCTCACTCTGTTACGGTCCTTTAGTATGGGTCTCCTACCTGACTTCATACTATACAATAACAACACATCCTTCACTGCACTTTGTATTGTGTTTTCAGCTAAGTCATTATAGTTGTTTGACTCGGGTTAAGTTTACAAACACCGCTGCTGTGTGCAAAACACGTTCCTTCACTATCCTTTTAGTATAAATAATTACAATGGATATTGACACGTATTAACTTAATGGAACAAAACCTGTTGAATAATATACAATCCAAATACATTCCTTTATGTATATCAGATTGTAATGTGACGTATATGAAAAAAACACACAGAAAATGGTTATACGTACATAAAATTGAAAATAATTGACATTTGCTCGCAATTTTTTTAGGTTGTTCTAGTGTTTGAACTATGGCATAATTATTGTATGTGTTAATTCTTACTTCTATCTATTTACATTAGCATATTTACACACAGTTTACAGTAACTAAAGCTTTATGAGATCTTATCATTTGAGTTTTCTGGTGATTATTACACTTATATATATCTCAAGTACATTGGAGCTGATCAACTCTATGATTTTATATACATACGCATATATAGTTTATCTATTTTTACAGGTCTCAAACATACTTATTTCATTCTCTTACTCCCTACATTTACAATTATTTACAAGGCTATCCACTGTTACGATCCGTACCATTGTTTTTAACTTTATTTCCCAATATTCTTATTATAAGCCTTCTTTTCTAATGATCATGTTTTCTTTTTCTAGTTTTGTCGCGTAGTACTCTGAAAGGTTCGAAATTTAACTCACCGTCGGCCATCATCTGTAGCCATTCCAAGGTTAAGTACCATGAGATATCCTGCTAAGTTATTGGCTACATTAGCATTAGATTCTACATTTGCATGTTGGCTACGAGATATTGCAGCTGCTATAGGAGAAGCTGAAGCACCTCGTGGACTACTGAAACCAGAGGATATGGTACACCTTTCAGTTACATTATTTTCATGCATATTTACATGGTTCACAGCATCAGTAATTGTACTATTGTCTACCCTAGTTCTACCCTTCATGATTGGATTCAAGCTATATTCTAGTTTCTCAAATTTCTGAATGCTATCCTGCACTACAGATTCAAAATTTTCCTGCATTACTTTACCTTCCTTTTGAATATCTGTAATTTCTCCCCTTATGTCTATTTGAATTTGCACTAAGTCTGCATTTGTATGCTCTATAATTTCCCTTAATTCAGTTGTCTGTCTATCCAACTTAGTACTCATTTCTTGACTATTTATGCTAATCTGACTAGCAATTTTAACTTCAAGCTTTTTACATCGGTTATTAATCTGTTCTTCCATCTCTGCATGCAGTGCTCTACTAGTATCATTTAATTTCATTTCTATTCTCTTAATTTCAGACCTGTTTTCCTTTAAGTTATTTACAAACTGTCTACCTAGTTCTTGGCTTTGCTGCTCTAGCTTTTTATCTAAAGCTATTTTAATTTGCCCCAGTATCTCAAAATTCCTTTCAATTTCCTTGTTATTACTACCTAGCTTTTTATCCAATTCTTTATTATATTGATCTAATTTATTGTCCATATCAGTTTTAAGGTTTTATGTTTCCATAAGAATTGTCATCAGGTTAAGCTGATCGTTATTACCTAGCTCGGATATTTCCCTTTGAGTTGTGTTGTCTTTCTGAGGGACTGCATTATCATGTAACCCTGTATGTTTCTTGTTCATTCTCGTTTCTGTTGCCTGACCCTGTTCTGTACCTAACAGTATTTCTGCCCTTACACACTGTTGAACTTCCATATTATCTGTTTCTGCTACTATATTTTCACTGTTATCACTAAAATTAGTTACATCTGATACATCTCTATCCAACGGAATTACAATGCTATCATTTGAATTTTCCTCTTCCATTTCTTTAGAGTGTCTATTTAATTGGATATTACTACTTACCACTTCTAAGTATCATTTACACTTGCATTAAATTATAACATGCACAATACACATTTAGAAAGAAACTTTATCACCATTACTGTATAAAGTTTTGCCTGACATTTTTGCTGTGATCTTACGGTGACTAAACGTAGAGCTGAGGTGTAGTCTTGTTGTCCGCAGTTCGTGCCCCTCCCTCATGAATAAAGTTCTTGTAGACCTAAGATGCTGTAGACGTGTTCGTTGTTTCTTGACGTTCTGCGTTGTTTAATGTCCTGTTGCAGTTTGAAGATCTTCTCGTACCCGTCGTTTTTTTTTACTTTGCACCTCGATGATTTCTCTGCTGGTCTCTGCGATATGTTTCTCTGCTGGGCTCTTCGATGTGTTTCTCTGCTGGGCACTTAGATGTGTTTGTCTGCTGGGTTCTTCGATGGATCGTCGTTGTCCCTTCCCTGCGTTCGCGTAGCTTTTATTTTTTACAAGTCACACGATGTTGGCCTCCAAACTTGCTACATTAGTCTTATCAGGATGAGTGTCAAACTTGCTACATTAGCCGCACGTTCCGGTGCCAAACTTGCTACGTCGGGCCCCACGATCGGGCGCCAAACTTGTGGTCGCTGAGCAATCAAGTATTTTATACGTGCTCTAGAAATAATTGTAGTAGCTATCACACGTTCCTATGGACTTTTAAATCGATAACATTTCAACGTTCCTACTACATTATGAGAAGTAACTAATAACGCCTGCTTCTGAGAGCTTACATGTATGTTATTCACATCGCAGCACTTTATACTCAACCGCCTTGGCTGATGGGATCGCTACAACTAATATTTTTGTACTTAAAGATTTTAAAACATATTCTTGCTTAAAATCTCATTGTCTCTCTTCGTTCAGCTTGGAACCTTCCAGAAGACTTACCCGGCTATTGTTCGACGTTTGCTAACATGTGGACTCTCTACAAAAATATGTTGTGTTCGTTGTCGCCTTTTCTATTTCACAAAGACTGAAGGTCTGTCTTTTATGATTTTCCCGTACAAGTCCTTTTTGCCTGGGCCTAATTCTAACATTAAGATATGTTTGTCGGCTTTCAACAAGGGTTCCACAGCTCCAGCTACACTTGCACATACATAAAACTTATGCCTTAACTTCTATTTATACAAGTAGTTTTCTTATTAATACCATTTCACATTATAATTCGCATTATTATATATATATATATATATATATATGGCATATATAACCATAGTTACTGTCTCGTCACAAGACATGCTCATTTGATAATGCATCTTAACACGATGGGAGTCTTTCAGGGTAACTAATAGTGCAAATTATTCAAGAAAGGACCAGAAAAATTATAGTCTGTTGTAAGCTCTTGCCGCACACGAGATATACTGCTGGGAAGTTTTATTTATTTATTTATTAATTTACTAATCGTTACAACCCGTGTATTACATAAGGCTATACCACGGGGTGTGTACAGTTTAATTAATAAGTGCTTATATATAATTTAACCATTAACAGCTTTTAAGATTCTCGAAGATCAATTTCAGGAAGCTGATAACGTTGAACGTTTTGATATGCTATTTCATCACCTAATGTATTGACAGAGTTCAAAATATTGCTGGTCTTTCTCTGGAAAACTGTGTGCATTCCATAATGAGATGATATAGCGTGTCGTGCTTCTTCAGGGCGGTTGCAAAGTGGTGAGGGACCCTGTTAATTCTGTGGAGGTACAAAGAGAAATTTCCGTGATTCGTTAAGAATTGCTTGAGCATGTAGTTTGGTCAGAGCTATAGAGAGAGTCTGTGGAAAATAGTGGCTATAAACAGTTTGGTGTGGACTGCAACTTCAAAATTAATATACAGAATGGACTATTTAAATTGAGACTTTAAGATATCTCCAAAACCAAGCGCTGTAGGTGTAAATGTCTTTTATAAAGGTTGCTTGATATTATGGGGGAAAGTAAATGGCATTAATCGTGTTTTGTTTGGAGGACGTTATGATAGTCAGTTTAAGGTCAATTTTATTTTCTTTAAACGCGTACGTACATTATGTATGTTGTTTTCTCATTATAAAATGGTTCATACATATCTGTTTATATTGTGATGAGAAATAAGGAAACAAAATAAAAAATGTTGGTTCCCAATTATGACGAATAACTTGACTCTATATGACCATCCATGTAGGATTTGCTTGTAATCTATGGTAGTTCTATGGCTTGTGACTGTTTTGGCTAGATAGTCAGACATTTCATTTTCCCGTAGTCCAGTATGTCCTTTTACCAAATGGAGGATGATTCACGTATGCTTTTGCAGGTTTATTGTTTTCGTCCTAATGTCGACAGCCATTGGTTGTTCTGGTGTGTTTATCCCCTATAGTGAGTAGTGCTGCTGTGGAGTCAACGTTTATTGTGTAGGATGAGTTAATCTTCTTTTGTTGTTCTATCCAGTCTATTGCCATTTTAACTCCGCTGATTTCCGCTTGTAATACCGTGCACTTTTATTCAATCATATCGCTCCAATGTGTATTTATCTTGTGTTTTCCATAGCGAGAATTGCTCCCCAACGTGATTATTAATTTTTGACCCGTCCGTGTAAATCCTAACTTTAGCCCTTCCTTCTACTCCAGTAAAGTATGCGCTTATGTAATTGTACTTCGGCTGGATTCCTTTTGCTGTTTTATGGATTTCTATGTTCTGTAATCCAGCTATGACTGCATTTATAGATTGGCCATTTGAATTTGCTTTTAGATCTTTGTGCATTTGCAAAGTTTGATCCACGGGCATTGTTCCTGCGATAGCTTGGAGGGCCTCGTTGGAGACATTCTGTAAGTTTTTGTAGCAAAAATTGTGAAAGATCTTTGAATACGTAACAATGACTGGATGGATGACGTATTGGTATGTTATCTTCAGGTTGTAGAATGATGTGCTCCATGTTTCTTTTGAGCAGCGAATATGCAATGACTTGTTTTCTAAACATTGTGCGTGGAGGTAACAATCCAGTTTGCAGTCCAACGTCACTCCAAGATACTTCGTTTTTGAGACTGCTTGTAGTTTCCGTGAAATAATGGTATGGTGGTTTTGTATTCCACCTTGTTCCTTATGTACACTGATATTACAGTTGATTGGTCTTTAGAGATCTTCAGTCTCTATTCTTTGTAATGCGATTTGTAGTGTTGAAAAAACATTTGAGTGATTTATTTCCGTAACTATTAAGATAATCGCTCATAATAATGTTCCAAAGCGTGGGACCGGAAAGTGAGCTCTGAGAAGAACCTTTGGTGACAGTTTTTGAGTACAAGGATATAGCTAGCAACATGTGTGTCGTTCGGTCACTTAAGCATTGTTCCACATTTTTGTAAGTATTCTGAGGGCATTTATGTTTCGGCAGCCTGTAAAGACCCTCTGGACACCAAACATTATCAAAAGCACCGAATATATCAAGTGTAACGAGACAGCACCTTTAGCCTAGTTGTCCGCTATGTCGAACGAAGATAGTGATTCTTTAATAGCAGCCATTGTTGATTTGACCTTTGTGAAAGCGACATTGTTGCATTGGTATGTGTGTAGCGGATTCCAGGAAGAAACTAACGTCTCGATCACTAGTTTTTCAAAAGATTTTCCCTGGTATTCACAACAAGCTAATACCTGGATATCCTGCTACAGGACTGCATTTAGGCTTGTCTTTTCTATGAATTGCAGGTACCCTTGCTTTCTCCCATTCTCTTGGGAAGCATTCTTTTTGAAAGTCCTTGTTGAAAATTAATATCCAATAGTCCGAAATAATCTTAAACAGCTGTCTCACAATGACGATATCTATTCGTCTAGACCGGGACTTTCCTTCTCGTTAATGTTTTTTATAATTTGTCTACTTCCTGTTCTGCTAGATCCGGATATATTTGGCAGTCTGAAGTGATTGCTATTTTCAAGGACGCACTAAAATTTTTATGTTGTTCTTAATCCTGTTCGCGGCATTTTCTGAAGAGAATTTGTTAAGAAGCGCTTTAGTCGTTTCTTGTTCCATCTTGAAGAGTTAAACTTGAAGGGGCTGATTTTCTGCGAGGCCAGCTTTACATAACTGGCAGAGTTTCTAAGGCGACTTTGTAGTATTCGCCGCATAGAATTATTTCCAGGAATTTAGTTTCGCTTTGAGAAGTTCTGTTTTTAAGTTCCTTAAAGAGCTTATTTATATTTCTTATGATTGAGATTTTTGCACCTCTTGAGTATTTGCTTAGATGCATTTACCTCTTTCCTTAGGGTACGGAATTTCTGACATCACCATGAAACGTATTTTATTGTAGCTAAAAATGGTGGAAAACAACAATCGTTGTTTTCGTTCAGTTTGTATCTGATTTTGCGATATATCCAATTGTTCCTTGGTCTTCCGAATGTATACTACTGTATTCAAGTTATTGTTGAAACGTGTTCCAGTTCCCGACTTGAGTGGTAATTGTTTTGGTAGAGTTGCTGACGTGTCAAGTAAAGTTCGTAATGACAGTAATGAGATGCAGTAGTTAAAAAGAATAAGACTGTGGTCCGATAAGGTGTCCTCTTCACCTACTCTCTAACTTTATACTCCGTGAGCTGAGTTTATTATAGTTACTGTAATAGCCAGCTTTCACTGTCGGATCGGAGTATGCGGGTCCATCCTATTCGTTTGCTGAGAGGAAACCGTGCACTAATAAGAATTCTACGAGTGTTCTGCCCCTAGCATTGATGATGTGACTATATGACATTTTGTTTACTATTTGCGCCTAGGCAACAAATAAAATTATTCGGCATTACATTACTCGAAAAGTTCCTGTTAAGGGATAAGGTTCTGTTCAAGGGTGTTATAGGGATGAATATAAGAGTTGGCACTGTGTAGTATAACTTGGGAAGATGATACCACGATGCCATTATCAGAGTTTGATAAATTATGAAGAACAATATAATTGTGAGCTGTCTTGCCTAATGAGGAGAGAAGCTCTGGGATTTTTATCTGGAGGGAGGTAGAATGACAAATAGTTTGAGGGGATAAGACAGGGAAATTCATTATAGCAATTTGGTTCTTGAATAAACAGAACATCGATGTTATTGGGTTTGGTGAGTAAAGAATGAGTAAACGCAGTTTTGCAATTGTGAGTATTTATCTGAGCACATATAAGAGGCCACAATAAGTAGTCAGTTTTACTTACTATCATTGACTCTGTTTTGTGCAGTCTTGGGCATTTGTTATCCAAGACGATTTAGTTTTTATATGATTTTTTACTGTTGTCGTGCAGGTAGATGTTTAAATTCAGGCAGTTGGAGCAGCAAAAATTGTGTTGACTGACACAACGTTTCCAATAATTCTCTCCCGTGCAAGCTGCACAACTGTGTTGATTGTTGCAATATTTATGTGTGTGGCCAAATCCGAGGCATTTCATGCAAATTGTAACTAAGATGAAGTCCTCAATCTTACACATACATTATTTTAACTCATTTGAGAGCAAGCAGTTTCCTGCGCAAAAATGAGGACTGACGTCGATAACAATATGTCTGGAGTCATTAAATAACCCTTTAGTGAATGTTACATTTAGAGTGAGATCTTCGGTTTCAGACAGGTCGTTTTGTTGAAGTATTGTGTCTTTAATATCCGAATCTTCAACATATTTGGGAACATGGAACTGAAATAAGATTAGTAGCCCTTTCTTTGGACGTTCTACTGTAACGGCTCACATTTTCTTTAAATCCGTTCCATCGTTTTACTGTCATTCCTGTTGATGTGTTCCATAAACAGTATATAGTATGGGATACGTTTTTTGTTTTCTATATACCCATTTTAGCTTGATATCGACTGCTTCGTTTATTAGTTTTTTAATTTCATGAGAGGTGCTCTTGTGGTCTGTCGGTTTGATAATCAGACCACCTGTTTAAGGGGAGTCTCCGTTAGGGTGCATCACATGATGTGTGTGTTGCTGGTGATTGCTCTGAGTATCAATGGATGTCGCTAGTTGTTCACCATATGTGCGTGAGGATTCCTTCGTTGCCGCTATCAGTGCGCTTTTTAGCAAACATTCTAAGCCCGAGTAAATGTTATTAGGTTTGTTTAAATTACAAATCATTTCACTCACGGATTTCAGGGATTCTTCTTTTAAAGTTCAGTCTATGTTTTTGCTGCATGAATGCAGGGTTTGTTTTACCTTTTCAAGATGTTCATAAAATACTGACATCAACTCACTTCCAGCCTCTTCCGCCATCTTCACCTTCTCTTGGGAAAATGTTTTTGAAACCAGAGGAGTTTGAATCTGTGTGAGACTGTATTCTTTGATGAAGGGTGCAGGCATAATAAATTGGTTTTAAAACGATATAGACAGCACAATAAGTCCAAGTCTGAAAATTAAACAAGATTACTAAGTATGTGACAACGGTTGATGATTACCGGCCTTGTTGCTTAATTTAAAATTGCATATAACCACCTAACTCACGCGTGTGCGTTGTTAAGTAGCAGATGTCAGTTACCACTAGAGGTCATAACACCACCTTTTTTCACAATTAGGAATCAATTTACAACTTTCTGTTATCTTTATCATTACGTCCAGTAATGTTCAAATGACAAAAATTTACATATTGCTGAAAGTGTGGAATTTAAAACACCCGATCGATTACGTATTCAGGAATGACGTAACGTTATCCATTCGATGAGTATTTTCCTTCTAAAGTTTTCCACTTTGCGACATATCAGGCAACTAAATAGAACACTGACGATATCATAGCATTATTGATTTTGTATCATTGTAGACTGTAGCTTCTACTCAGGAATCCAGCAGGTAGTATAAAAAAATTCCAAATCTTTCTTAGTTTTAAATAATTGACAACAATAATATATAATATGCCCTTATTTAACTATCACACTCAAAATAAATTGTAAAGGCTGGGGTTCAAAGCGAAAGCATTAGTATAAATTAACCTGTGTTAAAATGCAGAAGAATGACAACGTATGTAGTTACAGTACCAAAAAGGGTGCAAAGAAAGTTGTATTCAAGAGATATCGCTTTTCCCGCGGTTATCTTCAGCTTTGTGTTGACTAGCTGTTGTGTGAAAGCTTGAAGCAGCTCTAAGGTTGCTTGATCAATATATCTATTTAGTGTCATTCGTTGTATGGCAGATAACGTACGATTAGCTTCTTCGCAGATCTCTTGACTGCTCCAAGCAAGGACAAAGAACTTCATGAAAAAATTATGGAATACAAGAAACAGAGCCCAATAAGGTGGTTTGGTTTCTCTGCCAGTCTAATACAGTCATTTGCAGTGTAAACATATAAAACGAAGTAAATTAAATCTGCTGTCACTTCCAGCAGAAAAACGGAGCCAACAACACAGAATTAGTTAACTCCGCAGTTTCAGTCAACGTATTGTGCAGCTCCCGTAGGTGGTGAATGTTTTTAGAGATTCGCTGAGAAGTAAATCTGATTGGCTTGTTGTATGCGAATAATTGATTATTTATCAATTTGAAGCGATTCCTCAGAAACAAAAGAGCATTGATGAACTGAGTAGTGGCTACACAGTTGATGAAGTGGTTGCAGGAGCCTATGAAAACACTTGTAGTAGCTTCCAAAGCGTACTCAAGTAGATGCGCGTGATAAACAGTCGCAAGAATCCAGATAGTGGTAACGACGATGATTTCACACATAAGAATATGTCTTGTCCTTTGGTATGTCTTCGTCGCTTGGTCGTTCAGAAGCATTTCATCCACTGCGCAAATTGATCCTAATATGCGACGTAAACTTTTCCATTTTATGGTGGCAAATAAAACCATATAGCATACGGTTGAACAAGAGGAGATTATGAAAGCTACAGTGTATGATACGTAATCACATTTAGGGTGCTTGTTTACAAGCTCAAACATTAAGGCGCATGTGTTACCACCGAATAAAAACAGTGAACAGAGAATCACTACAATAGACCACGCTTCACTTCTCACTATGATAAAGCATGGTGCAGTAACTGCTTTATAGGGCGCTAGTCCCAGTGCCCTGGATATTGCGTATAGTGGAGCAATAGAGTTCCAGAAGTGGAGGCTGATCTCTGTTTTCTGACGGGCGTTCTTCACACACCATGCAGTTAGGGAGTTTGGCCCAAGTGGTACAGTATTCATTTTCACCCTTTTGCGCAGATTGCTACCGAAACGATATTTGATGGAACTTTAATGAGCGTTAATAATAAGATCTGCGGTCCTCCACCTATTGGTCAACAGGGCTTATTTTTGTTCACACCTTTGCGTTTAGTTATGCGCTTCGCAGTTACTAATATTTGTTACGTTGTTAGATTTGTTGGGATATCAACTACTTGGCCATGTTTATTCCTTAGACATGGATGTTTGAGTATTCTTATCAGAGAAGATAATCTTCGTCTGGGACACTATGCAAATCAATTCGATCAGAGCCTTCCTAAGTTAAAGTTAGAGAAAAATAATTAATCACTGAGCTATCCAAATGCTAGGTTTGTGATATAACTGCCTTTTAATAGTTGGGTATAGAAATATTCCGAAAATTATTTGGTGTTCTTACAGTTTAGAAACTTAATTTACCATGTGTGTTAAAAAGGTAGAGTTAAAAGACACATATATCTGACTCTGTGTTTCGATGTTTCACATTTCAACTCGCTGTTTTCTCCCGAAACTGTAATTCTGTAATCCAAGTTTGTGGTTAATGTTTGTATAACATGGATATTAAGTTGAATACAAATTGCTATGGGAGGCCACAACGTTTCCACATATTGTGTTTCTCAGACATTCCTAACAGTCAACGTTGATTACTAGTATTAGACAAGAATAATTAATAATGTGAAGTAGGTTTATGAAAGGTAGCATATAAGACACTTGCTGGAAATGCCAGTATTTGTAATTCACAGCCGTAAAAATGACTATTTATCATATTTCTTAACAACCCTTGTAACATATGTCACGATATACATGGAGTTCGTTTGTATTTTGTTGCATTGAATGAGTGTGGGAATATAGTATTAACTTCAATAGCTTTTCGTACTCAAGAGCAAAACACTTTTATTTATTGCTGCTGTCCGTTGAAGGACTCATGCCCGGTTTATTACTGGGGTTATAAGAAGCTACTGACTTTTGATATATAGTCGCAATTTTTTTGTCTAAGCAAGCAAATGTACAGCATTACGTTTATGCCCTTACAGAGTACATTGGTAGGTGCCACTCTAGAACGAAGTGCCAATGCATATCACGACAGACAACTTCCCTTTAACAGCCACCGATTTTCACTTCCGTAAAAATGGTGAAAGGTAACAAATTAACTGTTATGTTCCTGTGGATAAATCATGTAATTTTATTACTTTTAGTTTCTTCCTCATACCACATTTTACACAATCAAACTTTAATCCTAAGTCCTCAAAACTTGCTGTGTACCTTATAGAAAAATGTAAAAGTAAGCAAAATTTAAGCAATTGTGATCATATCTATTGGTTTTATTCCCCGTCTAAGGTCATGCGCTTTTTTAGTATTTAATTGTTAAGGTTTTCTGTTCGTGTTGGTCACATCAAACTGTAAATATTAAAACTGTTGAAATAATCCTCAAATAATCCTGAGGTCCAAAGAGCTTAGTGCTACAGACAGTTTTCTTCCTTATCCTAATAAGTCAACTAAAGATTTTTTAATGCAAGACAGGCGTGCTCCCTCCATTTCTTGTGCTCTGGTATAATTAAGGGAGACATGCAGATAATGCAGAACAGACGGATCTATAGTTATTTCATTTTAATGGTACAAGTTAGATTATAAACAGAATGCTGATTACCTGCGCTTGTTTGAGTCACATGTACCACCATGGGACAAGCACTAGAAAGGTATATAAAGAAACTCACTCCTACTTCAGTGGTGTTACAGACATTTACAAAGGAAAACAAGTATGCAAAATGTAAAAGATACATATTACTGAAAGGCCCCCGAAAACGAGGCAAATTACTAGAAGTAGTCCTCAAGGGCCCTTTTTGCTTCTAATGTGTTCTGGGAGGGAGAAACCAGAAAGGCGATCAGGTCCGGATGACGACGAGCGCAAGCATAGATTGGGTCATTAAGAAGGTGGAACGCAGCCGACGCCACACACCACCACCCACCGATACTAACACCTGTGGTCCCCCCTAGGATCCACTACGGCGGTGGGTCCCGACTGGGCAGTCCACTGACGCCAGGGAGGAAACCTCTGCAAAACGCATATCCACCGCCCAACCGGAACCCGCAGAATGCTACAAAACTGAAAGAGATGACAATGGAGATGTCGGGTACAGGAAATGAGGATAGGAAGATCATGGTAGAAAAGGAACCACCCTAGCATTCGCCTGTAGAACCGCCGAAACCACCAAATATCCACGGGTCAGAGTGGGTGTTCGCTCTGGATCGAACCCAGAACTTCTCGAATGCGAGTTGCACACGTTACTTTGGCACCACCTTTCTCGGCAAGTAAGCATGCACAAAGCGTTTCTTGTCGGTTGTTATAACTAAACCCATTTTGAACACTTGTCCAAAACCTGACGGAGCTCTTTCAATTGCCTTGATGATTAAAGCCATAAGACAAAACGACAGATACTGAGCTGCCAAAATAATATGCAGGACAGAGTAACATCTACCGTTCCCAACTCGACGTATGGTATGATTCAGTGTGGATAGAGAAGAACAACATGTCTTATGATAATGCATGTGCTTATTATCATTGTAATTGTAGTTGTAACTATGAGAATGTGTGGCTGTTGCGAGCATATTATAATTGTTTCGGGAGGGAGTTCGAGCTGCAACGGCCGGCGCGCGGGCTGCCGTGCGGTGGCCGCGGTGTAAAAGAAAAGCACCGCATATCAATTCGTACCAGTTATTTTCTAAAGTGTTAACACCATTTCTCTTGACACTTATGCTGGTGTTGTATAGGATTATGCTGTAATCGCTGCCCACTGGGTCCTATTGATTTCGGTAAAATTGTCTACCATGTGCTTCTCGGCTGATTTTCTGTCGTGTTTGATTAGAGATGGGCTTTCGCGGCGAATGTCTAAGGCTGAAATACAGCCACATATAGAATTGGGGTTTTATTTCTTTGTTGGTAATTTAATGAAAGCAAATGAATTATTTAGAATGGAAGTGATAAGTTATACTTATTCTATGACATTTATTAATGTGAATAGCTGAACTATGTAATTTTGAATTAAATTACAGGCTGATTTCAAAAAACACTTCATTAAATATAATACTAGCAATACCATATTCACATGAAGTCACATACGTGGTACGGGATTATTTTCTACTTAAGGTAGGTATTCCTACACTAAAGAGAAGGACAAGAATTAGTACTGTAGCTGTAAGTTTATACTAGATAAAGGTAAGCGCCCTATTTGCTTCAACAGAATCCACACTTTGATTGTTGTGTACCACTCTGGATTGTATTTTTCTTGTGTATTGCTTTGTTGGCTTTTTCGATTACTTGAAATTAGACATTGTAGAACTTCAATTCTTTTGTGACATAGTGAAGATCAATGGTCAAATTCATTTGAGGATGTCAGTATCGAAAGTTTCCTGATAGTTATTTAAAGTTTCCTTTTGCCATTTTATTCTGAAGATGTTAAGGTTCTTATTATAATGCTTATGTAGCGTTTTTGCAATTCTTAAGGCTTTGAATAACACTTCGCTGCTCCAATTTTGTGAACCATAACATCTTGGTTCTCTGCGTTTACTTAACCTTTTCAGTTGCTCAATTTGGGAGAATATTTTGCTACTCCAACTCCGTAAATCTTGGCAGTTGTTATTAGGCTTAGTCAGCTCTTTTACTGTTGTTAACGTTTCCCAAAAGGTTTTAAAATTTTAATTTTGTTATGCGATAAATGTATGGTATTTATTACTGCCTGAGAGTACACGTTAATCATAAATTTGTCTGAAAGATTATTGCTGGAGAATTCCCCAGCCTGGTTCTTATTGTTCGTTCAATAGCGGATTATTCTGACCAAAATTGATTTTTAAGCACGGAATTGGTCAGTCCTTGATTCTCGTTTTCCTTGCTTACTCTACTAGCAGTAAGACTTCAGTGACCTTCTTGCATTAGGGAAACCTTTTAGGTGCCCTCATTTCAACAACTAGTTCGTTTGCTGTACGTTTCATATGGCCTGTGTTTTGTTTGGGCTGCCTTTTCTTTTTTAATGCAAGTAGCAACAATATTTAACATTTGTTATATGTAGGCCCGAACGTGTACGACAGACGTGTGGGAACTACCAGCCAGAGTGCAAAATTAAACCCTGGAATAATTAGCTTCATTTTATTATCATGGCTGTACTGTAGCAGGATAGAGCACTGTTATTAAACATAGAGGCGGCAAACCCCTTTAAGTGGTGCAAAAATAATAGTTTTGAACATATTCAAGTTTTTGTTTGCGGTTATGATGTGCCTTTGCTGTTAAGAATGGCATTAAGTTTGACATCGAAAGCAACTGGTGCGTCTGTGAATGTTTTGCGAACAACTTGCCAACAGGCTGATTACGAACCTGGAACACAACATAACGATGTTTCCAGCTCTGATTCCCGGATATCACCCGAGGACTCCGATTGATATTTGGGTTTTTACTTATAAAAGATATTACATAACATATCTTCATGCATTCTTGAATTCGCAGATTTAATTTGTTTAAACGTATGTATATTTCGTTCATACTTAGTGTTGATGTAGTGAAATATAACAATATATGGAACGGCCAAAGATGGATATTTTTTGAGCTCCCGAAGTTAAACAGCTGAGCAGCTCTTTAGGAGCAAGAGAGCAAGCTCTACTATGTGTTCACGAAACTTAAAGCGCGGAGTGAGACTATGTGCATTGTTTAAGTACGAACTTATTCTCGGGCCGGATTGATTCTAGATTAGAGTTTCCCTTAAGACATAGATGGCGAACGTGTTTTGGATTGATCAGTAAACTGATAGCATTTTTGAAGGGATATTTAACTAAAGTTGTATTAATAATTATTTTGAAGAATCAGCTAGATGCAGATTCGTAATCAATATAGTATAATACAACAAGTAATGAGTTTTAAATATTTAGGGGTGCAGAATACCATCACTGGTATATTGAAAAATTAAATACTTTCATAAGAAAAAAAAATTACATATCTTACTTCCTTAAAGATGTCATACAGAAAAATAAATATCTACATAAGGAACTTAAGTTAAGGATTTATAAAAGTATCATTTGGCCATGCGAAACTGGAGCAGATACTGTAAAGTCAAATAAATTCATGGAAGTAACAGAAAATTAATGGTGGTAACGAAACTTGATAGAAACAGGAACGAAGATATCAGGGACAAATGCTAATAAAGACTATTGCGTAATGGACAGAGAATAGAAGAGAAGAATGGAATGATAATATTTCAAGAATGGCACTTGATAGAACTGAAAGAACATCTAGAGATTATATTTCAGAAGGGGGCATAAGCCCAGGAAGAAGGGAAGGATGAAGCAATTCTAGTAGCCTAATTTAAGGGTAGAAGAAGAAATCTTTTAATATGAACTAATAAATATACATATAAAAGAAAGTATGCAGGAAAGTGTAGCTAGGTGGGTCTATGCACAGTGCTTTCTTTCATACAGTCGTACTGCATGGCACCTCGCGCGGTGTCCTCCACAGTTCGGACTCTAGCCAAATTAATTATATCTGAAACATTAATATCCCCATTAACCGCCTCACGTTCCACAGCTATAGTTACAATTACAATGATAATAACCTTACCACAAAGATGCCACTCATTAATGGCATCTTCTCAAGAAATTTTCATTTAACCACCAGAGTCCAATATCTGAAATTGAGGGAATTTTGTGCCTCATATTTTCCTTTGACCTTCTTTCTACATTAGAAAGGTAATAACACTAGGGAATAATAGGAAACGTGCGTGACCAGTGTTAGGGAAATGCTATTATAGTACCATTTAAACCACATGTGTCTTGTGACAGTTGCTGAAGGGGCACGTTTCTAAAACCTCCCCTCCGCTGTTGCTCTAACCGGTAACGTGCCGCCATCCGCCTTTCCTTTCGGTACAAGCTAAACTATGAGAGGTGCTATGTTGCCGATTACTATACATTGTATCACGTGATATATCCATTATGTACTGTTAGTTGTTGCGTGATCGTGAGCGGAGGGTTATGCTTCATACAGGGACTACCCATGGGCTTGTCCAGAACCCTTTCCTTATGTTTCGTTCGAAAACAAATAGGCCTGGCACGAGGGAATCAATGTGACCCATTTAACTTTCAAGAGAGGTGTCAGAAATGTTTACTTAATACAGACCTCCAGAATCCACAATAGTTATAGACTACGTCGCTTATCATTCGGTGGTGGAAAACAAGGCATAGCAGCTGCAGCAGCAACAGCAGTAGTAGTAGCGGCAGCGGCGGCGGTGAATGCACCTAAACACCAAATATATATCTACTTAGCGTTTATGCCAATGTTTCAGTACAACTAATTTACAGTCCTATAATTTTTTTTAAACATTTTGTTTCCAAATTTATACCTTACACACATTTTATGGATTTTAGAATATAGAAGTGTCATATTTCTATACAGTAAATGAAGTCAAATTAATAATGCAAAATAAAGTAACACATTGTGTTTCAGAATTGCTTTTTAACTTAGGTAGCAAAATACACAACTAGTTATTGACTGACCTGCCTCAAGACAACTTGACAATTGCAATTTTGTTTAAGTTTGGATTGTGGAAGTCTAGCACTTTCTTCCGGAATTTCACGGAGAAAGTTCGTAGGGGGACTTTAGCCTCCTAACCTTGCTTATTCCTTTCTGAATCACTCCAGATAACTTTGTGCTTGTAGTTCGTTACATTTTCATGAAACGGAGAAGCGTATTTGATCAGAGGACAAACCGGGATAATTTAGTACGAAACAACTTTCGTAGCACACATTTTTAACTGAAAACAAAATGGTATGATTATATATATTAAGGTGTTGTATAGATTCAATTTGAATAAAAACATCAAGATTAAGCTAATTCGTGGTATATTCATTGTTATTCTACTCATTTAACTTTCTATTTCATACGTTGAAGTCATATATGAGTTAGTTGCAAATAAAATGAAATATCTGTGAACGCAACAACTCTCGAAGGCAGACAGTCCAATTGCAGACGATTTTCTGATCAATGGCATAAAATCCATAAAGTAATTAAACTTTCAATACGCATTTTTGCGGACACGGGCACCAAAATGCAACAGAATTTAAAATATAACCCCTACTTTCAGAATGAAAAACATGTAATTATGCAATACGTGATGCACTTACTTAAGGATAACATGAAGTTTATTATCACATAGTTTGTAATTGCTGGAGGATAGGGATGAACTACTTCTGATTTTTAAGTTGCCGAAGAGCTTGAGAGGGCATTGAACTTGGCTCTCAGTGGAATTCTTGCTGTTGTTGCTGGCAGATCTACCAATGTTTTACGCATTTTAGTGTGCTTGAAATGGCTCGGCTAAAGAGTTTAAACTATGGCAGAGCCAAACTGGACATCATACAGCATTAAAAAAGTGACAAACGTGATGTACAGAAGCTAAATTTTGAAGAAGGCAGGTGGAAGAGTATTGATAAAGAAATACGAGAATTAACCAAGGGAAGTCATCGTAATTCAATGAACTGCACAACAAAAGCCCTGAAAATGGCAATTCAGCCTAGTAGCTGTGGTGAAATAATTGAGTAAAATAAAAACTGTAAATGTCCTGTGATAGGATCGGTGATTTAAACTGAATCTTGGAAATCACCACTGGATTATGCAATATCGACAATTATGCTATTGGATGCTATTCTTCATGCAGATGAAACTAGGTTATATTTTCCCACTTTGCCTGATAAAACGCTTTGTTTTAAAAACCAATCTTGTAGCTTGGGAAACTTGTCAGGGAATTCCTTATGTGCTCATGCATGCAGAACGGAAGATATCAAGTTTTGTATTTAACCCCATTGTTTTTAGTTATGCTGTTCACAAATATCACAGACATATATGAAGCTATTTATGAAATGCACTTTTTTGGACTCAGGAAGTCTCAAAGATTTATTTCAAACTTTTCAATGGAAGAAATATTTCCTGTATTTTTTACTCGTATATGTAAGTAGTAGAGAAAGTAAACAGTCTTTATTTGTCATAGCTCAGTGCCAGTGTCCCTTAACCTAAAATCTCTTGCAGATGGAGCTGCTGTTTACAATATAGGTTTTATAACGGTTAACAAGGGCGAAGTTTATAAATTCCACATTTATTAACACATGATTATGAAAATTACACAGCAAGTAACTCAGAATTTCATTAATATGAGGGCTGATCAATAAAGATTGCGGCTGATTTTTTTTCACAGTATTTAATACTCCATTTCAATGTTGACATGATCTTTTTCAAAGTAGTCCCCTCAGTAGTATAAGTCCCGGATGAGCCAATTGGATTAACGATAATCCTGCCGCCAGGGGCGCTAATGTCGCTAGTTTCGCTACGAGCGACGGCGGTAAGTTTGAAAAGCGCCATGAGCAGAAGGATTGTCGTTATTGCAATTGGTTCATCCGGGACGAGCTAAAAGAATTGAGGATTAGGGAAAGATGAACGAAAAACAGGAAGTGCCGTGGAGTGTTTTGATTGGTAAAAATAAGACGAAATGTGATTGGTTCGTTAATTCGGGTGGAAGATGAAGGAAGGAAGATAAAAGAGTATGGAGGACACGTGATGGAGAGGAGCGGGGTGGCGAGGTGTTGTCTGTGCGGAGGTCGGGACTTAAAGAGGGAAAAGATGGCGAACGAGGGATAAAAAGTATAACAGAAAGTGATGTGTGAAGTTGTGATTGGTGGGAATAAGAAGTGATGTTATTGGTGGAAAGGAACAAATGAAAGTTGTTGATTGGTAGGAATAAGAGAGATTATGATTGGTGGAAAGAAAAAGGTGTGAGAGTGGGGTATGTTGGAGGTGATGGGAAAGGTAAGTTTTGCAAGCAACAAGATTTGCAAAAGCCTCTCCAGGACTCATCAGCAATTTTTGAACGTTGGATGGTAGTTTTCTTGAGTGGATAGAGAGATGGGGCGATATGAGATGCGGTGGCGAAAATGGGAACTAAACAAGATGGTTGAGACAAGAGGTCAAAGGACGAGGAAATTTCGAGGTTAGTGGTCAACATGGCGGTCGCAAGAGGTGGGGGCAAGGAGACGCGGTGGTGAGAATGAGAACTAAAAGAAGATGGCAGTAGCAAGAGCTTAGAACAGCAGATTTTGAGGTTAAAATAGTAGGAACTAAAAATGGCGGAGGGTCGGGGACAAGGAGATGTGGTGGCCACCGTGAGAACTAAACAAGATGGCGGACGCAAGAGGATGGTAAGGAGATTTGAGGTTAAGATTTTTAGGTTAAAACAGGACGTAAGCATGGGAACGAAATCCAAGATGGCGAAGGCAATGGTGTGGACGAGGAGATGTGAGGCGCGGTGGTGAAAATGGAACTAAACATGATGACGAAGACAAAAAAGTCTAAGGACGAGGAGATTTCGAGGCTAGTAGTCAACATGGCGGTCGCAAGAGGTGGTGGGCAAGGAGATTTGAGGTTAAGATTTTTAGGTTAAAACAGGACGTAAGAAGGGGAACTAAATCCAAGATGGCGGAGGCAAGGGTGGACGAGGAGATTTGAGGCGCGGTGGTAAAAATGGGAACTAAATAAGATGGCGGAGGCATGAAGTTCAGGTTAAAAATATGCGGTAAACGATAAGAACTTAAACCAAGATGGCGGTGGCGTGGTGGTGAAAATGGGAACTAAACAAGATGGCGGAGGCAAGAAGTCGAGGGACGAAGAGGTTTGAGGTTAGGGTCAACATGCGAAAGATGTCGAACGCAACAGATGGAGACGAGCAGATAGAATTGAGGATTAGGGAAAGATGAAGGAAAAAACAGGAAGTGACGTGGAGGGTTTTGATTGGTAAGAATAAGACGAAATGTGATTGGTTCGTTAATTCGGGTGGAAGATGAAGGAAGGAAGATAAAAGAGTATGGAGGACACGTGATGGAGAGGAGCGGAGCAGCGAAGTGTTGTCTGTGCGGAGGTCGGGACTGAAAGAGGGAAAAGATGGCGAACGAGGGATAAAAAGTATAACAGAAAGTGACGTGTGAAGTTGTGATTGGTGGGGATAAGAAGTGATGTTATTGGTGGAAAGGAACAAATGAAAGTTGTTGATTGGTAAGAATAAGAGAGATTATGATTGGTGGAAAGAAAAAGGTGTGAGAGTGGGGTATGTTGGAGGAGATGGGAAAGGTAAGTTTTCCTACCAACAAGATTTACAAAAGTCTCTCCAGAACTCATCAGCAATTTTTGAACGTTGGATGGTAGTTTTCTTGAGTGGATAGAGAGATGGGGCGATATGAGACGCGGTGGCGAAAATGGGAACTAAACAAGATTGCGGAGACAAGAGGTCTAAGGACGAGGAAATTTCGAGGTTAGTGGTCTACATGGCGGACGCAAGAGGTGGGGGCAAGGAGACGCGGTGGTGAGAATGGGAACTAAAAGAAGATGGCGGAAGCAAGAGCTTAGAAGAGCAGATTTTGAGGTTAAAATAGTGGGAACTATAAATGGCGGAGGGTCGACGACAAGGTGATGCGGTGGCCAACGTGAGAATAAACAAGATGGCGGACGCAAGAGGAGGGTAAGGAGATTTGAGGTTACAGTACCAAAACACCAAAGGATATATTCCTACGCCAAGCAGGTCCGATGAATAATTATGCGTGTGGAACTTAGCTCTTACTGGTGTTGATGCGTCACCAAAAGCGCAGCAGCTTCACGCGATGCGAAAAAAAAGCAAACTGTTTTTGAAAATGCTTAACCAGCTTTAAGATCAACCAACATCTCTACGCACTGATATACCTAGGTTTTTTAAAGCGGTACAGACGCCCTTTGCACAGACGTAATTTAACTATACCAAAAACCTAGTACTGGACCATCGTAATGGTCGCTAGCGTACGTAGGAGCAGGGTTCTCATAGCCGGTCGAAAGCGGTCAAAAAAGTGTACGACGTAGGTGTTCACAGTAGCTACTGTCGAGTCAACCGTCAAGGTGTGAATAAACGAGATCTCTTCTTGCCGGCAATCTGGTTCGGAGATGTGAGGAGCGGTGTCAAAAATGGGAACTAAACAAGATGGCGGAGACAAGAAGTCAAGAACGAGGGGATTTGAGGTTAGTGGTCAATATGGCAGATGCAAGAGTGGTAATCAGCAGTCGATGTGCGTCACAATATGCCCGCTGCGCTTAAAGAGCTGCAAACTGCGCGATAACTTGAAAAATATTGCCCGGCGTGACGCATTGCGCGGCGCGCGCGTTTGCCGTAAACCGTTACAGTTGCCATACTTATATTATCCGTTTTTTTTTCTTTTCCTTTTTTTTAAAAAAATAACTTGTTTTTCGGGGTTTTCTCTAGTTGGTAGACGAATGCAAGCCCTTTCTGCTTTTTCATAGGTTTTCCCTGGTTGGTAGGCGTTTGCTGTAGTGGTTGACGAAGCCCTTTCTAATTTTCGTGGTTTTTCAGGATTTCGTGGTTGTCCCTGTCCGGTAGGCAAATGATGAAGTTTTCCCTTGTCGGCGCACGGATACTAGGCACATACTCGCACACACACACATTCACACACACATACATTCGCTCACAAACTCTTTCTATTTTTCGGGCTTTTAAAAAATTAAATAGGCACACATACACTATAATAGTAGCGTATAAAAAATTTAACAAACAAAATCCACAGAATGACAAAATTGAAAATGTATATATATTTTAACACAAAAGTGTGCAGTGCAAAAGAAAATAAAAATTAAATAGGCACACACACACATTTAATAGTAGCGATACCGCTTGATAAGGCAAAAATTGCACGTTGTTTGTTAGGGCAATGCATGTTGAAAGTTGGCACACTGGGAAGTTGGTTCGCACAAAATCCACACAATGACAAAATTGAAAATGTATATATATTTTACCACAAAAGTGTGCAGTGCAAAAGAAAATAAAAATTAAATAGGCACACACACATTTAATAGTAGCGATACCGCTTGATAAGGCACAAATTGCACGTTGTTTGTTAGGGCAATGCATGTTGAAAGTTGGCACACCGGGAAGCTGGTTCGCGCAGTTTTGCAGCTCTTTAATCGCTGTGGTCAACCGACTACTTCATCAGCATACGTTCACAAGGTCAGTTTTCATGCTATCGTGCAGTTTGCACGACGCGAACAGCACGTGCTTCCCCGTATGATCGCCAAACACCGTAACAGCTGTCATAGCTTGTCGGCTTATTTCATGTTCATGTTCCTTTTCAACGCATTTCGTTTAGAGGTATTGTTTATTTGTTTTTCATGGCAATACGTTTTTGGCATAAGTTTTTGCATTAATTTTATATAATGGATTGCGAAAATGGAAGTTTCTATTTGTATTTATGACAACTATGAAAATACAAGGAGAAGGACAGTCTTTTTCCACCTACCATGCTGTTGATGATGGTGCGCTTGGCGGCCATATTCGACAGGTTCCGGTTGGCGGCCATATTCGACAGGTTGCGGTTGGCGGCCATATTCGACAGTTTATTGCACTGCGTGCAACAAGGGCACACATCCACTTGTTGCTCGCGTCGAAAGGTTGTGCGTGATTTTTCTCAGATTTTATGCACCGCACATCACAAAATCACTACACACGCCAGTGATAGTTTTAAATATTTGACACTGATGTTGAAGTTGAGGCATGGTACTGTTTCTAACTCCACACGCACTTAATAAATCACATAACCGTGCGGAAATACTTAACCTTCCGCGAAAAGCGCTAGTGGGAGTGCAAGCTCAACCACTATTAGCAACATGTAGCAAGCGTTATAGTTCTGCTCACGTTAGTATCGGAGAAAACAGTAAGAAGAACGATTCTCATGTGCAGCGTAAGCAGCAGTACGTGAATGATCGTGTGCTGATGAAGCAGTCGATGTGTGTTACAATATGGCAGCCGCGGTTAAAGAGCTGCAAACTGCACGATAACTTGAAAAATGAACGTGAGAACGGTGTTGATAAATCAGCCGCGTTTAAAGAGCTGCAAACTGCACGATAACTTTAAAAAAATGGCCTTGCGAACGGATGCTCATCAGCGAGAAAATCTTTTAAATGCGGTTTTATGGTCGATGGTAGGGAAAAATGCAGCGGTGGATGGAAGGATGGTGTGACCGGAACTGCACCGGAAACAAATTCCATTTCAAATGGCAAATGTGTGAGAAGGACAAATTCAAATGCTGTACGCTTCAATTGTATTATAACTATGTTTCTATATCTGAATGTCAATATATTCAATGCTTTGGGGCTGTATGGATTGTTACTTTTACTTAGAACTGCTTTAAATCCTTGCTCCATTTCCTTTAACTTTTGGTAATGCAAACAATAATTACTCTGGGGGAATGCTTTATTTCTGATACATTCTATAACGGGCCAGGCATTTTACTTTTCTAGTTTTCTTTTTTACTTTCTCTACTACGTATAGTAAGTAGGGGAAGTATTGTATTCCACCCAAAAATTCGATACCGAGATTTCACCGGAAATACATGTTTTGAGACCCCCTTTATCCAAAAAAATGCATTTTTGGAAACATGTCCGTGTGTGTGTCTGTGAACAGCATAACTCAGAAACCAACAGTCGGATAAGCACCAAACTTGGTATTTAGGTTCAGTATCTCCCAAAGATGCGACACAAAGGTTTCCAAGAAAATCCTCCCACCCCAGACAACCCTTTACATGGAACATTTTTCGAAAATTTTAATTTTCTCAAAAATGGTTCTAACGATTTTGATTAAAATATCATATGTTCAAGATATTTTCAAGACAAATGAAATGTATATCTCGAATTTTCAGGGAATGTCACCAAATGTATTCTTATTGTGAACGACCTTTGTATAAGTGGTAAACCATAAGAGATATACAAAATTTTACTACACACAAAATGTAGATCGCGTTAAAATACACAATTTATGTCATATACATTTTTTTTCTTGAGTGAACCATTTTCGAGATATTGCTTGTTATTCCCTTAAATGTTTCAATACTTATTTTCTCAAATGGGAATTCGTTATTCAGTTTTTGTCTTGTATATGCAAAGAGTATTAATCTGAGGCAAAGAGAATGGTGATGCAGATAGCAACCAGTTATTAAGAGATATGTATATGCTTAAAGGCTACTGTATTTCTATATTGCCCTTGTAAATACAAAAAAGGGGAACATAGTACGCCTTAAGCGACAGTCATATATTTTTAGAACTGGTCGCTGTGTGTAAAATGTAATTCTCTTTGCATGTCAAAAGATCGTTTCTGCAAATGTTTATCTTGATTAATATAAAATAGATGGAGAATAAGAGTTTCTAAAAATAGTTCGTACAAGAGTAGATAAAGTCATGTGAGTGTTACACATCAGATTGTTTTTGTTTTTAGTAATTGTGACATTTTATGTAGCGACTAGTTCTAGATCGGCCTTGCAAGGACATTGCAAATGACATGTATTGTTTAATTCATTTCCATCATAAACCGTAAGGAACTGAAAAATAATAAAAATAAAATCAAGTCAGCATTAGAAAGATACATTATCACTCACACCTTGAATACAGAGGAGGATTTCATTCATTCAAAAAAAATAATGGTACTACTAATTTTACTCCAAAACTTAATGCTGTTTTGTAAATACTAATTATAAATATTTTAAATGTAAATAATATTAGTTTATAAGTTTTAGTAACTGACACTCTACATAAGAGTTACGATTGGTGTTCACAAATGTGCACAATGTATGCAGTTTTGACGTAAACTGCATCCTAGATTATAAAAGCTCTCTTAAGCTGACCTAACTCACTATAGGCTCTGGAAATTGATATATTATGATATAAGAGACATTTTTGAGAAAATTAAAAATAACGAAAACTTTTGCATGTAAAGAGTAGTTTGAATTTGAGAGATTTTCTTCAAAACCTTCGTCTCGCACCCCTGAAAGGTCCTGAACGTAAATGCCAAGTTTCGTATTTAAACGAGTTTTCGTTTCCCAGTTGTACTGTTCACACACACACACACACGCGCGGATCTTTGTCTAAAAATGTTTGGTTTTTTGGGTCAGGGAACCTCGAAACGGTGAAACCTCGACATAGAATTTTTGGGTGGGGTACAATACTTCCTTTATTTACTGTAAGTACATAGTAGAGAAAGCAAAAATAGAATTGCAAACTCTCAAACATTAAATTGAGTTTTATTTGTTTGTTACACACAAAAGTTAGCAAGTCTATTAAACCAAGGCAGAACTGTAAGTGTTCATGATGCAACTGCGTTAATGGCGTTAGAAACGGCTGATGGGAAACAAACACAAAACCTATGAAAAAGCAGAAAGAGCTTGCAGTCGTCTACCAACCAGAGAGAACCCCGAAAAACTAGTTAGAGATTTGTGAGCGTGTGTGTGTGTGTGTGTGTGAGAGAGAGAGAGAGAGAGCGCACTGAGCATGCGTCCGTAAACAGGGGTAAACCACGAAATAGGATAAAGGACTTAAGTTTAATTGTCTACCTACCAGGGAAACGCACGAAAAAAAGAAAGAGCTTTGGCAACGGTTGCAGCAATCGCGTACCAACCAGGGAAAAAGCCATGTAAAAGTAGAAAGAGTTTGCATTTGTCTACCAACCAGGAAAAACCCCGAAAAACAGTAAAAACTTCATCGTTTATTGGTTGGCTGCAAAAAGAATGTACAAGCAACTGCACCACAAAGTGTTTTTCCGATGCTAAAAACAAAAAATAAGTTTTTTTTGTGAACGGCACATGGCTTGCCTTCACCGTTCCGAGTTGGTCCTCAATGTCTGCAAGGAGGCGTCCCACGGACGGTTGCCAAACCCTCGGGAGGACAGTGACGACGATGTCGGTGACGAAGTAGCACACTGGATCTTCAATTCGCTTCGGGTGACAAAATAACACTAGGCACTTGTGTGCCGTGGTGTAAGCCGCAATCACTGAATTGGTAGCGTGGATCACTTTGGGGCTCTCCTCGGAGTTACCTCAACACCACGTACATGACCTGGTTCGTCACGGGTACGCAGGTCTGCACTACCACTTCCTCGGCGTTGAGCAGGCCCAGGAGGCGATCGTACCGGTTCACCAGCTAGCACGTGGACATGTTATCGCGCTGTGGTGTTGCGTGTGCGAGGTATGGAAACTCAAGGACGCAAAACATGCACGACCGAGGGTTAAAAAGTAGAACAAGTAGTGACGTGGAACGTTGTGATTGGTGAAAATAAGACGATCTCTGATAGGTGGACAAATTGAAATCACGTGATGTGATAGGCGAAAATAAAATCAATGGTGATTGGATGAAAAATGACGAGAAGGAATTAGCGGTGAATTTGTGAACTAAGATGGCGAAGATTTTTTAAAAAAAAGACGGATAATATAAGTATGGCAACTGTAACGGTTTACGGCAAACGCGCGCCGCGCAATGCGTCACGCCGTGCATCGGCAATAAAACAAAAACCATATTTAGCAAGATGACCGGCATGACGCATTGCGCGGCGCGCGTTTGCCGTAAACCGTTACAGTTGCCATACTTATATTATCCGTCTTTTTTTTTAAAAAAAATCTTCGCCACCTTAGTTCACAAATTAACCGCTAATTCCTTCTCGTCATTTTTCATCCAATCACCTTTGATTTTATTTTCGCCTATCACATCACGTTATTTCAATTTGTCCACCTATCAGAGATGGTCTTATTTTCACCAATCACAACGTTCCACGTCACTACTTGTTCTACTTTTTAACCCACGGTCGTGCATGTTTTGTGTCCTTGAGTTTGCATACCTCGCACACGCAACACCACAGCGCGATAACATGTCCACGTGCTAGCTGATGTACCGGTACGATCGCCTCCTGGGCCTGCTCAACGCCGAGGAAGTGGTAGTGCAGACCTGCGTACCCGTGACGAACCATGTCATGTACGTGGTGTTGAGGTAACTTCGAGGAGAGCCCCAAGGTGACCCATGCTACCAATGCCGTGATTGCAGCTTACACCACGGCACACAAGTGCCTAGTGTTATTTGTCACCTGAAGCGAATTGGAGATCCAGTGTGCTACTTCGTCACCGACATCGTCGTCACCGTCCTCCCGAGGGTTTGGCAACCGTCCGTGGGACGCCTCCTTGCAGACATTGACGACCACTTCGGATCGGTGAAGGCCATGTGCCGTTCACAAAAAAAACAACTTATTAGCATCGGTAAAACACTTTGTGGTGCAGTTGCTTGTACATTCTTTTTGCAGCCAACCAATAAACGATGAATTTCTTACTGTTTTTCGGGGTTTTTCCTGGTTGGTAGACAAATGCAAACTCTTTCTACTTTTACATGGCTTTTTCCCTGGTTGGTACGCGATTGCTGCAACCGTTGCCAAAGCTCTTTCTTTTTTTCGTGCTTTTCCCTGGTGGGTAGACAATTAAACTTAAGTCCTTTATCCTATTTCGTGGTTTACCCCTGTTTACGGACGCAAGCTCAGTGCGCGCTCTCTCTCTCTCTCTCACACACACACGCTCACAAATCTCTAACTAGTTTTTCGGGGTTTTCTCTGGTTGGTAGACGACTGCAAGCTCTTTCTGCTTTTTCATAGGTTTTGTGTTTGTTTCCCATCAGCCGTTTCTAACGCCATTAACGCAGTTGCATCATGAACACTTACAGTTCTGCCTTGGTTTAATAGACTTGCTAACTTTTGTGTGTACAAACAAATAAAACTCAATTTAATGTTTGAGAGTTTGCAATTCTATTTTTGCTATCTCTACTATGTACTTACAGTAAATAAAGGAAGTATTGTACACCACCCAAAAATTCTATGTCGAGGTTTCAGTGTTTCGAGGTTCCCTGACCCAAAAAACCAAACATTTTTAGACAAAGATCCGCGCGTGTGTGTGTGTGTGTGTGTGAACAGTACAACTGGGAAACGAAAACTCGTTTAAATACGAAACTTGGCATTTACGTTCAGGACCTTTCAGGGGTGCGAGACGAAGGTTTTGAAGAAAATCTCTCAAATTCAAACTACTCTTTACATGCAAAAGTTTTCGTTATTTTTAATTTTCTCAAAAATGTCTCTTATATCATAATATATCAATTTCCAGAGCCTATAGTGAGTTAGGTCAGCTTAAGAGAGCTTTTATAATCTAGGATGCAGTTTACGTCAAAACTGCATACATTGTGCACATTTGTGAACACCAATCGTAACTCTTATGTAGAGTGTCAGTTACTAAAACTTATAAACTAATATTATTTACATTTAAAATATTTATAATTAGTATTTACAAAACAGCATTAAGTTTTGGAGTAAAATTAGTAGTACCATTATTTTTTTTGAATGAATGAAATCCTCCTCTGTTTTCAAGGTGTGAGTGATAATGTATCTTTCTAATGCTGACTTGATTTTATTTTTATTATTTTTCAGTTCCTTACGGTTTATGATGGAAATGAATTAAACAATACATGTCATTTGCAATGTCCTTGCAAGGCCGATCTAGAACTAGTCGCTACATAAAATGTCACAATTACTAAAAACAAAAACAATCTGATGTGTAACACTCACATGACTTTATCTACTCTTGTACGAACTATTTTTAGAAACTCTTATTCTCCATCTATTTTATATTAATCAAGATAAACATTTGTAGAAACGATCTTTTGACATGCAAAGAGAATTACATTTTACACACAGCGACCAGTTCTAAAAATATATGACTGTCGCTTAAAGCGTACTATGTTCCCCTTTTTTGTATTTACAAGGGCAATATAGAAATACAGTAGCCTTTAAGCATATACATATCTCTTAATAACTGGTTGCTATCTGCATCACCATTCTCTTTGCCTCAGATTAATACTCTTTGCATATACAAGACAAAAACTGAATAACGAATTCCCATTTGAGAAAATAAGTATTGAAACATTTAAGGGAATAACAAGCAATATCTCGAAAATGGTTCACTCAAGAAAAAAAATGTATATGACATAAATTGTGTATTTTAACGCGATCTACATTTTGTGTGTAGTAAAATTTTCTATATCTCTTATGGTTTACCACATATACAAAAGTCGTTCACAATAAGAATACATTTGGAGACATTCCCAGAAAATTCGAGATATACATTTCATTTGTCTTGAAAATATCTTGAACATATGATATTTTAATAAAAATCGTTAGAACCATTTTTGAGAAAATTAAAATTTTCGAAAAATGTTCCATGTAAAGGGTTGTCTGGGGTGGGAGGATTTTCTTGGAAACCTTTGTGTCGCATCTTTGGGAGATACTGAACCTAAATACCAAGTTTGGTGCTTATCCGACTGTTGGTTTCTGAGTTATGCTGTTCACAGACACACACACGGACATGTTTCCAAAAATGCATTTTTTTGGATAAAGAAGGTCTCAAAACATGTATTTCCGGTGAAATCTCGGTATCGAATTTTTGGGTGGAATACAATACTTCCCCTACTTACTATACGTAGTAGAGAAAGTAAAAAAGAAAACTAGAAAAAGTAAAATGCCTGGCCCGTTATAGAATGTATCAGAAATAAAGCATTCCCCCAGAGTAATTATTGTTTGCATTACCAAAAGTTAAAGGAAATGGAACAAGGATTTAAAGCAGTTCTAAGTAAAAGTAACAATCCATACAGCCCAAAGCATTGAATATATTGACATTCAGATATAGAAACATAGTTATAATACAATTGAAGCGTACAGCATTTGAATTTGTCCTTCTCACACATTTGCCATTTGAAATGGAATTTGTTTCCGGTGCAGTTCCGGTCACACCATCCGTCCATCCACCGCTGCATTTTTCCCTACCATCGACCATAAAACCGCATTTAAAAGATTTTCTCGCTGATGAGCATCCGTTCGCAAGGCCATTTTTTTAAAGTTATCGTGCAGTTTGCAGCTCTTTAAACGCGGCTGCCATATTGTAACACACATCGACTGCTTCATCAGCACACGGTCATTCACGTGCTGCTGCTTCCGCTGCACATGAGAATCGTTCTTTTTACTGTTTTCTCCGATACTAACGTGAGCAGAACTATAACGCTTGCTACATGTTGCTAATAGTGGTTGAGCTTGCACTCCCACTAGCGCTTTTCGCGGAAGGTTAAGTATTTCCGCACGGTTATGTGATTTATTAAGTGCGTGTGGAGTTAAAAACAGTACCATGCCTCAACTTCAACATCAGTGTCAAATATTTAAAACTATCAGTGTCGTGTGTAGTGCTGTGCATAAAATCTGAGAGAAATCACGCACAAACTTTCGACGCGAGCAACAAGCGGATGTGTGCCCTTGTTGCACGCATTGCCATAAACTGTCAAATATGGCCGCCAAGCGCACCATCACCAACGACATCGTAGGAGAAAAGACTAACGCGAGCAGAACTATAACGCTTGCTACATGTTGCTAATAGTGCTTGAATTTGCACTCCCACTAGCGCTTTTCGCTGAAAGTTAAGTATTTCCGCACGGCTATGTGATTTATTAAGTGCGCGTGGAGTTAAAAACAGTGCCCCGCCACAACTTTAACATCAGTGTCAAATATTTAAAACTATCAGTGGCGTGTGTAGTGATTTTGTGATGTGCGGTGCATAAAATCTTAGAAAAATCACGCACAAACTTTCGACGCGAGCAACAAGTGGTTGTGTGCCCTTGTTGCACGCATTGCAATAAACTGTCGAATATGGCCGCCAACCGCACCCTGTCGAATATGACCGCCAAGCGCACCATCATCAACAGCATGGTAGGTGGAAAAAGCCTGTCCTTCTCCTTGTATTTTCATAGTTGTCATAAATACAAATAGAAACTTCCATTTTCGCAATCCATTATATAAAATTAATGCAAAAACTTATGCCAAAAACGTATTGCCATGAAAAACAAATAAACAATACCTCTAAACGAAATGCGTTGAAAAGGAATATGAACATGAAATAAGCCGACAAGCTATGACAGCTGTGACGGTGTTTGGCGATCATACGGGGAAGCACGTGCTGTTCGCGTCGTGCAAACTGCACGATAGCATGAAAACTGACCGTGTGAACGGATGCTGATGAAGTAGTCGGTTGACCACAGCGATTAAAGAGCTGCAAAACTGCGCGAACCAGCTTCCCGGAGTGCCAACTTTCAACATGCATTGCGCTAACAAACAACGTGCAATTTGTGCCTTATCAAGCGGTATCGCTACTATTAAATGTGTGTGCCTATTTAATTTTTATTTTCTTTTGCACTGCACACTTTTGTGTTAAAATATCTATACATTTTCAATTTTGTCATTGTGTGGATTTTGTGCGAACCAACTTCCCAGTGTGCCACTTTCAACATGCATTGCCCTAACAAACAACGTGCAATTTGTGCCTTATCAAGCGGTATCGCTACTATTAAATGTGTGTGCCTATTTAATTTTTATTTTCTTTTGCACTGCACATTTTTGTGTTAAAATATATATGCATTTTCAATTTTGTCATTGTGCGGATTTTGTGCGAACCAACTTCCCAGTGTGCCAACTTTCAACATGCATTGCCCTAACAAACAACGTGCAATTTGTGCCTTATCAAGCGGTATCGCTACTATTAAATGTGTGTGTGCCTATTTAATTTTCATTTTCTTTTGCACTGCACACTTCTGTGTTAAAATATATATACATTTTTAATTTTGTCATTGTGTGGATTTTGTTTGTTAAATTTTTTTGTACGCTACTATTATAGTGTGTGTGCCTATTTAATTTTTTAAAAGCCCGAAAAATAGGAAGAGTTTGTGAGCGAATGTATGTGTGTGTGAATGTGTGTGTGTGTGCGAGTATGTGCCTAGTATCCGTGCGCCGACAAGGGAAAACTTCATCATTTGCCTATCGGACAGGGACAACCACGAAAAACCTGAAAAACCACGAAAATTAGAAAGGGCTTCGTCAACCACTACAGCAAACGCCTACCAACCAGGGAAAACCTATGAAAAAGCAGAAAGAGCATGCATTCGTCTACCAACCAGAGAAAACCCCGAAAAACAAGTTATTTTTTTAAAAAAAAAAGGAAAAGAAAAAAAAAAGCCGGATAATATAAGTATGGCAACTGTAACGGTTTACGGCAAACGCGCGCGCCGCGCAATGCGTCACGCCGGGCAATATTTTTCAAGTTATCGCGCAGTTTGCAGCTCTTTAATCGCAGCGGGCATATCGTGACGCACATCGACTGCTGATTACCACTCTTGCGTCTGCCATATTGACCACTAACCTCAAATCCCCTCGTTCTTGACTTCTTGTCTCCGCCATCTTTTTTAGTTCCCATTTTTGACACCGCTCCTCACATCTCCGAACCAGATTGCCGGCAAGAACAGATCTCGTTCATTCACACCTCGACGGTTGACTCGAGAGTAGCTACTGTGAACACCTACGTCGTACACTTTTTAGACCGCTTTCGACCGACTATGAGAACCCTGCTCCTACGTACGCTAGCGACCATTACGATGGTCCAGTACTAGGTTTTTGGTATAGTTAAATTACGTCTGTGCAAAGGGCGTCTGTACCGCTTTAAAAAACCTCGGTATATCAGTGCGTAGTGATGTTTGTTGATCTTAAAGCTGGTTAGGCATTTTCAAAAACAGTTTGCTTTTATTTTTTCGCGTCGCGTGAAGCTGCTGCGCGTTTGGTGACACATCAACACCAGTAAGAGGTAAGTACCACACGCATAATTATTTTTCGGGCCTGCTTGGCGTAGGAATATATCCTTTGGTGTTTTGGTACTGTGACCTCAAATCTCCTTACCCTCCTCTTGCGTCCGCCATCTTGTTTATTCTCACGTTGGCCACCGCATCACCTTGTCGTCGACCCTCCGCCATTTTTAGTTCCCACTATTTTAACCTCAAAATCTGCTCTTCTAAGCTCTTGCTTCCGCCATCTTCTTTCAGTTCCCATTCTCACCACCGCGTCTCCTTGCCCCCACCTTTTGCGTCCGCCATGTTGACCACTAACCTCGAAATTTCCTCGTCCTTAGACCTCTTGTCTCCGCCATCTTGTTTAGTTCCCATTTTCGCCACCGCGTCTCATATCGCCCCATCTCTCTATCCACTCAAGAAAACTACCATCCAACGTTCAAAAATTGCTGATGAGTTCTGGAGAGGCTTTTGTAAATCCTGTTGGTAGGAAAACTTACCTTTCCCATCACCTCCAACATACCCCACTTTCACACCTTTTTCTTTCCACCAATCATAATCTCTCTTATTCTTACCAATCAACAACTTTCATTTGTTCCTTTCCAGCAATAACATCACTTCTTATCCCCACCAATCACAACTTCACACGTCACCTTCTGTTATACTTTTTATCCCGCGTTCGCCATCTTTTTCCTCTTTCAGTCCCGACCTCCGCACAGACATCACCTCGCCGCTCCGCTCCTCTCCATCACGTGTCCTCCATACTCTTTTATCTTCCTTCCTTCATCTTCCACCCGAATTAACGAACCAATCACATTTCGTCTTATTTTTACCAATCAAAACCCTCCACGTCACTTCCTGTTTTTCCTTCACCTTTCCCTAATCCTCAATTCTATCTCCTCGTCACCATCTGTTGCGTTCGACATCTTTCGCATGTTGACCCTAACCTCAAACTTCTTCGTCTCTCGACTTCTTGCCTCCGCCATCTTGTTTAGTTCCCATTTTCACCACCACGCCACCGCCATCTTGGTTTAAGTTCTCCACGTTTACCTCATATTTTTAACCTGAACTTCATGCCTCCGCCATCTTATTTAGTTCCCATTTTTACCACCGCGCCTCACATCTCCTCGTCCCACCATTGCCTTCGCCATCTTGGATTTCGTTCCCTTGCTTACGTCCTGTTTTAACCTAAAAATCTTAACCTCATATCTCCTTACCCTCCTCTTGCGTCCGCCATCTTGTTTAGTTCTCACGTTGGCTACCGCATCTCCTTGTCGCCGACCCTCCGCCATTTTTAGTTCCCACTATTTTAACCTCAAAATGTGCTCTTCTAAGCTCTTGCTACCGCCATCTTCTTTTAGTTCCCATTCTCACCACCGCGTCTCCTTGCCCCCACCTCTTGCGATCGCCATGTTGACCACTAACCTCGAAATTTCCTCGTCCTTAGACCTCTTGTCTCAACCATCTTGTTTAGTTCCTATTTTCGCCACCGCATCTCATATCGACCCATCCCTCTATCCACTCAAGGAAACTACCATCCAACGTTCAAAAATTGCTGATGAGTTCTGGAGAGGCTTTTGCAAATCTTGTTGCTAGGAAAACTTACCTTTCCCATCACCTCCAACATACCCCACTCTCACACCTTTTTCTTTCCACCAATCATAATCTCTCTTATTGTTACCAATCAACAACTTTCATTTGTTCCTTTCCACCAATAACATCACTTCTTATTCCCACCAATCACAACTTCACACATCACTTTCTGTTATACTTTTTATCCCTCGTTCGCCATCTTTTCCCTCTTTCAGTCCCGACCTCCGCACAGACAACACCTCGCCACCCCGCTCCTCTCCATCACGTGTCCTCCATACTCTTTTATCTTCCTTCCTTCATCTTCCAGCCGAATTAACGAACCAATCACATTTCGTCTTATTTTTACCAATCAAAACACTCCACGTCACTTCCTGTTTTTCGTTCATCTTTCCCTAATCCTCAATTTTTTTAGCTCGTCCCGGATGAACCAATTGCAATAACGATAATCCTTCCGCTCATGGCGCTTTTCAAACTTACCGCCGTCGCTCGCAGCGACACTAGCGACACTAGCGTCCGTAGCGGCAGGATTATCGTTAATCCAATTGGCTCATCCGGGACTTATACTACTCCCCTCCTATTTGAATACACTTTTCATAGCGTCTTTGTCTGTCCTCGAACACATGGTGGAGGCCATTATTTGTCAGGTCTTTGAGAATCGCCTCACTTTTCCTCAGCACGCTTCATTGCTCTCAAATCGAATGCCCCGGAGGTTTGCCTTTAGTGATGGGAATAAAAAAGAAATCACAGGGGACAAGATTGGGGTTATAGGGCGGATGCACTATGCAGGTGATTTTGAATTCCTGGACTTGATTTGCGACGTGAGGTCATGCGTTGTTGTGATGAAGTCGCCACCCATTCTGATGAAGTTCTGGATGTTTCCTTGCAATGTGCTTCAACAGTGTAGCCAATACTGGCGTGTAGTACGCTGCTGTAGCAGTAGTGTGAGGAAGAACAACAATCACAACAGCTGTGTTGATGTTGACTTCAGTCATAGCAGAAGCCGAAGCACCAGGCCCAACTTGCTTAGCACAGTGGACTCGTCCTTTATTGAAGTCCTTGAACCACCTAAACACTGTTGCACGAGGTAATGCATCTTCACCGTATGCTTGCTTCAGCTTTTCCAAAGTTTCATAGGCTGTATGATTTAAACGAAAACAAAATTTTATTGCTCCTCTCGTGTCGAGTGGTATGCGAAATTCAAGTAGGGTCAACAATTTACAGCATTACTACCAACCTACCGATACAAGAGTGCTGCCGTCTATGGACATTATACATGAAACCCCGCTCTTTTGAAATATTCATGGTAGAGACAGGAAACTCTCAAGAAACCTACAGGAAAAAATCAGTCTCAGTCTTTATTGATCAGCCCTCGTATCTATGCAAATGTTCATATCAATATCTCTGTGGTTTTGAAATTATAAGTTGTTTAATTATTTTAATGATGGTAAAATAAAAAATGGTCCATACATTGAAAAATTTAAAATGTTACTAATATAAATATTTATTTTGACCCTGACCAATATTTAAACAAGAATAACAATTTTTGTTATGTTTAACCTTTTTAGAAAAAAAATATAATCCAGTGAAAATGAATTTTTTCTGTAATTTCATTTGTTAGATAAGTAAAAAATTTAATTAATATTTCTGCAATTATGACCAATAAAACCAAGCAGGATGGCTCAGGCGGCAACATGCATGGCCTACATTCGGTAGGTCCAGGGTATTATCCTCGATGACCGCCCAGTCCGACTGATGGGCTTTTTCGGGACTTTCCCGTGTTATCAGCCGAATGTTGAAGTGATTTCTTTCAGGCCCGCCATTTCGTTTCACTTATCATTTTATTTATCCTTTATCCCCTTGATCTCTTTCAGGTTCGGAAGCGTCAGCGATGTATTTCGGTACAGCGAGGCAGGGGAAAAAGATGTTCTCTGTTAACTCTATTCACCCCTCAGGTTTGGGCATGCTGTCCGCGTATCCGAACTCCTTTGGGGGGCTTTAGAGCCCTTCTGTGTGGAGAGCCGTCTGCGGTACTATTAGTTTGGCATGCTTTTTTATAAAATTGGAGCAAAAATTGTATCTGGACATTTTAATCGCACAAAACTGTAGAAAAAAGCGAGGAAAACAGCTTTAATTTCTAAAGAGCTGTCTCGCCTTGTGCGTAGGTACATTTAAAATCGTGTAAAACTATTTCTGTCGTCGGTAATAGACACCAAATACAGGTTATGAAACTAAATAATTCAGTCTAAATCATAAACTTATAAACGAACATTTCGCTCAGTTTTTATGTATGTATTACCTCCAAACAATCTTATATGGAGCTTTAGCACACAAAGTTGATGTTACCTCCTATCAATAAGTTGTAAGCAATATTTCCTATGTATTCGTATGCCAGTGTTAAATGTTGCGTATTCTACCTTCCCAAGTTTACCCTACAAACAGAATGTGTGAAAGAACTATTAATTATTATCCTCTATTTTCTTTTAGATGCTGTTACCAACTGAAAGAAGTCGCCTGGAATGTATTTGCTCCCATCACTGAACAAATGTTGAGCAGAAATTCACATCGTACTTGGAGATCAATAATCGTCTGCAAGGAAAATGATGGCGTACACACCGATGTTCTGGAATTCATGGTTGTCTGTATCTTCACCTGGTGGCACACACATTTGTCCCTCTTTAGTCAGCTATAAGGGTTCAGAAGTGCTACACATCAATATGTGCAAGCTACATATGAGTAACGGAATTCTTGGCTCCTCCTGTATATTAATGTGTTTTTAGCCATTATTTGACAATAAAAATAACAAATAAATAACTCGAGAGAATGTTTAAATCCAGTTCTTAAAATATTATTTCGCATCTCTGCAAGGTGCTGAATCTAAGTAATAAATTCGTTATTTATCTGATATTTACTTTTTGCACAAGTACCTCGATATCGACATTTTGGGTGGAATGCAATGCAATCTCTTTCTACTCGCTATGCGGTACAGGCAGTAAAATGGGTCAACAGATGACGATGTGAGTGCAAAATAATGTGCAAATAACATTAAACAATGTCAATGAAGGCTAGAATTACGCTTTTAATTTGTTGCCTGTAAGCTTTGTTAGCCGCAGTGACGAAAGGTTCTACGAAATTTTATTTTCGTATATTTGTAAACTGTAGTTTCATATGCACCTGCAAATTTAGGCCGACCCTTGTAGTCGTAGTCCCTGGAATGTATAGCTCTGGCGCTCCACCAAGCTAAGGGTCACGGGTGCGAGTTCCGCTATGGGCATGGGTGTTAGTGTGTTGTGTAATTGTGGTAATAAGCTGTACCGAAACAGTACAAACACAGTAATCATAAACTGGGTAGAGCAAGGGATTTTTTTAACCAAATTTAGGCGCTGAACGCTTCACTGTAGTAACCAAAGTTGGTACAATCGACCACCATCGGTGTGCCACCCATAGAGAATCAATTGTTGCATTAGCTAAAACCGTTTCTTTAATCTAGTGAAAACGGCATGCTATTTAGTGACATATTTATTCAATGATCTCTACAGTCTAAAACTGCGCTAATAACACAATAACTCTCAGAGAATACAGGTCAATCAACCTAAATAAATAAAGTAATGCATTCATTCTGACATTATTATTGAATCTGCATTTCCACTGAAACCATCTTCACCCTCTTCGAAAGCCTGGCAGTTAGAGTGGAATTCACTCCATCCCTTTCCAAATACTTCTCATTAGAAATGCAGTTTTTGGACTTCTTTGGTGTAACAAGAATTTAAAGATCAAATGTATGTTTGCTTCGTGTGTTTATTTGACAGAGGATTATTGTATTTGGTAAGGTGCATTAATATATTCCATCATGATCTTCGCAACAATAAGCACTCATTCAGTAAAACTGCAATAAGATGACCACATAAGTCGTAGCTGTCACCAGAAGCGTGGAAATCATCCTAGCATCAAGATGCAATGCCTTTCCTGCTGTTACCGTCAGTCTTATATCAACTAGTTGCCGTGAAAATGCTTGAAGCTCTTCTGAAGTATCTCGATCAAATGATGTATCGAGCATCAGTCGATGGACAATAGATAATGTCCGATTTGCTTCATCATATACTCCTTGTCCACTCCATGCTAAGACGAAAAACTTTATGAACGGAATAATCGAGAACAGGAAGCAGAATATGGTTTTGTTAAGATGGTCGCTCGAGGAAGCAGAATCTCCAAGCGTTCGAATGTAATTTACTGTGGAGTAAATTTGAGAAACGAAGAGGACAAAGTCTCCTGTCAATTCGAGTGGAAGAATTGAGCCGTATACGGAATTAGTTAATTCAGCAATATCAGTTAACATAGTATACACCTCTCGAAATAGGTGAATAGTCTCTGATACCCTAACTCTGGATATATGTCTACAGCCGTCAAAATTCTTTAATTCTTCAAGTTGGTTATTCATGCACCTTAAGCGATGTTTTAAGAATATGAGTGCATCAACAAATTGTATATCTGCTATATAACTAATACAACGAGTACTTTGTGAAATAGAAATAATCATAACGTCTTTGAAATCATTTACCCATACACTCATGTGAAACGCATACACAACTACCCAGAGCATTACAATGGAGCACAACTCCCAAATTAAAAATTGTCTTGTGTTGCGGTACACTTCTTGTGCTTGCGCCTTCAAGAGAATTTCATCAACGGTGCTCATTATTTGAAGCTCTTGACGAATGCTTTTCCATTTCGTTGTCACAAAGGAGAGGATGTAAGCAATAACCGTTAATTCGGAGGATATAGTAGCTACAAGATATGGCAAGTAGGTACCATTTCCTAAATTGTCCGCGTATTTTATGTAGAAGAATATGTTGCTTATAATCGCCAAAATAAGCAAACCAACAGCAGGAACTACTGCCCAAGTTGCACTTTGGACTATGGTAATGCTTGGTGAGGTAATCAATTTATAAGGAGCTAGTCCAAATGCTCTGGTCACTGTATACAGTGGTCTAATCGAGTTCCAGAAGTTGATGTTCATCTTTGGTTTACTTTAACAGATATGCTCTGGACCCCAAACAGATTGAAGGGAATGTGGATGAAGATGTACAGTTTCTTTTACGTAATAAATATACTGCTCTACCACTGTCTGTCAAAACCTTCCTTATATCTTCTGTACTCAGACCTGAAGAGTCTCACAGATAATCCATTCAGTTTGCCTGTGTCACGCTATTGGTTGGAGCGAACTAAACATAAAACCACAGTCCACAAATGAGCACCCGCTGCACCTTAGACAAGATCACAGTGTTGAATTTGGGAAGGAGAAACTGTACTGAAGTTCCTGCGTAATCAAATTGGGAATGCCTTATAATTACTCGACGCAAAATCGATCAACTTTGCTCTAACCACTTAAATTAAAGCGGTGAATATTTTATAACTCCTTATCAATACAAACATGTCTAACTACTGAAGGAACAGTTTGTCATTTCAGGGCTGTTCAGACAAAATGTTTTCCTAAATTTACGAGAACCACTACGGTTAATAGTTCATGAATAATACATTTAAACATTTTAAAACGCATAATAACTGTACTTTTATTCCATCCGGTCTTTTTTATTAGTAGTAAGGACACTTTAGCCTGACAATCAAATTGAGTAATTAGGTTACATGCCCTCCCTTCTCAGCAATTAGAGCGTTTGGCGAAAAAAATTGTTAACCGGAAGATAAGTGAAGAAACACTTAACTTATCAAATCAGGTGGCTTTTTGATGAAAATACAATTTTGTATTAATGATGGTGATGGTTATAATAATTATACTTAAAAGGAAACGATTTTGTGAAAAACAACAACTAAAACAATAAGTTTTCAACACTATACGTTTTCAACCAAACTTTATAATTTATTACATATATTAATTGCACTTTTTGCTTATTCTCATTTAGCTTACTTCTTCTTTCCTTCTTTCTTTGTTATTTGTATTTTGTTTGTTTTGTAATTATTATATCTAAGTGCTGCCCATTCAATTTAGGGATTGGCAGCATCAGATAGATAGTTCTTCGTTTATGCTCTTTTTGTGTATAAATTGGGAACCACCTTATTTCATTTTGTCATTGATTCTAGTCCCTCTTTACGACCTCTGTCGTACCAGCAAACCTTGCCCAATATGTCGCTACATCGTGTTGCTTTTTCCTATCAAACCGTTAGTACCTTATAACACGCAACTATAATGATTCTATCGGCTGGTGTCTGTGTAAAGTGTTATTGTCTCTCTACATCTCCTTGTGTGTAAAGCATTTTATATGCTAAATCGCTGTCGGTGCATTCATTGAAGTTTAAGAATACCTTTACTTATCCACACTGCAGTAGCGTTGACAATGGCGCTTGTCACTGCCATGACTGCTCCTCAATAGTTTATATCCATGTGTAAATACTAATATTAGAAAGAGAGTAATGTGTTTGGGTGTGTATGAGCTAGTGTACTATATTCAATAGCTGGATTCAATTATCATCAAGGGTAGTTCTCTATCTTATAAATGTATGTAATGAATTTTAATATTCGCTTTATTTTAATCAATTCTTATATTCATTTCTCATCAAACCTGTATCGTTCACGCACATATCTTTTCCCTATTATATTTCGCAGTTTGTCATACCCTAGTTTCCAGGATTTTTGTGCTTGTTATTTTGCTTGCAAGTAATTAATTGAATGTGGTTATCTGCGCTTGCAATCGACGTGTATTTGTGTGCATATAACCAATGGCATCATGATTATTAATAGGTTGTTTCTTTATAATTATTTTGCATTCATCTTGTAATGTCTACACTCTGTCTTGTTGGACATTGTATGGCAAAAACAGAAGGAGTGATTCTTTCTCATTATTATTTCTCCTTTTTGGTGAATCATCTACCTCAGCTGACGGAGCACATGTGCAATGACCAACCCTACAAGTGCGTGGAGGAGAATTTCCTCTTAAGTGTAACGCACAAAAATACCCCTGTACAAGATTTACTCATAAATTTAAGTCTACGGAATAAGTAATCTATTATGTAATGGAAACATTCTGCAGCATCAATTAGAAAAGTATTATGTGACAACTCATGGTGTTAAGCTTTATGTACAATTAGCTGCTAATTGTAAACGTTTTTTGTGTCTACAGAAAATCCATAATAATTTGTTCTGTATGATACAATCAGCTGAATTGAATTCTATACTATTGGAAAATAAAGTATAAACAAAATATATATTCTGTGTTGTGTATTACTTACCTCTTCTTACTTCCTGCACTTGAAGCGTGTTGCACTTCCATTGTATATGCATTAGCAACTTTCTAAGAGCCATTTATATTTAATGAGGCATAAAGGTCGTATACTTGCAACTTTGTAGCAACTATTCGCCGAGACGATGGAGGACCATTTGGAACAAACTCACGAATCCGAAGATACCCACAGACTGGAAAGCTGCAGTATACTCGGCTGTCAATGAGGCTGTTCCAACAGCTAACAAATTGTGGCTGCATGGCAGATGAACATCAAATCTGTGCAATAGGTGTCCTGCGGTGGAAACCTTGTATCACAAGCAAGTCACCTGTGCCGTTGTACTCTCTATTTGGGACTGGGTGTATGGACGAATCTAGGTGATCTGCAGTGGGTATAAGTGTCTCCACTGGAAGACTATCTGACTCTCGAATTCCATCAAGCTGATAATCATCTGGCGGATACCCTTACTTGGGTAATATTTGCCACCTATTTTTGGATAATAAGAGTTGGAGAGCGGCGAATCTATAGGCTTTCCAGATCTTTATCTGGAGATGGACAAACGGATCCCTCTAACCGTGGATCTCCCGCATTTACGGAGACTCTAGGTGCTAAATGTAAAAAGGTCTTTGATTTTAAACTTTCCCCGCCAAACGATCTTAAGATTAAAATATTTGGTCGGATTCAGCCCAAAGTAATCGGGGAGGCTGATCGGGAAATGCTTTTTAAAATAGTATTTAATCGAGAATAATGTAGAAGAAGTGAGAGAGATAGAGAATGTTAGATGGGTTATTTAACTCTGTGCTTGCAAATGCAGGTGTATTATTTGACCAAATTAAACGACAGTGGTTCTTAAGTTGCACTTAAAATTGCTCAAAGATGGAATTGTTTAGAAAAATCTGTTCCTTACACATTCAAAACTTTTCATACGCATTAGACATTCAACAAAGCAATGTAATTTGACATAAATAGACACAAATACACTGCTTAAAGTGTAATATTAATAACATAAATTATATTAGAATTTAACGTAATAAAATATTAAATAATTTTAAAAATGTGTAAATGTTTTAATAAAATTAAGAGAAACTTAGAAAAATATTGGAACCAAACTAAATATTCTGACTGATGTTAATGCCTGGATGACAATCCTACAATTATTTTGTATATGAGTTTTGATGAAAAAATAACAGATTAAAACGTTTCAGCTAATTTATATAAAATTTGGTTGGTTTCTTATGAATAACACCTTTAAACAACAGTTAAATAATAAAAGAAATCCGACAAAGCTCTGGTAGTTTGCAAATTTGTTTCTATTGTTTCTTAACGTGAAAATATCACCGGATAAAATAATTATATCAATACTTAAAGGCACTGTTCTATTCTTTGATCAGTGTATCAAAACATCTCAATAAATTTTAAAATAAAATTATATGGATATTCTTAAAACAGGATTTTGTCAAATCCTTGTGAATTGGATAAGAGAGAATAAATCTATAGATCCGATATGAACCAAATCCGTTTTGAATAAAAGTTAGCTAGAATTGGTATTCCACATAAAGCAAAATTTGTTACTATGAAAAAAATCATGATCATATAATTAGATCAGGGGGAATTTTTTTTATCGATCTTCGGTATTTTTATAAGAAGTTGTATTCCATACAGATGTCAACAAATTTCACTCCAATTTCGTTGGATATCAATAGATATACGCATAAAAGCGTCGAAGCAGGGTTTTCGATCATTAGCTCATTACGTGACATAATGAGGTTTTCTTCCATCTTTAATGACATGTAAGCATCTTCTGTTTATAAGTTTGAGATTTCTTGTGTTGTTAGGTCTTGCAAATCATCTTAAATTGTGCAATTTGTGTATGTAAGTGCTGGTTTTCAAAACATCTCCGTACATATTGTAAGAAATCCTAATTGCATGTGATGTTCACATAATAATTATTTTGAAGAATCAGTTGGGTGCAAATTTGTAATGAAAATAGAATAATACAAGTAATGGCTTTTAAGTATTAAAGGGCGGAGAATACCATTACTAGTATATTATAAAATGATGTACCTTTACAAGTTAATATCGCAAGATGATATGCAAATTGACCGTCATGATCGAGAAACAAAATTAATAGTAAACGAAAATTGCACAGGGAAGGCGCTGGAGTGGCTCAGCTGGACAAAATACCCATTTTGGATTCAGTATTAAGTCACAGTAACTAACTATATGACTTGATCTTGATAACTGAGGTATAAGCTTTGTATTAAATTTCAGCAACTACCTTTATTTACTTATGAATGTAATCAGCTAATATTGCAATATTAAAAGCAAACTCGCTTTCGTAAATGAGAAACAAGGCGAACACTAAATCACAAGTACTCGCAAATCTTCAATTACCTAAGTGGGCAATCTAACCTGGTTTTACTATAAAATCTGAACAACTTCAAATTTAATCTAGAAATCTAAAGCACACCTTCTTTGCTCAATTTACACAGCAATTTCATTTACTTACAGATAAAATTGCAAAAATAAGCTGACTTTCGTGAATGAGAAAGAAAGGGAATAGTAAATCACTAGTACTAGCAAACTTCAACTGCCCAAATGGGCAACTTAACAGGATTGTACTTTAGTAACAAATCCAAACAATTAACTCAGTTAATCCAAAAATACTATATACTCATTTTGTACTATGTTTACACAGTAATCTCATTTCCTTGTGAATGTAATTATTTAATATTGTATGATTATATAAGAACCTCACCTTGGGCAATAAAAAACACAATTTAGAGATAAAATACATTAAACTGTCCCCGTAGAGGGTTATATCAAACTCTGCTCTCACTTGCTCCTAGATTAGAGATTTCATAAAACCACACACATATAACGCTACACAAAACAGCCAAAGTTAGGCGGAGGATAAACATTAACGCTAATAAAATTTGGATAAAAAGAATAAAAGGTACAAGAGGAAAGACACTACTTAAAAGAGTTGGATTAAGGAATATTACTTATTTTATAGTGCGAAAACGATCCAACGCTACCTGATGATTACCCAATACCAAATCACTAGTAAACGCAGATATGGCTATAGATCACCTCGAGGGAATCTATCTATAAAATCCCATGAAACCACTAGTATGTAATACCCTCGACGTCACGCAGAAGTTGCTGAAAAAACCTAAAAGCACTTATGTGAAACTTTCATACTAAAATACAGCCTCGACTCACCGGACACATAGTAGAATACAACCCCTTCGCCATAGGAGTGACTCCGACACATTCATTCTGTCTAAATCACCAGGAAACTCCTCGAGAAACCAAGTAGATGTCTGAGCCTGGACATCTAAGTTCTCCATACGCCCAACAGTGTAATCGCAAACTCTTGTTAACTTAAGGCAACTAAGACAACGGCGAAGATACTAAGTAAGGTAAGCATAACAGATGCAAAATAGAGGACTGACTCTACCAGAGCATATTTGAATCACATAGATTGGAAAGCATGTGCAGCTGCTGTCTTGTATACAAACCTTACCTCCGTGTTTAATGCAGTTCTTTTTTGTGAAAAGATACACATTGAAAACAATTAATTTTGAAGGTTATCATCTATTTGCTATCCTGAGGCTTTTAAACAGTTAGATAACTCCGAGATAGCTGTTGTCTGTAATGACTGAATGCAAATGTAATGAAGCGAATTCAAACAAGCTTCAAAACATTTATCTACTACAACACTTTATTTAGGACTGAATATAGAATACTACCAAACAACTTTAATATATTGCTATTAAGTACAAGGGGCATTTTAAAGGTACGTTCCGTTTTGCAATAACTACGAATAGCTAAGTATTTCAGATAATTTCTTTTTTACACAAGCCTTCAAACCTTACAGTACTTTTATATCATTTATCAAGCTTTTCATACATTTGTCTGAGCGTAGTATAAGTCTCTTAAAGCCTCTTTCCAAACTCCGCCTTCAGTACATCTAGCAAACGTGTAGCTGTTTCTGGAGTTAAATTTTTTCTCTTTAAAATTTAGCTGCGATTATCTCTTAGAAAGCATTTGCGGTACGCATAAGAAAGCTTCCTGCAGGACATAATAAATGAGTTTTGAATCTACTAGGGGCGTCCAATAAGTAACTTTCCGTATTTTATAAAAAAAAACATTACGCATAGTTGATCATGTTGAATTAATTTTATATATTATTGTACAATCACTCTGTTACTTTTCTGCATAGTCAACGAGTTTTTCAAGCATTTTTGGGGACGTGACACAAGTTTTTCTAAACCAATGTTGTATCCGGTCGAGTCCAGTACTCGCAACCAGCTCTTCACTGATTTGACTTCATTATCGGTGCTAAATGTCCTTACTTTGTGTCGGAGGAACACGTGAAAATTACTTGGGGTAAGCTGCGGTGAATATGAAGGACACGAGAAAACTTCCAAGTTGAATCTTGAACCAGACGGAGCTCAGAAGATTCAACTGACAAGTTCTCTCGCATCCTGCTTATTCACCAGATGACAAAGCCCATTCAAAAGTGAATAGCTGGTTACCAACTTCTGGTTCACTTCGTTACGGTGTTAATGTGCTTACCTCCAAGATGACCTTTGAGTCAGGGGAACATGTGAAAGTCACTTAGGAAAAGATCTGGTGAATATGGAGATGCGAGAAAGCTTCCCAGTTGAATCTTCTGAGCTCCGTCTGGGTCAAGATTCAACTTCAAGATTTTCTCGTATCCCCCGTATTCACCGGAGCTTGCCCCAAGTGATTTTCACCTATTCCTTCAACTCAAAGGTAAGCACTTTAAGCACCGATGATGAAGTCAAACCAGTGAACAGCTGGTAGCGAGCATAGGACCCGACCTGTTACAACACTGGCTCGGAAAGGCTTGTGCTTGGAAAAGCATGTTGACTATGAATAAAACTAACAGGATTGTACAATATAAATAAAATTAATTCAATATGAGCAATTCGGTGTAATGTTTTTTATGGCAGGTAAGCATACCTACTGGACGCCCCTCGTGCATAATTTGTAGATTCACTGAATTTTCCTTTCACACACTTTCTGATAAAGATCTGACCTACGGATCACTGATTTGAATCCCCCTCCTAAAAGCAACGACCAATAATGCAATATATTCCGCCACGAAGTTTTGGACACAACAAAATGCATCTCAGAAATTGTAGGTTTGCTTTAAGAATTCAAGACCAACTTCTGTTACGAGATCCCTTAAAAGTTATTCTACAACAGAATAATAATAATTGAAGTGATCATAAAGACGTGTGGAATGAAAGGTTATGTAATGGAATAAAAGTATAGTTAACCAACCTATTCAGTAGTTTTTATTTTAATGATAGTGGTCCATACTTATAAAAATCCACTTACTTAGCGTGTTAATTCTGTTTTAAAAGCATATATTCTTATTGTTAAATTAGTGCAAATAAAAGGAAATGAAAGTGCACATTAAGAGAAAGAATTAAAGTTAGCACCATTCACTTTTTCCTTTGAGCTAGCCTTGTCATTATATATGAGTTAATGTAGAGTTGCCCAAAGTTGTGAAAGGAATGTTCTGAATCACATGTAGTTCATCTCTGCAGAAATTACGGTTAGACTATCAGAAAGTGTTTGTTGAATAATGGAAAAGCAAATATTTATAATCTGTTGTAACGGAATTCAAATGCATTATCACCTATATTCCTTTACCTTAATACCACATAGTATTGACCCCTGGAGTTAGCTTTACAGCTCGTTAAAATTATAGCATTAGGCGCACAAAAGATGACTTGCAATGTTCTAAGAACAACACTAGTGAAAGCATTTGATGCTGTTAAGAGAAAATACATGCATTGTGGTTATTTGACTGTTCACATGAAACTTGGTATTATACCTCAGAATTCCTGGGATTTGACTTAACAGCCTTTACCACTATCACGTATCCGCAGCGGGGGATCTCTGGAGTGACGTAACTGTCCTCAAAATTCTAAAGCTGAATCTTTATTGGGTATCGGAAGCTTAGGCGGGTGGTGGATTGCCGAGCCCTTCATGATTGTCTTGGTGGATCACCAAACCACTGTGTAGGTTACTCTCTGAATAATGAATAGGAGACTGCAAACCAACACCCCAACCCAAAGTGTTAGAAGTTTCCGCGCTGAAAGGGTGAATGGCACATGGAAGATGTGTCGGTAGCGGAGCCTCTTGGCTAACAGACGATCTCCTTGTGTATTCAATCTTGCCCCGGAGGCTCTTCCAGGGATGTCTTTCCTCCATATTCATGGGACATAAATGGACAGGGAAAAACAAAACCATAAAACCGTTCAAGGTTCTCTAAAAGAATACTTAACAGTATAAATTATCTTCTAAATCATCTGTAGACTATCTGTGTGTAGGCAAGAAACTCTTCGGGACTCAATAGAGTGATGAAGATACTGCAGGTAAACTTTCAACACAATAGGGCGGCAGCATCTGCTGTCCTCTGTGTGTGGATGAAGATTTATGATGTGGTACTCATCCAGGGATCCTGGTATTACAAAGAGGAAATAAAAGGTCTTAAGGAGGCTGGAGGAAAGTAATTGTTTTATAATATATCGACAAGACTCCGAAAACCCGCAACTAATTTAAAATGGCTTAGGTATACTGCCGTTAGGGAATCTCTGTTCCAGAGACGGAAATATCTGTTCATTAACGGCAGTCAGAGGAAACCAATGGGGGAAGGTAGAGCGAGTGAGTTTATGTTTGAATCGGTCTACCACACACAGTGATGTAAATTTTACCTCCTGCAAGGAAATTACCACAGCTGGTAGCCATCTGTTATTCCGAAGGACTACAATTGGTAATTGGCTGTGATGCTAACTCCCATCACATTACGTGAGGGAGTACGGGTATATATGAAAGAGATGAATCTCTTTATAATTTTATTATATGTAGTAGTCTTGAGTTACTGAATCAGGGTATCAGACCTACCTTTTTACTACAAGAAGACAGGAACGTATCGACATAGCTTTAGATCACAAGTATTATCTGGGAAACTTCATTTTTAATTGGAATGGTCTGATGATGCAAGTGATTCAGATCGCAGGTATTGCCAGTTTGAAGTAAGGTGTACTTTTAAATAAATCACAAATTTTCGGCTTTAAAAAGGAGTTGATTGGGATTCGTAAGGAAACACTAAGTCAGTAGTTTGAGTATGACGGTATAAGATCATGATTGTGAATATTTATAAATTGCTGCAAGCACTTGCAGGATGCTATAATCTTAGCGTTTAATGAAAATTTTCCAACAGGAAAATCAAGTACATACAAGTTAAAGGTAAACAATTTTCAGGTTTTTCAACTCTGCGAAACGAACAAAACAAAAAAGACTGCTTATAGGAGGTCATTGACAATACAAGGACGCCTTGAGGAAGACTAAGAAGGACGTCCAGAGGTGATATTATGAAGAGTTTGAAACGGCCCCAGAATTTGCTAGACTTCAGAAGGCTCTTAGAAAATCCGCATAAAGCTTTTTTAGTAATCTCAAATTAGAAACTGGAGAATATACTAAACCAGAAAGGAGACAATTAAAAAACGTATTCCAGATCATTTCCCTGGATCGATTATACTTTTTCAACCTGAGAAATAATGGGACAGTCTGGGGCTGACGATTTTAGGAAGAGAACATCCAGAGCAGTCTGGGAACTTGCCAAGGAAGTCATCAAATATGAAAAATTACAATAGGCGGTGTTCTCATTCCAACTCTGAAAATCTACATGAAGCGATGGAACAATGATCATTATGATTCACCGAGGTTTGGATGAAATATAAAAAAGTTTGACACAAATCCTAAGAGCAAGTTTGACCTTAGGATACATGCCAATGAACTGGAGGAAAAAGGAGATGCTTTGGAGGTATATTCTCTACAACAAAATCAGCATGCCTATCTAGCAGCCAGACAAACTTAAACTGCCGTTCTTCAGATCGCTTATAGACTGGAAAGCACAATTCAGTAAACGGAGGTGGCACTTGGTGCCAGGATTAATAATGAGGATGCCTTTGATAACACATTCTTTAATGCAATAACTACTGCAATAAAACATGCAATTGTTGAAACCTGTTATCGGTGGATACAATCCATGCTGAGAGAAGAATAGTTCATACAAGTCTCTTAGGTAGTAGTCTAACTGCAAAGTGGTCCACAGGGTGGAGTATTATCACCCTTACTATAGAACCTGGTGGTTGATGGCTATTTGTTCAAGTAACCTAGCCTTATATGCCAGGAACTATGCTGTTGATAACGTCATAATAGTTCGAGGTAAATGCACTGGAACAGTTAGGGAACTCGTGCAGTCCGCTCTGAAGACTGTGGCAAACTTGGCTGTGTATGAGGGCTCAACTATTTATCCTCATAAAACAGCCATAGTACCGTTTAACATTGGGAGAAACAGAAAGGAGTTTGAGCTTTTATAGTATTAATTCCCAAAATTTCTATCGTTTGTAATTCCTAGAACCTAGTGATTAGGAAGTACAAAACTTAAAATGCCCGAGGAATGGGAATATCCCTGGACTACAGGATGGACTGGAATCAGCCTTTCCAGAAAACAATAAACGTGCGCAAACATCCATTGAAGTAGTTACAGGCATGCATAGTAAAAGATGGGAACTAAGACCTGCTATGATCCATTGTATATATACCAGGATAATCATATCATCGATAATCTATGAAGCAGTGATTTGGTGACTTAAAAACCTTCAAACAGGCTCTAAAATCAAATAAATAAATCCTAAAAAACAACATGTAGCTGTCACAGGAGTCATAAAAGCAACTCCTTCTGTAGCAATGGAGACACTCTTGAACTTACTCCATTATATTTAAATGTAATGAAGGAAGCAAGAATGGCACGCTAAGCAAATGAGAATTCCGGAAATTTACACATGTTTGCTAATAATAATAAATGCGTAGGAGATGCAACCTTAGAAACGCCGTCAGACTATATAATTACATTTAAACAGTTTGTAAGACCTTCTGTGTCATCATTGATCTGGAACGTTGGACGATTAGAATTCTGAATACACCTGAGAAAACTGATGTGTTTACAGGATATCTCAGTAACAGCATGCGAAGTGTATGGCATAAGACCACGGTGAAAAGATTTTCTCCTTTTCTGAGTTTTATTTATGGACACTCCTATGGACACCTACTATGGTCCTTAGCGTCCCATTATATATTGGGCGCGAAGGACCGGTAATTTTTCTCAGAGGCCTCCTTATCAGGCTTGAGGTTCTTTTACGTGCCAAAAATCTACGACCCGGGAGCACCAGGCTTTACTTCCCTTCCGAAGGAAGCTTTGCTAAGGAATCTCCCTTGGATGAATGTACTACTCTTTTAGAAACAGAAATTTATTTTATTACTCAATGCATACTATAAAACATAAGGAGAGCATACGCTGGTAAACAGGTCCTTATCTTCTCAGATAGACAGGCTGCACTTAAGGCTATAAGTAATCATAAGATAATGTCAGGACTGGTTCTAAACTGCCTAAAAATGCTTACATACTTGGCAGAACAGAATGAAGTTCAACTCAAGTGGGTGCCTGATCAAGTGGCATAGAGGGAAATGCAAAAGCTGATGAACTTGCAAGTCATGCAGCAGCTTCACAATTTATTGGGCCAGAGCCAGGTCTAGGAACACATAGTTGTTTAGGAAAACAGGCTATTAAGGACTGGTCCAATGTATAACATTATAAAGTCTGACTTAAACCTACAGGAAACAAACATGATAAAGAATTTATTAGAACACTGTGTAAGAAAAGAGCCGAAAGCCTTCTTAAATGTAATAAACTTCAGCTGAGAAGAATAATTTTATTTCTCACAACACACGCTCATTTGATAATGCATCTTAACACGATAGGAGTTTCTCAGGGCAACTAAGAATGCGGATTACTCAAGAAAGGACCTGAAATAATTATAGGCTGTTGTAAGTTCTTGCCTCACACGAGATACACTGCTGGGAAATTTTATTTACTTATTTACTAATCGTTACAATCCTTGTTTTACATAAGGCTATGGCATGGGGTGTGTACAGTTTAATTAATAAGTGCTTATATATAATTGAATCATTAACTGCTTTTAAGTTTCTCTAAGATGAATTTCAGGAAGCTGATAACGTTGAACGTTTTGATAGGCTATTTCAGCACCTGATGTATTGACAAAGTTCAAAATATTACTACTCTTTCTCTGGAAAACTATGTGCATTCCATAATGACATGATATACCGTTTGTGATGATTCTTCAGGGCGGTTGCAAAGTGGTGAGGGAGTCTTGTTAATTCTCTGGAGGTACAAAGAGAAATTTCAGTGATTCGTTAAGAATTGCTTGAGCATGTAGTTTGGTCAGAGCTGCAGAGACAGTCTGTGGAAAATAGTTTGGTGTGTACTGCAACTTCTGAGGTAATATACAGAATGGACCATTTAAATTGAGACATTAAAATATCTCCAAAACTAAGCACTGTAGTTGTAAATGTCTTTTATAAGGGTTGCTTGATATTATAGAGGTAAGTAAATGGCATTAATCGTGTTTTGTTTGGAGGACGTTATGCTGATTTTTTAAGATCAATTTTAGTTTCTTTAAATGAGAACCTACATTATGTATGTTGTTTTCTCATTAGAAAATGGTTTATAAATATCTGTTAATATTGTGATGAGAAATAAGAAAACAAAATAAAAATGCTGGTTCGCAATTATGAGGCATAACTTGACTCCGAATGACCATCCATGAATGGTCCAACCATTCATGGCGCTCTTCGTACACAGCCATTTAGAATGTTCGTTATGATTTACGTTGGTATAGGAACAATTGCAAACTGGTTTATACAAATGTGGTTTAGTTCTGTATGAGGGATGACAAAACAACATAAAAGTAAGTTATAAATAAACAAAAATTGAACTGGCCCTAAAATGTACATACCAACGGCATCCAAATAAAGCACGACTAATTGCCATTTACTTTCGCCCATATCAAGCAACTCTTATTAGAGACATTTCTTGCCGCAACGCTTAGTTTTAGAGATATTTTACGGTCTCAACTTAAATGGTCCACCCTGTATGTTGAATTCCAGATTGTTTCATAGTGATTCTTTGGTAAGTGCTTTCCCCTACTCAGTGGGATTTGCTTGTGATCTATGGTGGTTTTATGGCTTGTGACTGTTTTCTCTGGACAGTCGAACCTTTCGTTTTTCCCGTATTCCAGTATGTCCTTTGACCCAATGGAGGACGATTCAGATCTGCTTGTGAAGGTTTATTGTTTTCGTCCTAATGTCGACGCCACTGGTTGTCTGGTGTGTTTATCTCCTATTACCAGTAGTGCTGCTGTGGATTCAATGTTTATTGTGTAGGAGGAGTTACTCTTCTTTTGGTATTCTATCCAGTGTATTTCCATTTTAATTCCGCTGAGTTCCGCTTGAAATACCGTGCATTTTTGTTCAATAATATCGCACCAATGTGTATTTATCTTTTGTTTTCCATAGCGACCATTGCTGCCCCAACGTGATTATTAATTTTTGACCCGTCCGTGTAAATCCTAACTTTAGCCCTTCTTTCTATTACAGTAAACTATGTGCTTATGTAATTATTCTTCGGGTGGATTCCTTTTGTTCCTTTATAGATTTCTATGTTCTGTAATCCAGTAATGAATACGTTTATAGATTGGCTATTTGAATTTACTTTTAGATCTTTGTGGATTTTCAAAGTTTGATCCATGGGCATTGTTCCTGCGATAGCTTGGAGGGCCTCGTTGTAGAGTGTTAAGCAGGCTTTTGTAGCAAAAACCTGAAAGATCTTTGAATACGTAATAATTCTTCCTAAGCTCTTTTTGATGTTGTGATAACCCAGGTTGCTGCGGGATGTGTGATGACCGAAAGGACGGCGTATTGTTATATTGTCTTCAGGTTGCAGAATGATGCAATCCAGGTTGCTTTTTAGCAGCGAATAGGCAACGTCTTATTTTCTAAACATTGTGTGTGGAGGTAACAATCCAGTTTGCAGTCCAACGTCACTCCAAGATACTTCGTTTTTGATACTGCTTGTAGTTTCCATGAAATAATAATATTGTGGTTTTGTATTCTACCTTGTTCCTTATGTACACTGATATTACAGCGGATTGGTCTTTAGTGATCTTCAGTCTCTATTCTTTGTAATGCAATTTGTAGTGTTGAAAAAGCATTTGAGTGATTTATTTCGGTAAATATTAAGATAATCTCTCATAATAATGTTCCAAAGCGTGGCACCGGAAAGTGAGCCCTGAGAAGAACCGTTGGTGACAGTTTTTGAGTACAGGATTTGGCTATCAGTATGTGTGCCTTTCGGTCACTTAAGAATTGTTCCACAATATTGTAAGTATTCTGGGGGCATTTATGTTTCGACAGCCTGGAAAGACTCCCTGGACACCAATCATTATCATAAGCACCAAATATGTCAAGTGTAACAAGACAGCACTTGTGGTCTAGTTGTCCGCTGTGTCGAACGAAGATAGTGATGTCTTTAATAGCATCCATTGTGGATTTGACCTTTTTGAAAGTGACATTGTTGTGTTAGTATGTGTGTAGCGGATTCGAGGAAGAAATTAACATCTTGATCACTAGTTTTTCAAACGATTTTCCCTGGTATTCACAACTAGTTAATACCTGGATATCCTGCTACAGGACTGCATTTAGGCTTGTCCTTTTTAGGAATTGCGGGTACTCTTGCTTTCTCCCATTCTCTTGGGAAGCATTCTTATTGAAGGCACTTGAAAATTGATATCCAAAAGTCCGAAAAAATCTTATACAGCTTTCTCACAATGATGATATCTATTCCGACTAGACCGGGACTTTCCTTCTCGTTAATGTTTTTTATAATTTTGTGTACTTCCTGTTCTGCTAGATCTGGATATAGTTGACAGTCTGGAGAGTTTGCTATTTTTAAGGACGCTCTAAAAGTTTTATGTTGTACTTAATCTTGTTCGCGGCATTTTCTGAAAAGAATTTATGAAGAATTGCTTTAGCCGTTTCTTGTTCCATCTTGAAAAGCTAAATTTGAAGGTGCTGATTTTCTACGAGGCCTGTTTTAAATATCTGGCAGAGTTTCTTAAGCGACTTTGTAGTATTCGCCCCATAGAATTATTTCCAGCAATTTAGTTTCGCTTTAAGAAGTTCTGTTTTTAAGTTGCTTAAAGAGCTTATTTATATTTCTTAGGATTGAGATTTTTGCACCTCTTGAGTATTTGCTTGGATGCATTTATCTCCTTCCTTAGGGTATGGAATTTCTGACATCACCATTAAAGGTATTTGACTGTAGCTTAAAATGGTGGAAAGCAACAATGGTTGTTTTCGTTTAGTTCGTATCAGATTTTTGCAATATATCCAATTGTTCCTTGATCTTTCGAATGTATACTACTACATTCAAATTCTCGTTGAAACATGTTCCAGTTCCCGGCTTGAGTTTTAAATGTTTTGGTACAGTTGCTGACTTGTCAAATAAAGTTCGTACTGACAGTAATGCGAGGCAGTAATTAAAGAGAATAAGGTTTGGGTCCGATAAGGTGTCCGCCTCACTTACTCTCCAACTTTATACTCTGTGAGCTGAGTTTATTATAGTTACTGTAATATCGATCCAGCTTTCACCTGTCGGATCGGAGTATGCGGATCCATGCTATTCGTTTGCTGAGAGTAAACCGTGCACTAATAAGAATTCTAGGAGTGTTCTGCCTCTAGCATTGATGATGTCTATATGACATTTTGTTTACTATTTGCGTCTAGGCACCAAATAAAATTATTCGGCTTTACATTACTCGAAAAGTTCCTGTTAAGGGCTAAGGTTCTGTTCAAGGGTGTCATAGGGATGAATATAAGAGTTGGCACTGTAGTATAAGTTGGGTAGATGATACCACGATGCCATTATCAGAGTTTGATAATTTATGAAGAACAATATAATTGTGGGCTGTCTTGCCTAATGAGGAGAGAAGCTCTGGGATTTTTATCTGGAGGGAGGTAGAATGACAAATAGTTTGAGGGGATAAGACAGGGAATTTCATTATAGCCTTATGGCCCTTGGATAAACAGAACGTCGATGCTGTTGGGTTTGGTGGGTAAAGAATGAGTAAACGCCGTTTTGCAATTGTAAGTATTTAGCTGAGCGCATATAAGAGTAGCCACAATAAGTGGTCAGTTTTACTTATTATAATGGACTCTATTCTGCGCAGTCTTGGGCATTCGTTATCCAAGACGATTTAGTTTGTATATGATTTCTTACTGTTGTCGTGCAGGTAGGTGTTTATATTCAGGCAGTTGGAGCAGCAAAAAGTGTGTTGACTGACACAACGTTTCCAATAAGTCTCTCCCGTGCAAGCTGCACAACTGTGTTGATTGTTGCAATATTTATGTATGTGGCCAAATCCGAGGTATTTCATGCAAATTGTAACTAAGATGAAGTCCTCAATCTTACACACACATTATTTTAACTCATCGGAGAGCAAGCAGTTTCCTGCGCAAAAATGAGGACTGATGTCGATAACAATATGTCTGGAGTCATTAAGTAACCGTTTAGTTAATTTTACATTTGGAGTTAGATCTTCGGTTTCAGACAGGTCGTTTTGTTGAAGTATTGTGTCCTTAATATCTGAATCTTCAACATATTTGGGGACATGGAACAGCAATAAGGATGGTAGCCTTTTCTTTAGATGTTCCACTATAAATGCTAACATTTTCTTTAATTCCGTTCCATCGTTTCACTGTCATTCCTACTTATGTGTTCCACAAACAGTATATTATGGGATAAGTTTTTTTGTTTTCTTTATACCCAATTTAGCTTGATATCTACTGCTTCGTTTATTATTTCTTTAAATTCGTCTCCGTTAGGGTTCATCACAGGATGTGTGTGTTGCTGGTGATTGCTCTGAGTATCGATGGATGTCGCTAGTTGTTCACCATAAGTGCGTGAGGGTTCCTTCGTAGCCGCTATCAGTGCACTTTATAGCAAACATTCTAAGCCCGAGTAAATGTTATTAAGTTTGTTTAAATTATAAATAATTTCACTCACGGATTTCAGGGATTCTTCTTTTAAAGTTCTGCCTATGTTGTTGTTGCATGAACGCAGTATTTGTTTTATCTTTTCAAGATGTTCATAAACAACTGACACCAACTCACTTCCAGCCTCTTCCGCCATCTTCACCGTCTCTTGGGAAAATGTTTTTGAAATCAGAGGAGTTTGAACCTGTGTGAGACTGTATTCTTTGATGAAGGGTGCAGGCATAATTAATTGGCTTTAAAACGATACAGACAGCACTATAAGTCCAAGTCCAAAAATAAGACAAAACTACTAAGCATGTGGCAAGGGTTCATGATTACCGGCCTTGTTGCTTAATTTAAAATTGCATATAACCACCTAACTGACACGTGTGCGTTGTTAAGTAGCAGATATCAGTCACCACTGGAGGTCATAATACCATCATTTTTCATAATTAGGAATCTATTTACAACTTTCTGTTATCTTTATCATTACGCCCAGTAATGTTTAAATGACAAAAAGTTACATATTCCAGAATGTGTAATTTAAAACACCCGATCGATTACGTATTCAGGAATGACATAACGTTATCAATTCGATGAGTATTTTCTTTCTAAGGTTTTCCAATTTGTGACATATCAGGCAACTAAATAGAACGCTGACGATATCATAGCATTATTGATTTTGGATCATCGTAGACTGCAGCGTCTACTCTGAAAGCCAGCAGGTAGGATAAAAAAATTCCATATCTTGCTTGGTTTTAAATAATTGACAACAAAAATACATAATTACGTTATTTAACTATCACACTTAAAACAAATTTTAAAGGCTATGGTTCAAAGCGATAGACTTAGTATAAATTAACCTGAGTTAAATTGCAGAAGAATGACAACGTATGTTGTTACAGTACCCAAAAGTGTGCAAAGAAAGTTGTAGTCAAGAGATATCGCTTTTCCCGCGGTTATCTTCAACTCTGTGTTGACTAGTTTTTGTGTGAATGCTTGAAGCAGTTCTAAGGTTGCTTGATCAATATATCTATTTAGTGCCATCCGTTGTATGGCAGATAACGTACGATTAGCTTCTTCGCAGATCTCTAGACTGCTCCAAGCAAGGAGAAAGAACTTCATGAAAAAAATTGCGGAATACACGAAACAGAGCCCAATAAGGTGGTTTGGTTTCTCTGCCAGTCTAATACAGTCAATTGCAGTGTAAACATATAAAACGAAGTAAATTAAATCTGCTGTCACTTCCAGCAGAATAACGGAGCCAAACACAGTATTAGTTCACTCCGCAGTTTCAGTCAACGTATTGTGCAGCTCCCGTAAGTGGTGAATGTTTTTAGAGATTCGCTGAGAGGTAAATCTGATTGGCTTATTGTATGCGAATAATTGATTATTTATCAATTTGAAGCGATTTCTCAGAAACAAAAGAGCATTGATGAACTGAGTATTGGCTACACAGTTGATGAAGTGGTTGCAGGAGCCTATGAAAACACTTGTAGTAGCTTCCAAAGCGTACTCAAGTAGATGCGCGTGATAAACAGTCGCAAGAATCCAGATAGTGGTAACGACGAGGATTTCACACATAAGAAAATGTCTTGTCCTTTGGTATGTCTTCGTCGCTTGGTCGTTCAGAAGCATTTCATCCACTGCACACATTGTTCCTAATATGCGACGTAAAGTTTTCCATTTGATAGTGGCAAACGAAACCATATAGCATAGAGTTGAACAAGAGGAGATTATGAAAGCTACAGTGTATGATACGTAATCACCTTTAGCGTGCTTGTTTACAAGCTCAAACATTAAGGCGCATGTGTTACCACCGAATAAAAACAGTGAACAGAGAATCACTACAATAGACCATGCCGCACTTCTCACTATGGTAAAGCATGGTGCAGTAACTGCTTTATAGGGCGCTAGTCCCAGTGCCCTGGATATCGCGTAGAGTGGAGCAATAGAGTTCCAGAAGTGGAGGCTGATCTCTGTTTTCTGACGTGCGTTCTTCACACACCATGCAGTTAGGGAGTTTGGCCCAAGTGGTACAGTATTCATTTTCACCCTTTTGCGCAGATTGCTACCGAAACGATACTTAATGGAACTTTAATGAGCGTTAATATTAAGATCTGCGGTCCTCCTCCTATTGGTCAACAGGGCTTATTTTTGTTCACACCTTTGCGTTTAGTTATGCGCTTCGCAGTTACTAATATTTGTTACGTTGTTAGATTTGTTGGGATATGAACTACTTGGCCATGTTTATTCCTTAGACATGGATGTTTGAGTGTTCTTATCAGAGAAGATAATCTTCGTCTGGTACACTATGCAAATCATTTCGATCAGAGCCTTCGTAAGTTAAAGTTAGAGAAAAATAATTAATCACTGAGCTATCCAAATACTAGGTTTGTGATATAACTGCCTTTTAATAGCTGGGTATAGAAATATTCCGAAAATTATTTGGTGTCCTTACAGTTTAGAAACTTAATTTACCATGTGTGTTAAAAAGGTAGAGTTAAAAGACACATATATCTGACTCTGGGTTTCGATGTTTCACATTTCAACTCGCTGTTTTCTCCCGAAACTGTAACTCTGTAATCCAAGTTTGTGGTTAATGTTTGTATAACATGGACATTAAGTTTAATACAAATTGCTATGGGAGGCACAACTTTTCCACATATTGTGTTTCTCAGACATTCCTAACAGTCAACGTTGATTACTAGTATTAGACAAGAATAATTAATAATGTGAAGTAGGTTTATGAAAGGTAGCATATAAGACACTTGCTGGAAATGCCAGTATTTGTGATTCACAGCAGTAAAAATGACGATTTATCATATTTCTTAACAACCCCTGTAACATATGTCACGATATACATGGAGTTCGTTTGTATTTTCTTGCATTGAATGAGTGTGGGAATATAGTATTAACTTCACTAGCTTTTCCTACTCAAGAACAAAACACTTTTATTTATTGCTGCTGTCCGTTGAAGGACTCATGCCCGGTTTATTAATGGGGTTATAAGAGCTACTGACTTTTGATATATAGTCGCAATTTGTTTTGTGTAAGCAAGCAAATGTACAGCATTACGTTTATGCCCTTATAGAGTACATTGGTAAGTGCCACTCTAGAACGAAGTGCCAATGCATACCACGACAGACAACTTCCCTTTAAGAGCCACCGATTTTCACTTTCGTAAAAATGGTTAAAAGCTAAAAAATTAACTGTTATATTCCTCTGGATAAATCATGTAATTTTATTACTTTTAGTTTCTTCCTCATACAACATTTTACATAATTAAACTTTAATCCTAAGACCTCAAAACTTGCTGTGTACCTTATAGAAAAATGTAAAAAATAAGCTAAATTTAAGCTATTGTGATCATATCTATTGGTTTTATGCCCTTTCATTCACTTTCTTTAGTATTTAATTTTTAAGGCTTTCTGTTCGTGTTGGTCTCATCAAACTGTAAATAATTAAAACTATTGAAATAATCCTCAAATAATCCTGAAGTGCATAAAGCTTAGTGATAGACAGTTTTCGTCCTTATCCTAATAAGTCAACTAAAACATTTTTAATGTAAGGCAGACGTGCTCCCTCCATTTCTTGTGCTCTGGCAAAGTTAAGAGGGACATGCAGATAATGCAGAACAGACGGATCTATAGTTGTTTCATTTTAATGGTACAATTTGGATTACAAACAGAATGCTGATTACCTGCGCTTGTTTGAGTCACATGCACCGCGGTGTGACAAGCACTAGAAAGGTATATAAAGAAACTCACTCCTACTTCAGTGGTGTTACAGACATTTACAAAGGAAAACAAGTATGCAAATGTAAAAGATACATATTACTGAAAGGCCCCCGAAAACGAGGCAAATTACTAGAAGTAGTCCTCAAGGGCCCTTTTTGCTTCTCACGTGTCCTGAGAGGGAGGGAGAAACCAGAAGGGCGATCAGGTCTGGATGACGACGAGCGCAAGCATAGATTGGGTCATTAAGAAGGTGGAACGCAGCCGACGCCACACACCACCACCCACCGATACTAACACCTGTGGTCCCCCCTAGGATCCACTACGGCGGTGGGTCCCGACTGGGCAGTCCACTGACGCTAGGGAGGAAACCTCTTCAAAACGCATATCCACCGCCCAGCCGCAACCCGCCGAATGCTACAAAACTGAAAGAGATGACAATGGAGATGTCGGGTACAGGAAATGAGGGATAGGAAGATCATGGTAGAAAAGGAACCACCCTAGCATTCACCTGTAGAACCGCGGAAACCACCAAATACCCAAGGATCAGAGTGGGTGTTCGCCCTGGATCGAACCCAGAACTTCTCGAATGCGAGTTGCACACGTTACTTTGGCACCACCTTGCTCGGCAAGTAAGCACGCACAAAGCGTTTCTTGTCGGCTGTTATAACTAAACCCATTTTGAACACTTGTCCAAAACCTGACGGAGCCCTTTCAATTGCCTTGATGATTAAAGCCATAAGACAAAACGACAGATACTGAGCTGCCAAAATAATATGCAGGACAGAGTAACATCTACCGTTCCCAACTCGACGTATGGTATGATTCTTTAGGTGATGTCAGAAAAGTGTGGATAGAACAATATCTCTGATGATAAAGCATGTGCTTATTATCACTGTAATTGTAGTTGTAACTATGAGAATGTGTGGCTGTTGCGAGCATATTATAATTGTTTCGGGAGGGAGTTCGAGCTGCAACGGCCGGCGCGCGGGCTGCCGTGCGGTGGCCGCGGTGTAAAAGAAAAGTACCGCATATCAACTCGTACCAGTTATTTTCTAAAGTGTTAACACCAGTTCTCTTGACACTGATGCTGGTGTTGTATAGGCTTATGCTGTAATCGCTGCCCACTGGGTCCTATTGATTTCGGTAAAATTGTCTACCATGTGCTTCTCGGCTGATTTTCTGTCCTGTTTGATTAGCGATGGGCTTTCGCGGCGAATGTCTAAGGCTGAAATACTGCCACATATAGATATGGGGTTTTATTTCTTTGTTGGTAATTTAATGAAAGCAAATGAATTATTTAGAATGGAAGTGATAAGTTATACTTATTCTATGACATTTATTAATGTAAATATCTGAACTATGTAACTTTGAATTAAATTACAGGCTGATTTCAAAAAACACTTCATTAAATATAATACTCGCAATACCATATTCACATGAAGTCACATACGTGGTACGGGATTATTTTCTATTTAAGGTAGGTATTCCTACACTAAAGAGAAGGACAAGAAGTAGTACTGTAGCTGTAAGGTTATATTAGATAAAGGTAAGCGCCCTATTTGCTTCAACAGAATCCACACTTTGATTGTTGTGTACCACTCTGGATTGTATTTTTCTTGTGTATTGCTTTGTTGGCTTTTTCGATTACTTGAAATTAGACATTGTAGAACTTCAATTTTTTTGTGACATAGTGAAGATCAATGGTCAAATTCATTTGAGGATGTCAGTATCGAAAGTTTCCTGATAGTTATTTAAAGTTTCCTTTTACCATTTTATTCTGAAGATGTTAAGGTTCTTATTATAATGCTTATGTAGCGTTTTTGCAATTCTTAAGGCTTTGAATAACACTTCACTGCTCCAATTTTGTGAACCATAACATCTTGGTTCTCTGCGTTTACTTAACCTTTGCAGTTGCTCAATTTGGGAGAATATTTTGCTACTCCAACTCCGTAAATCTTGGCAGTTGTTGTTAGGCTTAGTCAGCTCTTTTACTGTTGTTAACATTTCCCAAAAGGTTTTAAAATTTTAATTTTGTTATGCGATAAATGTATGGTATTTATTACTGCCTGAGAGTACACGTTAATCATAAATTTGTCTGAAAGATTATTGCTGGGAATTCCCTGCCTGGCTCTTATTGTTCGTTCAATAGCAGATTATTATAACCAAAATTGATTTTTAAGCAGGGAATTGGTCAGTCCTTGAGATTCTCGTTTTCCTTGCTTACTCTACTAGCAGTAAGACCTCAGTGACCTTCTTGCATTAGGGAAACCTTTTAGGTACCCTCATTTCAACAACTAGTTCGTTTGCTGTACCTTTCATATGACCTGTGTTTTGTTTGGCCTGCCTTTTCTTTTTTAATGCAAGTAGCAACAATATTTAACATTTGTTATATGTAGGCCCGAATGTGTACGACAGGCGTGTGGGAACTACCAGCCAGAGTGCAAAATTAAACACTGGAATAATTAGCTTCTGTTTATTATCATGGCTGTAGTGTAGCAGAATAGAGCACTGTTATTAAACATAGAGGCGGCAAAACCCTTAAAGTGGTGCAAAAATAATAGTTTTGAATATATTCAAGTTTTTGTTTGCGGTTATGATGTGCCTTTGCTGTTAAGAATGGCATTAAGTTTGACATCGAAAGCAAGTGGTGCGTCTGTGAATGTTTTGCGAACAAGTTGCCAACAGGCTGATTACGAACCTGGAACACAACATAACGATGTTTCCAGCTCTGATTCCCGGATATCACCCGAGGACTCCGATTGATATTTGCGTTTTTACTTATAAAGGATATTACATAACATATCTTCATGCATTCTTGAATTCGCAGATTTAATTTGTTTAAACGTATGTTTATTTCGTTAATACTTAGTGTTGATGTAGTGAAATATAACAATATATGGAACGGCCAAAGATGGATATTTTTTTAAGCGCCTGAAGTTAAACAGCTGAGCAACTCTTTAGGAGCAAGAGAGCAAGCTCTACTATGTGTTCACGAAACTTAAAGCGCGGAGTGAGACTATGTGCATTGTTTAAGTACGAACTTATTCTCGGGCCGGTTGGATTCTAGATTAGATTTTCCCTTAAGACAAAGATGGCGAACCTATTTGGATTGATTAGTAAGCTGACAGCATTTTTGATGGGATATTTAACTAAAGTTGTATTAATAATTATTTTGAACAATCAGCTAGATGCAGATTCGTAAGCAATATAGTATCATACAACAAGTAATGAGTTTTAAATATTTAGGGGTGCAGAATACCATCACTGGTATATTGAAAAATTAAATACTTTCATAAGAAACAAAAGAATTAAATATCTAACTTCCTTAAAGATGTCATATAGAAAAATAAACATCTACATAAGGAACTTAAGTTAAGGATTTATAAAAGTATCATTGGGCCATGCGAGACTGGAGCAGATACTGTAAAGTCAAATAAATTCATGGAAGTAACAGAAAATTAATGGTGGTAACGAAACTTGATAGAAACAGGAACGAAGATATCAGGGACAAATGCTAATAAACACTATTGCGTAATGGACAGAGAATAGAAGAGAAGAATGGAATGATTATATTTCAAGAATGGCACTTGATAGAACTGAAAGAACATCTAGAGATAGTATTTCAGAAGGGGGCATAAGCCCAGAAAGAAGGGAAAGATGAAGCAATTCATGTTCTAGGAGAAGCAGACTAGTAGCCTAATTTAAGAGTAGAAGAAGAAATCTTTTAATATGAACTAATAAATATACATATAAAAGAAAGTATACAGGAAAGTGTAGGTAGGTGGGTCTATGCACAGTGCCTTTCTTTCATACAGTCGTACTGCATGGCACCTCGCGCGGTGTCCTCCACAGTTCGGACTCCCGCCAAAATAATTATATCTGAAACATTAATATCCCCATTAACCGCCTCACGTTCCACAGCTATAGTTACAATTACAATGATAATAACCTTACCACAAAGATGCCACTCATTAATGGCATCTTCTCAAGAAATTTTCATTTACCCTCCAGAGTCCAATATCTGAAATTGAGGGAATTTTGTGCCTCATATTTTCCTTTGACCTTCTTTCTACATTAGAAAGGTAATAACACTAGGTAATAATAGGAAACGTGCGTGACCAGTGTTAGGGAAATGCTATTATAGTACCATTTAAACCACATGTGTCTTGTGACAGTTGCTGAAGGGGCACGTTTCTAAAACCTCCCCTCCGCTGTTGCTCTAACCAGGAACGTGCCGCCATCCGCCTTTCCTTTCGGTACAAGCTAAACTATGAGAGGTGCTATGTTGCCGATTACTATACATTGTATCACGTGATATTTACATTATGTACTGTTAGTTGTTGCGTGATCGTGAGCGGAGGGTTATGCTTCATGCAGGGACTACCCATGGGCTTGTCCCGAACCCTATCCTTATGTTTCGTTCGAAAACAAATAGGCCTGGCACGAGGGAATCAATGTGACCCATTTTTCATTTAACTTTCAAGAGAGGTGTCAGAAATGTTTGCCTAATACAGGCCTCCAGATTCCACAATAGTTATAGACTACGTCGCTTATCATTCGGTGGTGGAAAACTAGACATAGCAGCTGCAGCAGCAACAGCAGTAGTAGTAGCGGCAGCGGCGGCGGTGAATGCACCTAAACACCAAATATATATCTACTTAGCGTTTATGCCAATGTTTCGGTACAACTAAGTTACAGTCCTATAATTTTTTTTAAACATTTTGTTTCCAAATTTATACCTTACTCACATTTTATGGATTTTAGAATATAGAAGTGCCATATTTCTATACAGTAAATGAAGTCAAATTAATAATGCAAAATAAAGTAACACATTGTGTTCCAGAATTGCTTTTTAACTTAGGTAGCAAAATACACAACTAGTTATATACTGACCTGCCTCAAGACACCTTGCCAATTGCAATTTTGTTTAAGTTTGGATTGTGGAAGTCTAGCACTTTCTTCCGGAATTTCATGGAGAAAGTTCGTAGGGGGTCTTTAGCCTCCTATCCTTGCTTATTCCTTTCTGAATCACGCCAGATAACTTTGTGCTTGTAACTTTGTTACATTTTCATGAAACGGAGAAGCGTATTAGAACAGAGGACAAACCGGGATAATTTAGTACGAAACAACTTTCGTAGCACACATTTTTAACTGAAAACAAAATTTTATGATACTTTACGTTTAGGTATTGTATAGATTCAGTTTGAATAAAAACTTCAAGATTAAGCTAATTCGTGGTATACTCATTATTATTCTACTCATTTAACTTTCTATTTCATACGTTGAAGTCATACATGAGTTAATTGCAAATAAAATGAAATATCCGTGAACGCAACAACTCTCGAAGGCAGACAGTCCAATTGCAGACGATTTTCTGATCAATGGCATAATATCCATTAAGTAATTAAACTTTCAATACGCATTATTGCGGACACGGGCACCAAAATGCAACAGAATTTAAAATATAACCCCTACTTTCAGACATGAAAAACATGTAATTATGCAATACGTGATGCACTTACCAAAGGATAACATGAAGTTTATTATCACATAGTTTGTAATTGCTGGAGGATAGGGATGAACTACTTCTGATTTTTAAGTTGACCAAAGCTTGAGAGGACATTAAACGTGGCTCTCACTGGACTTCTTGCTGTTGTTGCTGGCAGATCTACCAATGATTTACGCATTTTAGTGTGCTTGAAATGGCTCGGCTAAAGAGTTTAAACTATGGCCGAGTCAAACTGGACATCATACAGCATTAAAAACGTGACAAACCTGATGTACAGAAGCTAAATATTGAAAAACGCAGGTGGAAGAGTATTGAAAAAGAAATACGAGAATTAACCAAGGGAAGTCATCGTAATTCAATGAACTGCACAATAGAAGCCTTGAAAATGGCAATGGAGCCTATTGGCTGTGGTGAAATAATTGAGTAAAATAAAAACTGTAAATGTCCTGTGATAGGATCGGTGATTTAAACTGAATCTTGGAAATCACCATTGGATTATGCAATATCGTCAATTATCGAAGACTATTAAGTTCATTGGATACTATTCTTCATGTAGATGAAACAAGGTTATATTTTCCCACTTTGCTTGATAAAACGCTTTGTTTTAAAAACCAATTATGTACCGTGGGAAAGTTACCAGGGAATTCCTTATGTGCTCATGCAAGCAACCATGGAGAACGGGAGATATCAAGTTTGGTATTTAACCCCAATGATTTTTAGTTATGCTGTTCACAAATAACACAGACATACATGGAGCTAATTATGAAATGCACCTTTTTGGTTCCAGGATGTCTCAAAGGTTTATTTCAAGTGAAATTTCGATACCAAACTTTTGAGTGGAAGGAAATATTTCCTGTGTTTACTACTCGTATATGTAAGTAGTAGAGAAAGTAAACAGTCTTTATTTGTCATAGCTCAGTGCCAATGTCCCTTAATCTAAAATTCCTTGCAGATGGAGTACCATAGCTGTTTACAATATAGGCCTTTATAACGGTTAACAAGGACGAAGTTTATAAATTCCACATTTATTAACACATGACTATTAAAATTACACAGCAAGTAACACAGAATTTCGTTAATGTGTATACAAATGTTCATTTCAATATCTCTGGTGGTTTTCAAATTATAAATTGTTTAATTATTTTAACGATGGTAAAATAAAAAATGGTCCATACATTGAAAAACTTAAAATGTTATTAATATAAATATTTATTTTGACCCTGACCAACATTTAAACAAGAATAGTATTTTTGGTGATGTTGTAGCCTTTTTAGAAAAAAATTAAAATCCAGTGAAAAACAATCTTTTTCTCAAATTTCAATTGTTAGATGAGTAAGTAATCAAATTAATATTTCTGCAATTATAACCAATTAAACCAAGCAGGATGGCTCAGGCGGCAACTTGCATGGCCTACATTCGGTAGGTCCAGGGTTCGATTCTCGATGACCCCCCAGTCTGACTCATGGTTTTTCGGGGCTTTCCCGTGTTATCAGTCGAGTGTTGAAGTGGTTTCATTCAGGTCTGCCATTTCGTTTCACTTATCATTTTATTTATTATTTATCTCCTTGATGTCTTACAGGGTTGAAAGCGTCGGCCATGTATTTCTGTACACCGTGGCAGGGGAAAAGGATGCTCTCTGTGAGCTCTATTCGTCCCTCAGCTTCGGTCCTGCTGTCCGCGTATCCGAACTCCTTTGAGAGCTTTAGAGCTCTTCTGTGTGGAGAGCCGTCCACTATACTATTAATTTTGCATGCCTTTTTTTATACAATTGGAGCAAAAATTGCATCTGGAACATTTTAATTGCACAAAACTGTAGAAAAAAGCGAGGAAAACAGCTTTAATTTCTAAAGAACTGTCTCGCTTTGTGCGTAGACACATTTAAACTCGTGTAAAACTATTTCTATCGTCGGTAATGGACACGAAATACAAGTTGTGAAACTGAATAATTCAGTCTAAATCGTGGACCCATAAATGAATCATGGAGCTTTTTAAACATTTCACTCAATTTTCATATACGTGTTACCTCCAAACGATCGTATATGGAGCTTTAGCACACAAAGTTGATGTTACTTCCTATCAGTAAGTTCTAAGCAAAATGTCCAATGGATTCGTATGTCAATGTTAACTGTTGCCTATTCTACCTTTCCAAGTTTAGCCTACAAACAGAATGTGTGAAGGAACTATTAATTATTACCCTCTATTTTCTTTACAGATGCTGTTACCAACTGAAAGAAGTCGTCTGGAATGTATTTGCTCCCATCACTGAAGAAATGTTGAGGAAAAATTCACATCGTACTTGGAGAACAATAATCGTCTACCATGAAGATGATGGCGTACACACCGATGTTCTGGAATAGATGGTTGTCTGTATCTTCACCTGGTAGCACACACATTCGTCCATCTTCAGTCAGCTATAAGAGTTCAGAAGTGCCACACATCAATATGTGCAGGCTACATATGAGTAACGGAATTCTTGGCTCCTCCTGTATATTAATGTGTTTTTAGCCATTACTTGACAGTAAAATAACAAGTAAATAACTCGAGAGAATGTTTGTATCCAGTTCTTAAAATATTATTTCTCATCTTTGCAAGCTGCTGAATCTAAGTAATAAATCCGTTATTTATCTGATATTTACTTTTAGAACAAGTACCTCGATATCGACATTTTGGGTGGAATGCAATGCAATCCCTTCCTACTCGCTATGAGGTACAGACAGTAAAATGCGTCAACAGATGACAATGTGTGTGCAACCTAACGTGAAAATAACAAACAATGACAAAGAAGTCTGGAATTACGCTTTTACTTTGTTGCCTGTAGGCTTTGTTAGCCGCAGTGACGAAAGGTTCTATGAAATTTTACTTCGTATATTTGCAAACTGTAGTTTCAGGTACACCTGCAAATTCAGGCCGACCCTCGTAGCCGTAGTCGCAGGAATGTATAGCACCGGCGCTCCGCCAAGCTAAGGGTCGCGGGGTCGAGTCCCGCTATGGGCATCGGTGTTCCTGTGTTGTGTAATTCTGATAATAAGCGGTAACGAAACAGTACAAACACAGTAATCATAAACTGGGTAGAGCAAGGGAGCTTTCTTAAACAAATTCAGGCGCTGAAAGCTTCACTGCAGTAACCAAAGTTGGTACAATCGACTATCGGTATGTCTCCCATAGAGAATCAATTGTTGCATTAGCTAATACCGTTTCTTTAATCTAGTGAAAACGGAATGCTATTTAGTGACATATTTATTCAATGATCTCTACAGTCTAAAGCTGCGCTAATAACACAACAATACTCAGAGAATTCAAGTCAATAACCCTAAATAAATAAAATGATGCATTCATTTTGACATTATTATTGAATCTGGATTTCCACTGAAACCTTCTTCGCCTGCTTCGAAAGCCTGGCATTTAGAGTGGCATTCACTCCTTCCCTTTCCAGGTAATTCAAATACTTCTCATTAGAAATGCAGTTTTTGGACTTCTTTGGTGTGACAAGAATTTTAAGATCAAATGTATGTTTGCTTCATGTGTTTATTTGAGAGAGGATTATTGTATTTGGTAAGGTGCATTAGTATATTCCAGTATGATTTACGCAACAATAAGCACTTATTCAGCAAAACTGCAATAAGATGACTACATAAGTCGTAGCTGTCACCAAAAGCGTGGAAATCATCCTAGCATCAAGATGCAATGCCTTTCCTGCAGTTACCGTCAGTCTTATATCAACTAGTTGCCGTGAAAATGCTTGAAGCTCTTCTGTGGTATCTCGATCAAATGATTTATCGAGCATCAGTCGATGGACAATAGATAATGTCCGATTTGCTTCATCATATACTCCTTGCCCACTCCACGCTAAGACGAGAAACTTTATGAACGGAATAATCGCGAACAGGAAGCAGAATATGGTTTTGTTCAGCTGGTCGCTCGAGAAAGCAGAATCTCCAAGCGTTCGAATGTAATTTACTGTGGAGTAAATTTGAGAAACGAAGAGAATAAGGTCTCCTGTCAATTCGAGTGGAAGAATTGAGCCGTATACGGAATTAGTTAATTCAGCAATATCAGTTAACATAGTATATACCTCTCGAAATAGGTGAATAGTCTCTGATGCACTAATTCTGGATATATGTCTAAAGAATCTTCTTTTAGCTGCGCCGTCAAAATTCTTTAATTCTTCAAGTTGGTTATTCATTCAACTTAAGCGATGTTTTAAGAATATGAGTGCATCAACGAATTGGATATCTGCTACATAATTTATACAACGAGTACTTTGTGAAATAGAAATAAAAATAACTTCTTTGAAATCATTTACCCATACACTCATGTGATACACACATATAACCACCCAGAGAATAAGAATGGAGCACAACTCCCAAATCAAAAATTGTCTTGTGTTGCGGTACACTTCCTGTGTCCGTGCCTTCAAGAGAATTTCGTCAACGGTGCTCATTATTTGAAGCGCTTGACGAATGCTTTTCCATTTGGTTGTCACAAAGGAGAGAATGTAACCTATAACCGTTAACTGGGAGGATATAGTAGCTACAAAATATGACAAGTAGATACCATTTGCTAAATTGTCCGCGTAGCTTATATAGAAGAATATGTTGTTTATAATCGACAAAATAAGCAAACTAACAGCAGCAAATACTGCCCAAGTTGCACTTTGGACAATGGTAATGCTTGGTGAGGTAATCACTTTATAAGGAGCTAGTTCAAATGCTCTGGTCTCTGTATACAGTGGTCTAATCGAGTTCCAGAAGTTGACGGTCATTATTCCTTTACTCTAACAGATATACTCTGGATCCCACAAAACTTGAGGGGAATGTGGATAAAGATATACTGTTTCCTTTGCGTGATAAATATGCTGCTGAACCTGTGACTGTCAAAACCTTAGTAATATCTTTTGTACTCAGTCCTGAAGAGTCTCACAGATAATCCACTCAGTTTGACTGAGTCACGCTATTGCTTGGGTCGACCTACACATAAAACCACTGTCTACAAATGAGCACCCGATGCACCTTGGGACCAGACTACAGTGTTGAATTTTGGAAGGAGAAACTGTACTGAAGTTCTTGCGTAATGAAATTGGGAATGCCTTATAATTACTCGACGCAAAATCGATCAACCTTGTTCTAATCACTTAAATTAAAGCAGTGAATATTTTATAACTTCTTGTCAATATGAACACGTCTAACTACTGAAGGATCTATTTGCCATTTCAGTGCTTCTCAGACACAATGTTTTCCTATATTTACGTGAACCACTACGGTTAATAGTTCATGAATAATACATTTATACATTTTAAAACGCATAATAAATGTACTTTTATTCCAACCAGTCTTTGGTATTAGTAGTAAGGACACTTTAGCCTGCCAATCAAATTGAGGAATTAGGTTACATGACCTCCCTTCTCAGCAATTAGATTGTTTCACGAGAAAAATTTTAAATCGGAAGATAAGTGAAGAAACACTTAACTGATCAAAACAGGTGGGTTTTTGAAGGAAATACAATTTTGCATTAATAATGGTGATGGTTATAATAATTATGATAAACATTCTGATGTTTTACACTCACATGACTTTCTCTACTCTTGTACAAACTATTTTTACAAAGGCTTCTTCTCCATATGCTTCATGTTAATCGAGATATCGAGATGTTAATCCTATTGCTAATTTTCTTGTAGATGCAAGGGAAATTGGTAGGCTTTAAGCTATAATCAAATATTTTAAGAGCTGGTTGCTACGTAGAGTATTCTATACTCTTTGCATTACCAGGACAAAAAAATGAATAACGAAGTGGAGAAAAAGTACAAGTATTGGAAAATTTAAGGGAATAACAACCAATTACTCGAAAATGGTTCACTCAAAAACAAAAAATGTATATGACATAAATTGTGTGTTTCAACGCGATCTACATTTTTTGTGAAATTTTGTCTATCTCTTATGTTTTACCAGTTATGCAAAAGTCGTTCACAATGAAGAATACTTTTGGAGACATTCCCAGAAAATTCGAGATATACATTTCATTTTTCATGAAAATATCCTAAACTTATGATATTTTAATCAAAATCGTTAGAGCCATTTTTGAGAAAATTAAAATTTTCGAAAAATGTTCCACGTAAAGGGTAAGCTGGGGTGGGGGGAGTTTCTTGAAAACCTTCGTGTCGTAACTCGTAAAGATACTGAACCTAAATACCTAGTTTGGTGTTTATCCGACTGTTCGTTTCTGAGTTATGCTGTTCACAGACACACAGACACACACAGACACACACACGGACATGTTTCCGAAAATGCTTTTTTTGGATTCAGGGGTTCTCAAAACATGTATTTCCGGTGGGATATCGGTATCGAATTTTCAGGTAGAATATAATACTTCCCCTACTTACTATACTATTAGAGAATGTAAAAAGAAAACGATTGTGTGTAAAACATCAATTAAAACAATAAGTTTTCAACACTATATTTTCCAACCAAACTCTATAATTTATCATGTATATTAATTGCACGTTTTGCTTATTCTCATTTAGCTTCCTTCTGCTTTCCTTTTTTCTTTGTTATTTGTTTTGTAATTATTATATCTAAGTACTGTCCCATTCAATGTATGGATTGGCAGCATCAGATGGATGGTTTTTAGTTTTTGCTGTTTTTGTGTCTAAATTGGAAACCTCCTTATTTCATTTTGTCATTGATTTTAGTCCCTCATTATGACCTCTGTCGTACTAGCAAAACTTGCCCAATATGTCGCTACATACTGTTGCTTTTTCCTATCAAACCGTTAGTACCTTATAACACACAATTATAATGGTTCTATCTGCTGGTGTCTGTGTAAAGAATTATTGTCTCTCTACATATCCTTGTGTGTAAACCATTTTATATGCTACATCGCTGTCGGTGCATTCATTGAAGTTTAAAGAATACCTTTACTTATCCACACCGCAGTGGCGTTGACAATGGCGCTTGCCACTACCATGACTGCTCCTCAATAGTTTCATATTCATCTGTAAATACTAATATTAGAAAGAGAGCAAGGTGTTTGTGTGTGTGTGTATGTGCTAGTGTACTCTATTCAAGTATCATCAAGTGTAGTTCTCTATTTTATAAAGGTATGTAATTACTTTTAATATTCTTTTTATTTTAATCAATTCTTATATTCTTACTCATCAAGCCTGCATCGTTTACACAGATTTCTTTTCCGTATTATATTTCGCAGTCTGTCATACCCTAGTTTCCAGGATTCTTGTATTGTTATTTTGCTTGCAAGTAATAAATTGAATGTGGGTATCTGCGCTTGCAATCAACGTCTATTTGTATTTATATAACCAATGGCATCATGATTATTAATAGGTGGTTTCGTTATAATTATTTTGCATTCATCTTGTGATGTCTACACTCTCTCTTGTTTGGACATTGTATGGCAAAAATAGGAGTGATTCTTTCTCATTATTATTTCACCTTTTTGGTGAACCTTCTACCTAAGCTGATGGAGCACATGTGCAACGATCAACCCTACAAGTGCGTGGAGAAGAATTTCCTCTTAATGGTAACGCACAAAAATACGCATGTACAAGCTTCACTCATACATTTAAGCCTACGAAATAAGTAATCTACTATGTAATGGTAACATTCTGCAGCATCAATTAGACAAGTATAATGTGACAACACATCTTGTTAAGCATTGTGCACAATTAGCTGCTAATTGTAGAAGTTTGTTGTGCCCAAAGAAAAGCCATAGTATTTTGTTCTGTATGATACAATCAGCTGAACTGAATTCTATATTATTGGAAAATAAGATATAAACAAAATAAATATTCTGTGTTGTGTATTTGTTACCTCTTCCTATTTCCTGCACTTAAAGCTTGTTGCATTCCCATTGCATATGCATCAGCAACTTTCTAGAGGCATTTATATTCTGTCAGGCATCAACTTGTACTTTGTACTTCGTAGCAACTATTCGCCGAGACGATGGAGGACCATTTGGAACAAATTCACGAATCCGAAGATACCCGCAGACTGTAAAGCTGCAGTATACTCGGCTGTCAACGAGGTTGTTCCGACAGCTGACAAATTTGGTGTCCTGTCGCCTGAGCCTTTGTACTTTCTATTTGGGACTGGGTATATGGACGAATCTAGATGATCTGCAGGGGCGTATATGTGTCTCCACTGGAAGACTATCTGACCCTCGAATTCCATCAAGATGATAAGCAGCTGACGGATATCTTTACCTGGGTAATCTTTCCCACCTATATTTGGATAATAAGACTTGGAGACGCGGCGACTCTACAGGCTTTCCAGATCTTTATCCGGAAGGAACGCTAGGAGATAAAGAAATGGGCCCCTCTGTCCTTGGATCTCTCACACTAAGGACACTCTATGTGCTAAATGTAGAAAGGCGTGCTATTTTAAACTTTTCCCGCCAAACGATCTGATTGATAGAATAAGAGGTCACGTGACAAAATTACGCAATTTGATTGCCGGTCTAAAGGCGCCTCCTCACTACTTGAATTGTTTTATATAACTAAACACCGACACGCTAACACCTTTCTGGTTTTACACTGAGATTAACACACTTGGTCAGATTCAACCCACAATAATAGGGGAAGCTGATCTGGAAATGCTTTTTAAGATAATATGTAATCGAGACTAATGTTGAAGAGAGAGAGAGAGGGCGGAAGAGGGAGAGAGAAAGACAGAGTGATGAATTCTGTGCTTGCACATGCACGTGTATTTTTTTGGCCAAATTACGCGACATTAGGTCTGAAGTTGCACCTAAAATTGCTCAAAAAATGGGATTGTTTAGAAAAATCTATTCTTTACATATCCAAAACCTTCCATGCGCATTAAATATTCACCAAAGCAATGTAATTGACAAACATAGACACAAATACACGGCCTAAAATATAATATAAATAACATAAAGTATATTAGAATTTAGCTTAATAAAAGATTAAATAATTTAAAGAATATGTAAATGTGTTAATAAAATTAAGAGCCAACTTAGAAAAATATTGTAACCAAACCAAATATTCTTATTGATGTCTTAATATAAGAGTGTTTATCATGTCGAAAGCAAGTTTATGAAAAATACAAATGTGTTGGTTTTACATCTAATGCCTTAATGAAAATTAAGCCTACAATTATTTTGTATATCAATTTTGATTAAAAATGACAGAGTGAAAACGTTTCAGCTAATTTAAATAAAATTTAGTGGGTTTTTATGAATAAGATATTTAACAACAGTTAGATAATAAAAATTCCGACAACAAATGTGGTAGTTAGAAAACTGGTTTCTACTGTCTGCTGACCTGTGAAAATACTTACTCGCTTTAGATACTTATATCGATATTTAAAAGCATTGTTCCATTCAGTGATCAGTGCAACAAAACATATCGATAAATTTTATAATAAAATGCTATGGTTATTCTTAAAATAGGATTTTGTCGAATCCTTGTGAATTAGATAGGAGAGATTAAATCTATAGATGCGATATGAACCAAAACTGTTTTGATAAAAGTCAATTAGAAATGATATTCCACAAAAAGCAAAATATGTTACTATGAAACAAATCGTGATCATATAATTGGATCAACTCCATTTTCGAAAGGGAAACTTCTTTCTCGATCTTCAGTATTTTTATAAGAAGTTGTATTCCATACAGATGTCAACAAAGTTCACTCGAATTTCGTTGGATATCAACAGATATACGTATAAACGTCGAAGTAATGTCTTCGATCATTAGCTCATTACGTGACGTAATTAGGTTTTCTTCCATCTTTAATGTAATGTAAGCATCCTCTGTTTATAAGCTTGAGATTTCTTGTATTGTTAGGTTTTGCAAATCATCTTAAATTGTGCGATTTGTGTAAGTGAGTGCTGGTTTTAAAAATATCTCCGCACTTATTGTAAAAAATCCTAATTGCATGTGATGTTCACATAAAAATTATTTTGAAGAATCAGTTAGATGCAAATTAGTATTGAAAATAGAATAATACTAGTAATGGCTTTTAAATATTAAAGGGTGAGAGTACCATCACTGGTATATTGCAAAGTTAAGTACCTTTACAAGTTAATATCGCAAGATTATATGCAAATTGACCAACATGAACAATAGTAAACGAAAATTGCACAGGGAAGGCGCTTGAGTGGCTCAGCTGGGCAAACTATCCATTCTGGATTCAGTATTAAGTCACAGTAACTAAGAATATGATTTTATCTTGATAACTCAGGTACAAGCTTTGCATTAAATTTCAGCAAATACCTTATTTATTTGTGAATGTAATCAGCTAATATTGCAATATTAAAAGCAAACTCGCTTTCGTAAGTGTGAAACAAGGTGTACACTAAAACACCAGTACTCGCAAATCTTGAATTACCTAAGTGGGCAATCTAACCTTGCTTTACTATAAAATCTGAACAACTATCTAATTTAATCTGGAAATCTAAAGCCCACTTTATGTGCTCGATTTACACAGCAATTTCATTCACTTGTGAATGGAAATCAGATAAAATTGCATGACTTTCATGAATGAGAAACAAAGGTAAAAGTAAATCACTGATGCTAGCAACCTTGATCTGCCAAATGACAATCTGACATAATTGTGCTTTAGTAACAACCTCAAGCAGTTAACTGAGTTAGTTCAGAAATACTAACTACTCATTCTGTACTGTTTACACAGAAATATGGTTTCCTTGTGAATGTACTTATTTAATATTGTAGCATTATATAAGAAGTTCACCTTGGTGAATGAGAAACATAGTTTAGAGATAAAATACATTAAACTGTCCCGTTAGAGGGTTATATAAAACCCTGCTCCTACTTGCTCCTAGATTTAAGATTTCATAAAACCACACAAATATGATGCTTTTATAAAAACAGCCAAAGCTAGGAGGACGAAAAAACATTAACCCTAATAAAATTTGGATAAAAGTACTAAAAGCTACAAGAGGAAAGACACTACTTAAATGAGTTGGATTAAGAAATATTACTTATTTTATAGTGCGAAAACGATCCAACGCTCCCTGATGATTACCCAATACCAAATCACTAGTAAATGCAAATATAGCTATAGATCACCTCGAGGGAAAATATCTATAAAACCCCATGAAACAACTAGTATGTAATACTCTCGACGCCACGCAGAAGTTGCTGAAAAGCCCTGAAACCATTCATGTGAAACTTTACATACTGAAATACTACCTCGACTCACCGGACACACGGTAGAATACAGCTCCTTCGCCATAGGAGTGTCTCCGACACGTTCATTCTGTCTAAAGCACCAGGCAACTCCTCCAGAAACCAAACAGGTGTCCGCGCCTGGACATCCAAGTTCTCCATTCGCCCAACAGAGTAATCGCAAACTCTTGCTAACGTAAGACAAGAGCGAAGATACTAAGTAAGGTAAGTCCAACTGATGCAAAATACAGGACTGACTCGACCAGAGCATATCTGAATCACACAGAAAGGAAAGCATGTGCAGCTGCTGTCTTTTATCCAGGGCTTACCTCCGAGTTTATTGTAGTTTTTTCTGAACATATACTTATTACTAACAATTAATTTAGAAGGTTATCATCTCGTTGCTGTCCTGAGATTCTTAAACAGTTAGATGACTCCGAGATAGTTGTTGCCTGTCATGACTGAATGCAAATGTAATGAAGCGATTTCAAATAGCTTCAAAACATTTATCTACTACAACACTTTATTTGGCACTGAATATAGAATACTACCAAACAACTTAAATATATCGCTATTAGGTACCAGGCGCATATTAAAGGTACGTTCCGTTTTGCAATAAATTACGAATAGGCAATTATTTCAGCTAATTTATTTCTTATACAAGCCATCAAACCTTACAGTAGTTTTCTATCATTTATCAAGTTCTGTCAAACATTTGTCTGAGCGTAGCATAAGCCTCTTAGAGCCTCTTTCCAAAACTCCGCCTTCAGTATATCTAGCAAACGTGTAGCTGTTTCTGGAGATAAATCTTTTCTCTTTAAAAATTAGCTGCGATAATCTCTCAGGAAGCATTTGCGGTACGCATACGAAAGCTTCTTGAAGGACATAATAAATGAGTTTTGAATCTACCAGGGGCGTTCCATAAGTAACTTTCCGTATTTTATAAAAAAAACATTACATACAATTGATCATGTTGAATTAATTTTATTTACATTGTACAATCCGTTTGTTGCTTTTCTTCATAGTCAACATATTTTTCCAAGCAGAAGCTTTTCAGAGCCAGTATTGTAACACGTCGGGTCCTATGCACGCTACCAGCTGTTCACTGACTTCACTTCATCATCGGTGTTAAAAGTGCTTACACTTGAGTTGAAGGAACAGGTGAAAATCACTTGGTACAGGCTCCGGTGAATACGGAGATACGAGAAAACCTCCAAGTTGAATTTGATCCAGGCGGAGCTCAGAAGAGTATGACGGTACAAGATCATGACTGTGAATATTTAGAAATTGCTGCAAGAATTTGCAGGATGCTATAATCTTAGCGTTTAGTGAGAAATTTCCTTTGAAGACAAGACAGCCAATAGAAATATATCCTGTGGAAATCAAGAAATTACAAGTAAAAGGTGGAAAATTCGCCGGTTGTTTAACTCTGCGAAACGAACAAAACAATAGTGTGCTTATAGGAGCTCATTAACACAATACAATGACGTCTTAAGGAAGACTAAAAAGGACTCCCGGAGCCTATTAAGAGTTTGAAACGGCCCCAGAATCTGCTAGACTTCAGAAGGCTCTTAGGAAATTCGCATAAAGCTTTTATAGCAATCTCAAATTGGAAACTGGAGAATATACTAAAACAGAAAGGAGACAATGGAAGAAATTATTCCAGAGCACTTCCCTGGATCGATCATACTTTAACAATCTGAGGAATAATGGGACAGTCTGGAGCTAACAATTTTAGGAAGAGAGCATCCAGGGCAGACTGGTAACTTGCCAAGAAGTCATCAAATATGAAAAACTACAATAGGCAGTGTTCTCATTTCAACTCTGAAAATCTCCAGGAAGCGATGGAACAACGCTCCTTATGATTCAGCGAGGTTAAGATGAACTATGAAAAATTTTGACACAAATCCTAAGAGCATTCATAGTTAGGATACATTCCAATGAACCTGAGGCATTTAGGGCGGTATTTGTACCAAAGCAAGGTAAATAGTTGGTGATTGCTAAGTCTCTAAAACCAATCCAAAACCAATCCTCAAAAATCTTGAGAAATTAATAAAAGAACACATAAGAAGAGATTCTTTGGAGGTAAATTCTCTGCAAAGGAATCAGTATGCCTATCGTGCAGCCAGACCAACTGAAACTGCCCTTCTACAGGTCGCTTATAGACTGGAAAACACAATTCAGAAAACTGCGGTGACAGTTGGTGCCTTGATCAATAATGAGGATGCCTTTAATAACACATTCTTTAATGCAATAACTCTGCTGCAATGAAACATGCAATTGTTGAAACTTGTATCGGTGGATCCAATTCATGCTGAGAGGAGAATAGTTCATACAAATCTCATAGGTAGTAGTCTAACTGCAAAGTGGTCCACAGGGTAGGGTACTATCACCCCTATGGAACCTGGTGGTTGATGGCTATTTGTTCAAGTAAGTAACATAGGCTTATATGCCAGCGGCTATGCTAATGATATCGTTATAACAGTTCGAGGTAAATACACAGGAACAGTCAGGGAACTCGTGCAGTCGACCCTGAAGACTGTGACAAACTTGTCTGTGTATGAGGGCTCGACTATTAGTCCTCATAAAACACCCATGGTACCATTTATCATTAGAAGAAACAGAAAGAAGTTTGAGCTTCTATAGGTATTAATTCCCAAGATTTCTATGGGTTGTAATCCCCAGGACCTAGTGATTAGGAAGTAAAGAACTTAAAATGCCCGAGGGTTAGGAATCACCCTTGAATAGAAAATGGATTGGAATCAACATTTCCAGAAAGCAATAAAATGTGCGAGAACATTCTTTGAAATAGTTACAGGCATGCATAGTAAAAGATGGGAGCTAAGACCTGCTGTGATCCATTGTAAATGTACCAGGATAATCATATCATCGATAATCTATGCAACAGTGATTTGGTGACTTAAAGTCCCTCAAACAGGCTCTAAAATCAAATAAATAACTCTTAAAAAACAACCTGTAGCTGTTACAGGAGTCATAAAAGCAACTCCTACTGTAGCAATGGAGACACTCTTGAAGTGACTCCGTTGCATTTAAATGTAATGAAGGAGGCAAGAATGGCACCCTTTAAACTGCAACACGCTAAGAAAATGAGAATTCCAGAAATAGACACAGTTTTGCTAATAATTATAAATGCGTAGGAGATGCATCTTTATAAACGCAGTCAGACTATATAATTACATTTAAACACCTTGTAAGACCTTCTATGTCATCATTGATCCGGAACGTTGTACGAATAGAACTTTGAAAACACCTGAGAAAACTGATGTGTTTACAGGATGGCTCAGTAACAGCATGCGGAGTATATAGCATAAGACCACGGTGAACTGATTCTATATTGGGCGCGAAAGACGGGTATTTTTCTCAGAGACCTCCTTATCAGGCTTGAGATTCTTTTACGTGCCGTAAATTTACGACACGGAAGCACCAGCTTTAGTTCCCTTCCGAAGGAAGCTGTGCTAAAGATTCTCTCTTAGGTGAATATACTACTGTTTTTGAAACAGAAATTTATGCTATTATTCAATGTATACTTGAAAACATAAAGAAAGCTTACACTGTTAAACAGGTCCTTATCTTCTCAGATAGACAACCTGCGCTTAAGGCTGTAAGTAGTCACAGGGTAATGTCAGGACTGGTTCTAAACTGCCTAAAAATGCTTACACCCTTGGCAGAACAGAATGCAGTTCAACTCATGTGCGTGCCAGTTCAAGTGGCGCAAACGGAAATGAAAAAGCTGTTGAACTTGCAAGTTAAGAAACAGCTTCAAAATTTATCGGGCTACAGCCAGGTCTAGGAACACATAGTTGTTTAGGAAAACAGGCTATCAAGGACTGTATAACATGATAAAGTCTGACTTAAACCTGCAGGAAAAAAACCACGATAAAGAATTTATTAGAAGACTGTGTTAGAAAAGAACCGAAAGATTTCTTAAATGTAGTAGAATTCAGCAGAGAAGAGTAATTTTAGTTCTCACTGCAGTATACTGTTGGTGGGAGAGCATAACTCGCAGTATGTCCGATATATTAATATATGAATTAATATATGAACTATGGTGATACTGATAATTATCTTTTGTTTTAGTTGTTACTCTTAAGATGTTGTTTTTATTTCTTGCCACGGCTGATGTTATTTAGGTTTTGGTAGAGCTTGTATAACTTTGCAGGGTGTGTTACGGGAAGGAAGGTAATAAGTAACAACTCTAACAATAGATTAAGTTAATGAAGAACACTATGCTTTAATGGCAGACGCATTTACTGTCCTAGTAATAATCTACACAGTTCTTAAGTTATTTGGAGCTGTAGATCGGTCGAGCCCTACCACGTGCGTGCGTCAAGCTTGCGGTCGCTGAGCAATCAGGTATTTTATCCGTGCTCTAGAAATAATTGTAGTAGTTATCACACGTTCCTATGGACGTTTAAATTGATAAAATTTCAACGTTCCTACTACATTGTGAGAAGTAACTAATAACGCCTGCTTCTGAGAGCTTATATGTATGTTATTCACATCGCAGCACTTTATACTCAAGCGCTTTGGCTGATGGTATCACTACAACTAATATTTTTGTACTTAAAGATTTTAAAACATATTCTTCCCTAAAATTTCATTGTCTGTCTTCGTTCAGCTTGGAACCTTCCAGAAGACTTACCCGGCTATTGTTCGACGTTTGGAAACATGTGGCCTCTCTACAAAAATATGTTGTGTTCGCTTGTCGCCTTTTCTATTTCACACAGACTGAAGGTCTGGCTTTTATGATTTTCCCGTACAAGTCCTTTTTGCCTGGGCACTAATTCTAACACAAATATATGTTTGTCGGCTTTTAACAAGGGTTCCACAGCTCCAGCTACACTTGCACATACATAAAACGTATGCCTTAACTTCTATTTATACATGTATTTTTCTTATTAGTACCATTTCACATTATAATTCACATTATTATTATATATATGGCATATATAACCATAGTTACTGTCTAAAATATGCCCCCTTTAAACATATTTAAAATTTATATTTATACATGCAAATTTTTAATATTGTTTAATTTCTCATGAATATATTGATCATGCTATAGGTGTCTAGTGTTCTTGGCACACCCCATACATCTGTGAGAATTTGCTCACTCTGTTACGGTCCTTTAGTATGGGTCTCCTACCTGACTTCATACTATACAATAACAACACATCCTTCACTGCACTTTGTATTGTGTTTTCAGCTAAGTCATTATAGTTGTTTGACTCGGGTTAAGTTTTCAAACACCGCTGCTGTGTGCAAAACACGTTCCTTCACTATCCTTTTAGTATAAATAATTACAATGGATATTGACACGTATTAACTTAATGGAACAAAACCTGTTGAATAATATACAATCCAGATACATTCCTTTATGTATATCAGATTGTAATGTGACGTATATGAAAAAAACACACAGAAAATGATTATACGTACATAAAATTGAAAAATAATTGACATTTACTTGCTATTTTTTTAGGTTGTTCTAGTGTTTGAACTATGGCATAGTTATTGTATGAGTTATTTCTTACTTCTATCTATTTACATTAGCATATTTACACACAGTTTACAGTAACTAAAGCTTTATGAGATCTTATCATTTGAGTTTTCTGGTGATTATTACACTTATATATATCTCAAGTACATTGGAGCTGATCAACTCTATGATTTTATATACATACGCATATATAGTTTATCTATTTTTACAGGTCTCAAACATACTTATTTCATTCTCTTACTCCCTACATTTACAATTATTTACAAGGCTATCCACTGTTACGATCCGTACCATTGTTTTTAACTTTATTTCCCAATATTCTTATTATAAGCCTTCTTTTCTAATGATCATGTTTTCTTTTTCTAGTTTTGTCGCGTAGTACTCTGAAAGGTTCGAAATTTAACTCACCGTCGGCCATCATCTGTAGCCATTCCAAGGTTAAGTACCATGAGATATCCTGCTAAGTTATTGGCTACATTAGCATTAGATTCTACATTTGCATGTTGGCTACTAAATATTGCAGCTGCTATAGGAGAAGCTGAAGCACCTCGTGGACTACTGAAACCAGAGGATATGGTACACCTTTCAGTTACATTATTTTCATGCATATTTACATGGTTCACAGCATCAGTAATTGTACTATTGTCTACCCTAGTTCTACCCTTCATGATTGAATTCAAGCTATATTCTAGTTTCTCAAATTTCTGAATGCTATCCTGCACTACAGATTCAAAATTTTCCTGCATTACTTTACCTTCCTTTTGAATATCGTAATTTCTCCCCTTATGTCTATTTGAATTTGCACTAAGTCTGCATTTGTATGCTCTATAATTTCCCTTAATTCAGTTGTCTGTCTATCCAACTTAGTACTCATTTCTTGACTATTTATGCTAATCTGACTAGCAATTTTAACTTCAAGCTTTTTACATCGGTTATTAATCTGTTCTTCCATCTCTGCATGCAGTGCTCTACTAGTATCATTTAATTTCATTTCTATTCTCTTAATTTCAGACCTGTTTTCCTTTAAGTTATTTACAAACTGTCTACCTAGTTCTTGGCTTTGCTGATCTAGCTTTTTATCTAAAGCTATTTTAATTTGCCCCAGTATCTCAAAATTCCTTTCAATTTCCTTGTTATTACTACCTAGCTTTTTATCCAATTCTTTATTATATTGATCTAATTTATTGTCCATATCAGTTTTAAGGTTTTATGTTTCCCTAAGAATTGTCATCAGGTTAAGCTGATCGTTATTACCTAGCTCGGATATTTCCCTTTGAGTTGTGTTGTCTTTCTGAGGGACTGCATTATCATGTAACCCTGTATGTTTCTTGTTCATTCTCGTTTCTGTTGCCTGACCCTGTTCTGTACCTAACAGTATTTCTGCCCTTACACACTGTTGAACTTCCATATTATCTGTTTCTGCTACTATATTTTCACTGTTATCACTAAAATTAGTTACATCTGATACATCTCTATGCAACGGAATTACAATGCTATCATTTGAATTTTCCTCTTCCATTTCTTTAGAGTGTCTATTTAATTGGATATTACTACTTACCACTTCTAAGTATCATTTACACTTGCATTGAATTATAACATGCACAATACACATTTAGAAAGAAACTTTATCACCATTACTGTATAAAGTTTTGCCTGACATTTTTGCTGTGATCTTACGGTGACTAAACGTAGAGCTGAGGTGTAGTCTTGTTGTCCGCAGTTCGTGCCCCTCCCTCATGAATAAAGTTCTTGTAGACCTAAGATGCTGTAGACGTGTTCGTTGTTTCTTGACGTTCTGCGTTGTTTAATGTCCTGTTGCAGTTTGAAGATCTTCTCGTACCCGTAGTTTTTTTTTACTTTGCACCTCGATGATTTCTCTGCTGGTCTCTGCGATATGTTTCTCTGCTGGGCTCTTCGCTGGATTTCTCTGCTGGGCTCTTCGATGTGTTTCTCTGCTGGGCACTTAGATGTGTTTCTCTGCTGGGTTCTTCGATGGATCGTCGTTGTCCCTTCCCTGCGTTCGCGTAGCTTTTATTTTTTACAAGTCACACGATGTTGGCCTCCAAACTTGCTACATTAGTCTTATCAGGATGAGTGTCAAACTTGCTACATTAGCCGCACGTTCCGGTGCCAAAATTGCTACGTCGGGCCCCACGATCGGGCGCCAAACTTGTGGTCGCTGAGCAATCAAGTATTTTATACGTGCTCTAGAAATAATTGTAGTAGTTATCACACGTTCCTATGGACTTTTAAATCGATAACATTTCAACGTTCCTACTACATTATGAGAAGTAACTAATAACGCCTGCTTCTGAGAGCTTACATGTATGTTATTCACATCGCAGCACTTTATACTCAACCGCCTTGGCTGATGGGATCGCTACAACTAATATTTTTGTACTTAAAGATTTTAAAACATATTCTTGCTTAAAATCTCATTGTCTCTCTTCGTTCAGCTTGGAACCTTCCAGAAGACTTACCCGGCTATTGTTCGACGTTTGCTAACATGTGGACTCTCTACAAGAATATGTTGTGTTCGTTGTCGCCTTTTCTATTTCACAAAGACTGAAGGTCTGGCTTTTATGATTTTCCCGTACAAGTCCTTTTTGCCTGGGCCTAATTCTAACATTAAGATATGTTTGTCGGCTTTCAACAAGGGTTCCACAGCTCCAGCTACACTTGCACATACATAAAACTTATGCCTTAACTTCTATTTATACAAGTAGTTTTCTTATTAATACCATTTCACATTAAAATTCACATTATTATATATATATATATATATATATATATATATATATATATATATATATATATATATATATATATATATGGCATATATAACCATAGTTACTGTCTCATCACAAGACATGCTCATTTGATAATGCATCTTAACACGATGGGAGTCTTTCAGGGTAACTAATAGTGCAAATTATTCAAGAAAGGACCAGAAAAATTATAGTCTGTTGTAAGCTCTTGCCGCACACGAGATATACTGCTGGGAAGTTTTATTTATTTATTTATTAATTTACTAATCGTTACAACCCGTGTTTTACATAAGGCTATACCACGGGGTGTGTACAGTTTAATTAATAAGTGCTTATATATAATTTAACCATTAACAGCTTTTAAGATTCTCGAAGATCAATTTCAGGAAGCTGATAACGTTGAACGTTTTGATATGCTATTTCATCACCTAATGTATTGACAGAGTTCAAAATATTGCTGGTCTTTCTCTGGAAAACTGTGTGCATTCCATAATGAGATGATATAGCGTGTCGTGCTTCTTCAGGGCGGTTGCAAAGTGGTGAGGGACCCTGTTAATTCTGTGGAGGTACAAAGAGAAATTTCCGTGATTCGTTAAGAATTGCTTGAGCATGTAGTTTGGTCAGAGCTATAGAGAGAGTCTGTGGAAAATAGTGGCTATAAACAGTTTGGTGTGGACTGCAACTTCAAAATTAATATACAGAATGGACTATTTAAATTGAGACTTTAAGATATCTCCAAAACCAAGCGCTGTAGGTGTAAATGTCTTTTATAAAGGTTGCTTGATATTATGGGGGAAAGTAAATGGCATTAATCGTGTTTTGTTTGGAGGACGTTATGATAGTCAGTTTAAGCTCAATTTTTTTTTCTTTAAACGCGTACGTACATTATGTATGTTGTTTTCTCATTATAAAATGGTTCATACATATCTATTTATATTGTGATGAGAAATAAGGAAACAAAATAAAAAATGTTGGTTCCCAATTATGACGAATAACTTGACTCTATATGACCATCCATGTAGGATTTGCTTGTAATCTATGGTAGTTCTATGGCTTGTGACTGTTTTGGCTAGATAGTCAGACATTTCATTTTCCCGTAGTCCAGTATGTCCTTTTACCAAATGGAGGATGATTCACGTATGCTTTTGCAGGTTTATTGTTTTCGTCCTAATGTCGACAGCCATTGGTTGTTCTGGTGTGTTTATCCCCTATAGTGAGTAGTGCTGCTGTGGAGTCAACGTTTATTGTGTAGGATGAGTTAATCTTCTTTTGTTGTTCTATCCAGTCTATTGCCATTTTAACTCCGCTGATTTCCGCTTGTAATACCGTGCACTTTTATTCAATCATATCGCTCCAATGTGTATTTATCTTGTGTTTTCCATAGCGAGAATTGCTCCCCAACGTGATTATTAATTTTTGACCCGTCCGTGTAAATCCTAACTTTAGCCCTTCCTTCTACTCCAGTAAAGTATGCGCTTATGTAATTGTACTTCGGCTGGATTCCTTTTGCTGTTTTATGGATTTCTATGTTCTGTAATCCAGCTATGACTGCATTTATAGATTGGCCATTTGAATTTGCTTTTAGATCTTTGTGCATTTGCAAAGTTTGATCCACGGGCATTGTTCCTGCGATAGCTTGGAGGGCCTCGTTGGAGACATTCTGTAAGTTTTTGTAGCAAAAATTGTGAAAGATTTTTGAATACGTAACAATGACTGGATGGATGACGTATTGGTATGTTATCTTCAGGTTGTAGAATGATGTGCTCCATGTTGCTTTTGAGCAGCGAATACGCAACGACTTGTTTTCTAAACATTGTGTGTGGAGGTAACAATCCAGTTTGCAGTCCAACGTCACTCCAAGATACTTCGTTTTTGAGACTGCTTGTAGTTTCCGTGAAATAATGGTATGGTGGTTTTGTATTCCACCTTGTTCCTTATGTACACTGATAATACAGCTGATTGATCTTTAGAGATCTTCAGTCTCTATTCTTTGTAATGCGATTTGTAGTGCTGAAAAAACATTTGAGTGATTTATTTCCGTAACTATTAATATAATCGCTCATAATAATGTTCCAAAGCGTGGGACCGGAAAGTGAGCTCTGAGAAGAACCTTTGGTGACAGTGTTTGAGTACAAGGATTTGCCTATTAGTATGTGTGTCGTTCGGTCACTTAAGCATCGTTCCACATTTTTGTAAGTATTCTGAGGGCATTTATGTTTCGACAGCCGGGAAAGACTCTCTGGACACCAAACATTATCAAAAGCACCAAATATATCAAGTGTAACGAGACAGCACCTTTAGCCTAGTTGTCCGCTGTGTCGAACGAAGATAGTGATGTCTTTAGTAGCAGCCGTTGTATATTTGACCTTTTTGAAAGCGACATTGTTGCGTTGGTATGTGTGTAGCGGATTCCAGGAAGAAACTAACGTCTCGATCACTAGTTTTTCAAAAGATTTTCCCTGGTATTCACAACAAGCTAATACCTGGATATCCTGCTACAGGACTGCATTTAGGATTGTCTGTTCTATGAATTGCAGGTACTCTTGCTTTCTCCCATTCTCTTGGGGAGCATTCTTATTGAAGGTACTTGTTGAAAATTAATATCCAATAGTCCAAAACAATCTTATACAGCTGTCTCACAATGACGATATCTATTCGTCTAGACCGGGACTTTCCTTCTCGTTAATGTTTTTTATAATTTGTCTGCTTCCTGTTCTGCTAGATCCGGATATATTTGGCAGTCTGAAGTGATTGCTATTTTCAAGGACGCACTAAAATTTTTATGTTGTTCTTAATCCTGTTCGCGGCATTTTCTGAAGAGAATTTGTTAAGAAGCGCTTTAGTCGTTTCTTGTTCCATCTTGAAGAGTTAAACTTGAAGGGGCTGATTTTCTGCGAGGCCAGCTTTACATAACTGGCAGAGTTTCTAAGGCGACTTTGTAGTATTCGCCGCATAGAATTATTTCCAGGAATTTAGTTTCGCTTTGAGAAGTTCTGTTTTTAAGTTCCTTAAAGAGCTTATTTATATTTCTTATGATTGAGATTTTTGCACCTCTTGAGTATTTGCTTAGATGCATTTACCTCTTTCCTTAGGGTACGGAATTTCTGACATCACCATGAAACGTATTTTATTGTAGCTAAAAATGGTGGAAAACAACAATCGTTGTTTTCGTTCAGTTTGTATCTGATTTTGCGATATATCCAATTGTTCCTTGGTCTTCCGAATGTATACTACTGTATTCAAGTTATTGTTGAAACGTGTTCCAGTTCCCGACTTGAGTGGTAATTGTTTTGGTAGAGTTGCTGACGTGTCAAGTAAAGTTCGTAATGACAGTAATGAGATGCAGTAGTTAAAAAGAATAAGACTGTGGTCCGATAAGGTGTCCTCTTCACCTACTCTCTAACTTTATACTCCGTGAGCTGAGTTTATTATAGTTACTGTAATAGCCAGCTTTCACTGTCGGATCGGAGTATGCGGGTCCATCCTATTCGTTTGCTGAGAGGAAACCGTGCACTAATAAGAATTCTACGAGTGTTCTGCCCCTAGCATTGATGATGTGACTATATGACATTTTGTTTACTATTTGCGCCTAGGCAACAAATAAAATTATTCGGCATTACATTACTCGAAAAGTTCCTGTTAAGGGATAAGGTTCTGTTCAAGGGTGTTATAGGGATGAATATAAGAGTTGGCACTGTGTAGTATAACTTGGGAAGATGATACCACGATGCCATTATCAGAGTTTGATAAATTATGAAGAACAATATAATTGTGAGCTGTCTTGCCTAATGAGGAGAGAAGCTCTGGGATTTTTATCTGGAGGGAAGTAGAATGACAAATAGTTTGAGGGGATAAGACAGGGAACTTCATTATAGCAATTTGGTTCTTGAATAAACAGAACATCGATGTTATTGGGTTTGGTGAGTAAAGAATGAGTAAACGCAGTTTTGCAATTGTGAGTATTTATCTGAGCACATATAAGAGGCCACAATAAGTAGTCAGTTTTACTTACTATCATTGACTCTGTTTTGTGCAGTCTTGGGCATTCGTTATCCAAGATTATTTAGTTTGTATATGATTTCTTACTGTTGTCGTGCATGTAGGTGTTTATATTCAGGCAGTTGGAGCAGCAAAAATTGTGTTGACTGACACAACGTTTCCAATAATTCTCTCCCGTGCAAGCTGCACAACTGTGTTGATTGTTGCAATATTTATGTGTGTGGCCAAATCCGAGGCATTTCATGCAAATTGTAACTAAGATGAAGTCCTCAATCTTACACATACATTATTTTAACTCATTTGAGAGCAAGCAGTTTCCTGCGCAAAATGAGGACTGACGTCGATAACAATATGTCTGGAGTCATTAAATAACAGTTTAATGAATTTTTCATTTAGAGTGAGATCTTCGGTTTCAGACAGGTCGTTTTGTTGAAGTATTGTGTCTTTAATATCCGAATCTTCAACATATTTGGGAACATGGAACTGAAATAAGATTAGTAGCCCTTTCTTTGGACGTTCTACTGTAACGGCTCACATTTTCTTTAAATCCGTTCCATCGTTTTACTGTCATTCCTGTTGATGTGTTCCATAAACAGTATATAGTATGGGATACGTTTTTTGTTTTCTATATACCCATTTTAGCTTGATATATACTGCTTCGTTTATTAGTTTTTTAATTTCATAAGAGGTGCTCTTGTGGTCTGTCGGTTTGATAATCAGACCACCTGTTTAATGGGAGTCTCCGTTAGGGTGCATCACATGATGTGTGTGTTGCTGGTGATTGCTCTGAGTATCAATGGATGTCACTAGTTGTTCACCATAAGTGCGTGAGGGTTCCTTCGTTGCCGCTATCAATTCCCTTTTTAGCAAACATTCTAAACCCCGAGTAAATGTTATTCAGTTTGTTTAAATTATAAATCATTTCACTCACGGATTTCAGGGATTCTTCTTTTAAAGTTTTGTATATGTTGTTGCTGCATGAATGCAGGGTTTGTTTTACCTTTTCAAGATGTTCATAAAATACTGACACCAACTCACTTCCATCCTCTTCCGCCATCTTCACCTTCTCTTGCGAAAATGTTTTTGAAATCAGAGGAGTTTGAATTTGTGTGAGACTGTATTCTTTGATGAAGGGTGCAGGCATAATTAATTGGCTTTAAAACGATATAGACAGCACAATAAGTCCAAGTCTGAATATAAAACAAGACTACTAAGTATGTGGCAACGGTTGATGATTACCGGCCTTGTTGCTTAATTTAAAATTGCATATAACCACCTAACTCACGCGTGTGCGTTGTTAAGTAGCAGATGTCAGTTACCACTAGAGGTCATAACACCACCTTTTTTCACAATAAGGAATCAATTTACAACTTTCTGTTATCTTTATCATTACGTCCAGTAATGTTCAAATGACAAAAATTTACATATTGCTGAAAGTGTGGAATTTAAAACACCCGATCGATTACGTATTCAGGAATGACGTAACGTTATCCATTCGATGAGTATTTTCCTTCTAAAGTTTTCCACTTTGCGACATATCAGGCAACTAAATAGAACAGACGATATCATAGCATTATTGATTTTGTATCATTGTAGACTGCAGCTTCTACTCAGGAAGCCAGCAGGTAGTATAAAAAAATTCCAAATCTTACTTAGTTTTAAATAATTGACAACAATAATATATTATATGCCCTTATTTAACTATCACACTCAAAATAAATTGTAAAGGCTGGGGTTCAAAGCGAAAGCATTAGTATAAATTAACCTGAGTTAAAATGCAGAAGAATGACAACGTATGTTGTTACAGTACCAAAAAGGGTGCAAAGAAAGTTGTATTCAAGAGATATCGCTTTTCCCGCGGTTATCTTCAGCTTTGTGTTGACTAGTTGTTGTGTGAAAGCTTGAAGCAGCTCTAAGGTTGCTTGATCAATATATCTATTTAGTGTCATTCGTTGTATGGCAGATAACGTACGATTAGCTTCTTCGCAGATCTCTTGACTGCTCCAAGCAAGGACAAAGAACTTCATGAAAAAATTATGGAATACAAGAAACAGAGCCCAATAAGGTGGTTTGGTTTCTCTGCCAGTCTAATACAGTCATTTGCAGTGTAAACATATAAAACGAAGTAAATTAAATCTGCTGTCACTTCCAGCAGAATAACGGAGCCAACAACACAGAATTAGTTAACTCCGCAGTTTCAGTCAACGTATTGTGCAGCTCCCGTAGGTGGTGAATGTTTTTAGAGATTCGCTGAGAAGTAAATCTGATTGGCTTGTTGTATGCGAATAATTGATTATTTATCAATTTGAAGCGATTCCTCAGAAACAAAAGAGCATTGATGAACTGAGTATTGGCTACACAATTGATGAAGTGGTTGCAGGAGCCTATGAAAACACTTGTAGTAGCTTCCAAAGCGTACTCAAGTAGATGTGCATGATAAACAGTCGCAGGAATCCAGATAGTAGTAACGACGATGATTTCACACATAAGAATATGTCTTGTCCTTTGGTATGTCTTCGTCGCTTGGTCGTTCAGAAGCATTTCATCCACTGCGCAAATTGATCCTAATATGCGACGTAAACTTTTCCATTTTATGGTGGCAAATAAAACCATATAGCATACGGTTGAACAAGAGGAGATTATGAAAGCTACAGTGTATGATACGTAATCACCTTTAGGGTGCTTGTTTACAAGCTCAAACATTAAGGCGCATGTGTTACCACCGAATAAAAACAGTGAACAGAGAATCACTACAATAGACCCCGCTTCACTTCTCACTATGATAAAGCATGGTGCAGTAACTGCTTTATAGGGCGCTAGTCCCAGTGCCCTGGATATTGCGTATAGTGGAGCAATAGAGTTCCAGAAGTGGAGGCTGATCTCTGTTTTCTGACGGGCGTTCTTCACACACCATGCAGTTAGGGAGTTTGGCCCAAGTGGTACAGTATTCATTTTCACCCTTTTGCGCAGATTGCTACCGAAACGATATTTGATGGAACTTTAATGAGCGTTAATAATAAGATCTGCGGTCCTCCACCTATTGGTCAACAGGGCTTATTTTTGTTCACACCTTTGCGTTTAGTTATGCGCTTCGCAGTTACTAATATTTGTTACGTTGTTAGATTTGTTGGGATATCAACTACTTGGCCATGTTTATTCCTTAGACATGGATGTTTGAGTATTCTTATCAGAGAAGATAATCTTCGTCTGGGACACTATGCAAATCAATTCGATCAGAGCCTTCCTAAGTTAAAGTTAGAGAAAAATAATTAATCACTGAGCTATCCAAATGCTAGGTTTGTGATATAACTGCCTTTTAATAGTTAGGTATAGAAATATTCCGAAAATTATTTGGTGTCCTTACAGTTTAGAAACTTAATTTACCATGTGTGTTAAAAAGGTAGAGTTAAAAGACACATAGATCTGACTCTGTGTTTCGATGTTTCACATTTCAACTCGCTGTTTTCTCCCGAAACTGTAATTCTGTAATCCAAGTTTGTGGTTAATGTTTGTATAACATGGATATTAAGTTGAATACAAATTGCTATGGGAGGCCACAACGTTTCCACATATTGTGTTTCTCAGACATTCCTAACAGTCAACGTTGATTACTAGTATTAGACAAGAATAATTAATAATGTGAAGTAGGTTTATGAAAGGTAGCATATAAGACACTTGCTGGAAATGCCAGTATTTGTGATTCACAGCCGTAAAAATGACTATTTATCATATTTCTTAACAACCCTTGTAACATATGTCACGATATCCACGGAGTTTGTTTGTGTTTTTTTGCATTGAATGAGTGTGGGAATATAGTATTAACTTCAATAGCTTTTCGTACTCAAGAGCAAAACACTTTTATTTATTGCTGCTGTCCGTTGAAGGACTCATGCCCGGTTTATTACTGGGGTTATAAGAAGCTACTGACTTTTGATATATAGTCGCAATTTTCTTGTCTAAGCAAGCAAATGTACAGCATTACGTTTATGCCCTTACAGAGTACATTGGTAAGTGCCACTCTAGAACGAAGTGCCAATGCATATCACGACAGACAACTTCCCTTTAACAGCCACCGATTTTCACTTCCGTAAAAATGGTGAAAGGTAACAAATTGACTGTTATATTCCTGTGGATAAATCATGTAATTTTATTACTTTTAGTTTCTTCCTCATACCACATTTTACACAATCAAACTTTAATCCTAAGTCCTCAAAACTTGCTGTGTACCTTATAGAAAAATGTAAAAGTAAGCAAAATTTAAGCAATTGTGATCATATCTATTGGTTTTATTCCCCGTCTAAGGTCATGCGCTTTTTTAGTATTTAATTGTTAAGGTTTTCTGTTCGTGTTGGTCACATCAAACTGTAAATATTAAAACTGTTGAAATAATCCTCAAATAATCCTGAGGTCCAAAGAGCTTAGTGCTACAGACAGTTTTCGACCTTATCCTAATAAGTCAACTAAAACATTTTTAATGTAAGGCAGACGTGCTCCCTCCATTTCTTGTGCTCTGGTATAATTAAGGGAGACATGCAGATAATGCAGAACAGACGGATCTATAGTTATTTCATTTTAATGGTACAAGTTAGATTATAAACAGAATGCTGATTACCTGCGCTTGTTTGAGTCACATGTACCACCATGTGACAAGCACTAGAAAGGTATATAAAGAAACTCACTCCTACTTCAGTGGTGTTACAGACATTTACAAAGGAAAACAAGTATGCAAAATGTAAAAGATACATATTACTGAAAGGCCCCCGTAAACGAGGCAAAGCACCATTCGTAGTCCTCAATGGCCCGTTTTGCTTCTAACGTGTTCTGGGAGGGAGAAACCAGAAAGGCGATCAGGTCCGGATGACGATGAGCGCAAGCATAGATTGGGTCATTAAGAAGGTGGAACGCAGCCGACGCCACACACCACCACCCACCGATACTAACACCTGTGGTCCCCCCTAGGATCCACTACGGCGGTGGGTCCCGACTGGGCAGTCCACTGACGCCAGGGAGGAAACCTCTGCAAAACGCATATCCACCGCCCAACCGCAACCCGCAGAATGCTACAAAACTGAAAGAGATGACAATGGAGATGTCGGGTACAGGAAATGAGGATAGGAAGATCATGGTAGAAAAGGAACCACCCTAGCATTCGCCTGTAGAACCGCCGAAACCACCAAATATCCACGGGTCAGAGTGGGTGTTCGCTCTGGATCGAACCCAGAACTTCTCGAATGCGAGTTGCACACGTTACTTTGGCACCACCTTTCTCGGCAAGTAAGCATGCACAAAGCGTTTCTTGTCGGTTGTTATAACTAAACCCATTTTGAACACTTGTCCAAAACCTGACGGAGCTCTTTCAATTGCCTTGATGATTAAAGCCATAAGACACAACGACAGATACTGAGCTGCCAAAATAATATGCAGGACAGAGTAACATCTACCGTTCCCAACTCGACGTATGGTATGATTCTTTAGGTGATGCCAGAAAAGTGTGGATAGAGAAGAACAACATGTCTTATGATAATGCATGTGCTTATTATCATTGTAATTGTAGTTGTAACTATGAGAATGTGTGGCTGTTGCGAGCATATTATAATTGTTTCGGGAGGGAGTTCGAGCTGCAACGGCCGGCGCGCGGGCTGCCGTGCGGTGGCCGCGGTGAAAAAGAAAAGCACCGCATATCAATTCGTACCAGTTATTTTCTAAAGTGTTAACACCAGTTCTCTTGACACTTATGCTGGTGTTGTATAGGATTATGCTGTAATCGCTGCCCACTGGGTCCTATTGATTTCGGTAAAATTGTCTACCATGTGCTTCTCGGCTGATTTTCTGTCGTGTTTGATTAGAGATGGGCTTTCGCGGCGAATGTCTAAGGCTGAAATACTGCCACATATAGATATGGGGTTTTATTTCTTTGTTGGTAATTTAATGAAAGCAAATGAATTATTTAGAATGGAAGTGATAGGTTATACTTATTCTATGACATTTATTAATGTGAATAGCTGAAGTATGTAACTTTGAATTAAATTACAGGCTGATTTCAAAAAACACTTTATTAAATATAATACTAGCAATACCATATTCACATGAAGTCACATACGTGGTACGGGATTATTTTCTACTTAAGGTAGGTATTCCTACACTAAAGAGAAGGACAAGAATTAGTACTGTAGCTGTAAGTTTATACTAGATAAAGGTAAGCGCCCTATTTGCTTCAACAGAATCCACACTTTGATTGTTGTGTACCACTCTGGATTGTATTTTTCTTGTGTATTGCTTTGTTGGCTTTTTCGATTACTTGAAATTAGACATTGTAGAACTTCAATTCTTTTGTGACATAGTGAAGATCAATGGTCAAATTCATTTGAGGATGTCAGTATCGAAAGTTTCCTGATAGTTATTTAAAGTTTCCTTTTACCATTTTATTCTGAAGATGTTAAGGTTCTTATTATAATGCTTATGTAGCGTTTTTGCAATTCTTAAGGCTTTGAATAACACTTCACTGCTCCAATTTTGTGAACCATAACATCTTGGTTCTCTGCGTTTACTTAACCTTTGCAGTTGCTCAATTTGGGAGAATATTTTGCTACTCCAACTCCGTAAATCTTGGCAGTTGTTATTAGGCTTAGTCAGCTCTTTTACTGTTGTTAACGTTTCCCAAAAGGTTTTAAAATTTTAATTTTGTTATGCGATAAATGTATGGTATTTATTACTGCCTGAGAGTACACGTTAATCATAAATTTGTCTGAAAGATTATTGCTGGAGAATTCCCCAGCCTAGTTCTTATTGTTCGTTCAATAGCGGATTATTCTGACCAAAATTGATTTTTAAGCACGGAATTGGTCAGTCCTTGATTCTCGTTTTCCTTGCTTACTCTACTAGCAGTAAGACTTCAGTGACCTTCTTGCATTAGGGAAACCTTTTAGGTACCCTCATTTCAACAACTAGTTCGTTTGCTGTACGTTTCATATGGCCTGTGTTTGGTTTGGGCTGCCTTTTCTTTTTTAATGCAAGTAGCAACAATATTTAACATTTGTTATATGTAGGCCCGAACGTGTACGACAGACGTGTGGGAACTACCAGCCAGAGTGCAAAATTAAACCCTGGAATAATTAGCTTCATTTTATTATCATGGCTGTACTGTAGCAGGATAGAGCACTGTTATTAAACATAGAGGCGGCAAACCCCTTTAAGTGGTGCAAAAATAATAGTTTTGAACATATTCAAGTTTTTGTTTGCGGTTATAATGTGCCTTTGCTGTTAAGAATGGCATTAAGTTTGACATCGAAAGCAACTGGTGCGTCTGTGAATGTTTTGCGAACAACTTGCCAACAGGCTGATTACGAACCTGGAACACAACATAACGATGTTTCCAGCTCTGATTCCCGGATTACACCCGAGGACTCCGATTGATATTTGGGTTTTTACTTATAAAAGATATTACATAACATATCTTCATGCATTCTTGAATTCGCAGATTTAATTTGTTTAAACGTATGTGTATTTCGTTCATACTTAGTGTTGATGTAGTGAAATATAACAATATATGGAACGGCCAAAGATGGATATTTTTTGAGCTCCCGAAGTTAAACAGCCGAGCAGCTCTTTAGGAGCAAGAGAGCAAGCTCTACTATGTGTTCACGAAACTTAAAGCGCGGAGTGAGACTATGTGCATTGTTTAAGTACGAACTTATTCTCGGGCCGGATTGATTCTAGATTAGAGTTTCCCTTAAGACATAGATGGCGAACGTGTTTTGGATTGATCAGTAAACTGATAGCATTTTTGAAGGGATATTTAACTAAAGTTGTATTAATAATTATTTTGAAGAATCAGCTAGATGCAGATTCGTAATCAATATAGTATAATACAACAAGTAATGAGTTTTAAATATTTAGGGGTGCAGAATACCATCACTGGTATATTGAAAAATTAAATACTTTCATAAGAAAAAAAAATTACATATCTTACTTCCTTAAAGATGTCATACAGAAAAATAAATATCTACATAAGGAACTTAAGTTAAGGATTTATAAAAGTATCATTTGGCCATGCGAAACAGGAGCAGATACTGTAAAGTCAAATAAATTCATGGAAGTAACAGAAAATTAATGGTGGTAACGAAACTTGATAGAAACAGGAACGAAGATATCAGGGACAAATGCTAATAAAGACTATTGCGTAATGGACAGAGAATAGAAGAGAAGAATGGAATGATAATATTTCAAGAATGGCACTTGATAGAACTGAAAGAACATCTAGAGATTATATTTCAGAAGGGGGCATAAGCCCAGGAAGAAGGGAAGGATGAAGCAATTCTAGTAGCCTAATTTAAGGGTAGAAGAAGAAATCTTTTAATATGAACTAATAAATATACATATAAAAAAAGTATGCAGGAAAGTGTAGCTAGGTGGGTCTATGCACAGTGCCTTTATTTCATACAGTCGTACTGCATGGCACCTCGCGCGGTGTCCTCCACAGTTCGGACTCCCGCCAAAATAATTATATCTGAAACATTAATATCCCCATTAACCGCCTCACGTTCCACAGCTATAGTTACCATTACAATGATAATAACCTTACCACAAAGATGCCACTCATTAATGGCATCTTCTCAAGAAATTTTCATTTACCCTCCAGAGTCCAATATCTGAAATTGAGGGAATTTTGTGCCTCATATTTTCCTTTGACCTTCTTTCTACATTAGAAAGGTAATAACACTAGGGAATAATAGGAAACGTGCGTGACCAGTGTTAGGGAAATGCTATTATAGTACCATTTAAACCACATGTGTCTTGTGACAGTTGCTGAAGGGGCATGTTTCTAAAACCTCCCCTCCGCTGTTGCTCTAACCGGTAACGTGCCGCCATCCGCCTTTCCTTTCGGTACAAGCTAAACTATGAGAGGTGCTATGTTGCCGATTACTATACATTGTATCACGTGATATATCCATTATGTACTGTTAGTTGTTGCGTGATCGTGAGCGGAGGGTTATGCTTCATGCAGGGACTACCCATGGGCTTGTCCAGAACCCTTTCCTTATGTTTCGTTCGAAAACAAATAGGCCTGGCACGAGGGAATCAATGTGACCCATTTAACTTTCAAGAGAGGTGTCAGAAATGTTTACTTAATACAGGCCTCCAGAATCCACAATAGTTGTAGACTACGTCGCTTATCATTCGGTGGTGGAAAACAAGGCATAGCAGCTGCAGCAGCAACAGCAGTAGTAGTAGCGGCAGCGGCGGCGGTGAATGCACCTAAACACCAAATATATATCTACTTAGCGTTTATGCCAATGTTTCAGTACAACTAATTTACAGTCCTATAATTTTTTTAAACATTTTGTTTCCAAATTTATACCTTACACACATTTTATGGATTTTAGAATATAGAAGTGTCATATTTCTATACAGTAAATGAAGTCAAATTAATAATGCAAAATAAAGTAACACATTGTGTTTCAGAATTGCTTTTTAACTTAGGTAGCAAAATACACAACTAGTTATTGACTGACCTGCCTCAAGACAACTTGACAATTGCAATTTTGTTTAAGTTTGGATTGTGGAAGTCTAGCACTTTCTTCCGGAATTTCACGGAGAAAGTTCGTAGGGGGACTTTAGCCTCCTAACCTTGCTTATTCCTTTCTGAATCACTCCAGATAACTTTGTGCTTGTAGTTCGTTACATTTTCATGAAACGGAGAAGCGTATTTGATCAGAGGACAAACCGGGATAATTTAGTACGAAACAACTTTCGTAGCACACATTTTTAACTGAAAACAAAATGGTATGATTATATATATTAAGGTGTTGTATAGATTCAATTTGAATAAAAACATCAAGATTAAGCTAATTCGTGGTATATTCATTGTTATTCTACTCATTTAACTTTCTATTTCATACGTTGAAGTCATATATGAGTTAGTTGCAAATAAAATGAAATATCTGTGAACGCAACAACTCTCGAAGGCAGACAGTCCAATTGCAGACGATTTTCTGATCAATGGCATAAAATCCATAAAGTAATTAAACTTTCAATACGCATTTTTGCGGACACGGGCACCAAAATGCAACAGAATTTAAAATATAACCCCTACTTTCAGAATGAAAAACATGTAATTATGCAATACGTGATGCACTTACTTAAGGATAACATGAAGCTTATTATCACATAGTTTGTAATTGCTGGAGGATAGGGATGAACTACTTCTGATTTTTAAGTTGCCGAAGAGCTTGAGAGGGCATTGAACTTGGCTCTCAGTGGAATTCTTGCTGTTGTTGCTGGCAGATCTACCAATGTTTTACGCATTTTAGTGTGCTTGAAATGGCTCGGCTAAAGAGTTTAAACTATGGCAGAGCCAAACTGGACATCATACAGCATTAAAAAAGTGACAAACGTGATGTACAGAAGCTAAATTTTGAAGAACGCAGGTGGAAGAGTATTGATAAAGAAATACGAGAATTAACCAACGGAAGTCATCGTAATTCAATGAACTGCACAACAAAAGCCCTGGAAATGGCAATTCAGCCTAGTAGCTGTGGTGAAATAATTGAGTAAAATAAAAACTGTAAATGTCCTGTGATAGGATCGGTGATTTAAACTGAATCTTGGAAATCACCACTGGATTATGCAATATCGACAATTATGCTATTGGATGCTATTCTTCATGCAGATGAAACTAGGTTATATTTTCCCACTGTGCCTGATAAAACGCTTTGTTTTAAAAACTAATCTTGTAGCTTGGGAAAGTTGTCAGGGAATTCCTTATGTGCTCATGCATGCAGAACGGAAGATATCAAGTTTTGTATTTAACCCCATTGTTTTTAGTTATGCTGTTCACAAATATCACAGACATATATGAAGCTATTTATGAAATGCACTTTTTTGGACTCAGGAAGTCTCAAAGATTTATTTCAAACTTTTCAATGGAAGAAATATTTCCTGTATTTTTTACTCGTATATGTAAGTAGTAGAGAAAGTAAACAGTCTTTATTTGTCATAGCTTAGTGCCAGTGTCCCTTAACCTAAAATCTCTTGCAGATGGAGCTGCTGTTTACAATATAGGTTTTATAACGGTTAACAAGGGCGAAGTTTATAAATTCCACATTTATTAACACATGATTATGAAAATTACACAGCAAGTAACTCAGAATTTCATTAATATGAGGGCTGATCAATAAAGATTGCGGCTGATTTTTTTTCACAGTATTTAATACTCCATTTCAATGTTGACATGATCTTTTTCAAAGTAGTCCCCTCAGTAGTATAAGTCCCGGATGAGCCAATTGGACTAACGATAATCCTGCCGCCAGGGGCGCTAATGTCGCTAGTTTCGCTACGAGCGACGGCGGTAGGTTTGAAAAGCGCCATGAGCGGAAGGATTGTCGTTATTGCAATTGGTTCATCCGGGACGAGCTAAAAGAATTGAGGATTAGGGAAAGATGAACGAAAAACAGGAAGTGCCGTGGAGTGTTTTGATTGGTAAAAATAAGACGAAATGTGATTGGTTCGTTAATTCGGGTGGAAGATGAAGGAAGGAAGATAAAAGAGTATGGAGGACACGTGATGGAGAGGAGCGGGGTGGCGAGGTGTTGTCTGTGCGGAGGTCGGGACTTAAAGAGGGAAAAGATGGCGAACGAGGGATAAAAAGTATAACAGAAAGTGATGTGTGAAGTTGTGATTGGTGGGAATAAGAAGTGATGTTATTGGTGGAAAGGAACAAATGAAAGTTGTTGATTGGTAGGAATAAGAGAGATTATGATTGGTGGAAAGAAAAAGGTGTGAGAGTGGGGTATGTTGGAGGTGATGGGAAAGGTAAGTTTTGCAAGCAACAAGATTTGCAAAAGCCTCTCCAGAACTCATCAGCAATTTTTGAACGTTGGATGGTAGTTTTCTTGAGTGGATAGAGAGATGGGGCGATATGAGATGCGGTGGCGAAAATGGGAACTAAACAAGATGGTTGAAACAAGAGGTCAAAGGACCAGGAAATTTCGAGGTTAGTGGTCAACATGGCGGTCGCAAGAGGTGGGGGCAAGGAGACGCGGTGGTGAGAATGAGAACTAAAAGAAGATGGCAGTAGCAAGAGCTTAGAACAGCAGATTTTGAGGTTAAAATAGTGGGAACTAAAAATGGCGGAGGGTCGGGGACAAGGAGATGTGGTGGCCACCGTGAGAACTAAACAAGATGGCGGACGCAAGAGGATGGTAAGGAGATTTGAGGTTAAGATTTTTAGGTTAAAACAGGACGTAAGCATGGGAACGAAATCCAAGATGGCGAAGGCAATGGTGTGGACGAGGAGATGTGAGGCGCGGTGGTGAAAATGGAACTAACCATGATGACGAAGACAAAAAAGTCTAAGGACGAGGAGATTTCGAGGCTAGTGCTCAACATGGCGGTCGCAAGAGGTGGTGGGCAAGGAGATTTGATGTTAAGATTTTTAGGTTAAAGTAGGACGTAAGAAGGGGAACTAAATCCAAGATAGCGGAGGCAAGGGTGGACGAGGAGATTTGAGGCGCGGTGGTAAAAATGGGAACTAAATAAGATGGCGGAGGCATGAAGTTCAGGTTAAAAATATGAGGTAAACGATGAGAACTTAAACCAAGATGGCGGTGGCGTGGTGGTGAAAATGGGAACTAAACAAGATGGCGGAGGCAAGAAGTCGAGGGACGAAGAGGTTTGAGGTTAGGGTCAACATGCGAAAGATGTCGAACGCAACAGATGGAGACGAGCAGATAGAATTGAGGATTAGGGAAAGATGAAGGAAAAAACAGGAAGTGACGTGGAGGGTTTTGATTGGTAAGAATAAGACGAAATGTGATTGGTTCGTTAATTCGGGTGAAAGATGAAGGAAGGAAGATAAAAGGGTATGGAGGACACGTGATGGAGAGGAGCGGAGCGGCGAAGTATTGTCTGTGCGGAGGTCGGGACTGAAAGAGGGAAAAGATGGCGAACGAGGGATAAAAAGTATAACAGAAAGTGACGTGTGAAGTTGTGATTGGTGGGGATAAGAAGTGATGTTATTGGTGGAAAGGAACAAATGAAAGTTGTTGATTGGTAAGAATAAGAGAGATTATGATTGGTGGAAAGAAAAAGGTGTGAGAGTGGGGTATGTTGGAGGAGATGGGAAAGGTAAGTTTTCCTACCAACAAGATTTACAAAAGTCTCTCCAGAACTCATCAGCAATTTTTGAACGTTGGATGGTAGTTTTCTTGAGTGGATAGAGAGATGGGGCGATATGAGACGCGGTGGCGAAAATGGGAACTAAACAAGATTGCGGAGACAAGAGGTCTAAGGACGAGGAAATTTCGAGGTTAGTGGTCAACATGGCGGACGCAAGAGGTGGGGGCAAGGAGACGCGGTGGTGAGAATGGGAACTAAAAGAAGATGGCGGAAGCAAGAGCTTAGAAGAGCAGATTTTGAGGTTAAAATAGTGGGAACTATAAATGGCGGAGGGTCGACGACAAGGTGATGCGGTGGCCAACGTGAGAATAAACAATATGGTGGACGCAAGAGGAGGGTAAGGAGATTTGAGGTTACAGTACCAAAACACCAAAGGATATATTCCTACGCCAAGCAGGTCCGAAAAATAATTATGCGTGTGGAACTTAGCTCTTACTGGTGTTGATGCGTCACCGAAAGCGCAGCAGCTTCACGCGACGCGAAAAAAAAAGCAAACTGTTTTTGAAAATGCTTAACCAGCTTTAAGATCAACCAACATCTCTACGCACTGATATACCTAGGTTTTTTAAAGCGGTACAGACGCCCTTTGCACAGACGTAATTTAACTATATCAAAAACCTAGTACTGGACCATCGTAATGGTCGCTAGCGTACGTAGGAGCAGGGTTCTCATAGCCGGTCGAAAGCGGTCAAAAAAGTGTACGACGTAGGTGTTCACAGTAGCTACTGTCGAGTCAACCGTCAAGGTGTGAATGAACGAGATCTCTTCTTGCCGGCAATCTGGTTCGGAGATGTGAGGAGCGGTGTCAAAAATGGGAACTAAACAAGATGGCGGAGACAAGAAGTCAAGAACGAGGGGATTTGAGGTTAGTGGTCAATATGGCAGACGCAAGAGTGGTAATCAGCAGTCGATGTGCGTCACGATATGCCCGCTGCGATTAAAGAGCTGCAAACTGCGCGATAACTTGAAAAATATTGCCCGGCGTGACGCATTGCGCGGCGCGCGCGTTTGCCGTAAACCGTTACAGTTACCATACTTATATTATCCGTTTTTTTTTCTTTTCCTTTTTTTTTAAAAAAATAACTAGTTTTTCGGGGTTTTCTCTGGTTGGTAGACGAATGCAAGCTCTTTCTGCTTTTTCATAGGTTTTCCCTGGTTGGTAGGCGTTTGCTGTAGTGGTTGACGAAGCCCTTTCTAATTTTCGTGGTTTTTCAGGTTTTTCGTGGTTGTCCCTGTCCGGTAGGCAAATGATGAAGTTTTCCCTTGTCGGCGCACGGATACTAGGCACATACTCGCACACACACACACATACATTCGCTCACAAACTCTTTCTATTTTTCGGGCTTTTAAAAAATTAAATAGGCACACATACACTATAATAGTAGCGTATAAAAAATTTAACAAACAAAATCCACAGAATGACAAAATTGAAAATGTATATATATTGTAACACAAAAGTGTGCAGTGCAAAAGAAAATAAAAATTAAATAGGCACACACACACATTTAATAGTAGCGATACCGCTTGATAAGGCAAAAATTGCACGTTGTTTGTTAGGGCAATGCATGTTGAAAGTTGGCACACTGGGAAGTTGGTTCGCACAAAATCCACACAATGACAAAATTGAAAATGTATATATAATTTACCACAAAAGTGTGCAGTGCAAAAGAAAATAAAAATTAAATAGGCACACACACATTTAATAGTAGCGATACCGCTTGATAAGGCACAAATTGCACGTTGTTTGTTAGGGCAATGCATGTTGAAAGTTGGCACACCGGGAAGCTGGTTCGCGCAGTTTTGCAGCTCTTTAATCGCTGTGGTCAACCGACTACTTCATCAGCATCCGTTCACAAGGTCAGTTTTCATGCTATCGTGCAGTTTGCACGACGCGAACAGCACGTCCTTCCCCGTATGATCGCCAAACACCGTAACAGCTGTCATAGCTTGTCGGCTTATTTCATGTTCATGTTCCTTTTCAACGCATTTCGTTTAGAGGTATTGTTTATTTGTTTTTCATGGCAATACGTTTTTGGCATAAGTTTTTGCATTAATTTTATATAATGGATTGCGAAAATGGAAGTTTCTATTTGTATTTATGACAACTATGAAAATACAAGGAGAAGGACAGGCTTTTTCCACCTACCATGCTGTTGATGATGGTGCACTTGGCGGCCATATTCGACAGGTTCCGGTTGGCGGCCATATTCGACAGGTTGCGGTTGGCGGCCATATTCGACAGTTTATTGCAATGCTTGCAACAAGGGCACACATCCACTTGTTGCTCGCGTCGAAAGGTTGTGCGTGATTTTTCTCAGATTTTATGCACCGCACATCACAAAATCACTACACACGCCACTGATAGTTTTAAATATTTGACACTGATGTTGAAGTTAAGGCATGGTACTGTTTTTAACTCCACACGCACTTAATAAATCACATAACCGTGCGGAAATACTTAACCTTCCGCGAAAAGCGCTAGTGGGAGTGCAAGCTCAACCACTATTAGCAACATGTAGCAAGCGTTATAGTTCTGCTCACGTTAGTATCGGAGAAAACAGTAAAAAGAACGATTCTCATGTGCAGCGGAAGCAGCAGTACGTGAATGATCGTGTGCTGATGAAGCAGTCGATGTGTGTTACAATATGGCAGCCGCGGTTAAAGGGCTGCAAACTGCACGATAACTTGAAAAATGAACGTGAGCACCGTGTTGATAAATCAGCCGCGTTTAAAGAGCTGCAAACTGCACGATAACTTTAAAAAAATGGCCTTGCGAACGGATGCTCATCAGCGAGAAAATCTTTTAAATGCGGTTTTATGGTCGATGGTAGGGAAAAATGCAGCGGTGGATGGAAGGATGGTGTGACCGGAACTGCACCGGAAACAAATTCCATTTCAAATGGCAAATGTGTGAGAAGGACAAATTCAAATGCTGTACGCTTCAATTGTATTATAACTTTGTTTCTATATCTGAATGTCAATATATTCAATGCTTTGGGGCTGTATGGATTGTTACTTTTACTTAGAACTGCTTTAAATCCTTGCTCCATTTCCTTTAACTTTTGGTAATGCAAACAATAATTACTCTGGGGGAATGCTTTATTTCTGATACATTCTATAACGGGCCAGGCATTTTACTTTTCTAGTTTTCTTTTTTACTTTCTCTACTACGTATAGTAAGTAGGGTAAGTATTGTATTCCACCCAAAAATTCGATACCGAGATTTCACCGGAAATACATGTTTTGAGACCCCCTGGATCCAAAAAATGCATTTTTGGAAACATGTCCGTGTGTGTGTCTGTGAACAGCATAACTCAGAAACGAACAGTCGGATAAGCACCAAACTTGGTATTTAGATTCAGTATCTTCCAGAAATGCGACACAAAGGTTTCCAAGAAATTCCCCCCACCCCAGACAACCCTTTACATGGAACATTTTTCGAGAATTTTAATTTTCTCAAAAATGGTTCTAACGATTTTGATTAAAATATCATATGTTCAAGATATTTTCAAGACAAATGAAATGTATATCTCGAATTTTCTGGGAATGTCTCCAAAAGTATTCTTATTGTGAACGACTTTTGCATAAGTGGTAAACCATAAGAGAAATACAAAATTTTACTACACAAAAAATGTAGATCGCGTTAAAACACACAATTTATGTCATATACACTTTTTTTGTTGAGTGAACCATTTTCGAGATATTGCTTGTTATTCCCTTAAATGTTTCAATACCTATTTTCTCAAATGGGAATTCGTTATTCAGTTTTTGTCCTGTATATGCAAAGAGTATTAATCTGAGGCAAAGAGAATGGTGATGCAGATAGCAACCAGTTATTAAGAGATATGTATATGCTTAAAGGCTACTGTATTTCTATATTGCCCTTGTAAATACAAAAAAGGGGAACATAGTACGCCTTAAACGACAGTCATATATTTTTAGAACTGGTCGCTATGTGTATAATGTAATTCTCTTTGCATGTCAAAAGATCGTTTCTGCAAATGTTTATCGTGATTAATATGAAATAGAAGGAGAATATGAGTTTCTAAAAATAGTTTGTACAAGAGTAGATAAAGTCATGTGAGTGTTACACATCAGATTGTTTTTGTTTTTAGTAATTGTGACATTTTATGTAGCGACTACTTCTAGATCGGCCTTGCAAGGATATTGCAAATGACATGTATTGTTTAATTCATTTCCATCATAAACCGTAAGGAACTGAAAAATAATAAAAATAAAATCAAGTCAGCATTAGAAAGATACCTTATCACTCACACCTTGAATACAGAGGAGGATTTCATTCATTCAAAAAAAATAATGGTACTACTAATTTTACTCCAAAACTTAATGCAGTTCTGTAAATACTAAATATAAATATTTTAAATGTAAATAACATTAGTTTATAAGTATTAGTAACTGACACTCTACATAAGAGTTACGATTGGTGTTCACAAATGTGCACAATGTATGCAGTTTTGACGTAAACTGCATCCTAGATTATAAAAGCTCTCTTAAGCTGACCTAACTCACTATAGGCTCTGGAAATTGATATATTATGATATAAGAGACTTTTTTGAGAAAATTAAAAATAACGAAAACTTTTGCATGTAAAGAGTAGTTTGAATTGGAGAGATTTTCTTCAAAACCTTCGTCTCGCACCCCTGAAAGGTCCTGAACGTAAATGCCAAGTTTCGTATTTAAACGAGTTTTCGTTTCCCAGTTGTACTGTTCACACACACACACACACACACACACACACACACGCGCGGATCTTTGTCTAAAAATGTTTGGTTTTTTGGGTCAGGGAACCTCGAAACGTTGAAACCTGGACATAGAATTTTTGGGTGGGGTACAATACTTCCTTTATTTACTGTAAGTACATAATAGAGAAAGAAAAAATAGAATTGCAAACTCTCAAACATTAAATTGAGTTTTATTTGTTTGTACACACAAAAGTTAGCAAGTCTATTAAACCAAGGCAGAACTGTAAGTGTTCATGATGCAACTGCGTTAATGGCGTTAGAAACGGCTGATGGGAAACAAACACAAAACCTATGAAAAAGCAGAAAGAGCTTGCAGTCGTCTACCAACCAGAGAAAACCCCGAAAAACTAGTTAGAGATTTGTGAGCGTGTGTGTGTGTGTGTGTGTGAGAGAGAGAGAGAGAGAGAGAGCGCACTGAGCATGCGTCCGTAAACAGGGGTAAACCACGAAATAGGATAAAGGACTTAAGTTTAATTGTCTACCCACCAGGGAAACGCACGAAAAAAGAAAGAGCTTTGGCAACGGTTGCAGCAATCGCGTACCAACCAGGGAAAAAGCCATGTAAAAGTAGAAAGAGTTTGCATTTGTCTACCAACCAGGAAAAACCCCGAAAAACAGTAAAAACTTCATCGTTTATTGGTTGGCTGCAAAAAGAATGTACAAGCAACTGCACCACAAAGTGTTTTACCGATGCTAAAAACAAAAAATAAGTTTTTTTGTGAACGGCACATGGCTTGCCTTCACCGTTCCGAGGTGGTCCTCAATGTCTGCAAGGAGGCGTCCCACGGACGGTTGCCAATCCGTGCATCGGCAATAAAACAAAAACCATATTTAGCAAGATGACCGGCGTGACGCATTGCGCGGCGCGCGTTTGCCGTAAACCGTTACAGTTGCCATACTTATATTATCCGTCTTTTTTTTAAAAAAAAATCTTCGCCATCTTAGTTCACAAATTCACCGCTAATTCCTTCTCGTCATTTTTCATCCAATCACCTTTGATTTTATTTTCGCCTATCACATCACGTTATTTCAATTTGTCGACCTATCAGAGATCGTCTTATTTTCACCAATCACAACGTTCCACGTCACTACTTGTTCTACTTTTTAACCCTCGGTCGTGCATGTTTTGTGTCCTTGAGTTTGCATACCTCGCACACGCAACACCACAGCGCGATAACATGTCCACGTGCTAGCTGATGTACCGGTACGATCGCCTCCTGGGCCTGCTCAACGCCGAGGAAGTGGTAGTGCAGACCTGCGTACCCGTGACGAACCATGTCATGTACGTGGTGTTGAGGTAACTTCGAGGAGAGCCCCAAGGTGATCCATGCTACCAATGCCGTGATTGCAGCTTACACCACGGCACACAAGTGCCTAGTGTTATTTGTCACCTGAAGCGAATTGGAGATCCAGTGTGCTACTTCGTCACCGACATCGTCGTCACCGTCCTCCCGAGGGTTTGGCAACCGTCCGTGGGACGCCTCCTTGCAGACATTGACGACCACTTCGGATCGGTGAAGGCCATGTGCCGTTCACAAAAAAAACAACTTATTAGCATCGGTAAAACACTTCGTGGTGCAGTTGCTTGTACATTCTTTTTGCAGCCAACCAATAAACGATGAATTTCTTACTGTTTTTCGGGGTTTTTCCTGGTTGGTAGACAAATGCAAACTCTTTCTACTTTTACATGTCTTTTTCCCTGGTTGGTACGCGATTGCTGCAACCGTTGCCAAAGCTCTTTCTTTTTTTCGTGCTTTTCCCTGGTGGGTAGACAATTAAACTTAAGTCCTTTATCCTATTTCGTGGTTTACCCCTGTTTTTCGGACGCAAGCTCAGTGCGCGCTCTCTCTCTCTCTCTCTCTCACACACACACACACGCTCACAAATCTCTAACTAGTTTTTCGGGGTTTTCTCTGGTTGGTAGACGACTGCAAGCTCTTTCTGCTTTTTCATAGGTTTTGTGTTTGTTTCCCATCAGCCGTTTCTAACGCCATTAACGCAGTTGCATCATGAACACTTACAGTTCTGCCTTGGTTTAATAGACTTGCTAACTTTTGTGTGTACAAACAAATAAAACTCAATTTAATGTTTGAGAGTTTGCAATTCTATTTTTGCTTTCTCTACTATGTACTTACAGTAAATAAAGGAAGTATTGTACCCCACCCAAAAATTCTATGTCGAGGTTTCACCGTTTCGAGGTTCCCTGACCCAAAAAACCAAACATTTTTAGACAAAGATCCGTGTGTGTGTGTGTGTGTGTGAACAGTACAACTGGGAAACGAAAACTCGTTTAAATACGAAACTTGGCATTTACGTTCAGGACCTTTCAGGGGTGCGAGACGAAGGTTTTGAAGAAAATCTCTCCAATTCAAACTACTCTTTACATGCAAAAGTTTTCGTTATTTTTAATTTTCTCAAAAAAGTCTCTTATATCATAATATATCAATTTCCAGAGCCTATAGTGAGTTAGGTCAGCTTAAGAGAGCTTTTATAATCTAGGATGCAGTTTACGTCAAAACTGCATACATTGTGCACATTTGTGAACACCAATCGTAACTCTTATGTAGAGTGTCAGTTACTAATACTTATAAACTAATGTTATTTACATTTAAAATATTTATATTTAGTATTTACAGAACTGCATTAAGTTTTGGAGTAAAATTAGTAGTACCATTATTTTTTTTGAATGAATGAAATCCTCCTCTGTATTCAAGGTGTGAGTGATAAGGTATCTTTCTAATGCTGACTTGATTTTATTTTTATTATTTTTCAGTTCCTTACGGTTTATGATGGAAATGAATTAAACAATACATGTCATTTGCAATGTCCTTGCAAGGCCGATCTAGAAGTAGTCGCTACATAAAATGTCACAATTACTAAAAACAAAAACAATCTGATGTGTAACACTCACATGACTTTATCTACTCTTGTACGAACTATTTTTAGAAACTCTTATTCTCCATCTATTTTATATTAATCAAGATAAACATTTGCAGAAACGATCTTTTGACATGCAAAGAGAATTACATTTTACACATAGCGACCAGTTCTAAAAATATATGACTGTCGCTTCAGGCGTACTATGTTCCCCTTTTTTGTATTTACAAGGGCAATATAGAAATACAGTAGCCTTTAAGCATATACATATCTCTTAATAACTGGTTGCTATCTGCATCACCATTCTCTTTGCCTCAGATTAATACTCTTTGCATATACAAGACAAAAACTGAATAACGAATTCCCATTTGAGAAAATAAGTATTGAAACATTTAAGGGAATAACAAGCAATATCTCGAAAATGGTTCACTCAAGAAAAAAAATGTATATGACATAAATTGTGTATTTTAACGCGATCTACATTTTGTGTGTAGTAAAATTTTGTATATCTCTTATGGTTTACCACTTATACAAAAGTCGTTCACAATAAGAATACATTTGGAGACATTCCCAGAAAATTCGAGATATACATTTCATTTGTCTTGAAAATATCTTGAACATATGATATTTTAATCAAAATCGTTAGAACCATTTTTGAGAAAATTAAAATTTTCGAAAAATGTTCCATGTAATGGGTTGTCTGGGGTGGGAGGATTTTCTTGGAAACTTTGTGTCGCATCTTTGAGAGATACTGAACCTAAATACCAAGTTTGGTGCTTATCCGACTGTTCGTTTCTGAGTTATGCTGTTCACAGACACACACACGGACATGTTTCCAAAAATGCATTTTTTTGGATAAAGGGGGTCTCAAAACATGTATTTCCGGTGAAATCTCGGTATCGAATTTTTGGGTGGAATACAATACTTCCCCTACTTACTATACGTAGTAGAGAAAGTAAAAAAGAAAACTAGAAAAAGTAAAATGCCTGGCCCGTTATAGAATGTATCAGAAATAAAGCATTCCCCCAGAGTAATTATTGTTTGCATTACCAAAAGTTAAAGGAAATGGAACAAGGATTTAAAGCAGTTCTAAGTAAAAGTAACAATCCATACAGCCCCAAAGCATTGAATATATTGACATTCAGATATAGAAACAAAGTTATAATACAATTGAAGCGTACAGCATTGAATTTGTCCTTCTCACACATTTGCCATTTGAAATGGAATTTGTTTCCGGTGCAGTTCCGGTCACACCATCCGTCCATCCACCGCTGCATTTTTCCCTACCATCGACCATAAAACCGCATTTAAAAGATTTTCTCGCTGATGAGCATCCGTTCGCAAGGCCATTTTTTTAAAGTTATCGTGCAGTTTGCAGCTCTTTAAACGCGGCTGATTTATCAACACCGTTCTCACGGTCATTTTTCAAGTTATCGCGCAGTTTGCAGCTCTTTAACCGCGGATGCCATATTGTTACACACATCGACTGCTTCATCAGCACACGGTCATTCACGTACTGCTGCTTCCGCTGCACATGAGAATCGTTCTTTTTACTGTTTTCTCCGATACTAACGTGAGCAGAACTATAACGCTTGCTACATGTTGCTAATAGTGGTTGAGCTTGCACTCCCACTAGCGCTTTTCGCGGAAGGTTAAGTATTTCCGCACGGTTATGTGATTTATTAAGTGCGTGTGGAGTTAAAAACAGTACCATGCCTCAACTTCAACATCAGTGTCAAATATTTAAAACTATCAGTGTCGTGTGTAGTGATTTTGTGTTGTGCTGTGCATAAAATCTGAGAGAAATCACGCACAAACTTTCGACGCGAGCAACAAGCGCATGTGTGCCCTTGTTGCACGCATTGCAATAAACTGTCAAATATGGCCGCCAAGCGCACCATCACCAACGACATCGTAGGAGAAAAGACTAACGCGAGCAGAACTATAACGCTTGCTACATGTTTCTAATAGTGCTTGAGCTTGCACTCCCACTAGCGCTTTTCGATGAAAGTTAAGTATTTCCGCACGGCTATGTGATTTATTAAGTGCGCGTGGAGTTAAAAACAGTGCCCCGCCACAACTTTAACATCAGTGTCAAATATTTAAAACTATCAGTGGCGTGTGTAGTGATTTTGTGATGTGCGGTGCATAAAATCTGAGAAAAATCACGCACAAACTTTCGACGCGAGCAACAAGTGGTTGTGTGCCCTTGTTGCACGCATTGCAATAAACTGTCGAATATGGCCGCCAAGCGCACCATCATCAACAGCATGGTAGGTGGAAAAAGCCTGTCCTTCTCCTTGTATTTTCATAGTTGTCATAAATACAAATAGAAACTTCCATTTTCGCAATCCATTATATAAAATTAATGCAAAAACTTATGCCAAAAACGTATTGCCATGAAAAACAAATAAACAATACCTCTAAACGAAATGCGTTGAAAAGGAATATGAACATGAAATAAGCCGACAAGCTATGACAGCTGTGACGGTGTTTGGCGATCATACGGGGAAGCACGTGCTGTTCGCGTCGTGCAAACTGCACGATAGCATGAAAACTGACCGTGTGAACGGATGCTGATGAAGTAGTCGGTTGAACACAGCGATTAAAGAGCTGCAAAACTGCGCGAACCAGCTTCCCGGTGTGCCAACTTTCAACATGCATTGCGCTAACAAACAACGTGCAATTTGTGCCTTATCAAGCGGTATCGCTACTATTAAATGTGTGTGCCTATTTAATTTTAATTTTCTTTTGCACTGCACACTTTTGTGTTAAAATATATATACATTTTCAATTTTGTCATTGTGTGGATTTTGTGCGAACCAACTTCCCAGTGTGCCAACTTTCAACATGCATTGCCCTAACAAACAACGTGCAATTTGTGTCTTATCAAGCGGTATCGCTACTATTAAATGTGTGTGTGTGTGCCTATTTAATTTTTATTTTCTTTTGCACTGCACACTTTTGTGTTAAAATATATATACATTTTCAATTTTGTCATTGTGTGGATTTTGTGCGAACCAACTTCCCAGTGTGCCACTTTCAACATGCATTGCCCTAACAAACAACGTGCAATTTGTGCCTTATCAAGCGGTATCGCTACTATTAAATGTGTGTGCCTATTTAATTTTTATTTTCTTTTGCACTGCACATTTTTGTGTTAAAATATATATGCATTGTCAATTTTGTCATTGTGCGGATTTTGTGCGAACCAACTTCCCAGTGTGCCAACTTTCAACATGCATTGCCCTAACAAACAACGTGCAATTTGTGCCTTATCAAGCGGTATCGCTACTATTAAATGTGTGTGTGCCTATTTAATTTTTATTTTCTTTTGCACTGCATACTTCTGTGTTAAAATATATATACATTTTCAATTTTGTCATTGTGTGGATTTTGTTTGTTAAATTTTTTTATACGCTACTATTATAGTGTGTGTGTGCCTATTTAATTTTTTAAAAGCCCGAAAAATAGGAAGAGTTTGTGAGCGAATGTATGTGTGTGTGAATGTGTGTGTGTGTGTGTGCGAGTATGTGCCTAGTATCCGTGCGCCGACAACGGAAAACTTCATCATTTGCCTTTCGGACAGGGACAACCACGAAAAACCTGAAAAACCACGAAAATTGGAAAGGGCTTCGTCAACCACTACAGCAAACGCCTACCAACCAGGGAAAACCTATGAAAAAGCAGAAAGAGCTTGCATTCGTCTACCAACCAGAGAAAACCCCGAAAAACTAGTTATTTTTTAAAAAAAAAAAGGAAAAGAAAAAAAAAGCCGGATAATATAAGTATGGCAACTGTAACGGTTTACGGCAAACGCGCGCGCCGCGCAATGCGTCACGCCGGGCAATATTTTTCAAGTTATCGCGCAGTTTGCAGCTCTTTAATCGCAGCGGGCATATCGTGACGCACATCGACTGCTGATTACCACTCTTGCGTCTGCCATATTGACCACTAACCTCAAATCCCCTCGTTCTTGACTTCTTGTCTCCGCCATCTTGTTTAGTTCCCATTTTTGACACCGCTCCTCAAAACTCCGAACCAGATTGCCGGCAAGGACAGATCTCGTTCATTCACACCTCGACGGTTGACTCGAGAGTAGCTACTGTGAACACCTACGTCGTACACTTTTTTGACCGCTTTCGACCGACTATGAGAACCCTGCTCCTACGTACGCTAGCGACCATTACGATGGTCCAGTACCAGGTTTTTGGTATAGTTAAATTACGTCTGTGCAAAGGGCGTCTGTACCGCTTTAAAAAACCTAGGTATATCAGTGCGTAGTGATGTTTGTTGATCTTAAAGCTGGTTAGGCATTTTCAAAAACAGTTTGCTTTTATTTTTTCGCGTCGCGTGAAGCTGCTGCGCGTTTGGTGTCGCATCAACACCAGTAAGAGCTAAGTTCCACACGCATAATTATTTTTCGGGCCTGCTTGGCGTAGGAATATATCCTTTGGTGTTTTGGTACTGTGACCTCAAATCTTCTTACCCTCCTCTTGCGTCCGCCATCTTGTTTAGTTCCCACGTTGGCCACCGCATCACCTTGTCGTCGACCCTCCGCCATTTTTAGTTCCCACTATTTTAACCTCAAAATCTGCTCTTCTAAGCTCTTGCTTCCGCCATCTTCTTTCAGTTCCCATTCTCACCACCGCGTCTCCTTGCCCCCAACTTTTGCGTCCGCCATGTTGACCACTAACCTCGAAATTTCCTCGTCCTTAGACCTCTTGTCTCCGACATCTTGTTTAGTTCCCATTTTCGCCACCGCGTCTCATATCGCCCCATCTCTCTATCCACTCAAGAAAACTACCATCCAACGTTCAAAAATTGCTGATGAGTTCTGGAGAGGCTTTTGTAAATCTTGTTGGTAGGAAAACTTACCTTTCCCATCACCTCCAACATACCCCACTTTCACACCTTTTTCTTTCCACCAATCATAATCTCTCTTATTCTTACCAATCAACAACTTTCATTTGTTCCTTTCCAGCAATAACATTACTTCTTATCCCCACCAATCACAACTTCACACGTCACCTTCTGTTATACTTTTTATCCCGCGTTCGCCATCTTTTTCCTCTTTCAGTCCCGACCTCCGCACAGACATCACCTCGCCGCTCCGCTCCTCTCCATCACGTGTCCTCCATACTCTTTTATCTTCCTTCCTTCATCTTCCACCCGAATTAACGAACCAATCACATTTCGTCTTATTTTTACCAATCAAAACCCTCCACGTCACTTCCTGTTTTTCCTTCACCTTTCCCTAATCCTCAATTCTATCTCCTCGTCACCTTCTGTTGCGTTCGACATCTTTCGCATGTTGACCCTAACCTCAAACTTCTTCGTCTCTCGACTTCTTGCCTCCGCCATCTTGTTTAGTTCCCATTTTCACCACCACGCCACCGCCATCTTGGTTTAAGTTCTCCACGTTTACCTCATATTTTTAACCTGAACTTCATGCCTCCGCCATCTTATTTAGTTCCATTTTTACCACCGCGCCTCACATCTCCTCGTCCCACCATTGCCTTCGCCATCTTGGATTTCGTTCCCTTGCTTACGTCCTGTTTTAACCTAAAAATCTTAACCTCATATCTCCTTACCATCCTCTTGCGTCCGCCATCTTGTTTAGTTCTCACGTTGGCTACCGCATCTCCTTGTCGCCGACCCTCCGCCATTTTTAGTTCCCACTATTTTAACCTCAAAATGTGCTCTTCTAAGCTCTTGCTACCGCCATCTTCTTTTAGTTCCCATTCTCACCACCGCCTCTCCTTGCCCCCACCTCTTGCGATCGCCATGTTGACCACTAACCTCGAAATTTCCTCGTCCTTAGACCTCTTGTCTCAACCATCTTGTTTAGTTCCTATTTTCGCCACCGCATCTCATATCGCCCCATCCCTCTATCCACTCAAGGAAACTACCATCCAACTTTCAAAAATTGCTGATGAGTTCTGAAGAGGCTTTTGCAAATCTTGTTGCTAGGAAAACTTACCTTTCCCATCACCTCCAACATACCCCACTCTCACACCTTTTTCTTTCCACCAATCATAATCTCTCTTATTGTTACCAATCAACAACATTCATTTGTTCCTTTCCACCAATAACATCACTTCTTATTCCCACCAATCACAACTTCACACATCACTTTCTGTTATACTTTTTATCCCTCGTTCGCCATCTTTTCCCTCTTTCAGTCCCGACCTCCGCACAGACAACACCTCGCCACCCCGCTCCTCTCCATCACGTGTCCTCCATACTCTTTTATCTTCCTTCCTTCATCTTCCAGCCGAATTAACGAACCAATCACATTTCGTCTTATTTTTACCTCAAAACACTCCACGTCACTTCCTGTTTTTCGTTCATCTTTCCCTAATCCTCAATTCTTTTAGCTCGTCCCGGATGAACCAATTGCAATAACGATAATCCTTCCGCTCATGGCGCTTTTCAAACTTACCGCCGTCGCTCGCAGCGACACTAGCGACACTAGCGTCCCTAGCGGCAGGATTATCGTTAATCCAATTGGCTCATCCGGGACTTATACTACTCCCCTCCTAATTGAATACACTTTTCATAGCGTCTTTGTCTGTCCTCGAACACATGGTGGAGGCCATTATTTGTCAGGTCTTTGAGAATCGCCTCACTTTTCCTCAGCACGCTTCATTGCTCTCAAATCGAATGCCCCGGAGCTTTGCCTTTAGTGATGGGAATAAAAAAGAAATCACAGGGGACAAGATTGGGGTTATAAGGCGGATGCACTATGCAGGTGATTTTGAATTCCTGGACTTGATTTGCGACGTGAGGTCATGCGTTGTTGTGATGAAGTCGCCACCCATTCTGATGAAGTTCTGGATGTTTCCTTGCAATGTGCTTCAACAGTGTAGCCAATACTGGCGTGTAGTACGCTGCTGTAGCAGTAGTGTGAGGAAGAACAACAATCACAACAGCTGTGTTGATGTTGACTTCAGTCATAGCAGAAGCCGAAGCACCAGGCCCAACTTGCTTAGCACAGTGGACTCGTCCTTTATTGAAGTCCTTGAACCACCTAAACACTGTTGCACGAGGTAATGCATCTTCACCGTATGCTTGCTTCAGCTTTTCCAAAGTTTCAGAGGCTGTATGATTTAAACGAAAACAAAATTTTATTGCTCCTCTCGTGTCGAGTGGTATGCGAAATTCAAGTAGGGTCAACAATTTACAGCATTACTACCAACCTACCGATACAAGAGTGCTGCGCTCTATGGACATTATACATGAAACCCCGCTCTTTTGAAATATTCATGGTAGAGACAGGAAACTCTCAAGAAACCTACAGGAAAAAATCAGTCTCAGTCTTTATTGATCAGCCCTCGTATCTATGCAAATGTTCATTTCAATATCTCTGTGGTTTTCAAATTATAAGTTGTTTAATTATTTTAATGATGGTAAAATAAAAAATGGTCCATACATTGAAAAATTTAAAATGTTACTAATATAAATATTTATTTTGACCCTGACCAATATTTAAACAAGAATAACAATTTTTGTTATGTTTAACCTTTTTAGAAAAAAAATATAATCCACTGAAAATGAATTTTTTCTGTAATTTCATTTGTTAGATAAGTAAAAAATTTAATTAATATTTCTGCAATTATGACCAATAAAACCAAGCAGGATGGCTCAGGCGGCAACATGCATGGCCTACATTCGGTAGGTCCAGGGTTTTATCCTCGATGACCGCCCAGTCCGACTGATGGGTTTTTTCGGGACTTTCCCGTGTTATCAGCCGAATGTTGAAGTGATTTCTTTCAGGCCCGCCATTTCGTTTCACTTATCATTTTATTTATCCTTTATCCCCTTGATCTCTTTCAGGTTCGGAAGCGTCAGCGATGTATTTCGGTACAGCGAGGCAGGGGAAAAAGATGTTCTCTGTTAACTCTATTCGCCCCTCAGGTTTGGGCATGCTGTCCGCGTATCCGAACTCCTTTGGGGGGCTTTAGAGCCCTTCTGTGTGGCGAGCCGTCTGCGGTACTATTAGTTTGGCATGCTTTTTTATAAAATTGGAGCAAAAATTGTATCTGGACATTTTAATCGCACAAAACTGTAGAAAAAAGCGAGGAAAACAGCTTTAATTTCTAAAGAGCTGTCTCGCCTTGTGCGTAGGTACATTTAAAATCGTGTAAAACTATTTCTGTCGTCGGTAATAGACACCAAATACAGGTTATGAAACTAAATAATTCAGTCTAAATCATAAACTTATAAACGAACATTTCGCTCAGTTTTTATGAATGTATTACCTCCAAACAATCTTATATGGAGCTTTAGCACACAAAGTTGATGTTACCTCCTATCAATAAGTTGTAAGCAATATTTCCTATGTATTCGTATGCCAGTGTTAAATGTTGCGTATTCTACCTTCCCAAGTTTACCCTACAAACAGAATGTGTGAAAGAACTATTAATTATTATCCTCTATTTTCTTTTAGATGCTGTTACCAACTGAAAGAAGTCGCCTGGAATGTATTTGCTCCCATCACTGAACAAATGTTGAGCAGAAATTCACATCGTACTTGGAGATCAATAATCGTCTGCAAGGAAAATGATGGCGTACACACCGATGTTCTGGAATTCATGGTTGTCTGTATCTTCACCTGGTGGCACACACATTTGTCCCTCTTTAGTCAGCTATAAGGGTTCAGAAGTGCTACACATCAATATGTGCAAGCTACATATGAGTAACGGAATTCTTGGCTCCTCCTGTATATTAATGTGTTTTTAGCCATTATTTGACAATAAAAATAACAAATAAATAACTCGAGAGAATGTTTAAATCCAGTTCTTAAAATATTATTTCGCATCTCTGCAAGGTGCTGAATCTAAGTAATAAATTCGTTATTTATCTGATATTTACTTTTTGCACAAGTACCTCGATATCGACATTTTGGGTGGAATGCAATGCAATCTGTTTCTACTCGCTATGCGGTACAGACAGTAAAATGGGTCAACAGATGACGATGTGAGTGCAAAATAATGTGCAAATAACATTAAACAATGTCAATGAAGGCTAGAATTACGCTTTTAATTTGTTGCCTGTAAGCTTTGTTAGCCGCAGTGACGAAAGGTTCTACGAAATTTTATTTTCGTATATTTGTAAACTGTAGTTTCATATGCACCTGCAAATTTAGGCCGACCCTTGTAGTCGTAGTCCCTGGAATGTATAGCTCTGGCGCTCCACCAAGCTAAGGGTCACGGGTGCGAGTTCCGCTATGGGCATGGGTGTTAGTGTGTTGTGTAATTGTGGTAATAAGCTGTACCGAAACAGTACAAACACAGTAATCATAAACTGGGTAGAGCAAGGGATTTTTTTAACCAAATTTAGGCGCTGAAAGCTTCACTGTAGTAACCAAAGTTGGTACAATCGACCACCATCGGTGTGCCACCCATAGAGAATCAATTGTTGCATTAGCTAAAACCGTTTCTTTAATCTAGTGAAAACGGCATGCTATTTAGTGACATATTTATTCAATGATCTCTACAGTCTAAAACTGCGCTAATAACACAATAATTCTCAGAGAATACAGGTCAATCAACCTAAATAAATAAAGTAATGCATTCATTCTGACATTATTATTGAATCTGGATTTCCACTGAAACCATCTTCACCCTCTTCGAAAGCCTGGCAGTTAGAGTGGAATTCACTCCATCCCTTTCCAAATACTTCTCATTAGAAATGCAGTTTTTGGACTTCTTTGGTGTAACAAGAATTTAAAGATGAAATGTATGTTTGCTTCATGTGTTTATTTGACAGAGGATTATTGTATTTGGTAAGGTGCATTAATATATTCCATCATGATCTTCGCAACAATAAGCACTCATTCAGTAAAACTGCAATAAGATGACCACATAAGTCGTAGCTGTCACCAGAAGCGTGGAAATCATCCTAGCATCAAGATGCAATGCCTTTCCTGCAGTTACCGTCAGTCTTATATCAACTAGTTGCCGTGAAAATGCTTGAAGCTCTTCTGAAGTATCTCGATCAAATGATCTATCGAGCATCAGTCGATGGACAATAGATAATGTCCGATTTGCTTCATCATATACTCCTTGTCCACTCCACGCTAATACGAGGAACTTTATGAACGGAATAACCGAGAACAGGAAGCAGAATATAGTTTTGTTAAGATGGTCGCTCGAGGAAGCAGAATCTCCAAGCGTTCGAATGTAATTTACTGTGGAGTAAATTTGAGAAACGAAGAGGACAAAGTCTCCTGTCAATTCGAGTGGAAGAATTGAGCCGTATACGGAATTAGTTAATTCAGCAATATCAGTTAACATAGTATACACCTCTCGAAATAGGTGAATAGGCTCTGATACCCTAACTCTGGATATATGTCTACAGCCGTCAAAATTCTTTAATTCTTCAAGTTGGTTATTCATGCACCTTAAGCGACGTTTTAAGAATATGAGTGCATCAACAAATTGTATATCTGCTATATAACTAATACAACGAGTACTTTGTGAAATAGAAATAATCATAACGTCTTTGAAATCATTTACCCATACACTCATGTGAAACGCATACACAACTACCCAGAGCATAACAATGGAGCACAACTCCCAAATTAAAAATTGTCTTGTGTTGCGGTACACTTCTTGTGCTTGCGCCTTCAAGAGAATTTCATCAACGGTGCTCATTATTTGAAGCTCTTGACGAATGCTTTTCCATTTCGTTGTCACAAAGGAGAGGATGTAAGCAATAACCGTTAATTCGGAGGATATAGTAGCTACAAGATATGGCAAGTAGGTACCATTTCCTAAATTGTCCGCGTATTTTATGTAGAAGAATATGTTGCTTATAATCGCCAAAATAAGCAAACCAACAGCAGGAACTACTGCCCAAGTTGCACTTTGGACTATGGTAATGCTTGGTGAGGTAATCAATTTATAAGGAGCTAGTCCAAATGCTCTGGTCACTGTATACAGTGGTCTAATCGAGTTCCAGAAGTTGATGTTCATCTTTGGTTTACTTTAACAGATATGCTCTGGACCCCAAACAGATTGAAGGGAATGTGGATGAAGATGTACAGTTTCTTTTACGTAATAAATATACTGCTCTACCACTGTCTGTCAAAACCTTCCTTATATCTTCTGTACTCAGACCTGAAGAGTCTCACAGATAATCCATTCAGTTTGCCTGTGTCACGCTATTGGTTGGAGCGAACTAAACATAAAACCACAGTCCACAAATGAGCACCGCTGCACCTTAGACAAGATCACAGTGTTGAATTTGGGAAGGAGAAACTGTACTGAAGTTCCTGCGTAATCAAATTGGGAATGCCTTATAATTACTCGACGCAAAATCGATCAACTTTGCTCTAACCACTTAAATTAAAGCGGTGAATATTTTATAACTCCTTATCAATACAAACATGTCTAACTACTGAAGGAACTGTTTGTCATTTCAGGTCTGTTCAGACAAAATGTTTTCCTAAATTTACGAGAACCACTACGGTTAATAGTTCATGAATAATACATTTAAACATTTTAAAACGCATAATAACTGTACTTTTATTCCATCCGGTCTTTTGTATTAGTAGTAAGGACACTTTAGCCTGACAATCAAATTGAGTAATTAGGTTACATGCCCTCCCTTCTCAGCAATTAGAGCGTTTGGCGAAAAAAATTGTTAACCGGAAGATAAGTGAAGAAACACTTAACTTATCAAATCAGGTGGCTTTTTGATGAAAATACAATTTTGTATTAATGATGGTGATGGTTATAATAATTATACTTAAAAGGAAACGATTTTGTGAAAAACAACAACTAAAACAATAAGTTTTCAACACTATACGTTTTCAACCAAACTTTATAATTTATTACATATATTAATTGCACTTCTTGCTTATTCTCATTTAGCTTACTTCTTCTTTCCTTCTTTCTTTGTTATTTGTATTTTGTTTGTTTTGTAATTATTATATCTAAGTGCTGCCCATTCAATTTAGGGATTGGCAGCATCAGGTAGATAGTTCTTCGTTTATGCTCTTTTTGTGTATAAATTGGGAACCACCTTATTTCATTTTGTCCTTGATTCTAGTCCCTCTTTACGACCTCTGTCGTACCAGCAAACCTTGCCCAATATGTCGCTACATCGTGTTGCTTTTTCCTATCAAACCGTTAGTACCTTATAACACGCAACTATAATGATTCTATCGGCTGGTGTCTGTGTAAAGTGTTATTTTCTCTCTACATCTCCTTGTGTGTAAAGCATTTTATATGCTACATCGCTGTCGGTGCATTCATTGAAGTTTAAGTATACCTTTACTTATCCACACTGCAGTAGCGTTGACAATGGCGCTTGTCACTGCCATGACTGCTCCTCAATAGTTTATATCCATGTGTAAATACTAATATTAGAAAGAGAGTAATGTGTTTGTGTGTGTATGAGCTAGTGTACTATATTCAATAGCTGGATTCAATTATCATCAAGGGTAGTTCTCTATCTTATAAATGTATGTAATGACTTTTAATATTCGCTTTATTTTAATCAATTCTTATATTCATTACTCATCAAACCTATATCGTTCACGCACATATCTTTTCCCTATTATATTTCGCAGTTTGTCATACCCTAGTTTCCAGGATTTTTGTGCTTGTTATTTTGCTTGCAAGTAATTAATTGAATGTGGTTATCTGCGCTTGCAATCGACGTGTATTTGTGTGCATATAACCAATGGCATCATGATTATTAATAGGTTGTTTCTTTATAATTATTTTGCATTCAGCTTGTAATGTCTACACTCTGTCTTGTTGGACATTGTATGGCAAAAACAGAAGGAGTGATTCTTTCTCATTATTATTTCTTCTTTTTGGTGAATCATCTACCTCAGCTGACGGAGCACATGTGCAACGACCAACCCTACAAGTGCGTGGAGGAGATTTTCCTCTTAAGTGTAACGCACAAAAATACCCCTGTACAAGATTTACTCATAAATTTAAGTCTACGGAATAAGTAATCTATTATGTAATGGAAACATTCTGCAGCATCAATTAGAAAAGTATTATGTGACAACTCATGGTGTTAAGCTTTATGTACAATTAGCTGCTAATTGCAAACGTTTTTTGTGTCTACAGAAAATCCATAATGATTTGTTCTGTATGATACAATCAGCTGAATTGAATTCTATATTATTGGAAAATAAAGTATAAACAAAATATATATTCTGTGTTGTGTATTACTTACCTCTTCCTACTTCCTGCACTTGAAGCGTGTTGCACTTCCATTGTATATGCATTAGCAACTTTCTAAGAGCCATTTATATTTAATTAGGCATAAAGGTCGTATACTTGCAACTTTGTAGCAACTATTCGCCGAGACGATGGAGGACCATTTGGAACAAACTCACGAATCCGAAGATACCCACAGACTGGAAAGCTGCAGTATACTCGGCTGTCAATGAGGTTGTTCCAACAGCTAACAAATTGTGGCTGCATGGCAGATGAACATCAAATCTGTGCAATAGGTGTCCTGCGGTGGAAACCTTGTATCACAAGCAAGTCACCTGTGCCGTTGTACTCTCTATTTGGGACTGGGTGTATGGACGAATCTAGGTGATCTGCAGTGGGTATAAGTGTCTCCACTGGAAGACTATCTGACTCTCGAATTCCATCAAGCTGATAATCATCTGGCGGATACCCTTACTTGGGTAATATTTGCCACCTATTTTTGGATAATAAGAGTTGGAGAGCGGCGAATCTATAGGCTTTCCAGATCTTTATCTGGAGATGGACAAACGGATCCCTCTAACCGTGGATCTCCCGCATTTACGGAGACTCTAGGTGCTAAATGTAAAAAGGTCTTTGATTTTAAACTTTCCCCGCCAAACGATCTTAAGATTAAAATATTTGGTCGGATTCAGCCCAAAGTAATCGGGGAGGCTGATCGGGAAATGCTTTTTAAGATAGTATTTAATCGAGAATAATGTAGAAGAAGTGAGAGAGATAGAGAATGTTAGATGGGTTATTTAACTCTGTGCTTGCAAATGCAGGTGTATTATTTGACCAAATTAAACGACAGTGGTTCTTAAGTTGCACTTAAAATTGCTCAAAGATGGAATTGTTTAGAAAAATCTGTTCCTTACACATTCAAAACTTTTCATACGCATTAGACATTCAACAAAGCAATGTAATTTGACATAAACAGACACAAATACACTGCTTAAAGTGTAATATTAATAACATAAATTATATTAGAATTTAACGTAATAAAATATTAAATAATTTTAAAAATGTGTAAATGTTTTAATAAAATTAAGAGAAACTTAGAAAAATATTGGAACCAAACTAAATATTCTGACTGATGTTAATGCCTGGATGACAATCCTACAATTATTTTGTATATGAGTTTTGATGAAAAAATAATAGATTAAAACGTTTCAGCTAATTTATATAAAATTTGGTTGGTTTCTTATGAATAACACCTTTAAACAACAGTTAAATAATAAAAGAAATCCGACAAAGCTCTGGTAGTTTGCAAATTTGTTTCTATTGTTTCTTAACGTGAAAATATCACCGGATAAAATAATTATATCAATACTTAAAGGCACTGTTCTATTCTTTGATCAGTGTATCAAAACATCTCAATAAATTTTAAAATAAAATTATATGGATATTCTTAAAACAGGATTTTGTCAAATCCTTGTGAATTGGATAAGAGAGAATAAATCTATAGATCCGATATGAACCAAATCCGTTTTGAATAAAAGTTAGCTAGAATTGGTATTCCACATAAAGCAAAATTTGTTACTATGAAAAAAATCATGATCATATAATTGGATCAGGGGGAATTTTTTTTATCGATCTTCGGTATTTTTATAAGAAGTTGTATTCCATACAGATGTCAACAAATTTCACTCCAATTTCGTTGGATATCAATAGATATACGCATAAAAGCGTCGAAGCAGGGTTTTCGATCATTAGCTCATTACGTGACATAATGAGGTTTTCTTCCATCTTTAATGACATGTAAGCATCTTCTGTTTATAAGTTTGAGATTTCTTGTGTTGTTAGGTCTTGCAAATCATCTTAAATTGTGCAATTTGTGTATGTAAGTGCTGGTTTTCAAAACATCTCCGTACATATTGTAAGAAATCCTAATTGCATGTGATGTTCACATAATAATTATTTTGAAGAATCAGTTGGGTGCAAATTTGTAATGAAAATAGAATAATACAAGTAATGGCTTTTAAGTATTAAAGGGCGGAGAATACCATTACTAGTATATTATAAAATGATGTACCTTTACAAGTTAATATCGCAAGATGATATGCAAATTGACCGTCATGATCGAGAAACAAAATTAATAGTAAACGAAAATTGCACAGGGAAGGCGCTGGAGTGGCTCAGCTGGACAAAATACCCATTTTGGATTCAGTATTAAGTCACAGTAACTAACTATATGACTTGATCTTGATAACTGAGGTACAAGCTTTGTATTAAATTTCAGCAACTACCTTTATTTACTTATGAATGTAATCAGCTAATATTGCAATATTAAAAGCAAACTCGCTTTCATAAATGAGAAACAAGGCGAACACTAAATCACAAGTACTCGCAAATCTTCAATTACCTAAGTGGGCAATCTAACCTGGTTTTACTATAAAACCTGAACAACTTCAAATTTAATCTAGAAATCTAAAGCACACCTTCTTTGCTCAATTTACACAGCAATTTCATTTACTTACAGATAAAATTGCAAAAATAAGCTGACTTTCGTGAATGAGAAAGAAAGGGAATAGTAAATCACTAGTACTAGCAAACTTCAACTGCCCAAATGGGCAACTTAACAGGATTGTACTTTAGTAACAAATCCAAACAATTAACTCAGTTAATCCAAAAATACTATATACTCATTTTGTACTATGTTTACACAGTAATCTCATTTCCTTGTGAATGTAATTATTTAATATTGTATGATTATATAAGAACCTCACCTTGGGCAATAAAAAAACACAATTTAGAGATAAAATACATTAAACTGTCCCCGTAGAGGGTTATATCAAACTCTGCTCTCACTTGCTCCTAGATTAGAGATTTCATAAAACCACACACATATAACGCTACACAAAACAGCCAAAGTTAGGCGGAGGATAAACATTAACGCTAATAAAATTTGGATAAAAAGAATAAAAGGTACAAGAGGAAAGACACTACTTAAAAGAGTTGGATTAAGGAATATTACTTATTTTATAGTGCGAAAACGATCCAACGCTACCTGATGATTACCCAATACCAAATCACTAGTAAACGCAGATATGGCTATAGATCACATCGAGGGAATCTATCTATAAAATCCCATGAAACCACTAGTATGTAATACCCTCGACGTCACGCAGAAGTTGCTGAAAAAACCTAAAAGCACTTATGTGAAACTTTCATACTAAAATACAGCCTCGACTCACCGGACACATAGTAGAATACAACCCCTTCGCCATAGGAGTGACTCCGACACATTCATTCTGTCTAAATCACCAGGAAACTCCTCGAGAAACCAAGTAGATGTCTGAGCCTGGACATCTAAGTTCTCCATACGCCCAACAGTGTAATCGCAAACTCTTGTTAACTTAAGGCAACTAAGACAACGGCGAAGATACTAAGTAATGTAAGCATAACAGATGCAAAATAGAGGACTGACTCTACCAGAGCATATTTGAATCACATAGATTGGAAAGCATGTGCAGCTGCTGTCTTGTATACAAACCTTACCTCCGTGTTTAATGTAGTTCTTTTTTGTGAAAAGATACACATTGAAAACAATTAATTTTGAAGGTTATCATCTATTTGCTATCCTGAGGCTTTTAAACAGTTAGATAACTCCGAGATAGCTGTTGTCTGTAATGACTGAATGCAAATGTAATGAAGCGAATTCAAACAAGCTTCAAAACATTTATCTACTACAACACTTTATTTAGGACTGAATATAGAATACTACCAAACAACTTTAATATATTGCTATTAGGTACAAGGGGCATTTTAAAGGTACGTTCCGTTTTGCAATAACTACGAATAGCTAAGTATTTCAGATAATTTCTTTTTTACACAAGCCTTCAAACCTTACAGTACTTTTATATCATTTATCAAGCTTTTCATACATTTGTCTGAGCGTAGTATAAGTCTCTTAGAGCCTCTTTCCAAACTCCGCCTTCAGTACATCTAGCAAACGTGTAGCTGTTTCTGGAGTTAAATTTTTTCTCTTTAAAATTTAGCTGCGATTATCTCTTAGAAAGCATTTGCGGTACGCATAAGAAAGCTTCCTGCAGGACATAATAAATGAGTTTTGAATCTACTAGGGGCGTCCAATAAGTAACTTTCCGTATTTTATAAAAAAAACATTACGCATAGTTGATCATGTTGAATTAATTTTATATATTATTGTACAATCACTCTGTTACTTTTCTGCATAGTCAACGAGTTTTTCAAGCATTTTTGGGGACGTGACACAAGTTTTTCTAAACCAATGTTGTATCAGGTCGAGTCCAGTACTCGCAACCAGCTCTTCACTGATTTGACTTCATTATCGGTGCTAAATGTCCTTACTTTGTGTCGGAGGAACACGTGAAAATTACTTGGGGTAAGCTGCGGTGAATATGAAGGACACGAGAAAACTTCCAAGTTGAATCTTGAACCAGACGGAGCTCAGAAGATTCAACTGACAAGTTCTCTCGCATCCTGCTTATTCACCAGATGACAAAGCCCATTCAAAAGTGAATAGCTGGTTACCAACTTCTGGTTCACTTCGTTACGGTGTTAATGTGCTTACCTCCAAGATGACCTTTGAGTCAGGGGAACATGTGAAAGTCACTTAGGAAAAGATCTGGTGAATATGGAGATGCGAGAAAGCTTCCCAGTTGAATCTTCTGAGCTCCGTCTGGGTCATGATTCAACTTCAAGATTTTCTCGTATCCCCCGTATTCACCGGAGCTTGCCCCAAGTGATTTTCACCTATTCCTTCAACTCAAAGGTAAGCACTTTAAGCACCGATGATGAAGTCAAACCAGTGAACAGCTGGTAGCGAGCATAGGATCCAACCTGTTACAACACTGGCTCGGAAAGGCTTGTGCTTGGAAAAGCATGTTGACTATGAATAAAACTAACAGGATTGTACAATATAAATAAAATTAATTCAATATGAGCAATTCGGTGTAATGTTTTTTATGGCAGGTAAGCATACCTACTGGACGCCCCTCGTGCATAATTTGTAGATTCACTGAATTTTCCTTTCACACACTTTCTGATAAAGATCTGACCTACGGATCACTGATTTGAATCCCCCTCCTAAAAGCAACGACCAATAATGCAATATATTCCGCCACGAAGTTTTGGACACAACAAAATGCATCTCAGAAATTGTAGGTTTGCTTTAAGAATTCAAGACCAACTTCTGTTACGAGATCCCTTAAAAGTTATTCTACAAAAGAATAATAATAATTGAAGTGATCATAAAGACGTGTGGAATGAAAGGTTATGTAATGGAATAAAAGTATAGTTAACCAACCTATTCAGTAGTTTTTATTTTAATGATAGTGGTCCATACTTATAAAAATCCACTTACTTAGCGTGTTAATTCTGTTTTAAAAGCATATATTCTTATTGTTAAATTAGTGCAAATAAAAAGAAATGAAAGTGCACATTAAGAGAAAGAATTAAAGTTAGCACCATTCACTTTTTCCTTTGAGCTAGCCTTGTCATTATATATGAGTTAATGTAGAGTTGCCCAAAGTTGTGAAAGGAATGTTCTGAATCACATGTAGTTCATCTCTGCAGAAATTACGGTTAGACTATCAGAAAGTGTTTGTTGAATAATGGAAAAGCAAATATTTATAATCTGTTGTAACGGAATTCAAATGCATTATCACCTATATTCCTTTACCTTAATACCACATAGTATTGACCCCTGGAGTTAGCTTTACAGCTCGTTAAAATTATAGCATTAGGCGCACAAAAGATGACTTGCAATGTTCTAAGAACAACACTAGTGAAAGCATTTGATGCTGTTAAGAGAAAATACATGCATTGTGGTTATTTGACTGTTCACATGAAACTTGGTATTATACCTCAGAATTCCTGGGATTTGACTTAACAGCCTTTACCACTATCACGTATCCGCAGCGGGGGATCTCTGGAGTGACGTAACTGTCCTCAAAATTCTAAAGCTGAATCTTTATTGGGTATCGGAAGCTTAGGCGGGTGGTGGATTGCCGAGCCCTTCATGATTGTCTTGGTGGATCACCAAACCACTGTGTAGGTTACTCTCTGAATAATGAATAGGAGACTGCAAACCAACACCCCAACCCAAAGTGTTAGAAGTTTCCGCGCTGAAAGGGTGAATGGCACATGGAAGATGTGTCGGTAGCGGAGCCTCTTGGCTAACAGACGATCTCCTTGTGTATTCAATCTTGCCCCGGAGGCTCTTCCAGGGATGTCTTTCCTCCATATTCATGGGACATAAATGGACAGGGAAAAACAAAACCATAAAACCGTTCAAGGTTCTCTAAAAGAATACTTAACAGTATAAATTATCTCTAAATCATCTGTAGACTATCTGTGTGTAGGCAAGAAACTCTTCGGGACTCAATAGAGTGATGAAGACACTGCAGGTAAACTTTCAACACAATAGGGCGGCAGCATCTGCTGTCCTCTGTGTGTGGATGAAGATTTATGATGTGGTACTCATCCAGGGATCCTGGTATTACAAAGAGGAAATAAAAGGTCTTAAGGAGGCTGGAGGAAAATAATTGTTTTATAATATATCGACAAGACTCCGAAAACCCGCAACTAATTTAAAATGGCTTAGGTATACTGCCGTTAGGGAATCTCTGTTCCAGAGACGGAAATATCTGTTCATTAACGGCAGTCAGGGGAAACCAATGGGGGAAGGTAGAGCGAGTGAGTTTATGTTTGAATCGGTCTACCACACACAGTGATGTAAATTTTACCTCCTGCAAGGAAATTACCACAGCTGGTAGCCATCTGTTATTCCGAAGGACTACAATTGGTAATTGGCTGTGATGCTAACTCCCATCACATTACGTGAAGGAGTACGGGTATATATGAAAGAGATGAATCTCTTTATAATTTTATTATATGTAGTAGTCTTGAGTTACTGAATCAGGGTATCAGACCTACCTTTTTACTACAAGAAGACAGGAACGTATCGACATAGCTTTAGATCACAAGTATTATCTGGGAAACTTCATTTTTAATTGGAATGGTCTGATGATGCAAGTGATTCAGATCGCAGGTATTGCCAGTTTGAAGTAAGGTGTACTTTTAAATAAATCACAAATTTTCGGCTTTAAAAAGGAGTTGATTGGGATTCGTAAGGAAACACTAACTCAGTAGTCTGAGTATGACGGTATAAGATCATGATTGTGAATATTTAGAAATTGTTGCAAGCACTTGCAGGATGCTATAATCTTAGCGTTTAATGAAAATTTTCCAACAGGAAAATCAAGTACATACAAGTTAAAGGTAAACAATTTTCAGGTTTTTCAACTCTGCGAAACGAACAAAACAAAAAAGACTGCTTATAGGAGGTCATTGACAATACAAGGACGCCTTGAGGAAGACTAAGAAGGACGCCCAGAGGTGATATTATGAAGAGTTTGAAACGGCCCCAGAATTTGCTAGACTTCAGAAGGCTCTTAGAAAATCCGCATAAAGCTTTTTTAGTAATCTCAAATTAGAAACTGGAGAATATACTAAGCCAGGAAGGAGACAATTAAAAAACGTATTCCAGATCATATCCCTGGATCGATTATACTTTTTCAACCTGAGAAATAATGGGACAGTCTGGGGCTGACGATTTTAGGAAGAGAACATCCAGAGCAGTCTGGGAACTTGCCAAGGAAGTCATCAAATATGAAAAATTACAATAGGCGGTGTTCTCATTCCAACTCTGAAAATCTACATGAAGCGATGGAACAATGATCATTATGATTCACCGAGGTTTGGATGAAATATAAAAAATTTTGACACAAATCCTAAGAGCAAGTTTGACCTTAGGATACATGCCAATGAACTGGAGGAAAAAGGAGATGCTTTGGAGGTATATTCTCTACAACAAAATCAGCATGCCTATCTAGCAGCCAGACAAACTTAAACTGCCGTTCTTCAGATCGCTTATAGACTGGAAAGCACAATTCAGTAAACGGAGGTGGCACTTGGTGCCAGGATTAATAATGAGGATGCCTTTGATAACACATTCTTTAATGCAATAACTACTGCAATAAAACATGCAATTGTTGAAACCTGTTATCGGTGGATACAATCCATGCTGAAAGAAGAATAGTTCATACAAGTCTCTTAGGTAGTAGTCTAACTGCAAAGTGGTCCACAGGGTGGAGTATTATCACCCTTACTATAGAACCTGGTGGTTGATGGCTATTTGTTCAAGTAACCTAGCCTTATATGCCAGGAACTATGCTGTTGATAACGTCATAATAGTTCGAGGTAAATGCACTGGAACAGTTAGGGAACTCGTGCAGTCCGCTCTGAAGACTGTGGCAAACTTGGCTGTGTATGAGGGCTCAACTATTTATCCTCATAAAACAGCCATAGTACCGTTTAACATTGGGAGAAACAGAAAGGAGTTTGAGCTTTTATAGTATTAATTCCCAAAATTTCTATCGTTTGTAATTCCTAGAACCTAGTGATTAGGAAGTACAAAACTTAAAATGCCCGAGGAATGGGAATATTCCTGGACCACAGGATGGACTGGAATCAGCCTTTCCAGAAAACAATAAACGTGCGCAAACATCCATTGAAGTAGTTACAGGCATGCATAGTAAAAGATGGGAACTAAGACCTGCTATGATCCATTCTATATATACCAGGATAATCATATCATCGATAATCTATGAAGCAGTGATTTTGTGACTTAAAAACCTTCAAACAGGCTCTAAAATCAAATAAATAAATCCTAAAAAACAACATGTAGCTGTCACAGGAGTCATAAAAGCAACTCCTTCTGTAGCAATGGAGACACTCTTGAACTTACTCCATTATATTTAAATGTAATGAAGGAAGCAAGAATGGCACGCTAAGCAAATGAGAATTCCGGAAATTTACACATGTTTGCTAATAATAATAAATGCGTAGGAGATGCAACCTTAGAAACGCCGTCAGACTATATAATTACATTTAAACAGTTTGTAAGACCTTCTGTGTCATCATTGATCTGGAACGTTGGACGATTAGAATTCTGAATACACCTGAGAAAACTGATGTGTTTACAGGATATCTCAGTAACAGCATGCGAAGTGTATGGCATAAGACCACGGTGAAAAGATTTTCTCCTTTTCTGAGTTTTATTTATGGACACTCCTATGGACACCTACTATGGTCCTTAGCGTCCCATTATATATTGGGCGCGAAGGACCGGTAATTTTTCTCAGAGGCCTCCTTATCAGGCTTGAGGTTCTTTTACGTGCCAAAAATCTACGACCCGGGAGCACCAGGCTTTACTTCCCTTCCGAAGGAAGCTTTGCTAAGGAATCTCCCTTGGGTGAATGTACTACTCTTTTAGAAACAGAAATTTATTTTATTACTCAATGCATACTATAAAACATAAGGAGAGCATACGCTGGTAAACAGGTCCTTATCTTCTCAGATAGACAGGCTGCACTTAAGGCTATAAGTAATCATAAGATAATGTCAGGACTGGTTCTAAACTGCCTAAAAATGCTTACATACTTGGCAGAACAGAATGAAGTTCAACTCAAGTGGGTGCCTGATCAAGTGGCACAGAGGGAAATGCAAAAGCTGATGAACTTGCAAGTCATGCAGCAGCTTCACAATTTATTGGGACAGAGCCAGGTCTAGGAACACATAGTTGTTTAGGAAAACAGGCTATTAAGGACTGGTCCAATGTATAACATTATAAAGTCTGACTTAAACCTACAGGAAACAAACATGATAAAGAATTTATTAGAACACTGTGTAAGAAAAGAGCCGAAAGCCTTCTTAAATGTAATAAACTTCAGCTGAGAAGAATAATTTTATTTCTCACAACACACGCTCATTTGATAATGCATCTTAACACGATAGGAGTTTCTCAGGGCAACTAAGAATGCGGATTACTCAAGAAAGGACCTGAAATAATTATAGGCTGTTGTAAGTTCTTGCCTCACACGAGATACACTGCTGGGAAATTTTATTTACTTATTTACTAATCGTTACAATCCTTGTTTTACATAAGGCTATGGCATGGGGTGTGTACAGTTTAATTAATAAGTGCTTATATATAATTGAATCATTAACTGCTTTTAAGTTTCTCTAAGATGAATTTCAGGAAGCTGGTAACGTTGAACGTTTTGATAGGCTATTTCAGCACCTGATGTATTGACAAAGTTCAAAATATTACTACTCTTTCTCTGGAAAACTATGTGCATTCCATAATGACATGATATACCGTTTGTGATGATTCTTCAGGGCGGTTGCAAAGTGGTGAGGGAGTCTTGTTAATTCTCTGGAGGTACAAAGAGAAATTTCAGTGATTCGTTAAGAATTGCTTGAGCATGTAGTTTGGTCAGAGCTGCAGAGACAGTCTGTGGAAAATAGTCGGTATAAACAGTTTGGTGTGTACTGCAACTTCTGAGGTAATATACAGAATGGACCATTTAAATTGAGACATTAAAATATCTCCAAAACTAAGCACTGTAGTTGTAAATGTCTTTTATAAGGGTTGCTTGATATTATAGAGGTAAGTAAATGGCATTAATCGTGTTTTGTTTGGAGGACGTTATGATGATTTTTTAAGATCAATTTTAGTTTCTTTAAATGAGAACCTACATTATGTATGTTGTTTTCTCATTAGAAAATGGTTTATAAATATCTGTTAATATTGTGATGAGAAATAAGAAAACAAAATAAAAATGCTGGTTCGCAATTATGAGGCATAACTTGACTCCGAATGACCATCCATGGATGGTCCAACCATTCATGGCGCTCTTCGTACACAGCCATTTAGAATGTTCGTTATGATTTACGTTGGTATAGGAACAATTGCAAACTGGTTTATACAAATGTGGTTTAGTTCTGTATGAGGGATGACAAAACAACATAAAAGTAAGTTATAAATAAACAAAAATTGAACTGGCCCTAAAATGTACATACCAACGGCATCCAAATAAAGCACGACTAATTGCCATTTACTTTCGCCCATATCAAGCAACTCTTATTAGAGACATTTCTTGCCGCAACGCTTAGTTTTAGAGATATTTTACGGTCTCAACTTAAATGGTCCACCCTGTATGTTGAATTCCAGATTGTTTCATAGTGATTCTTTGGTAAGTGCTTTCCCCTACTCAGTGGGATTTGCTTGTGATCTATGGTGGTTTTATGGCTTGTGACTGTTTTGTCTGGACAGTCGGACCTTTCGTTTTTCCCGTATTCCAGTATGTCCTTTGACCCAATGGAGGACGATTCAGATCTGCTTGTGAAGGTTTATTGTTTTCGTCCTAATGTCGACGCCACTGGTTGTCTGGTGTGTTTATCTCCTATTACCAGTAGTGCTGCTGTGGATTCAATGTTTATTGTGTAGGAGGAGTTACTCTTCTTTTGGTATTCTATCCAGTGTATTTCCATTTTAATTCCGCTGAGTTCCGCTTGAAATACCGTGCATTTTTGTTCAATAATATCGCACCAATGTGTATTTATCTTTTGTTTTCCATAGCGACCATTGCTGCCCCAACGTGATTATTAATTTTTGACCCGTTCGTGTAAATCCTAACTTTAGCCCTTCTTTCTATTACAGTAAACTATGTGCTTATGTAATTATTCTTCGGGTGGATTCCTTTTGTTCCTTTATAGATTTCTATGTTCTGTAATCCAGTAATGAATACGTTTATAGATTGGCTATTTGAATTTACTTTTAGATCTTTGTGGATTTTCAAAGTTTGATCCATGGGCATTGTTCCTGCGATAGCTTGGAGGGCCTCGTTGTAGATTGTTAAGCAGGCTTTTGTAGCAAAACCTGAAAGATCTTTGAATACGTAATAATTCTTCCTAAGCTCTTTTTGATGTTGTGATAACCCAGGTTGCTGCGGGATGTGTGATGACCGAAAGGACGGCGTATTGTTATATTGTCTTCAGGTTGCAGAATGATGCAATCCAGGTTGCTTTTGAGCAGCGAATAGGCAACGTCTTATTTTCTAAACATTGTGTGTGGAGGTAACAATCCAGTTTGCAGTCCAACGTCACTCCAAGATACTTCGTTTTTGATACTGCTTGTAGTTTCCATGAAATAATAATATTGTGGTTTTGTATTCTACCTTGTTCCTTATGTACACTGATATTACAGCGGATTGGTCTTTAGTGATCTTCAGTCTCTATTCTTTCTAATGCAATTTGTAGTGTTGAAAAAGCATTTGAGTGATTCATTTCGGTAAATATTAAGATAATCTCTCATAATAATGTTCCAAAGCGTGGCACCGGAAAGTGAGCCCTGAGAAGAACCGTTGGTGACAGTTTTTGAGTACAGGATTTGGCTATCAGTATGTGTGTCTTTCGGTCACTTAAGAATTGTTCCACAATATTGTAAGTATTCTGGGGGCATTTATGTTTCGACAGCCTGGAAAGACTCCCTGGACACCAATCATTATCATAAGCACCAAATATGTCAAGTGTAACAAGACAGCACTTGTGGTCTAGTTGTCCGCTGTGTCGAACGAAGATAGTGATGTCTTTAATAGCATCCATTGTGGATTTGACCTTTTTGAAAGTGACATTGTTGTGTTAGTATGTGTGTAGCGGATTCGAGGAAGAAATTAACATCTTGATCACTAGTTTTTCAAAAGATTTTCCCTGGTATTCACAACTAGTTAATACCTGGATATCCTGCTACAGGACTGCATTTAGGCTTGTCCTTTTTAGGAATTGCGGGTACTCTTGCTTTCTCCCATTCTCTTGGGAAGCATTCTTATTGAAGGCACTTGAAAATTGATATCCAAAAGTCCGAAAAAATCTTATACAGCTTTCTCACAATGATGATATCTATTCCGACTAGACCGGGACTTTCCTTCTCGTTAATGTTTTTTATAATTTTGTGTACTTCCTGTTCTGCTAGATCTGGATATAGTTGACAGTCTGGAGTGTTTGCTATTTTTAAGGACGCTCTAAAAGTTTTATGTTGTACTTAATCTTGTTCGCGGCATTTTCTGAAAAGAATTTATGAAGAATTGCTTTAGCCGTTTCTTGTTCCATCTTGAAAAGCTAAATTTGAAGGTGCTGATTTTCTACGAGGCCTGTTTTAAATATCTGGCAGAGTTTCTTAAGCGACTTTGTAGTATTCGCCCCATAGAATTATTTCCAGCAATTTAGTTTCGCTTTAAGAAGTTCTGTTTTTAAGTTGCTTAAAGAGCTTATTTATATTTCTTAGGATTGAGATTTTTGCACCTCTTGAGTATTTGCTTGGATGCATTTATCTCCTTCCTTAGGGTATGGAATTTCTGACATCACCATTAAAGGTATTTGACTGTAGCTTAAAATGGTGGAAAGCAACAATGGTTGTTTTCGTTTAGTTCGTATCAGATTTTTGCAATATATCCAATTGTTCCTTGATCTTTCGAATGTATACTACTACATTCAAATTCTCGTTGAAACATATTCCAGTTCCCGGCTTGAGTTGTAAATGTTTTGGTACAGTTGCTGACTTGTCAAATAAAGTTCGTACTGACAGTAATGCGAGGCAGTAATTAAAGAGAATAAGGTTTGGGTCCGATAAGGTGTCCGCCTCACTTACTCTCCAACTTTATACTCTGTGAGCTGAGTTTATTATAGCTACTGTAATATCGATCCAGCTTTCAACATTCGGATCGGAGTATGCGGATCCATCCTATTCGTTTGCTGAGAGTAAACCGTGTACTAATAAGAATTCTACGAGTGTTCTGCCCCTAGCATTGATGATGTGACTATACAACATTTTGTTTTCTATTTGCGCCTAGGCTCCAAATAAAATTATTCGGCTTTACAGTACACGAAAAGTTCCCGATAAGGGCTAAGATTCTGTTCAAGGGTGTCATAGGGATGAATAAGAGTTGGCACTGTGTAGTATAAGTTGGGTGGATGGTATCACGATGCCATTATCAGAGTTTGATAAATTATAAAGAACAATAAAATTGTGGGCTGTCTTGCCTAATGAGGAGAGAAGCTCTGGGATTTTTATCTGGAGGGAGGTAGAATGACAAATAGTTTGAGGGGATAAGACAGGGAATTTCATTATAGCCTTATGGCCCTTGGATAAACAGAACGTCGATGCTGTTGGGTTTGGTGGGTAAAGAATGAGTAAACGCCGTTTTGCAATTGTAAGTATTTAGCTGAGCGCATATAAGAGTAGCCACAATAAGTGGTCAGTTTTACTTATTATAATGGACTCTATTCTGCGCAGTCTTGGGCATTCGTTATCCAAGACGATTTAGTTTGTATATGATTTCTTACTGTTGTCGTGCAGGTAGGTGTTTATATTCAGGCAGTTGGAGCAGCAAATGTTGTGTTGACTGACACAACGTTTCCAATAATTCTCTCCCGTGCAAGCTGCACAACTGTGTTGATTGTTGCAATACTTATGTATGTGGCCAAATCCGAGGTATTTCATGCAAATTGTAACTAAGATGAAGTCCTCAATCTTACACACACATTATTTTAACTCATCGGAGAGCAAGCAGTTTCCTGCGCAAAAATGAGGACTGATGTCGATAACAATATGTCTGGAGTCATTAAGTAACCGTTTAGTGAATTTTACATTTGGAGTTAGATCTTCGGTTTCAAACAGGTCGTTTTGTTGAAGTATTGTGTCCTTAATATCTGAATCTTCAACATATTTGGGGACATGGATCAGCAATAAGGATGGTAGCCTTTTCTTTAGATGTTCCACTATAAATGCTAACATTTTCTTTAATTCCGTTCCATCGTTTCACTGTCATTCCTACTTATGTGTTCCACAAACAGTATATTATGGGATAAGTTTTTTTGTTTTCTTTATACCCAATTTAGCTTGATATCTACTGCTTCGTTTATTATTTCTTTAAATTCGTCTCCGTTAGGGTTCATCACAGGATGTGTGTGTTGCTGGTGATTGCTCTGAGTATCGATGGATGTCGCTAGTTGTTCACCATAAGTGCGTGAGGGTTCCTTCGTAGCCGCTATCAGTGCACTTTTTAGCAAACATTCTAAGCCCGAGTAAATGTTATTAAGTTTGTTTAAATTATAAATAATTTCACTCACGGATTTCAGGGATTCTTCTTTTAAAGTTCTGCCTATGTTGTTGTTGCATGAACGCAGTATTTGTTTTATCTTTTCAAGATGTTCATAAACAACTGACACCAACTCACTTCCAGCCTCTTCCGCCATCTTCACATTCTCTTGGGAAAATGTTTTTGAAACCAGAGGAGTTTGAAGCTGTGTGAGAGTGTATTCTTTGATGAAGGGTGCAGGCATAATTAATTGGCTTTAAAACGATACAGACAGCACTATAAGTCCAAGTCCAAAAATAAGACAAAACTACTAAGCATGTGGCAAGGGTTGATGATTACCGACCTTGTTGCTTAATTTAAAATTGCATATAACCACCTAACTGACACGTGTGCGTTGTTAAGTAGCAGATGTCAGTCACCACTGGAGGTCATAATACCATCATTTTTCACAATTAGGAATCTATTTACAACTTTCTGTTATCTTTATCATTACGCCCAGTAATGTTTAAATGACAAAAAGTTACATATTCCAGAATGTGTAATTTAAAACACCCGATTGATTACGTATTCAGGAATGACATAACGTTATCAATTCGATGAGTATTTTCTTTCTAAGGTTTTCCACTTTGTGACATATCAGGCAACTAAATAGAACGCTGACGATATCATAGCATTATTGATTTTGGATCATCGTAGACTGCAGCTTCTACTCTGAAAGCCAGCAGGTAGGATAAAAAAATTCCATATCTTGCTTGGTTTTAAATAATTGACAACAAAAATACATAATTACGTTATTTAACTATCACACTCAAAACAAATTTTAAAGGCTATGGTTCAAAGCGATAGACTTCGTATAAATTAACCTGAGTTAAATTGCAGAAGAATGACAACGTATGTTGTTACAGTACCCAAAAGTGTGCAAAGAAAGTTGTAGTCAAGAGATATCGCTTTTCCCGCGGTTATCTTCAACTCTGTGTTGACTAGTTTTTGTGTGAATGCTTGAAGCAGTTCTAAGGTTGCTTGATCAATATATCTATTTAGTGCCATCCGTTGTATGGCAGATAACGTACGATTAGCTTCTTCGCAGATCTCTTGACTGCTCCAAGCAAGGAGAAAGAACTTCATGAAAAAAATTGCGGAATACACGAAACAGAGCCCAATAAGGTGGTTTGGTTTCTCTGCCAGTCTAATACAGTCAATTGCAGTGTAAACATATAAAACGAAGTAGATTAAATCTGCTGTCACTTCCAGCAGAATAACGGAGCCAAACACAGAATTAGTTCACTCCGCAGTTTCAGTCAACGTATTGTGCAGCTCCCGTAAGTGATGAATGTTTTTAGAGATTCGCTGAGAGGTAAATCTGATTGGCTTATTGTATGCGAATAATTGATTATTTATCAATTTGAAGCGATTTCTCAGAAACAAAAGAGCATTGATGAACTGAGTAGTGGCTACACAGTTGATGAAGTGGTTGCAGGAGCCTATGAAAACACTTGTAGTAGCTTCCAAAGCGTACTCAAGTAGATGCGCGTGATAAACAGTCGCAAGAATCCAGATAGTGGTAACGACGAGGATTTCACACATAAGAATATGTCTTGTCCTTTGGTATGTCTTCGTCGCTTGGTCGTTCAGAAGCATTTCATCCACTGCGCAAATTGATCCTAATATGCGACGTAAACTTTTCCATTTTATGGTGGCAAATAAAACCATATAGCATAGAGTTGAACAAGAGGAGATTATGAAAGCTACAGTGTATGATACGTAATCACCTTTAGCGTGCTTGTTTACAAGCTCAAACATTAAGGCGCATGTGTTACCACCGAATAAAAACAGTGAACAGAGAATCACTACAATAGACCATGCCGCACTTCTCACTATGGTAAAGCATGGTGCAGTAACTGCTTTATAGGGCGCTAGTCCCAGTGCCCTGGATATCGCGTAGAGTGGAGCAATAGAGTTCCAGAAGTGGAGGCTGATCTCTGTTTTCTGACGTGCGTTCTTCACACACCATGCAGTTAGGGAGTTTGGCCCAAGTGGTACAGTATTCATTTTCACCCTTTTGCGCAGATTGCTACCGAAACGATACTTAATGGAACTTTAATGATCGTTAATATTAAGATCTGCGGTCCTCCTCCTATTGGTCAACAGGGCTTATTTTTGTTCACACCTTTGCGTTTAGTTATGCGCTTCGCAGTTACTAATATTTGTTACGTTGTTAGATTTGTTGGGACATGAACTACTTGGCCATGTTTATTCCTTAGACATGGATGTTTGAGTCTTCTTATCAGAGAAGATAATCTTCGTCTGGTACACTATGCAAATCATTTCGATCAGAGCCTTCGTAAGTTAAAGTTAGAGAAAAATAATTAATCACTGAGCTATCCAAATGCTAGGTTTGTGATATAACTGCCTTTTAATAGCTGGGTATAGAAATATTCCGAAAATTATTTGGTGTCCTTACAGTTTAGAAACTTAATTTACCATGTGTGTTAAAAATGTAGAGTTAAAAGACACATATATCTGACTCTGGCTTTCGATGTTTCACATTTCAACTCGCTGTTTTCTCCCGAAACTGTAACTCTGTAATCCAAGTTTGTGGTAAATGTTTGTATAACATGGATATTAAGTTGAATACAAATTGCTATGGAAGGCCACAACGTTTCCACATATTGTGTTTCTCAGACATTCCTAACAGTCAACGTTGATTACTAGTATTAGACAAGAATAATTAATAATGTGAAGTAGGTTTATGAAAGGTAGCATATAAGACACTTGCTGGAAATGCCAGTATTTGTGATTCACAGCAGTAAAAATGACGATTTATCCTAGTTCTTAACAACCCCTGTAACATATGTCACGATATACATGGAGTTCGTTTGTATTTTCTTGCATTGAATGAGTGTGGGAATATAGTATTAACTTCACTAGCTTTTCCTACTCAAGAACAAAACACTTTTATTTATTGCTGCTGTCCGTTGAAGGACTCATGCCCGGTTTATTACTGGGGTTATAAGAAGCTACTGACTTTTGATATATAGTCGCAATTTGTTTTGTCTAAGCAAGCAAATGTACAGCATTAAGTTTATGCCCTTATAGAGTACATTGGTAAGTGCCACTCTAGAACGAAGTGCCAATGCATATCACGACAGACAACTTCCCTTTAACAGCCACCGATTTTCACTTCCGTAAAAATGGTGAAAGGTAACAAATTGACTGTTATATTCCTGTGGATAAATCATGTAATTTTATTACTTTTAGTTTCTTCCTCACACCACATTTTACATCATTAAACTTTAAACCTAAAACCTCAAAACTTGCTGTGTACCTTATAGAAAAATGAAAAAAATAAGCTAAATTTAAGCTATTGTGATCATATCTATTGGTTTTGTGCCCTTTCATGCACTTTCTTTAGTATTTAATTTTCAAGGCTTTCTGTTCGTGTTGGTCTCATCAAATTGTAAATAATTAAAACTATTGAAATAATCCTCAAATAATCCTGAGGTGCATAAAGCTTAGTGATAGACAGTTTTCGTCCTTATCCTAATAAGTCAACTAAAACATTTTTAATGTAAGGCAGACGTGCTCCCTCCATTTCTTGTGCTCTGGCAAAATTAAGAGGGACATGCAGATAATGCAGAACAGACGGATCTATAGTTATTTCATTTTAATGGTACAATTTGGATTATAAACAGAATGCTGATTACCTGCGCTTGTTTGAGTCACATGTACCACCATGTGACAAGCACTAGAAAGGTATATAAAGAAACTCACTCCTACTTCAGTGGTGTTACAGACATTTACAAAGGAAAACAAGTATGCAAAATGTAAAAGATACATATTACTGAAAGGCCCCCGAAAACGAGGCAAATTACTAGAAGTAGTCCTCAAGGGCCCTGTTTGCTTCTCACGTGTCCTGAGAGAGAGGGAGGGAGAAACCAGAAAGGCGATCAGGTCCGGATGACGACGAGCGCAAGCATAGATTGGGTCATTAAGAAGGTGGAACGCAGCCGACGCCACACACCACCACCCACCGATACTAACACCTGTGGTCCCCCCTAGGATTCACTACGGCGGTGGGTCCCGACTGGGCAGTCCACTGACGCTAGGGAGGAAACATCTTCAAAACGCATATCCACCGCCCAGCCGCAACCCGCCGAATGCTACAAAACTGAAAGAGATGACAATGGAGATGTCGGGTACAGGAAATGAGGGATAGGAAGATCATGGTAGAAAAGGAACCACCCTAGCATTCGCCTGTAGAACCGCGGAAACCACCAAATACCCAAGGGTCAGAGTGGGTGTTCGCCCTGGATCGAACCCAGAACTTCTCGAATGCGAGTTGCACACGTTACTTTGGCACCACCTTGCTCGGCAAGTAAGCACGCACAAAGCGTTTCTTGTCGGCTGTTATAACTAAACCCATTTTGAACACTTGTCCAAAACCTGACGGAGCCCTTTCAATTGCCATGATGATTAAAGCCATAAGACACAACGACAGATACTGAGCTGCCAAAATAATATGCAAGACAGATTAACATCTACCGTTCCCAACTCGACGTATGGTATGATTCAGTGTGGATAGAGAAGAACAACATGTCTTATGATAATGCATGTGCTTATTATCATTGTAATTGTAGTTGTAACTATGAGAATGTGTGGCTGTTGCGAGCATATTATAATTGTTTCGGGAGGGAGTTCGAGCTGCAACGGCCGGCGCGCGGGCTGCCGTGCGGTGGCCGCGGTGTAAAAGAAAAGCACCGCATATCAATTCGTACCAGTTATTTTCTAAAGTGTTAACACCATTTCTCTTGACACTTATGCTGGTGTTGTATAGGATTATGCTGTAATCGCTGCCCACTGGGTCCTATTGATTTCGGTAAAATTGTCTACCATGTGCTTCTCGGCTGATTTTCTGTCGTGTTTGATTAGCGATGGGCTTTCGCGGCGAATGTCTAAGGCTGAAATACTGCCACATATAGAATTGGGGTTTTATTTCTTTGTTGGTAATTTAATGAAAGCAAATGAATTATTTAGAATGGAAGTGATAAGTTATACTTATTCTATGACATTTATTAATGTAAATATCTGAGCTATGTAACTTTGAATTAAATTACAGGCTGATTTCAAAAAACACTTTATTAAATATAATACTAGCAATACCATATTCACATGAAGTCACATACGTGGTACGGGATTATTTTCTACTTAAGGTAGGTATTCCTACACTAAAGAGAAGGACAAGAATTAGTACTGTAGCTGTAAGTTTATACTAGATAAAGGTAAGCGCCCTATTTGCTTCAACAGAATCCACACTTTGATTGTTGTGTACCACTCTGGATTGTATTTTTCTTGTGTATTGCTTTGTTGGCTTTTTCGGTTACTTGAAATTAGACATTGTAGAACTTCAATTCTTTTGTGACATAGTGAAGATCAATGGTCAAATTCATTTGAGGATGTCAGTATCGAAAGTTTCCTGATAGTTATTTAAAGTTTCCTTTTGCCATTTTATTCTGAAGATGTTAAGGTTCTTATTATAATGCTTATGTAGCGTTTTTGCAATTCTTAAGGCTTTGAATAACACTTCGCTGCTCCAATTTTGTGAACCATAACATCTTGGTTCTCTGCGTTTACTTAACCTTTGCAGTTGCTCAATTTGGGAGAATATTTTGCTACTCCAACTCCGTAAATCTTGGCAGTTGTTATTAGGCTTAGTCAGCTCTTTTACTGTTGTTAACGTTTCCCAAAAGGTTTTAAAATTTTAATTTTGTTATGCGATAAATGTATGGTATTTATTACTGCCTGAGAGTACACGTTAATCATAAATTTTTCTGAAAGATTATTGCTGGAGAATTCCCCAGCCTGGTTCTTATTGTTCGTTCAATAGCGGATTATTCTGACCAAAATTGATTTTTAAGCACGGAATTGGTCAGTCCTTGATTCTCGTTTTCCTTGCTTACTCTACTAGCAGTAAGACTTCAGTGACCTTCTTGCATTAGGGAAACCTTTTAGGTACCCTCATTTCAACAACTAGTTCGTTTGCTGTACGTTTCATATGGCCTGTGTTTGGTTTGGGCTGCCTTTTCTTTTTTAATGCAAGTAGCAACAATATTTAACATTTGTTATATGTAGGCCCGAACGTGTACGACAGACGTGTGGGAACTACCAGCCAGAGTGCAAAATTAAACCCTGGAATAATTAGCTTCATTTTATTATCATGGCTGTACTGTAGCAGGATAGAGCACTGTTATTAAACATAGAGGCGGCAAACCCCTTTAAGTGGTGCAAAAATAATAGTTTTGAACATATTCAAGTTTTTGTTTGCGGTTATAATGTGCCTTTGCTGTTAAGAATGGCATTAAGTTTGACATCGAAAGCAACTGGTGCGTCTGTGAATGTTTTGCGAACAACTTGCCAACAGGCTGATTACGAACCTGGAACACAACATAACGATGTTTCCAGCTCTGATTCCCGGATTACACCCGAGGACTCCGATTGATATTTGGGTTTTTACTTATAAAAGATATTACATAACATATCTTCATGCATTCTTGAATTCGCAGATTTAATTTGTTTAAACGTATGTGTATTTCGTTCATACTTAGTGTTGATGTAGTGAAATATAACAATATATGGAACGGCCAAAGATGGATATTTTTTGAGCTCCCGAAGTTAAACAGCTGAGCAGCTCTTTAGGAGCAAGAGAGCAAGCTCTACTATGTGTTCACGAAACTTAAAGCGCGGAGTGAGACTATGTGCATTGTTTAAGTACGAACTTATTCTCGGGCCGGATTGATTCTAGATTAGAGTTTCCCTTAAGACATAGATGGCGAACGTGTTTTGGATTGATCAGTAAACTGATAGCATTTTTGAAGGGATATTTAACTAAAGTTGTATTAATAATTATTTTGAAGAATCAGCTAGATGCAGATTCGTAATCAATATAGTATAATACAACAAGTAATGAGTTTTAAATATTTAGGGGTGCAGAATACCATCACTGGTATATTGAAAAATTAAATACTTTCATAAGAAAAAAAAATTACATATCTTACTTCCTTAAAGATGTCATACAGAAAAATAAATATCTACATAAGGAACTTAAGTTAAGGATTTATAAAAGTATCATTTGGCCATGCGAAACAGGAGCAGATACTGTAAAGTCAAATAAATTCATGGAAGTAACAGAAAATTAATGGTGGTAACGAAACTTGATAGAAACAGGAACTAAGATATCAGGGACAAATGCTAATAAAGACTATTGCGTAATGGACAGAGAATAGAAGAGAAGAATGGAATGATAATATTTCAAGAATGGCACTTGATAGAACTGAAAGAACATCTAGAGATTATATTTCAGAAGGGGGCATAAGCCCAGGAAGAAGGGAAGGATGAAGCAATTCTAGTAGCCTAATTTAAGGGTAGAAGAAGAAATCTTTTAATATGAACTAATAAATATACATATAAAAAAAAGTATGCAGGAAAGTGTAGCTAGGTGGGTCTATGCACAGTGCCTTTATTTCATACAGTCGTACTGCATGGCACCTCGCGCGGTGTCCTCCACAGTTCGGACTCCCGCCAAAATAATTATATCTGAAACATTAATATCCCCATTAACCGCCTCACGTTCCACAGCTATAGTTACCATTACAATGATAATAACCTTACCACAAAGATGCCACTCATTAATGGCATCTTCTCAAGAAATTTTCATTTACCCTCCAGAGTCCAATATCTGAAATTGAGGGAATTTTGTGCCTCATATTTTCCTTTGACCTTCTTTCTACATTAGAAAGGTAATAACACTAGGGAATAATAGGAAACGTGCGTGACCAGTGTTAGGGAAATGCTATTATAGTACCATTTAAACCACATGTGTCTTGTGACAGTTGCTGAAGGGGCACGTTTCTAAAACCTCCCCTCCGCTGTTGCTCTAACCGGTAACGTGCCGCCATCCGCCTTTCCTTTCGGTACAAGCTAAACTATGAGAGGTGCTATGTTGCCGATTACTATACATTGTATCACGTGATATATCCATTATGTACTGTTAGTTGTTGCGTGATCGTGAGCGGAGGGTTATGCTTCATGCAGGGACTACCCATGGGCTTGTCCAGAACCCTTTCCTTATGTTTCGTTCGAAAACAAATAGGCCTGGCACGAGGGAATCAATGTGACCCATTTAACTTTCAAGAGAGGTGTCAGAAATGTTTACTTAATACAGGCCTCCAGAATCCACAATAGTTGTAGACTACGTCGCTTATCATTCGGTGGTGGAAAACAAGGCATAGCAGCTGCAGCAGCAACAGCAGTAGTAGTAGCGGCAGCGGCGGCGGTGAATGCACCTAAACACCAAATATATATCTACTTAGCGTTTATGCCAATGTTTCAGTACAACTAATTTACAGTCCTATAATTTTTTTAAACATTTTGTTTCCAAATTTATACCTTACACACATTTTATGGATTTTAGAATATAGAAGTGTCATATTTCTATACAGTAAATGAAGTCAAATTAATAATGCAAAATAAAGTAACACATTGTGTTTCAGAATTGCTTTTTAACTTAGGTAGCAAAATACACAACTAGTTATTGACTGACCTGCCTCAAGACAACTTGACAATTGCAATTTTGTTTAAGTTTGGATTGTGGAAGTCTAGCACTTTCTTCCGGAATTTCACGGAGAAAGTTCGTAGGGGGACTTTAGCCTCCTAACCTTGCTTATTCCTTTCTGAATCACTCCAGATAACTTTGTGCTTGTAGTTCGTTACATTTTCATGAAACGGAGAAGCGTATTTGATCAGAGGACAAACCGGGATAATTTAGTACGAAACAACTTTCGTAGCACACATTTTTAACTGAAAACAAAATGGTATGATTATATATATTAAGGTGTTGTATAGATTCAATTTGAATAAAAACATCAAGATTAAGCTAATTCGTGGTATATTCATTGTTATTCTACTCATTTAACTTTCTATTTCATACGTTGAAGTCATATATGAGTTAGTTGCAAATAAAATGAAATATCTGTGAACGCAACAACTCTCGAAGGCAGACAGTCCAATTGCAGACGATTTTCTGATCAATGGCATAAAATCCATAAAGTAATTAAACTTTCAATACGCATTTTTGCGGACACGGGCACCAAAATGCAACAGAATTTAAAATATAACCCCTACTTTCAGAATGAAAAACATGTAATTATGCAATACGTGATGCACTTACTTAAGGATAACATGAAGTTTATTATCACATAGTTTGTAATTGCTGGAGGATAGGGAAGAACTACTTCTGATTTTTAAGTTGCCGAAGAGCTTGAGAGGGCATTGAACTTGGCTCTCAGTGGAATTCTTGCTGTTGTTGCTGGCAGATCTACCAATGTTTTACGCATTTTAGTGTGCTTGAAATGGCTCGGCTAAAGAGTTTAAACTATGGCAGAGCCAAACTGGACATCATACAGCATTAAAAAAGTGACAAACGTGATGTACAGAAGCTAAATTTTGAAGAACGCAGGTGGAAGAGTATTGATAAAGAAATACGAGAATTAACCAACGGAAGTCATCGTAATTCAATGAACTGCACAACAAAAGCCCTGGAAATGGCAATTCAGCCTAGTAGCTGTGGTGAAATAATTGAGTAAAATAAAAACTGTAAATGTCCTGTGATAGGATCGGTGATTTAAACTGAATCTTGGAAATCACCACTGGATTATGCAATATCGACAATTATGCTATTGGATGCTATTCTTCATGCAGATGAAACTAGGTTATATTTTCCCACTTTGCCTGATAAAACGCTTTGTTTTAAAAACTAATCTTGTAGCTTGGGAAAGTTGTCAGGGAATTCCTTATGTGCTCATGCATGCAGAACGGAAGATATCAAGTTTTGTATTTAACCCCATTGTTTTTAGTTATGCTGTTCACAAATATCACAGACATATATGAAGCTATTTATGAAATGCACTTTTTTGGACTCAGGAAGTCTCAAAGATTTATTTCAAACTTTTCAATGGAAGAAATATTTCCTGTATTTTTTACTCGTATATGTAAGTAGTAGAGAAAGTAAACAGTCTTTATTTGTCATAGCTTAGTGCCAGTGTCCCTTAACCTAAAATCTCTTGCAGATGGAGCTGCTGTTTACAATATAGGTTTTATAACGGTTAACAAGGGCGAAGTTTATAAATTCCACATTTATTAACACATGATTATGAAAATTACACAGCAAGTAACTCAGAATTTCATTAATATGAGGGCTGATCAATAAAGATTGCGGCTGATTTTTTTTCACAGTATTTAATACTCCATTTCAATGTTGACATGATCTTTTTCAAAGTAGTCCCCTCAGTAGTATAAGTCCCGGATGAGCCAATTGGACTAACGATAATCCTGCCGCCAGGGGCGCTAATGTCGCTAGTTTCGCTACGAGCGACGGCGGTAGGTTTGAAAAGCGCCATGAGCGGAAGGATTGTCGTTATTGCAATTGGTTCATCCGGGACGAGCTAAAAGAATTGAGGATTAGGGAAAGATGAACGAAAAACAGGAAGTGCCGTGGAGTGTTTTGATTGGTAAAAATAAGACGAAATGTGATTGGTTCGTTAATTCGGGTGGAAGATGAAGGAAGGAAGATAAAAGAGTATGGAGGACACGTGATGGAGAGGAGCGGGGTGGCGAGGTGTTGTCTGTGCGGAGGTCGGGACTTAAAGAGGGAAAAGATGGCGAACGAGGGATAAAAAGTATAACAGAAAGTGATGTGTGAAGTTGTGATTGGTGGGAATAAGAAGTGATGTTATTGGTGGAAAGGAACAAATGAAAGTTGTTGATTGGTAGGAATAAGAGAGATTATGATTGGTGGAAAGAAAAAGGTGTGAGAGTGGGGTATGTTGGAGGTGATGGGAAAGGTAAGTTTTGCAAGCAACAAGATTTGCAAAAGCCTCTCCAGAACTCATCAGCAATTTTTGAACGTTGGATGGTAGTTTTCTTGAGTGGATAGAGAGATGGGGCGATATGAGATGCGGTGGCGAAAATGGGAACTAAACAAGATGGTTGAAACAAGAGGTCAAAGGACGAGGAAATTTCGAGGTTAGTGGTCAACATGGCGGTCGCAAGAGGTGGGGGCAAGGAGACGCGGTGGTGAGAATGAGAACTAAAAGAAGATGGCGGTAGCAAGAGCTTAGAACAGCAGATTTTGAGGTTAAAATAGTGGGAACTAAAAATGGCGGAGGGTCGGGGACAAGGAGATGTGGTGGCCACCGTGCGAACTAAACAAGATGGCGGACGCAAGAGGATGGTAAGGAGATTTGAGGTTAAGATTTTTAGGTTAAAACAGGACGTAAGCATGGGAACGAAATCCAAGATGGCGAAGGCAATGGTGTGGACGAGGAGATGTGAGGCGCGGTGGTGAAAATGGAACTAAACATGATGACGAAGACAAAAAAGTCTAAGGACGAGGAGATTTCGAGGCTAGTGCTCAACATGGCGGTCGCAAGAGGTGGTGGGCAAGGAGATTTGATGTTAAGATTTTTAGGTTAAAGCAGGACGTAAGAAGGGGAACTAAATCCAAGATAGCGGAGGCAAGGGTGGACGAGGAGATTTGAGGCGCGGTGGTAAAAATGGGAACTAAATAAGATGGCGGAGGCATGAAGTTCAGGTTAAAAATATGAGGTAAACGATGAGAACTTAAACCAAGATGGCGGTGGCGTGGTGGTGAAAATGGGAACTAAACAAGATGGCGGAGGCAAGAAGTCGAGGGACGAAGAGGTTTGAGGTTAGGGTCAACATGCGAAAGATGTCGAACGCAACAGATGGAGACGAGCAGATAGAATTGAGGATTAGGGAAAGATGAAGGAAAAAACAGGAAGTGACGTGGAGGGTTTTGATTGGTAAGAATAAGACGAAATGTGATTGGTTCGTTAATTCGGGTGAAAGATGAAGGAAGGAAGATAAAAGGGTATGGAGGACACGTGATGGAGAGGAGCGGAGCGGCGAAGTATTGTCTGTGCGGAGGTCGGGACTGAAAGAGGGAAAAGATGGCGAACGAGGGATAAAAAGTATAACAGAAAGTGACGTGTGAAGTTGTGATTGGTGGGGATAAGAAGTGATGTTATTGGTGGAAAGGAACAAATGAAAGTTGTTGATTGGTAAGAATAAGAGAGATTATGATTGGTGGAAAGAAAAAGGTGTGAGAGTGGGGTATGTTGGAGGAGATGGGAAAGGTAAGTTTTCCTACCAACAAGATTTACAAAAGTCTCTCCAGAACTCATCAGCAATTTTTGAACGTTGGATGGTAGTTTTCTTGAGTGGATAGAGAGATGGGGCGATATGAGACGCGGTGGCGAAAATGGGAACTAAACAAGATTGCGGAGACAAGAGGTCTAAGGACGAGGAAATTTCGAGGTTAGTGGTCAACATGGCGGACGCAAGAGGTGGGGGCAAGGAGACGCGGTGGTGAGAATGGGAACTAAAAGAAGATGGCGGAAGCAAGAGCTTAGAAGAGCAGATTTTGAGGTTAAAATAGTGGGAACTATAAATGGCGGAGGGTCGACGACAAGGTGATGCGGTGGCCAACGTGAGAATAAACAATATGGCGGACGCAAGAGGAGGGTAAGGAGATTTGAGGTTACAGTACCAAAACACCAAAGGATATATTCCTACGCCAAGCAGGTCCGAAAAATAATTATGCGTGTGGAACTTAGCTCTTACTGGTGTTGATGCGTCACCGAAAGCGCAGCAGCTTCACGCGACGCGAAAAAAAAAGCAAACTGTTTTTGAAAATGCTTAACCAGCTTTAAGATCAACCAACATCTCTACGCACTGATATACCTAGGTTTTTTAAAGCGGTACAGACGCCCTTTGCACAGACGTAATTTAACTATATCAAAAACCTAGTACTGGACCATCGTAATGGTCGCTAGCGTACGTAGGAGCAGGGTTCTCATAGCCGGTCGAAAGCGGTCAAAAAAGTGTACGACGTAGGTGTTCACAGTAGCTACTGTCGAGTCAACCGTCAAGGTGTGAATGAACGAGATCTCTTCTTGCCGGCAATCTGGTTCGGAGATGTGAGGAGCGGTGTCAAAAATGGGAACTAAACAAGATGGCGGAGACAAGAAGTCAAGAACGAGGGGATTTGAGGTTAGTGGTCAATATGGCAGACGCAAGAGTGGTAATCAGCAGTCGATGTGCGTCACGATATGCCCGCTGCGATTAAAGAGCTGCAAACTGCGCGATAACTTGAAAAATATTGCCCGGCGTGACGCATTGCGCGGCGCGCGCGTTTGCCGTAAACCGTTACAGTTGCCATACTTATATTATCCGTTTTTTTTTCTTTTCCTTATTTTTAAAAAAATAACTAGTTTTTCGGGGTTTTCTCTGGTTGGTAGACGAATGCAAGCTCTTTCTGCTTTTTCATAGGTTTTCCCTGGTTGGTAGGCGTTTGCTGTAGTGGTTGACGAAGCCCTTTCTAATTTTCGTGGTTTTTCAGGTTTTTCGTGGTTGTCCCTGTCCGGTAGGCAAATGATGAAGTTTTCCCTTGTCGGCGCACGGATACTAGGCACATACTCGCACACACACACACATTCACACACACATACATTCGCTCACAAACTCTTTCTATTTTTCGGGCTTTTAAAAAATTAAATAGGCACACATACACTATAATAGTAGCGTATAAAAAATTTAACAAACAAAATCCACAGAATGACAAAATTGAAAATGTATATATATTTTAACACAAAAGTGTGCAGTGCAAAAGAAAATAAAAATTAAATAGGCACACACACACATTTAATAGTAGCGATACCGCTTGATAAGGCAAAAATTGCACGTTGTTTGTTAGGGCAATGCATGTTGAAAGTTGGCACACTGGGAAGTTGGTTCGCACAAAATCCACACAATGACAAAATTGAAAATGTATATATAATTTACCACAAAAGTGTGCAGTGCAAAAGAAAATAAAAATTAAATAGGCACACACACATTTAATAGTAGCGATACCGCTTGATAAGGCACAAATTGCACGTTGTTTGTTAGGGCAATGCATGTTGAAAGTTGGCACACCGGGAAGCTGGTTCGCGCAGTTTTGCAGCTCTTTAATCGCTGTGGTCAACCGACTACTTCATCAGCATCCGTTCACAAGGTCAGTTTTCATGCTATCGTGCATTTTGCACGACGCGAACAGCACGTCCTTCCCCGTATGATCGCCAAACACCGTAACAGCTGTCATAGCTTGTCGGCTTATTTCATGTTCATGTTCCTTTTCAACGCATTTCGTTTAGAGGTATTGTTTATTTGTTTTTCATGGCAATACGTTTTTGGCATAAGTTTTTGCATTAATTTTATATAATGGATTGCGAAAATGGAAGTTTCTATTTGTATTTATGACAACTATGAAAATACAAGGAGAAGGACAGGCTTTTTCCACCTACCATGCTGTTGATGATGGTGCACTTGGCGGCCATATTCGACAGGTTCCGGTTGGCGGCCATATTCGACAGGTTGCGGTTGGCGGCCATATTCGACAGTTTATTGCAATGCTTGCAACAAGGGCACACATCCACTTGTTGCTCGCGTCGAAAGGTTGTGCGTGATTTTTCTCAGATTTTATGCACCGCACATCACAAAATCACTACACACGCCACTGATAGTTTTAAATATTTGACACTGATGTTGAAGTTAAGGCATGGTACTGTTTTTAACTCCACACGCACTTAATAAATCACATAACCGTGCGGAAATACTTAACCTTCCGCGAAAAGCGCTAGTGGGAGTGCAAGCTCAACCACTATTAGCAACATGTAGCAAGCGTTATAGTTCTGCTCACGTTAGTATCGGAGAAAACAGTAAAAAGAACGATTCTCATGTGCAGCGGAAGCAGCAGTACGTGAATGATCGTGTGCTGATGAAGCAGTCGATGTGTGTTACAATATGGCAGCCGCGGTTAAAGAGCTGCAAACTGCACGATAACTTGAAAAATGAACGTGAGAACCGTGTTGATAAATCAGCCGCGTTTAAAGAGCTGCAAACTGCACGATAACTTTAAAAAAATGGCCTTGCGAACGGATGCTCATCAGCGAGAAAATCTTTTAAATGCGGTTTTATGGTCGATGGTAGGGAAAAATGCAGCGGTGGATGGAAGGATGGTGTGACCGGAACTGCACCGGAAACAAATTCCATTTCAAATGGCAAATGTGTGAGAAGGACAAATTCAAATGCTGTACGCTTCAATTGTATTATAACTTTGTTTCTATATCTGAATGTCAATATATTCAATGCTTTGGGGCTGTATGGATTGTTACTTTTACTTAGAACTGCTTTAAATCCTTGCTCCATTTCCTTTAACTTTTGGTAATGCAAACAATAATTACTCTGGGGGAATGCTTTATTTCTGATACATTCTATAACGGGCCAGGCATTTTACTTTTCTAGTTTTCTTTTTTACTTTCTCTACTACGTATAGTAAGTAGGGTAAGTATTGTATTCCACCCAAAAATTCGATACCGAGATTTCACCGGAAATACATGTTTTGAGACCCCCTGGATCCAAAAAATGCATTTTTGGAAACATGTCCGTGTGTGTGTCTGTGAACAGCATAACTCAGAAACGAACAGTCGGATAAGCACCAAACTTGGTATTTAGATTCAGTATCTTCCAGAAATGCGACACAAAGGTTTCCAAGAAATTCCCCCCACCCCAGACAACCCTTTACATGGAACATTTTTCGAGAATTTTAATTTTCTCAAAAATGGTTCTAACGATTTTGATTAAAATATCATATGTTCAAGATATTTTCAAGACAAATGAAATGTATATCTCGAATTTTCTGGGAATGTCTCCAAAAGTATTCTTATTGTGAACGACTTTTGCATAAGTGGTAAACCATAAGAGAAATACAAAATTTTACTACACAAAAAATGTAGATCGCGTTAAAACACACAATTTATGTCATATACACTTTTTTTGTTGAGTGAACCATTTTCGAGATATTGCTTGTTATTCCCTTAAATGTTTCAATACCTATTTTCTCAAATGGGAATTCGTTATTCAGTTTTTGTCCTGTATATGCAAAGAGTATTAATCTGAGGCAAAGAGAATGGTGATGCAGATAGCAACCAGTTATTAAGAGATATGTATATGCTTAAAGGCTACTGTATTTCTATATTGCCCTTGTAAATACAAAAAAGGGGAACATAGTACGCCTTAAACGACAGTCATATATTTTTAGAACTGGTCGCTATGTGTATAATGTAATTCTCTTTGCATGTCAAAAGATCGTTTCTGCAAATGTTTATCGTGATTAATATGAAATAGAAGGAGAATATGAGTTTCTAAAAATAGTTTGTACAAGAGTAGATAAAGTCATGTGAGTGTTACACATCAGATTGTTTTTGTTTTTAGTAATTGTGACATTTTATGTAGCGACTACTTCTAGATCGGCCTTGCAAGGATATTGCAAATGACATGTATTGTTTAATTCATTTCCATCATAAACCGTAAGGAACTGAAAAATAATAAAAATAAAATCAAGTCAGCATTAGAAAGATACCTTATCACTCACACCTTGAATACAGAGGAGGATTTCATTCATTCAAAAAAAATAATGGTACTACTAATTTTACTCCAAAACTTAATGCAGTTCTGTAAATACTAAATATAAATATTTTAAATGTAAATAACATTAGTTTATAAGTATTAGTAACTGACACTCTACATAAGAGTTACGATTGGTGTTCACAAATGTGCACAATGTATGCAGTTTTGACGTAAACTGCATCCTAGATTATAAAAGCTCTCTTAAGCTGACCTAACTCACTATAGGCTCTGGAAATTGATATATTATGATATAAGAGACTTTTTTGAGAAAATTAAAAATAACGAAAACTTTTGCATGTAAAGAGTAGTTTGAATTGGAGAGATTTTCTTCAAAACCTTCGTCTCGCACCCCTGAAAGGTCCTGAACGTAAATGCCAAGTTTCGTATTTAAACGAGTTTTCGTTTCCCAGTTGTACTGTTCACACACACACACACACACACACACGCGCGGATCTTTGTCTAAAAATGTTTGGTTTTTTGGGTCAGGGAACCTCGAAACGGTGAAACCTGGACATAGAATTTTTGGGTGGGGTACAATACTTCCTTTATTTACTGTAAGTACATAATAGAGAAAGCAAAAATAGAATTGCAAACTCTCAAACATTAAATTGAGTTTTATTTGTTTGTACACACAAAAGTTAGCAAGTCTATTAAACCAAGGCAGAACTGTAAGTGTTCATGATGCAACTGCGTTAATGGCGTTAGAAACGGCTGATGGGAAACAAACACAAAACCTATGAAAAAGCAGAAAGAGCTTGCAGTCGTCTACCAACCAGAGAAAACCCCGAAAAACTAGTTAGAGATTTGTGAGCGTGTGTGTGTGTGTGTGTGTGAGAGAGAGAGAGAGAGAGCGCACTGAGCATGCGTCCGTAAACAGGGGTAAACCACGAAATAGGATAAAGGACTTAAGTTTAATTGTCTACCCACCAGGGAAACGCACGAAAAAAAGAAAGAGCTTTGGCAACGGTTGCAGCAATCGCGTACCAACCAGGGAAAAAGCCATGTAAAAGTAGAAAGAGTTTGCATTTGTCTACCAACCAGGAAAAACCCCGAAAAACAGTAAAAACTTCATCGTTTATTGGTTGGCTGCAAAAAGAATGTACAAGCAACTGCACCACAAAGTGTTTTACCGATGCTAAAAACAAAAAATAAGTTTTTTTGTGAACGGCACATGGCTTGCCTTCACCGTTCCGAGGTGGTCCTCAATGTCTGCAAGGAGGCGTCCCACGGACGGTTGCCAATCCGTGCATCGGCAATAAAACAAAAACCATATTTAGCAAGATGACCGGCGTGACGCATTGCGCGGCGCGCGTTTGCCGTAAACCGTTACAGTTGCCATACTTATATTATCCGTCTTTTTTTTAAAAAAAAATCTTCGCCATCTTAGTTCACAAATTCACCGCTAATTCCTTCTCGTCATTTTTCATCCAATCACCTTTGATTTTATTTTCGCCTATCACATCACGTTATTTCAATTTGTCCACCTATCAGAGATCGTCTTATTTTCACCAATCACAACGTTCCACGTCACTACTTGTTCTACTTTTTAACCCTCGGTCGTGCATGTTTTGTGTCCTTGAGTTTGCATACCTCGCACACGCAACACCACAGCGCGATAACATGTCCACGTGCTAGCTGATGTACCGGTACGATCGCCTCCTGGGCCTGCTCAACGCCGAGGAAGTGGTAGTGCAGACCTGCGTACCCGTGACGAACCATGTCATGTACGTGGTGTTGAGGTAACTTCGAGGAGAGCCCCAAGGTGATCCATGCTACCAATGCCGTGATTGCAGCTTACACCACGGCACACAAGTGCCTAGTGTTATTTGTCACCTGAAGCGAATTGGAGATCCAGTGTGCTACTTCGTCACCGACATCGTCGTCACCGTCCTCCCGAGGGTTTGGCAACCGTCCGTGGGACGCCTCCTTGCAGACATTGACGACCACTTCGGATCGGTGAAGGCCATGTGCCGTTCACAAAAAAAAACAACTTATTAGCATCGGTAAAACACTTCGTGGTGCAGTTGCTTGTACATTCTTTTTGCAGCCAACCAATAAACGATGAATTTCTTACTGTTTTTCGGGGTTTTTCCTGGTTGGTAGACAAATGCAAACTCTTTCTACTTTTACATGGCTTTTTCCCTGGTTGGTACGCGATTGCTGCAACCGTTGCCAAAGCTCTTTCTTTTTTTCGTGCTTTTCCCTGGTGGGTAGACAATTAAACTTAAGTCCTTTATCCTATTTCGTGGTTTACCCCTGTTTACGGACGCAAGCTCAGTGCGCGCTCTCTCTCTCTCTCTCTCACACACACACACACACGCTCACAAATCTCTAACTAGTTTTTCGGGGTTTTCTCTGGTTGGTAGACGACTGCAAGCTCTTTCTGCTTTTTCATAGGTTTTGTGTTTGTTTCCCATCAGCCGTTTCTAACGCCATTAACGCAGTTGCATCATGAACACTTACAGTTCTGCCTTGGTTTAATAGACTTGCTAACTTTTGTGTGTACAAACAAATAAAACTCAATTTAATGTTTGAGAGTTTGCAATTCTATTTTTGCTTTCTCTACTATGTACTTACAGTAAATAAAGGAAGTATTGTACCCCACCCAAAAATTCTATGTCGAGGTTTCACCGTTTCGAGGTTCCCTGACCCAAAAAACCAAACATTTTTAGACAAAGATCCGTGTGTGTGTGTGTGTGTGTGAACAGTACAACTGGGAAACGAAAACTCGTTTAAATACGAAACTTGGCATTTACGTTCAGGACCTTTCAGGGGTGCGAGACGAAGGTTTTGAAGAAAGTCTCTCAAATTCAAACTACTCTTTACATGCAAAAGTTTTCGTTATTTTTAATTTTCTCAAAAATGTCTCTTATATCATAATATATCAATTTCCAGAGCCTATAGTGAGTTAGGTCAGCTTAAGAGAGCTTTTATAATCTAGGATGCAGTTTACGTCAAAACTGCATACATTGTGCACATTTGTGAACACCAATCGTAACTCTTATGTAGAGTGTCAGTTACTAATACTTATAAACTAATGTTATTTACATTTAAAATATTTATATTTAGTATTTACAGAACTGCATTAAGTTTTGGAGTAAAATTAGTAGTACCATTATTTTTTTTGAATGAATGAAATCCTCCTCTGTATTCAAGGTGTGAGTGATAAGGTATCTTTCTAATGCTGACTTGATTTTATTTTTATTATTTTTCAGTTCCTTACGGTTTATGATGGAAATGAATTAAACAATACATGTCATTTGCAATGTCCTTGCAAGGCCGATCTAGAAGTAGTCGCTACATAAAATGTCACAATTACTAAAAACAAAAACAATCTGATGTGTAACACTCACATGACTTTATCTACTCTTGTACGAACTATTTTTAGAAACTCTTATTCTCCATCTATTTTATATTAATCAAGATAAACATTTGCAGAAACGATCTTTTGACATGCAAAGAGAATTACATTTTACACATAGCGACCAGTTCTAAAAATATATGACTGTCGCTTCAGGCGTACTATGTTCCCCTTTTTTGTATTTACAAGGGCAATATAGAAATACAGTAGCCTTTAAGCATATACATATCTCTTAATAACTGGTTGCTATCTGCATCACCATTCTCTTTGCCTCAGATTAATACTCTTTGCATATACAAGACAAAAACTGAATAACGAATTCCCATTTGAGAAAATAAGTATTGAAACATTTAAGGGAATAACAAGCAATATCTCGAAAATGGTTCACTCAAGAAAAAAAATGTATATGACATAAATTGTGTATTTTAACGCGATCTACATTTTGTGTGTAGTAAAATTTTGTATATCTCTTATGGTTTACCACTTATACAAAAGTCGTTCACAATAAGAATACATTTGGAGACATTCCCAGAAAATTCGAGATATACATTTCATTTGTCTTGAAAATATCTTGAACATATGATATTTTAATCAAAATCGTTAGAACCATTTTTGAGAAAATTAAAATTTTCGAAAAATGTTCCATGTAAAGGGTTGTCTGGGGTGGGAGGATTTTCTTGGAAACTTTGTGTCGCATCTTTGAGAGATACTGAACCTAAATACCAAGTTTGGTGCTTATCCGACTGTTCGTTTCTGAGTTATGCTGTTCACAGACACACACACGGACATGTTTCCAAAAATGCATTTTTTTGGATAAAGGGGGTCTCAAAACATGTATTTCCGGTGAAATCTCGGTATCGAATTTTTGGGTGGAATACAATACTTCCCCTACTTACTATACGTAGTAGAGAAAGTAAAAAAGAAAACTAGAAAAAGTAAAATGCCTGGCCCGTTATAGAATGTATCAGAAATAAAGCATTCCCCCAGAGTAATTATTGTTTGCATTACCAAAAGTTAAAGGAAATGGAACAAGGATTTAAAGCAGTTCTAAGTAAAAGTAACAATCCATACAGCCCCAAAGCATTGAATATATTGACATTCAGATATAGAAACAAAGTTATAATACAATTGAAGCGTACAGCATTGAATTTGTCCTTCTCACACATTTGCCATTTGAAATGGAATTTGTTTCCGGTGCAGTTCCGGTCACACCATCCGTCCATCCACCGCTGCATTTTTCCCTACCATCGACCATAAAACCGCATTTAAAAGATTTTCTCGCTGATGAGCATCCGTTCGCAAGGCCATTTTTTTAAAGTTATCGTGCAGTTTGCAGCTCTTTAAACGCGGCTGATTTATCAACACCGTTCTCACGGTCATTTTTCAAGTTATCGCGCAGTTTGCAGCTCTTTAACCGCGGATGCCATATTGTTACACACATCGACTGCTTCATCAGCACACGGTCATTCACGTACTGCTGCTTCCGCTGCACATGAGAATCGTTCTTTTTACTGTTTTCTCCGATACTAACGTGAGCAGAACTATAACGCTTGCTACATGTTGCTAATAGTGGTTGAGCTTGCACTCCCACTAGCGCTTTTCGCGGAAGGTTAAGTATTTCCGCACGGTTATGTGATTTATTAAGTGCGTGTGGAGTTAAAAACAGTACCATGCCTCAACTTCAACATCAGTGTCAAATATTTAAAACTATCAGTGTCGTGTGTAGTGATTTTGTGTTGTGCTGTGCATAAAATCTGAGAGAAATCACGCACAAACTTTCGACGCGAGCAACAAGCGCATGTGTGCCCTTGTTGCACGCATTGCAATAAACTGTCAAATATGGCCGCCAAGCGCACCATCACCAACGACATCGTAGGAGAAAAGACTAACGCGAGCAGAACTATAACGCTTGCTACATGTTGCTAATAGTGCTTGAGCTTGCACTCCCACTAGCGCTTTTCGCTGAAAGTTAAGTATTTCCGCACGGCTATGTGATTTATTAAGTGCGCGTGGAGTTAAAAACAGTGCCCCGCCACAACTTTAACATCAGTGTCAAATATTTAAAACTATCAGTGGCGTGTGTAGTGATTTTGTGATGTGCGGTGCATAAAATCTGAGAAAAATCACGCACAAACTTTCGACGCGAGCAACAAGTGGTTGTGTGCCCTTGTTGCACGCATTGCAATAAACTGTCGAATATGGCCGCCAAGCGCACCATCATCAACAGCATGGTAGGTGGAAAAAGCCTGTCCTTCTCCTTGTATTTTCATAGTTGTCATAAATACAAATAGAAACTTCCATTTTCGCAATCCATTATATAAAATTAATGCAAAAACTTATGCCAAAAACGTATTGCCATGAAAAACAAATAAACAATACCTCTAAACGAAATGCGTTGAAAAGGAATATGAACATGAAATAAGCCGACAAGCTATGACAGCTGTGACGGTGTTTGGCGATCATACGGGGAAGCACGTGCTGTTCGCGTCGTGCAAACTGCACGATAGCATGAAAACTGACCGTGTGAACGGATGCTGATGAAGTAGTCGGTTGAACACAGCGATTAAAGAGCTGCAAAACTGCGCGAACCAGCTTCCCGGTGTGCCAACTTTCAACATGCATTGCGCTAACAAACAACGTGCAATTTGTGCCTTATCAAGCGGTATCGCTACTATTAAATGTGTGTGCCTATTTAATTTTAATTTTCTTTTGCACTGCACACTTTTGTGTTAAAATATATATACATTTTCAATTTTGTCATTGTGTGGATTTTGTGCGAACCAACCTCCCAGTGTGCCAACTTTCAACATGCATTGCCCTAACAAACAACGTGCAATTTGTGTCTTATCAAGCGGTATCGCTACTATTAAATGTGTGTGTGCCTATTTAATTTTTATTTTCTTTTGCACTGCACACTTTTGTGTTAAAATATATATACATTTTCAATTTTGTCATTGTGTGGATTTTGTGCGAACCAACTTCCCAGTGTGCCACTTTCAACATGCATTGCCCTAACAAACAACGTGCAATTTGTGCCTTATCAAGCGGTATCGCTACTATTAAATGTGTGTGCCTATTTAATTTTTATTTTCTTTTGCACTGCACATTTTTGTGTTAAAATATATATGCATTGTCAATTTTGTCATTGTGCGGATTTTGTGCGAACCAACTTCCCAGTGTGCCAACTTTCAACATGCATTGCCCTAACAAACAACGTGCAATTTGTGCCTTATCAAGCGGTATCGCTACTATTAAATGTGTGTGTGCCTATTTAATTTTTATTTTCTTTTGCACTGCATACTTCTGTGTTAAAATATATATACATTTTCAATTTTGTCATTGTGTGGATTTTGTTTGTTAAATTTTTTTATACGCTACTATTATAGTGTGTGTGCCTATTTAATTTTTTAAAAGCCCGAAAAATAGGAAGAGTTTGTGAGCGAATGTATGTGTGTGTGAATGTGTGTGTGTGTGTGTGTGTGCGAGTATGTGCCTAGTATCCGTGCGCCGACAAGGGAAAACTTCATCATTTGCCTTTCGGACAGGGACAACCACGAAAAACCTGAAAAACCACGAAAATTGGAAAGGGCTTCGTCAACCACTACAGCAAACGCCTACCAACCAGGGAAAACCTATGAAAAAGCAGAAAGAGCTTGCATTCGTCTACCAACCAGAGAAAACCCCGAAAAACTAGTTATTTTTTTAAAAAAAAAGGAAAAGAAAAAAAAAGCCGGATAATATAAGTATGGCAACTGTAACGGTTTACGGCAAACGCGCGCGCCGCGCAATGCGTCACGCCGGGCAATATTTTTCAAGTTATCGCGCAGTTTGCAGCTCTTTAATCGCAGCGGGCATATCGTGACGCACATCGACTGCTGATTACCACTCTTGCGTCTGCCATATTGACCACTTACCTCAAATCCCCTCGTTCTTGACTTCTTGTCTCCGCCATCTTGTTTAGTTCCCATTTTTGACACCGCTCCTCAAAACTCCGAACCAGATTGCCGGCAAGGACAGATCTCGTTCATTCACACCTCGACGGTTGACTCGAGAGTAGCTACTGTGAACACCTACGTCGTACACTTTTTTGACCGCTTTCGACCGACTATGAGAACCCTGCTCCTACGTACGCTAGCGACCATTACGATGGTCCAGTACCAGGTTTTTGGTATAGTTAAATTACGTCTGTGCAAAGGGCGTCTGTACCGCTTTAAAAAACCTAGGTATATCAGTGCGTAGTGATGTTTGTTGATCTTAAAGCTGGTTAGGCATTTTCAAAAACAGTTTGCTTTTATTTTTTCGCGTCGCGTGAAGCTGCTGCGCGTTTGGTGTCGCATCAACACCAGTAAGAGGTAAGTACCACACGCATAATTATTTTTCGGGCCTGCTTGGCGTAGGAATATATCCTTTGGTGTTTTGGTACTGTGACCTCAAATCTCCTTACCCTCCTCTTGCGTCCGCCATCTTGTTTAGTTCTCACGTTGGCCACCGCATCACCTTGTCGTCGACCCTCCGCCATTTTTAGTTCCCACTATTTTAACCTCAAAATCTGCTCTTCTAAGCTCTTGCTTCCGCCATCTTCTTTCAGTTCCCATTCCCACCACCGCGTCTCCTTGCCCCCAACTTTTGCGTCCGCCATGTTGACCACTAACCTCGAAATTTCCTCGTCCTTAGACCTCTTGTCTCCGCCATCTTGTTTAGTTCCCATTTTCGCCACCGCGTCTCATATCGCCCCATCTCTCTATCCACTCAAGAAAACTACCATCCAACGTTCAAAAATTGCTGATGAGTTCTGGAGAGGCTTTTGTAAATCTTGTTGGTAGGAAAACTTACCTTTCCCATCACCTCCAACATACCCCACTTTCACACCTTTTTCTTTCCACCAATCATAATCTCTCTTATTCTTACCAATCAACAACTTTCATTTGTTCCTTTCCAGCAATAACATTACTTCTTATCCCCACCAATCACAACTTCACACGTCACCTTCTGTTATACTTTTTATCCCGCGTTCGCCATCTTTTTCCTCTTTCAGTCCCGACCTCCGCACAGACATCACCTCGCCGCTCCGCTCCTCTCCATCACGTGTCCTCCATACTCTTTTATCTTCCTTCCTTCATCTTCCAGCCGAATTAACGAACCAATCACATTTCGTCTTATTTTTACCAATCAAAACCCTCCACGTCACTTCCTGTTTTTCCTTCACCTTTCCCTAATCCTCAATTCTATCTCCTCGTCACCTTCTGTTGCGTTCGACATCTTTCGCATGTTGACCCTAACCTCAAACTTCTTCGTCTCTCGACTTCTTGCCTCCGCCATCTTGTTTAGTTCCCATTTTCACCACCACGCCACCGCCATCTTGGTTTAAGTTCTCCACGTTTACCTCATATTTTTAACCTGAACTTCATGCCTCCGCCATCTTATTTAGTTCCATTTTTACCACCGCGCCTCACATCTCCTCGTCCCACCATTGCCTTCGCCATCTTGGATTTCGTTCCCTTGCTTACGTCCTGTTTTAACCTAAAAATCTTAACCTCATATCTCCTTACCATCCTCTTGCGTCCGCCATCTTGTTTAGTTCTCACGTTGGCTACCGCATCTCCTTGTCGCCGACCCTCCGCCATTTTTAGTTCCCACTATTTTAACCTCAAAATGTGCTCTTCTAAGCTCTTGCTACCGCCATCTTCTTTTAGTTCCCATTCTCACCACCGCCTCTCCTTGCCCCCACCTCTTGCGATCGCCATGTTGACCACTAACCTCGAAATTTCCTCGTCCTTAGACCTCTTGTCTCAACCATCTTGTTTAGTTCCTATTTTCGCCACCGCATCTCATATCGCCCCATCCCTCTATCCACTCAAGGAAACTACCATCCAACTTTCAAAAATTGCTGATGAGTTCTGAAGAGGCTTTTGCAAATCTTGTTGCTAGGAAAACTTACCTTTCCCATCACCTCCAACATACCCCACTCTCACACCTTTTTCTTTCCACCAATCATAATCTCTCTTATTGTTACCAATCAACAACATTCATTTGTTCCTTTCCACCAATAACATCACTTCTTATTCCCACCAATCACAACTTCACACATCACTTTCTGTTATACTTTTTATCCCTCGTTCGCCATCTTTTCCCTCTTTCAGTCCCGACCTCCGCACAGACAACACCTCGCCACCCCGCTCCTCTCCATCACGTGTCCTCCATACTCTTTTATCTTCCTTCCTTCATCTTCCAGCCGAATTAACGAACCAATCACATTTCGTCTTATTTTTACCTCAAAACACTCCACGTCACTTCCTGTTTTTCGTTCATCTTTCCCTAATCCTCAATTCTTTTAGCTCGTCCCGGATGAACCAATTGCAATAACGATAATCCTTCCGCTCATGGCGCTTTTCAAACTTACCGCCGTCGCTCGCAGCGACACTAGCGACACTAGCGTCCCTAGCGGCAGGATTATCGTTAATCCAATTGGCTCATCCGGGACTTATACTACTCCCCTCCTAATTGAATACACTTTTCATAGCGTCTTTGTCTGTCCTCGAACACATGGTGGAGGCCATTATTTGTCAGGTCTTTGAGAATCGCCTCACTTTTCCTCAGCACGCTTCATTGCTCTCAAATCGAATGCCCCGGAGCTTTGCCTTTAGTGATGGGAATAAAAAAGAAATCACAGGGGACAAGATTGGGGTTATAAGGCGGATGCACTATGCAGGTGATTTTGAATTCCTGGACTTGATTTGCGACGTGAGGTCATGCGTTGTTGTGATGAAGTCGCCACCCATTCTGATGAAGTTCTGGATGTTTCCTTGCAATGTGCTTCAACAGTGTAGCCAATACTGGCGTGTAGTACGCTGCTGTAGCAGTAGTGTGAGGAAGAACAACAATCACAACAGCTGTGTTGATGTTGACTTCAGTCATAGCAGAAGCCGAAGCACCAGGCCCAACTTGCTTAGCACAGTGGACTCGTCCTTTATTGAAGTCCTTGAACCACCTAAACACTGTTGCACGAGGTAATGCATCTTCACCGTATGCTTGCTTCAGCTTTTCCAAAGTTTCAGAGGCTGTATGATTTAAACGAAAACAAAATTTTATTGCTCCTCTCGTGTCGAGTGGTATGCGAAATTCAAGTAGGGTCAACAATTTACAGCATTACTACCAACCTACCGATACAAGAGTGCTGCGCTCTATGGACATTATACATGAAACCCCGCTCTTTTGAAATATTCATGGTAGAGACAGGAAACTCTCAAGAAACCTACAGGAAAAAATCAGTCTCAGTCTTTATTGATCAGCCCTCGTATCTATGCAAATGTTCATTTCAATATCTCTGTGGTTTTCAAATTATAAGTTGTTTAATTATTTTAATGATGGTAAAATAAAAAATGGTCCATACATTGAAAAATTTAAAATGTTACTAATATAAATATTTATTTTGACCCTGACCAATATTTAAACAAGAATAACAATTTTTGTTATGTTTAACCTTTTTAGAAAAAAAATATAATCCACTGAAAATGAATTTTTTCTGTAATTTCATTTGTTAGATAAGTAAAAAATTTAATTAATATTTCTGCAATTATGACCAATAAAACCAAGCAGGATGGCTCAGGCGGCAACATGCATGGCCTACATTCGGTAGGTCCAGGGTTTTATCCTCGATGACCGCCCAGTCCGACTGATGGGTTTTTTCGGGACTTTCCCGTGTTATCAGCCGAATGTTGAAGTGATTTCTTTCAGGCCCGCCATTTCGTTTCACTTATCATTTTATTTATCCTTTATCCCCTTGATCTCTTTCAGGTTCGGAAGCGTCAGCGATGTATTTCGGTACAGCGAGGCAGGGGAAAAAGATGTTCTCTGTTAACTCTATTCGCCCCTCAGGTTTGGGCATGCTGTCCGCGTATCCGAACTCCTTTGGGGGGCTTTAGAGCCCTTCTGTGTGGCGAGCCGTCTGCGGTACTATTAGTTTGGCATGCTTTTTTATAAAATTGGAGCAAAAATTGTATCTGGACATTTTAATCGCACAAAACTGTAGAAAAAAGCGAGGAAAACAGCTTTAATTTCTAAAGAGCTGTCTCGCCTTGTGCGTAGGTACATTTAAAATCGTGTAAAACTATTTCTGTCGTCGGTAATAGACACCAAATACAGGTTATGAAACTAAATAATTCAGTCTAAATCATAAACTTATAAACGAACATTTCGCTCAGTTTTTATGAATGTATTACCTCCAAACAATCTTATATGGAGCTTTAGCACACAAAGTTGATGTTACCTCCTATCAATAAGTTGTAAGCAATATTTCCTATGTATTCGTATGCCAGTGTTAAATGTTGCGTATTCTACCTTCCCAAGTTTACCCTACAAACAGAATGTGTGAAAGAACTATTAATTATTATCCTCTATTTTCTTTTAGATGCTGTTACCAACTGAAAGAAGTCGCCTGGAATGTATTTGCTCCCATCACTGAACAAATGTTGAGCAGAAATTCACATCGTACTTGGAGATCAATAATCGTCTGCAAGGAAAATGATGGCGTACACACCGATGTTCTGGAATTCATGGTTGTCTGTATCTTCACCTGGTGGCACACACATTTGTCCCTCTTTAGTCAGCTATAAGGGTTCAGAAGTGCTACACATCAATATGTGCAAGCTACATATGAGTAACGGAATTCTTGGCTCCTCCTGTATATTAATGTGTTTTTAGCCATTATTTGACAATAAAAATAACAAATAAATAACTCGAGAGAATGTTTAAATCCAGTTCTTAAAATATTATTTCGCATCTCTGCAAGGTGCTGAATCTAAGTAATAAATTCGTTATTTATCTGATATTTACTTTTTGCACAAGTACCTCGATATCGACATTTTGGGTGGAATGCAATGCAATCTGTTTCTACTCGCTATGCGGTACAGACAGTAAAATGGGTCAACAGATGACGATGTGAGTGCAAAATAATGTGCAAATAACATTAAACAATGTCAATGAAGGCTAGAATTACGCTTTTAATTTGTTGCCTGTAAGCTTTGTTAGCCGCAGTGACGAAAGGTTCTACGAAATTTTATTTTCGTATATTTGTAAACTGTAGTTTCATATGCACCTGCAAATTTAGGCCGACCCTTGTAGTCGTAGTCCCTGGAATGTATAGCTCTGGCGCTCCACCAAGCTAAGGGTCACGGGTGCGAGTTCCGCTATGGGCATGGGTGTTAGTGTGTTGTGTAATTGTGGTAATAAGCTGTACCGAAACAGTACAAACACAGTAATCATAAACTGGGTAGAGCAAGGGATTTTTTTAACCAAATTTAGGCGCTGAAAGCTTCACTGTAGTAACCAAAGTTGGTACAATCGACCACCATCGGTGTGCCACCCATAGAGAATCAATTGTTGCATTAGCTAAAACCGTTTCTTTAATCTAGTGAAAACGGCATGCTATTTAGTGACATATTTATTCAATGATCTCTACAGTCTAAAACTGCGCTAATAACACAATAATTCTCAGAGAATACAGGTCAATCAACCTAAATAAATAAAGTAATGCATTCATTCTGACATTATTATTGAATCTGGATTTCCACTGAAACCATCTTCACCCTCTTCGAAAGCCTGGCAGTTAGAGTGGAATTCACTCCATCCCTTTCCAAATACTTCTCATTAGAAATGCAGTTTTTGGACTTCTTTGGTGTAACAAGAATTTAAAGATGAAATGTATGTTTGCTTCATGTGTTTATTTGACAGAGGATTATTGTATTTGGTAAGGTGCATTAATATATTCCATCATGATCTTCGCAACAATAAGCACTCATTCAGTAAAACTGCAATAAGATGACCACATAAGTCGTAGCTGTCACCAGAAGCGTGGAAATCATCCTAGCATCAAGATGCAATGCCTTTCCTGCAGTTACCGTCAGTCTTATATCAACTAGTTGCCGTGAAAATGCTTGAAGCTCTTCTGAAGTATCTCGATCAAATGATCTATCGAGCATCAGTCGATGGACAATAGATAATGTCCGATTTGCTTCATCATATACTCCTTGTCCACTCCACGCTAATACGAGGAACTTTATGAACGGAATAACCGAGAACAGGAAGCAGAATATAGTTTTGTTAAGATGGTCGCTCGAGGAAGCAGAATCTCCAAGCGTTCGAATGTAATTTACTGTGGAGTAAATTTGAGAAACGAAGAGGACAAAGTCTCCTGTCAATTCGAGTGGAAGAATTGAGCCGTATACGGAATTAGTTAATTCAGCAATATCAGTTAACATAGTATACACCTCTCGAAATAGGTGAATAGGCTCTGATACCCTAACTCTGGATATATGTCTACAGCCGTCAAAATTCTTTAATTCTTCAAGTTGGTTATTCATGCACCTTAAGCGACGTTTTAAGAATATGAGTGCATCAACAAATTGTATATCTGCTATATAACTAATACAACGAGTACTTTGTGAAATAGAAATAATCATAACGTCTTTGAAATCATTTACCCATACACTCATGTGAAACGCATACACAACTACCCAGAGCATAACAATGGAGCACAACTCCCAAATTAAAAATTGTCTTGTGTTGCGGTACACTTCTTGTGCTTGCGCCTTCAAGAGAATTTCATCAACGGTGCTCATTATTTGAAGCTCTTGACGAATGCTTTTCCATTTCGTTGTCACAAAGGAGAGGATGTAAGCAATAACCGTTAATTCGGAGGATATAGTAGCTACAAGATATGGCAAGTAGGTACCATTTCCTAAATTGTCCGCGTATTTTATGTAGAAGAATATGTTGCTTATAATCGCCAAAATAAGCAAACCAACAGCAGGAACTACTGCCCAAGTTGCACTTTGGACTATGGTAATGCTTGGTGAGGTAATCAATTTATAAGGAGCTAGTCCAAATGCTCTGGTCACTGTATACAGTGGTCTAATCGAGTTCCAGAAGTTGATGTTCATCTTTGGTTTACTTTAACAGATATGCTCTGGACCCCAAACAGATTGAAGGGAATGTGGATGAAGATGTACAGTTTCTTTTACGTAATAAATATACTGCTCTACCACTGTCTGTCAAAACCTTCCTTATATCTTCTGTACTCAGACCTGAAGAGTCTCACAGATAATCCATTCAGTTTGCCTGTGTCACGCTATTGGTTGGAGCGAACTAAACATAAAACCACAGTCCACAAATGAGCACCGCTGCACCTTAGACAAGATCACAGTGTTGAATTTGGGAAGGAGAAACTGTACTGAAGTTCCTGCGTAATCAAATTGGGAATGCCTTATAATTACTCGACGCAAAATCGATCAACTTTGCTCTAACCACTTAAATTAAAGCGGTGAATATTTTATAACTCCTTATCAATACAAACATGTCTAACTACTGAAGGAACTGTTTGTCATTTCAGGTCTGTTCAGACAAAATGTTTTCCTAAATTTACGAGAACCACTACGGTTAATAGTTCATGAATAATACATTTAAACATTTTAAAACGCATAATAACTGTACTTTTATTCCATCCGGTCTTTTGTATTAGTAGTAAGGACACTTTAGCCTGACAATCAAATTGAGTAATTAGGTTACATGCCCTCCCTTCTCAGCAATTAGAGCGTTTGGCGAAAAAAATTGTTAACCGGAAGATAAGTGAAGAAACACTTAACTTATCAAATCAGGTGGCTTTTTGATGAAAATACAATTTTGTATTAATGATGGTGATGGTTATAATAATTATACTTAAAAGGAAACGATTTTGTGAAAAACAACAACTAAAACAATAAGTTTTCAACACTATACGTTTTCAACCAAACTTTATAATTTATTACATATATTAATTGCACTTCTTGCTTATTCTCATTTAGCTTACTTCTTCTTTCCTTCTTTCTTTGTTATTTGTATTTTGTTTGTTTTGTAATTATTATATCTAAGTGCTGCCCATTCAATTTAGGGATTGGCAGCATCAGGTAGATAGTTCTTCGTTTATGCTCTTTTTGTGTATAAATTGGGAACCACCTTATTTCATTTTGTCCTTGATTCTAGTCCCTCTTTACGACCTCTGTCGTACCAGCAAACCTTGCCCAATATGTCGCTACATCGTGTTGCTTTTTCCTATCAAACCGTTAGTACCTTATAACACGCAACTATAATGATTCTATCGGCTGGTGTCTGTGTAAAGTGTTATTTTCTCTCTACATCTCCTTGTGTGTAAAGCATTTTATATGCTAAATCGCTGTCGGTGCATTCATTGAAGTTTAAGTATACCTTTACTTATCCACACTGCAGTAGCGTTGACAATGGCGCTTGTCACTGCCATGACTGCTCCTCAATAGTTTATATCCATGTGTAAATACTAATATTAGAAAGAGAGTAATGTGTTTGTGTGTGTATGAGCTAGTGTACTATATTCAATAGCTGGATTCAATTATCATCAAGGGTAGTTCTCTATCTTATAAATGTATGTAATGACTTTTAATATTCGCTTTATTTTAATCAATTCTTATATTCATTACTCATCAAACCTATATCGTTCACGCACATATCTTTTCCCTATTATATTTCGCAGTTTGTCATACCCTAGTTTCCAGGATTTTTGTGCTTGTTATTTTGCTTGCAAGTAATTAATTGAATGTGGTTATCTGCGCTTGCAATCGACGTGTATTTGTGTGCATATAACCAATGGCATCATGATTATTAATAGGTTGTTTCTTTATAATTATTTTGCATTCAGCTTGTAATGTCTACACTCTGTCTTGTTGGACATTGTATGGCAAAAACAGAAGGAGTGATTCTTTCTCATTATTATTTCTTCTTTTTGGTGAATCATCTACCTCAGCTGACGGAGCACATGTGCAACGACCAACCCTACAAGTGCGTGGAGGAGATTTTCCTCTTAAGTGTAACGCACAAAAATACCCCTGTACAAGATTTACTCATAAATTTAAGTCTACGGAATAAGTAATCTATTATGTAATGGAAACATTCTGCAGCATCAATTAGAAAAGTATTATGTGACAACTCATGGTGTTAAGCTTTATGTACAATTAGCTGCTAATTGCAAACGTTTTTTGTGTCTACAGAAAATCCATAATGATTTGTTCTGTATGATACAATCAGCTGAATTGAATTCTATATTATTGGAAAATAAAGTATAAACAAAATATATATTCTGTGTTGTGTATTACTTACCTCTTCCTACTTCCTGCACTTGAAGCGTGTTGCACTTCCATTGTATATGCATTAGCAACTTTCTAAGAGCCATTTATATTTAATTAGGCATAAAGGTCGTATACTTGCAACTTTGTAGCAACTATTCGCCGAGACGATGGAGGACCATTTGGAACAAACTCACGAATCCGAAGATACCCACAGACTGGAAAGCTGCAGTATACTCGGCTGTCAATGAGGTTGTTCCAACAGCTAACAAATTGTGGCTGCATGGCAGATGAACATCAAATCTGTGCAATAGGTGTCCTGCGGTGGAAACCTTGTATCACAAGCAAGTCACCTGTGCCGTTGTACTCTCTATTTGGGACTGGGTGTATGGACGAATCTAGGTGATCTGCAGTGGGTATAAGTGTCTCCACTGGAAGACTATCTGACTCTCGAATTCCATCAAGCTGATAATCATCTGGCGGATACCCTTACTTGGGTAATATTTGCCACCTATTTTTGGATAATAAGAGTTGGAGAGCGGCGAATCTATAGGCTTTCCAGATCTTTATCTGGAGATGGACAAACGGATCCCTCTAACCGTGGATCTCCCGCATTTACGGAGACTCTAGGTGCTAAATGTAAAAAGGTCTTTGATTTTAAACTTTCCCCGCCAAACGATCTTAAGATTAAAATATTTGGTCGGATTCAGCCCAAAGTAATCGGGGAGGCTGATCGGGAAATGCTTTTTAAGATAGTATTTAATCGAGAATAATGTAGAAGAAGTGAGAGAGATAGAGAATGTTAGATGGGTTATTTAACTCTGTGCTTGCAAATGCAGGTGTATTATTTGACCAAATTAAACGACAGTGGTTCTTAAGTTGCACTTAAAATTGCTCAAAGATGGAATTGTTTAGAAAAATCTGTTCCTTACACATTCAAAACTTTTCATACGCATTAGACATTCAACAAAGCAATGTAATTTGACATAAACAGACACAAATACACTGCTTAAAGTGTAATATTAATAACATAAATTATATTAGAATTTAACGTAATAAAATATTAAATAATTTTAAAAATGTGTAAATGTTTTAATAAAATTAAGAGAAACTTAGAAAAATATTGGAACCAAACTAAATATTCTGACTGATGTTAATGCCTGGATGACAATCCTACAATTATTTTGTATATGAGTTTTGATGAAAAAATAATAGATTAAAACGTTTCAGCTAATTTATATAAAATTTGGTTGGTTTCTTATGAATAACACCTTTAAACAACAGTTAAATAATAAAAGAAATCCGACAAAGCTCTGGTAGTTTGCAAATTTGTTTCTATTGTTTCTTAACGTGAAAATATCACCGGATAAAATAATTATATCAATACTTAAAGGCACTGTTCTATTCTTTGATCAGTGTATCAAAACATCTCAATAAATTTTAAAATAAAATTATATGGATATTCTTAAAACAGGATTTTGTCAAATCCTTGTGAATTGGATAAGAGAGAATAAATCTATAGATCCGATATGAACCAAATCCGTTTTGAATAAAAGTTAGCTAGAATTGGTATTCCACATAAAGCAAAATTTGTTACTATGAAAAAAATCATGATCATATAATTGGATCAGGGGGAATTTTTTTTATCGATCTTCGGTATTTTTATAAGAAGTTGTATTCCATACAGATGTCAACAAATTTCACTCCAATTTCGTTGGATATCAATAGATATACGCATAAAAGCGTCGAAGCAGGGTTTTCGATCATTAGCTCATTACGTGACATAATGAGGTTTTCTTCCATCTTTAATGACATGTAAGCATCTTCTGTTTATAAGTTTGAGATTTCTTGTGTTGTTAGGTCTTGCAAATCATCTTAAATTGTGCAATTTGTGTATGTAAGTGCTGGTTTTCAAAACATCTCCGTACATATTGTAAGAAATCCTAATTGCATGTGATGTTCACATAATAATTATTTTGAAGAATCAGTTGGGTGCAAATTTGTAATGAAAATAGAATAATACAAGTAATGGCTTTTAAGTATTAAAGGGCGGAGAATACCATTACTAGTATATTATAAAATGATGTACCTTTACAAGTTAATATCGCAAGATGATATGCAAATTGACCGTCATGATCGAGAAACAAAATTAATAGTAAACGAAAATTGCACAGGGAAGGCGCTGGAGTGGCTCAGCTGGACAAAATACCCATTTTGGATTCAGTATTAAGTCACAGTAACTAACTATATGACTTGATCTTGATAACTGAGGTACAAGCTTTGTATTAAATTTCAGCAACTACCTTTATTTACTTATGAATGTAATCAGCTAATATTGCAATATTAAAAGCAAACTCGCTTTCATAAATGAGAAACAAGGCGAACACTAAATCACAAGTACTCGCAAATCTTCAATTACCTAAGTGGGCAATCTAACCTGGTTTTACTATAAAACCTGAACAACTTCAAATTTAATCTAGAAATCTAAAGCACACCTTCTTTGCTCAATTTACACAGCAATTTCATTTACTTACAGATAAAATTGCAAAAATAAGCTGACTTTCGTGAATGAGAAAGAAAGGGAATAGTAAATCACTAGTACTAGCAAACTTCAACTGCCCAAATGGGCAACTTAACAGGATTGTACTTTAGTAACAAATCCAAACAATTAACTCAGTTAATCCAAAAATACTATATACTCATTTTGTACTATGTTTACACAGTAATCTCATTTCCTTGTGAATGTAATTATTTAATATTGTATGATTATATAAGAACCTCACCTTGGGCAATAAAAAAACACAATTTAGAGATAAAATACATTAAACTGTCCCCGTAGAGGGTTATATCAAACTCTGCTCTCACTTGCTCCTAGATTAGAGATTTCATAAAACCACACACATATAACGCTACACAAAACAGCCAAAGTTAGGCGGAGGATAAACATTAACGCTAATAAAATTTGGATAAAAAGAATAAAAGGTACAAGAGGAAAGACACTACTTAAAAGAGTTGGATTAAGGAATATTACTTATTTTATAGTGCGAAAACGATCCAACGCTACCTGATGATTACCCAATACCAAATCACTAGTAAACGCAGATATGGCTATAGATCACATCGAGGGAATCTATCTATAAAATCCCATGAAACCACTAGTATGTAATACCCTCGACGTCACGCAGAAGTTGCTGAAAAAACCTAAAAGCACTTATGTGAAACTTTCATACTAAAATACAGCCTCGACTCACCGGACACATAGTAGAATACAACCCCTTCGCCATAGGAGTGACTCCGACACATTCATTCTGTCTAAATCACCAGGAAACTCCTCGAGAAACCAAGTAGATGTCTGAGCCTGGACATCTAAGTTCTCCATACGCCCAACAGTGTAATCGCAAACTCTTGTTAACTTAAGGCAACTAAGACAACGGCGAAGATACTAAGTAATGTAAGCATAACAGATGCAAAATAGAGGACTGACTCTACCAGAGCATATTTGAATCACATAGATTGGAAAGCATGTGCAGCTGCTGTCTTGTATACAAACCTTACCTCCGTGTTTAATGTAGTTCTTTTTTGTGAAAAGATACACATTGAAAACAATTAATTTTGAAGGTTATCATCTATTTGCTATCCTGAGGCTTTTAAACAGTTAGATAACTCCGAGATAGCTGTTGTCTGTAATGACTGAATGCAAATGTAATGAAGCGAATTCAAACAAGCTTCAAAACATTTATCTACTACAACACTTTATTTAGGACTGAATATAGAATACTACCAAACAACTTTAATATATTGCTATTAGGTACAAGGGGCATTTTAAAGGTACGTTCCGTTTTGCAATAACTACGAATAGCTAAGTATTTCAGATAATTTCTTTTTTACACAAGCCTTCAAACCTTACAGTACTTTTATATCATTTATCAAGCTTTTCATACATTTGTCTGAGCGTAGTATAAGTCTCTTAGAGCCTCTTTCCAAACTCCGCCTTCAGTACATCTAGCAAACGTGTAGCTGTTTCTGGAGTTAAATTTTTTCTCTTTAAAATTTAGCTGCGATTATCTCTTAGAAAGCATTTGCGGTACGCATAAGAAAGCTTCCTGCAGGACATAATAAATGAGTTTTGAATCTACTAGGGGCGTCCAATAAGTAACTTTCCGTATTTTATAAAAAAAACATTACGCATAGTTGATCATGTTGAATTAATTTTATATATTATTGTACAATCACTCTGTTACTTTTCTGCATAGTCAACGAGTTTTTCAAGCATTTTTGGGGACGTGACACAAGTTTTTCTAAACCAATGTTGTATCAGGTCGAGTCCAGTACTCGCAACCAGCTCTTCACTGATTTGACTTCATTATCGGTGCTAAATGTCCTTACTTTGTGTCGGAGGAACACGTGAAAATTACTTGGGGTAAGCTGCGGTGAATATGAAGGACACGAGAAAACTTCCAAGTTGAATCTTGAACCAGACGGAGCTCAGAAGATTCAACTGACAAGTTCTCTCGCATCCTGCTTATTCACCAGATGACAAAGCCCATTCAAAAGTGAATAGCTGGTTACCAACTTCTGGTTCACTTCGTTACGGTGTTAATGTGCTTACCTCCAAGATGACCTTTGAGTCAGGGGAACATGTGAAAGTCACTTAGGAAAAGATCTGGTGAATATGGAGATGCGAGAAAGCTTCCCAGTTGAATCTTCTGAGCTCCGTCTGGGTCATGATTCAACTTCAAGATTTTCTCGTATCCCCCGTATTCACCGGAGCTTGCCCCAAGTGATTTTCACCTATTCCTTCAACTCAAAGGTAAGCACTTTAAGCACCGATGATGAAGTCAAACCAGTGAACAGCTGGTAGCGAGCATAGGATCCAACCTGTTACAACACTGGCTCGGAAAGGCTTGTGCTTGGAAAAGCATGTTGACTATGAATAAAACTAACAGGATTGTACAATATAAATAAAATTAATTCAATATGAGCAATTCGGTGTAATGTTTTTTATGGCAGGTAAGCATACCTACTGGACGCCCCTCGTGCATAATTTGTAGATTCACTGAATTTTCCTTTCACACACTTTCTGATAAAGATCTGACCTACGGATCACTGATTTGAATCCCCCTCCTAAAAGCAACGACCAATAATGCAATATATTCCGCCACGAAGTTTTGGACACAACAAAATGCATCTCAGAAATTGTAGGTTTGCTTTAAGAATTCAAGACCAACTTCTGTTACGAGATCCCTTAAAAGTTATTCTACAACAGAATAATAATAATTGAAGTGATCATAAAGACGTGTGGAATGAAAGGTTATGTAATGGAATAAAAGTATAGTTAACCAACCTATTCAGTAGTTTTTATTTTAATCATAGTGGTCCATACTTATAAAAATCCACTTACTTAGCGTGTTAATTCTGTTTTAAAAGCATATATTCTTATTGTTAAATTAGTGCAAATAAAAAGAAATGAAAGTGCACATTAAGAGAAAGAATTAAAGTTAGCACCATTCACTTTTTCCTTTGAGCTAGCCTTGTCATTATATATGAGTTAATGTAGAGTTGCCCAAAGTTGTGAAAGGAATGTTCTGAATCACATGTAGTTCATCTCTGCAGAAATTACGGTTAGACTATCAGAAAGTGTTTGTTGAATAATGGAAAAGCAAATATTTATAATCTGTTGTAACGGAATTCAAATGCATTATCACCTATATTCCTTTACCTTAATACCACATAGTATTGACCCCTGGAGTTAGCTTTACAGCTCGTTAAAATTATAGCATTAGGCGCACAAAAGATGACTTGCAATGTTCTAAGAACAACACTAGTGAAAGCATTTGATGCTGTTAAGAGAAAATACATGCATTGTGGTTATTTGACTGTTCACATGAAACTTGGTATTATACCTCAGAATTCCTGGGATTTGACTTAACAGCCTTTACCACTATCACGTATCCGCAGCGGGGGATCTCTGGAGTGACGTAACTGTCCTCAAAATTCTAAAGCTGAATCTTTATTGGGTATCGGAAGCTTAGGCGGGTGGTGGATTGCCGAGCCCTTCATGATTGTCTTGGTGGATCACCAAACCACTGTGTAGGTTACTCTCTGAATAATGAATAGGAGACTGCAAACCAACACCCCAACCCAAAGTGTTAGAAGTTTCCGCGCTGAAAGGGTGAATGGCACATGGAAGATGTGTCGGTAGCGGAGCCTCTTGGCTAACAGACGATCTCCTTGTGTATTCAATCTTGCCCCGGAGGCTCTTCCAGGGATGTCTTTCCTCCATATTCATGGGACATAAATGGACAGGGAAAAACAAAACCATAAAACCGTTCAAGGTTCTCTAAAAGAATACTTAACAGTATAAATTATCTCTAAATCATCTGTAGACTATCTGTGTGTAGGCAAGAAACTCTTCGGGACTCAATAGAGTGATGAAGACACTGCAGGTAAACTTTCAACACAATAGGGCGGCAGCATCTGCTGTCCTCTGTGTGTGGATGAAGATTTATGATGTGGTACTCATCCAGGGATCCTGGTATTACAAAGAGGAAATAAAAGGTCTTAAGGAGGCTGGAGGAAAATAATTGTTTTATAATATATCGACAAGACTCCGAAAACCCGCAACTAATTTAAAATGGCTTAGGTATACTGCCGTTAGGGAATCTCTGTTCCAGAGACGGAAATATCTGTTCATTAACGGCAGTCAGGGGAAACCAATGGGGGAAGGTAGAGCGAGTGAGTTTATGTTTGAATCGGTCTACCACACACAGTGATGTAAATTTTACCTCCTGCAAGGAAATTACCACAGCTGGTAGCCATCTGTTATTCCGAAGGACTACAATTGGTAATTGGCTGTGATGCTAACTCCCATCACATTACGTGAGGGAGTACGGGTATATATGAAAGAGATGAATCTCTTTATAATTTTATTATATGTAGTAGTCTTGAGTTACTGAATCAGGGTATCAGACCTACCTTTTTACTACAAGAAGACAGGAACGTATCGACATAGCTTTAGATCACAAGTATTATCTGGGAAACTTCATTTTTAATTGGAATGGTCTGATGATGCAAGTGATTCAGATCGCAGGTATTGCCAGTTTGAAGTAAGGTGTACTTTTAAATAAATCACAAATTTTCGGCTTTAAAAAGGAGTTGATTGGGATTCGTAAGGAAACACTAACTCAGTAGTCTGAGTATGACGGTATAAGATCATGATTGTGAATATTTAGAAATTGTTGCAAGCACTTGCAGGATGCTATAATCTTAGCGTTTAATGAAAATTTTCCAACAGGAAAATCAAGTACATACAAGTTAAAGGTAAACAATTTTCAGGTTTTTCAACTCTGCGAAACGAACAAAACAAAAAAGACTGCTTATAGGAGGTCATTGACAATACAAGGACGCCTTGAGGAAGACTAAGAAGGACGCCCAGAGGTGATATTATGAAGAGTTTGAAACGGCCCCAGAATTTGCTAGACTTCAGAAGGCTCTTAGAAAATCCGCATAAAGCTTTTTTAGTAATCTCAAATTAGAAACTGGAGAATATACTAAGCCAGGAAGGAGACAATTAAAAAACGTATTCCAGATCATATCCCTGGATCGATTATACTTTTTCAACCTGAGAAATAATGGGACAGTCTGGGGCTGACGATTTTAGGAAGAGAACATCCAGAGCAGTCTGGGAACTTGCCAAGGAAGTCATCAAATATGAAAAATTACAATAGGCGGTGTTCTCATTCCAACTCTGAAAATCTACATGAAGCGATGGAACAATGATCATTATGATTCACCGAGGTTTGGATGAAATATAAAAAATTTTGACACAAATCCTAAGAGCAAGTTTGACCTTAGGATACATGCCAATGAACTGGAGGAAAAAGGAGATGCTTTGGAGGTATATTCTCTACAACAAAATCAGCATGCCTATCTAGCAGCCAGACAAACTTAAACTGCCGTTCTTCAGATCGCTTATAGACTGGAAAGCACAATTCAGTAAACGGAGGTGGCACTTGGTGCCAGGATTAATAATGAGGATGCCTTTGATAACACATTCTTTAATGCAATAACTACTGCAATAAAACATGCAATTGTTGAAACCTGTTATCGGTGGATACAATCCATGCTGAAAGAAGAATAGTTCATACAAGTCTCTTAGGTAGTAGTCTAACTGCAAAGTGGTCCACAGGGTGGAGTATTATCACCCTTACTATAGAACCTGGTGGTTGATGGCTATTTGTTCAAGTAACCTAGCCTTATATGCCAGGAACTATGCTGTTGATAACGTCATAATAGTTCGAGGTAAATGCACTGGAACAGTTAGGGAACTCGTGCAGTCCGCTCTGAAGACTGTGGCAAACTTGGCTGTGTATGAGGGCTCAACTATTTATCCTCATAAAACAGCCATAGTACCGTTTAACATTGGGAGAAACAGAAAGGAGTTTGAGCTTTTATAGTATTAATTCCCAAAATTTCTATCGTTTGTAATTCCTAGAACCTAGTGATTAGGAAGTACAAAACTTAAAATGCCCGAGGAATGGGAATATTCCTGGACCACAGGATGGACTGGAATCAGCCTTTCCAGAAAACAATAAACGTGCGCAAACATCCATTGAAGTAGTTACAGGCATGCATAGTAAAAGATGGGAACTAAGACCTGCTATGATCCATTGTATATATACCAGGATAATCATATCATCGATAATCTATGAAGCAGTGATTTTGTGACTTAAAAACCTTCAAACAGGCTCTAAAATCAAATAAATAAATCCTAAAAAACAACATGTAGCTGTCACAGGAGTCATAAAAGCAACTCCTTCTGTAGCAATGGAGACACTCTTGAACTTACTCCATTATATTTAAATGTAATGAAGGAAGCAAGAATGGCACGCTAAGCAAATGAGAATTCCGGAAATTTACACATGTTTGCTAATAATAATAAATGCGTAGGAGATGCAACCTTAGAAACGCCGTCAGACTATATAATTACATTTAAACAGTTTGTAAGACCTTCTGTGTCATCATTGATCTGGAACGTTGGACGATTAGAATTCTGAATACACCTGAGAAAACTGATGTGTTTACAGGATATCTCAGTAACAGCATGCGAAGTGTATGGCATAAGACCACGGTGAAAAGATTTTCTCCTTTTCTGAGTTTTATTTATGGACACTCCTATGGACACCTACTATGGTCCTTAGCGTCCCATTATATATTGGGCGCGAAGGACCGGTAATTTTTCTCAGAGGCCTCCTTATCAGGCTTGAGGTTCTTTTACGTGCCAAAAATCTACGACCCGGGAGCACCAGGCTTTACTTCCCTTCCGAAGGAAGCTTTGCTAAGGAATCTCCCTTGGGTGAATGTACTACTCTTTTAGAAACAGAAATTTATTTTATTACTCAATGCATACTATAAAACATAAGGAGAGCATACGCTGGTAAACAGGTCCTTATCTTCTCAGATAGACAGGCTGCACTTAAGGCTATAAGTAATCATAAGATAATGTCAGGACTGGTTCTAAACTGCCTAAAAATGCTTACATACTTGGCAGAACAGAATGAAGTTCAACTCAAGTGGGTGCCTGATCAAGTGGCACAGAGGGAAATGCAAAAGCTGATGAACTTGCAAGTCATGCAGCAGCTTCACAATTTATTGGGACAGAGCCAGGTCTAGGAACACATAGTTGTTTAGGAAAACAGGCTATTAAGGACTGGTCCAATGTATAACATTATAAAGTCTGACTTAAACCTACAGGAAACAAACATGATAAAGAATTTATTAGAACACTGTGTAAGAAAAGAGCCGAAAGCCTTCTTAAATGTAATAAACTTCAGCTGAGAAGAATAATTTTATTTCTCACAACACACGCTCATTTGATAATGCATCTTAACACGATAGGAGTTTCTCAGGGCAACTAAGAATGCGGATTACTCAAGAAAGGACCTGAAATAATTATAGGCTGTTGTAAGTTCTTGCCTCACACGAGATACACTGCTGGGAAATTTTATTTACTTATTTACTAATCGTTACAATCCTTGTTTTACATAAGGCTATGGCATGGGGTGTGTACAGTTTAATTAATAAGTGCTTATATATAATTGAATCATTAACTGCTTTTAAGTTTCTCTAAGATGAATTTCAGGAAGCTGGTAACGTTGAACGTTTTGATAGGCTATTTCAGCACCTGATGTATTGACAAAGTTCAAAATATTACTACTCTTTCTCTGGAAAACTATGTGCATTCCATAATGACATGATATACCGTTTGTGATGATTCTTCAGGGCGGTTGCAAAGTGGTGAGGGAGTCTTGTTAATTCTCTGGAGGTACAAAGAGAAATTTCAGTGATTCGTTAAGAATTGCTTGAGCATGTAGTTTGGTCAGAGCTGCAGAGACAGTCTGTGGAAAATAGTCGGTATAAACAGTTTGGTGTGTACTGCAACTTCTGAGGTAATATACAGAATGGACCATTTAAATTGAGACATTAAAATATCTCCAAAACTAAGCACTGTAGTTGTAAATGTCTTTTATAAGGGTTGCTTGATATTATAGAGGTAAGTAAATGGCATTAATCGTGTTTTGTTTGGAGGACGTTATGATGATTTTTTAAGATCAATTTTAGTTTCTTTAAATGAGAACCTACATTATGTATGTTGTTTTCTCATTAGAAAATGGTTTATAAATATCTGTTAATATTGTGATGAGAAATAAGAAAACAAAATAAAAATGCTGGTTCGCAATTATGAGGCATAACTTGACTCCGAATGACCATCCATGGATGGTCCAACCATTCATGGCGCTCTTCGTACACAGCCATTTAGAATGTTCGTTATGATTTACGTTGGTATAGGAACAATTGCAAACTGGTTTATACAAATGTGGTTTAGTTCTGTATGAGGGATGACAAAACAACATAAAAGTAAGTTATAAATAAACAAAAATTGAACTGGCCCTAAAATGTACATACCAACGGCATCCAAATAAAGCACGACTAATTGCCATTTACTTTCGCCCATATCAAGCAACTCTTATTAGAGACATTTCTTGCCGCAACGCTTAGTTTTAGAGATATTTTACGGTCTCAACTTAAATGGTCCACCCTGTATGTTGAATTCCAGATTGTTTCATAGTGATTCTTTGGTAAGTGCTTTCCCCTACTCAGTGGGATTTGCTTGTGATCTATGGTGGTTTTATGGCTTGTGACTGTTTTGTCTGGACAGTCGGACCTTTCGTTTTTCCCGTATTCCAGTATGTCCTTTGACCCAATGGAGGACGATTCAGATCTGCTTGTGAAGGTTTATTGTTTTCGTCCTAATGTCGACGCCACTGGTTGTCTGGTGTGTTTATCTCCTATTACCAGTAGTGCTGCTGTGGATTCAATGTTTATTGTGTAGGAGGAGTTACTCTTCTTTTGGTATTCTATCCAGTGTATTTCCATTTTAATTCCGCTGAGTTCCGCTTGAAATACCGTGCATTTTTGTTCAATAATATCGCACCAATGTGTATTTATCTTTTGTTTTCCATAGCGACCATTGCTGCCCCAACGTGATTATTAATTTTTGACCCGTTCGTGTAAATCCTAACTTTAGCCCTTCTTTCTATTACAGTAAACTATGTGCTTATGTAATTATTCTTCGGGTGGATTCCTTTTGTTCCTTTATAGATTTCTATGTTCTGTAATCCAGTAATGAATACGTTTATAGATTGGCTATTTGAATTTACTTTTAGATCTTTGTGGATTTTCAAAGTTTGATCCATGGGCATTGTTCCTGCGATAGCTTGGAGGGCCTCGTTGTAGATTGTTAAGCAGGCTTTTGTAGCAAAACCTGAAAGATCTTTGAATACGTAATAATTCTTCCTAAGCTCTTTTTGATGTTGTGATAACCCAGGTTGCTGCGGGATGTGTGATGACCGAAAGGACGGCGTATTGTTATATTGTCTTCAGGTTGCAGAATGATGCAATCCAGGTTGCTTTTGAGCAGCGAATAGGCAACGTCTTATTTTCTAAACATTGTGTGTGGAGGTAACAATCCAGTTTGCAGTCCAACGTCACTCCAAGATACTTCGTTTTTGATACTGCTTGTAGTTTCCATGAAATAATAATATTGTGGTTTTGTATTCTACCTTGTTCCTTATGTACACTGATATTACAGCGGATTGGTCTTTAGTGATCTTCAGTCTCTATTCTTTCTAATGCAATTTGTAGTGTTGAAAAAGCATTTGAGTGATTCATTTCGGTAAATATTAAGATAATCTCTCATAATAATGTTCCAAAGCGTGGCACCGGAAAGTGAGCCCTGAGAAGAACCGTTGGTGACAGTTTTTGAGTACAGGATTTGGCTATCAGTATGTGTGTCTTTCGGTCACTTAAGAATTGTTCCACAATATTGTAAGTATTCTGGGGGCATTTATGTTTCGACAGCCTGGAAAGACTCCCTGGACACCAATCATTATCATAAGCACCAAATATGTCAAGTGTAACAAGACAGCACTTGTGGTCTAGTTGTCCGCTGTGTCGAACGAAGATAGTGATGTCTTTAATAGCATCCATTGTGGATTTGACCTTTTTGAAAGTGACATTGTTGTGTTAGTATGTGTGTAGCGGATTCGAGGAAGAAATTAACATCTTGATCACTAGTTTTTCAAACGATTTTCCCTGGTATTCACAACTAGTTAATACCTGGATATCCTGCTACAGGACTGCATTTAGGCTTGTCCTTTTTAGGAATTGCGGGTACTCTTGCTTTCTCCCATTCTCTTGGGAAGCATTCTTATTGAAGGCACTTGAAAATTGATATCCAAAAGTCCGAAAAAATCTTATACAGCTTTCTCACAATGATGATATCTATTCCGACTAGACCGGGACTTTCCTTCTCGTTAATGTTTTTTATAATTTTGTGTACTTCCTGTTCTGCTAGATCTGGATATAGTTGACAGTCTGGAGTGTTTGCTATTTTTAAGGACGCTCTAAAAGTTTTATGTTGTACTTAATCTTGTTCGCGGCATTTTCTGAAAAGAATTTATGAAGAATTGCTTTAGCCGTTTCTTGTTCCATCTTGAAAAGCTAAATTTGAAGGTGCTGATTTTCTACGAGGCCTGTTTTAAATATCTGGCAGAGTTTCTTAAGCGACTTTGTAGTATTCGCCCCATAGAATTATTTCCAGCAATTTAGTTTCGCTTTAAGAAGTTCTGTTTTTAAGTTGCTTAAAGAGCTTATTTATATTTCTTAGGATTGAGATTTTTGCACCTCTTGAGTATTTGCTTGGATGCATTTATCTCGTTCCTTAGGGTATGGAATTTCTGACATCACCATTAAAGGTATTTGACTGTAGCTTAAAATGGTGGAAAGCAACAATGGTTGTTTTCGTTTAGTTCGTATCAGATTTTTGCAATATATCCAATTGTTCCTTGATCTTTCGAATGTATACTACTACATTCAAATTCTCGTTGAAACATATTCCAGTTCCCGGCTTGAGTTGTAAATGTTTTGGTACAGTTGCTGACTTGTCAAATAAAGTTCGTACTGACAGTAATGCGAGGCAGTAATTAAAGAGAATAAGGTTTGGGTCCGATAAGGTGTCCGCCTCACTTACTCTCCAACTTTATACTCTGTGAGCTGAGTTTATTATAGCTACTGTAATATCGATCCAGCTTTCAACATTCGGATCGGAGTATGCGGATCCATCCTATTCGTTTGCTGAGAGTAAACCGTGTACTAATAAGAATTCTACGAGTGTTCTGCCCCTAGCATTGATGATGTGACTATACAACATTTTGTTTTCTATTTGCGCCTAGGCTCCAAATAAAATTATTCGGCTTTACAGTACACGAAAAGTTCCCGATAAGGGCTAAGATTCTGTTCAAGGGTGTCATAGGGATGAATAAGAGTTGGCACTGTGTAGTATAAGTTGGGTGGATGGTATCACGATGCCATTATCAGAGTTTGATAAATTATAAAGAACAATAAAATTGTGGGCTGTCTTGCCTAATGAGGAGAGAAGCTCTGGGATTTTTATCTGGAGGGAGGTAGAATGACAAATAGTTTGAGGGGATAAGACAGGGAATTTCATTATAGCCTTATGGCCCTTGGATAAACAGAACGTCGATGCTGTTGGGTTTGGTGGGTAAAGAATGAGTAAACGCCGTTTTGCAATTGTAAGTATTTAGCTGAGCGCATATAAGAGTAGCCACAATAAGTGGTCAGTTTTACTTATTATAATGGACTCTATTCTGCGCAGTCTTGGGCATTCGTTATCCAAGACGATTTAGTTTGTATATGATTTCTTACTGTTGTCGTGCAGGTAGGTGTTTATATTCAGGCAGTTGGAGCAGCAAATGTTGTGTTGACTGACACAACGTTTCCAATAATTCTCTCCCGTGCAAGCTGCACAACTGTGTTGATTGTTGCAATACTTATGTATGTGGCCAAATCCGAGGTATTTCATGCAAATTGTAACTAAGATGAAGTCCTCAATCTTACACACACATTATTTTAACTCATCGGAGAGCAAGCAGTTTCCTGCGCAAAAATGAGGACTGATGTCGATAACAATATGTCTGGAGTCATTAAGTAACCGTTTAGTGAATTTTACATTTGGAGTTAGATCTTCGGTTTCAAACAGGTCGTTTTGTTGAAGTATTGTGTCCTTAATATCTGAATCTTCAACATATTTGGGGACATGGATCAGCAATAAGGATGGTAGCCTTTTCTTTAGATGTTCCACTATAAATGCTAACATTTTCTTTAATTCCGTTCCATCGTTTCACTGTCATTCCTACTTATGTGTTCCACAAACAGTATATTATGGGATAAGTTTTTTTGTTTTCTTTATATCCAATTTAGCTTGATATCTACTGCTTCGTTTATTATTTCTTTAAATTCGTCTCCGTTAGGATTCATCACAGGATGTGTGTGTTGCTGGTGATTGCTCTGAGTATCGATGGATGTCGCTAGTTGTTCACCATAAGTGCGTGAGGGTTCCTTCGTAGCCGCTATCAGTGCACTTTTTAGCAAACATTCTAAGCCCGAGTAAATGTTATTAAGTTTGTTTAAATTATAAATAATTTCACTCACGGATTTCAGGGATTCTTCTTTTAAAGTTCTGCCTATGTTGTTGTTGCATGAACGCAGTATTTGTTTTATCTTTTCAAGATGTTCATAAACAACTGACACCAACTCACTTCCAGCCTCTTCCGCCATCTTCACATTCTCTTGGGAAAATGTTTTTGAAACCAGAGGAGTTTGAAGCTGTGTGAGAGTGTATTCTTTGATGAAGGGTGCAGGCATAATTAATTGGCTTTAAAACGATACAGACAGCACTATAAGTCCAAGTCCAAAAATAAGACAAAACTACTAAGCATGTGGCAAGGGTTGATGATTACCGACCTTGTTGCTTAATTTAAAATTGCATATAACCACCTAACTGACACGTGTGCGTTGTTAAGTAGCAGATGTCAGTCACCACTGGAGGTCATAATACCATCATTTTTCACAATTAGGAATCTATTTACAACTTTCTGTTATCTTTATCATTACGCCCAGTAATGTTTAAATGACAAAAAGTTACATATTCCAGAATGTGTAATTTAAAACACCCGATTGATTACGTATTCAGGAATGACATAACGTTATCAATTCGATGAGTATTTTCTTTCTAAGGTTTTCCACTTTGTGACATATCAGGCAACTAAATAGAACGCTGACGATATCATAGCATTATTGATTTTGGATCATCGTAGACTGCAGCTTCTACTCTGAAAGCCAGCAGGTAGGATAAAAAAATTCCATATCTTGCTTGGTTTTAAATAATTGACAACAAAAATACATAATTACGTTATTTAACTATCACACTCAAAACAAATTTTAAAGGCTATGGTTCAAAGCGATAGACTTAGTATAAATTAACCTGAGTTAAATTGCAGAAGAATGACAACGTATGTTGTTACAGTACCCAAAAGTGTGCAAAGAAAGTTGTAGTCAAGAGATATCGCTTTTCCCGCGGTTATCTTCAACTCTGTGTTGACTAGTTTTTGTGTGAATGCTTGAAGCAGTTCTAAGGTTGCTTGATCAATATATCTATTTAGTGCCATCCGTTGTATGGCAGATAACGTACGATTAGCTTCTTCGCAGATCTCTTGACTGCTCCAAGCAAGGAGAAAGAACTTCATGAAAAAAATTGCGGAATACACGAAACAGAGCCCAATAAGGTGGTTTGGTTTCTCTGCCAGTCTAATACAGTCAATTGCAGTGTAAACATATAAAACGAAGTAAATTAAATCTGCTGTCACTTCCAGCAGAATAACGGAGCCAAACACAGAATTAGTTCACTCCGCAGTTTCAGTCAACGTATTGTGCAGCTCCCGTAAGTGATGAATGTTTTTAGAGATTCGCTGAGAGGTAAATCTGATTGGCTTATTGTATGCGAATAATTGATTATTTATCAATTTGAAGCGATTTCTCAGAAACAAAAGAGCATTGATGAACTGAGTAGTGGCTACACAGTTGATGAAGTGGTTGCAGGAGCCTATGAAAACACTTGTAGTAGCTTCCAAAGCGTACTCAAGTAGATGCGCGTGATAAACAGTCGCAAGAATCCAGATAGTGGTAACGACGAGGATTTCACACATAAGAATATGTCTTGTCCTTTGGTATGTCTTCGTCGCTTGGTCGTTCAGAAGCATTTCATCCACTGCGCAAATTGATCCTAATATGCGACGTAAACTTTTCCATTTTATGGTGGCAAATAAAACCATATAGCATAGAGTTGAACAAGAGGAGATTATGAAAGCTACAGTGTATGATACGTAATCACCTTTAGCGTGCTTGTTTACAAGCTCAAACATTAAGGCGCATGTGTTACCACCGAATAAAAACAGTGAACAGAGAATCACTACAATAGACCATGCCGCACTTCTCACTATGGTAAAGCATGGTGCAGTAACTGCTTTATAGGGCGCTAGTCCCAGTGCCCTGGATATCGCGTAGAGTGGAGCAATAGAGTTCCAGAAGTGGAGGCTGATCTCTGTTTTCTGACGTGCGTTCTTCACACACCATGCAGTTAGGGAGTTTGGCCCAAGTGGTACAGTATTCATTTTCACCCTTTTGCGCAGATTGCTACCGAAACGATACTTAATGGAACTTTAATGATCGTTAATATTAAGATCTGCGGTCCTCCTCCTATTGGTCAACAGGGCTTATTTTTGTTCACACCTTTGCGTTTAGTTATGCGCTTCGCAGTTACTAATATTTGTTACGTTGTTAGATTTGTTGGGACATGAACTACTTGGCCATGTTTATTCCTTAGACATGGATGTTTGAGTCTTCTTATCAGAGAAGATAATCTTCGTCTGGTACACTATGCAAATCATTTCGATCAGAGCCTTCGTAAGTTAAAGTTAGAGAAAAATAATTAATCACTGAGCTATCCAAATGCTAGGTTTGTGATATAACTGCCTTTTAATAGCTGGGTATAGAAATATTCCGAAAATTATTTGGTGTCCTTACAGTTTAGAAACTTAATTTACCATGTGTGTTAAAAATGTAGAGTTAAAAGACACATATATCTGACTCTGGCTTTCGATGTTTCACATTTCAACCCGCTGTTTTCTCCCGAAACTGTAACTCTGTAATCCAAGTTTGTGGTAAATGTTTGTATAACATGGATATTAAGTTGAATACAAATTGCTATGGAAGGCCACAACGTTTCCACATATTGTGTTTCTCAGACATTCCTAACAGTCAACGTTGATTACTAGTATTAGACAAGAATAATTAATAATGTGAAGTAGGTTTATGAAAGGTAGCATATAAGACACTTGCTGGAAATGCCAGTATTTGTGATTCACAGCAGTAAAAATGACGATTTATCCTAGTTCTTAACAACCCCTGTAACATATGTCACGATATACATGGAGTTCGTTTGTATTTTCTTGCATTGAATGAGTGTGGGAATATAGTATTAACTTCACTAGCTTTTCCTACTCAAGAACAAAACACTTTTATTTATTGCTGCTGTCCGTTGAAGGACTCATGCCCGGTTTATTACTGGGGTTATAAGAAGCTACTGACTTTTGATATATAGTCGCAATTTGTTTTGTCTAAGCAAGCAAATGTACAGCATTAAGTTTATGCCCTTATAGAGTACATTGGTAAGTGCCACTCTAGAACGAAGTGCCAATGCATATCACGACAGACAACTTCCCTTTAACAGCCACCGATTTTCACTTCCGTAAAAATGGTGAAAGGTAACAAATTGACTGTTATATTCCTGTGGATAAATCATGTAATTTTATTACTTTTAGTTTCTTCCTCACACCACATTTTACATCATTAAACTTTAAACCTAAGACCTCAAAACTTGCTGTGTACCTTATAGAAAAATGAAAAAAATAAGCTAAATTTAAGCTATTGTGATCATATCTATTGGTTTTGTGCCCTTTCATGCACTTTCTTTAGTATTTAATTTTCAAGGCTTTCTGTTTGTGTTGGTCTCATCAAATTGTAAATAATTAAAACCATTGAAATAATCCTCAAATAATCCTGAGGTGCATAAAGCTTAGTGATAGACAGTTTTCGTCCTTATCCTAATAAGTCAACTAAAACATTTTTAATGTAAGGCAGACGTGCTCCCTCCATTTCTTGTGCTCTGGCAAAATTAAGAGGGACATGCAGATAATGCAGAACAGACGGATCTATAGTTATTTCATTTTAATGGTACAATTTGGATTATAAACAGAATGCTGATTACCTGCGCTTGTTTGAGTCACATGTACCACCATGTGACAAGCACTAGAAAGGTATATAAAGAAACTCACTCCTACTTCAGTGGTGTTACAGACATTTACAAAGGAAAACAAGTATGCAAAATGTAAAAGATACATATTACTGAAAGGCCCCCGAAAACGAGGCAAATTACTAGAAGTAGTCCTCAAGGGCCCTGTTTGCTTCTCACGTGTCCTGAGAGAGAGGGAGGGAGAAACCAGAAAGGCGATCAGGTCCGGATGACGACGAGCGCAAGCATAGATTGGGTCATTAAGAAGGTGGAACGCAGCCGACGCCACACACCACCACCCACCGATACTAACACCTGTGGTCCCCCCTAGGATTCACTACGGCGGTGGGTCCCGACTGGGCAGTCCACTGACGCTAGGGAGGAAACATCTTCAAAACGCATATCCACCGCCCAGCCGCAACCCGCCGAATGCTACAAAACTGAAAGAGATGACAATGGAGATGTCGGGTACAGGAAATGAGGGATAGGAAGATCATGGTAGAAAAGGAACCACCCTAGCATTCGCCTGTAGAACCGCGGAAACCACCAAATACCCAAGGGTCAGAGTGGGTGTTCGCCCTGGATCGAACCCAGAACTTCTCGAATGCGAGTTGCACACGTTACTTTGGCACCACCTTGCTCGGCAAGTAAGCACGCACAAAGCGTTTCTTGTCGGCTGTTATAACTAAACCCATTTTGAACACTTGTCCAAAACCTGACGGAGCCCTTTCAATTGCCATGATGATTAAAGCCATAAGACACAACGACAGATACTGAGCTGCCAAAATAATATGCAAGACAGATTAACATCTACCGTTCCCAACTCGACGTATGGTATGATTCTTTAGGTGATGCCAGAAAAGTGTGGATAGAACAACATGTCTTATGATAAAGCATGTGCTTATTATCACTGTAATTGTAGTTGTAACTATGAGAATGTGTGGCTGTTGCGAGGATATTATAATTGTTTCAGAAGGGAGTTCGAGCTGCAACGGCCGGCGCACGAGCTGCCGCGCGGTGGCCGCGGTGTAAAAGAAAAGCACTGCATATCAACTCGTACCAGTTATTTTCTAAAGTGTTAACACCAGTTCTCTTGACACTGATGCTGGTGTTGTATAGGCTTATGCTGTAATCGCTGCCCACTGGGTCCTATTGATTTCGGCCAAATTGTCTACCATGATCTTCTCGGCTGATTTTCTGTCGTGTTTGATTAGCGATGGGCTTTCGCGGCGAATGTCTAAGGCTGAAATACTGCCACATATAGATATGGGGTTTTATTTCTTTGTTGGTAATTTAATGAAAGCAAATGAATTATTTAGAATGGAAGTGATAAGTTATACTTATTCTATGACATTTATTAATGTAAATAGCTGAACTATGTAGCTTTGAATTAAATTACAGGCTGATTTCAAAAAACACTTTATTAAATATAATACTAGCAATACCATATTCACATGAAGTCACATACGTGGTACGGGATTATTTTCTACTTAAGGTAGGTATTCCTACACTAAAGAGAAGCACAAGAAGTAGTACTGTAGCTGTAAGTTTATACTAGATAAAGGTAAGCGCCCATTTTACTTCAACAGAATCCACACTTTGATTGTTGTGTACCACTCTGGATTGTATTTTTCTTGTGTATTGCTTTGTTGGCTTTTTCGATTACTTGAAATTAGACATTGTAGAACTTCAATTTTTTTGTGACATAGTGAAGATCAATGGTCAAATTCATTTGGGGATGTCAGTATCGAAAGTTTCCTGATAGTTATTTAAAGTTTCCTTTTGCCATTTTATTCTGAAGATGTTAAGGTTCTTATTATAATGCTTATGTAGCGTTTTTGAAATTCTTAAGGTTTTGAATAACACTTCGCTGCTCCAATTTTGTGAACCATAACATCTTGGTTCTCTGCGTTTACTTAACCTTTGCAGTTGCTCAATTTGGGAGAATATTTTGCTACTCCAACTCCGTAAATCTTGGCAGTTGTTATTAGGCTTAGTCAGCTCTTTTACTGTTGTTAACGTTTCCCAAAAGGTTTTAAAATTTTAATTTTGTTATGCGATAAATGTATGGTATTTATTACTGCCTGAGAGTACACGTTAATCATAAATTTGTCTGAAAGATTATTGCTGGGAATTCCCTGCCTGGCTCTTATTGTTCGTTCAATAGCAGATTATTATAACCAAAATTGATTTTTAAGCAGGGAATTGGTCAGTCCTTGATTCTCGTTTTCCTTGCTTACTCTACTAGCAGTAAGACCTCAGTGACCTTCTTGCATTAGGGAAACCTTTTAGGTACCCTCATTTCAACAACTAGTTCGTTTGCTGTACCTTTCATATGACCTGTGTTTTGTTTGGCCTGCCTTTTCTTTTTTAATGCAAGTAGCAACAATATTTAACATTTGTTATATGTAGGCCCGAACGTGTACGACAGGCGTGTGGGAACTACCAGTCAGAGTGCAAAATTAAACCCTGGAATAATTAGCTTCTGTTTATTATCATGGCTGTAGTGTAGCAGAATAGATCACTGTTATTAAACATAGAGGCGGCAAAACTCTTAAAGTGGTGCAAAAATAATAGTTTTGAATATATTCAAGTTTTTGTTTGCGGTTATGATGTGCCTTTGCTGTTAAGAATGGCATTAAGTTTGACATCGAAAGCAACTGGTGCGTCTGTGAATGTTTTGCGAAGAAGTTGCCAACAGGCTGATTACGAACCTGGAACACAACATAACTGTTTCCAGCTCTGATTCCCGGATATCACCCGAGGACTCCGATTGATATTTGGGTTTTTACTTATAAAATATGTTACATAACATCTTCATGCATTCTTGAATTCGCAGATTTAATTTGTTCAAACGTATGTGTATTTCGTTAATACTTAGTGTTGATGTAGTGAAATATAACAATATATGGAACGGCCAAAGATGGATATTTTTTGAGCTCCCGAATTTAAACAGCTGAGCAGCTCTTTAGGAGCAAGAGAGCAAGCTCTACTATGTGTTCACGAAACTTAAAGCGCGGAGTGAGACTATGTGCATTGTTTAAGTACGAACTTATTCTCGGGTCGGTTGGATTCTAGATTAGAGTTTCCCTTAAGACAGAGATGGCGAACGTGTTTTGGATTGATCAGTAAACTGATAGCATTTTTGAAGGGATATTTAACTAAAGTTGTGTTAATAATTATTTTGAAGAATCAGCTAGCTACAAATTAGTAATCAATATAGTATAATACAACAAGTAATGAGTTTTAAATATTTAGGGGTGCAGAATACCATCACTGGTATATTGAAAAATTAAATACCTTCATAGGAAACAAAAAAATTAAATATCTAACTTCCTTAAAGATGTCATATAGAAAAATAAATATCTACATAAGTAACTTAAGTTAAGGATTTATAAAAGTATCATTGGGCCATGCGAAACTTGAGCAGATACTGTAAAGTCAAATAAATTCATGGAAGTAACAAAAAATTAATGGTGGTAACGAAACTTGATAGAAACAGGAACGAAGATATCAGGGACAAATGCTAATAAAGACTATTGCGTAATGGACAGAGAATAGAAGAGAAGAATGGAATGATTATATTTCAACAATGGCACTTGATAGAACTGAAAGAACATCTAGAGATTATATTTCAGAAGGGGGCATAAGCCCAGGAAGAAGGGAAAGATGAAGCAATTCATGTTCTAGGAGAAACAGACTAGTAGCCTAATTTAAGAGTAGAAGAAGAAATCTTTTAATATGAACTAATAAATATACATATAAAAGAAAGTATCCAGGAAAGTGTAGCTCCGTGGGTCTATGCACAGTGCCTTTCTTTCATACAGTCGTACTGCATGGCACCTCGCGTGGCGGCCTCCACTGTTCGGACTCCCGCCAAAATAATTATATCTGAAACATTAATATCCCCATTAACCGCTTCACGTTCCACAGCTATAGTTACAATTACAATGATAACAACCTTATCACAAAGATGCCACTCATTAATGGCATCTTCTCAAGAAATTTTCATTTACCCTCCAGAGTCCAATATCTGAAATTGAGGGAATATGTGCCTCATATTTTCCTTTGACCTTCTTTCTACATTAGAAAGGTAATAACACTAGGGAATAATAGGAAACGTGCGTGACCAGTGTTAGGGAAATGCTATTATAGTACCATTTAAACCACATGTGTCTTGTAACAGTTGCTGAAGGGGCACGTTTCTAAAACCTCCCCTCCGCTGTTGCTCTAACCAGTAACGTGCCGCCATCCGCCTTTCCTTTCGGTACAAGCTAAACTATGAGAGGTGCTATGTTGCCGATTACTATACATTGTATCACGTGTACTGTTAGTCGTTGCGTGATCGTAAGCTGAGGGTTATTCTTCATGCAGGGACTACCCATGGGTTTGTCCCGAACCCTTTCCTTATGTTTCGTTCGAAAACAAATAGGCCTGGCACGAGGGAATCAATGTGACCCATTTTTCATTTAACTTTCAATAGAGGTGTCAGAAATGTTTACTTAATACAGGCCGTTATAGAATACGTCGCTTATCATTCGGTGGTGGAAAACAAGGCATAGCAGCTGCAGCAGCAACAGCAGTAGTAGTAGCGGCAGCGGCGGAGGTGAATGCACCTAAACACCAAATATATATCTACTTAGCGTTTATGCCAATGTTTCAGTACAACTAAGGTACAGTCCTATAACTTTTATTAAACATTTTGTTTCCAAATTTATACCTTACACACATTTTATGGATTTTAGAATAAAGAAGTGTCATATTTCTATACAGTAAATGAAGTCAAATTGATAATGCAAAATAAAGTAACACATTGTGTTTCAGAATTGCTTTTTAACTTAGGTAGCAAAATACACAACTAGTTATTGACTGACCTGCCTCAAGACACCTTGCCAATTGCAATTTTGTTTAAGTTTGGATTGTGGAAGTCTAGCACTTTCTTCCGGAATTTCATGGAGAAAGTTCGTAGGGGGACTTTAGCCTCCTATCCTTGCTTATTCCTTTCTGAATCACGCCAGAACTTTGTGCTTGTAACTTCGTTACAGTTTCATGAAACTGAGAAACGTATTAGATCAAAGGACAAACCGGGATAATTTAGTACGAAACATCTATCGTAGCACACATTTTTAGCTGAAAACTAAATGGTATGATTATATATATTAAGGTGTTGTATAGATTCAATTTGAATAAAAACTTCAAGATTAAGCTAATTCGTGGTATACTCATTATTATTCTACTCATTTAACTTTCTATTTCATACGTTGAAGTCATACATGAGTTAATTGCAAATAAAATGAAATATCCGTGAACGCAACAACTCTCGAAGGCAGACAGTCCAATTGCAGACGATTTTCTGATCAATGGCATAAAATCCATTAAGTAATTAAACTTTCAATACGCATTATTGCAGACACAGGCACCAAAATGCAACAGAATTTAAAATATAACCCCTACTTTCAGACATGAAAAACATGTAATTATGCAATACGTGATGCACTTACCTAAGGATAACATGAAGTTTATTATCACATAGTTTGTAATTGCTGGAGGATAGGGATGAATTACTTCTGATTTTTAAGTTGCCGAAGAGCTTGAGAGGGCATTAAACGTGGCTCTCAGTGGAATTCTTGCTGTTGTTGCTGGCAGATCTACCAATGTTTTACGCATTTTAGTGTGCTTGAAATGGCTCGGCTAAAGAGTTTAAACTATGGCAGAGCCAAACTGAACATCATACAGCATTAAAACGTGACAAACGTGATGTATAGAAGCCAAATTTTGAAAAACACAGGAGGAAGAGTGTTGAAAAAGAAATACGAGAATTAACCAAGGGAAGTCATCTTAATTCAATGAACTGCACAACAGAAGCCCTGAAAATGGCAATGGAGCCTAGTGGCTGTGGTGAAATAATTGAGTAAAATAAGAAGTGTAAACGTCCTGTGATAGGATCGGTGATTTAAACTGAATCCTGGAAATCACCATTGGATTATGCAATATCGTCAATTATCGAAGGCGATTATGTTAGTTGGACACTATTCTTCAGGCAGATGAAACAAGGTTATATTTTCCCACTTTGCTTGATAAACACTTCGTTTTAAAAACCAATCTTGTACCGTGGGAAAGTTACCAGGGAATTCCTTATGTGCTCATGCAAGCAACCATGGAGAACGGAAGATATCAAGTTTGGTATTTAACCCCATTGATTTTTAGTTATGCTGTTCACAAATAACACATACATGGAGCTATTTATGAAATGCACTTTTTTGGATTCAGGAAGTCTCAAGGTTTATTTCAAGTGAAATTTCGATACCAAACTTTTCAGTGGAAGTAATTATTTCCTGTGTTTACTACTCGTATATGTAAGTAGTAGAGAAAGTAATCAGTCTTTATTTGTCATAGCTCAGTGCCAGTGTCCCTTAATCTAAAATTTCTTGCAGATGGAGTACCACAGCTGTTTACAATATAGGCCTTTATAACGGTTAACAAGGACGAAGTTTATAAATTCCACATTTATTAACACATGACTATTAAAATTACACAGCAAGTAACACAGAATTTCGTTAATATGTATACAAATGTTCATTTCAATATCTCTGGTGGTTTTTAAATTATAAATTGTTTAATTATTTTAATGATGGTAAAATAAAAAATGGGCCATACATTGAAAAACTTAAAATGTTACTAATATAAATATTTATTTTGACCCTGACCAAAATATAAACAAGAATAGCATTTTTGCTGATGTAGCCTTTTTAGAAAAAATTAAAATCTAGTGAAAAACAATCTTTTTCTCAAATTTCATTTGTTAGATGAGTAAGTAATCAAATTAATATTTCTGCAATTATAACCAATTAAAACAAGCAGGATGGCTCAGGTGGCAACGTGCATGGCCTACATTCGGTAGGTCAAGGGTTCGATTCTCGATGACCCCCCCAGTCTGACTCATGTTTTTTTCGGGGCTTTTCCGTGTTATCAGCCGAGTGTTGATGTGGTTTCTTTCAGGTCCGCCATTTCGTTTCACTTATCATTTTATTTATTATTTATCTCCTTACGAATGCAGCAATGCATTTTTCCCCCCACGGAAAAAAAAAATATTTATCTCCTTGACAGCTTACAGGGTTGAAAGCGTCGGCCATGTATTTCTGTACACCGTGGCAGGGGAAAAGGATGCTCTCTGTGAGCTCTATTCGTCCCTCAGCTTCGGTCCTGCTGTCCGCATATCCGAACTCCTTTGAGGGGCTTTAGAGCCGTCCACTGTACTATTAATTTTGCATGCTTTTTATAAAATTGGAGCAAAAATTGCATCTGGAACATTTTAATTGCACAAAACTGTAGAAAAAAGCGAGGAAAACAGCTTTAATTGCTAAAGAGCTGTCTCGCCTTGTGCGTAGGCACATTTAAACTCGTGTAAAACTATTTCTATCGTCGGTAATAGACACGAAATACAAGTTGTGAAACTAAATAATTCAGTCTAAATCGTGGACCCATAAATGAATCATGGAGCTTTTTAAACATTTCACTCAATTTTCATATACGTGTTACCTCCAAACGATCGTATATGGAGCATTAGCACACAAAGTTGATGTTACTTCCTATCAGCAAGTTCTAAGCAAAATGTCCTATGGATTCGTATGTCAATGTTAACTGTTGCCTATTCTACCTTTCCAAGTTTAGCCTACAAACAGAATGTGTGAAGGAACTATTAATTATTATCCTCTATTTTCTTTACAGATGCTGTACCAACTGAAAGAAGTCGCCTGGAATGTGTTTGCTCCCATCACTGAAGAAATGTTGAGGAAAAATTCACATCGTACTTGGAGAACAATAATCGTCTGCCATGAAAATGATGGCGTACACACCGATGTTCTGGAATTCATGGTTGTCTGTATCTTCACCTGGTAGCACACACATTTGTCCATCTTTAGTCAGCTATAAGAGTTCAGAAGTGCCACACATCAATATGTGCAGGCTACATATGAGTAACGAAATTCTTGGCTCCTCCTGTATATTAATGTGTTTTTAGCCATTATTTGACAGTAAAATAACAAGTAAATAACTCGAGAGAATGTTTATATCCGGTTCTTAAAATATTATTTCGCATCTTTGCAAGCTGCTGAATCTAAGTAATAAATTGGTTATTTATCTGATATTTACTTTTCGAACAAGTACCTCGATATCGACATGTTGGGTAGAATGCAATGCAATCCCTTCCTACTCGCTATGCGGTACAGACAATAAAATGGGTCAACAGATGACGATGTGTGTGCAACCTAACGTGAAAATAACAAACAATGTCAAGAAAGTCAGGAATTACGCTTTTACTTTGTTGCCTGTAAGCTTTGTTAGCCGCAGTGACGAAAGGTTCTATGAAATTTTACTTCGTATACTTGCAAACTGTAGTTTCAGGTACACCTGCAAATTCAGGCTGGCCGTGGTCGCTGGAGTGTATAGCTCCGACGCTCCTCCAAGCTAAGGGTCGCGGGTTCGAGTCCCGCTATGGGCTTGGGTGTTGCTGTGTTGTGTAATTGTGGTAATAAGCGGTAACGAAACAGTACAAACACAGTAATCATAAACTGGGTAGAGTAAGGGAGCTTTCTTAAACAAATTCAGGCGCTGAAAGCTTCACTGCAGTAACCAAAGTTGGTACAATCGACCATCGGTATAATATATATATATAATATAATAGAGAATGAGTTGTTGCATTAGCTAATACCGTTTTTTAATCTAGTGAAAACGGCATGCTATTTAGTGACATATTTATTTAATGATCTCTGCAGTCTAACATTGCGCTAATAACACAACAATAACCAGAGAATTCAAGTCAATAGACATAAATAAATGAAGTGATGCATTCAGTCTGACATTATTATTGAATCTCGATTTCCACTGAAACCATCTTCTCCTGCTTCGAAAGCCTCGCAGTTAGAGTGGCATTCACTCCTTCCCTTTCCAGGTAATTCAAATACTTCTCATTAGAAATGCAGTTTTTGGACTTCTTTGGTGTGACAAGAATTTTAAGATCAAATCTAGGTTTGCTTCATGTGTTTTTTTGGATGAGGATTGTTTAATTTGGCAAGGTGCGTTAGTATATTCCAGTATGATCTACGCAACGATAAGCACTCATTCAGAAAAACTGTAATAAGATGACTACATAAGTCGTAGCTGTCACCAAAAGCGTGGAAATCATCCTAGCATCAAGATGCAATGCCTTTCCGGCAGTTACCGTCAGTCTTATATCAACTAGTTGCCGTGAAAATGCTTGAAGCTCTTCTGTGGTATCTCGATCAAATGATCTATCGAGCATCAGTCGATGAACAATAGATAATGTCCGATTTGCTTCATCATATACTCCTTGTCCACTCCATGCTAAGACGAAAAACTTTATGAACGGAATAATCGCGAACAGGAAGCAGAATATGGTTTTGTTCAGCTGGTCGCTTGAGAAAGCAGAATCTCCAAGCGTTCGAATGTAATTTACTGTGGAGTAAATTTGAGAAACGAAGAGAACAAGGTCCCCTGTCAATTCGAGTGGAAGAATTGAGCCGTATACGGAATTAGTTAATTCAGCAATATCAGTTAACATAGTATACACCTCTCGAAATAGGTGAATAGTCTCTGATACCCTAACTCTGGTAATATGTCTAGAGAATCTTCTTTTAGCTGCGCCGTCAAAATTCTTTAATTCTTCAAGTTGGTTATTCATGCAACTTAAGCGATGTTTTAAGAATATGAGTGCATCAACGAATTGGATATCTGCTACATAATTTATACAAAGAGTACTTTGTGAAATAGAAATAATAATAACTTCTTTGAAATCATTTACCCATATACTCATGTGATACACACATATAAGCACCCAGAGAATAAGAATGGAGCACAACTCCCAAATAAAAAAGTGTCTTGTGTTGCGGTACACTTCCTGTGCCCGTGCCTTCAAGAGAATTTCGTCAACGGTGCTCATTATTTGAAGCGCTTGACGAATGCTTTTCCATTTGGTTGTCACAAAGGAGAGAATGTAACCTATAACCGTTAACTGGGAGGATATAGTAGCTACAAAATATGGCAAGTAGACACCATTTGCTAAATTGTCCGCGTAGCTTATATAGAAGAATATGTTGTTTATAATCGACAAAATAAGCAAACTAACAGCAGCAAATACTGCCCAAGTTGCACTTTGGACAATGGTAATGCTTGGTGAGGTAATCAGTTTATAAGGAGCTAGTCCAAATGCTCTGGTCACTGTATACAGTGGTCTAATCGAGTTCCAGAAGTTGACGGTCATTATTCCTTTACTCTAACAGATATACTCTGGATCCCACAAAACTTGAGGGGAATGTGGATAAAGATATACAGTTTCCTTTACGTGATAAATATGCTGCTGAACCTGTGTCTGTCAAAACCTTACTTATATCTTTTGTACTCAGTCCTGAAGAGTCTCACAGATAATCCACTCAGTTTGACTGAGTCACGCTATTGCTTGGGTCGACCTACACATAAAACCACCGTCTACAAATGAGCACCCGATGCACCTTGGGACCAGACTACAGTGTTGAATTTTGGAAGGAGAAACTGTACTGAAGTTCTTACATAATGAAATTGGGAATGCCTTATAATTACTCGACGCAAAATCGATCAACCTTGTTCTAATCACTTAAATTAAAGCAGTGAATATTTTATAACTTCTTGTCAATATGTACACGTCTAACAACTAAAGGATCTATTTGCCATTTCAGTGCTTCTCAGACACAATGTTTTCCTATATTTACGGGAACCACTACGGTTAATAGTTCATGAATAATACATTTAAACATTTTAAAACGCATAATAAATGTACTTTTATTCCAACCAGTCTTTTGTATTAGTAGTAAGGACACTTTAGCCTGCCAATCAAATTGAGGAATTAGGTTACATGACCTCCCTTCTCAGCAATTAGATTGTTTGACGAGAAAGCTTTTAAATCGGAAGATAAGTGAAGAAACACTTAACTGATCAAAACAGGTGGGTTTTTGAAGAAAATACAATTTTGCATTAATAATGGTGATGGTTATAATAATTATGATAAAAATTCTGATGTTTTACACTCACATGACTTCCTCTACTCTTGTATAAACTATTTTTACAAAGGCTTCTTCTCCATATGCTTCATGTTAATCGAGATATCGAGATGTTAATCATATTGCTAATTTTCTTGTAGATGCAAGGGAAATTGGTAGGCTTTAAGCTATAATCAAATATTTTAAGAGCCGGTTGCTACGTAGAGCTTTCTATTCTCTTTGCATTATCAGGACAAAAAAAATGAATAACGAAGTTGAGAAAAAGTACAAGTATTGCAAAATTTAAGGGAATAACGAGCAACTACTCGAAAATAGTTCACTAAAAACAAAAATGTATATGACATAAATTGTGTGTTTCAACGCGATCTACATTTTTTTGTGAAATTTTGTCTATCTCTTATGTTTTACCAGTTATGCAAAAGTCGTTCACAATGAAGAATACTTTTAAAGACATTCCCAGAAAATTTGAGATATACATTTCATTTGTCACAAAAATATCTTAAACTTATGATATTATAATCAAAATCGTTAGAGGCATTTTAGAGAAAATTAAAATTTTCGAAAAATGTTCCACGTAAAGTGTAAGCTGGGGTGGGGGGAGTTTCTTGAAAACCTTCATGTCGTATCTCGTAAAGATAGTGAACCTAAATACCTAGTTTGGTGTTTATCCGACTGTTCGTTTCTGAGTTATGCTGTTCACAGACACATAGACAGACACACACAGACACACACACGGACATGTTTCCGAAAATGCTTTTTTTGGATTCAGGTGTTCTCAAAACATGTATTTCCGGTGGGATAACGGTATCGAAATTTCAGGTAGAATATAATACTTCCCCTACTTACTATACGTATTAGAGAAAGTAAAAAGAAAACGATTGTTGTAAAACAACAATTAAAACAATAAGTTTTCAACACTATATTTTTCAACCAAACTCTATAATTTATTATGTACCTATATTAATTGCACCTTTTGCTTATTCTCATTTAGCTTCCTTCTGCTTTCCTTTTTTCTTTGTTGTTTGTTTTTGATTATTATATCTAAGTACTGTCCCATTCAATGTATGGATTGGCAGCATCAGATAGATCGTTTTTAGTTTTTGCTGTTTTGTGTCTAAATTGGAAACCTCCTTATTTCATTTTGTCATTGATTTTAGTCCCTCATTATGACCTCTGTCGTACTAACAAAACTTGCCCAATATGTCGCTACATACTGTTGCTTTTTCCTATCAAACCGTTGGTACCTTATAACACACAACTATAATGGTTCTATCTGCTGGTGTCTGTGTAAAGAATTATTGTCTCTCTACATATCTTTGTGTGTAAACCATTTTATATGCTACATCGCTGTCGGTGCATTCATTGAAGTTTAAAGAATACCTTTACTTATCCACACTGCAGTAGCGTTGACAATGGCGCTTGTCACTGCCATAACTGCTCCTCAATAGTTTTATATTCATCTGTAAATACTAATATTAGAAAGAGAGCAATGTATTTGTGTGTGTATGTGCTAGTGTATATATTCAAGTATCATCAAGTGTAGTTCTCTATTTTATAAAGGTATGTAATTACTTTTAATATTCGCTTTATTTTAATCAATTCTTATATTCTTACTCATCAAGCCTACATCGTTTACACACTAATCTTTTCCCTATTATATTTCGCAGTCTGTCATACCCTAGTTTCCAGGATTCTTGCATTGTTATTTTGCTTGCAAGTAATTAATTGAATGTGGGTATCTGCGCTTGCAATCAACGTCTATTTGTATTTATATAACCAATGCATCATGATTATTAATAGGTGGTTTCGTTATAATTATTTTGCATTCATCTTGTGATGTCTACACTCTCTCTTGTTTGGACATTGTATGGCAAAAATAGGAGTGATTCTTTCTCATTATTATTTCACCTTTATGGTGAACCTTCTACCTAAGCTGATGGAGCACATGTGCAACGATCAACCCTACAAGTGCGTGGAGAAGAATTTCCTCTTAATGGTAACGCACAAAAATACGCATGTACAAGCTTCACTCATACATTTAAGCCTACGAAATAAGTAATCTACTATGTAATGGTAACATTCTGCAGCATCAATTAGACAAGTATAATGTGACAACACATCTTGTTAAGCATTGTGCACAATTAGCTGCTAATTGTAGAAGTTTGTTGTGCCCAAAGAAAAGCCATAGTATTTTGTTCTGTATGATACAATCAGCTGAACTGAATTCTATATTATTGGAAAATAAGATATAAACAAAATAAATATTCTGTGTTGTGTATTTGTTACCTCTTCCTATTTCCTGCACTTAAAGCTTGTTGCATTCCCATTGCATATGCATCAGCAACTTTCTAGAGGCATTTATATTCTGTCAGGCATCAACTTGTACTTTGTACTTCGTAGCAACTATTCGCCGAGACGATGGAGGACCATTTGGAACAAATTCACGAATCCGAAGATACCCGCAGACTGTAAAGCTGCAGTATACTCGGCTGTCAACGAGGTTGTTCCGACAGCTGACAAATTTGGTGTCCTGTCGCCTGAGCCTTTGTACTTTCTATTTGGGACTGGGTATATGGACGAATCTAGATGATCTGCAGGGGCGTATATGTGTCTCCACTGGAAGACTATCTGACCCTCGAATTCCATCAAGATGATAAGCAGCTGACGGATATCTTTACCTGGGTAATCTTTCCCACCTATATTTGGATAATAAGACTTGGAGACGCGGCGACTCTACAGGCTTTCCAGATCTTTATCCGGAAGGAACGCTAGGAGATAAAGAAATGGGCCCCTCTGTCCTTGGATCTCTCACACTAAGGACACTCTATGTGCTAAATGTAGAAAGGCGTGCTATTTTAAACTTTTCCCGCCAAACGATCTGATTGATAGAATAAGAGGTCACGTGACAAAATTACGCAATTTGATTGCCGGTCTAAAGGCGCCTCCTCACTACTTGAATTGTTTTATATAACTAAACACCGACACGCTAACACCTTTCTGGTTTTACACTGACATTAACACACTTGGTCAGATTCAACCCACAGTAATAGGGGAAGCTGATCTGGAAATGCTTTTTAAGATAATATGTAATCGAGACTAATGTTGAAGAGAGAGAGAGGGGGGAAGAGGGAGAGAGAAAGACAGAGTGATGAATTCTGTGCTTGCACATGCACGTGTATTTTTTGGCCAAATTAAGCGACATTAGGTCTGAAGTTGCACCTAAAATTGCTCAAAAAATGGGATTGTTTAGAAAAATCTATTCTTTACATATCCAAAACCTTCCATGCGCATTAAATATTCACCAAAGCAATGTAATTTGACAAACATAGACACAAATACACGACCTAAGATATAATATAAATAACATAAAGTACATTAGAATTTAACTTAATAAAAAGTTAAATAATTTAAAGAATATGTAAATGTGTTAATAAAATTAAGAGCAAACTTAGAAAAATATTGTAACCAAACCAAATATTCTTATTGATGTCTTAATATAAGAGTGTTTATCATGTCGCAAAGCAAGTTTATGAAAAATACAAATGTGTTGGTTTTACATCTAATGCCTTAATGAAAATTAAGCCTACAATTATTTTGTAATTCAATTTTGATAAAAAATGACAGCGTGAAAACGTTTCAGCTAATTTAAATAAAATTTAGTGGGTTTTTATGAATAAGATATTTAACAACAGTTAGATAATAAAAATTCCGACAACAAATGTGGTAGTTAGAAAATTGGTTTCTACTGTCTGCTCACCTGTGAAAATACTTACTCGCTTTAGATACTTATATCGATATTTAAAAGCATTGTTCCATTCAGTGATCAGTGCAACAAAACATATCGATAAATTTTATAATATAATGCTATGGTTATTCTTAAAATAGAATTTTGTCGAATCCTTGTGAATTAGATAGGAGAGATTAAATCTATAGATGCGATATGAACCAAAACTGTTTTGATAAAAGTCAATTAGAAATGATATTCCACAAAAAGCAAAATATGTTATATGAAACAAATCGTGATCATATAATTGGATCAACTCCATTTTCGAAAGGGAAACTTCTTTCTCGATCTTCAGTATTTTTATAAGAAGTTGTATTCCATACAGATGTCAACCAAGTTCACTCGAATTTCGTTGGATATCAACAGATATACGTATAAACGTGGAAGTAATGTCTTCGATCATTAGCTCATTACGTGACGTAATTAGGTTTTCTTCCATCTTTAATGTAATGTAAGCATCCTCTGTTTATAAGCTTGAGATTTCTTGTATTGTTAGGTTTTGCAAATCATCTTAAATTGTGCGATTTGTGTAAGTGAGTGCTGGTTTTAAAAATATCTCCGCACTTATTGTAAAAAATCCTAATTGCATGTGATGTTCACATAAAAATTATTTTGAAGAATCAGTAGATGCAAATTAGTATTGAAAATAGAATAATACTAGTAATGGCTTTTAAATATTAAAGGGTGAGAGTACCATCACTGGTATATTGCAAAGTGAAGTACCTTTACAAGTTAATATCGCAAGATTATATGCAAATTGACCATCATGAACGAGAAACAAAATTAATAGTAAACGAAAATTGCACAGAGAAGGCGCTTAAGTGGCTCAGCTGGGCAAAATATCCATTCTGGATTCAGTATTAAGTCACAGTAACTAAGAATATGATTTTATCTTGATAACTCAGGTACAAGCTTTGTATTAAATTTCAGCAAATACCTTATTTATTTGTGAATGTAATCAGCTAATATTGCAATATTAAAAGCAAACTCGCCTTCGTAAGTGTGAAACAAGGTGTACACTAAAACACCAGTACTCGCAAATCTTGAATTACCTAAGTGGGCAATCTAACCTGGCTTTACTATAAAATCTGAACAACTATCTAATTTAATCTGGAAATCTAAAGCACACTTTATGTGCTCGATTTACACAGCAATTTCATTCACTTGTGAATGGAAATCAGATAAAATTGCATGACTTTCATGAATGAGAAACAAAGGTAAAAGTAAATCACTGATGCTAGCAACCTTGATCTGCCAAATGACAATCTGACATAATTGTGCTTTAGTAACAACCTCAAGCAGTTAACTGAGTTAATTCAGAAATACTAACTACTCATTCTGTACTATGTTTACACAGAAATATGGTTTCCTTGTGAATGTAATTATTTAATATTGTAGCATTATATAAGAACTTCACCTTGGTGAATGAGAAACATAGTTTAGAGATAAAATACATTAAACTGTCCCGTTAGAGGGTTATATAAAACCCTGCTCCTACTTGCTCCTAGATTTGAGATTTCATAAAACCACACAAATATGATGCTTTTATAAAAACAGCCAAAGCTAGGAGGACGAAAAAACATTAACCCTAATAAAATTTGGATAAAAGTACTAAAAGCTACAAGAGGAAAGACACTACGTAAATGAGTTGGATTAAGAAATATTACTTATTTTATAGTGCGAAAGCGATCCAACGCTCCCTGATGATTACCCAATACCAAATCACTAGTAAATGCAAATATAGCTATAGATCACCTCGAGGGAAAATATCTATAAAACCCCATGAAACAACTAGTATGTAATACTCTCGACGCCACGCAGAAGTTGCTGAAAAGCCCTGAAACCATTCATGTGAAACTTTACATACTGAAATACTACCTCGACTCACCGGACACACGGTAGAATACAGCTCCTTCGCCATAGGAGTGTCTCCGACACGTTCATTCTGTCTAAAGCACCAGGCAACTCCTCGAGAAACCAAACAGGTGTCCGCGCCTGGACATCCAAGTTCTCCATTCGCCCACCAGAGTAATCGCAAACTCCTGCTAACTTAAGACAAGTAAGACAAGAGCGAAGATACTAAGTAAGGTAAGTCCAACTCATGCAAAATACAGGACTGACTCGACCAGAGCATATCTGAATCACACAGAAAGGAAAGCATGTGCAGCTGCTGTCTTTTATCCAGGGCTTACCTCCGAGTTTAGTGTAGTTTTTTCTGAACATATACTTATTACTAACAATTAATTTAGAAGGTTATCATCTCGTTGCTGTCCTGAGATTCTTAAACAGTTAGATGACTCCGAGATAGTTGTTGCCTGTCATGACTGAATGCAAATGTAATGAAGCGATTTCAAATAGCTTCAAAACATTTATCTACTACAACACTTTATTTGGGACTGAATATAGAATACTACCAAACAACTTAAATATATCGCTATTAGGTACCAGGCGCATATTAAAGGTACGTTCCGTTTTGCAATAAATTACGAATAGGCAATTATTTCAGCTAATTTATTTTTTATACAAGCCATCAAACCTTACAGTAGTTTTCTATCATTTATCAAGTTTTGTCAAACATTTGTCTGAGCGTAGCATAAGCCTCTTAGAGCCTCTTTCCATACCTCCGCCTTCAGTACATCTAGCAAACGTGTAGCTGTTTCTGGAGATAAATCTTTTCTCTTTAAAAATTAGCTGCGATAATCTCTCAGGAAGCATTTGCGGTACGCATACGAAAGCTTCTTGAAGGACATAATAAATGAGTTTTGAATCTACCAGGGGCGTTCAATAAGTAACTTTCCGTATTTTATAAAAAAACGTTACATACATTTGATCATGTTGAATTAATTTTATTTACATTGTACAATCCGTTTGTTGCTTTTCTTCATAGTCAACATATTTTTCCAAGCAGAAGCTTTTCAGAGCCAGTATTGTAACACGTCGGGTCCTATGCACGCTACCAGCTGTTCACTGATCTTGACTTCATCATCGGTGTTAAAAGTGCTTACCCTTGAGTTGAAGGAACAGGTGAAAATCACTTGGTACAGGCTCCGGTGAATACGGAGATACGAGAAAACCTCCAAGTTGAATTTGATCCAGGCGGAGCTCAGAAGAGTATGACGGTACAAGATCATGACTGTGAATATTTAGAAATTGCTGCAAGAATTTGCAGGATGCTATAATCTTAGCGTTTAGTGAGAAATTTCCTTTGAAGACAAGACAAGCCAATAGAAATATATCCTGTGGAAATCAAGAAATTACAAGTAAAAGGTAGAAAATTCGCCGGTTGTTTAACTCTGCGAAACGAACAAAACAATAGTGTGCTTATAGAAGCTCATTAACACAACACAATGACGTCTTAAGGAAGACTAAAAAGGACTCCCGGAGCCTATGAAGAGTTTGAAACGGCCCCAAAATCTGCTAGACTTCAGAAGGCTCTTAGGAAATTCGCATAAAGCTTTTATAGCAATCTCAAATTGGAAACTGGAGAATATACTAAAACAGAAAGGAGACAATGGAAGAAATTATTCCAGAGCACTTCCCTGGATCGATCATGCTTTAACAATCTGAGGAATAATGGGACAGTCTGGAGCTAACAATTTTAGGAAGAGAGCATCCAGGGCAGACTGGTAACTTGCCAAGAAGTCATCAAATATGAAAAACTACAATAGGCAGTGTTCTCATTTCAACTCTGAAAATCTCCAGGAAGCGATGGAACAACGCTCATTATGATTCAGCGAGCTTAAGATGAACTATGAAAAATTCTGACACAAATCCTAAGAGCATTCATAGTTAGGATACATTCCAATGAACCTGAGGCATTTAGGGCGGTATTTGTACCAAAGCAAGGTAAATAGTTGGTGATTGCTAAGTCTCTAAAACCAATCCAAAACCAATCCTCAAAAATCTTGAGAAATTAATAAAAGAACACATAAGAAGAGATTCTTTGGAGGTAAATTCTCTGCAAAGGAATCAGTATGCCTATCGTGCAGCCAGACCAACTGAAACTGCCCTTCTACAGGTCGCTTATAGACTGGAAAGCACAATTCAGAAAACTGCGGTGACAGTTGGTGCCTTGATCAATAATGAGGATGCCTTTAATAACACATTCTTTAATGCAATAACTCTGCTGCAATGAAACATGCAATTGTTGAAACTTGTATCGGTGGATCCAATTCATGCTGAGAGGAGAATATTTCATACAAATCTCATAGGTAGTAGTCTAACTGCAAAGTGGTCCACAGGGTACGGTATTATCACCCCTATGGAACCTGGTGGTTGATGGCTATTTGTTCAAGTAAGTAACATAGGCTTATATGCCAGCGGCTATGCTAATGATATCGTTATAACAGTTCGAGGTAAATACACAGGAACAGTCAGGGAACTCGTGCAGTCGACCCTGAAGACTGTGACAAACTTGTCTGTGTATGAGGGCTCGACTATTAATCCTCATAAAACAGCCATGGTACCATTTATCATTAGAAGAAACAGAAAGGAGTTTGAGCTTCTATAGGTATTAATTCCCAAGATTTCTAGGGGTTGTAATCCCCAGGACTTAGTGATTAGGAAGTAAAGAACTTAAAATGCCCGAGGAATAGGAATCACCCTTGAATAGAAAATGGATTGGAATCAACATTTCCAGAAAGCAATAAAATGTGCGAGAACATTCTTTGAAGTAGTTACAGTTATGCATAGTAAAAGATGGGAGCTAAGACCTGCTGTGATCCATTGTAAATATACCAGGATAATCATATCATCGATAATCTATGCAGCAGTGATTTGGTGACTTAAAGTCCTACAAACAGGCTCTAAAATCAAATAAATAACTCTTAAAATACAACATGTAGCTGTTACAGGAGTCATAAAAGCAACTCCTACTGTAGCAATAGAGACACTCTTGAACTGACTCCGTTTCATTTAAATGTAATGAAGGAGGCAAGAATGGCACCCTTTAAAGTGCAACACGCTGAGAAAATGAGAATTCCAGAAATAGACACAGTTTTGCTAATAATTATAAATGCGTAGGAGATGCATCTTTATAAACGCAGTCAGACTATATAATTACATTTAAACACCTTGTAAGACCTTCTGTGTCATCATTGATCCGGAACGTTGTACGAATAGAACTTTGAAAACACCTGAGAAAACTGATGTGTTTACAGGATGGCTCAGTAACAGCATGCGGAGTATATAGCATAAGACCACGGTGAAATGATTCTATATTGGGCGCGAAAGACGAGTATTTTTCTCAGAGGCCTCCTTATCAGGCTTGAGATTCTTTTACGTGCTGTAAATTTACGACACGGAAGCACCAGCTTTACTTCCCTTCCGAAGGAAGCTGTGCTAAAGATTCTCTCTTAGGTGAATATACTACTGTTTTTGAAACAGAAATTTATGCTATTATTCAATGTATACTTGAAAACATAAAGAAAGCTTACACTGTTAAACAGGTCCTTATCTTCTCAGATAGACAACCTGCGCTTAAGGCTGTAAGTAGTCACAGGGTAATGTCAGGACTGGTTCTAAACTGCCTAAAAATGCTTACACCCTTGGCAGAACAGAATGCAGTTCAACTCATGTGCGTGCCAGTTCAAGTGGCGCAAACGGAAATGAAAAAGCTGTTGAACTTGCAAGTTAAGAAACAGCTTCACAATTTATCGGGCTACAGTCAGGTCTAGGAACACATAGTTGTTTAGGAAAACAGGCTATTAAGGACTGTATAACATGATAAAGTCTGACTTAAACCTGCAGGAAAAAAAACACGATAAAGAATTTATTAGAAGACTGTGTAAGAAAAGAACCGAAAGATTTCTTAAATGTAATAGACTTCAGCAGAGAAGAGTAATTTTAGTTCTCACTGCAGTATACTCTTGGTGGGACAGCATAACTCGCAGTATGTCCGATATATTAATATATGAATTAATATATGAACTATGGTGATACTGATAATTCTTTTGTTTTAGTTGTTACTCTTAAAGTGTTGTTTTCATTTCTTGCCACGGCTGATATTATTTAGGTTTTGGTAGAGCTTGTATAACTTTGCAGGGTGTGATACGGGAAGAAAGGTAATAAGTAACAACTCTAACAATATATTAAGTTAATGAAGAACACTATGCTTTAATGGCACACGCATTTACTGTCCTAGTATTAATCTACACAGTTCTTAAGTTATTTGGAGCTCTACCACGTTCGTGTGCCAAACTTGCGGTCGCTGAGCAATCAAGTATTTTCTTCGTGCTCTAGAAATAATTGTAGTAGTTATCACACGTTCCTATGGACTTTTAAATTGATAAAATGTCAACGTTACATGTATGTTATTCACATCGCAGCACTTTATACTCAACCGCTTTGGCTGATGGTATCACTACAACTAATATTTTTGTACTTAAAGATTTTAAAACATATTCTTCCTTAAAATTTCATTGTCTGTCTTCGTTCAGCTTGGAACCTTCCAGAAGACTTACCCGGCTATTGTTCGACGTTTGCAAACATGTGGCCTCTCTACAAAAATATGTTGTGTTCGCTTGTCGCCATTCTATTTCACAAAGACTGAAGGTCTGGCTTTTATGATTTTCCCGTACAAGTCCTTTTTGCCTGGGCACTAATTCTAACACAAAGATATGCTTGTCGGCTTTTAACAAGGGTTCCACAGCTCCAGCTACACTTGCACATACATAAAACTTATGCCTTAACTTCTATTTATACAAGTATTTTTCTTATTAATACCATTTCACATCATAATTCACATTATTATATATATATGCCATATATAACCATATTACTGTCTAAAATGTGCACCCTTTAAACATATTTAAAATCTATATTTATACATGTAAATTTTAATTTTTGTTTAATTTATCATTAATATATTGGTCATGCCATAGGTGTCTAGTGTTCTTGGCACACCCCATACATCTGTGAGAATTTGCTCACTTTGTTACGGTCCTTTAGTATGGGTCTCCTACCTGACTTCATACTATACAATAACAACACATCCTTCACTGCACACTTTGTATTGTGTTTTCAGCTAAGTCATTATAGTTGTTTGACCCGGGTTAAGTTTACAAACACCGCTGCTGTGTGCAAAACACGTACTTTCACTATCCTTTTAGTATAAATATTTACAATGGACATTGAAACGTATTAACTTAATGGAACAAAACCTGTTGAATAATATACAATCCAGACACATTCCTTTATGTATATCAGGTTGTAATCTGACGTATATGAAAAAAAACACATAGAAAATGGTTATACGTACATAAAATTGAAAAATAATTGACATGTGCTCGCTATTTTTACTTTCTCTACTACGTATAGTAAGTAGGGGAAGTATTGCATTCCACCCAAAAATTCGATACCGAGATTTCACCGGAAATACATGTTTTGAGATCTCCTGAATCCAAAAAAAGCATTTTTGGAAACATGTCCGTGTGTGTGTCTGTGTGTCTGTGTGTGTGTGTGTCTGTGTGTGTGTCTGTGAACAGCATAACTCAAAAACGAACAGTCGGATAAACACCAAACTTGGTATTTAGGTTCAGTATCTTCCAGAGATGCGACACGAAGGTTTTCAAGAAAATCCCCCCACCCCAGACTACCCTTTACATGGAAGATTTTTCGAAAATTGTAATTTTCTCAAAAATGGCTCTAACGATTTTGATGAAAATATCATATGTTTAAGATAATGTCATGAGAAATGAAATGTATATCTCGAATTTTCTGGGAATGTCTCCAAAAGTATTCTTCATTGTGAACGACTTTTGCATAACTGGTAAACCATAAGAGATAGACAAAATTTTACTACACAAAAAATGTAGATCTCGTTAAAATACACAACTTATGTCATATACATTTCTTTTGTTGAGTGAACCGTCAATAAGATTGACATCTCGATATCTCGATTAACATGAAGCATATGGAGAATAGGCGTTTGTAAAATTAGGTTGTACAAGAGTAGAGAAAGTTATGTGAGTGTAACACATCAGATTTTTTAGTTTCTCTACTACGCATAGTAAGTAGGGGAAGTATTGCATTCCACCCAAAAATACGATACCGAGATTTCACCGGAAATACATGTTTTGAGAATCACTGAATCCAAAAAAAGCATTTTTGGAAACATGTCCGTGTGTGTGTCTGTCTGTGTGTCTGTGTGTCTGTGTGTCTGTGTGTCTGTCTGTGTGTCTGTGTGTCTGTGAACAGCATAACTCAAAAACGAACAGTCGGATAAACACCAAACTTGGTATTTAGGTTCAGTATCTTCCAGAGATGCGACACGAAGGTTTTCAAGAAAATCCCCCCACCCCAGACTACCCTTTACATGGAACATTATTCGAAAATTTTAATTTTCTCAAAAACGGCTCTAACGATTTTGATTAAAATATCATATGTTCAAGATATTGTCATGACAAATAAAATGTATATCTCGAATTTTCTGGGAATGTCTCCAAAAATATTCTTCATTGTGAACGACTTTTGCATAACTGGTAAACCATAAGAGATAGACAAAATTTTACTACACAAAAAATGTAGATCGCGTTAAAATACACAACTTATGTCATATACGTTTCTTTTATTGAGTGAACCGTTTTCGAGATATTGCTTGTTATTTGCTTAAATTTTCCAATACTTATACTTTTTCTCAAATTCGTTATTCATTTTTACTTTCTCTACTACGTATAGTAAGTAGGGGAAGTATTGTATTCCACCCAAAAATTCGATACCGAGATTTCACCGGAAATACATGTTTTGAGACCTCCTGAATCCAAAAAAAAGCATTTTTGGAAACATGTCCGTTTGTGTGTCTGTGTGTGTGTGTGTGTCTGTGTGTCTGTGTGTCTGTGAACAGCATAACTCAAAAACGAACAGTAGGATAAACACCAAACTTGGTATTTAGGTTCAGTATCTTCCAGAGATGCGACACGAAGGTTTTCAAGAAAATCCCCCCACCCCAGACTACCCTTTACATAGAACATTTTTCGAAAATTTTAATTTTCTCAAAAACGGCTCTAACGATTTTGATTAAAATATCACATGTTTAAGATAATGTCATGAGAAATGAAATGTATATCTCGAATTTTCTGGGAATGTCTCCAAAAGTATTCTTCATTGTGAACGACTTTTGCATAACTGGTGAACCATAAGAGATAGACAAAATTTTACTACACAAAAAATGTAGATCGCATTAAAATACACAACTTATGTCATATACATTTCTTTTGTTGAGTGAACCGTTTTCGAGATATTGCTTGTTATTTCCTTAAATTTTCCAATACTTATACTTCTTCTCAAATTCGTTATTCATTTTTTGATTGCCTGGACATGCAAAGAGAATGGAATTCGCCACATAGCAACCAGCGTTAAAATATTTGACTATCGCTTAAAAGCTACCATATTTCCCTTGCATCTACAAGAAAATTACCAATAAGATTGAAATCTCGATATCTCGATTAACATGAAGCATATGGAGAATAGGCGTTTGTAAAAATAGATTGTACAAGAGTAGAGAAAGTCATGTGAGTGTAACACATCAGATTTTTTTATGTCCTGAACATGCAAAGAGAATGGAATTCGCCACATAGCAACCAGCGTTAAAATATTTGACTATCGCTTAAAAGCTACCATATTCCCCTTGCATCTACAAGAAAATTACCAATAAGATTCACATCTCGATATCTCGATTAACATGAAGCATATGGAGAATATGCGTTTGTAAAAATAGATTGTACTAGAGTAGAGAAAGTCATGTGAGTGTAACACATCAGATTTTTTTATGTCCTGGACATGCAAAGAGAATGTAATGCGCCACATAGCAACCAGCGTTAAAATATTTGACTATCGCTTAAAAGCTACCATATTTCCCTTGCATCTACAAGAAAATTACCAATAAGATTGACATCTCGATATCTCGATTAACATGAAGCATATGGAGAATAAGCGTTTGTAAAATTAGATTGTACAAGAGTAAGGAAAGTCATGTGAGTGTAACACATCAGATTTTTTTTATTCAAGTTGTCTCAAAACACGTATGGAATCTCCGTATGGAATTTTTGGTGAAATGCAATACCTTCTCTACCTATTATGTACGTGACAGAGAAAGTAAAATTGACAAAGTACTGAAAAATTCAAACCAACAACAAATAGCGCGGAAATGGCAATGCCAGAAAAAAATTATTGAAATAAATTGTCTGTTTGTAAAGAGATCTACGTTTTTTACTTTCTCTACTACGTATAGTAAGTAGGGGAAGTATAGCATTCCACCCAAAAATTCGATACCGAGATTTCACCGGAAATATATGTTTTGAGACTCCCTGAATCCAAAAAAAGCATTTTTGGAAACATGTCCGTGTGTGTGTCTGTGTATGTGTGTGTGTGTGTGTGTGTGTGTGTGTGTGTGTGTGTGTGTGTCTGTAAACAGCATAACTCAGAAACGAACAGTCGGATAAACACCAAACTTGGTATTTAGGTTCAGTATCTTCCAGAGATGCGACACGAAGGTTTTCAAGAAAATCCCCCCACCCCAGACTACCCTTTACATGGAACATTTTTCGAAAATTTTAATTTTCTCAAAAATGGCTTTAACGATTTTGATTAAAATATCATATGTTTAAGGTATTTTCATGACAAATGAAATGTATATCTCGAATTTTCTGGGAATGTCTCCAAAAGTGTTCTTTATTGTGAACGACTTTTGCATAACTGGTAAACCATAAGAGATAGACAAAATTTTACTACACAAAAAATGTAGATCGCGTTAAAATATACAATTTATATCATATACATTTTTTTTTGTTGACTGAACCGTTTTCGAGATATTCCTTGTTATTCCCTTAAATTTTCCAATACTTATACTTTTTCTCAAATTCGTTACTCATTTTTTTTATGTTCTGGACTTGCAAAGAGAATGGAATGCGCCACATAGCAACCAGCGCTTAAACATTTGACTATCGCTTAAAACCTACCATATTCCTGTTGCATCTACAAGAAAATTAGCAATAAGATTGACATCTCGATATCTCGATTAACATGAGCATATGGAGAATAAGCGTTTGTAAAAATAGTTTGTACAAGAGTAGAGAAAGTCATGTGAGTGTAACACATCAGATTTTTTTAGGTTGTTCTAGTGTTTGAACTATTGCATAATTATTGTATGAGTTAATTCTTACTTCTATGTATTTACATTAGCATATTTACACACAGTTTACAGTAACTAAAGCTTTATGAGATCTTATCATTTGAGTTTTCTGTTGATTATTACACTTATATATATCTCAAGTACATTGGGGCTGATCAACTCTATGATTTTATATACATACGCATATATAGTTTATCTATTTTTACAGGTCTCAGACATACTTATTTCATTCTCTTACTCCCCACATTTACAATTATTTACAAGGCTATCCACTCTTACGATCCGTACCATTGTTTTTAACTTTATTTCCCAATTTTCTTATTATAAGCCTTCTTTTCTAATTATCATGTTTTCTTTTTCTAGTTTTGTCGCGTAGTACTCTGAAAGTTTCGAAATTTAACTCACCGTCGGCCATCATCTGTAGCCATTCCAAGGTTTGTTGTCAAGGCATTTTGTGGCCACGATCATATTAAGTGATTCCGGAACGCTTTTCAATTGAACGTATTCAGTTAGCTCATTAATGAATTGGACCGGACTGGTGGTAGCACTGAATTTAGGTAAAGGTAATTCGTTAAGTACCATGAGATATCCTGCTAAGTTATTGGCTACATTAGTATTAGATTCTACATTTGCATGTTGGCTACGAGATATTGCAGCTGCTATAGGAGAAGCTGAAGCACCTCGTGAACTACTGAAACCACCCCTTTCGTTACATTCGTTTCAGTTACATTATTTTCATGCATATTTACATGGTTCACAGCATCAGTAATTGTACTATTGTCTACCCTAGTGCTACCCTTCATGATTGAATTCAAGCTATATTCTAGTTTCTCAAATTTCTGAATGCTATCCTGCACTGCTTTTTCAAACTTTTCCTGCATTACTTTACCTTCCTTTTGAATATCTGTAATTTATCCCCTTATGTCTATTTGAATTTGCACTAAGTCTGTATTTGTATGCTCTATAATTTCCCTTAATTCAGTTGTCTGTCTATCCAACTTAGTACTCATTTCTTGACTATTTATGCTAATCTGACTAGCAATTTTAACTTCAAGCTTTTTACATCGGTTATTAATCTGTTCTTCCATCTCTGCATGCAGTGCTCTACTAGTATCGTTTAATTTCATTTCTATTCTCTTAATTTCAGACCTGTTTTCCTTTATGCTATTTGCAATCTGTCTACCTAGTTCTTGGCTTTGCTGATCTAGCTTTTTATCTAAAGCTATTTTAATTTTCCCCAGTATCTCAAATTTTCTTTCATTTTCCTTGTTATGACTACCTAGCTTTTTATCCAATTCTTTATTATATTGATCTAATTTATTGTCCATATCAGTTTTATGGTTTGATATTGCCCTAAGAATTGTCATCAGATTAAGCTGATCGTTATTACCTACCTCGGATATTTCCCTTTGAGTTGTGTTGTCTTTCTGAGGGACTGCATTATCATGTAACCCTGTATGTTTCTTGTTCATTCTCGTTTCTGTTGCCTGACCCTGTTCTGTACCTAACAGTATTTCTGCCCTTACACACTGTTGAACTTCCATATTATCTGTTTCTGCTACTATATTTTCACTGTTATCACTAAAATTAGTTACATCTGATACATCTCTATGCAACGGAATTACAATGCTATCATTTGAATTTTCCTCTTCCATTTCTTTAGAGTGTCTATTTAATTGGATATTACTACTTGACTTTCTCCTATTAATCTTACCACTTCTAAGTATCATTTACACTTGCATTAAATTATAACATGCACAATACACATTTACAAAGAAACTTTATCACCATTACTGTATGAAGATTTGCCTGAGATTTTTGCTGTGATCTTACGGTGACTAAACGTAGAGCTGAGGTGTAGTCTTGTTGTCCGCAGTTCGTGCCCCCCCCTCATGAATAAAGTTCTTGTAGAACTAAGATGCTGTAGACGTGTTCGTTGTTTCTTGGCGTTCTGCGTTGTTTAATGTCCTGTTGGCAGTTTGAAGATCTTCTCGTACCCGTAGTTTTTTACTTTCTCTACTACGTATAGTAAGTAGGGGAAGTATTGCATTCCACCCAAAAATTCGATACCGAGATTTCACCGGAAATACATGTTTTGAGACCTCCTGAATCCAAAAAAAGCATTTTTGGAAACATGTCCGTGTGTGTGTCTGTGTGTGTGTGTGTGTCTGTGTGTGTGTGTCTGTGTGTGTGTGTCTGTGTGTGTGTCTGTGAACAGCATAACTCAAAAACAAACAGTCGGATAAGCACCAAACTTGGTATTTAGGTTCAGTATCTTCCAGAGATGCGACACGAAGGTTTTCAAGAAAATCCCCCCACCCCAGACTACCCTTTACATGGAAGATTTTTCGAAAATTTTAATTTTCTCAAAAATGGCTCTAACGATTTTGATGAAAATATCATATGTTTAAGATAATGTCATGGGAAATGAAATGTATATCTCGAATTTTCTGGGAATGTCTCCAAAAGTATTCTTCATTGTGAACGACTTTTGCATAACTGGTAAACCATAAGAGATAGACAAAATTTTACTACACAAAAAATGTAGATCACGTTAAAATACACAACTTATGTCATATACATTTCTTTTGTTGAGTGAACCGTTTTCGAGATATTGCTTGTTATTTCCTTAAATTTTCCAATACTTATACTTTTTCTCAAATTCGTTATTCATTTTTTTATGTCCTGGACATGCAAAGAGAATGGAATGCGCCACATAGCAACCAGCGTTAAAATATTTGACTATCGCTTAAAAGCTACCATATATTACCAATAAGATTGACATCTCGATATCTCGATTAACATAAAGCATATGGAGAATAAGCGTTTGTAAAATTAGATTGTACAGGAGTAGAGAAAGTCATGTGAGTGTAACACATCAGATTTTTTTACTTTGCACCTCGATGATTTCTCTGCTGGGCTCTTCACTGGGTTTCTCTGCTGGTCTCTGGGATATGTTTCTCTGCTGGGCTCTTCGCTGAATTTCTCTGCTGGGCTCTTCGATGTGTTTCTCTGCTGGGCACTTAGATGTGTTTCTCTGCTGGGTTCTTCGATGGATCGTCGCTGTTCCTTCCCTGCGTTCGCGTAGCTTTTATTTTTTACAAGTCACACGATGTTGGCCTCCAAACTTGCTACATTAGTCTTATCAGGATGAGTGTCAAACTTATTACATTAGCCGCACGTTCCGGTGCCAAACTTGCTACGTCGGGCCCCACGATCGGACGCCAAACTTGTGGTTGCTGAGCAATCATGTATTTTATACGTGCTCTAGAAATAATTGTAGTAGTTATCACACGTTCCTGTGGACTTTTAAATTGATAAAATTTCAACGTTCCTACTACATTATGAGAAGTAACTAATAACGCCTGCTTCTGAGAGCTTACATGTATGTTATTCACAGCGCAGCACTTTATACTCAACCGCTTTGGCTGATGGTATCACTACAACTAATATTTTTGTACTTAAAGATTTTAAAACATATTCTTCCTTAAAATTTCATTGTCTGTCTTCGTTCAACTTGGAACCTTCCAGAAGACTTACCCGGCTATTGTTCGACGTTTGCAAACATGTGGCCTCTCTACAAAAATATGTTGTATTCGCTTGTCGCCTTTTCTATTTCACAAAGACTTAAGGTCTGGCTTTTATGATTTTCCCGTACAAGTCCTTTTTGCTTGGGCACTAATTCTAACACAAAGATATGTTGTCGGCTTTTAACAAGGGTTCCACAGCTCCAGCTACACTTGCACATACATAAAACTTATGCCTTAACTTCTATTTATACAAGTATTTTTCTTATTAATACCATTTCACATTATAATTCACATTATTATATATATATGGCATATATAACCATAGTTACTGTCTAAAATGTGCACCCTTTAAACATATTTAAAGTCTATATTTATACATGTAAATTTTAATTTTTGTTTAATTTATCATTAATATATTGGTCATGCCATAGGTGTCTAGTGTTCTTGGCACATCCCATACATCTGTGAGAATTTGCTCACTTTGTTACGGTCCTTTAGTATGGGTCTCCTACCTGACTTCATACTATACAATAACAACACATCATTCACTGCACACTTTGTATTGTGTTTTCAGCTAAGTCATTATAGTTGTTTGACCCGGGTTAAGTTTACAAACACCGCTGCTGTGTGCAAAACACGTACTTTCACTATCCTTTTAGTATAAATATTTACAATGGACATTGAAACGTATTAACTTAATGGAACAAAACCTGTTGAATAATATACAATCCAGACACATTCCTTTATGTATATCAGGTTGTAATCTGACGTATATGAAAAAAAAACACATATAAAATGGTTATACGTACATAAAATTGAAAAATAATTGACATGTGCTCGCTATTTTTTTAAGTTGTTCTAGTGTTTGAACTATGGCATAATTATTGTATGAGTTAATTCTTACTTCTATCTATTTACATTAGCATATTTACACACAGTTTACAGTAACTAAAGCTTTATGAGATCTTATCATTTGAGTTTTCTGTTGATTATTACACTTATATATATCTCAAGTACATTGGGGCTGATCAACTCTATGATTTTATATACATACGCATATATAGTTTATCTATTTTTACAGGTCTCAAACATACTTATTTCATTCTCTTACTCCCTACATTTACAATTATTTACAAGGCTATCCACTCTTAGGATCCGTAAAATTGTTTTTAACTTTATTTCCCAATATTCTTATTATAAGCCTTCTTTTCTAATTATCATGTTTTCTTTTTCTAGTTTTGTCGCGTAGTACTCTGAAAGGTTCGAAATTTAACTCACCGTCGGCCATCATCTGTAGCCATTCCAAGGTTAAGTACCATGAGATATCCTGCTAAGTTATTGGCTACATTAGCATTAGATTCTACATTTGCATGTTGGCTACGAGATATTGCAGCTGCTATAGGAGAAGCTGAAGCACCTCGTGGACTACTGAAACCGGAGGATATCGTACCCCTTTCAGTTACATTATTTTCATGCATATTTACATGGTTCACACCCTTCATGATTGAATTCAGGCTATATTCTAGTTTCTCAAATTTCTGAATGCTATCCTGCACTGCAGATTCAAACTTTTCCTGCATTACTTTACCTTCCTTTTGAATATCTGTAATTTATCCCCTTATGTCTATTTGAATTTGCACTAAGTCTGCATTTGTATGCTCTATAATTTCCCTTAATTCAGTTGTCTGTCTATCCAACTTAGTGTTCATTTCTTGACTATTTATGCTAATCTGACTAGCAATTTTAACTTCAAGCTTTTTACATCGGTTATTAATCTGTTCTTCCATCTCTGCATGCAGTGCTCTACTAGTATCGTTTAATTTCATTTCTATTCTCTTAATTTCAGACCTGTTTTCCTTTAAGTTATTTGCAATTTGCCTACATAGTTCTTGGCTTTGCTGATCTAGCTTTTTATCTAAAGCTATTTTAATTTGCCCCAGTATCTCAAAATTTCTTTCAATTTCCTTGTTATTACTACCTAGCTTTTTATCCAATTCTTTATTATATTGATCTAATTTATTGTCCATATCAGTTTTAAGGTTTGATATTGCCCTAAGAATTGTCATCAGATTAAGCTGATCGTTATTACCTAGCTCGGATATTTCCCTTTGAGTTGTGTTGGCTTTCTGAGAGACTGCATTATGATGTAACCCTGTATGTTTCTTGTTGATTCTCGTTTCTGTTGCCTGACCCTGTTCTGTACCTAACAGTATTTCTGCCCTTACACACTGTTGAACTTCCATATTATCTGTTTCTGCTACTATATTTTCACTGTTATCACTAAAATTAGTTACATCTGATACATCTCTATGCAACGGAATTACAATGCTATCATTTGAATTTTCCTCTTCCATTTCTTTAGAGTGTCTATTTAATTGGATATTACTACTTGACTTTCTCCTATTAATCTTACCACTTCTAAGTATCATTTACACTTGCATTAAATTATAACATGCACAATACACATTTACAAAGAAACTTTATCACCATTACTGTATGAAGATTTGCCTGAGATTTTTGCTGTGATCTTACGGTGACTAAACGTAGAGCTGAGGTGTAGTCTTGTTGTCCGCAGTTCGTGCCCCCCCTCATGAATAAAGTTCTTGTAGAACTAAGATGCTGTAGACGTGTTCGTTGTTTCTTGGCGTTCTGCGTTGTTTAATGTCCTGTTGGCAGTTTGAAGATCTTCTCGTACCCGTAGTTTTTTTTTACGTTGCACCTCGATGATTTCTCTGCTGGGCTCTTCACTGGGTTTCTCTGCTGGTCTCTGGGATATGTTTCTCTGCTGGGCTCTTCGCTGAATTTCTCTGCTGGGCTCTTCGATGTGTTTCTCTGCTGGGCACTTAGATGTGTTTCTCTGCTGGGTTCTTCGATGGATCGTCGCTGTTCCTTCCCTGCGTTCGCGTAGCTTTTATTTTTTACAAGTCACACGATGTTGGCCTCCAAACTTGTTACATTAGTCTTATCAGGATGAGTGTCAAACTTATTACATTAGCCGCACGTTCCGGTGCCAAACTTGCTACGTCGGGCCCCACGATCGGACGCCAAACTTGTGGTCGCTGAGCAATCAAGTATTTTATACGTGCTCTAGAAAAAATTGTAGTAGTTATCACACGTTCCTATGGACTTTTAAAACGATAACATTTCAACGTTCCTACTACATTATGAGAAGTAACTAATAACGCCTGCTTCTGAGAGCTTACATGCATGTTATTCACATCGCAGCTCTTTATACTCAACCGCCTTGCCTGATGGGATCGCTACAACTAATATTTTTGTACTTAAAAATTTTAAAACATATTCATGCTTAAAATCTCATTGTCTCTCTTCGTTCAGCTTGGAACCTTCCAGAAGACTTACCCGGCTATTGTTCGACGTTTGCAAACATGTGGCCTCTCTACAAAAATATGTTGTGTTCGCTTGTCGCCTTTTCTATTTCACAAAGACTTAAGGTCTGGCTTTTATGATTTTCCCGTACAAGTCCTTTTTGCCTGGGCCCTAATTCTAACACAAAGATATGTTTGTCGGCTTTCAACAAGGGTTCCACAGCTCCAGCTGCACTTGTACATACATAAAATTTATGCCTTAACCTCTATTTATACGAGGATTTTTCTTATTAATACCATTTCACGTTATAATTCACATTATTTTATATATATGGCATATATAACCATAGTTACTGTCTCATCACAAGGCATGCTCATTTGATAATGCATCTTAACACGATGGGAGTCTTTCAGGGTAACTAATAGTGCAACAAATTATTCAAGAAAGGACCAGAAAAATTATAGGCTGTTGTAAGTTCTTGCCGCACACGAGATATACTGCTGGGAAGTTTTATTTATTTATTTACTAATCGTTACAACCCGTGTTTTACATAAGGCTATACCACGGGGTGTGTGCAGTTTAATTAATAAGTGCTTATATATAATTTAACCATTAACAGCTTTTAAGATTCTCGAAGCTGAATTTCAGGAAGCTGATAACGTTGAAGGTTTTGATATGCTATTTCAGCACCTAATGTATTGACAGAGTTCAAATTATTGCTGGTCTTTCTCTGGAAAACTGTGTGCATTTCATAATGAGATGATATACCGTTTGTCGTGCTTCTTCAGGGCGGTTGCAAAGTGGTGAGGGAGCCTTGTTAATTCTGTGGAGGTACAAAGAGAAATTTACTTGATTCGTTAAGAATTGCTTGAGCATGTAGTTTGGTCAGAGCTATAGAGAGAGTCTGTGGAAAATAGTGGGTATAAACAGTTTGGTGTGGACTGCAACTTCAAAATTAATATACAGAATGGACCATTTAAATTGAGACTTTAAGATATCTCCAAAAACAAGCGCTGTAAGTGTAAATGTCTTTTATAAAGGTTGCTTGATATTATGGGGGAAAGTAAATGGCATTAATCGTGTTTTGTTTGGAGGACGTTATGATAGTCAGTTTAAGGTCAATTTTATTTTCTTTAAATGCGTACGTACATTATGTATGTTGTTTTCTCATTATAAAATGGTTTATAAATATCTGTTTATATTGTGATGAGAAATAATGAAACAAAATAAAAAATGTTGGTTCCCAATTATGAGGAATAACTTGACTCTATATGACCATCCATGGATGGTCCAACCATTCCTTGCGCTCTCCGTACACAGCCATTTGGAATGTTCGTTATTATTTACGTTGGTATAAGAACAATTCCAAAGTGGTTTATACAAATGTTGTTTAATTTTTTATGAGGGGTGACAAAACAACATAAAAAGTAAGTTCTTAATAAACAAAAATTAAACATGCCCTAAAATGTACATACCAACGGCCTCCAAATAAAGCGCGACTAATCGCCATTTAGTTTCGTCCATAATATCAAGCAACTTTTATTAAAGACATTTCTTGCTGCAACGGTTAATTTTAGATATATTTTACAGTGTCAACTTAAGTGGTTCATCCTGTATGTTGAATTCCAGTTTGTTTTATATTGATTCTTCGGTAACTGCTTTGCCCTACTCAGTAGGATTTGCTTGTAATCTATGGTAGTTCTATGGCTTGTGACTGTTTTGGCTAGATAGTCAGACATTTCATTTTCCCGTAGTCCAGTATGTCCTTTTACCAAATGGAGGATGATTCACGTATGCTTTTGCAGGTTTATTGTTTTCGTCCTAATGTCGACAGCCATTGGTTGTTCTGGTGTGTTTATCCCCTATAGTGAGTAGTGCTGCTGTGGAGTCAACGTTTATTGTGTAGGATGAGTTACTCTTCTTTTGTTGTTCTAACAGTCTATTGCCATTTTAACTCCGCTGATTTCCGCTTGAAATACCGTGCATTGTTTTTCAATCATATCGCTCCAATGTGTATTTATCTTGTGTTTTCCATAGCGACAATTGCTCCCCAACGTGATTATTAATTTTTGACCCGTCCGTGTAAATCCTAACTTTAGCCCTTCCTTCTACTCCAGTAAAGTATGCGCTTATGTAATTGTACTTCGGGTGGATTCCTTTTGCTGTTTTATGGATTTCTATGTTCTGTAATCCAGCTATGACTGCATTTATAGATTGGCCATTTGAATTTGCTTTTAGATATTTGTGCATTTGCAAAGTTTGATCCACGGGCATTGCTTCTGCTATAGCTAGGACGGCCCTCGTTGGAGAGGTTCTGTAGGCTTTTGTAGCAAAAATTGTGAAAGATCTTTGAATACGTAACAATGACTGGATGGATGACGTATTGGTATGTTATCTTCAGGTTGTAGAATGATGTGCTCCAGGTTGCTTTTGAGCAGCGAATATGCAATGACTTGTTTTCTAAACATTGTGTGTGGAGGTAACAATCCAGTTTGCAGTCCAACGTCACTCCAAGATACTTCGTTTTTGAGACTGCTTGTAGTTTCCATGAAATAATAGTATGGTGGTTTTGTATTCCATCTTGTTCCTTATGTACACTGATAATACAGCTGATTGGTCTTTAGAGATCTTCAGTCTCCATTCTTTGTAATGCAATCTGTAGTGTTGAAAAAGCATTTGAGTGATTTATTTCCGTAACCATTAATATAATCTCTCATAATAATGTTCCAAAGCGTGGGACCGGAAAGTGAGCTCTGAGAAGAACCTTTGGTGACAGTTTTTGAGTACAAGGATTTGCCTATTAGTATGTATGGCGTTCGGTCACTTAAGCATCGTTCCACAATTTTGTAAGCATTCTGAGGGCATTTATGTTTCGACAGCCGAGAAAGACTCTCTGGACACCAAACATTATCAAAAGCACCAAATATATCAAGTGTAACGAGACAGCACCTTTAACCTAGTTGCCCGCTGTGTCGAACGAAGATAGGGATGTCTTTAATAGCAGCCGTTGTATATTTGACCTTTTTGAAAGCGACATTGTTGCGTTAGTATGTGTGTAGCGGATTCCAGGAAGAAATTAAAGTCTCGATCACTAGTTTTTCAAAAGATTTTCCCTGGTATTCACAACAAGCTAATACCTGGATATCCTGCTACAGGACTGCATTTAGGATTGTCTGTTCTATGAATTGCAGGTACTCTTGCTTTCTCCCATTCTCTTGGGAAGCATTCTTATTGAAGGTACTTGTTGAAAATTAATATCCAATAGTCCAAAATAATCTTACACAGCTGTCTCACAATGACGATATCTATTCCGTCTAGACTGGGACTTTCCTTCTCGTTAATGCTTTTTATAATTTTGTCTGCTTCCTGTTCTGCTGGATCTGGATATAGTTGACAGTCTGGAGTGTTTGATATTTTTAAGGACGCTCTTAAGATTTTATGTTGTTCTTAATCTTGTTCGCGGTATTTTCTGAAAATAATTTGTGAAGAAGCGCTTTAGCCGTTTCTTGTTCCATCTTGAAGAGTTAAATTTGAAGGGGCGATTTACTGCGATGGCAGTTTTACATATCCGGCAGAGTTTCTTAGGCGACTTTGTAGTATTCGCCGCATAGAATTATTTCCAGGAATTTAGTTTCGCTTTAAGAAGTTCTGTTTTTAAGTTGCTTAAAGAGCTTATTTATATTTCTTATGATTGAGATTTTTGCACCTCTTGAGTATTTGCTTGGATGCATTTATCTCCTTCCTTAGGGTATGGAATTTCTGACATCACCATGAAACGTATTTTACTTTAGCAACAAATGGTGGAAAACAACAATCGTTGTTTTCGTTCAGTTCGTATCAGATTTTTGCAATAAATCCAATTGTTCCTTGGTGTTTCGAATGTATACTACTGCATTCAAGTTCTAGTTGAAACATGTTTCAGTTCCCGACTTGAGTGGTAAATGTTTTGGTAGAGTTGGTGACTTGTCAAGTAAAGTTCGTAATGACAGTAATGCGAGGCAGTAATTAAAGAGAATAAAGTTGTGGTCCGATAAGGTGTCCTCTTCACTTACTCTCCAAATTTATACTCTGTGAGCTGAGTTTATTGTAGCAACTGTAATATCGATCCAGGTTTCACTGTCGGATCGGAGTATGCGGATCCATCCTATTCGTTTGCTGAGAGTAAACCGTGTACTAATAAGAATTCTACGAGTGTTCTGCCCCTAGTATTGATGATGTGGTGTACGACATTTTGTTTACTATTTGCGTCTAGGCACAAAATAAAATTATTCAGCTTTACATTACTCGAAAAGTTCCTGTTAACGGCTATGGTTCTGTTCAAGGCTGTCATAGGGATGAATATCAGAGTTGGCACTGTGTAGTATAACTTGGTTAGATGATAGCACGATGCCATTATCAGAGTTTGATAAATTATGAAGAACAATATAATTGTGAGCTGTCTTGCCTAATGAGGAGAGAAGCTCTGGGATTTTTATCTGGAGGGAGGTAGAATGACAAATAGTTTGAGGGGATAAGACAGGGAACTTCATTATAGCAATATGGTTCTTGGATAAACAGAACGTCGACGGTGTTGGGTTTGGTGATTAAAGAATCAGTAAACGCTTTTTTGCAATTGTGAGTATTTATCTGAGCGCATATAAGAGGAGCCATAATAAGCAGTTAGTTTTACTTACTATCATTGACTCTATTCTGCGCAGTCTTGTGCATTCGTTATCCAAGACGATTTAGTTTGTATGATTTCTTACTGTTGTCGTGCAGGTAGGTGTTTATATTCAGGCAGTTGGAGCAGCAAAAGTTGTGTTGACTGACACAACGTTTCCAATAATTCTCTCACGTGCAAGCTGCACACCTGTGTTGATTGTTGCAATATTTATGTATGTGGCCAAATCCGAGGCATTACATGCAAATCGCAACTAAGATGAAGTCCTCAATCTTACACATACATTATTTTAACTCATCGGAGAGCAAGCAGTTTCCTGCGCAAAATTAGGACTGACGTCGATAACAATATGTCTGAGTCATTAAATAAACGTTTAGTGAATTTTTCATTTAGAGTGAGATCTTCGGTTTCAGACAGGTCGTTTTGTTGAAGTATTGTATCTTTAATATCTGAATCTTCAACACATTTGGGAACATGGAACAGCAATAATGTTGTTAGCCCTTTCTTTGGACGTTCTACTGTAACTGCTCACATTTTCTTTAATTCCGTTCCATTCTTTTACTGTCATTCCTATTTATGTGTTCCATGAACAGTATATTTTAGGATACTTTTTGTATTCTTTATACCCATTTTAGCTTGATATATACTGCTTCGTTTATTAGATTTTTAATTTCATGAGAGGTGCTCTTGGTCTGTCGGATTGATAATCAGACCAACTGTTTGAGGGGAGTCTCCGTTAGGGTGCATCACAGGATGTGTGTATTGCTTGTGATTGCTCTGAGTTTCGATGGATGTCGCTAGTTGTTCACCATATGTGCGTGAGTGTTCCTTCGTAGCCGCTATCAGTGCGCTTTTTAGCAAACATTCTAAGCCCGAGTAAATGTTATTAGGTTTGTTTAAATTATAAATCATTGCACTCACGGATTTCAGGAATTCTTCTTTTAAAGTTTTGTATATGTTGTTGCTGCATGAATGCAGGGTTTGTTTTACCTTTTCAAGATGTTCATAAACAACTGACACCAACTCACTTCCATCCTCTTCCGCCATCTTCACCTTCTCTTGCGAAAATGTTTTTGAAATCAGAGGAGTTTGAAGCTGTGTGATACTGTATTCTTTGATGAAGGGTGCAGGCATAATTAATTGTTTTTAAAACGATATAGACAGCACAAGAAGTCCAAGTCTGAAAATTAAACCAGACTACTAAGTATGTGGCAAGGGTTGATGATTACCGGTCTTGTTGCTTAATTTAAAATTGCATATAACCACCTAACTCACGCGTGTGCGTTGTTAAGTAGCAGATGTCAGTTACCACTAGAGCTCATAACACCACCTTTTTTCACAATAAGGAATCAATTTACAACTTTCTGTTATCTTTATCATTACGTCCAGTAATGTTCAAATGACAAAAATTTACATATTCCTGAAAGTGTGGAATTTAAAACACTCGATCGATTACGTATTCAGGAATGACGTAACGTTATCCATTCGATGAGTATTTTCCTTCTAAAGGTTTCCACTTTGCGACATATCAGGCAACTAAATAGAACACTGACGATATCATAGCATTATTGATTTTGTATCATCGTAGACTGTAGCTTCTACTCAGGAAGCCAGCAGGTAGTATAAAAAAATTCGAAATCTTACTTGGTTTTAAATAATTGACAACAATAATATATAATATGCCCTTATTTAACTATCAGACTCAAAATAAATTGTAAAGGCTGGGGTTTTAGCGAAAGCATTAGTATAAATTAACCTGAGTTAAATTGCAGAAGAATGACAACGTATGTTGTTACAGTGCCCAAAAGGGTGCAAAGAAAGTTGTAGTCAAGAGATATCGCTTTTCCCGCGGTTATCTTCAGCTTTGTGTTGACTAGTTGTGTGAAAGCTTGAAGCAGCTCTAAGGTTGCTTGATCAATATATCTATTTAGTGCTATCCGTTGTGTGGCAGATAACGTACGATTAGCTTCCTCGCAGATCTCTTGACTGCACCAAGCAAGGACAAAGAACTTCATGAAAAAAATTGCGGAATACAAGAAACAGAGCCCAATAAGGTGGTTTGGTTTCTCTGCCAGTCTAATACAGTCAATTGCAGTGTAAACATATAAAACGAAGTAAATTAAATCTGCTGTCACTTCCAGCAGAATAACGGAGCCAAACACAGAATTAGTTAACTCCGCAGTTTCAGTCAACGTATTGTGCAGCTCCCGTAAGTGGTGAATGTTTTTAGAGATTCGCTGAGAAAGAAATCTGATTGGCTTGTTGTATGTGAATAATTGATTATTTATCAATTTGAAGCGATTTCTCAGAAACAAAAGAGCATTGATGAACTGAGTAGTGGCTATACAGTTGATGAAGTGGTTGCAGGAGCCTATGAAAACGCTTGTAGTAGCTTCCAAAGCGTATAGAAGTAGATGAGCGTGATAAACGGCCGCAAGAATCCAGATAGTGGTAACGAGGATGATTTCACAGATAAGAAAATGTCTTGTCCTTAGGTATGTCTTCGTCGCTTGGTCGTTCAGAAGCATTTCATCCACTGCGCACATTGTTCTTAATATGCGACGTAAACTTTTCCATTTGAAAGTGGCAAATGAAACCATATAGCATAGGGTTGAACAAGAGGAGATTATGAAAGCTACAGTATATGATACGTAATCACCTTTAGCGTGCTTGTTTACAAGCTTAAACATTAAGGCGCATGTGTTACCACCGAATAAAAGCAGTGAACATAGAATCACTAGAATAGACCACGCCGCACTTCTCACTATGGTAAAGCATGGTGCAGTAAGTGCTTTATATGGCGCTAGTCCCAGTGCTCTGGATATCGCGTATAGTGGAGCAATAGCGTTCCAGAAGTGGAGGTTGATCTCCGTTTTCTGACGGGCGTTCTTCACATACCATGCTGTTCGGAGGTTTGGCCCAAGTGGTACAGTATTCATTTTCATCCTTTTGCGCAGATTGCTACCGAAACAATATTCAATGGAGCATCTTTAATCACCGTTAACATTAAGATCTACGGTCCTCCTTCTATTGGATAACAGGGCTTATTTTTGTTCACACCTTTGCACTTAGTTATGCGTTTCTCAGTTACATATTTTTGCATTGTTAGATTTGTTGGAATATCAACTAAATGGTCTACATGGCCATGTTTATTCCTTTGACATGGATGTTTGAGTGTTCTTATCAGAGAAGATAATTTTCGTCTGGTACACTATGCAAATCAATTCGATTAGAGCCTTCGTAATTTAAAGTTATAGAAAATAATTAATCACTGAACCATCCAAATGCTAGGTTTGTGATAAAACTGTATTTTAATAGTTTGGTATAGAAAGGTTCCGAAAATTATTTGGTGTCCGTACACTTTAGAAACTTAATTTACCATCTGTGTTAAAAAGGTAGAGTTAAAAGACACATATATCTGACTGTGGGTTTCGTTGTTTCACATTTCAACTCACTGTTTTCTCCGAAACTGTAACTCTGTTTGTAATCCAAGTTTGTGGATAAGTTTTGTATATCATGGACATTAACTTCAATACAAATTGCTATGGGAGGTCACAACTTTTCCACATATTGCGTTTCTCAGACATTCCTAATAGCCTATGTTGATTACTAGTGTTAGACAAGAATAGTTAATAAGGTGAAGTAGGTTTATGAAGGTAACATTTAAAGCAAGTGCCGGAAATGCCAGTATTTGTGATTCACAGAAACAAAAATGACGATTTATCATATTTCTTAACAACCCCAGTAACATCTGTCAGATATACACGGAGTTCCCATGTATTTTGTTGCATTGAATGAGTGTGGGAATGTAGTGTTAACTTCAATACCTTTTCCTACTCAATAGCAAAACACTTTTATTTATTGTTTCCGTCCGTTGAGGGACTCATGCCCGCTTTATTACTTCTAATATGAGAGCTACTGACTTATGATATATAGTCGCAGTTTTCTTTGTCTAAGCAGCAAATGTACGTCATTAAGTTTATGCCCTTACAGAGTACATTGGTAATTGCCACTCTAGAACAACGGAGTACCAATGTATACCACGACAGACAACTGCCCTTATAAACCATCGACTTTCACTTCCTTAAAATCGTTAAAAGGTAACAAATTAATTGTTATATTCCTGTGGATAAATCATTTAATTGTATTACTTTTAATTTCTTCCTCATACCACATTTTACATAACTAAATTATAATCCTAAAACATCAAACGTTGCTGTGTACCTTATAGCAAAATCTAGAAAAGTAAGCTAAATTTAAGCTAATGTGTTCATACCCATTCGTTTTATGCTCCTTCTAAGGTCATGCACTTTCTTTAGTATTTAATTCTTAAGGTCTACTGTTCGTGTTGGTCTTATCAAACTGTAAATAATTAAAACTGTTGAAATAATCTTCAAAAAATCCCGAGGTCCATAGAGCTTAGTGCTACAGACGGTTTTCGTCCTTATCCTAATAAGTCAACTAAAGACTTTTTTAATGCAAGGCAGACGTGCTCCCTCCATTTCTTGCGCTCTGGCTTAATTAAGAGGGACATGCAAATAATGCAGAACAGACGGATCTATAATTACCTCATTTTAATGGTACACGTTAGATTATAAACAGAATGCTGATTACCTTCGCTTTTCTAAATCACATGTACCGCCGTGTGACAAGCACTAGAGCGGTATATAAAGAAACTCACTCCTACTTCAGTGGTGTTACAGACATTTACAAAGGAAAACAAGTGTATAAAGATGTAAAAGATACATATTACTGAAAGGCCCCCGAAAACGAGGCAAAGCACCCGACGTAGTCTCAACGGCCCTTTTTGCTTCTAATGTGTCCTGGGAGGGAGGGAGAAACCAGAAAGGCGATCAGGTCCGGATGATGACGAGCGAAAGCATAGATTGGGTCATTAAGAAGGTGGAACGCAGCCGACGCCACAACTCCACCCACCGACACTAACACCTGCGGTTCCCCTAGAATCCACTACGGCGGTGGATCCCGACTGGGCAGTCCACTGACGCCAGGGTGAAAATCTCTCCAAAACGCATATCCACTGCCCAGCCGCAACTCGCCGAATGCTACAAAACTGAAAGAGATGACAATTGAGATGTTGGGTACAAGAAATGAGGAATTGGAAGGTCATGGTAGAAAAGTAACCACCCTAGCATTCGCCTGTTGAACCGCGGAAACCACCAAAAACGCACGGGTCAGAGTGGGTGTTCGCCCTGGATCGAACCCAGAACTTCTCGAATGCAAGTTGCACACGTTACCTTGCACTACCTTGCACGGCAAGTAAGCATGCACAAAGCGTTTCTTGTTGGCTGTTATAACTAAACCCATTTTGAACACTTGTCCAAAACCTGACGGAGCTGTTTCAATTGGCTTGATGATTAAAGCCATAAGACACAAGGACAGATACTGAGCTGCCAAAATAATATGCAAGACAGAGTAACATCTACCGTTCCCAACTCGACATATGGAATGTTTCTTTAGGTGATGCCAGAAAAGTGTGGATAGAGAAGAACAACATCTCTTATGATAAACCATATGCTTATTATCACTGTAACTGTAGTTGTAACCATGAGAATGTGTGGCGGTTGCGAGGATATTATAATTGTTTCGGGAGGGAGTTCGAGCTGCAACGGCCGGCGTGCGAGCGGCCGTGCAGTGGCCACAATGTGAAAGAAAAACACTGCTTAACAACTCGTAACAGTTATCTTCAATGGCGTTAATGCCAGTTCTCTTGACACTAATGTTGGTGTTGTATAGGCTTATGCTGTACTTATTGCCCACTGGGCCCTATTGATTTCTGTCAAATTGACTACCATGTGCTTCACGGCGGATTTTCTGTTGTGTTTGATTAGCGATGGGCTTTCGCGGTGAATGTCCAAAGCTGAAATACCGCCGCATAAGCTTTTACTTCCTTGTTGGTAATTTAAGAAAGCAAATGAATCATATAGAAAGGAAGTGATAGGTTATACTTATTCTATGACATTTATTAATGTAAATAGCTGAATTATGTATATATGAATTAAATCACAGACTGGTTTCAGAAAACACTTCATTAAATATAATACTAACAATATCATTCTCGCATGAAGTGACATACGTGGTACGGGAATATATTCTATTTAAGGTAGGTATTCCTACACTAAAGAGAAGGGCAAGAAGTGGTACTGCAGCAGTATGTTCATACTAGATAAAGGTAAGCGCCCATTTTACTTCAGCAGAATCCATACTTTGATTGTTGTGTACCACTCTGGATTGTATCTTTCTTGTGTATTGTTTTGTGGGATTTTTCTGTTACTTGAAATTAGACATTGCAGAACTTTAGTTCTTTTGTGACATAGTGAAAATCAATTGTCAAGTTCATTTGAGCTTTTCTTTATTGAATCCTGGAAAACTCAAATAATTATTTAAGAACTAAATTTAAATTTGCCTTTGCATCATTAATGAAACCAAAGTGCTTTATCTGAATGTCTAAAATAGTACAAAACAAAGTTGTTGACTATTAATTGATCATTAGTACATTTGAAACACCTGCAACATGGTTATTAAATTAATTACAATATAGTCATCTATCATGATTTTAGGACTAGCAGACACAAATAGTGAATTAGTTGAACATTTTATGGACACTTTTGTCTGAATTGGGACAAAATAGCGGAAGTATTGTTTATTTTGGTGAAGACGAATAGGGTCATTTAGTACAGCTAAAGGAATCTCCATTGCCGATACGTGGACTTTTCTTATAAAAAACGTATCAAAACCATATTTGTCCATATCGTGTAATATTTTTTATCGTATTAGTGGAATACTTTTCCTACATTATCTTTTCTCTTATTCTGCTAAGAAAGTATATGACATAGTTATCATTTATGAAGTTTTATTCACATAATATAGCTCCACAAATCGAGTCTGACCTTTAGAGTAGACAAGTCCTTGAACAAATAACTACACAAAGCGTGGGCACTATACTTCACTGCGGAAAGGCATATATTGTTTCTTGTGCAGCAGACAAGCGCCGGATACCAAATCCGAGATAACTGATCATTTTAACATTTTATTTTTTTAATTTATTTGATTGTTTAAAACTTCTTCAGTATTACTAGAGCTCAACCTAGCTGCCGTTAAACATATTCGAGTATGCTCACAAAATACTTTCGAAAACAGAAGCTGAAGAGCTTTTGCGCAAACTGAGAGATGCCTTTCAAGAACTACATAATACGTAAACTTATTTGGCTAGTGGTAACGATGTCATCAACCAGTATATCAGTGGGAGGAACTGCTCGACTCTCAAAACATAACTACTTATCTCGGCTGTTGAATGAGAAGAAGTGCTAAAATATCCAGCCATCATTCTCATCTTTATTCAAGGATTTGCTTCCAGGGAGACATTTCACCAAAACATAAATGAGAATTGGGCGATGCGAAAGGATCCAAGAGGCAGTGGATAAACTGCATGACACCTCGTCTGAAAAGATCTCTACACTGGCTCTGAACAACGGACCTCGCAGACTAGAGTATAATTGAAGGATAAATCCTTTAACTTTTCATTGTGTAGGCATAATAATTTATTGATATGTTGACTTAATTACAATGGGACATTACTAACAGTGAAGTTTCAGAGCTATTTTTAACCTAGAGTCGACATGTTATATAAAGCCTTCACTTACTTCATGATGTTCTGAATGATTGAACGATCATTTCGAGACATCAGTGGCCTCATCTTCAGCTGGTTGAGTTTTCGACTAACCTGCGGGGTCAAGAAGAAAGACGTGTGAAGCCCATGAAGTCTAATGGAGAGGACCTCAGGTGGAAGTTTCCTGAACTACTACAGAAAAACCAGAAAATGCAGCAATTCCCCATGTTGATAATTTGGAGACCTTGAAGAGGAATGGGCTCCGCTTTCACACAACTTCCTCGGTGGTTGGACAAGAAGGCGTGTGACGTCATTCAAAGGCGGAATTTCAAAATGCAAAACATGTTGAGCACTTTAAATTATGAATATTTTTTCCCAGGCATCCACTTAGGCTAAGTTGTGTACAAGTTTTAGCAATTCTGTGTCTTGGCCTATTTCGTGCTGATTATTCCGAAAATGATAAGAAACTTTGTCAGTATGCTTAAATTTGATGTTTCTTTGGTGTTCGTTTACACGAGTTGCCAAATTACGTTTTGTTGTTCCAATGTTCACAGTGATCGCATTAAATTTTTCAAATGCCAAACTGGGTCTTTTTGTCTTTGATGTTCACGGTTGGCTTGCATAACAAATTTTTAAGAAAAATCTATTCTGTGGAGCTAGCTTTATTCCATAAGCTTTAAACATTTTTTCAAATTTCTTGAATAACTTTGGATAAGTTTATTTTTTAAAGAGATGAGGCCGCTCGTTGGTATTGTTGAGAGTACTGATCTGTTTTAATTACTTTTTGTACTTGTAACGTTTTACCATTTTGGTAACACACATGCGGTCATAACCATTCTTTAAGGCTATCTGTTGAATATGTTTGAATTCTTTTCAATATTCTTGTTCTGATAAAGGTAAAGTTACAAGTCTATGAATAAGACTATGAAACACAGCATATTGGTGTTGTGCAGGATTACAAGAATTATCCTTCAAGTAATTGTCAACATGCGTAGGTGTATGATAGATATCATTTTCAAACTGATTATCAATTGTGGACTCTAAATTAAAAAGATAGTTATTTAACTGTGTTTATTTAGCCTTTAATTTCTATGGTAACTTTGTATAATTCGTTGTAGCGAAATGAGTCTGAATTTCACCATTCTCGCTGTAGTATAACATCAGTCTAGCGAACTGCTTCAGTGACATTATCCTTTAACTGTGCAATGATGAATTCCCTTTGTTGGTGAGATGAACACAGGTGTTGCTTCTCTGGTTGCTACCGGTGCTTTTCACCACCTGCACCACTAGCTGTTATTGAGTTTGTTAATTCTGTTTACAGCAACTATACGTAGCTTAAAATTGGGGCGAATATTTTTGGCACGTGGTCATGTGATTTGGAGGCAATAAGTGCATTCTATTATCCTTGCAATTCAGCATAGTCGTAAAGAAAGTACCTTCTTGACTAACTTAGCTGAATGATCTTTCTTGAGATTTTCTTCACACATGAAGAATTCTAGCGACATCTGCACCACCACTTGTTATTTATTTCACTCAGCTCATTGCATATCGAGGTTTGCATACCAACATTCTACAGTCTCGTATTTGCGTAAGAGACGCTCCATTCCGGAAACTGTCATTCTATAGAATTATTCTGTAATACAACTTAGGGAAACTATTGAATGTGGAGAAAAACTCCACTGCTGTTTGTTTAGGACCAGGTAATGTAAAAAGATTATATTCATTTGTATCAGCAGAAGAACCAACATTTTCGTCCATCTTTCAATGATGATATTGTATTCTAGCATGGTTTCCTGAAGCATGCGATATCTAAAAGTATTTCGGCTTATATCTCATATTTAGTTCTTGTTTCACCTTTTAAAGAATCGGCGTTGGCAAAAATGAGAACCAATTCAATTATCTGAATTTTTATGAAAACGCATCATTTGCTTCGCTTAAGGCTATGAGCTTATGCTAATAATCCCTTCGGAATTTGAAGTTAAAAGCTTGGGCATTAGGACTACCCTTGACACTGTGATCTATAAAATTAGCTTCCTGTTCCTCCGAGGCTTTTTGTAGGGTTAGAAAGCAATTACATTATGTCTGTCCAATGGATAGAATGTAAACAATTGCCTACCATACGGAGGTACTATTTAAGTTGAGACTGTACAATATATTTAAAGCTAAGCGTTGTAGAAAGAAAAGTTGCTTGATATTATGGGGGAAAGTAAATGTCATTAGCCGTGTTTAGTTTGCAGAAGCTTATGGTGGTTATTTTAGGGTCAATTTTATTTTTTAAAATGGGAACCCATAATTAGGGTCAATTTAAATTGAACAGGAGTATTGGCATTTAGTTTCCCGCATAATATCAAACAACATTTATTAAAGCATTTCTTTCTACAACGCTTAGTTTTGGAGATATTGTACAATTTCAACTTAAATGGTCCATCGTGCACACAAGTCAACAGAAATTTACAATTAGATACACAACATTTGTAATTGATTTAGCTGTCATAGCTTCCTCAGAGGATGATTTACGAAGTTCTCTAAATAGTCTTAATAAAATTACACTGAAGCATGATATAAAAATCAATACAAAAATGAATGGGTCCGTGGAGAAAATATACTATTACTAGTAAAATACGTTTCATTAAAACATGTTAGAGCATAAAGCATAGAGCATAAATTTCACAGAATATTTATAAGTGCACCAAAGCTATGAGAATGATTAATAACATTAAAGCTTCTTTAGTAAGAAGACATACTAAAATCCGCCTATAAAAATGTTGGCGAGACCTTACTTAGATTCAGCAATGTGGCATATATAATAAGAAACACAAAAAAAAAGAAAGAAAGTTGAAAGGAGAGTAACTGTTAATGAAATGATATTTATAAGATACACGGCAGGATAGCCAAATGGGATCATAAACATAACGAGGAAATAATTAAAGAATTACGATTATAACTTATAATTGTTCACATATAACATTTACAGAACAAATGGATGAATCATCAGCGTCACCTGATAAAATCCCAAAGTCGTGCTTCAGTATCGTCCAAACGTAAGAGATCTTCAATTCGTCGAAGGAAACGTTGGATTGAAAATTTAACTCCGAGGTGTAACAGGCCATAGAACCTAATATTTAAAGGGAAGAAGGAGATGAAGAAGGAAGGCTTTGGGATTATCACATTAACCATGTATTTTTTTAATATAAGCGTTGGAACTACGTCATTAATACCGTATTGAACTGTCAGAAGAGGCTGTGCCTGAAAGTGCAGTCCTATTATAGAGTAGTTTAAAATTTAGAACTACTTCGTTACTACCCTACACACAAAGATTTAAAAACTCCACAGCCATCCCAACTAACACTATGGTTAAGGCCTAACAAGGGTCTTAAGCTTACAGCTAGAACTCACTACAAGTCTCGGGACAGCGAGCAGATGAGGTTAGTCATTAGTACGTTTCACTACGAAGCTTTAGCGTTTCTATAATAGAGAAGGCAGAACTATCATATGATGACTTGCTTTTCATATTCACATGAGGAGTAGTAAGCACTAAATTTAATAAGTTGTTTCTTTCACAACTATACCTACAAGATAAATACACAAAAATTATCAACAAAGAGTTTGATAGCTTTGACCTTTAATGCAGATTCAAACATCCTGTACTTGGTAACATTTAAACTATTTTTCATTGAGAGATAATTCTTTAACCACAACGCAGACATATTTGAAGAGTTTTCCTCCAAACTCCGCCTAAGTAATTTTTTATCCTTTTATTATTTTTGGGTTATTATCAATTATTAGTATGAGATGCATGTATATTATGGAAAACATCCGCGAATCACATTGGAACTAAATGGAGAAAATCCAATTGTTTTCGAAAAACAACCCAAGACACAAAAGGAAAAAATTCCAAGCCCTTCTTAACTCATGTGCGCAACCATTATTACTTAATTGGTTGCCGCATAATTCTGATCATTGTTGAATTTAAACTGATTGAAGAGAACCCAGTTAAAACAACAAAATTAACCCTGGTGTTACAAAGATTGGAAGCAGAGCTGCAATAATGTTGTATTGCCTTATTAAATAGTATAAAATGGAAAATAAAGATGTGTTACAGTTGAAAACTCAAAAGGGAAGAAAACGTTCTAACTGTGAAGGAAACTGGGTAAAGAAGAAGAAACAAACAACCATAAATAATAAAGAAACCCGGCATCCAGCAAGATTAAATTTCCAGAAAGAGCATGTCATAAGTAATGATGATAACGAATACTTTTATTCAGATACACACACAATTCAAACACCGACTAAGATAATTTCCTGTTGCAGTTGATAAGACTTAAGAGAAAGTAAAAACGACCTAAGGCACAGAATTCCAGAGAGTCATCAATTATAACATCCAAAAGGAAAATGAAGTACAAGTTTCTGTCTGTGTCAAGTCATTTTAGTCGAGAACCAGCATCTCTGCCAACAGGTTTAACGTGTGGCAAAGAAAACATAAATCAGCAAAACTAATGACCAAAAGCAAAATCTCACTGTATGCGAGCGAAAAGTTTTTATAAATATTGAAACGTAAATGACCCATTCACTCTGATAGTAGTGTTCCACATGCAGCAGGACAAACCTTTGCCCAAACTTAATTTGGATGAGGTTTACTATTCCCGCCAGATTTGGTTATATAACCTAGCAATTATGATTAATGATGAGATCTTAACAAAGAAATATATGCTCTTACAGATGGACTGAAAAAGAGCTCCCAAGGCGATCTAATGAAGCAGCGTCCTGTTTGACAAACTTTTTAATTTTACTTGAAGAAAAATTCAGCCGCGACAGGTTGTTACTTTGAAATTGTTCGTCGATTGATGTCCTGGAAAAAACAAAAATAAATCATAAACGACATCTTTACTATTATACTTCCAAAGGAGCCCTTTCTTTCATGCTGTTTAATTCATAATTTCTATTAGAGGACATTCATATTTACCAGCTGATGGAGTCTTTGGCGTATGGAAAAGGAGTACACGAAATACAGAAACTATGAGAAATCCAGCAGACTACTGCAGAATGTCGAAGAAATATGAACATGTGAATAAATATGGAGAGGAATGGATCTGCAAGTATTTCAAGAAGTTTTCGAACAGAATATTTAAATCATTGATGCCCATAAAATTGTCACAGTTGAGTGTATTAAGATTATGCAAATATTATAAGTCTATTGGATATAGGAGGAATGTCTACAACTTATTTAACTCCTCCGATGTTTTGAAGCTCAGGTCCCAAGCTTCAGAAATGTTTCCAAGTTCCTAGTGTCAACTGTGTCCGTTTTCAAAAGAAAGAAGACCTAAGGAGACTGTTACAATTTGTGGACCTCAATTTTGACGAGCAAGCGTTTATGAAGAGGCACGCAGTATTCAACACTCCGAGAGCCAAAGGAACAGATATTGCATCAAAGTACTGAGAAACCATTCCTAAAAGTAGGACGTGAACTTCCTGAAAACGAACATTTTCCGATGTTTAACGAGTTTAACATATTAGTTAAATGGAATTAATTGTTCTTTCACACAAGCCGAGTGTTGGACAGGGTTGGCATTGAATTTTTCAGTCATCTGATTCTACCTTTCCATATTAGTTAAATGATATCTGAGAATATAGTTTGTGGAAGTCAGGTGTAATTAGCTATAAACTATTATTGTTGTTATTATTATTATTCATTATTGTTATTTTTCATTTTAAATCTATTGGTTTAAGTGTTTCTGGAAGAAATTAATAGATTGGAGATGATATTTTCACCTCAACACTAAAACACTGTTTTTTAATATTTTGGTATGTTGTTATACAAAAGATCCTCAAATTGATACAGTTAGAATAAATTAAATATATAATAGAATAATTGGTTTATAAGTTTTTTGTTCCTTTTGAAAATAATAAAAAATAACTTAGGGCAGTTTGGAAGCAATCTCTTCAATTAATGGCTAGCGAAAATTTTACTATAACGTACAAGTTTTAGACGATACACAACTTAATTCAATTCCACTGAATACTACGTGCGTTATCGAAACGCTCACCGGCATACGCGCATCAAAAGAGGCCATTTTGTCCCAGTTATCAGTTTTTGTATAAGGGCGCTCAATTGCTAGGCCATAAGCGCAGTTATCAGCAGCTTAATGTGCCACGGCGATACTCGTTAGAATCTAGGACCTCATTCTCCAAAGGGAATGCGATTAAACTATTTTATTTAGTGTACTTCTATGATTAAAGTTGATTTTAAGAGTTAATCACATCGAAACTTAAGCATTAACATAACGGCCTAAAACTTAAGCATTAACGTAATGCGTATCTTGTCATTTACAGTCACAAACGGAAATATAAACATTAGCTAATCGCTAGAGACATGTAATTGTTGAGCTAATATGGTGGTCTACAAGGTGACCAGCGACAGTATCACAACAGAAGACGTTATGTACAGGGAGTAAAATGAATAGGTAAAAGGATAATAAATTTAAACTCACAAGAAAACATCTACCATCAAAATCTGCTCTACTGCGATTTTTATATATATCTCAGTGATACCTGATCCGTGATCTTACGCAGAAAAGCAGTCAACACATGTCAAAAAATTTAATCTGAGATGACAGAATGATCACGTGTTGAGGTGCAGGACGAACCATTCTCTGATTAGCTAGTTTCTTATGTTTGATTTAGATACAAACACTAAAGTTTAGAGCTTGCAAACTTCATGTTTTTGGTATATTTGTTTACGGCTATATATATATGACAACGTTAGCCAATGTGAATGCTTGCATTAGGATAATATGAAAAAGTTTCTATGCTTAAGTTATATTTACGTCTAAAGATTATTGTGAACGGCCCTTTAGAAAACTTATGTCATACATACAAAAATAATAAACAGAATGAGATAAAATGCCTTTGTCTAAAAGGTTTATGCCATCTAATTGAATTGCAACAAAATGACGACGTATGTTGTTGTGGTTCCAAGAAGAGTGTAAATTAATCCGGAATCAAGGGACATTTTACCTACAGTTATCTTCAGCTTTGTGTAAAACAGTTCCTGAGTAAAAGCTCGAAGCTCATCTGTGGTTGGACGATCGATCGATTCGTTAAGCAGCAGTCGCTGAACGGTGAGTAATGTATTATTTGATTCATCATAGACTACCTGTCCACACCGTGCAATGATAAAGAAGTTCACAAAGCACAGTAGTGCAAGCACAGCTTCAGAAATAATTCTATTTATTCTATCGTCCACATAACTAGAGTTTTCAAGCTCTCTGATATAAAAACATATTGAAAACACATTATTGACGAAGGAAATAAAATCACCTAGTAGTTGAATTTGGAGAACGGATCCGTATATGGAGTTACACAAGTTTCCAATTTCAATCAACTTACTACGTATCTCCCGATATTTATGTACTCTCAGAAAAAGCACAGCTTCTAAAGCATTTCTGTAATATTTGCATTTTTCCGTCTTGAATGAGTTACTTATTTCGGTATTCATCAACTTCAGACGTTGCTTGAGGAACGTAAGAGCACTAAGAAACTGAAGGATAGCAACAACATTGATCATACGTGTGACACTTGTAAAGAGCATAGCCATAGCTGTTCCAATTCCTCTGCTCCATACAAATATGTCATAAGTAGCAGCAATAGCCAACACCATTAGAACTAGGATAGGCACAAACATTAGAAAAATCGACGCCTGTCGGTACAACCGTTTCGCTCGTTGTTTCAACAATACTTTATCCACTTCTGACATTTTCACCAAAAGAAGACCGATGTTCTTCCACTGGCCCGCTGCAAAGTATAGCGTATATCTTACTGTTGTGCAGTGAGAGACAACGCTGCCCAGGAAATACGAAATGTCCATTCCGGAATTGATTTGCTCATTAAGAACTATGAACACAGCAGAGATGAGGTTTCCAAGTAACACAACTAGTACACAAACGCCTAAAACAATAGACCATGCAGTACTTCCCACTAAGGTAACACGTGACGTGGTGACCACTTTGTAAGGCGCCAGTCCCATTATTCTGGATGTTACATACAGTGGGGCAATGGATTTCCAAAAACGAAGGTTCATACTGTTTTGAACATTCATAGTCTTTCAATAAATTTGGAAGGTGTACTCAAATGCTGTACCAGGAGGTTCCTCGGTAATCATAAGCCCATATAACTAAGAAACCATAAACAACAATTATCATCCATTCATATCCAGATAAGGTGTCAGGTGATTGAGTGTTGGTTGAGCCAAAAGCGCACGTCTCTACCGATTTGTTTTACACCGACCTGGCTATTCCATCTGTATACTGAGACAAGCACTTGTCATTATGATCGCTTCTCATCATATGAATTCAGTTGTAGGTCTTCATTTGGTATCATTTAATATTTAGTGATTTTCTTGTCAAAACAAATGCACCTGATAAACACCTTTTTGTCTCTTGGGGCGTGTTAATATTAGTATTTTGTACTCATTGCACTGAGCATTTTTTGTTTCATAATGAGAGGGAAAATATGGGTACTCATTAGTTTTGCTTCCTAATGCATAGAACATGGAGGCTAATTAATGACTGACCCTGTCTGCCAATGCTAATAATAGATGTTTAGCTTCAAGTAAGTCATTTATATGAATTGGCTCGAAGTTCTTTCTTAGTGACTTCTGATAAAGGCTACTATTATCTTTTCTTGCTAAGCTAAAGTCACATTTTCTTTACAATGCAAAATAAATGTTTCTTTCGTTCGTACTTTATTACTCAATGATTCTGCCAAGATAAGAGCATTGAATGAAGAAATAGAGAGAGTGTTACGCTAGAGAAAGTTTGCCTGCCATAATAATCTACAAAATTAATGTCAGAACTATTAATACCCGAATATAATTAAAAAGCAGCAATTGGTAAAAGAGAATGTAATATATTAGATAACACAGGTTGCGAAATATATCCTGAGTACCCTAGAAAATGATATTAATGTACAGCAACAAACATATAATAATATAAATAGAGAAATAATTTTCGTATGCATGTGGATGTGATCCTATGATTAACTCTACAGAAGGATTTGACGGTTTTTTTTCCTTCTGAATGCCACGGAGTAGAAAATGGCTGTTGTTATTCCACAGAAATACATACAAAGTCAGACATATCATATATAGCATACATATATATGGCCAAGGTATAGCGATAGAGAAGGTAGAAGACAGCAACACCAAAGACAATCTAATCTACCTATAACGACATGAAAACGATGGGAAAACATGTCAAAATATTTTAATTAGCTTTACTTCCTTGCTATTTTGTACTCAAGTTAGTTGGCAATGAATGATAAATAATTTTAAAGAGATAAGAGATTGCCTATTTACCTTCAGGGCAATGTCCTCCTATTCTAGATAGGATAGCTCAATGTAAACTCCCAAGATGAGCCAGTTCTTTGGAGAATTTAACCTTTAATTGTCATTTCATTTAACCTTTTTCATCAAAATATAGCTCAACCCTTTGTTATTCTTAGCACTCTATTGTTGGCAGTAGCTTTAACTTCTTATCGGTGACTTCCTTCCATAGCTGGTGATCCCTGTCTACAGTGGTCCATCTTCTTCCAGCTCCTTGTTGGTGATCCCTGTCTAGAGTGGTCCATCTTCTTCCAGCTCCTTTTTGGGTGATCCCTGTCTAGAGTGGTCCATCTTCTTCCAGCTCCTTGTTGGTAATCCCTGTCTAGAGTGGTCCATCTTCTTTCAGCTCCTTGTTGGTGATCCCTGTCTAGAGTGCTCCATTTTCTTCCAGCTCGTTGTACCAGTTCATCTAATCATCTGTGTGTGGGCGACCTCTGCTTACTTCCCGATCCTGTTGTCTCAAACTGTAGAGCGTGGGCTCATCTTCCATAATTGACGGATCTTGTCCAAAGTGGTCCTTTTTATTCAAGCTCTTCTTACCACTTCATCCGCACATTTCCGGTGTGGGCGAACTCCGCTTATATTCCTGAGCCTGCTATCCTTAACTGTGGTCACATGGACCCACCTTCCACAATTGGCGGTCCTTGCCTGGGGTACTCCATCTTCTTTCAGCTCCTCGGATCAGTTCGTGAGAGCATCTCTGGTGTGCTCCCCAGAGGCTCACCTTCTGTGCGTACGGGTTTGGCGTACCCGGGATCATTAGCCGCTCGCAGCCTAATCACCCCTCAACGCTCATGGATTGTGCCATATTCCTCTATTTCTCCTTAGTTAATTATTTATCGTCTTCCTCTTCGAAGGTTTTTCAGATTCTTGGTTTTACGGTCTTAGGTTTATTAACTCCTGTTTCACCAGTACGGATTTTTCTGTCTCCGTGGTTCTTTCCCACTGTTTCAGCGCGGCCTCCGACATGTGTGCTCTACGCGGTTCTGAGGCGCGAAGGTCGGGTGGACCACCCGCACTAACCCTATGTGAACCTTAGGTGCAGAACACTCAACCTCGTCATATAAAAACACATAGATCTCTAGGGGCCGGGCCTGTGCTAATTCCCCGATGTTCGAGTGTCGCTGGGTTAGTATCACGGGCGAGACGTATTACCGCTAACGGAACTCCGTGTAATCAATCACAAGCCCCTGAATTCGTGTCTGCTCGCAGCGCGGCCTAGAGTGGGGAGCCATGCGCAGTTATTCCCGTGGTAGGAGCTAAAAGCCGGGGTGTGTCTGGTGAATGGCCTACACATATGTACTAGCAGAAGAAATTATGGGTGGCCCTTCTGAGGTACGCATTGAGAACACTCTTGGGAGGATTCCAAGATGGAAGTGACAGTGAAGGCATGGTGTCTCTTTAACTCCCGGCTGGCAGGCTGACGTCCACATTTCCGGATGGGGGTTCAATCATCACGTATCCTGCGAAACCTCATGCACAAAAGCTTTTTTTGGTTGTGACCTTAGCTCATAAAGGTTAAACGTTTAGCACCTTGGCCCTTTTTATATGAAACGTGAGGTGGATCGAATCAGTAGTCAGGTAGAGAACGCGACACGACTTAGAGTCAAACAATGCCGACCAGTTACAGAAAATGTTGAATGCGATTTTGTTGGGCTCCTACCCTATCCGGGTAGCCCTACAGAAACCTTAAACACTTTAGGGGGTTGTCACCACCTCCCGTCTGGACGATTTTTCCAACCTGTAAATAGTCACTTGCCGCTCCGATCAACGAATGTGCCAGGCGTACCGGCTATCACGCCAGCAAGATTGTCCAGAGTACCGCTTGCGAAAAGTGTTTCTCACCTTCAAAGGTACTGTGTTACCTGAGTATATTATCCGTGTTTAGGAACGTGCCGCCGTACACCCATATATCCCAAAATCCATGCGCTGTTTTCGGTGCCAGACGTTTTGGCATACTACTCGCTCGTGTACACATCCCGCTGTTTGTGAGCGATGTGGCCCACATGCCCATGACGACAGAACCTGTATTCCAGACCCTAGCTGTGTGAACTGTGGAAATAGTCATGCATCTACATCGTGGTAGTGTTCGAGGTTTCTGGACCAAAAGTTTATACAGGAGCTGCGCGTTGAGGAAGGCCGAACATTTCCTGAAGCGCGGCAGCGCCTTGCGCAACTTCAACCTGCAAACACCACTGGTTATTTATCCACCGTCCGCCGCTCTCGTCCCATTCCTGACCTTTACCGGTGCTTAGACACAAACAGGGTTGCTCGCCCATCAACGTCGTTTGCTGTGGGTCCTCGTTCTCGTCCTAAAACATAGACCAAACAGTCGCGCATCCTCTGTGAAGTCAGAGACCGTTCCTCGAGTGCAAAAACTCTTCCGGCTCCCGGGAATCGGAGAGTTGCCCAGAGGAGTGATTTTACTGTTGTCTGTCCGAAAAACGTCAAGGTGAGAAAGAAACTAAAGCGGACCCCTTAAGCTTTTCTTTCCGTGGAACTACTCTCGTGGAACGTTAATGAGTCCCCGGCTCGCCTTCTGGACACACAGTGTTTGTTTAGTTTTCCAGCGTTATCCCAAATCGTCTGTCTCCAGGATATCCATTTGCAGCTTACTCACTTTTTGTATTTCCGAGGCCTTTCCGCCTTTAGGCATAACTCTATTGTTGCACAGTGTGCCAGCGTTGCGGTTGCTGTTCTGGTGGCGCACAATATTTGTACCACAGGCATACCGCTTGGAACACTGTTGTGGACTGTGGCTGTGTGTGTAAACTTGGAGGTCGTCTATTTCTCTACTTGCAGCGTCTATCTGCCGTCGCTCAGTGTCATTACAGCTTACGAAATTCGGACGCGTTTGGCACAGATTCCCCCACCGCAACGTTTTCTAGGTGATTTGAATGACAAAATTTCTTTCCGGGGTTCCGACACTGATGATGTTCGTGGATGCTTTATAGCTGGCGTTTACGCTATGTGTGGCATACGTTTGTTAAATACTGGTGTCCCTACGTTCTTAACCTCAGTCTATGGCACCTACACAGCCTTGGATGTATCTTACTGCAGCCGGGCATTATTTCCTTCCTGGACTGGTCGGTGCTTTCCAACGCTTATGGCGCTGATCATTACATCATTGCAATTTAATAATGCGACCACCAGCCTGTACACTCACGACATCCTTATGACTGTTGTAGGTTTCATTCCCTCAACTCATCGATAACGGTTTTGCTACTATCGATGAAATTGTGGAGCATTTTACTTGCTCTGTTTTGCTCGGCGGTAGATTCCAGGATTCCTCGAGGTTCTTGCACCCACGTCATGATTCTGTCCATTGGTGGACTGCGGAATGCCTTTTTGGCCACCAAAGCGTGCAGACGTGATCTGCGTGTCTGTCAAATGCATTCTACTGAGGAGAACTTCATTGCTTTTAAACGTTTAAGCTAGGGCACGTTTTGTGCTTTGCAATAGTAAACGCAAGTCTTGGGAATCCTATGTCTCTTCCCTTTTCCGTCGTAGTTCTGCGCAACAGGTATTGTCCGCTGTTTGGTGTATGCATGGCAAGTGTCGACGGGCGATCATTCCCGGTCTTGCCATAAACGACATCACTTACACCAGTGAACCGGTTAAAGCCAAAGCACTTGCTCCCCCTTCTAGCAAAACGGATGTATATGAGAGATTCTTTCCGGATATTAAAGCCGCTGCGGAGCGGTTAGTGCCGGATTTTCACAGCGATTGTAGTGATTCGCACAACGTACTTTTACCGTTGCCGAGATGGCGTATTTTCTGCCTGTCGCCAAGGATTCTAAACTGATTCCGATTATATCTGACGTCGGCAGGTATTCCCGTTCTCGTAGCGAGCGGATATTTTCATTGCTATTCCTCGACGCGGTGAAGACCTGTCGCCTACCGGCTTATTTATTTTACAAGTGTTGTGTGCAATACCTTTGAGCTCATGATTAACGTCTTCTTGGTGTGGTGGCTCGAGACGAATAACCTACTCTGCAATGTTCAATGCGGATTTCGTCGCCATCACTCTAGTGTTAACAACCTGACACTCCTGGAAGCTTATGCCCAAAATGCATTTGACCTGAAGAAACACGTTGTAGGTTTGCTCTTTGATCTCCAGGGGGCATATGACACTTTTTGGCGCTATGGTCTTCTCCGTACTTTGCATGGTTACGGTTTGTGCGGCCATCAAGCTGCCTTGTTAGATAACCTTTTACACCTTCGTCGTTTTCGTGTCTGTATTGGAAACTCGCTCTCCCAAGAGCGGGTCCGGGAGGATGGAGCACCCCATGTGTCAATGCTTAGCGTAACTCATTTTGCCTTGGCCATTAAGGGCATCCCTAGTGTTGTACGTAGCGAAAAATGTGTCTCTGTGTTGACAGATTTGCTATATATTATCATTCTTATAGTCTTGATTATATTGAGCGACAGCTGCAGCTGATTATAACGTCAATTGCAACCTGGGTCGTTTCACAACGGCTTTCCCTTCCCCTACTAAAACAAAGTGTATTCACTTACATCGCCTACGTGGTGCACATCCTCCTCCTGATGTTCCCTTGCTCGTCACACCCCTGCGACTTATTTTACACCTCATGCTCTTGGTTCTTTAACTCGACAATAACTTACCTGGGAGTGCCATATTCGCTGGCTTCGTGCGATCATTCACTTCGGTTACTAAAGATTTTATCTGGAGCATCTTGGAGCGGCAAACGCACCATAATGTTGCGGATGTACAGCTCCTTGGTTCAGTCCAAACTGCACTATGACAGTTTTTCTACGGTGCTGCGTCCGCCTCTAAACTCCGCCTCTTAAACACGTTCATCATATTGGTATCCGTCTTGCTACTGAGGCTTTCCGGAATAGTCGTGTCGAATGTCTATTCGCTGACTGGCGAACCTCCATTGTGTATTCGGCGCTGGTTTTTACTCTGCTCATATGTTGCAAAGTTGGCGACTCATCCAGGTCACTCTTGTTTTAAATCTGTTTTGCACCCGCATCTCGCTCTCCGTTATCTTTGGAATAACAGCTGGTTACGAGCACAGGCGCCGACTTCTGGTTCACTTCTGATTCATCTTCGTCACGGTGTTAAAGTGCTTACCTACAAGATGACCTTTGAGTCAGGAGAACATGACATGTGGAAATCAATTGGGAAAAGGTCTGGTGAATATGGAAGATGCAAGAAAACTTCCCAGTTGAATCTTCCGAGCCCCGCCTAGGTCAAGATTCAACGTGAAAGTTTTCTCGTTCTCCGTATTCACCGGAGCTTCCCTCAAGTGATTCTCACATGTTGTTCGAACTCAAAGGTAGGCACATTTAGTACTGATGATGAAGTCAAACAAGTGAACAACTGGTTACGAGCACAGGACCCCACCTCTACAACACTGGCTTGGAAAAACTTGTGTCACACCCGCAAAAATTGCTTGGAAAAACATGTTGACTATGTGGAAAAGAAATATTGCACAGTATAAATAAAATTAATTCAACGTGATCAATTCTGTGTAATGTTTTTTATAAAATAGAGAATCCTACTTTTTGGACGATCCTCATAATATCCTCGCAACTGTCTCACGTTCTCATAGCAAAAGTTACAATAGTAATAATAATAAGAAGCATATAAACCTTATAATATGAAATGTTGGAAATGTCTTTCTCTATCTATACATTTCTGGCATTTTCTCGAGAGTACAGTATCGAAATTGAGTTAATTTATGCTGGAGTTTTCTTTGTTAGTTACTCTGAAGTATAGACTTTATTGCAAACATTTTTCATATGATGTGCAGAGAAGGTAAATTTCTGTATTTGTATTTAGCCAAATGATAGAGTAACAGACCCTCGCTTGATATTGTTCTGTGACGGAGGATGCTTCCATTATATGGCTATGTTTCGTCACAAGATAACAGATGTTGTAGTAAAGAGAAACCCGATTTAACACACGAAATTCCTTGCATGAAGCGAATATTGCTGTGCCGTAAAATATACATATAGGATATTAGGACCTGTATTTCTTGATCAAACTATAAACACAGATACAGAGTAATTTAAGCCATTTTTTGAACAGCACATCGACGTTGAGTATGAATCTGTATTTTTCTACGCTGATAGGGATATTTTTCCTACGCATACAGTGATAGATCATTATGTTTAATTCAGGAAATTTCTGTAGATAGGGTAATTAGTAAAATAAACATGCCCATCATGATCGCGTGATTTAATGTTTGTGATTTTTATCTACCGGGAAATAAGGCATGTGCAATAAACCCCATACGCTGTGACAAATAAAAGAAAACGACGGGCAAGAAATTCATTGAAGTTCGAACATTGCATTCCCCAGTGTGAATGGAAATTACATGAGAACATGCCAGAAATATGCGGCTAGAGAATGGCAACATTTCCAACGTCTCTTATTATAAGGCATGTCTTATTATCATTTTACTGTAATTGTAACTATGAGAATGTGAAGCGGTTGCGGAGATATTATTACTGTTTCGGCGGAAGTTCGTGCTGTAGCGACCGACATGCGAGCAGCGGTGCGGTGGCCACAGTGTGAAGGAAAACACTGTAGATCTGATGAAAACGAATTATTAAAATATGGGGAATTAGCTTTTAAACCTTGATTTGTATATTTGCTAAAAACATGCTGGGGTAAAACTAGCATATGCATTACCTGTTCAACAGCAGTTGTGTACTCAGACCAATAGCATAAGAATAATGAAATTTCTGGGTACAGAATATATGCAAAAATGTTAACTGTATAGATAAGAGCAACTGAAAAAAAGGTTTTAACTAAATACCAGAGTGGATTTAGATTGTGACGAACACCAGAAATAATAATGATGATAATAATAATAATAGTAATAATAATAACATTGATAAATAAAGGAAGAAAGTTTAACAAACAGATGTACAGTGCACTAAATAACCTCGTTAAGGCTTTTGATGGGTTAACAAAATTGTACTCTTTTAGATATTACAATAAATTGCAATTCCATTACGTTTGATAGGGCAATAAAAACTGATAAACTCAAAATAAATGTGTAATAAAAGCGGCAATAGAGTAAGTAAAAACGATATAGACGCTAAACAAGCAGTTAAACAAGGGTTCAGCCTTTTCCCGGTCTTTTTAACCTGCACATGAGAAATCAATATACGAATAAAACTAGATAATGTGCCTATATTACAAGAAAATATTAGTATATGCTGATGTCAGTACGAATAAATATAACCTATATTGTATAAGTTATGTTATGTAAGTTAAATGGCCGTATGAAAAAGTAATTTAGTAAGAGCATGAGCAGAGAAAAAAAATAAACATGACATAATGTTATATCCAAACCTGGACTGAAATACGCCAGTGAAACATGAACTCTAAGGAGCCAAGATAAAGAACGCTTGGAAGCGGCACAAATGCGATTTATGCAATCCATGGTTGGTAAGACAAGAAGAGACAGAGTGAGAAAGCAAGATATTCGATCTAAGTGGGGGAAATTAAATATAGTAGTTGAAATATGTAAATAGCAGAAAAAGTGGAAAGACCACGTGATGAGGATGTTACCATGTAGACTTCCAAAGTTAAGCTCTATTTTATAAACCAAAGGGAAGGTTGGCAGGCCTCGAAGGAGATGGAATCATGAACATTTTAAATTACATATATTAGCCTCGGAACGCTTTATAGGTCTGTCTTGGAGGGGAAGAAAAAGAAGGCGATAATAACCACTGAAAAAGCTTTACAAACAAAATTTTTTAATAAAATCAAATTTATAAAGAAAAATTTAGTCTTAAAATACTAACAGAAGAGACGAAACAATGGTATTACAAGGAAAACAAGTAAGATAAAAGTAGTGGAAAAAAATAAAATAATTGAACAAAGAAGTCATTTAACGCATTCAGAGAGAGATGGCTCTGCAGTAACGCAAAAGGTTCGCATTCAGGAAGTTCGAGTTCGATTCCCGTGGGCCGGCCACTCTGTTTATGGGCTTTTCAGTGTTTTCTCAGGTCGGTAACCGAATGTTGGGGTGGTTTCCTTCTACCAAGAATTTTCTATTCAATATTTCCTGCCTTGTTTCTTTCAACTATTTCAGGTTTGTGGGAACAGCCGTTAGAAGCCGTAGGGTTGCGGCAACACGGTGGCATGCGAGCTTTGGAAAGATTTTTCCCGCCGATTGGCTGGAGTATCCTGGGAGCGTCTCGTCACCAACGCGGGTGGCTAAGTTAGGGCTAGCTGGCATCAGGATTGGTGTAAGGTTGGAATTGTTAGGGATCCCGTCATATTACCGCACACGTCTTCCGGATCTGCTCGCCCTCTGAGACTCCCCTTTATCCCTTCTTCCTAATGGTTAGGTTAAATTGATAGGTCTTTGCTAGCGCCTATCATCGTTCGGATCTGGTTGCCCTCTGGGTCCCTCTTACATACCTTCCTTCCAGGGGTTACTTAGGAATCGTTATAAATCTAGCGCACATCATCGTTCGGATCTCGTCGCAACTTGGGTCCCTCCTACATACCCTACTACCAGAGGTTACTTTGGAATCGTTATAAATCTAGCGCACATCATCGTTTGGATCTGGTCGCAACCTGGGTCTCTCCTACATACCTTCCTCTCAGAGGTTACTTTGGAATCGTTATAAATCTAGCGCACATCATCGTTCGGATCTGGTCGCAACCTTGGTCTCTCCTACATACCTTCCTCCCAGAAGTTACTTTGGAATCGTTATAAATCTAGCGCACATCATCGTTCGGATCTGGTCGCAAACTTGGTCTCTCCTGCATATCTTCCTCCCAGAGGTTACTTTGGAATCGTTATAAATCTAGCGCACATCATCGTTCGGATCTGGTCGCAACCTCGGTCTCTCCTACATACCTTCCTCCCAGGTTACTTTGGAATCGTTATAAATCTAGCGCACATCATCGTTCGGATCTGGTCGCAACCTGGTTCCCTCCTACATACCTTCCTCCCAGAGGTTACTTTGGAATTGTTATAAATCCCGCACTTGATAGCGCACGTCGTTGTTCGGATCTGGTCGCAACCTGGGTCTCTCCTACATACCTTCCTCCTAAAGCTTATTTTGGAATCGTTATAAATCCCGTCCTTATGACGCAGCCACGCTTAGTCCTCCCAAAATGAAGCAATACCTGTGGCTCACGATTGCTGCTTTTCTCCTCCTAGATGTTTTTTTCATACTTTGCTACGGCTGCTTGAGCATGAGATCTTAATCACTGGGTATGCGTGAGTGTATGCACATAGAAACACGAACGCTTTCTTGGAACACTTTTATTCACCATTAAAATAAGACTTAAGATTTGCCGATCACTTTTAAATTCTTACGATGTTACTGTGTCTTTTCCAAGACCGAAGATTATCAATTACAGCTGAACGTTCGATCCTCTTGCATGTTCACACCCAGAGAATGTTGTTCAGCACCCCAAGAAGGCCCCAGCAAGAGTATGTCCTCACCACACGAGCGTCCCAGCGAGAATGTTCTCACCACACGCGCGATACAAGGAAAAAACCTCCTAACTTCCCCCCTCTCCCCTTAAACACTTCGCACCAAAACTGAGCGTCGTGAAGCTTCTAGTTACCTTCACATCCTGGCCAGTGCAACCTCACCCATTAATTCCAAGAGAAACTGGCTAAGGCGGATTTACCCTTTATACCTGGGTCTGGTCCCTAATTACCTAAGCTGTGCCTGTCTGGTCTTTCTGTCGCTTTTAACAGTCAGCAATTTTCCCAATGCTTCTCCTTTTAATACACGTACTGATTTTAAATATTTTATTATTTATTTTATTTCGCTATCCTCAGATTATTATGATAATTATTGACTTTATAATTTCGGCTTCACTTGCTAGCGCACTGGTCGCCCTCTGGGTCTTCCCTTCATCCTCTCCTCCTGTTCGTTACGTTGAAATTGTTAGAGATCCCGCTTGCTAGAGCACTTCGTCGTTTGTATCTGGTCCTCTCTGGGTCTTCCCTTCATCCCTTCCTCCTACTCGTTACGTTGAAATCGTTAGAGATCCCGTCTTTGGTAGCGCACGTTGTTTTTTGGATCTGGTCTTCCTCTGGGTCTCCCATTCATCCCTTCCTCCTACTCGTTCCGTTGAAATCGTTAGAGATCCGTTCTTGTTAGCGCACGTTGGTTTTTGGATCTGGTCTTCCTCTGGGTCTCCCATTCATCCCTTCTTCCTACTCGTTCCGTTGAAATCGTTAGAGATCCGTTCTTGTTAGCGCACGTTGTTTTTTGGATCTGGTCTTCCTCTGGGTCTCCCCTTCATCCCTTCTTCCTACTCGTTCCGTTGAAATCGTTAGAGATCCGTTCTTGTTAGCGCACGTTGTTTTTTGGATCTGGTCTTCCTCTGGGTCTCCCCTTCATCCCTTCTTCCTACTCGTTCCGTTGAAATCATTAGAGATCCGTTCTTGTTAGCGCACGTTGTTTTTTGGATCTGGTCTTCCTCTGGGTCTCCCCTTCATCCCTTCTTCCTACTCGTTCCGTTGAAATCGTTAGAGATCCGTTCTTGTTAGCGCACGTTGTTTTTTGGATCTGGTCTTCCTCTGGGTCTCCCCTTCATCCCTTCTTCCTACTCGTTCCGTTGAAATCGTTAGAGATCCGTTCTTGTTAGCGCACGTTGTTTTTTGGATCTGGTCTTCCTCTGGGTCTCCCCTTCATCCGTTTCTCCTACTCGTTCCGTTGAAATCGTTAGAGATCCGTTCTTGTTAGCGCACGTTGTTTTTTGGATCTGGTCTTCCTCTGGGTCTCCCCTTCATCCGTTTCTCCTACTCGTTACGTTGAAATTGTTAGACATTCCGTACTTGCTAGGGTTTATCATCGTCATTCGGATCTGGTCGTCTTTGAATTTCGCCTTCATTGCTTCCTCCCGGGGATCACATTGGAAGTTAGGAAACCCACCCGCATCTGGTCGCTCAGGATCACGATGGATGCTTAAGCGGCCCATTATGGCCCACGTGCCGTGCTGTGCTCCAGTTACTGGAGGCCTCTCGTCTGATACAGATTGGTGTTAATAAGTTAGTTGTTTTAAACAAATTAATTGCTAATAAATTTTAATAAAAAATAATCTAATTAAAGACAAACTCATATCTTACTTAATAAACGACTCAATGCATAAAAGTAGCTAAGTGAACTTAGAATACATAATCTACATCCTGCAAATATTTCAGTCTGATATATCAAATAGTAACTGAGATAGTGGACGATGGAGTTGATAAATTAAGCATTGGTGGGATAAGGCATTTACTATCCCCTCAATACTGACAATGTCGTTACTTGTACACAATAAGGTATGTATTGCTGTTTAGTCAAGCTAAAATAATGCATTTTCCTTTGTATTCTTGAAGGTTTTGAATCCTTATCAAACCTAATTTATCAGAAAACGCATTTTTTATGTCAAAGCTGACTAATGGTCGTATTACAGATAAACAACTGAGTTGGCACAAGATATATTGTAATTTTAAACACATTAAGGTAGTGTTCTGCCTGAAGCTTAAATTTCCTGGAATGTTGTGTCATAAATAGGATCAATGATTTCGTTTATATCTATCTTGGTTTATGAGAAAGTATACGTTCTGTTCGCCGAGCTCTATTCCCATCACAAATAAACATATATATTAAAATTATGTATTGCTTTATACTTTCCCTGTCACCTGCCTCTAGTAAACAGAGGAAGTATCGTATTCCAACAAACAGCGGAAATACACGTTTAAGTCTAATAGATGTTTAGAATGTTGTGTGTGTGTGTGTGTGTGTGTGTGTATGTGTCTGAACAGCATAATTAAAAAAAAAACTTTTTCAAGGATGTAACACGATTTTATACAAACTCCTTCCATTTAAAACCACGCTTTACGTGGAAACGTGCTCACTGTTTTTATTTTCTCAGAAATGGCTCTAACGATGTTCATTAATTGCCTTGTGTTTAGGATATTTGCATGACAAATACAATGTATATCTTGAATTTTTTGGCAATAGGCTATTAAGAGAGCATAAGCTCTCGTACGAATCCTTTGTAGACGAGTGAATAGAGATAATCATATGAGCACAACGGATTGTATTTATTTAAGAAACAAATTGACTTGTGGATTGGAATTCATTATTGTTAGATGCTATTTCCATGAATTACAATTTTACCTAGAAAGCACTTTTTGGATTATAAGTTGAGTATAGTCTCTTACTTCGTGATAAATCCTTGATGACCTCTAGAGAAGATTGCACATAATGAATTTTATTATGGTTTGTTTTCCGTAATAAGGAAATAGTTTTATATTGCTGGGGTGTCGGTGATCAAAAATTCGTTACATTTTTGTAACTTTGTTTAAATATAATGAAATGTTATAAGATTTTTAGTGTACTCCATAACCTGGAGTAATATTTATGCATTTGCTATTTGTATTTGTTATCTATGTTATATAGGATATTATTTTGGAGAGTCGAGTCAACACAACATAAGGTGCTTTTATTTTTGACATTATTAGCATAAGAGTACAGACTACAGGGCGCAAAACGGAGGGCGAAACCTCGTGCACTGCAATCTGTGTGAGATCTATTGGGCTATAACCCGTAGGAGGATAGGATGAATAAACGTACTGCAGGAGGCTACAGGCCGCAGGCAGGCAGGACACAGAGACGCGAGGAAATCCATATAAGTTCCTGCCTTGAACATCGGTTCCACCAATAGATGTGCGCAGCATTAGTGATGAACGACCCCTTAACAAAATAGCCGTTTAGATCTGGTGCAGATGCAAAATGACATTATATTACATGATCTCTCCCACCCTCTCTCTCTCTCTCTCTCTCTGAAGGTGTTGAGTTAGACGAAAGCAAGCTTTTAAGCTGTCTCGGAGCAGTAGGGAGTATGAGGCAACAAATGATTTAGGCGTCATTAATCACCTATCCATCGCGTACGACAACGTAGCCCCAAAACAAGAACTCATCCCAAGATATCGCACTTGCTAAGCATGTTAAAACAAATAAAACGTGTATACAAGTATGTGCAGCAAGTGTATTTATTCTATAGTTATATAAACTGGCAACCTCATAATTGTTTAGCAGTAAAATCACGCGCACACACAAACAATACCGAAATGTCTGAGGAAATAATTATATAAAAAAATCGTATATGTTACATTCACATCCTTCCTTTACATTCTGTCGTTTATACAGGGAATACAAAATTATTCTTATGAGAGCTTACTGTTCAATCTACCTCATTTTAATAGTTAAACATTTGAGGAAATAGCTACATTACACATTTCTTATAAACGCATGGCGAACAACGATAGTAAAATGTTTAAGAATAGGACACTAGGACTATGACTAGGAGCACAGGGGGACTTAGTTCCAGAAACGGCACTCCAGAAGGTAGGAGTGAGGTGAGAGGAGACAAAAGGCAGCCTGACCATGAGGCACCACAAGTCAGAGTGTAGGTTACCTACCTTTTCCATATTCTAACTTCCCGAATTTCAACTGGTACAATCCGCTCTCCCCTCTGCAGGCCTGCACCCCCCTGGGGAGCCTGGGTCTCGCAGACCGTCCACATTTTGGGGGGCCGAAGTGTTACATAGAGCTTCCTTTTCTCCTGACATACAACGCCGTGACTCCCGTCGAAACATGCAACCCTGAAAAGGCCAAGCAGACAAAAGGTAAAGTGAAATGAGAATGGAGGTGAAATGGAGGGACAGGACATTGGGGGATTTAAATAACATTCCCAGCATTCCCTAGCGACCCAGGAAACCCCGAGAAAACCAATGAGTCAGGAAGATTGGCTGAGTGAAACAAACCACGACCTCCCGAATGCGGGTCACAAACGTTGCCGCCTGAGCCATTCCGCTCGGTGTATGTTCCTATATGGTGCTTTAGTATTCCATACTTTTTCCATGCAATCGTGAAAAACAACTGAATGTCTACAGGACTTTAAACGAGAATGACTAAGAGTTGCACAATGCGAACCATTTAGAACGTATATCTCGGAAATGGCTTATACAAAAAAGGTCATTTGAAATATATTGTGTGTTTTAGAAAATACAGTTTTTGTGTAGTACGTTTTCGTCTATTGCTCACCGTTTACCAGTTATACAGGATTAGGCATATAACATTTCTTCCGAATAACGGGCAGTTCACGGGCTGTTCTCAGAAAATTCGAGATATAGTTATATTTGTCAAATAAATACCTTTGTTATATGGTATTTAATCAAAATCGTTAGAACCACTTTTTCCAGAAAAGAAAAAGTTTCTAAAAATCTTCCATTTAAAGTGTAGTTGAGGTGGGGGGCTTTTCTTGAATATCTTCGTGTCGCATCTTTGGAAGGTACTGTACTTAAATAGCCAGTTTAGTATTTATCTGACTTTTCGTTTTTGAGTTATGTTGTTCACAAGCTCATGCATACAGAAGAAAATTTGTCTAAAAGTGATTTATAGTATTCAGGGGCCTCAAAACATGTATTTTCGGGAAAATCTGGAATCGAACTTTTGGGTGGAGCGCAAGAGCCTCTCTACCCTCTACCTATATGTACATGGTAGAGAAAGTATAATAATAGGAGACAGGTAACCAGTTTTGTGACAATTCTATGATATACGGAATGCTGCAGTTTAGACAGAAATTTAAGGGCGCGATTTCGCTGGAAATTCGTATATTGAATCTTTCTAAATATCTCTCCCACAATCAAAATGGAAGAATTTTGGGGAAACGGCCCTGTGAATGTACATCTTGCGCGCGAGTTTAGGAAGTGCTATAAAATCGTGGAAGAGGTTCACGTCAATATGTGAAACATTCACAGACGTTTTCTGTAAGGTGGTATAGTTGAAGTATTTAAATGCTGGCATTAGACTATATTAATGGGTACCGTGCAGAAGCGAAAAGTGTCCGTTGCCAAAGTCAATTCAGATATCATTAATTCAACTGAGCAGTGTTATTTTTTAAAGTTGGTTGTAATTAGCATACACAGAATGCTGCGAATGTGTTATAATAAATATTACAGCATTCTTATACAAGCCGGTGTTTATTTACCAAACGTGTCCGTACTCTGTGAAGCCAAAAAAGTGCTGTATCGTGCAAAAAGTGTTAATGTGATCCAAGAGAGTGCCTTTATGTAGATTTACACAGCAAGATAATACAATATATTTCGGAATGCTTGATTTACAGTAAAGTTGAGCGGTATACCATTGCAAAAAAATTAGTTTTTGCTCTCTCTGCCATAAAATTATAGTAGATAAAGGATTGCATTCTATCCGAAAATTCGAAGTCGAAATTTAACGATAAATATTACTTAGAGGTCCTCTGAGTTCAAAAAAGACCTTTTTCTACAAAAGCTTTATTTGGGTTCACGGAGCTTCAAAACACATATTTCCGAGAAATCTCGACATGGAATATTTGGGAGGAATACAATGCTGCCTCTACTTACTATACGTAGCATAGAGGGTAAAAAGACATACATATAATGTGATATACGTGGTACAAATTATGTTGCGTAATAATTTTATTAATTTATCTAACATTAACATGAAACAGAATCTTTTTCTGAGCTTTATTTTAAACGCTCTGGAAAATATAAGTTAACGTTAGCATCCTGGTGATTGCTGATGATAAACTTGATTCATGATGTAAGAAGTATCTAACGCTGCTATCTGTGAATCCAACCCCTTTGTAGTTATAATTGGCGCAACAGTTCTAGACATGTGAAAATCTTAATGACATCTATGAAGCGAGTTACTTACCAGATCAGTAGTGACCGGTCGTCTGCATGCTGTATTGTCAAATATCCGCACACCAGTTATACACTGCGCTGCACTGATAAACTTCTAGTTATATACAGTATATTTAAATCCACTGCTGTAAAAAGCGATTAATATAAAAATCTGTCAATAATCTGTCTCCAATTCCTCCATAACTGATAGCCCTTCCTCTTCTGCGGAATCACTCTCATCACTGCTGTCGCTACTCCCTGCAACATTATCCTGGATGAGAATTCTTTCTATTTGATTTTCTACAATTCCCTCTTTTTCGAAATAATGATTCTGAATTTATTCAACTTGTCCACATATATTTTCCCATTCTGGCCTTCCAATTTCTCCACATCTTTTAATTTAAAAGTGATATTTCTGCAGACCAACCATTTTTTTTACATCATCCTAGATTAATTCGATTGGTTTAGATCTTGGTGACACGGTGGCAGTTAAGTACATTATGGTCATGTTGTATTAATATCTGGTCAAGTATGTATGACTTCTGAAGCGGTTTGTTGGCTTTAATCAAGTGATATAGCTTTGTTTTACTCATGATTTCATCAAAAGCTATATTATGCCTAAGTAACCAAGATCTTATTTCTTCTTTCAAGGAATTTGAGATAGGTGGCTTGTCAGTTTGAGTGTTAACGCATTGTGAAGCACTGTCGATAACCAGAACAGACCCAGCAGGCATGTTAGGTATCAACATGATGTTGATCCACTTCATGTAATTTTCTGTATTCATTTCTTGATGAAAATCTCCTGCTTTGGTTGCGACTTGTAAAAGAAGGGAATTTGGAACGAAGTCGGTCTTTCCAACAGCATGAACGATAATAAGTATTTGACCTTTGACAACAGGTACTTGCAAACCTAATTCACTATTGTCACTCCAACTTTTCGATGTTGTATGACTGCTGTGTATGTGTGACTCAACTCAGTAGACTATAGTTTGACCCTCTAATTTGTGCTCTTCCAGCTGAGATCGTATGCCATGCTTTTCTATTAGAAGTCGTTTATTTGATTTCGTTTTCTTCCACTTGAACGCCAAATCATTTATAATTTTTTTGAGGTTTGTAGTACCACCTTGAAAATGTATGCTGTCTTTCAGATTGATGAGCATCCTGCTTATTGTTGACACAGTTTTTTCTTCCACATATAAATAGTGAATCTTGCGCCGAATGACGCATTTGTCGAAATCTTTATCTCTGTAACACGTTTAGGAACCCTGTGTTTCTTCCCGGGTGTGTCAAATGGTACTCTTTCATTCATATGTTTTTCCCTCTCTTTAGAAGTCTGGAAACGGAACTCAGTGAAACACCAGTTGCTTCGGCTACCCTTTCTTGCACTCTCTTAAGGCTTACTCGGAACTCGGGTGAACATATACTTTCTTCCTTTATCTCTGCTTCTTGCTTCATGAAGTCTAGGATATTTGCAATTATTTCCCTTCTTTGGGTATGTAATAACTTACCACTTAACTTGGAAAACATAGGAACTATGGTTATAAATATAACAAATATATAATAAGCAGTATTTAGGTATTGCTCTGTTTGAAATTACAACTAGATGCGGACACTTTCTAAGCAAACTGTATGTGTTAGGCACAGTGAGTAAGCAAATATATTATATCGCTTTCGTTGAGTAAGCTAAACATAAACCATTCCTTGGCTCGGCAGCTGGGGTGGCAATCAGAGTTACGATTCCAGAAGTTTTGCGCCAGCTATACTACTATGTGTTTGTGGATATGTATTAATGTACGCATACCCCATGTCTTATCAGGTATCAATTGTTTGTTAACAACTATGCTTGATAGTGTTTTGCGCCTTACTCTCACACAACAACTCTCCATATATTAACACTTTTTTGGATAACAAGTGAACTACAACACATTTATTTCACTAACAGGAATCAAATTAAGTTAATTGAGTTTTATTTATGGACGCTCCTTAAGTACTACGGTTCTTATCGTCCCATTCCATATTGGGCGTGTAAGACCAGTAATTTTGCTCAGAGGCCTCTTTATCAGCCTTGAGGTTCTTTTACGTGCCGTAAATCTACGACACGGGACCACCGGCTTTACTTCCCTTCCGAAGGAAGCCAAGATAAGGAGTTTTACGCCCAAAAATCCATCACCCTCCGCCGGGTTTGAACCCGCGACCTTGGGAACTAGAGGCTTGCACGGTACCACTAGTCCACGGAGGACAACTAACAGGAAGCGATTGCGCACTACCTTTTGCCATCACCTTATCTTATGCAGCTACATAAGAGCACAAGACGACATGAATATTCTGACATCTTGTGGATTTATTGGTTACTTTACCTTTGAATGCTACTAAACGTAACGTATGTGCGGTTGTAAAATCTACGACATTTAAGTCTACAGCGCTACTACTCTGCACTCGATGAAACGTGGTAACAGGATCGGTAGCACATCTTAAGTTAGGCTGGTTTTAGGGAGCTTCTGCGCATGCGCAACTTCTGTGACGTAATTACCTATGAGTCGAATACATACAGGTCGTGCACACCTAAAGGCGTGCACTAGCGCCCAAAGCTTCTCCGGCGCCCTTTTTTGTTTTGTTTTTTGTTTCCATACTATCACTGCAAGTGTTCACAATGGCATTAGACGTTAGTAGTTTACAATAGAAGTAGGTTACGTGCACAAGCGTAGAACCCTCTCGTTACTACATACACTCAACTACAATAACAATTTAAACGTTACTCCGTTCCTGCACTTAAAATAGGGTACTTAATTACTTTCATAAGAAACATTCACAAACATACCTTTCTTCGTCAGACAAGCTATGTATTTATTATTTAATACTGGAAGTGACTGCGGTGGTATCAATTTGCTCATAAGTATTATAAAGCGGGTACTGTTTCACATTTCCAGGGCTACTTGGATGTAAAATGTTGTGAACATTTGTGAAGTATACCAGCTGGTCCACCGCTCCAATGTTACACTTTACGTGCTCTCATGTTTGCATGGTTTTCGTTACGTTGGTTTAATGATTTAATTTATTCTACAATACATATACTGCGTAATAATAGTAATATAATAATAATAATAATAATAATAATAATAATAATAGCAAACAAATGATAGTGATACACATTACGTTCTCTCATTGCTGCATGGTTTTTGTTAGGTCGCCTTAATGTTTTGATTTATCCTACTATGCGTATACTGCAATAATAAAAATAATAGTAATAATAGTAATAATCTAACAAATTCCAGTTATAAGAATTACGTGCTCTCATTTTTGCATGGTTTTCGTTACGGCCCTTTATTGTTTCGATTTAACTCTATACTGTGTATAATCCATGTTACACAAGAACAGCTAAACACAATTTACAAAATAGCTATGTACGATTACTGATAGATAAAATAAACACATTCATATTATTTTTCAATATAAGAAGTGATTTTATTCCCTCGAAAATAAAGTCTCTGCAACTGAAGTGGAGAAGGTTCTAAGATATTTTCGATCTGTTTACAGTGTTCTTGTCTATCATCACTGAGTGTACACTCTAGTGCAACCTGGAAACCTTCTCTTAATCATCGCGATCCGCTAATCGGCTTTACTGATATGCAAAGAGAGTAGAACGAAGGTCGCTCACGCTATTGCGCCAGTTACCTGCGTTTGCTAGGATCTGCCCCGCTGAAGTCTGCAACTGTTTTAACGCACGAAGGGATATCTACAGACTGAAATACGGCGCGGTTGGGCCACTTGGTATACTCACTATCCGCTACTGGCAGAGGGATACAGGTGTTCTTATTTCTGGATCGTTATTTGGTGAAGCACGCAGAAGAATAAAGGTGACTTTTAGTCAAACTGCAGCAGAATGACAACGTAGGTTGTTGCACTCCCCAGAAGAGAGCAAAGCAAGCTGTTGTTCAGAGTGAATGCCTTTCCTGCAGTTATCTTCAGCCTTGTGTTGATCACTTGCTGTGCAAAAGCTTGAAGCTCCTCAAAAGTTGCTCGATCAACAGATTTGTTTACCATCAATCGTTGTAAAACAAGTAGCGTACGATTAGCCTCATCGCAAATTTCCTGGCCGCTCCATGCCAGGGCAAAAAATTTGGTGAAAAAAATTATGGAATACAAGAAAACCAGACCAAGCACCACCATTGGCTCGTCACCGCAGCGTTCCGGCATTCTAATACAAGCAAACACACTGTAAACATACGTAACGAAGAAAATAAAACTCCCCGTTATTTCCAGTAGAATAACGGGTCCAAATATAGAATTAGTTAACTCAGCTGTTTCAGTTAGTGCAATGTGAAACATTCCCGGAAATGGCTGTTCTAGGATGAATTCTAGAACATATAGATTTAGACGACTTATCAAATGTGTATAACTGGTTATTTATTAATTTGAAACGATTCCTTAGAAACAAAAGAACGTTAAAGAATTTAATATTTCCTATAGAATTGATGAGATTGTCGCAATTAGTGACCATAGTACTTGCATAATCTTCCAAAATATAACCAAGTATGTGTGCATGGTACAAGGATGTAAGAGTCCAGATAGTTAAAACAAAGATTGTTTCCCACAAAAGAAACCGTCTTGTCTTTTGGTATATCTTCATTATTTGCTCATTCAGCAGAGTTTCATCCACCTTGCACATTGTTTCTAATATTCGTTGCAAGCTTTTCCACTTCCTGGTTGCAAATGATAGGATGCAGTATAGGGTTGAACAAGAGCAGAATATATTAGCAACAGTGTGAGATAAGTAATCTCCGTACCCATAGCGATCTATCAGCATAAACATCAAGAAGCATGTGTTGCCACCGAGTAAAATCAGCAAACAGAGAGCTACGACAATGCACCATGCAGCACTTCGCACTATAGTGACGTGCGATGCAGCAACTACTTTATAAGGTGCTAGTCCAAATGCTCTCGATATTGTGTACAATGGAGAAATAGAATTCCAGAAGTTGAGGTTGATTTCTATATTCGTAGATGAGTTCTCTTCAACACATATAATGCGAGGGTACGACCCGATAAATACACTTGTCATTTTTACACTGATCTGTTGAGATGTTGATTACCACTTAATAAAAACTGAAGTGGAATTCTCTCGAATATGTGCGTTTATTTTCATAGAGAAAGGTACTCTTCACAGTTTGAACTCTAATAGCCGAACGTCCCTTGCACTTGGAAGAGCAAGTTTTAGTGAACGTTGTCCACAAGGTCAGCCATCCTCGTTCGAGTGTCCTTGATCGGACAATAGGAGTTGCTATGACCATTCATTACTTTAGCTACGTTCTTCTCAATTGCTAAGGTATGTCGCCTTATTAAGTTTTTTTTGGGATGATTATCAACTAAGTGGAAAACTTTATAATTCATATTGCCTTGTTAAGTACCCTAGTCTGCTTATCACCGAATAAAATCTGCATCTGGAACATTACGCAAATAAACTTATCAATTTGGTAGTGTGTTAAATTATAACTGAGGTATGCAAATACCAAATTTAATGACCCCATCGCCCCTTACTGGTTTACGATATAAACTACTTGAAAATAATTTTCTAACCGCAACTGTTGAAGACTATAAACTTATGTTGAAATATCGACGAAACATCGACCTGGAATGTAGAGAATCCACAATGCAGGCCATTAACATATTATCTTTTGGGGACAGAAAATGGACAGACTGAGCAAGATTACGTTGAGTCAGTTTCATGAATCAAAAGAACAAGTTGACTCATATTAAATAGGCCATCCAAGTATTTCGATGCTACAGCTGGACATAGGTGTTGCTCGTATAAATGTAAACACTGACTGAAGTATCCATTGTTGAATTTATTGAGACTTAGAAGTGTAGAGAAAGTGATTATGGGTGGTCTAAGAGCGCAATAACTTGCATGTACCCGATGCATCCATTAAAGAAGACTTAGTAGAGTGGAGGAAGCATGTTTAGATGCTTCTATATCTGCAACACTTCCATAGCAGATAATTTACAGAATTACAGAAAATTTCACAAAACGCTCCAACTTCCTTTTTGATATAGATACCCAAGTACGGGAACATGTTCAATCTGCGATGAATTAAAAATCCGTACCATTAGATGAGAAAGCTGAGCTTTTAGGACATAAAAGACTGCATGGAAGTCATGCAGTTTTGCAATCAGAGGAAGAAGGTATAATAAAGGTGGCATTTGACATACAACAAAATGAGTCACTCTTCATAATCAGATTTTCAGAAACTGCATACTCTACGCAACATTCTGCCTGGGGATGCATGATGCTGGCCACATCTCCACGTATCCATTGGAGGATCGCCAACTTCTGTCGTGCGTATGTGGGCTTGAGGCAGGCAGTCGAGTTGACAGGTCAAGGCCCTTCATTGGCAGTAGTGCCATGGGGTTTAGATTATTCTATGCAGATTTTGTTGCACAACCAAATATTCATTATTCTTTAAAACAATCGAAATATGGGAAACACCTTAATGTGTTCCTGGACAAAACCTCAATCCGGAAGAAGGTCAGCCCTGCGCCATATCGAAGAGAGCATTCTTGAAATCAAAATGCAGGATCAGAAGGGATTAGATCTTTCAGGACACTCACGCTTCCTGTCACTCTGCTGCAAGCCAAAACAAGAATGCGACTAATATTGGTTTCTTATTTCATTATATCCAGAACAGGTACATAGTAGGGAAAGTAAAACTAGTAGGCTGAGCGACTGAGTGCGTTATTGCATCAAGAAAACACACATTCCGTTTTCATGTTACAAAATGTTGGTGTTGCAATTACTGACAGTTACCCATTTGACTAATAGTATGACATCTTAAAATGTTATTGATACATCAGCGTAACTGTGTTTGAAATAGGTGCTTGTTAATGAAATACACTAATCTTAATTTTTGTAATTCATTAGTTTGATGGGGACTCTGCAAATCTATATCGTAATAGCTCTGTCCTGTGGGGGTTTCGTTCGTGTTATCCTATCTGCTGAGCGCCTATTATTATTTTACTATTTTGAATTTTGTGTTCGTTGTCCTCCGGCTAGCTATTATTACTCAGTCGATCATATCTCTTGAACAGGGTGTGTATACGGAAAGGAGTTGTTACTAAAGGATAATACTGATAAAAGAATTGGTTTTTACACTTTTATTGCCGTCACACTTCACTAATTTCACATATTTACTCTTGATGCACGCCCGACTGAAACTGTTATATTTTCGAATGTAACTATAATCACTTATTGCCGCACATTATTAATTCGAGTGTTTCACATTTTGTAACTAACTTTACGACACGAGAGATTCTGTAGAATTGCGTAACGTGTACTTCGTGAATGCTTCTGTTGAACTGCGCGACGTGTAACTAGTAAATGATTCTGTTAAACTGCGCGACGTGTAACCCGTGAATGATTCTGTTGAACTGTGCGATACTTGTCTCTGGCTTTAGGATTTATACTCCCTCACCCCGATATGCCTAAACATTATAACAGAGCTGCTATTGATTAATAAAGCGCCCCAACATTAGCGTCTATTTTTATATCCAATCAAAATTACAAACACATATGCTCTAGGGAAGATATTCCCTCCATTTCTAAAGAAAGGCGCGCCATTTTGACGTCATTTGTTTGTCTCTTCTAATTGATAAACAACTCACACCCTCGCTCATTGTTACCCGCTCCTATTGTCAGTTTCAGTGAGGCCGTGTAAACTTATTTCCTAACAATGCTTATAACTAACAAAAATCTAAAATCATTGTCATACAATAATGTTAATTCACACTACAATCACTCTGGCATTCACAGTGTTGTGATATAAAATACTGCCTCAGTCCATATCTCTTGTTGTTAAAAACTTTGTTTGTGTTATAGGGTGAGAAGCAAAGGACTATATTTCCATTTTATATATAGAAAGTACCTAAGATAACTTACGTTAAGGTTCAATACGCCTCCGATAATAAATATGTAGCTTGTGGTAAACATTAAGTAATTAATTAGAAATAATAAAGACACATTAATGTACACGTTAGTTTTTTATCCCATTCTTTTCATTATCAACATCAAGCTTTTTAGCACAGTCATACCACTGCTTATAATCTGGAGGAATAAGTTTTTCCAGCTTCATAATATTGTCCAGTTTGTTCTCATTTATTGGCAATTTTGGATAATATATATGTACCAAAATCCAAATTAATTTCACTAGCATGTACTCCATTCTTCATAGCGATAAAATTTATGAAATACGACTACGTCTCAGAAACTGAAATACTATTACCTGAAGGTACAAAAATTTTATACGTTGATATTCAAAAAGAGTTGGTTTTTATTTTTATAATATTCCTGGAAATGGTGTCAAATGAATTTTGAAATCCTTAATGAGTCCAAATCCTCTTGAGTCACAACCACAACCTCAAATTTCTGTGAGGCACTCCATACTAGAGAATAGCAATCATCTGGAATTGACATAATCTATTTTCCTCCTTATTTTCTCAATAAGTCCAAACATCCTGTCACAAGGAAAGAATGAATGCTCACGTTCAGGATAGTGATGTATTATTTTGACAACATTTCCACTTACAGCTAGGGTGGGTACAAACTTCCCCATTAATAGATTCTCGTTCTGACCTATACAGTTGTCACCGCAGAGGTACAACGCTTTTATTTCGGCAGGAACAAAGGTATCTACGTATATAATGTTTCAGAAATGAGATTATCTTACTATTCCCTTTGTTTCCCATCACTTCATCGTACATGTACATCGTGATTTCATTAATTGAGCTAGAATATACACACTGATTATAAACTCATACCTGACGACAGTAAAATGTATCTGCTGCTGGGATGACAGGCACAGGAAGATTCTGCTGGAAATCAAAACACAAAACCTACACAGAATTATCTATTTTGGTAAGTTCAGGATTTTCTTTCAGATCCTTATAAAAAGCATGAGTTTTAGCCAAATATACATCACGTGATTGGATAAGTAGCATTTGCTTTGGTTCATTTCTTTCAGTCCCGATATTAATTTTCAAGGAATTACAATATGAAATGTGTTAGACCTTGAGTCTCCAAATGAGAGATTGAATCATATGTGAAAAGTGTTGTACTACTCATAACTAACACGCGATTTTAGTTTCACTTTACTGGTACAGTTCATTAAAATATATCAGGTTCGTATTTCTCCAAATAAAGTAGGTTTATCTTCTTTACTGTCAACTCCGAGCTTAAATATTTTCTTTGGAAATGTTTCTAGAATAGGTAATGATTGAAATGGGAACCTTTTTATGTTATCTTCTACCTGAGCTATTAAGGACGGAGACTCCTTACAGGATCTCGAATTTCAGGACATCCCTGATCCATGGGTAAAAAATAAACATAAATTTCTTTATGGACGCTCTTTAACTACTATAGTTCTCAGTGTCCCACACTATATTGGGCATGAAAGACAGTACATTTTACTAAGAGGTCTCTTTATTTGACACTTGAGATTCTTTTGGTGTTGGTGTCGTTAATTTACAACAACGGACCGTCAGCGTTATGTCCCTTCCGAAGGAAGCCGTGCTAAGGGTCTTTACACCCGAAAAAATCCATCGCCCTGCGTTGGAGGCTTTACTCCTAAACCACGGAAGACGACAATCCAAGGTGGGGGATCACTGTAAATCATATGCTGCAGTAGTCTGTTGATCCTTCACTTCTTTAAGCTAAAATAGGTAAATAAATAAAACCCCAAAGAAAGTGTATTATATAATAAAAGGTATTATTTCACTAGTAATATGGTCACCAGGAATATAGTTAGGTATATATCGTGTAGTGAAATAAAGCGTTTCTGTACTTTGGAGTATATGTAGACTCAGTTTGTTTTCACGGTTTCGGTTCTATTCTTCGCTGTATTAAATCAGGCCGTCTCCTAGAACATGAATTGACGATTTCTTAATCCACATAATATACAAAACACAAGTGTATTTTTAAAATCCAAATAACAAAATACTTAAGTACCAATGAAAATTATGCGAAAGACATCCAGAAAGTAAGGTTCCCGATTTTGTTACCTTTAAAATAAACGTATTTAGCCGGGACAATTGCACATGCGTAAGGGATCTATGATGTATCAACCATATGCCGGCCGGGCAGGTCTCTCCTGCTGCAGGTAGCGCGGCAGTAGTGGCCCGAAATGACGGCTCTTACTCGTACTCCCGCCGCCCGCGAGGTTCGGTCAGTGATGAGGTTCCTTGCTGCACAAAACATGCGCCAATGGAAAATAGTCGTCAGCTCTGTCAGGTCTCGGGCCGAACATCATGAGCAAACAGATAGTGCGTCGCTGTTGTAATCAGTTTTCCGAAGGTCGTCAAGGTGTCCATGATGAAGAGCACATTGGGCAACTGTCCCTCATCTATAATGATGTTGCTGAGCTGGTGCGGCAGCGCAACTTGGAGAACCCTCGCTTCAGGATTACGGAGCTCAACAGCCATTTTCCGCAGATATTGCGATTCTTGTTGCATGACATTGTCATTAAGCCCCTGCTGTTCAGGGAATTGTGTGCCAGGGGTGCCATAAAACCTGACAGTCGAGCACAAGTCGAAACGCTTAGCAGCAGTACTGATATTCCTGCACGGTGTCATGATGACGGTGACGAGTTCCTCGACAGGATAGTCACGGGCAATGAGAGGTGGATTTCGCACTTTACCTAGTAAGCTAAGCAGCAGTCAATGTATTGGCGTCACAGTGGATCTCGGTCAAGACGAATGTCCAACAGACCGAACAGACAGTGCAAAAAGCGATGTGCACGGTTTTCCGGGACAGGAAGGATGTTCTGCTGATTGACTTCCTGCTCAGAGGTGAAACAGTGGACGCTGACGGTTACTGTGAAACACTGCGGAAATTGCGACATGCCATTCAAAACAAGAGGCGTGGAATGCTTTCTGCAGGCGTTTTGCTGCTCCATGACAATGCTCGTCCACATACGGATTGGCGCACAGCAACGTTTCTGCAGGAGCTCAGCTGGAAGCTGTTTGATTGTCCACCATACAGTCCTGAAATTCCTTCCAGCGATTTCCAACTTTTCTTGCACCTCAGGAATTTCCTGTTCTCCGGTCAGCGTTTTGACAACGATGAAGAGCTAAAGACGACTGCCACATGCTGGTTCCATTCGCAGGCGGCAGACTTCTACGACAGAGGAATACAAAAGTTAATCTCATAATATGACAGGTGTCTGGATTCTTGTGGCGACTGTCGAAAAATAGTTCAAATATTGCTGTGCCTGCTGTCAATAAAGCTTTTATGTAACCATGTTTTCTTTGTTTTAAAAATTAGGGAAGTTTACTTGGAGGACGCGCCTCGGACATATCTTGGAACATATGCTTTGACATCAAACCGAACAGATATATATATATATATATATATATATATATATATATATTGTGCATTCTTTCAGGTTATTTCAAGAATACGTTTCTTTATATTTTTAGGACACTTCTTTGTACATTGGCTCTTGCATGGTACTCCTCAATTTTGCGTTCGGAAGCTTATTTTAAAATGGCGAACATATATGCTTATCCACTATTGAGATTAATGTTTCTTTTGACTTGTTTCCATTGTGCTACATTTTAGACAATTTCTTGGATTCTATAGGAGATTTCTGAATAATGTTAGCAACATTATCACTGGAATTTGTCCCAATGTAGCTAGGATCATCAACACTTTAGTCGGAAAAACATGTTGACCCATGAGAGTGATATATCGGGATATAACTGGTTCACTTCTCTTCTTCAATGAATAGTGGGAATCTATGAAGTGATAACTGCATAGCCATCTAGCGCATTCTATATGAAGCATTTTACTACAATTCCTACACGAAAGGATGGAGCATGGATTCTAATTGTATTTATTATATAAATAATACAGGGTTATATGGAGGTACAGCTCAACAGATGCATCCTATAACCCTGTAATGTTTGTGGGATAGAGGTCTGGGCTAGCTATGAACAACGGTGAATAAATTACATTAAAGACCAGCCTAAACTAATCTTTTCTATTTCGTCTCCTGTTTCCACGCCCTAGGGGAAAATTAAGAGTATACGTCAACAGAGAAGTGATGTGGGGACATTTTCATACATTACATTATCAACTCGCACACCAGGAAGGAAGAAGACGAGCAGCCGAGACGTTCCTCCCAATTGGTAGAAATGGCGAAACTCTTCTTTCCGGCACCTATGCTAAGATTTCGGCTCTTCACTTCGCCTAAGATGGCGTCTGCAGTTTGTACATGTTCCAAGCTATCAACAAGATATCTTTTAGTAAAGTGCTAGAAGTAGTCTGTATTAGTGGGAAATATTCTTCCGCTCGTACACTGTTTTCTAATCCAGATCATAACTTTAATCGCACAAACTAATTAATCCATATTGTTTTACTGGTTCGAGCGAGTTAGCCCGTTTTCGTGAGGCCCCGGTTTCGATTGCAAGCAACTTCCCACTTGACTCGTGGGTTTTTGTGGCTTCACCGGGTCGGCTGTCGTATACTGGGGTAGTTATCTTCTACCACGACTCTCCTGCACCTCATTTAATGTACCCATCTTCTTCCTTATTATTGTTTCAGGGTTGTAGGACCAGGCGGTGTTGGGCGGGGTTGCAGCTGGGTGGCGGCTATGTGCTCTCTAGAGTTTCTTCTTCGCGTCGTTCTAGGGACAGTTGGGTTAGGACCCGCCTCCAGGTGCTTTCGATCAGGCGCTCTTTCTGGGATCTCCTGGGAGCGTCGGGGTTATGGGTGGGCCCGAGTAGCGTAGGATGTGTTCAATTTGGACGCATTAGGGAGCCCGTCCACGCTTGCGTCCGTGTCAGCCGGAGCTGTACTCGTCATCGTCGTCGCTCTTCGGGTCTCTTTCCTCATTCTTCCCTCGCAGGGGTCACCGTAGAAGCACAAGAGCCTGCGTGTGTTACTATGCCCCGGGTTCGAGAGCCCCTGTTTTCGTCATTAGCTTTACCTTTTAAACTATACCGTAGGCCTTTACTGCAGTCGATTATTTAAAACATAACATAATTTAATGGAACTGTAACAAAATGACGACGTAGGTCGTTGTAGTGCCCAGCAGAGTATAAAGTAAACCTGAATCAAGGGATATTTTCCCTGCAGATATCTTCAGCTTGGTATAAAATAATTGTTGAGCAAAAGCTTGAAGCTCGTCAGCAGTTTCATGGTTTATAGATCTATTAAGCATCAGACGCCGGACGATAGATAATGTGCTATTTGCTTCGTCACAAACTCTCTGTCCGCACCGTGCAACAATATAGAAGTGCATAAAACACAATAGTGTATGCAAGAGACCAGAAACTATTTTGCTTATCCTATCATTCGCATTCACAGAGTCTTTAGGTCCCATAATGTAAAATGAGAATGCATATACATTGCAAACAAAGAAAATAAAATCACCTGGTAGTTGAACTTGGAGAACAGATCCATATATGGAGTTACACAGGTCCGCAATTTCAGTTAACATATTGTGTATCTCCCGAAATTTATGAACTCTCATAAAAAGAAAACTTTGTGGCACATTTCTATAATTCCTACATTTATCTGTGTTGAGCGAGTCATTCATTTCAGTATTCAGCAATATAATTCGTTGCTTGAGGAATGTAAGTGCGCTAATAAACTGAAGAATTGCAATAGAATTGATCACACGAATAGCATTTGTGAGAAGGCAAAATATGGCTACTTCAATTCCTTTGCTCCACACACATATATCATACACAGTAGCAATAATCCACACTGTTAGAACTAAAATGGACACAAACGTGAGAAAAGGTGAGGCTTGTTTATATAAACCTTTCGCTTGTTGCTTTAATAATTCATCATCCACATCTGACATATTTCCCAAAAGAAGGCTGATGTTCTTCCACTGGTGCATTGCAAAGGAAAGAGTATATTTTATCGCTGTGCAATGATGCACTAGGCTACCTAGAAAATATGAAATGTCAATTCCAGAGTCGATTTGATGATTAAGAATAATGTACATAGCACTTATGAAATCTACAAAGAAGAGAATTAGCACCAAAATCCCTACAGCAAATGACCATGAGGCACTGCGCACTAAGGTAACGCGCGACGTGGTGATCGCTTTGTAAGGTGCCAGTCCCACTGCTCTGGATATTATATACAGTGGGGCAATGGAGCTCCAGAAACTAAGGTTCACACTTTTTTGAGGATGCATGTTAGAATATGAGCGTATGGATGCAACTTTCATTAATTTTGAATATATATTGCTTCCTGTTCTAGAAGCTTCTTCCGCAGTGATATGCCCATATAACTAAGCAAATCCAAATCATTAGTTGATGTGTTAACGTTTATTTAAAGTCACAGGAAATAACTGAGGAATTTCAGGTTCTTATTCAAATATAATAAGCGTTACTGGTAAGTGTTCCTTTACACTGAACAGTTTTATACCGACAGTGTACGCTAAAGCATTTACCTTGTATTTATATAGATTTTCATTAGCTAAGTTCATTTATATAGACCTTTCTTTATGTTGCATCGTTAAAAATTTATGGATTCTTATTAGAATTAGTGCACGTGATAAACACAGTGCCATTTTGGTGCCTATTAATGATTGTATTCCAAGTCAATAATTTCACTAATTGCTCGACATTTTATAATGGAACGTAAAATATAAACATTGTCGTGCCGCATGATGCTACAACATAATGCATAGTAAACTGAGGCTAGGTTTATCAATTTTCGTTATCAGATCCAAGCCTGACTTATGAAACACATTTCCACCACTTTGTTTGAAGTCATTCTAACTGAATTATGGGAAATGTTATCTTTAACTTTTGATCCTTAGATAACCTTGCTACTCTTTAAAAGTTCGGGAGGGGTGTAAGACCTTTAATAATAAAATTTGAAGGAATAATTGAAACATCTGATGCTTGTGTTTATTGAAGAACTTTATGGATTATTATATTGAGTAATTATTATTATTATTATTATTATTATTATTATTATTATTAATATCCCTAAAAGGAATTGTACATAAGCTACTCAAACTGTTTCACTCTTCGTGGTTTAATTATCTTCAATACGATTTTAGAAATGGGTACACTATGCATATGAGACTTTTGAAAGTAAATTAAGGTACCTGTGAAACAGATCTAACTCTAGTTAAAGGTACATGTTACGGAGGGGTCCCCTAAATCAGGGCAGAGCACCATAAGTAGGCCACAATTAGTTCTAATGTGACCCCTGGGAGGGAGGGATGAGGGGAAGGACCCGAAGGGCGAACAGATCCGGATGATGAGGGGCGCAAACATGGGCGAGGTCTCTAACGTTTCCAAAAGCACGCATCCGACGACGGCTGACATCGCTCACGAGCCCCTAAACTTCGGCGGTCCTCCCGCTGAAGCTCACTTCAGAACGGTCCCACCCGACTTCAGGAAAGAAACCTCTATATAGCGCACATACACCGCCCAGCCGCAACCCCAAGAACACTGTCGGCTGGTCCTTAACCCCTGAAGTAGATGTCAATGAAGTATATGATATGTACGGAAAATGAGGGCCAAAAAGTCGTTGTAGAAGGGGAACCAACCCAACATTCGCCTCCGAACCTGAGGTTCCACGAAAAACCATAAGTCAGGTGAGAGTGGGCGGTCACCGAGGTTGGAACCCGAGACCGCCCTAATGCTAGTCACGCCCGTTACCGAGGCACCACCTCCCTCGGTAAACTGAGTATATTGACACTTATTGACTTTAGTAAAGCGTTCGATATACAGTAGAGAAAGGCCCTTTAATAGTTTAAGTAAGAAGTGTTAATTTTTCTAAAGTCGTCGCGTCTTGGTTAAGCTCCTAACTTCATGATGTCAGAAATGTAGCTTACGATGACTCGCAAATTTACACACATTACTATCCCTAATGTCTATCCCGACAAAACAAACGACTGTTGATAAACATAAACCTGACTTGAATTTAAAACATCATCCATAACTTACAAATAACTGCGTTTGACATCGGCGTTTACTCGCCATAGTAGACCGCAATATAGCGTGGAAAATCAAGTTATATGAAAAGTCATTGATTTTTCGAATAGTGTGAACAATCTGTGTATGGATTTAGAGAGTGACTTTAGTTGGAATACCCACATAACGTATAAGTGTAAGAAAATATGTCTCTAGCTGCATTGCATGAATTGCATGGAGTTTCCACATATTACTGCAGAAAAAATATTATTCAAACCCTTGTAATACAGCATTTCTATCGTTTTTTATACATATACATTTGATATTTCAACTTCATAATGTATGTATCAGATTTATCTCCAATACTCGTATACGTATTTGATATACTAAACCGTCTCCAGCAATGCTTTCATGGGTTCGACTGAAGGAAATAAAGAAGCATACATTCTCAGTAGCTCCTTTTTAAGATATTAAGTACTTAACTCCATATAATGAGTTTCTCACAGTTAATGAAAATCAACACAAGAACCCCCTTCCATCCCTCGTTAAAGAAAAGCATTATAGTCAACATCGTTTACAGTACTCGTCTCTGGAATTCTTTACCCGCTGGTCTTGGGGATTGTCGGAAATTGTTTAAATTTAAAAATAAGGCTAGCGAAATTTGCTTTAGCATATACAATTTCAGTGTTAATTTGCCAGTCCTCCACTCTTTTCTTTCTCACTCGCTCTCTCTTTAGCTATTCCATTCCCCTTCTCCTCACTCTTCTTCCGCCTTCAATGTCCACTCGGTCAAACCAAAAGTTACCGGTCTCTTGAGCAGTAATGTTTTTTAAAGTCCCTTCGATTGAGCGCGCGGTTCACAACCGTCAACATCTGTGCGCCGTTATCTCTATAATACAAGCCACAGGCCGCACTGACTTGGCTACTACTACACCGTACTTGGCAGTGGTTAAGTTACTTAACTGTTAGGTAAGTAGCTCGAGTTCCGTTCTTGTAGTGGATTGTTAGCTTTAATTTTTACAACTCGTTTTACTGCAATATAGATAAATAATGTTGCTAGTGTTACTTCGTTTTAGTTACAAATACAATTACAATAACGGTGAAATTTGTGGTTATAAATTTAAATTGAGTGAGTGTGAAATCTCCTCCCAACCGAAAAATTAATCTCATATTTCCCATCTACTGGTATGATGGACCACTGAATAAATGCCATTCACACATATAAAATTAAGATAACCTGTTATATTTTTACTCAATGACAGGGGAAAGGTGAGTAGCTCCAAGGAGTTTTGAAGTTGCAACAGTAAGCCAGCTGTCTACCACTGAGCTTAAACTGCTGCAGTAAGCATGGCATTGTAATGAGCTTTAGAAATGCTCTACTTGACAACCATAAATCTATATGTGTTTGTGTTACAAATATTCAGTGTTGAATCACTCTGCAACATATGTTTGTTTAAAATATCGTATATGAATTATTCTCTCAGAAGACCTTTGTAATTTTAGTTGTGTTCCGTATTATTAGTACAAGAATATACGCGTCTGTCCCGAGCGCACACGGAAGTGCCCGATTGGAACTTGTTTCTCAGACGCCGGCCTGTTTAAATTGACCGAGTACGCCCACTTTCATTTTTACTAGTATTGATATGTTTAATCATAGTATATTTACTATTTGTGATCTTCATTTTGCTTTTAAGCTAGCACTTGAACTTACTGTGCAAAGGATTTTTCACGAAAGTTAGGTTTTTATATACACTTTTGTTGTTTATTACTTCCCCTACAGTTTACATATATCAAGTAGGAAAGAAATTTATCCCAACTAAAAATTTAATATCTATATTTCACAACAAACGCACGTTTTGAAGTCTTGTGGAGGTTAGTAAAACATTTTATAAAATACATCTCTGTGTAGGTATGTGCGTGTGTGTCTGAGTACTCGCGCCCTTGAACAGCATAGCACTAACACGAAATGTTGGATAAATATCAAAGTGATATTTAAGAGCAGCCTCTTCCAAGGATGCGAGCCGAAAAGTTTCAACAAAATCCTCCACCCCAAACTACTCTGTATATATACTGACTGTGTAGAAATGTTCTTTAGCGCACTGCGATTAACATCCTGCAGTAATGACATGGTGGATTTCAGAACAGTGGCTTTGTAGCGTTAGAGTTATAATCTGTGTCAGATGACTTTTGTTGTGTACCAGAGTGCTTGATTCGCAGTAGTATGTTGATTACCTCTATCCCGCTACCTTCTCGTCTCGTCTCGTCAACTAGAAGAAATCTGATTTGTCACATTCGCTTAAGCCTTTTCACCATTGTTTATTTTCATATAGCTTCTACAAGCTATTCCTACAAAAACTTGTTTTTATCTACAATAATAGTAATAATAACAATCATCCCATGGCGCTGGACCTGACCTGCCAGCCGAACTTCATGCCCACCTACATATGGCGGAGGTGACCATCATCCAACAAATACGGGAAGGTGATGTGGCAAACATTACGCATACCCCAGCCAGAATGTTGTCTTTTATGGCCAAGATCGCTGCTTATCGCAGCTCCTGACTGCTCACGATCCCGAGTGGATATCAGTCCGGTACCCGGGGCTCCAAATCTGTACCCCCATGGGTGAGATCGAATCCGGGCACATTCTGCTCCTCGCTCTAGTCCACAGCGCCACTCCAAAGAACTTATTTCCTATCTAATTCATGTTAATCGAAATGCACCTTTAAATAAGTAGTTTCATTATACATTTCGTTGTAGGTACAAGGGGAATAGAGCAAGCTGAATCGATAGTCAGATGTTTAAAGGTGCGGTGCCATATACTGGTATTAAATTTCCATACCTTTCCATAATATTGTGAGAAACAACGAAATATCGAGAGTACTTTAAAAAACTGACAAAGTATTGAACATTTATTATAAATGATAGTAATATATCGGAAACGATCGATGCCAAAAAAGTTATTGGAAATAAATTGGTTTAAACACATCTAAATTTTTTGTGTTGTACGCGTTTGTCTATATTTTAACGTTTATCAGTTGTACACAATTATAAAAAAATTTCTTTCCAAGCAAGAAGATTTCCAAGGCTATTCCCTGAAAATTTATATATATTATTTGTCATGTAAATATCTTGAATGCATAGCACGTAAAGCAAGTCGTTACAGTAATTTTTGAGAAAATAAAGAATTTCGATAGTTTTTCCCTCTAAAGGGTAGTTTGGGGAGTAGTATTTTGTTGAAAATTTTCATTTCGTATCCTTAGAACGCGTTGAACTTATGCAAACACCAAGTTTGATATTTTTTGGTTTTCGTGTTTAAGTTATGCTGTTCACATACACACACTCACATATATAAACAAATGGGGATCTTTTCTAAAACTCTGAAGTGTTAGCTTCAAATGAGCTTCTCTACTCACTCTTCTACACACTATACTTAAGAAAACCCATTCTTCTACTTCTTGTTAACAGCGATAAAATTTGTTACTCATTTACTCATTTTATTGTATGTATAATAAGAATGTAAGAAGCTAAAACGATAGTCAAATCTTTTCAAAGTCGGTCGTTATGTAATCGCTTTAAAATTCTATTCGCTTTGTATGAAGACGAAAAATAAATAAAAAAATAAATAAACAATAATGATTTACAGTTGAGAAAAGTATAAGGTAACTGAAAATTCATTCATTCTCTGTTTAACCTCCTCTTATGTAGGACTTACACCCCCAGGACTTACAGGCGGGTGCCTGGGGTCAGAGGCCCGTCGAGGAGGAGACACTCATGGATCAGACAGAATATCCAGGATGGGTGATCAGCCCGATGCCTGGTATGGGAGGAAGGAAGTAGATGAAACGAAATTATGGTGAAATGGATTAAAGGAAAGGCGATGATGGAGCAGTTGGAGTGAATGGCGGGGGAAACTGGAGAACCCGGAGAAAACCCACCCTGACGCCGCTTTGTCCACCACAAATCCAGTCGGCCACGGCGCCGCCTACTGAAAATTCAAATCGAAAGTAAAGACCAACTCAGAAATGTTTAACGGCACAAACGCTCTATTTGACATAAACTTGTGTGCTTCCTCGAGATCAACCTTTTTCTTTGAGTTAAGATTTTGGTTACCAATTATACAAAAGTAGTTCAGAATGTAAGGGGACATATACCCTGAGTATTGAAAATAACAGGAAACATTAATAATAGGAAATAATATTGAGAAATAGCTTTACAGTAAAGCAACTTGTAATATAGAATGTAATTAACGAGAAAGCGAGCATGTAATGAACATGCAGGAAATTAGCAACCAGGCAGGCAAGCAACAAGGGTGACAGTTCACTGGCACATACACGTTAAAGTACATCTGTTATAGTCAAAGTCACGGAAAATAGAGAGAGGTGCAACGTTAGAGTGAAACGGAGATAGAGGTCCAAATCCTGAAGTTAAGGGATTTGGAAGAACAGAGTTATAGAGTGAGACGGAGATAGTGGGTTTTACTAAAGAATTCAAAGGGAAGCTTGACTTCTAAAATTTGGAGCATTTTATTTTCATAGCACACTAAGTAGATAACCAATGAGAATAGTTGTTACATACAAAGGCGCGAATCCTGGTGACATAATAGGGAATATAGAAGGGCACGGAGGCCCCTATTTTGGCACTCTCAGTCGCACTCTCTATTTAACAGCCTTGGAGATTGTCAGCGATTAATACATGTGAAGTCAGAAGGATAACTCTGTGCCTGTATGCGGGTGGGAAATATCATGTGACGCAGTTATAAGGATCTACGTAAATTCACAGGAGCGGGAAGATTAAATACACAGTTTTATATAATTTTAGCGTTAAGTAGGGGAAAGCTGCTAGCCGCTTCAATGGGCGTTATGTTTGAATAAATTAAGCTGTTTAAGGGAAAGTCAGTTTGTTATTTGCTTTCCCCTACATAATCCTGAGAAATATCATATTAGCTTACTAGGATAGGAATTTTGCTTCAGCTCTACGACAAGCAGCGCGGCAGAGAACTTCAAGGGAACTTCGGAGAACCGATATAGCATCCAAGTGAGATAGCACCTGGCACTCACGTGCGAGCCCTTATATCACGGATACAAGAATAAGGAGGATTTCAGAGGCTGTTCCCAGAAAATCCAAGATATAGGTTTTCCTTGCCATGAAAATAGCCTAAACATATTTTCATTTTAATCAAAATTTTTGAGCCACCTTTGAGAAAACCTAAATTAATGAAACATTTTCCGTATAAGGGGTAGTTTGGGGTGTTGGGATTTCCTTAAAAGGAAGGACCTGAACGTACATACCAAGTTTCATATTTAACGGACTTCTTGTTTTTTAGTTATGCTGTTTACAAACAGACACACATCCGGGGTCACGGGTGCAGTCTCGGCGGAGGGCAATGGATTTTTTCGACCGTAAAATCCTTACTAAGCGTTCCTTCGGAAGAGAAGTAAAGCCGATGGTCCCGTGTCGTAGATTTACGACACGTAAAGGCACCTCGATAAAGAGGTCTCTGAGCAAAATTTCCGGTCTTTCACATAGAATATAGAATGGGACGCTAAGAACAATGGTATTTAAAGAGCATCAAAATATAAAAATCGGTTTTATTATACACTCACTTGCACCATTTCACTTTCTCTACCTCGTACCACCCAAAAATTGGATACCAAGATTTCACCGGAAACACATGTTCTGAGGCACCATGGATCCAAGGAGTGTGTGACAGCGAATAGTATAACACAAAAACGAAAAGTCAGATAAATACCAAACTTGCGATTTAGCTTTAGTACCTTCCAAAGAAGCGACACGAAGATTTTCAAGAAAATTCCCCACCCAAAACTATGCCTTGCATGGAGATTTTTAGAAGTTTTTGAATATCTAAACAAATGGCTCTTACGATTTTGATTAAAATGCTACATATTCAAGAAATTTACATTACAAAGAAGGTTATCTTGGATTTTATGGAAACAGCCTGTGGATTCCATTTCATTTGGAAGGAATTTTGTATAATCTTGCATAACTGGTAATCGCTAAGTGATAGACGAAAACGTACTAAATAAGAAATGACATATCTTTAAATCACACAATTTAATTAAAATAATTTTTCATGCCATCAGCCATTTCCGACATATCCGTTATTAATGGTTCAAATTATTCAACGCCTTTTTCATTCTTTTCAAGAATTTGCCAATGCCTTTGTCATTCTTTCCGATATTCAGTTGTTTCTCGGATGGCATGCAAAGTTTATTTAAGGCCTAACAGCCTCCAGTTATTAAGCATCTGGCTGTCGCTATTCCCTTTAAATGTATAACAAAATGTGTAATGCAACTATTACCGGAAAGTTTTATCTCGAATAAAATGTAAAAGATAGGAAAATAAAGATTCGTAGGGTAGTCATGTCAATGTAACGCATCAGATTTTTCTAAAACTGTTTACTTTTTATTCAGAGAGTGTTAAAACGCGTACTTTCAGTGTAAATCTCGTATCGAGTGTTTGGGTGGAACAAAATACTTCCCTTACGTACTAGAGAAATTAAAAAATAAAAGAATAAAACTAAAAGCTCAAACTGAATTATAAAATCTTTCTTGCCAACCAACAGAATTGAAGTAATTCACAACAGTATGCGACGTCAAAGTGACAATCGGAAGGAGGCATTGCACAGCTAACATCTATACAGGTTAGTGCGGCACAATATACAGATAAGGGAGCAGTACAATGCAGTAGAGAATTGGAGTTATACAGCCATGGTCATCTGCCCAGAGTAAACAAACAAGCTCGGCGTGAGTTTACTAAGAACATGTGTTTCCTTCCTTTTTCGGTGGTGAACACAAGATTTTTAGATACTTGAATGAAGCGCTGAATAGCAATGCGCCTTGTAGTGACTATGAAGCAGTTGGATTAAAATGTATTGATCTTCCCGAAAATTACGTGCCAATATACTAGTCCGCCACGATATGAATGCGTGCGGTGGGAAGAAGAACTAAACATTTACGGAACAAGAGGGCAGGGCATCGGAAGGACAGTCATGTAAAGAGAACACCCGCATTTCTGAGGCCTGCAAAATGTAGTCATGTTTTCGTTGTGCAACTGTACATTCACTCCCTTTCGATGGCGTTAGGCAGTCCTTCTCCAAGCACATTCATAACGTGGCCGACTAGTATACATACAAAATGTATTAAAAAATTCAGCTTCCCAAAATTGGAGGCTTCCATAAACAAAGTATGCTAAATAACAGCACAATGTGAATACATATTTGAAATTTTAAAGAATATGTATATCTGTAAATAAATTGCAACTCATAAACACTTTTATTTTTCTGCAAGTGTTTTAATTACATAACTGTTTACCTACATAGTTTTAATTTTTATACATACTAACAGGAACATTTAAAACAAATTTTCTCTGCTTGAAAGAATTTAAGCTGTCATATATGTTAAGTAACATTCAAATGTATATTTATTGCAAATACATTATGTAGCATACATATTTTAGCAAACTAAGCTCTGCTAGTGTTTAGAGGTCATCTAACAACAAAGTGGTGTATTGAAATGTTATGCAGTTAACGTTGATTGCTGATCTTCCTAAAAAAGTACACTTTTATGCAACACACACAGAAGTCAGCTAGTAATACTAAAGATACTAATGGGATAGATTTTTAATTCATCATGCATTAATTTAAACAACTCTCCACCTGTTTAACCTTGAAACCCAAGAATTGAAAAGGATAACCCAACTCTTTGTTTTATTTACGTTGAGCCACGGTAAGTGAGCATGAGTGTACCAAGACACAGTGTGGATTATTGTGTTGAAATGGAGATTAAGAACACTTTTTAGTGCAAGAGATTATCTACAGTTTGTTTGGTGTATATTTTTCCTTTGTAGTTTACGTAGCTAATTTTGCACACCACACGACTAATACGTGCTGCCGTAAAATACGTAAGTATCCGCCTGTAGGGATAACCGGAATTTTGCTAGTTAAAAGTTGCAGACATTTGTTTTGCAATATGAATACACAAGTCTCGTATTTAACTCCGTACAGTTGATAACGTTTATGAATGTACATGGCTGACGTGACTCAGAACTCCGTTTAGCGTAAGGAAAGTAATCCTTTCGTAAGAGAGGTTAGCTGGTGACCTTGTAAAGCTTGCACATGTAGAAGGTCACTGGCTGCTGGTCGAGAGCGGATGAGCTCTTCTTTGACTACTGTTTCGCAACATGAATTATAAGTTCTAATTTCTACCAATTCTAGGGTACTCCATGTGCGTCTATGATAATTCTATTTTCATATTTCATTAATTATCCATAGTCAATCATTTCATTTAAAGTCTGCAGTGCAATATTTGCAGTTTTATTACCCAAAGTAACTTCATTAGGTATAAGGATCAACTAGATGTATTGTGGCTACACCCTGCGAGGCAGGGATAAAGTGAAGGAGCCGGAGAAGGTCATATGTCCGCAGGCGGACGGGATTATAAAGACAGAGGAGTTGCATATAATTTCAGTATGAAACAACCGCTCTCAATCAGTAGACGCACAGTCCCGCGAGAGGGCAACGAAGAGGTCGTTTCAGGCAGGCAACCGCGTCCTGTCGTTGCAGGGGGAGGAATTTTTCCAAAGCGCAGCGACCATGACACCTATCCACCACTAGACGCACTACGGAACCCGGAGACACTGCCTGAAAGATGAAGGGAGAGAGATGAAACAGCAGGAAATGAGGGAAAGGAGAAATTGTGGCAAAATACACCACCCCAGCAAGTAACTTCATAATTTTTAAGATAATCAGTGTCAGTCGCTCCATTTGGGCGATAATACCTATTTATAGATATGCTAGAGTGGTTTTTAAAGCGGTTAATACCGAGAATTACCAATAGATTTTTATTTACTTGTTAAGGATTTAAAAGTAAGTCTATGTACGATATTGCACTCATTATTGTTAACCACTTTTTGGATAATATTATATATGAATTGTGTATGACGTTGAATAATTGAGAACAAAGAGATATTTTCTTTCCATTTCAGGAATATTTCCGAGTGGTTATATAAAGACACAGAAAAAGACATATGAATCTACTGCACTGTATAACTGAGTTTGTTGAGAAAGGAATTCGATTTTCAAGAGATACTAATATTATAATATATAGACCTCAGAATTTACTTGCAATTCAATTTAATAATATTTTAATAGTGGTTCATGATGTTAATTACAGTTTTACTTTGTAAAATTGTTATAAATGTATTTACGGTTTGAAAGCTTATAATAATTCACACACATCTGATGTAACCTTATAACTTATACAACTAAGTCTCCATGTTCCTTTGAACCTTAATAATAGCGTAATTTCAATTCTCGGCCTCGCCGTTACCTTTCTTCACAACAGATTGAGGCGATCTGTGAGGGGTGTGACAGCTTCTCATCCGCTCTCCTGAAATGCCAACGAGTTTCTCCCGGAGAAGACTCTATAAGCTCACCAGCTAACCATGCATTAAACGGAGTTGTGATGCAGGACTTCAGCCAAGTACGTTCACAGATCTTATAAACTGTATAACACATTCTAATGATTTTTGCCGATTTAGGTTACAATATTTAAAACCTAGTGTGGGTCAGAGATCAGCAAGTGATTTGTAGACCAAACTACACTGGGGAGTGAGTGGAGATTGAGCCTTCTTGTTGTTAAACTGCACCCACCCGCAGTACGAAGTTCGTGAATCTCTTCTGTTTTACTACTGGTACAACAGTGACAAACTTATTTTAACTAAGTACAGGAACTTACAATGGGCAAAGTACATTCTGAATAAAGGGTATACAAGCATAAAATGATTATTTTAGTTGAACTGCAGCAGAATGACGACGTAAGTTGTGGTAGTAGCAACGAGGGAACATAATAATCTTGCATCAAGAGAGAATACCTTTCCTGCAGTTACATTCAGTTTTGTATAGTACAACTGCTGTGCAAATGGTTTCAGTTCATCTAAAGTATCTCGATCAACCGATCTGTTAAGCATCAGATGCTGAACACTGGATAATGTACAATTTTCTTCATCACATACTCCTTGCCCACACCATGTAAGTAGAAGAAAATATGAAAAGTAAAATATTGTATATAACATAGTGGAACACATTTTATTTGTCATATGATTTGCACCCACAGAATCTACAGACCCCTTAATAAGGTAAGCCGACGTAAATAGTGTGTTGACAAAGGAAATGCAATCACCTGTAAGTTGAAGTAAGAGGGTACTGCTATATATGCCATTGGACAAGCTTGCAATTTCAGCTAGCAAATTGTATAGTTCTCGAAGCTTGCGAACTCTCAAAAATGAAATTTCTGATAAACTTCTGTAAGGATGGCGTTTAGACGGTTCATCAAACTTGTGCAGTTCGCTGTTTATGAGTTTGGGACGATGCTTGAGGAACATAAGAACACTGAGGACCTGACTCACAGCAATATAATTCACAAAACGAGTGGAATTTGATATCAGCCAACTTACAGTGAACAGCACACCATTGTACCATGCGTATAGTGCATATGCAGTAACGAAAGCCCATGTTATCAGAATAAAAGATGGTACACAAATGAGAAACAGTGACATTTGCTTATATATATTTCGTGCTTTATCTTTCAGCAAACATTCATCCAAAATGGACATTTTTTCCAAACTTAATGCGATGCTTCTCCACTTTCCAGCTGCAAAACTAACAACATAAGTGCAGTGAGATATCACGTTACACAAAAGGTATGGCAGATGAATACCAGAGCTCACTTGCTGTTTCACAATTATATGCACATAATATATTAAGTTTCCAAACAAGAGCAGTAGTAAACACACAGCTACAACTATAGACCATGCTGCATTTCGCACCAAGGTAACACGTGACAATCACTGGTTTATAGGATGCGAGACCTACAGCTCTAGATAGAACATACAGTGGGGCAATTGCTTTCCAAAACATTGAGTTTACACCTTCATGAGAACTGACATCTTCTAGGTCACTTATTGTTTTAGCATTTGGACTGGTAAACGGTGCTTCCATTACTTCTGATGATTTTTATGTGTTGTTTGAAGAAGATGATCGCTTAAGGCTTATATGTGGTTATACATAAATCAAAGGAATAACTCATACCTAAAAGCTTTGAATATCTCGGGTACAATAAGTGCACATTCATGTTCAGAAAAGCAATGAAGGACTCGAGCTTGTAATCAGCTAAGCTTTTTTGGAAGTAACTCAACACTATCGCGGTTTTTAAACCTAAATGAACATTACAGAAACTATTTCATAACAATGACGCTTGCACTTAAGAAGAATTCATTTTCATGCTTTTTTTTCGTTTAATATTTTATGAACGTTTATCTTCACAGATGTCACATAAGTCATTTGTCGGCTTTTAAGGTTATTAAATGCATTTAATATAATTGATGTAGAAGCTTTCAATGTATCAGAAAGGTGATTTAACACACATAGGGGTTTTATTGGCATCGCCAATGGTTTCTACTCTTGTCGTTCAACAGAACTTTATGCCGGTGCATGCCAAAGCATCCAAACATATGAGATGACAAAATAAAGCGTTTGGATAGCCATTCATAAATATGGAATTGAATTTATATGTGCACATAAAGCAATCACACACAATGAAGAGAAACAATGAATTGTAAGTATCATACGTTGCACAGGAATGCCTTTCTCTCACAACAAGCGCAGTCGAAAAAGAAAAACAGTCAACTAAACTGAAACACTAATAAACACTAATCAGTTATATCAGTGGTGATATAAATAAAAAATAAAAACATATGGTCCAAAATAATTACGCTGTTCTGGCGGAAATGGAAAAATTGAAGCTTGATGTATAGCATTACTTCTCTTTTGAACACCAACAACGAAAATTTACTGCAGTGTAGACACATCCAAGTGCTTTACTCGATTTATTCTGGGTATCTTTAAGGTTAAATTTCATGAAGAAGATAAGAAGGAAACCACATTTTCGATAGAGGTGTATGGATCGGACAAAACGCGTATGAGATTCAACAGAATCTATTTAGGAATCCCACCTCAAACAGTGCTAAAACAATCGAGAACACACGTTCCAGAGCTTGATCACGATACTCTAATGCGATCAAACTAAAGCTTGCGATTGACCTTAATCCCATATGTTGGATTGAGGTATTGTGGTACTCACATGCCAAATCCCACAATCCAAACGAAAGGTTCATTTTGGACCCGTTACTCCACACCAACGTACTAGGCGAAAAATGGGTACCAAAATGACTTTTACTAAACCTATAGAAGGCGCATGGTAGCTCTATAAATGGCAAAGTCAGTGACCACGAAAGTATAAATGTTTCTTGTAGATGGGCGAAACCGGACCAATAAAGTTAACAGAGAACTTCTGGAACTGCTGAGTCGTAAGTCGGTGGCTAACATGGTCCAAATGGTAGCTTACTTGCGTTGTAGTGAAACAATTCAGTTTAGCTATAACGAAAATCTGAATACCTTAACGCTAGCTTTTATACTGACGGCTTTCTATTTTCGGGGAGAAAACTGTGATAATAATCAAATATCATGGTAAAAAGCTTCGAGATGACCATGATTTTAGGTTTACACACACAGGTTGATTAGTAACAAAGAACAGCAAAGGAAACGGCGCAACAAAGTGTTCTTGCACCCGGCATTAACTTTAGCATTTCTAATGTGAATTTGTGAACATTTAAAACACCCCACCGCGCCAATCTTAATAGCTTGCGTGACAAGCTAATTCCAAGTGATAGCTTAATCTTGACTCTGTTCCAATATATGCTGAACTTCTCAACCCCACAAAAAAAACCCAGCTCTCTGCCTGCGATTATCACGTCCTTCTGGGACCCTTTGTTTGCGGGTGGTAGGCCAGAGCTTGCCGATGCAGTTTTTCTGTCGTCTTGGAATCGTTAGGAACCCCGTCCTTGCTAGTGCAAAACGTCGTCCGGATGTTGTCGACCTTCGCATTTTTTCTTCATCACTTCCTCCCAGAGATCACGTTGGAAGCACAAAGCGCTCACTATGACTTACATGTGGTGCTGTGCTCCAGTCACTTGAGGCACCTCGTTTGACTACTCCTAACTCCTATCCTTTCTCTTGGTCATAAGCCTTTCCTAGGAGCTCCTTTCTGTGAACACATCCTCTCCAGTGATGGTATTATGCACCTTCCCTTTCTTTACCAAACTTCTCTTTATTGTGTTGTGCTTAAATCAAGTGGTTTCCGTTGATGTACGCATGTCCTGCATGTGAACGAGAACATTTCCATATCCATTCCTATCTCACTCTCTCATTGCCTTTTGCTTAATGTTTGGAATTTAAATCTTTACTTCGCCTTCCTCCTCTAGGTGTATGGTTTTTCTATATACTACTTAGGTTAATTAACTCCTGCCTCGCCGCAAGAGTCCTGTCCTGCGTAGACTTCCACTTGTGTGCCCTTCGGAGTTTCTTGAATGAAAGTTGCTGGGTCACTTAACACTCCCCCTCCTTTTAAGATCAGGTACGGAACTCATACCATAACACATAACCCTTGGCCACAACTCCACAGATACCTCCTTAAGTTCCAAAATTTGGAGTTGTCCTTTGTTACAACTGACTGCGTGTACGATGTGATCAACCAAAAGTATTATGAACTCCTACGTTCTCGTATGGCTATAGGGGTAGAGCGGAAGGATACAGTAGGTTATACCTGTGGCAGTTGTCTAACGTCGCGCTCGCCTAGGAGTAGGACTTACACTGAGAATTAATAATGATGGATGGAGGCTAACTCCTCTGAAGTATTGCGACATTTCAGGCACAGAGGCGGTTCCTGTGTCAGCACAGGCCGGGAGATAATTTGTTCTTCCACACAAGCCGTGTATTGGATAGGATTGGAAAAGTAGAATCAGGCGACTGAAAAATTCAATGCCATAGTGGTTCAAATCCCGGCTATGACATTGAGTTTTTCAGTCGCCTGATTCTACCCTTCCAATTAGTGTTTTTATTTACCTCCTTGCGGCAGGCTAACGGCGATGGTTCCGGCCAAAATTCTTATAACCACGGCCATTCCTTTGAGATAGTAGTGCGGCTCCTCAGTCCCACGTAGACTACATGGCGACACTTCGTTTCCTTTCTCATGCCTAGCTGTTAACAATAAGCTCTATTTAAATGGGTCTATGGATGTAGCTACAGTCTTTGACAAAACAATAAAACCGTTTGTTTCTCTGTTACGTGTTCTTCGGAAGAAGTCCATTACATGCATATTCTAAGGACCAGTCGTATGGCCCTCACTCTTGATAAATTGATTGGTGTACTTCAAACCTCATCGGACCCTTCTCAAAGCGAAAACTGATAAACAGATAGACTTGTCGCTGAAATAAATATCCGTAAATCGTATAAAGGTGTGGCTTTTACAAACGAATCACATTTCAAACTGAAATTAATGTCTGATCTAGAGGGTGAAACACCTGTTCATAACGTAAAACGCAGGTTATAAGAGCAACCAGTCCCTACTTCTGCCCTAAATTTAACTTGCATAAGACTTTATTTACTAGAGAGTATTTCAATTGATCCTTTAACCTCGGTGTATGCCCGTAAGTGTCCACATCCGATAGAGTGTTTCAATAGTCAAAAGCTGGTCAGACCACCTCAGATCAGAGCACTCTGTTTATATGCCATATCAGCATAAATCTATTGAGTGTAGTGTCTGCCGTACTCGTGAGAGTCGTCCTCCGTGATGTGTTGGTTACCATGCTAGCTTCTAGTTCCCGAGATCGCGGGTTCAAATCCGACGGAGGGCGATGGATTTTTTTGGGGGATGTAAACATTCTTAGCGTGGTTCCATAGGAAGGAAGATAAAGCTGGTGGTCCTGTGTCGTAGAATTACGGCACGTAAAAGAACCTCAAGCCTGTTTAGGCCTTTGAGCAAAATTGTTGGTATTTCAAGCCAATATAGAATGGGACGTTAAGGACCATAGCAGTTAAAAGCGTCCATAAATAGAACCCAACTTAATTTGTACTCTTGAGATTAATCAGAACATTTCAAATATTGTTCTTGGTTGCCCCACACATCCGATTGTTTTGTCTGCTATAATCCAGACTCCCTGCACTGTAAGACTGCTGAACACATAATCTCCTCTGCTTTGGATACTTCATTTCTGACAGAGCTATAACTCCGACTAAGACAGGTATAAACCGACTTTTACACTTATTGTTTGAACCACCGTCTCAGTACATAGTTGTTCTCTACCTCCAACTCCATATCTCTAAGTATTTTCAAGAGACAATGTCACATAGTTGTGCGGCATCGCTTTTTCCTACCTCCACTGAAGGAACATAAAAGCGAAAATCAGACTTCTTCTGACAAGGATGCAAGTTCTTCAATGGAAGCGACAACTGTGATTTCAGCGTTCAAGTAGTGAAGCACACATCGCGAGTAAGCTAAAATCCCAACAAGATACTCCTCCCTTTGTAGTTTTAATGACAACCATCCCGTATTGAAGAGTAACTAGTGCTTATATTCAGATACTTCCGCTTCTCATCTGTCTTCAGAAACTGCGCCATTGGATAAACAACCACTTTCTTTAGGGGGTACACCTCATATGCTACTAAAGCTTCTTCCCACGGCGGTGTTGCAAATTTGGCTCATTGTTTTGTCCTTTCCAAGATACTTATCGTCACTATCACCCCTCAATCCCACCCAATATAAATACATAACTTTGTTTTACTAAACTTAAGCTATCCCGCGCACATCGTATTGACTTGGTATTTTGTAGCCATGTCAGTAGAAGTAGTATGTAGTCTGTTGAGTCTTCGGAAAGTCTGAAATGAACCTTGTGGAAACCGTACTCTTGCATTTTGTTGGCATAGCCTCTGCGTCACCATCTGCCAGTATATAGCTTTTCCAAAGCTGACTTTTCTATTTTAAGAACCCTATCCATCTGGCTGACGAAAATTTTGAAAATGTAAATGCCATGGTGAATCATTTCACTGGTGTGCTTTTAGCTACAAGCTACTGTATTCCATTACTTAATACAATTGCAATTTGGTGGAGCACATGCTTGTGCATGGAAAAATGCCCTGTAAATTATTAAGGCTCATTTAACAAAGAAAAGTTTCATTGTTTATTAGTTGCGAGGAGAATCATACCAGAAATTAAAACAGCATCCCGGAATATGTAAATGTTCTCCATTTAGTACAGCATGCTCTCCACAGAAGTTTTACCAGAACGTAATAAGAAAAATTAAATGTAATTTTCTCCTTACATCGGTGGTTTGTTGCATTATTAATTCGCTCCTGGAGCGGTCGGCACACCTTTAGAGACTGTTTTTGAAGTTAAATTGTATTCTGGAGATAATTGTCTTCAGTCTCTTGCTAATAATTAATTTAAGGTTTGCCATTAATGTTGTAATGCCAAATTTACTCTTCTAAGCTTCAGGTGGCATTGAATTCTCTAAGACACAGAGCCTCTGAACCTGATCATGCTTATACAATCCTGTTATAGCACCTTCGTTAACCACTTTGCTTACCCATCTAAAGCTTCAGAATAAAGATTCAATTTTCAATTCGTGACCTGAGGCTTGCTTATTCCTCTACACATTCAAATTATAAACTCGTTTAACCAAGAAGCTCTTTAGAAAAGTTTCTTAAGTCGGTCACTAATCACCAGTTAGTGTGTGTCTTTAAATAATGCAAAAGTTTATCTAACATGCATAGTGGCTAAAGACCGCTAAGCTTGACATCAGACCACGTTGTTTCTCTGATCACCGCCATTTGTACTGCGCCTGCGCTTGGTAGCTTTTTAGTTTGAAGTCATAGTATCCTTTGTGCATTAAATTCTTGGAGTTCTCGAGAGTTGTTTCCCTTGTTTATTAAATACTATCTGGCCGAAAACTGCTTTAGAATAAGCACGAGGTAACCGTTTCAGGATGACATATACTTGAAAATAAAGTTAGCCTGGTTTCAGTATTAAATGCATAATTTCTTTTCATAGTAATTAATAGTATTGCTGATAATGATTGTCAACTAGTCCACACATGCTTGTTTCTAGATGAGTCATTATTTACAGCTACAACTTAATCAGAGCTACTGAGTGGTTAGATCAGGTTCAAGTTGTCTATATCTAAGATCGTATTTGTTGATTTCGGCCTCAAGAATATCCTACTCGCAGATCTAGGCTTGTTTCTAGTGGGTGATCTGTTATCCTTTGTTCCCTAGACGGTATATCTTAGCCTCTACTTTGATCAGTTGCTTATATTGAAGCCTCAAATTTTGCATTTATGTAGGTGGTGTACCTCCCCTCACTTCACGATGTAGTCCGTGACTCCACATTTGTGGAACCAGCATACTTTCTCTTCTTCGTTAAAGTGTACATTACGGGGTGTTGTCTATGGTTCTTAGGAGGCACAACGATCAAGTCTCTTGATTCTGTTTTCCATGTTGGTATTCTTCTTCTACAGGTACTACTGCATTAGTTGCATAGAAGCGAAATTTGCTTGGTTCTGTGAGAACTGAATCGTTTACCTGCCTCTTTCTCAGCTCCGAATTGGTGGTTTGATATCTGCATTGAAGTTCGTTAATAACTGAGTCAGACAGGACTTTCTATGGGGAATTAGTGTAATTCCGCTTAATGTCCTAAGCTACACAATAACCTGTGCTTAAACGTCTGTATACCTCTAATCCCTCACTTCCGTCACTCATTGGTTGGATGTTCGTTTTAGAATTCTGTTCTAGGTGACTCTCCCTGAGGCGACGCTTTAGTCTGCTGCATATCAGTGCCCCGGAAATTTCTCTAACAGTCATTAACCCCCAGCCATCAACATTAAACAAACATGCTACCATTCCTATCATCCATAGTAGGTCCTTTGAAGATCGTCATCTTACTCTCAGTAGCATTTGATCTACATCGGTGGATCTACCAGTAACGCTTCAGAAATATACTCTGATAACAGTACCGTACCACACGTTCCTATTAATTACATGTTTTTAGCAGAATCTTTACGGACGAACTGGCCGCCATTCATAAGGTTCTGCAATGTATACAGTATTCTTCTATCACACAATATGTCACCTGCAGCGACAGTCCCGGTTCTATATCCGTTTGTACACTATAGATACACTTGTGTAGCGTATGTCATTTCATGTCCTCAATCTAGTGTCCCTCCTGTTTTACACAAACATGCTTCGCCGGAGAGAATAGAAAACGTCCTGCAGAATGATGCGATGGTTACTCGAGTTATAGGATCGTTAGCTCTAGAATATACTCTAAAGGCAAGTTTTATAAACATACCCCTCTATCTTAATGTATTTCCTTGCATACAACCCATTAACTGATTTAATTAGATTCAAACTATTTTGGCTTCCAGATTTTGGTTCAACTATAGTTTTATTAGCGTTTGAAGTTAAATTATTTGTTTCGCAACGATGTCATCCATTCAACAGTAAGGCTTTTATACCATTCATCTTTTAAATTCAATCACTTTAAACAATGCCACCATGTATTATTGTATAAAATCTTGAAACTTAATTCATTATTAATTTATTTCTTATTTTAGTACTAACATCGTGTTTTACGGTTTTATTTTATTGAAGATTGATTGGCTTTGAAGGATTTAATAATTCTCGTATGCTTCTTTACCTGCCAATCGTTGAGCCCTAAGTAGTTTAAGAGCATTTTAGGAGTTAGAATCGCTATTTTATTTCACATATTGTTATTCTTGATCTCAGAACATTATTGTACAAATTACTGAATAAACTGTTATCCAACTCACCTTAAGGCGAATTGGTACCTGGAGTTTTTATTTTCGAGCATCTTGATTGTCTGGACATGTCATAGTGGCGACATACGAGTACTTTCGTTTTTGTGCTAAACAGAATTGAAGCTAACAATGAGTTGCACATTATCACTTTAAAAGCTAATTGTCTTAATCAGCGTACAGAATACTTAGGTTTCACAGGATCTGCAGTATCGCAGGTATGAGTCACACAGCATATTTAGATCCCAGTATGCTTTAACACCAGACCTCTTATACCGTTACATTTCGACACCTAGGATCTTCATAAATCTTCCTGAAAAAGGTCATAGTGCAAGGTAATCGGAAGCTAGATTGACTTCATCAATATTACACGGCTGGTAACCCGAGATGCTCTGATCAAAGAGCACGCTATCTTGCTTTCCTAAACATCCTTAAGATTTCAGGTGATCAAGAGATCTACAATGCACCGTCAACGAGATTCAAACCCTAATATACATTAGATCTGTTTACGTTTACTTTCAAAATTGTAATCCCGGTTCATATTTCGCACTGTCACTCTATTGTCCTGTATACATATTTGTATTCACCACCTTCTATTAAATTCAAATTCAAAGCTAAATAAAAATTCCAACATTCATATACACAGTATCTATTTCACTAATAAGCACAATAGCTGGAAATACAATAACAAAGCCATTGACTTGACAATTTAACTTTTACTTATTACCTAACACGTAACACTTAACGAAACATACTAGTATATTGTGTAATCATTCGCGCAGGTATTTAAACTTTTGCGCTTAACGATGTTTATCTTATCTTCACAATTATTTTGTTTACATGTGTATTAAGTATGTTTATGTGTTTACACGAGTATTAGAATGTAAGCATTTTCACATATGTCGACACACCGGTTATTCCAGCTCCCGCGTTTTATTACTACTTCCTCTATTTTATCACGAAGACCGTTTGAAACTTGGCATAAACATCCGGAGTGTCAAGAACTTTACAATCTGACATTCGGCTTTTTAAGTCCGAAGTAGCCATGTTTTGAATAAGAGGTTTTTGACGTCATCGCAATAGGAAAACATTCAAGGATATGATTGTTGGAGATCACTTGGCGAGCCATTTATTGCATTCTAACGGACAGAAACCGTAGTGCAGTGCGTGTTGAATGTTTATCTAGAAATAAGAAGTAGAGCTAATGTTCTGCTGAAAAGGATGTCAGAAAAAGGATGTTTGGAAAACGGAATTCAGAACCTCCTTTTAATGGTTGATAAATAATTGTCAAGAGTAGTGTGCTGAAAGTGCAGTGGCTAATTTTCCACCTGTACTGCCAAATCACTACACATATCTATTAGTGGCTGGTATGCCCTTGATGGAAGAAAACGTTTAACAAAATAGAAATGTCCGTAAGTTGTACAATTGTTCTTAATAAGTGTCTTCTCTCAAGCGACAAAACTCAAGGGAGGCGCCCAAAGTTAGGCCTGGAATATTTGCTTCCCAAACTTCCATTTCCAATTATTATTTCATTTCACGTCGGATGTGTTACTTTATTTATTCCAGCTACACTTGTAGACACTATCCTTAGGAGGAGTAAATGTTGTAACCGTCTTTCACCTGGATCTGAAATTGGGTCGTTCTTGTGTTGTTTCTTTATAAGTTAATTTTCTGCCACCTCAAAGAAATAGAATTGCTATTATCTATGTACGGTTTGTGTATATTTCGTTTACTGTAGCGTCCTTTAATTCTGTTTTAACGATATTTATTTGTACTACTTTTAAATAATCCAAAGGGTATAAGGCTTTTTATGTTGGAATAGTATTGGGCTTTCATAGTAAAGCATGTTGCTATATTTATTAATCTCCCTTTACTTTTTCTACCACTTACTCAGTACGTAGAGAAGGTATCGCACTCCATCTAAAATTTCGATATCAAGATTCACCAGAAAAACATGTTTGTAGGACATAAACTCCCCGACCCCAAAAAAAAACACTTTTATAGAAATGTTCTGTGTGTGATTATGAACTGCATAAATCCAAAAACGAAAGGTCCGATAAATACCAAACCTGGCATTTTGGTTCTATAGGTTCCCAATATTCAACATAAAGATTTTCAAGAAAATCCCTCCACCCCAAACTACCCTTTAGATGGAACATTTTGTGATTTTTTTTATTTTCTATAAAACGCCTATAACGATTTTGATTTAAATACAAGTATACTCACATGACAAATAACATGTACCTATGTCTTGAATTTTCTGGGAAGAGCCCATGAACTCCTCTTCATTCGAAAGGAATGTAGTGTAATTTTAAACGTTAAGCGATAGACAAAAACGTTTTACACAACGAATATAGCTAATCTATTTCTGGGATATCCGTTTATAATTGTTCGAATTGTTCATTATTTGGTCATTCCTGTGATGTAAACATTCAGTTGTTTCTCGTGATTGCATGGAAATAATATGGAATGTTAAGCAGCGTATAGCGTCCAGTTTATAAAACATTTGTCTATCGTTGTTTTCTTTGTACTTATAACGAAATGTGTAATGTAGCTATTTCTGCAAAGGATTTATTTGGATTAAAATGTAGTAGATAGAAAAATAAGATTCAGAAACAGTAGATTGTATAGCCACTAATAAAGATAGAGAGTAGAGAGGATAATTTGAATGTATCACATTAAACTTTTTAATTTTGAAGTAAGGTTTGTAGAGTTACTACTCTGCGTTAGCCATTCGGTGTAGAAGCATTACAAATTCTCTTTACATGATATGGAAAATTTGAGTTGTGAGATCTGAAAAAATGTATGAGGATGAGCTGAAATTGTCATTTAGCTTATCTTGTGTATTTCTTTAAAAAATTTCTCTGATAATTGGTCATTAAATACCTTCATTACAGTAGATCTGTAGCTCAGTGCACTGTTCGCTATTCAAAAATTCGGAACACAACAGTTTAAGTTATAATCTGTGACTGCTCCTTGTTACTGGGTCGTTTAAATCCAACACGCTTCTCCTCACTGCCACCTACATTTATTAGTGTGAGATTATACTAATCTATATTTCTCAGGTTAAATTAATGTTTCCATGAAACCTAAAGTGTTTCTGTGTGGTAGTGAGATAATCTGTCCCGCATTAGGGAAAACAGATTTTTAAAACCTGTTCTTGGGCGAGCAGTCGCTTAGCAGTCGCAAAGCATGTGCCTGGATGTTTCTTTTTCTTCTTCACAGAAGCGACATTTATTTACACTCATCTTGCCCATTTTACAGAGATGATCCCTGAGAGGGCAGTGTCTATGAGGTGGCCATTCACTATCCCCAACTCATGTTTACTGAATGTGAGGATCTCTTTTGGTCTTTTAGCTGAGAGTTCTATAAGCTCTTTGACATGATTTTACTTTGGTATCTTATCCCAATAGTTTTAACATCTTTTAAACTCCCAGACGTTTATATTTTCATTTAGATAGCAACCTCATACCCCTCATAAGTGTTCAGCGCCAGTGGTTGGAGTGTTAGGTTCCCCTTGGCTAGGCTATCACCAATTCTATTGCCTTCATGTCCTGGCAATCACATTAAGGTAACTGTATTTCTATTCGCCAACTATTTTAGTGTTTGTAGGCAGTCCCATACAAGCTTTTGCTCAACAGTGTAAGCACTGAGATCCTTTAATGTAGCCAGGCTGTCTGACAAAATACCGGGTGTTCAGCTTTATCCGTGATTTCCGTCCAAGAAATTTCTTCATCAATACCATTGCTGATGAGGCGATTTGAATCCTGTCCCTCTAGCTGCAAATATCGTGATCAAATAATAATGGCTCTAATAAGAGGATAGGTAAACATATTTACTATTTAAAACAAAGTAACATATCTAGAATATTATCAGAAAAATACATTTGGTTTTAATTCTATGATAAACATAAAATAGAGCTAAGCACTCCATTAGTAATATCCGTAAGGATGTAACAAGTGAGGTTAGGTTATTATCGACGAAACATATAGGACTGATTACTTCATAAGATTTTGTTACGTCATAAGGTACAAAATCTTCCGTAAAACTATAGTACTTAACTTCCGTGTGGTACTTGCGGAATTCCCCCACAGGTGCCACTTCCTCGTCTCCTGGTATCCAAATGCACAAATACATGTTGGCAAAATAGGAATAAGAAACTCCACCAACGACTAACGTCATAAAAAGCACGCTAAGCTTAGGTTAATTAGTAACTAAGAGTACATCAAAGTACGCTCGCTTCGCTCGCTCGCGTGCGTTTCTTAGCCATGTTTGTGATTCATTATTTATATAAGCTTAGGTTTCTGGTTCACGAGAGGTTAGATTAGACTTAGATTTTTATATATCAGCTTAGATTAATTATCCTTTAGCCACATCCTCCGCAAGCCATCGTTGTTGTCCTTATAGCATAATCATGCTATAAAAGCAAATTGCCTAAAAAGGGAGGGTAGGTGGGCTACACGTTATTCCCCCAATTTTAGTAGAAGAAGCTGAAGAAGAATTTTAACAATGCGTTAAAACATAACAATCATGCAGATTTGCCTAACTATAAAAGTTTATAAAATCCCTACATACAGATGCGTACTATCGACAAAATGGCGAAGTTTGTTATCGTTAACCAAGAGTTTTACAATAAAATAATGGATCCTTAAAACGGTGGACCGATGGGGTCACAGACTCTGGAAGGTCAACATCTAGTTCTAAACACAATCCTTAGGTAATCTTACTAATCCTTTTAGCCTTTTTACACTATTTAACAGGAGATTTAAGTACTATACCTACACCGTAACATTATTCAAATGTAACATAGTCTCAAGTGTGAACGTTGGTGACGTTCTGTGCTATATTCAGTATTTGGAGGTTATGTGTAGTTTAACAACGGTGAAGCTAATGACACAACAATCTTCGCGATTTGGGAAGGAGGTGCCGGTGATGACGAGATTAGTAGAGGCCTTCAGAGCTCCCATATCTAATCTTAAAATTTAGTTTAAACTATTTGAGAATATATTCATAATTTGTGCTTGTTTACAATGTGGGTATACTCGAAACCAATGCGCAGATAAACTCACTTTTATCACTGTCTCTTGTCTGGGTACGACGCAAAGCAGCTGCATGACATTAGAAACAAGTTTTGGTCGAATAGAGAACACGTCAGTAGAAATAATTCGTTTTCTAATTGAGCACTTCTAACTGTCATTTATAACTATTGTCAGTAGCAAAATGCGAGCTGTAATGGGAATGTTTTCCGAATAACCTACTCATGTAAAGCATTCTAATATTTCTAATGACTAATAACACAATTTTTCAGGTAATTGACATACGTGCAGCAATTCAGTTATACCTTAGGTTGACAGTTTTTATAATTAAGTTTTCTATTTATGGACGCTTTTTAACTGCTATGGTTCTTAGCGTGGCATTCTATATTGGGTGTGAAAGACTGGAAATTTTATTCAGAGGTTTCTATTTAGGCTTGAGGTTCTTTCACGTGTCGTACGACACAGGACCACCGGCTTTACTTCCCTTCCGAAGGAAGCCATTCTAGGAATTTTAGGTCAGAAGAATTGCATCGCCCTCCGCGAGGTTTGAAACCGCGACTTCGGGAACTGGAGGTACATGGTACAGCTAGACCACGGAGGGCGGCAAAAGACAGTGACGATGGTAACAGTTAAAAAGTAATTTTCAACACTTGAATTAGCAAGTATTTTAGGAATATAATGAGAGAAATCAGGTTAGTGCGCCAACTGTGTTAGCATAGAAAACGAAAGATACCGTAAACTCGTATGATTGAAGCACAAGTTACAATTTTGCACAAAAGGTGAACTTATACATTTCCATACTGCTACCTTATCGCAACAAGTCACAGCGTTTGTGCATATATTATATATAAAGTAGTTATAAAATCATAATTTTGCCTCAGAACTTACTTCTTAGCATTCATAATTACATCACAGTATCGCAAACAGTTCAAATTAGAAGTAGTAATAATAGATTAAGAGCAACTGATTTGAAAACAATGCGAAATTGCATACAAATATCAGCAAAAAAAAGCAGTGATTACGTATCAAGCTGGCCATGGATAACTCAATGTAGGTTCACGAGTCAACAATGATGTCATTCTTGCTCTATTCATGCGCGGAAAACCACGAACAAAAAGAACACCCTGTATAGACTCTGGTACCATGAAGGCCTTGATTCTGTAACTGTTCATGATCTGAAAGTCCGTTAATTAGAACTGCATTTTTTGTTACTCGTTTTTAAAGTATAATAAGGTGTTTCATTTGTTTTTGAATTCTAGTTGAAAAACTGACTATGCCTAGGATTGTATTTTCTTCATACCGATAGAATTTGTTCACTTTGACTGGTGTGTGTATCGAAGTCTATATTAAAATCATCACGGAGCATAACTCCAGGTTTGTTTTACACAGATATTTTTGTTAAATACATTTCCCATTTATAGCAACCACAACGTACTAAAACTGGAAGTGTATAGAATAAATGGAACATAACCTTGGTAAAACACTGAATTTATTAACTGCTTTCCAAACCTTAAATATCATAATTTAAACACCATACAATAGACAATACAAGTTTGAAAATATAGTAAATGTCAATATAAGAAATTTTCATTCAGTAATTTTAAAATTTACAGCAATAACAATTACAAATAGCAAAATATTAGCATAACAACCACTTTAATTTTCTATAAGAATCTTTCAAGAATAAATCTTTAACATAAATATTGATATTTTGACTTTCGAACTGTCTTTCACATTTGGATGTAATAAATGCATCACTCTATTAGTGGAAACTAACAGTTCATAAAATAGCTGCTACAAGAAAAGCAAGTTCCCTTCTTCCTTTATAGTTTATGGCCTTTACAAGCCATTGCATTTCACAGTAAATATTGAATGAATTAATGTTAGTTATTTAAACGGAAATATACGTACATTAATTCCTATTCCTTGTCCAAAGCTATCTGATCGTATGATTTTATAATACCTACACAGCATAATAAAGCGAGACAAAACATTACAAGAAATAGCCAAAAAGAAATAAAATAACTAGAAAAAGCAAAACTCGTTAAAAGAAACCGCTCCCGCAAGATAAAAAGTAGGACAAACGTATTCAAATATAGCAGCTCAAATAAAACAACCCAGAGAACAACTGCAACAAAGAACAGTTAAGAAATAAATAAATACATCTGCAATTTCCGAGATATCCGTTATACATGATTTAAATTGTTCACTACTTTGTCACTCTTTTTCAGTCCTGTCAACATTCAGCTATTTCTCGCGGTTGCACGGAAAGGGTGTGCAATTTTAAGGCCAGTATATAGCATTCAGTTCTTAAACATTTGAATATCGCTATTCTCTTTGCATTTAAACGAAATGTGTAATGCAAATACTGCTGCAAAGGTTTATCTGAATTAAAATGAAATGGGTAGGAAAATAAGCCTTTCTACCTATGAAGAATAATTTGAATACCCAGTAACAAGTGATAGGAGGTAGCGAAAGTCATGTGAATATAACACATCAGATCCTTTGATTTGAAATTACTGCAGAAATATTACCAGAACTATCGTTAGATGTTGTAGAGATATTTCCGCCTGATTAAGCATACACAAAAAGGGACTCTGTTTATAATATAATTTGGGAATAATTAATAACTAATTAACATACAATATGATAATTTTCCATAAATTTAAAGCAACCCGATTTAAATCTGCATTGATCGAAAGCCCTTCTGAAGTTGTAAATATATTTTAAGTTTCAATGTCATTGTCAAATAAATAAAGGCTTAATTGCTAAAAAAAACTGAAGATTTTGGCAAAATAAGAGTAGCTTCATTTCATACTCCATTATGTTTTCCGAGCGTGGGCCCATAAAAATCGAAAGCTCCGTTTGTACTTCTTGGGGATGAGGCAAGTTTTTGGAGTAAATAGACGCTATGAGGCAACGGACTTTTCTTACAGTTAGGCTTTGAATTTTCAACTAGGGAACCAATAAACGTAGAGGATAAGTATTAGAACCAATGAAAAGATAAGACCAGTGACATGTACAAAATTTGGAGGCGAGCAGTGACCGATATATGTTAACGCGAGCGTGGATTTAGGACAGTGTGTCATGATTCTTCTTTAAGGTAAACGTAGCACTCAGGGTCAGAAAAGGACGTTAAGGTCCGAAATTTGTTAAATGCCGCGCAATTATAGAATTGAATAGCTATTTATTAAAAGAGCAGAAGTCCAAAAATGCAAATTTTAAAGGAGAAGAAAAAAAACAGTTTTTTTGCAATACTATGTACGTTGCACCTTTCTTTTTGGACTCAACAACTTGTTTTGGCATAAGACTTTATATTGTAACTAATTTTAAAGTGTAACATTAATTTAGGTAACAAATATGGTCTTAATTTACCTTGGGACGTTTGCCCTTTTAACAAATGGGGTTTGATACAAATATGTTTGCTTTAAAAGTTACATAAAGCACATTTCATTCATAAAATCATGATGAAATATAAAAAAACGTGTTACTGAAGGAAAACGCACACAAAAATTATTGGGTAATTTGAAAATTAAGATTTTATTTTCCGTAAGAATATGAATACACGCAGAATTTTGTGAACTTTTACAGAAAATACATTGTGCAATCAATATTAATACAGTTTATATATGAAGAATGCATGCTTTTATGTTCACAACTTCAGAATGTTAATTTATTATTTCTTCAAAAATGCATCTATAAATGTCTTCAATGTATGGGATAACTTTTTTCAAGTCGTTGGCTTTTCCTCCTTCAATGGTAGTTTCTCTTCGGGGTATGCCGCTGAATTTGGGAGGTGAATGTTGATGTGAGCATTGTGGCGAAGGATGAATGTGTTTTCAGTTAACCCATTTGTGAAATGTCTTGCATTAACTGTCCCTGGATGCTGATTATCGTACACGAAATGGTAAAAGTTATTAATTCCAAAGCATACTTGTTTGTCTCGACCGATTTTTGAATTTTCGACAGATACAGGATTTTTCCTATAATATTGCTGCCACCAACTCTTGAAATTGTATATTATAGGATTGGCTGTACCAACTTCGACCACTGTGAATTTCAGAGAGGCACTACTTCGAATTATCAGTTCAGAGAGTTGATGAATTGTGTAAATTCGGTCACGTTCGGAGGTTTTGGGTGAAATAACTTTTCCAGCATGATTACGACATTCTTTATCCATTAATCTAGCCATTTTAATTATATTTCGTTTATATCCACTATTATTAGCTCTTCGTATTCCAATAAACTCTTCATCTTTGTCTTCAGAACCACTCATCTTGAACAACAACTGATATCTGTGAGAATGTGTTATATGAACAAATCAACAATGAACAGCATTGCATTATTGTGCACCATTTACTACCTTTGTTTTAGCAGGTTAACCAGCTTTGAATATAATCAGAAATAACATATATTTCTGTTAAAAAGCCAGAAGTGCAGGGCACCCGCCCTTTTAACATAAACCATTAGATTTTAGAGACGAGTTTAACCATTTGTACTGGGATTCTTAAAGCCATTTTAAGACATAACGATGTGTCTATGGTAGGAGAACATATATTTAAACAAAAATGGGTGTTGAAAAAAATGTGACTTCCGCTCTTTTAACAAATAGCGATTCAATTATGAAGTGATGCAGGTGAAATATTTATATAATGTACTAACGGCATTCTCGGATATAATTATATCCAAGCTTATAAACGAGTTAATGTAGCCAAGCGAATCTAAAGAACGGTGATAGAGCACCGAGATATTAAATAACTAGCCGGAGAAAACTTTAGTGTTACAAGAGACCATAGTGGGAAGCCAGTGTTAAAATAATCACACGTGTTAGGGAATACGAATGAATCTTGCAGGATGTCTAGCCTAAAGAGTGAGAAAAGTGAAAACAGTGTTTCTTTCAAGACAATATCCTGGTGTCACCACTCCCGCAATCCTACGCTGACAACAATAGTAGAGAATTTCAGGCCGATTCGCTGACAGTTGACCCAGGAATGCGACGACGATATGCACTTCCTGACTGACATCGGCGATTATCTCGAGTCCTGAAGACTACACATACAACGACGCAGAGACGAGAACGACGCAGGTAAGATACCCACAACGAGGTAGCGGGGCAAAACGCTACAATGTGACGATACTCTCAGCAATAGAATGCATCAGCATAACCTGGTTTCGGAGAGTTCAGATGCAGCCCATTAGTAGCGTAAACATGCCTCTGAAAAGATATCACTTCTACAATACACTCTTCCCTCTCCACCAAGAAACTGATCTTGTCTTGGATTAACAATACTCAGCTTCTTTTTATTTCAAGATTTGTTACTTCCTTAGAACTGATATAGTAATCACTTCGCGTTACTGCGTATATACTAGCCTTAGTGATGTGGTTATGCCCATCTCAAGTTAAATTGCTATTCCAAATATTATTACATGGTCTCATTTATTGAGATCCTTTAATATCCTCAATGTTTTCCACATGGCTTACAACAGCATACTCATAGTATACTTTCCCGTTTAATCCGAAGCATAGCTACTTCCTAAAACTGAAACGTTAGATTTGGCATGAGAAAACCCCTTCCCTGTCTGCGGCAACGGAACAGCAGGCCCCTGTTCTGGCAAAGTCAGGAAAGCTCACACTCCCTTCACAGCCAAAACCGAGAACCTTATGCTCATCATCAGCTTAGAATATTGGCTTGAGAACACCTTACAAATCTTAGGGTGCTTTGGATTGGAATACATCTGAGGTCCTGGGGTGTCTTCTACCTTTTAGTAGTCAATTTCAAGATTTCTTCTATCCTTGCAAATTGTGGCTCCTTGCGTGGATTTAGAATGGTGTTCTCGAGACTTAATATAAAAGCTTACATGTATACAAGGTTCAGGATATGAAACATTTGACACATTCATGATCAGTATTTGCATGGACCCAACTAAAACACAAGCTACACTTCCGCAAAACAGCTTTTACTCCTGACACCTATTTTAATTGAGCCCAAAAACAGTCTTCACCCTGAATGCTTTGGAATAACACACCATTCACTTTTATAAATAGAAGGCATCCTTCCCATCATACATATTAAGTCTTATTTGAAATATAAGAAAAGTTTGTTTAAATTATCCGTTTCTCTAATAAGGTCATCCATCAATGCTAATATGATATTTTGCTATCTCAGGTACTTTAGAATCGTTTGAAGATTTATGCACAAACTTCTTCTACTCCTTAATGAACTTACCCTCAGTTTCTTCCTCAACCCCCCATAAGCAGGAAAATATTTATATCCTAACTTTCTATTGAACACAACATGAAAGATGTCTACTCCAGTACGGATGTCTACATTCCCAAAGTTTTGGAAATGAATATGGAGAAGCCTTTCTTCCACTGAATCATAACTAAGGTAACTGCATAAGTACCAATAGTAGTCAAGAAACGTATAAATGTTATGAAACACCGTTATCCTAAATAATATGCATTTAGAGTACAGTGAATCTGAAAAGCAAGCTGCATTTCGCCTCCTATGTACCAACCTACAATCAATTGTAATATGGATGGGTAGAATTTAAACACACATATTATTTTAATTGAACTGTAATAAAATCACCACATAAGTTGCTGTAGTTCCCAAGACAGAACACAAAAATCTAGCGTCCAGGGGGAGCGCTTTACCGGCCGTTATCTCCATTTTTGTGTAGAATAGCTGCTGTGCAAAAGCTTCAAGTTCATCTAAAGCTTCTCGATCAATGGATCCGCTGGTCATCAGACGCCGGACAACGGATGATGTATGATTTGCTTCATCACATACTCCTTGTCCACATATAGCTAGGAAAAAGAAGGGTGTTAAGTGTATTGATGAATACAAGAGAGCGGAAATCGCTCTATGTATTCTGTCACTTGTATTCTCTGAATTCATAGGTGCCCTTATATAATACGCCGATGTAAATACTGTGCTAACAAAGAAGATGAAATCGCCTATCAGTTCAAGGAGGAGAGTAGTACTATATGTAGAGTTGCACAACTCTGCAATTTCACTTAATATATTATGTAGCTTGCGAAACTTGCGGACACTCTGAGAAAGTGTAAATTTGAATACACAGAACGCACCTTTAGTGGGCCTATCTAAATTGTTCAACTCGGTGCTCATAAATTTGAGACGAGTGCTAAGAAAAGCAAGTTCACTGACGAGCTGAATTACTGCAATCCAATTTAAAATACACGCCAGGTCTGTGATTAACCAGCTTATAGAAAGCGAGTATCCAATTTCAGGGGCCCATACATAAAATCCATATATATTGAAAGCAGAAAATATAATCAGAGGTACGAATAGCATACGACTGAGAAATACTGATGTTTTCTGATATACTTGTTGTGCTTGTTCCCTCAGCAAACATTCATCCACAACGGACATCTTTTCTAAAATTAGAACAATGTTTTTCCACTTGCCTCCTGCAAAGGAAAGAATATAGGATAGCACTGTGCAATAAGATATTACGCTAGCCACGAGAAAAGTGATGAATATTCCAACGTTGAGTTGGTATTTCACAATTGAGTACGCGACATTTATTGAGTTCCCAAAGAAGAGAATTAGTAAACAAACTGCTACAACCATAGACCAAACTGTACTTCTCTCTAAACTGACACGTAATTTAATAGTAACTTTGTATGGTGCTAGTCCAACAAATCTGGACACTAAATACAGTCGGGAAATCATTTTCCAGAATGTTAGGCTCATACTTTTTTGAGCACTTTGAGGCTCTGAGTCCCATACTGTTTTAGGGTATAACTTGATGGACACAGTTTGCATTATTTCTGACGTTGTCCCACAGCGTTGTCTCAGAAATATTCTTTAGACAATGCTCGTGCGGTTGAATAAAACAAAGAAGGTTGCTCCATACTCGAAGAATTTTATTATGGGTGTAGTTTCCATTATTTCTAAGGTTGTTCTGCAGCGTTTTATAGAGATCTTCCTTAGAAAATGCTGGTGCGGTTGAAAAAAACAATGAAGGTCGGTCTACAATTGAATATTTTTAAAACGGATACCGTTTTCGTTATTTCTGACGCTGTTCTCCAGCGTTGTCTCAGAGATCTTCCTTAGACAGTGCTCGTGTAATTGGACAAAACAAAGATGTCAGTCTATACTCCAAGAACTTAAATAACTTTGATAATTTCCATCATTTCAGGTTGTTCTGCTGCGTTGTCTCAGAGATCTTCCTTAGACGGTGCTCGTGTAATTGGATAAAACAAAGATGTCAGTCTATACTCCAAGAACTTAAATAACTTTGATAATTTCCATCATTTCAGGTTGTTCTGCTGCGTTGTCTCAGAGATCTTCCTTAGACGGTGCTCGTGTAATTGGATAAAACAAAGATGTCAGTCTATACTCCAAGAACTAAAATAACTTTGATAATTTCCATCATTTCAGGTTGTTCTGCTGCGTTGTCTCAGAGATCTTCCTTAGACGGTGCTCGTGTAATTGGATAAAACAAAGATGTCAGTCTATACTCCAAGAACTAAAATAACTTTGATAATTTCCATCATTTCAGGTTGTTCTGCTGCGTTGTCTCAGAGATCTTCCTTAGAAGGTTCACGTGTGCTTGAACAAAACAATTGAGGTCAGTCCATACTCCAAGAATTTCAATATGAATACAGTTTCCATTATTTCTGAAGTGGTTTTGCGATATTGTCTCAGTGATGTTCCTTAGACAATGCTTGTGCAGTTGAACAAAACAAAGGTCTGTCCATATATATATAGAATTTTAATATGGATGCTGTTTCCATTATTTCTGAGGTTCTTCTGCAGGTTGGTCTCAGAGACCTTCCATAGGCAATCCTCATGTGGTCGAACAAAACAATGACGGTTAGTCCATACTCGAAGAATTTTATTTCTTTTGCAGTACTTATTATCTTCAGAAGGAAGTGTCTGGTAGTGGAATGATGAAAGCAGCTAACCCTCGCACCAATTCCTTCTGGAAGAATCCGGAATGTTAATAGATATTTAGTACGCAGTTCAAAATTTCAGCCTTTCTCATTTAGAAAATTGTTTATGACACATTTTTTGCATCAATGAATGTTTTATGAATTCTTATCAATACACCTATCACAACAAAAGAGGTTTTACCTTGAAGGCTTTTAATGAGTGTGTACCAGATAGGTAGTGTCGATAACGATATGAAATATAGCTAATACATTTTCTGTAGAATATTATTAGTGTGTTGTAGATAAATTGTATTGTACACAGTAACCTGACAATGATCCACGTTAATATTGCTAATATCTTGATCATTTTATCTGAAATAATGGAAAACATTCTTATCGAGCTTCATTTATGTTAGATATTCGATTCTTATCGTGACCTTCTTGTTGTTGGGACAGTACTTCCAGTTCCAACCCGGAGAACCAGAGTGCTAATTTTAGTAGGTTGCTTAGAATCTGTTTTGTTTTCCCAGGATTTTCCTTTATTTTCCTAAGATAAACGACAGTTAGCCCTCAGCTCAATGCACCATAGGCTCTTGAAAATGAGTTAATCCATTCGGTTCACCGTTCTGCAGAACGGAGTTGTTAAAAGGGGCTTTAATGTCTGAAAAGCATATAAAATGAGAAAGAAAACTTAGTAATATCACAATATGCTATAATAATAACAACTCCAAGAGCGATTAGACTGCTCTCCATTGAATACTTCGTCCCTAGATGTTGAACACCCTGCGTTATTTATTGCGAAATATCAGTTTGTGCTGGTCTAACATTTTGGATACAGAGCTCTTATCCTCAGCCACAGTTCCACTCAAAGCAGTATCTAAGGCAGACTAATAAAGGTGTTACGTTTATTCTGTAACTGCTGCATAACTTTAAGTACCCTCTGACGGAATGGTCGAATAATTATCTAGATAATTACAGTAGGTGAAATTTTAAACGCTTTACGTCTTCTCCTTGGTCCCATAGTTATTTAATGACATGAAAGCTACAATACTTTTCACATAATGCAGATGTACTTAATATATACTGTAAGACGTGCAACTGAATAACATGAAGATTAGCCAATGCCAGAAACATATTCTGCGACCACCGAGAAAAATAACATTTTCTCTTGTTAATATAAAATAACAGCTAGTTGATTTCAAATGTAACAAACTCTGTCATTTATACGATTATTTTACGTGCCCTGCTAACGAACGTGATTACGACATAAGTATCAAGGAAATAAAGCAAGGTTTTCTTACATGACACTATTAGAAGATATTAGAATCCAGAAACTTCAATGCATGCATGTATACAATTAGAATAAAAGTTATTAAGAGGTTTTCACACTGTTCCATTACACATCTTCAATAGTTGATAAATGACAAATAAATAAATCTAACGTACGATTCATACTGTCATAAACAGGAATGGGTATCACTTTTAAGCTCTGTCTTATGTTTGCTTAAAGCGTTATGTCATTGCCATCTGCGTATACTTCTTGAAATAAAATGTAATCAGATTTTGCTATTTTCACACACCCTTTGCGGAGTACAGACATAACCGACTTTTGTTTCTATACGCATTCTCTGCGGAGTATAGGAACTAACCGACATTTGTCTCTACACGCATTCTCTGCGGAGTATAGGAACTAACCGACTTTTGTTTCTACACGCATTCTCTGCGGAGTATAGGAAGTAACCGACTTTTGTTTCTATACGCATTCTCTGCGGAGTATAGGAACTAACCGACTTTTGTTTCTACAAGCATTCTCTGCGGAGTATAGGAACTAACCGACTATTGTTTCTGCTCGTATTCTCTGCGGAGTACAAGAACTAACCGACTTTTGTTTCTATACGCATTCTCTGCGGAGTATGGGAACTAACCGACATTTGTCTCTACACGTATTCTCTGCGGAGTATAGGAACTAACCGAATTTTGTTTCTACACGCATTCTCTGCGGAGTATAGGAACTAACCGACATTTGTTTCTACATGCATTATCTGTGAAGTACAGCAACTATTCAAAGAAGGCTTTACGAATCCGTTTTGGTATTTTAATAGTTGAAGGTATTTTATACCCGGTGTATCAAGCAAGTTGGCTCCACGGTAATGTGTGAGACTCGCAATTGGGAGGTCCGAGTTCAATTCCCGTTACCCGAACCTTTCTAACCATAGGCTTTTCAGTATTTTCCCCGGGTCGGTAGAAGAATGCCTGAGCAATTTCCCCTCTACCACGAATTTCCTGTGCATCAATACCTGTAGCCAAAATTTCCTTTGATATCTTCTACCTCATCTATTTCAGGGTTATAAGAGGAGGAGGGGCGGTTGGGATGTTGCGGCAGGAGGGTGAAATTGCGATTTTGGTAAGATTTCTCCCTGGCAGTTGGCCAAACTGCTGAGATCCCATTCCTTCCTGGGAGTGCCTCGTCTATTCCTGAGACCCGCAGGTTGTGGGTGGCTAAGGCAGGGCTAGCTGATGTCTAGTGTCATGTTGGTATAGTTACAGACCCCGTCCTTGCTAGCGCGCATCACCGTCCGGATCTGGCCGCCCATCGGATCTCCTAATCATTAGTTCCGTTCAAACGTCACATTGGAGCACAAAGGCCCCACCCTGGCCTACATGCGGTTCTGTTCTCCAGTCCCAATGTCTGGCTACTCCTGACTCCTACAGCCCATGGTCGTCAGCATGGATGTGGATTTTCAGTGTTGAAAGAATTGCCAACATCGGTTGAATGGTTTTTGAGATTACCGTACATACTCTTGCACGTATAGTACGTACATAATAGTAAATTATGCAATAGGACTATAATGGTAGTAGTTAAGACGCGAAGATCACAATTTTTATACTAATGTCTTAATTACCATTAAAGTCAATTTGCACACGACTGGTTTTGTTCGAACACACTATAACTTTGAGTTTATACAAAAATACCCTACATTGTTAATTGTGGGCAATTAAATTTTGATTGGATGGCAGCACTGATGGCAGGACCTTGAGCGTGTTTGCGAGTAGTGCAACAGAGTGCAGTACTGTTGAGTCTACTCCGTATTTATTGATTTTTTGCAGGAAACGTGTAAGCAAAGCATATTGAAGCAGAGCAAACGAACTCAATTCATTGTATTACTAAAACTACAATGAACAGACCTTAGTTTATTTTAAATACACATATTCATTATTTATCTGGGCAATGAATTCCAGGGGACTGCTGCTTTGAAGATGTTACAAGGTATGGGATGCGAGAGTTGCCGAGTAAAGTCATAAAGTATTAGGGATGCCATAATAGTTTAGTTACGTCACATGTAATCGGCGTATTATAGTGTGGTCGACAGAAAATGCAAATTTTCTCTCATTATAACATTCATATGATTATTTAAGAACCATAAAGACCTAGTAGCAACTCCATTTATCTGAATTTCACTAAAATAACCACGTCGGATATCGCCGTTGCTATAAGAGTAAGAATAAGACTGTTATTGACAGACAGAACATATCCCACCGTTACCTTCAGCTTTGTGTTGACTACCTATTGTGCAAAAGCTTTAAACTCTTGTGAAAGTTTCAGTGTTTACAGATCTGCTCAGCATCAGACACTGTCAGCAACTCCATTCATCTGAATTGCACTAAAATAACCAAGTAAGTTATCGCCGTTGCTATAAGAGTACAGAGAAGCTTGTTATTGAGTGACAGCGCATTTCCCGCGGTTATCTTCAGCTTTGTGTTGACTAACTGCTGTGCAAAAGCTTCTAGCTCTTGCGAACTTTCTCTGTTTATAGATCTGCTCAGCATCAGACACTGGATGATATATATTGTCCGATTGGCTTCATCAGATGCAGCTTGTCCACCCCATGCAAGGGAAGAGAATTTTATAAAATAAACAGCTGTATAGAAACATGAAAAAGTAAATTTGTTTCCGCAATTTTCACAGATTCTCAGATGAAAGTAGGCGGCGTACGCAACATTGATGAAGTAAAGAAAATCGGCTGCCATTACGAATAAAACACAAGCTCCATATATGGATTTACTCATTTCGGCAATTTGGATTAACATATTGTGTAACTCTCGAAGTCGGCGAATTTGGACTGAAAGAAAACCCTCTGGTGGAATTCTGGGAATTCTCATTGCCAGTAAGCTATCAGACGTATTCACTTCCTCCAACTGGTCATTTAAACGTTTGAAACGATGTCTGAGATACACAAGTGCATTAACGAACTGAATGTTTCCTATAGTGTTGATCAAAAGTACCCAACCTGGGATGAGTGCATGTATGAATTTCACAGAATCAGCGGCCCATAAGTGTGCCTGAATTAGCGTAATAGTAAAGCAGACCATAACAATACAACTTGTTTCACAAATAAGAAGAATTCTTGTTCTGCGGTATACATTCTCAGGTTCATATTTTAAAAGCGCTTCATCCACAGTGGACATAGTTTCCAGCATTCGACAAATTCTCTTCCATTTGCTTGTCAAAAAAGATATAATATAGTATACACTTGTACTATGGGAACATGCATTTGCTGCAGTATAGGATAAAATAAACCCCACAGAACTATGAACTCTGGCAATGTACACGATGTATATTAAATTTGCGCTCAACAAAAGCAGCAAACTGACAACCACAATGATGGTCCATGTTGCACTTCGGACTAGAGTAACGCATGAAGTAGTAACTGCTTTGTAAGGTGCTAGCCCCAATAATCTGGATACTGTGTACAATGGAGAAATGGAATTCCAGAAGTGGAGGTTAAGCCCAGTTTTGATATGCATGTCTCGTGATACCCACATCATAATGAGGCTTTGTTATTGTTTATAAACTTATCGTCATGCAGTAGCAGTTCTGAGGAAGTTCTTTAACTGTGCTTATTGCATGGAGCTCAGACACATATTCCTTCAGAAGTGGAGGTTAAGCCCAGTTGTTTTATCCATGTCTTCTGACAACCATGTCATTTCAGGCTTTATTCTGGTGTATATACTTTTATCATCATGCAGTAGAACTTCCTGAGGGAGTTCTCGCACTGTGTTTACTTCACGGAGCTCAGGCACATCCTTCTTCCCAGCTGAATCTCCGTAAGTCTTTAGAATCCAAACTAGACTAGATATTTGAGTTGATTATGTATTTGAAAATTCAATCGAACATTAAAATGCTATACAAAAGAAGTTAAAAAACATTGACTTGATAAAAGACTAAACCGTCCCCAGACATTTCTCTGAAAACACTAGCTGGCATTAATAATCGTGCAAGTAGTGCTTTTAGGGACTAAAATAATACTCTCCGCCTTAAACATGTACTTATTTGACCCTTCGTAAATTAATTTTAGTAGCATTATGGAAATTAAATTCAACGTCTTTCATTTTGTATTCTTGAATTATTTATAACTTCCTATCTAAACAGAAAATCAAACAAACAAACAAACAAACAAAGATATCCATTTGGGAGATTACGTGCTAATATAAAATACACAGGGTGTTATGAATTTTCTTAATCATAAATGAAAAGGCTGAAAGCTGTAGAGGAAAGGTTTTGAGTTGGCATTTACAGATACATTTTAAAGGGAATATAAATAACGATAGGAGTTCGTGTCATAAGTTGCTTTTAAGACAATATGTCACTAATTTTTCTCCCAAATTCTTTAGTTCATTCTCTTAGCGCGTTGAACAGTGTTGTTTGTAACATTAAAGAATTCCTTTACAATATAAGAGCTTTGGTATTCCGATAACTTTGCATGCAAAAATGGGATGCACGCCACTGGTAACAAAATACTGCATCTTTGACTGAGCGAGGCAGCACCACGGTAACGTGTAAGACTCTCTCGCATTCGAGAGGTTCCGGCGACAGCCCACTCTGACCCATGCATCTTTCGTGGTTTCCTTGGAGTCGGTAGGCGAATGCTGGGGTGGTTTCTTCTCTACTATGATTTGCTTTCAATATTTCCCCTTTCATTCCGTTTCCTTCTCTTCCCTCACGAGTGCTTCTAGGTATTATGAAATATATAAATTACATAAAATTAATATATATATAGATAAGTTATAATATATAATAAAATGTAATTTTGTAGAATATAAAAAGAATTTATATAAATAATGAATAATCATAAGCATAACAAGGAATAGTTAAATAAATAGTTTGAAATATGGATTTATACTAACAATAACTAAATTAATTTAAATTGAAATGTTTTTTAAAATACATGTTTTTTTAAATAAAATGGTGGTATTTTACTAATATATGTAATAAGTATATATGAACACGAATATGCTTTTAAATATAAAATAGAGGTTAAAATGTTTTTAAATTGTGTGGTGTTTTGATATGTAGTTTATAAATAATGTACTTTATATTTAAGTAGTTTTTTCTTTCTTTTTATTTTTAGTATAATTGTTGTGTAGAATCTTAATTGTTTTATTCACTTACTTTTATTTTGTTTTATTTCTACTTATACCTGTAAAATATTGTTTTGTAGTATTGTATTAAAGTGAGAAGTAAATACAGAGATCTGGAATATAAACCTCGTTTTAGAAATTAAGTACCAGTGTGCAGGGTGAAGTATCACTGATTTTTATTTATTTGTGCTTCTAGATTTCGTGGTGTATGGCGGGGTTGCCTACTCTTTGGGAGGAGTATTCCCCGTGGATACCAGGAGGCTGCTTGATTGGTGAGCGGTTTATCCCCTTCTCTCAAGGGCTCCAACAGTGGTACGAGTCTACAAACTTGGAAATGTTAGGGACTTTCGCGCGTCTTTGTGGCTTCCTGTGGTTCCTTCACCTCATCTCTTACTCCTGTGGGGGGGGTGGCAGCCGTAATAGAACTGTGCAGTGCGCGAGGTGTGACTCTCCGTTGAATCAGCTTTATCTCTACCGCAACTTCAGCTGTATGAACAAAACTCGCTATCCATCCCATTTAGCTTGGTGTTTCAAGCCGCAAGCCTTCATATCGTTTTCGCGTCTTTCTCTACTACATATGTATAGTAAACAGAGACAGTATTGCATTCCCTCAATTCTGTAATGAGGTTTCACTAAAAATAAACGTCTGAGTCCCCTGAACTCAAAAAGGGCAGTTAAGGAAAAGGACTTTGTATACGTGTGTGTGTGTGTGTGTGTGTGTGTGTGTGTGTGTATACCTGCTCGGTTTAACACTACACTTCTTATTTAAGTTCATCGTCTTCCTAGGATGCGACAAAGATTTTCAAGAAAATCCCCCTATCACATGCTGGCGTCTACGTGGAAAGATTTTCGATGTTTTTGATTTTCTCAAAAATGCCTACAACGATTTTGCTTAATATACAACATATCTTTAAGACATATGCTTGAGAATTTAACAGAGTATTTCTTGAAAAATCAATATATCGGGACATTTTGTTTGTGACGTAAATATCTAAAATATTTTAATCAAAAACCAATATTATCCATTTCTGGGAAATAAAAACAAAGGAAGGTTACTCCATATAATGTGTAGTTTGAGGTGGGGGATTTCTAGAAATCTTGGTGTCACATCTTCGGAAGAAGCTGGTATTTTTAATATGAAGTTTGGTATTTATCCGAAATTTTGCTTCACACACAAAAACGGGCCTTTTTTAAAAAAGTCTGACGTGTCACATTCACATGGCTTTCTGTGCCCTCTATCACTTATACTCGGCTATACAAACTATTCTTACTAAAGCCCATTTTTCTATCCACTTCATTTTCAACGAAATAAATATTTGCATAAATAGTTACATTACACATTCCGTTATAGATACAGAGGTAACACGAAAGTCAAATGTTTAAGAACTCAGCGCTATATGCTGGCCTTAAAATCCCATACTCTTGCCATGGCATCGCGAGAAACAATTGAAAACCGACAAGACTTTAAGAGAATGGCTAAGTATGAACAATGCGAACAAATAATAACGGGTATCTCAAAAACGGCTCATGCCACAACAAAGTTGTTTGAAATAAATTGTGTGTTTGAAAGAGATATACATTTTTTGTGCAGTGCATTTTCGTCTAACAATTAACTTTTACAAGATTATACATAATATCTTGAATGAAGAGAACTTCAAAGGCTATTCCCAGAAAATTCAATATATACATTGTATTTGCCATATAAATATCATATGAAATAAAAAAATCTGATGTGTTACACTCACATGACTTTCTCTACCCTTGTGCAAACCACTTTTACAAACGCTTATTCTCCACATGATTCGTGCTTCATGTTAATAGAGATATCGAGATGTTAATTTTGTTGCTAATTTTCTTGTAGATGCAAGGGGAATTGCTAGGCTTTAAGCGATAGTCAAATATTTTAAGAGCTGGTTGCTATGTGAAGTATTCCATTCTCTTTGCAATACAGGACAAAAAAAATCTGATGTGTTACACTCACATGACTTTCTCTACTCTTGTACAAACTATTTTTACAAACGCTTATTATCCATCTACTTCATGTTAATCGAGATAAACATTTGCAGAGTCTATCTTATTGCTAATTTTCTTCTAGATGTAAGGGGAATATATATTTACAAGGGCAATATAGAAATACAGTAGCCTTTAAGCACATACATATCTCTTAATAGCTGGTTGCTAGGTGCAGCACCATTCCCTTTGCCACAGATTAATACTCTTTGCATATCCAAGACAAAAAAAAATGAATAACGAATTCCCATTTGAGATAATAAGTATTAAAAATTTAAGGGAATAACAAGCAATATCTCGAAAATGATTCACTCAACAAAAAATGTATGACATAAATTGTGTATTTTAACGCGGCCTAAATTTTTGTGTAGTAAAATTTTGTCTATCTCTTATGGTTTACCAGTTATGCAAAAGTCGTTCACAATGAAGAACACTTTTGGAGACATTCCCAGAAAATTGGAGATATACATTTCATTTGTCATGAAAATATCTTAAACATACGATATTTTAATCAAAATCGTTAGAGCCATTTTTGAAAAAAATTAAAATTTTCGATAAATTTTCCATGTAAAGCGTAATCTGGGGTTGGGGGATTTTCTTGAAAACCTTTGTGTCGCATCTCTGGAAGATACTGAACCTAAATACCAAGTTTGGTGTTTATCCGACTGTTCGTTTCTGATTTATGCTGTTCACAGACAGACACACAGACACACACATGGACATGTTTCCAAAAATACTTTTTTTTGATTCAGGGGGACTCAAAACATGTATTTCCGGTGAAATCTCGGTATCGAATTTTTGTATTCCACCCAAAAATTCGAGAACTCATCCATGCAATGAGTAGTTTGGGGTAGGGAAATTTTCTTGAAAAACTTGTGTCGCAACTTTAGAAGGTATTGAACCTCAATACCAAATTTGGTGTTTTTCCGATTTTTCGTATTTAAATTATGCTATTCACACACACACACAGAAAGAGAGAGAGATGGGTATTTTCTAAAAGTGCTTCTTTTTGGATTCAGGGGCTACAAATTTGCGGTGAAATCTTTGTATCGAATTTTTGGGTGGAATGCAATACTTCTTCCGCCTACTTTGTACTGGTAGAGAAAGGAGAACGTCCTCTTTGATTAAGGAGAACTCGAAACACCTATTTCCAATGAAATCTCGGTATCTAAGTTTTGATGATTGAAATGCTATACATCCCCTGCCTTTTAGGTATGTGGGAGAGAAAATAATAAAAACAGCGTCGGTGTATAGATTACGTCTATTCCTAGCAGACTCTAGGCTACGTCGGGTAGAGAAATGGTGATGAAAGGAGAGAAGAAGAGATTGCTTATTTCATCAAGCTCCTTGGGTTTTAAATAAGATCGGATGGGGAAACCACAGGAGAGGTCGGTAACATTGATCGAATGTTGGGTTGAGTATAACGGCAGGCAGCGCTCTGCACTGCCGCAGTTTTCTTCTTGTTATACAGCTGCTGTAGTCAGCACTCAGAGGCGCAAATTGGGCACCAACTCTTCCTGCCCTCGGGGCCCACATCCATCTTGACACCCTCCTCTAAACATCAGCCAAGCAAAACTTCCCCACTTTCTTACCCGCGGTGGTTTTAAAAATGACGAAACTTGCTTGAAAATGCTTGCTCAGGACCACCAGATATAAGTTATGCTAGTGAAAAGTGGCCGAAATTATTATATATATCATCTCATTTGTGTTCCGCATTTTAAAGTTTAAATATCCACAGGATGACAGTTTTGTTGTGGATAAAAAAATCTGATGTGATACATACACATGACTTTCTCTACCCTCTAGCTTCATTAGTGGACAATTATACAAGCTATGCTTACTGAAGCTTATTACTTTCTCTACTACGTACGTAGGGGAAAGTATTGTATTCCACCCAAAAATTCGATACCGAGATTTCACCGGAAATATATGTTTTGAGGCCTCCTGAATCCAAAAAAAAATTATTGTATTTGGAAACATATCCGTGTGTGTGTATGTGAACAGCATAACTCAGAAACGAACAGACGGATAGGTATCAAACGTGGTATTTACGTTCAGTATCTTCCAGAGATGCGACACGAAGGTTTTCAAGAAAATCTCCCCATCCCAGATTACCCTTTACATGGAACATTTTTCGAAAATTTTGATTTTCTCAAAACTGGCTCTAACGATTTTGATTAAAATATCACATGTTAAAGATATTTTCATGACAAATGAAATTTATATCTTGAATTTTCTGGGAATGTCTCCAGAAGTATTCTTCATTGTGAACGATTTTTGCATAACTGGTAAACCATAAGAGATAGACAAAATTTTACTACACAAAAAATATAGATCGCGTTAAAATACACAATTTATTCCATATACATTTTTTGTTGTTGAGTGAACCATTTTCGAGATATTGTTTGTTATTCCCTAACATTTTTCAGTACTTATACTTTTTCTCAAATTGAAATTCGTTATTCATTTTTTTTGTCCTGGTAGTGCAAAGAGAATGGAATACTCCACATAGCAACCAGCTGTTAAAATATATGACTATCGCTTAAAGCCTAGCAATTCCCCTTGCATCTACAAGAAAATTAGCAATAAGATTAACATCTCGATTAACATGAAGCATATGGAGAATAAGCGTTTGTAAAGGTACTTTGTACAAGAGTAGAGAAAGTCACGTGAGTGTAACACATCAGATTTTTTTCTATCTATTGTATTTTAATCGAAATAAACCTTTGCAAAAATGGCATCATTACACATTTCGTTATAGATACAAAGAGAACAGCGATAGTCAAATGTTTAAGAACTGGACGCTAAGAGAAACAGCTTATAACCGATGGGACTTTAAAAGAACGACAAGTATTGAACAATTTGAACCTTTAATAACAGATATCTCAGAAATAGCTTATGTAACAAAAATCTTTTTTAAATAAATTGTGTGTTTTAAAATGATCTACATTTTTTGCCTGTTGCTTTTTGTCTCTCGCTTAACGTTTACCAGTTATACAAGTTTATATACAATTCCTTCCGAATAAAGTGGACTTCAAAAGTAGACTTCCCTGAAAGTTCAAAATGCACATTGTCTTTGTAATCTAAATATACTATATATAGTATTTTAATAAAAATCATTAAAGCCTCCTTTTAGAAAATAAAAATTTTCGAAAAATGTTTCATGTAAAGGGTAGTGGCGGCTGGGGGGATTTTCTTGAAAGTCTTACTGTCGCATCTTTGGAGGGTACGTGACTCAAATACCAAGTTTGTTATTTATCCAACTTTTCATTTTTGAGTTATGCTGTTCACAGCACACACATACAAACACACGCGCGGACATTTCCCGTGAAATCTCGCTATCGAATTATTGGGTGGAATGCAATGCCTTCTTTACTTATTATATACGTGGTACAGAAAGTACTGGTTGCTTGTATGTGCTGCCCCCTACAACACAATGAAAGCACACTTGCAGTGAATATTGTTTTATAAGGGTTTATTTTGTATCTTAAGAAAATAATTTCCTAATCGTTTCTCTATGTTAACCCCATACAACCGTGTTTGGTTATACTACTGGTGTATTCTATGCTTCTATAGTAAGTCAATGCATCCGTGAAATTTGGTAAAAAATGTGAATAATTTTTACTTTCTCTACCATGTACATAGTAGGAAGAGAAGGTATTGCGTTCCACCCAGAAATTCTATACGGAGATTTACCGGAAATACATGTTTTGAGACCCCTGAATCCAAATTAAGCATTCTGGATATATGTCTTTGTGTGTGTGTGTGTGTGTGTGTGCGCGCCTGTGTCTGTGAACAGCATAACTCAAAAATAAAAATTCGAATAAATACCAAACTTGGTATTTGAGTTCACTATGTTCAAACGATGCGACATGAAGAATTTCGAGAAAATTCCCCCACTACCAACTACCCCTTACTTGGAATATTTTTCGAAATTTTTTATTTTCAAAAATGGCTCTAATGGTTTTCATTAAAATACAATATATTAAACGTATTTACATGACAAACAAAAGTTACATCTTGAATTTTCTGGTAATAGCCTTTGAAGTCCTCTTCATTCGGAAGGAGTTTTGTATAATCTTGTATAACTAGTAAACGTTAAGCGATAGACGCGAACTTACTACACACAAAATGTAGATCCCTGTAAAACACACAATTTATTTCAAATTTTTTCAAGGCTTCAGACATTTCCAAGACATCCGTTATTAAAGGTTGTTAATACTTGGCCCTTCTTTTGAAGTTCCATTTTCAGTTGTTTCTCGCGACTGCATGGAAACAGTACGGACATTTAAGGCCGGCATATAGCGTCCAGTTCTTAAACATTTGACTATCGCTGTTCTCTTTGTATCTATAACCAAATGCGTAATGTAGTTTACCTCGATTAGAATGAAGTAGATAGGAAAATAAGGTTTTATAAGTTAAATTATATACTCAATAATATGTGATAGAGGGTAGAGAAAAATGAAATTTAACACCTCAAAGGTTTTGTTTTGCCTTTAACCACACTTATTATTTGTATTTTCATGCGACAAAGCTGTGTTTTTTTAATATCAACAACTTTAAAGTTAAAAATTGCTATTAAATAGGTCGTTTACTATTTACTTAAAGCACCATATTGAAAATGAAACTCCATTTTTCAATTCCATCATATCAACATTTTTCACTATATAAAATACCCTTTTGACTGTAGCTTATACCTTATTGGATGGGATACTTTCAAGAATTATAGATTTAAAGTTGTTATAGATTTAAAATTGTTCTGCACAAGTTAAGAAATATTAAATAGTTTAGTTGAAATTATTTTCAATAACTCACATAAAAAATCTGATGTGTGACACTCACATGACTTTCTCTACTCTTGTACAATCTATTTTTACAAACGCCTATTCTCCATATGCTTCATGTTGATCGAGATATCGAGATGTCAATCTTATTGGTAATTTTCTTGTAGATGCAAGTGGAATATGGTAGGTTATAAGCGATAGTCAAATATTTTAACGCTGGTTGCTATGTGGCGCATTTCATTCTCTTTGCATGTCCAGGACATAAAAAAAATGAGTAACGAATTTGAGAAAAAGTTTAAGTATTGAAATATTTAAGGAAATAACAAGCAATATCTCGAAAACGGTTCACTCAACAAAAGAAATGTATATGACATAAGTTGTGTATTTTAACGCGATCTACATTTTTTGTGTAGTAAAATTCTGTCTATCTCTTACGGTTTACCAGTTATGCAAAAGTCGTTCACAATGAAGAATACTTTTGGAGACATTCCCAGAAAATTCGAGATATACATTTCATTTCTCATGACATTATCTTTAACATATGATATTTTCATCAAAATCGTTAGAGCCATTTTTGAGAAAATTAAAATTTTCGAAAAATCTTCCATGTAAAGGGTAGTCTGGGGTGGGGGGATTTTCTTGAAAACCTTCGTGTCGCATTTCTGGAAGATACTGAACCTAAATACCAAGTTTGGTGTTTATCCGACTGTTCGTTTTTGAGTTATGCTGTTCACAGACACACACACACACACACACAGACACACACACACACACACACACACACACACACACACACAGACACACACACGGACATGTTTCCAAAAATGCTTTTTTTGGATTCAGTGGGTCTCAAAACATATATTTCCGGCGAAATCTCGGTATCGAATTTTTGGGTGGAATGCAATACTTCCCCTACTTACTATACGTAGTAGAGAAAGTAAAATGTTTAAGCATTCAAAGCATACATGTTTTACTTTCTCTACTACGTATAGTAAGTAGGGGAAGTATTGCATTCCACTCAAAAATTCGATACAGAGATTTCACCAGAAATACATGTTTTGAGGCCTCCTGAATCCAAAAGTAGTTTTGGAAATATGTCCGTGTGTGTGTCTGTGTGTCTGTCTGTGAACAGCATAAATCAGAAACGAACAGTCGGATAAACACCAAACTTAATATTTAGGTTCAGTATCTTCCAGAAATGCGACACGAAGGTTTTCAAGAAAATCCCTCCACCCCAGATTACCCTTTACATGGAACATTTTTCGAAAATTTTAATTTTCTCAAAAACGGCTCTAACGTTTTTGATTAAAATATAATATATTTAAAATACTTTCATGACAAATAAAATGTATATCTTGAAATTTCTGGGAATGTCTCCAAAATTATTCTTCATTGTAAACGACATTTACATAACTGGTAAGGGATAACAGATAGACAAAATTTTACTACACAAAAAATGCAGAACGTATTAAAATACACAATTTATGTCATATACATGTTGTTTTTTTGTTGAGTGTTGCTTGTTATTCCCTTAAATTTTCCAATACTTATAATTTTTCTCAAATGGGAATTCGTTATTCATTTTTTGTGTCCTGGTAATGCAAAGAGAATGGAATACTCCACATAGCAACCAGCTCTTAAAATATTTGATTATTGCTTAAAGCCTACCATATTCCCCTTGCATTTACAAGAAAATTAGCAATAACATTAACATCTCGATTAACATGAAGCATATGGAGAATATGGGTTTATAAAAATAGTTTGTACAAGAATTGAGAAAGTCATGTGAGCGTAACACATCGGATTTTGTCTCTTGAAGTAGTTAACATTGAGGAATATCTACACAAGGGTTTATTTAAGTTTGTATACTGAGATAAAATTAAAGCCTTTGGAGCGATACCATAACCTGAAAGGTCCAAGAAGCATTTCAATTTACCATATTAAAAATTGATTAATTTCGAACAAAATAACTAATCATGTCAACGGTTTCACATAGCTGTTCATTGCTTAGTGTTTCTGCCCTGTACAGTTACTCTGTTTTAATTACAGTGTCATAACCTCTTAATTTTGTATGCTTAGACATGTACCTTTTACTTTCCTCACCACGCAGTAGAGAAGGCAGTGCATTCCACCCTAAATGTCGATACCGAGATTTCGTCGCCCCTTGAATAAAGAAAAATCATTTTTAGAAAACGGTACATTTGTGTGTGCGTGGCCTATGAACAGCACAAATCAAAAACGAAAAGTCGGATAAATACCAAACTTGGTATTTAGGTTCAGTGCCCTTCAAAGAACACGGCAAAGAGATTGTCAAGAAAATCCAGCAACTCAAACTACCTTTTATATGGGAAATGTTTAGAAATTTTCTATTTTATAAGAAATGGCTGTAATGATTTTGATCAAAACAGCATATATCAAAGATATTTATGTGACAAATAAAATGTATATCTTGAGTTTTTGGGGGATAATCTGTGAAGTCCTCTTCATTCGGAAGGTATTTTGTACAATCTTGTACAACTGTAAACGTAAACTGTAAACCAAAACGCATCACAAAAACGTTTTGATTTCTTTAAAACAGAATTTCTTTAAAAAATTTTTATGAAATCAGTCGTTTCTGAGATATCCGTCGTTAATTGCTCGAGCTGCTCAATAGCTTGTCTAAAAGATTCCTGTCGATTTTCAAGTGTTTCTCGCAATGTCATGGTAAGAGCAGCGAATTTTATGGCCAGCGTATAGCCTCCAGTTCTAAAACATTTGACCAATGATATTACATTTGTAATTATAACGAAATGTGTAACACAGCTATTTCCGGAAAGGCTTGTCTGGATTAGAATTGTCTAGATAGGAAAAGAAAGTCTCGTGAGAATAATTTGTACTCGTGTACCCACTAATAAGTAATACAGTTTGAGAAAGTCATGTGAATGTAACACGTATTTTAGTTTCTCTTCTACCTATAGTAAATAGGGGAAGTATTATATTTCACCCAAAAATTCGATACCGAGATTTCACCAAAATATATGTTTTGAGACCCCCTGAATCCAATAAAAGCATTTTTGGAAACATGTCCGTGTGTGTGTGTGTCTGTGAACAGCATGACTCAGAAACGAACAGTCGGATAAACACCAAACTTGGTATTTAGGTTCAGTATCTTCCAGAGATGCGACACGAAGGTTTTCAAGAAAATCCCCCCACCCCAGATTACCCTTTACTTGGAAAAGTTTAGGAAAATTTTATTTTTTTCAAAAATGGCTATAACGATTTTGATTAAAATATCGTATGTTTAAGATATTTTCATGACAAATGAAATGTATATCTCCAATTTTCTGGGAATGTCTCCAAAAGTATTCTTCATTGTGAACGACTTTTGCATAACTGGTAAACCATAAGAGATAGACATTTTACTACACAAAAAATGTAGATCGCGTTAAAATATATAATTTATGTCATATGCACGTTTTTGTTGAGTGAACCACTTTCGAGATATTGCTTGTTATTCCCTTAAATTTTCCAATACTATTTCTCAAATGGGAATTCGTTATTCTTTTTTACTTTCTCTACTACGTATAAAGTAGGGTAAGTATTGTATTCCACCCAAAATTTCGATACCTAGATTTCACCGGAAATACATGTTTTGAAACCCCCCGAATCCAAAAAAAGCATTTTTGGAAACATGTCCGTGTGTGTGTCTATGAACAGCATAACCCAGGATAAACAGTCGGATAAACACCAAACTTGGTATTTAGGTTCAGTATCTTCCAAGGATGCGACACGAAGGTTTTCAAGAAAATCCCCCCACCCCAGAGTACCCTTTACATGGTAGATTTTTCGAAAATTTTAATTTTCTCAAAAATGGCTCTAACGATTTTGATGAAAATATCATATGTTAAAGATAATGTCATGAGAAATGAAATGTATATCTCGAATTTTCTGGGAATGTCTCCAAAAGTATTCTTCATTGTGAACGACTTTTGCATAACTGGTAAACCGTAAGAGATAGACAGAACTTTACTACACAAAAAATGTAGATCGCGTTAAAATACACAATTTATGTCATTTACAATTTCTTTGTTGAGTGAACCATTTTCGAGATATTGCTTGTTATTCCCTTAAATTTTTCAATACTTATTTTCTAAAATGGGAATTCGTTATTCATTTTTTTGTCTTGGATATGCAAAGAGAATGGTGCTGCAGCTAGCAACCAGCTATTAAGAGATATGTATGTGCTTAAAGGCTACTGTTTTTCTTTATTGCCCTTGTAAATATATTTTCCCCTACATCTACAAGAAAATTAGCAGTAAGATAGGGTCTGCAAATGTTTATCTCGATTAACATGAAGTGGAGAATAAGCGTTTGTAAAAATACTTTGTACAAGAGTAGAGAAAGTCATGTGAGTGTAACACATCAGATATTTTTTTGTTGAGTGAACCATTTTCGAGAAATTGCTTCTTATTCCCTTAAATTTTTCAATACTTATTTTCTGAAAAGGGAATTCGTTATTCATTTTTTGTCTTGCATATGCAAAGAGTATTAATCTGTGGCAATGGGAATGGTGCTGCACCTAGCAACCAGCTATTAAGAGATATGTATATGAGCTACGTATTTCTATATTGCCCTTCTAAATATATATTTCCCTTACATCTACAAGGAAATTAGCAATAAGTTAGGGTCTGCAAATGTTTATCTCGATTAACATGAAGTGGAGAATAAGCGTTTGTAAAAATACTTTGTACCAGAGTAGGGAAAGTCATGTGAGTGCAACACATCCGATTTTTTTTCCATATGAGCTCGCTCATTAGTAACAAAACCGCCTTGTGATACGTGAATTCATAATAATAAGAGAAAATCATATGAATTTTACACCAGATTACCATAAGCCTTTATTCAACTCTTTGCCGAAGAAGGGAATATAAGTTAATGGAATAGATTTTTACTTTCTCTACTACGTATAGTAAGCAGGGGAAGTATTGTATTCCACCAAAAAATTCGATATCGAGATTTCACCGGAAATACATGTTTTGAGACCCCCTGAATGCAAAGTTCAAGAGAATCAAGAGAATCTCCCCACCCCAGATTACCCTTTACATGGAACATTTTAATTTTCTCAAAAATGGCTCTAACGATTTTGATTAAAATATGATATGGTTAAAATATTTTTATGACAAATAAAATGTATATCTTGAATTTCCTGGGAATGTCTCCAAAAGTATTCTTCATTGTGAACGACTTTTGCATAACTGGTAAACCATAAGAGATAGACAGAATTTTACTACACAAAAAATGTAGATCGCGTTAAAATACCCAATTTAAGTCATATATTTTTGTTGAGTGAACTATTTTCGAGATATTGCCTGTTATTCCCTTAAATTTTTCAATACTTATTTTCTCAAATGGGAATTCGTTATTCATTTTTTTGTCTTGGATATGCAAAGAGTATTAATCTGTGGGAAAGGGAATGGTGCTGCACCTAGCAACCAGCTCTAAAGAGATATGTATGTGCTTAAAGGCTATTGTATTTCCAAATTGGCCTTGTAAATATATATTCCCCTTACATCTACAAGAAAATTAGCAATAAGATAGACAATGCAAATGTTTATCTCGATTAACATGAAGTAAATGGAGAATAAGCGTTTGTAAAAATAGTTTGTACAGGAGTAGAGAAAGTCATGTGAGTGTAACACATCAGATTGTTTTATGTTCTGGACATCATACAAAGAGAATGGAATGTGTCACATAGCAACCAGCTCTTAAAACATTTGTCTATCGCTACCATATTCCCCTTGCACCTACAAGAAAATTATCAATAAGATTAACGTCTGGATATCTCGATTAACATATAGCATATGGAGAATATGCATTTGTAAAAATAGTTTGTACAAGAGTAGAGAAAGTCATGTGAGTGTAACACATCAGATGTTTAGAAAAATGTGTCTGTGTGTGTGTGAGTATCTGTGGACAACATAACTCAAAAACGAAAAGTCGGGTAAATACCAAACCTGGATTTAAGTTCAGTAACTTTCAAAAATGGAACACGAAGCTTTTCAAGAAAATCCCCCACCTCAATTACCTTAATATGGAATATTCTTCTAAAATTTTTATTATCTCAAAAATGGCTATAAAGATGTTTATTGAAATACTATTTATTAAAGATATTTATAAGACAAATAAAATGCATACTTGTATCTTTAATTTTCTAATGGTAGCCTGTAAAATTCTCTTCTATTCGATAAAATTTTGTATAATCTTGTATAACTGGTAAACTTTAAGTGTTACACGAAAACACATTACAGAAAAAAATGTATATATTTTTAAAACATACATTATATTTTATATAAATTTTTCTATCATCAGTCGTTGTTATTAATGGTTTAAATTGTTCAATTATTTTTCGTTCTTTTAAAATCTTGACGACATTGAGATGTTTCTCATGGTAGTATACAAAGGGTGTGGAATTTTCAGGCCAGTATATAGCGTCCAGCTCTTAAACATTTAACTATCGCTATTTGATTTGCATATTTAACGAAATATGCAATGTGAAGTAACATTACTTTTAGGTTTGTTAGCCCCACGTTTGTGAGCCAATTATGTAACAGTATTATTATTTATTTATTAGCCCTTCATGAGTTTTGCTAGCCCCACGTTTGGGAGCCAAATATGCAGTGGTATTTATGTATTTGTAATTGAAAATACTGTTTATTTGCCGCACGTATGGAATACAATTTATCGCGGTCACTTCGTGTTATCTTTTGCTGAGCGCCTGTTATTGTATTTAATTTTGGGTTCACTGTCCTCCAGCTAGCTATAATTTCTCGGTCAAGCACTTATCTTATACAGGTGTGTAAACGGAAAGGAGTTTTTTATCCAAAGATAACACTGATGAAAGAATTTGTTTTACACTTTTATTGTCGTAACACATTATTCACTATCACATATTAACCTTGACACTCGCCAAATTGAAACTGTTATAATAACTTCTTTACTGCCCATTATTAATTCGCGTACTTCAACTTTTTGTGTTATTAACTTTACGGCACGAGAGATTTTTCATAACTTTGCTATGCGTAACCTGCAAATCGATAAACTGTGCGATGTATTCACCATGACTGCTTCTATTGAACTCATCGATGTCTTATATGCGAATGCTTCTGTTGGACTACGTGAAACTTGACCCTGACACTGAATTTATACTTCCTTTCCCCAATATGCCTAAAGATTATAACCGAGCTGCTATTGGTTAATAAAACGCGCCAACATTAGCGTCTATATTTATATCCAATGAAAATTACGAAAACATATGCTCTGGGGAAAAAATGTTCCAGCAAATTCTAAGAAAAACGCGCCGCTCTGACGTCATTTGCTCGTCCCTAATAATGATAAACAGCTCACCCCCTCGCTACATTATTGCACGCTATTATTGTCAGTTTCAGTAAGGCCGTATAAACCAACTTCTCGACAATAATTACAATCAACAAACATCTCAAATGAATGTCACACAACAATGCATATTCACACTACAATCACTCTGACATTTACATAATTTGTGATACAAATTACTGCGTCAAATGCAGCTATTTTTGCAAAGGTTTGCCTTGATTAAAATCTACTAGATAGAAAAATAAGCTTTCGTAAGAATAGTTTTTACACCCATTAATAAATTATAGGGGTAGAAAAGATCATGTGAACGTAACATCAGACTTTGGCACTCATTCTTTGTTACTTTTCCTTTCTTTTTTTTTTTCTTTCTTTTTTTTACTTTTACTATTATTTACATTGCAGGTGCAGAAGGTATTGCATTCCACCCAAAAATTCAATACCGAGGTGTCACCGAAATGCACATTTTAAAGGCACTGATTCCAACAAACATATCCTTAGGGAAAGGTCCGTATTTGTCTGAGTGTGTGTGTGTGTGTGTATGTGTGTGTGTGTGTGTGTGTGTGTGTGTGGGGTTGGTGTATGTCTGTGAACAGCATGACGCAAATACGAATAGTCAAATATCAAAACTTGGTGTTGTTCAGTACCTTCCAAAGATGCAACGCGAAGATTTTCAAGAAATTTCCCCAACACACACCACCCTTTACATGGAACACTTTTCTAAAGTTTTATTGCATAAAAATGACTCTAACGATTTTGATTAAATGACCATATATTGAAGATAATTAGATGGCAAATAAAATCCATATGAGTAGGTTGTGAAGTCCACTTCATTCGGAAAGACTTTCGTATAATCTTGTATAACTAGTAAACAAGAGATAGACGAAAACCTCTATCTAAATAAAGATATAAATGAATTAAATAAGATATTGAATTATTATAAATTAAATATTACTATAAGAATAATGGAATATTATAATAGATAACTTTAACTTTATAAAACATTTTAATTAAGGAAAATTCTAAATAAAATATAAATAAACTTATCAAAATGATTATTAGTTTAATAGAAGGTTTTGTGCTGGCTATCAGTACATTTGCGTTGGCTTACAGTGAATATAGTTCATAGGAGGGGACAGTAGCTGGTTACCAGTTTCTAAGCTTGCTGATTTCCAGCAAGTGTAGATAAATATAGCATTTAGAATTGTAATTAATTTTTTGGGCCTTTACCCTAATCTAATAATTTCTATTTTTCTTTCTTCCTTTCTTTTATTAATTTTTTATTGTTATTATATTATTCTTTTGTAGACATTGTGTAGTTTGTAGTTATTTCATCTGAAAAACTTGATGTAATCTAAAATGTAAATGTGTTGTGAGAATAAATGTAAAGTTTGAATGTATATAGGTGCGGGATAGTATATTCAGATTTTATTTAATTATGTTGTTTCTCACGATTAAATTGAAGAATTATGGGATTTAAGGCGAGCATATAGTGTCCAGTTTTTAAACACATGACTATCCTGTGTAGTGTAGCTATTTTTGCAAATGTTTATCTCGATTATAATGAAGTAGATAGAAAAATAAGTTTTCATACGAATAATTTGTATACTAGAGGGTGGAGAAAGTCATGTGATTGTAACTCATCAAGTTCTTTTTTCTCCTGCTGCGCCGTTTCGGTTAAGCAGAGTTTTACTGTAAATCACTCGTGTGCAGCAAAATTTTAGCTCCCTTGTATCCCGAGAAGGAACCTTTTTTAGCAGACACACACATACATTTTCATGTTTGAAAGACAGATATCCTTACTTCTGGAATGACTGAAAGTTAGGTTTCGGTAAGTAAATGCATGGTGGTTATTATTTGAAGCAGGCTTTCATGATTACTGCCTGGGAAATGCAATTAGCAAGTCCGGACGATCTCTTTTCCAGACGTAAATATTTTAGAGAGTTTTAACACTGCACTCTGCGGCAGTCGATGACGAAGCTATTGTTAGACGGTGCTGCCCTCACACAGCTGTGTGCCCAAGTTTGTCTACTCAGCAACTCTGTTCCACAATCGATGCAGGATTGGAACTGTAGATGTCTTTCTTTGCTTTCAAACTCGGAGATTTTTGTTCCTGCTTCAAGCATTAGTTATGAAACAATCTAGAGGCATTACTTTCGCTATAACTTACCAGAGGAAGGCATTTCATCAAAATCCCACATGCAGAATATAAGTTTTTCACATCCTCTGAATAAAAAAGAAAATAATATTTTTAGAAAAATCTGATGTGTTATATTCACAAGACCTTCTCTACCCTCTAGGGCTTATTGATAATCAAACAATTTATTCTTAAGAAAGTTTACTTTCTTTATCTACTTCTTTTAATAGAGATAAACTTTTGCAGAAATAGCTACATTACAGATATCGTTATGGATACAAACAGAACAGCGATAGTTAAATATTTAAGAACTGGACGCTATATGCTGGCCTTAAAATTCCATACTCTTTCTATGACATTGTGAGAAACAACTGAAAATCAACAGGATTTTAAAGGATGGCTAAGTATTGAACATTTTGAACCATTAACAACGCTAATAACGTTTACCAGTTTTACAAGATTAAAGAAAATTCCTTCTGAATGAAAAGGACTTCATAGGCTATTCCTAGAAAATACAAGATATGCATTATATTTATAACATAAATATATTTAATATATGGCATTTTAATCATAAAGACCATTTTATATAAACATTCAGAAAAAAATTCCATGTAAAGAGCAGTTTGGGGTGAGGGGATTTTTTGAAAATCTTCGTGTCTCTTCTTTGGAAGATAATGAATTAAATACCAAGTTTGGCATTTATCTGAGTTTTCGTTTTTGAGTTATGCTGTGACGGACAAATACACACACGTAGACCTCAAAACATGTAGTTCCGGTGAGACCTCGCTATCGCATTTTTGGGTGGAATGCAATACCTTCTCTACCTACTAGGGTTTGTTCCTTTATCCCGTATCTCTTAATGGCCACGTACACTAGTGACCTCTCACTAGCTGCTGTGGTGGAATAGTTTGTTATGCGATACAAAATGGTTCCTTATGTAATATAATCTTTTACCTTAATATATTCGAAGATAATTCTCAAATTTACGTTATAATTGTATCAAGTAAATATATTACATAACAGAGTTAATGCATCTGAAATGCATGTAAATTCTTATCAACGCATAGATGGAAGGATGCTTCGGTTTAAAACCGCCTCTTATAATGACGAAAGCATGTACATGTGATGTGACAATGTGTTTACATCGCTTTTATCACCTATTCTTGAACTGCACACGCCTTGTTTGTCACGATTTGAAAGTGTTGGTACATTAGCCAATCAGGGGAAAGAGGAACCAGATGTAACGCGGAGGAATACATGTCTGCGTGCAAGGATATAAGAAACATTGTTCAGGTGCGTGGTGGAGATGGAGGGCTAGATGTATGGGTGGATGGATGGATAAGGTATCTTTATTGGTTTCAAATTATTGAAGTTATTACACAAGTATTTAGTGCATGGGTCATTGACCGTACAAGCATATTTAAGATACAAGTATGGTAACAAAATAAGTAACAGAAAAGAGAAAACAAAAAGGAACAAGAAAAAGTAAAATAGAGATAAATTACCTTTGTCTAACTGAACAAATTTGACATAGCTTCGCGCACTTTAGCCAAAAACATGGCCCATGTTTTGCCAGATCCTCTGGTCAGCCAGGAGATCCCAACATGTCAATCTCTTTCTTGAGGGACTGAAGAATTTTTCTTTAAATTTAATCGTTCGCTGGTTCTCCCACTGTGCACATTCCGCCAAAATATGTACCCAGTCCTCATCCAAATCACAGAATGGGCAGATTCTCCTGTGTCCTCCAGCCCCCCCACCCAGTCTGAACCATGCCTTTCCTGATTTTACCTTTCTTCCTAAATTAAGTATATATGGCTCTTTACTCCAGTTCAATTTTATTTCATTTGCTAAACTTAGAGAAGGTTTAATTTTACAATTCGATTCCATTTCCAGTTGGTTGATATCTCTTAGTCTTCTTTTGACACCTTTACATATGTTTTTTGTTATTTTTTTCAGCTCTTTGCCATACTGACACCTTTCCAAATCAGCTGCCCAGAACTTAGGAAACAGAGTTTCTCGCTATTTATAACATTTGGATCGTAGTGTGGAGTTATCCCCCCTGCATCAGCCTCAGCCAGTACTTCACTGTTCTTATTTTGCAGTATATTGTGTCTTCATAACATCCCACCTCCCTCAATTCCCCGAATTTGATGTGCCTTGTGAAACTCCAAGAACTCTTTTCCAAAATGCTACCTGTGTTTTATTTACATGATCTGCTCTTTCCCATCCCCAGATTTTACTTCCGTATAACAAAACCGGCCTTATTATACAGTTATACATATTTTCTAATGTATCTACAGGTACATCAAGTATCCGCGAGAGGGTACGTAATAATTCATTAAACTGCCCTCGTGCTTTGTAGCTAGTTACTGATAGCTGTTTGTTCCATTTTCTCTAATATTAAACATTACTCCTAAATAGCAGAAATGTTTAACGCTTTGTAGTTCTAGACCCTTGTAATACAATTTTTCATGCCTACCATACACATAGCCATTTTTGAGCGCTATTGTTTTTGTTTTATTAATGTTTACCACCAAACTCCATTGTTTACAATATTCTTCCAACCTGTTAATACCTTTCTGTAAGCCAGAATTCGTCACTGACAAAATTGTCACGTCATCCGCGTATAAAAGTACAGGAATGCAGTCATCGTCTAAAGCATACAGGAAAATCATCGCCTTCTAGGGATATTTGTTCGTTCTGAATAATTTTTTTATCAAAACTAAACCGTAAGAGACATAAACTTTTACTACACAAAAATGTAGATCTCTTAATGAACACAATTTATGTCAAATAAAGCTTTTTATGGCGTTAACCATTTCCAAGGTATTGTTTATTATTGGTCCTAATTTCCAAATACTTTTTTCAAGCAGTAAGTTGGTATTCGATTTTTCTCATGGTCGTGCAAAGAGCATGAAATTTCAAAGCCATGATATAGCGATCACGTTTTAAATATCTGCCCATCATTTTAGCCCACCGCATCCTTCTTATACCCACAACAAATGTGTAAAGGTGCAACAGAAACTTATTTAGATTAAGAAGTAGACTGAAGGATAAGATTATTTGAAGAATATTTTGTAGAAGAGTAGACAAAGTCATATGTATGTAACACGTCAGATTTAACCAGTCAATATTTGCAAGTAATGTATTATTGCAATTCTACAATTCTACTATGTGTGGATAAAGAATCAGATATGAACGACAGAATCTATCCAACAGGCCAATATTTCCTGCGATCTACAAGTGCCAAGTACTGTGCTGTGAAATTGGCAAGGTTAAAAATTCTTAGTCGCTGGTCTTATTAGAAAGTTGCGGAAAAGATAAAACACAGGAGACGGTGGCGTGTTCGGACTGAAGAAGCCCTAGACAAATTTGCATTTCGTATAGAAAATTCGCTACTGTAATGAACTCGTAAGCTTGCATAGCAGGTAAAGTTTTTGCCCACGGTAGCTTCAACTTATTAAAAGTTAAACCTTGTAAAACAGAGACTGTGCGTGAACTTGGGACCAGTAATGCCACCACAAGGACGCCTTGAGGACGAAAAAGTAGACACAACTGACTTGTGGGAGGAAGAAAGTTATGGGCAAATTATAATTATAATTATCAACACACATGCACACAAACTAATTGCTTATTTCTCGCAGGTGTCCTTAAATAATAAAATTCATTTCCAGCATATTAACGAAAACATCTGATGTGTTCCATTCACATGGCTTTCTCTACTCCTCAAACTATTTTTACAAATGCTTATTCTCCATATACTGCATGTTAATCGAATCTTATTGCTAATTTTCTTGTAGGTACAAGGGGAATATGGTAGGCTTTAACCGATAGTCAAATCTTTTAAGAGCTGGTTGCTAATAAATTCCCACTTGAAGAAAAGTGTAAGGTTTGGAAAATTGAAAGAAATAAAAAGGAATATCTCGGAAAAGGTTCACTCGACAAAAAAAATTATGATATAAATTGTGTGTTTTATCCAGATGTACATTTTTTGTGTAGTAAACTTTTTCTATCTCCTTTGGTTTACAGGTTATAGGAAAGTCATTCAGAATGAAGGGGACTTTCGGGGACATTTCCAGAAAATTCAAGATATACGTTTCGTTCGCCATGAAAATATCTTATATATATATATATATATATATATATATATATATATATGATATTTTAACCAAAATTGTTGGACATTATTCCGTATACGGGTAGCAGGTATGAAATGTTACTAAACCTAGGGAAGCGCGATACACAATTTTACGAAGCACTTATCCTTTGTAAATGTTACAGATACACATAATAACCAGTAATGCGCCAATTGATTAACGTTTTAAGGCATTTATGAAATACGAGTTTTGTTCAGATTTCACAAGCAACATTCTTTTAGCAGAACACGCAGCTCAAACGAGGCAATCATGGTAGCGTTGCTGTCGTGATTCTGCTGCCAACATTGCAGTGAAAAATTAGCGGAAGGTAATATATGCTGCCAATATCTGGTACTGCCAACGAAGCTGATCGTTCAGATTCCTAAGTGGAAAGCGTAGCAAGGGACGCTTTTAATTATAATAATAATAATAATAATAATAATAATAATAATAATAATAATAATAATAATAATGAATTTATTGTCAATAGACTGAAATACAGTTTCTGACATTGTCAAATGTTTACATATTTACGTAATTACAGATTTATAATACAATTTGTTCAAACTTACATACTACAATTCGTCCATGGTATATACAGCCTTATTTATTAGGTAACTCTTAAGCCTAGTCTTAAAACTATGTACTATATTAGGTTGCTTTACAAAAACTGGCAGCTTATTATATAGGAATTGTCCCATTACTTTAGGACCCTTGTAACTAACTGTAATTCTATAACCCTGTCTGAAGAAATCATTGTTATGTCGTGTATTGTAGTGATGAATATCAAATTATCTTTTGCAATGCATACATTGTTACTTTATAAACATATAATGAAATTACTTAAGAATTTGTTTATCTTTAAAAAATTTCCTGCACGAATCCCTATGATTTAATTGATACATTATTCTGATTGCTTTCTTCTGTAATTTCAATAATCTTTCAATGTTTGCTTTTGCACAACCCCCCCCCAGGTTTCTATCCGATACATTAAATGAGGAAAGATGACCCCTTAATGTATCATTTTTAATTCTCTTTCTTCTAGAATATTTGAGAAATACCTAAGTATATACAATGACTTGCTAATTTTACAACAAATATGCTGAATGTGTTGTTAAGTGAACCATTTTCGAGATATTGCTTGTTATTCCCTTAAATTTTCCAATACTTATACTTTTCTCAAATAGGAATTCGTTATTCATTTTTTTGTCCTGGTAATACAAAGAGAATGGAATACTCCACATAGCAACCAGCTCTTAAAATATTTGACTATCGCTTAAAGCCCTTGCATGTACAAGAAAATTAACAATAAGATTAACATCTCGATTAATATGAAGTATATGGAGAATAAGCGTTTCTAAAAATAGTTTGTACAAGAGTAGAGAAAGTCATGTGAGTGTAACACATCAGATATTTTTTTAAGGTAGTAATACAGAGAATTAACTTTAATGCACTTATTGCTTAGCATATTTAAGGTTTAAAAATTCGAGGAACTTAAAAAGAATAAAGTATTAAGCAAATCCAGCCATTTCGCCAAACGGATATTTCGCAAATGGTTGATGTCACAAAAGAATTTGTTTTAAATAAATTGTGTTTTTTAAAGCGATCTAAATTTTTTTGTGTAGTGCGTTTTCGTCTATCGCTTATCGGTTACAGAAGATTATACACAATTCCTTCCGAATAAAGAGGACTTCACAGGCTATTCCCAGAGAATTTAAGATATATATTTTGTCGTGCAAAAAGCTTTAATGTATAGTACTATAATCAAAATCGTTAGAATAATTTTTAGAAAATAAACAAATTAAAAGAATGTTGCAAGTAAGGTAGTTTGGGATGGGGAATTTTTTGAAAATCTTCCAGTCGCATCTTTAAAAGATACTAACCTAAATACCAGGTTTGGTATTTATCTGACTTTTCGTTTTTGAGTTATGGTGTTCACAGATACACACAGACACTACCGAACCCTTTCTACAAAGCGTTCTTTGGATTCAGGGTGCATCAAAACATTTATATCCATTGCAATACCGGTATTAAATTTTTGGGTGGAATGCAATACCTTCTCTATCTTTGTACGTGATAAAGAAAGTAAAAGGTCGAGAATTGGACGTGACATTCGTTGCAACCCATGTTATTCCTCACTGTTTATGTAATCTGGTATTCCCGCAAACCTTCCACAATATATATCACCTCACTTTAGCTGCCATTCTCATTGTTTCGCGACATTCCGTTAGCCACAATCTTTTTTATCACGTATTGGCACTAACTCCTTACAAGATGTCGTCCTCCGTGGTGTAGTGGTTATCATGCTAACCTCTAGTTCCCGAGGTCGCGTAAAACGTTTTAGCATGGCTTTCTTCGAAAGGGTGGCCCCGTATCGTAGATTTACGGCATGTAAAAGAACCTCAAGCCTGATAAAGTGGCCTCTGAGCAAAATTACCAGTCTCTCACGCCCAATATACATTATGTGATCAAAACTTTCCAGACACCCCCACAAACATACGCTTTTCATCTTAGGTGCATTGTCCTGACACCTACTGCTTGGTACTCATTATCCGCGACCTCAGTAATCATTAGACACCGTGAAACACCAAAATGGGACGCTCCTTGGAACTCAGGGACTTCGAACGTGGTCAGGTGATTGGGTGTCACTTGTGTCAGAAGTCTGTACGCGAGATTTCCACACTCCTAAACATCCCTAGGTCCACTGTTTCTGATGTGATAGTGAAGTGGAAAGTGAAGGGACATGTACAGCACAAAAGCGTACAGACCGACCTCGTCTGTTGACTGACAGAGACCACCGACATTTGAAGAGGGTCGTAAAGAGTAATAGACATCTATCCAGACCATCACACAGGAATTTCAAACTGCATCAGCATCCACTCCAAGTACTATGACAGTTAGGCGTGAGGCGAGAAACCTTGGATTCCATGGCCGACTGGCTGCTCACAAGCCACACGTCATGCAGGACGCCAAACGACGCCTCGCTTGGTGTAAGGAGCGTCAACATTACACAATTGAACAGTGGCAAAACGTTGTGTGGAGTGACGAATCACGGTATACAATGTTGCGATCCGATGACAGGGTGGGGTATGGCGAATGCCTGGTGAAATGTCCCTGGTGGGAACATTGTTGAAGAGCAATTCGGGGATGGCGATTGCATCTTTCAACACGAACGAGCGCCTGTTCATACTGCACGTGCTGTGGCGGAGTGGTTACACGACAATAGCATCCCTGTAATGGACTGGCCTGCACAAAGTCCTGACTTGTATCCTATAGAACACCTTTGGGATGTTTTGAAACGCCGACTTCGTGCCAGGCCTCACCGACCTACATCTATACCTCTCCTCAGTTCTGCACTCCGTGAAGAATGGGCTGCCATTCCCCAAAGAAACCTTCCAGCATCTGATTTAAAGTATGCCTGCGAGAGTAAATGCTGTCATCAAGGCTAAGGGTGGGCCAACACCCTATTGATTTCCAGCATTGCCGATGGAGGGCGCCACGAAATTGTACGTCATTTTCAGCCAGGTGTCCGGATACTTTTGATCACGAATGGGACGCTAAGGACCACAGCAGATAAAGAGTGTCCATAAATAAGTCATTTCAGTTTTCCTTACAAGATGTCAGCTATCGCTAAGTGGTCGCCAAGAAGGGCCCTATATTATGAATATATACCCAACTTCTTACGCACTTTAAGAAGTGTCAGTACACTATATAATGGTGTCTACATATCAAAACACACCGATTTCGTAAATTTCTTAACATTTCATAGTTCCTATCCGGATTCGGAATAATGTCCAAATTGTTACAGCTATTTTTGAGAAAATCAAAATTTTTCAAAAATGATCCATGTAAGGGGTAGTCTGGGTTGAGAGGATTTTCTTATCGCATTCTTGAAAGATACTAAACTCAAGTACCAAGTTTGGTATTTATCCGACTTTTAGTTTTTGATTAATGCTGCTCACAGACACACACATGGACCTTTTTCTAAAAATTCTTATTCGATTCAGGGGACTCAAAGCATGTATTTCATGTGAAATCTCGGTATGGAATTTTTGGGTGGAATGCTATACTTCCCTTACTTACGATACATAGTAGAGAAAGTAAAAGTTACTTAAATGCTTCCATGTTATCACTGCCTCATGTGCAATGGTCATCGATATAATACACTGTTTTGTATTGGCAATGGAATATTAAAACACCCTACACTGCCTTTATATTACGAGGGGCACTATTTATATTTTGAGTCTAATAATTAAGAAACAGTAATTTCTGATTGAAAACTGCTTTATTGTTTTTAAAAATATTCTCCTTTATGATCAATACACTTTTGCATCCGTTTGAACCATTTGTCAAAGCATTTATTCCAGTCTTCTTGAGACACCTGCAAAACATGGTTTTGTAAGGCATCAAGAATAAATTGTCCACGCAATTTATTCTTGATGTTCGGGAACAAAAAGAAGTCATTGGGTGCCAAATCAGAAGTGTATGGCGGATGACCCATCAATTCGATTTTTGAGCCTTCAAATACTCTGTTGTTAGTCGAGATGTGTCTTGATAAGAACGATCCTACGGTTTTTGATGGTTTTTCTTACTTCACGAAGACTTCCTGCAAACAAATGGTTGTGTATCATTTGGCATTGACCGTTTTACGTTCCTTTAAAGGCACTGTTGCCACATGGCCAGTTTTGCTGAAAATGCAGGCGACCATTTGCTTCGAAGTGCTTCGAGTGCGAAGAACTTTAGTTGGATTTGCTTCATCTTGAAACACCCATACAGTCGACTGCTGTTTACGTTCTGGATTATACGCATAGATCCTTGATTCGTCATCTGCTACAATCTTATATACGTCTTTTGAGTCACCGCCGTTGTATTTCTTGAGCATTTTTATACACCAATCGACACGAGCATCTTTTTAAGATTGCGTCAAATTATGTAGGATCCAACGAGAGCAAACTTTTTTCACGGCTAAATAATCAGGCAATATTTTACATATGCTGGTGAACTAATGCCTAGGGTTGCCTCAATCTCAGAATATGTCGCATGACGATCTTTCATTATTAGTTTTTGCACAGCATCAATGTTTTCTGGCACAACAACTGATTTTGGACGACCTTCACGAACTTTTATCATTGAGCGAACGGCGGCCACGATTAAATTCGTTATACCAGCGTTTCACAGTGGCAAAGGATGGAGCTTTGTCATCAAATGTGGAAGTTAGTTGATTGATGCACTCTTGTCTTAATAATCCACATCGAAAGTCGTAATAAATCATTGCACGAACATTTTCACGAGTTAATTCCATGTTTTTGTTGACACACAATTTTCAAGTTAGTGTAAACAAAACAAATGACGCTCTATTGAAGAAATTTCAAACTTTCCGTCAGATGGCACCTATAACATTCAGGGTTGCCAAGGCTCAAAATATAAATAGTGCCCCTCGTATTGTAGCAATTCCCTTCGTTCGAAATTGCAAATGGACCAATGAGGTCAAGTCAGCCAAAACGCTGAATATCACCATTTGGTACGATTAGAACAGATTCCACAATTCATTATGGCTTGATTTGATTACATGGCCTTGGTCTTTCAGAAACTGGATAAACGAGAATGTTTCAATCCTTCCATCTAGTATGAAATGCTTATTTTTAATATTTTATCGGCGTAAAACCGATTAATATTGCGCTCTAAATGTAATATTTGAATCCACTTCGTTGTTTGTAAGCATTAATTACGAGCTTAACTAAAAAAAACAGCACAATGAAAACATGGGTATGTAAAATGACATTCATTGAAAGTGAGCGGCGTGCCTCAGGTGAAAATGTCTGTGGCCCCGGTGACGTCCCACAAAAACCCATGTGTTTTTCGTGGTTTCCCCGGATCGACAGGCGAATGCTAGGGTGGTTCATCTTCTACCACGACTTTCCTGCCCTTCATTTCCTGTACCCATCATCTTATTTATCATCTGTTTAAGGGTTGTAGGACCAGGCGACGGTGTTCGGCGCGTTGCGGCTGGGCGGTGGCTTGCACACTGTAGAGGATTCTTCTTGGCGTCGCTGCGGGAACTGTTTAGTTAGGTTTCCATCCCGAGTGGACTCCACCCGATAGGGGATTTCCGGAGGTTCGATGGTTTATGGGTAGCACCGGGCGGCGTTAGATGCATTCAAACTGGAAACGTTACGAACCCCGTCCATGCTTGTCTCTATTCGGAGCTGGTCCTCCTTCGGATCCCTCCCCTCATCCCTCGCTCCCAGGGTCACGTTGGAAGCAAAATGGGCCGTTACGACCTACTTGCGGTGCTCTGCACCGGTTCCGGGACCCCTTCCATGATATGTACATACCTTCAAATTTTATGTTTGTAGAATATAAATGCATAATAACTAAGAACTAAGAATAGGTTTTCCTAAAATAAAAAAACTTTTGTTAACTTCATTTCTTTAAACTGTCTCTCTGCCGACCTGTCTGTCTGTAAACAGCTTAAATATAAAACCAAATCTTAGATAAATACCAAACTTTCTATTTCACTTCTACTTCAGCAAGGATCCGACACGAAAATTTTCAAGAAAAAGACTCTCCCCAGACTACCTTTTACACGTAACACTTTACGTTATTTTGGATTTTTTTCTAAAAATTCCAAGAATGTTAATCTAAATTCCACATGTTTAAAATATTTGCAATAGTAATACAATGTGGATCTTGAATCTATGAATAGTCTGTAACGTTCTCTTCCTTTCCAATGAATTTGTGTCATTTTGTATAACTGGCAAGGCATAACAAATACGTAAAAATCTACTGCACTAAAGTTTAAATTGCTTTAAAGAATAACTCATTTCAAAGAATATTTTAATAAAGAAGGAGCCAATTCCAAAACATTTTTTGTAATGAAAAAAGTTTGGATATTCAAACCTAGCATAGAACTGGTCGCTTTTAAAATCTGACTGTTGATTCGGTTTCCCTATGCTCCTATACCTATAACGAAACGTCTAATGAAAGTATTCCTGCAAGGGTTTATTTGGATTAACATGAAGCAGATAGAAAAATAACCTTTCGTAAGAATAGTTTGAAAATCTATATAAACATAAGTAATTTGAATGTAATGCATTATTGTTTTTGGACAATCGAGGGTAAAAGTAGGGCTTTTTCTTATTATTATTGTTTTTATAGACAACTTTGGAATACGTTTATTCCACTTAGCGTCTGATTATCAACCAGTTTTTCTTTCTTTATCTTCTAACTCAGCAATACTCAGCAATATTATTATTATTATTATTATTATTATTATTATTATTATTATTCAACAGATCACATTATTTCTCTTTTATTCATTTATTTATTATCCACTGATTTGATTACATTTCAATCACGTAAATTAACTTTCTTTCTTCATTTATTTAATGTACTACTTTTTATAAATCTAGAATTTATTTTTTATAAACACATGCTTTTGTTGTTAATGATGCCTTTTGCTTCATTTGGGTTAAATAATAAATTAGTTCATTAAACATCTTTCACTTTTTAAAAAAATTCACTCCAAATATCAACAATCAAACCACCTCCAAGTATTGACACTTTATTTTTGCTTTTGTTAATACCCCTCACTGAAATTAAAATGATCCGTATTTTTGAATGCAAAGATTTTTTGCTTTGTCTCCCTGAATGCAAACAATCCTGTAGTTATATGAAAGACAACTTCTATGATTTTAGCTTTAATTTAAAATTTTTGGTTTTGATTCAAAATTTTTAAACCAAACTATTTGAATACTCCATTTTAATAATCTCGATAACCAAACAATTCATTCCATAATTTTTTTCATTTCCAAATTAATAATCACTCCAAACCACACCATTTTTCAGCCGGAACTGAAAGAAAAAGTAGACAGAAAAACTGCATGTTTTACATTCACATGATCTTCTCTACCATCTACCGCTTATTATTGGGTATACAATTTATTCTTACGAAGGTTTATTTTCCATTCTTCTTTATTTTAATTTAAATAAAGGTTTCCGAAAATAGCTCATTACATATTTAGCTATACATACAAAGGGAATAGCGATAGTCAAATGTTTAAGAACTGGACGCTATTCGATGGCCTTAAAATTCATACTGTTTCCATGACGTCGCGAGAAACAACTTTAAATCGACAAGGATTTAAAAAGCGGCTAAGTATTGAACAATTCGAACCATTAATAACGGATATCTCGTAAATGGCTGATGTTACAGGAAAAGTTATTTGAAATAAATGGTGCGTTTTAAAGAATTCTGCATTTTTGTTGTACGTTTTTGTCCAGTGCTCAAAGTTTACCAGTTATACAAAATTATACAAAATTCCTTTAGAATGAAGAGGATTTCACAGGATATTTCCAGAAAGTTTAAGATATATATTTTATTTGCCATGTAAATGCCTTCAATGTATGAGATTTTAATCAAAATCTAATTATGAGGAAATAAAAAGTTTCTAAGAATGTTTCACATAAAGGGCAGTACGGGTGGGGAGATTTTCTCGAAAATGTTCTGTGGCATTTTTGGAAGGATTGAACCTAAATATTAAGTTAGTATTTATCCGATTTTTCGTTTTTGAGGTATGGGGTTCATAGACACACACACACAGGTACCTTTATCTAAGACTGCTTTTAATATATTCAAGCTGCCTCAAAACATGTATTTACCGTGAAATCTTGGTATATAATTTTTAGGTGGAATGCAATACCGTTTTTTTATAGATAAGGTATCTTTATTGGTTTCAAATTATTCAAGTTTTTACACAAGTATTTAGTGCATGTGTCATTGACCGTACATGCATATTTAAGTTACATGGTATGGTGACAAAATAAACAACAGAAAAAGAAAACACAACAAAAAATAGCAAGAAAGAGGAAAATAGAGATAAATTACCTTTGACTAACTGAACAAATTTGACTTAGCTTCGCGCAATTTAGCCAAAAAATTGCCCATATTTTGCCAGTTCCTCTGGTAAGCCAGTAGCTCTCAACATTCCAACCTGTTTCTTGACGGACTTAAGAATTTCTTTTTGAGTTTAATCGTTCGCTGGTTCGTTCGCTGGTTCTCCCACAGAACACATTCCGCCAAAATATGTACCCAGTCCTCATGCAAATCACAGAATGAGCAAATTCTCGTGCCAGAATCGTCAGTCATTTTCTGTGCCCTCCAGCCCCCCAGTCTAAATCATGCCATTCCTGATCTTTCCTTTCTTCCTAAGTTAAGTATATATACCTCTTTACCACAGTTCAATTTTATTTCATTTGCTTCTTATTTCATTACCTTCTCTATCTGGTACGCACGTTGTAGAAAAAATTATAAGCTTTTGCACGTATAGTTTGTATAGCCAGTAATAAACGATAGAGGGTAAAGAAAGTCATGTGAATGTAACACATAAGATTTTTTGAAGTGGTAAGACACTACTCGTTTTTTCTCGTGCTCATGTAAAGAGAATGGAATTTCAAAGTCATAACAGCGACCCGTTTTTTAAAAACATATCTATCGCTTTAGCGTACTGTATTCTTCTTATACCTTCAAAGAAATATATAAATGATAATGAAACGCTATTTCAATTAACAGCTCAGTCAGTAGAGCACCTGCCTGCTGTGCGAGGGTTCCGGTTCGATTCCCGGCTGGGGATGGGAATTTTTCTCTAGCCAAGATTATTGCCTATCCTTAGCAGAGTCTGGAAGTATGAGTGTGTGTGTATGTGATCTAATGATTAAAACCCAACAGCAAGAGAATACGAGATAACACCGTTGCCAATAGGCAATAATTTACAAAGGAAAGGTCGCCGATAAGACCGTTGCAGTTAATGGCGAGGCATAAATGGAACTAAAGAAAAATTAACAAGTAGTAAATAGACGAATAAGCCTATGTAAGAACATTTTGTAGAAGAGTGAGCAGACGAAGTCATGTGAATGCAAAACATCAGATTTGTCGTAAGTATTTTCCTTATTGGTACCTAATGGTTGTGGTTCTTTCGATCAATGCTGATAATGTTATTACTGTTTAGTTTTAATAATCTTTTAAACAAGTATACGTCAGGATAATACGAAACCGGATGCAGTATGAAAGGGTATTTAATAGGTAATTTAATCTGATTAGGAAATCGTTAGTTTAAATTGGAGAGAGAACTGTTAATAAATGATGCAGGTGAACAGTTCCTTCCGGTATGCACTATCTTCTCTGTAGAGCAGGTTGCTCATTAGCGGAATCTGCCGGCCGGACGTGAATAAAGGATCAGTTACACCACACAGATGGACTGCTGTTTTAACGAGGCACTCGCTTTTGTGCGGTTTCTAGCTAGCGCAGTGCCGAGCACAGCTATCGGATTTGCCGACGTTACTTAATTCTCCTGAATCATTTCATGCATTTCCTCAGCAATACTCCACTCCTTGGTATTTCTAGTATTTTGTGATGTTTTACAATAACAAAAGTAAACGAGTTATACAGTAATGTAAATATTCTTTAATTTAAACTTATAATTGTTTAATTCTTCTTGACATGTATTGCTTTATTATTGGAGACTTTCTTCGATGGTCCTTACAACTTCATTTTTTTCTCTATTTATTTTACGTCGCCGTAACTACGTTGTCATATTACGACGGATCGGTTTGAGTTAACTTTCTAGGCCTCATGTACCATACTATCTTCCTTCATTACCTGTAACACAGGCCTTAGTGCTGGACAACTGTACTTCTACTTCTGCGACGGCAGATGGCAGCTTCGACTCGTATCTATAGAGGCCTTAGTGCTAGACAACTGTACCTTTGCTTCTGTGACGGTAGATGGCAGCTTACACTCGTGTTGATAGAGACGTTAGTGCTAGGCAACTGTGCCTCTGCTTCTGTGACGGCAGATGGTAGCTTCGACTCGTGTCTATAGAGACGTTAGTGCTAGGCAACTGTACCTCTGCTTCTGTGACGGCAGATCACAGCTTCGACTCGTGTCTACAGAGACGTTAGTGCTAGGCAACTGCAACTTTGCTTGACGGTAGATGGCAGGTTCGAAATGTGTCTATAGAGGCCTCAGTGCTAGGCAACTGTACATCTGCTTCTGTGATGGCAGATTGCAGTTTCGACACTATCCACAGAGATCTTAGTGCTAGACAACTATAACTCTGTTTCTGTGATGGCAAATGGCAGCTTCGACAAGTGTCCACAGAAACCTTAGTGCTAGGCAGCTGTGCATCGGCTTCTGTGACGGCAGATGGCAGCTTCAACAAGTATCTACAGAGGCCTTAGTGCTAGGCAGGTGTATATCTGTTTCTATATGTGCCGGGTAGATGGCATTAGGGTGCCGTTCAGTCTACTTGCTTTCATTATCTGTGGTTAGATGGCGGAGCATTCGCTATTACCATGTATTTTCATGTCTACTATTGTTTTAGACTTAAGGTGGAACTTTGGGTCTCGGTATTAAATATCCAACCCGGTACTTACGTCGGCGACGAGAAAAACCAGGAAAAGATCTCAGCCAGCTTAGTCGGCTGAGAAACCGGAACATCCGAATAGGGCCCACAGACGTTATTACCTGAACCACCCCGTTTTGTTAATCCATTATTATAGCCTTAACTTTATATGTTTCTTTATTATCCATGATTCACTCATATGCAGAAGTACACAGGCTGTCATTGTCTTGAAACAATCTAGATTCTTTGCTTCTTTATATTTGCTTAAACTAAATTATCTTATTTTCTCTGTGTGTATAATTAATCTCACGAGAGGTTACGGATTTATCTCATTAAACTCGTGACTTTAAGTGGGATTTATTAACCACTGCTGAATAAAAAAACTATAACAGATTTTATAAATAATTACTTTCTTACGCTGTTTAAAATCAAATCACGATTTTGTCAGCTATCAGATCACGGCTTACTAAATGAATGGACAGTCGAATGTGTTACATAATACCAAGGAACACTGGAAATGATAAAATAATTAACATCAAAATTAAGTTAAAATAAGAGTACAATAAGGATGCATTCTTTCAAGGACGTACTTTATTCGGAAATTGACACTATTTGAATGTGCATTAATTAAAAACTTAATTTCCAAAGTGGAAAGTTGAAGGAATCTGCTGGTTTTCAGTGATGAAAACACGAGATTGGACTGAAGAGAATGTTGAGGTAGTAGGATTTCGTAATTTCTTTTTAGCCCGAACAATCGAGATGGATGACGTAGTTTATTAATCACTGCAGCGGTTCAGTAACCAACTAACGATTTATCCTATAATACCTCATACTTACAAGCATATTATAAGTAAACGATCGTGATTGGTGGATATCGAGGTACTGCTAAATGTTATTGGTCAATATTGAACTCGCGGTGTATGAATTAAATAGTCACTGTAAAAACCTACCTTGGAATTTAAGTAATTGCAAATAACACCTAATTTCAATACAGCTATTCTTGTAGAAACTGGGAACACCAATAAGAGCTATTCCTCAGAATGCAAATTCAAATAGTATGGCGCTTTATTTTCAAAAACAATATGTTTTGTAATCTTCAAGGGATTTTGAACACGTAATGGATACAGTTTCTTGTACCTAAAGTTGGCAACACTAACTCTTTTGCATGCTTTTATACTACTCTACACTGTAATATTTTGTTTTACTTTGTACCGTATAATTCCAGATAAAATTACAAGATTAATGTAAAAATACACTTTCCTTCTGTTTAAATCCGTAAGTAATTTATTGATTTTATTGATTAGAAATACTTTTACTACACTTTGTAGGAAAATTGAATTACGTTTTATTTAAGGGCGCTCTTTACTACTATGGTCCTTAGCGTCCCATTCTGTATTGGGCGTGAAAGACCGGAAATTTTGCTGAGAGGCCTCTTTATCAGGCTTGAGGTTCTTTTATGTGCCGTAAATCTACGACACGGGACCACCGGCTTTACTTCGCTTCCGAAGAAAGCCATGCTAAGGATTTTTACGCCCGAAAAAATCAATCGCCCTCCGCCAAGTTTGAACCGGCAACCTTGGGAACTAGAGGCTAGGCATGGAGGACGAGACACTTTGTAGTGGTTCCTTTGGTAGGACCCACTACGTTGATGATGATGGATGCTGTGTTACGTACCTGTAGGTCGTCTTGATGCCCATACTCTTGTGATGTATCTTGAGGTTCTCTTAGACTGATGATTGTGTATCTGTATTCTTGTGTGTGTTAGTATGTTGTAATGATTATTTTATAATTGTGCCACGGCTGCTGTATTTGTGTCGGAGAGCACATGTATCTTGTCAGGGTTGGGCATGGAGAAAGTTAAAATATTTTACACACACGTATTCTGTTAACTATTTCACTTGTATTTTTGGATAAACGACATGTAAATATTCACAATTCACTATCGCATTTGTTATGTTAAAAATATGCACAACTGTGGACTTCAATACGTAGTTTTAGCGTTTATTCAGAGACGAGTTTATACACGACCTTCCTGCTTGAAGACTGACAAGCTTCTGTTAGCGTTCTTTCCAACCGTTCTTCTTAACGTACGTATTTGAATTATAGGCATGTATCAATGTACGTGATTGGTGCTATTATCTAATAACAGTTATATATATATATATATATATATATATATATATATACATATATTAGCAGACTTCATCGTCTTAATTATGAATCCAAGGCTCGTTACATGCTTACGAAGATACTACTGCATTTCTTGTAATTTTATATTAGTGGTTATATAGCTAACAATGGTCTTTCCCCTTCATATTATATGTTAAATGTTATAACATTATGTACTTGTTCTCTACTATCAATATATATGTTTTAGTATCCTCTCAATTATTACACGTACAATATTATCAACGAAAATACATAACACGTAAAGCTTAGGACAAAAAACATTAAAGAGAGAAATTATTAATGTGTTGATGCTGAGAAACTGTGAATTAGGTATCTCATTACATTAATGAGTTATCGTATTATTTTGTCCGTGATAAAATGTTCGTCAGATCATACACTTGGAAAAGGTGTAAATTTGCAACATGGAATATTTCTAAAATGGTTAACGAAACGAAATAAACATTTTGTATGCTAACGAACTCTACAATTTTTTTAAAGTAAGCTTTTTGTAGGTTTCTTATAGTCTCACTGTCATGACAAAGGAAATTCAATCCAATAACGGAAATTATACAGGCTATTTGCAGAAAATCGGGGCATAGCACATTTTATGTGCCATAGAAATATCTTAAGCACACTGTATTTTAATCAAAATCGTTATAGGTATGTATGAGGAAATATTACCACGCAAAGGGTGGTTTGGGTTGGGGTGGGATTTTCTTGAACATTTTGTCCCGTTCTTGGAAGATGCTGAATTTAATTACCACTCTTATTTTAATTTATCTGTACATACTTACAATAGAGGATATACAATGTAGGGGGACACCTCGCGCACTACCACCTACGCGAGACCTGCTGTGGCTACCATCCCTGAAGAGAAAGGGGCAATCTGCAGCCACGCAAGCCACGAGACGCGCCGAAGTCATTAAAAGTTCCTGGCTTAAAGACCCTTCCTACTACTAGAGCTGCCCAGAGAGAGCGATGAACGACCTGTTCAATCAAGCAGTCTTCTAAGGTCCACGGAAAATATCCTTTCCTTGGAGCAATCGTCCACACCATTTGTCAAAACTACAACACCCGAAAGCTACATATAAGCACACCTGAAAGATGAGAATAAAATAGGTTGAAGGGAAAATGAGGGAAAGTAAGATAAGAAACCACCCCAGCATCCGCCTACCGACCAGAGAAAAGCCACGAAAAAGCCCAAGGTCAGACTGGGAAGCATATGGGAATCCAACCCAGGACCTCCCAAATGCGAGAGAATCTCTCTCGGTCTACTTGCAATAAGTAGAGGAAATATTGTGCTACAATCAAAAACTTGTTACCGAGATTACACCGGAAATACATATTTTGAGACTCCCTGAATAAAAAAAATTTCTGATGTGTTACACTCACATGACTTTCTTTACTCTTGTACAAAATATTTTTACAAACGCTTATTCTTCATATACTTCATGTTAATCGAGATATCGAGATGTTACTCTTATTGGTAATTTTCTTGTAGATGCAAGGGGAATTGGTAAGGTTTAAGCGATAGTCAAATACTTTAAGAGCTGGTTGCTATGTGGCGCATTCCATTCTCTTTGCATTATCAGGACAAAAAAAATGAATAACGAATTCCCATTTGAGAAAAAGTATAAGTATTGGAAAATTTAAGGGAATAACAAGCAATATCTCGAAAATGGTTCAGTCAACAACAAAAAATTATATGACATAAATTGTGTATTTGAACGCGATCTACGTTTTTTGTGCAGTAAAATTTTGTCTATCTCTTATGGTTTACCAGTTATGCACAAGTTGTTAACAATGAAGAATACTTTTGGAGACATTCCCAGAAAATTCAAGATATACATTTTATTTGTCATGAAAGTATCTTAAATATATGATATCTTAATCAAAATCGTTAGAGCCATTTTTGAGAAAATTAAAACCTTCGAAAAATGTTCCATGCAAAGGGTAATCTGGGGTGGGGGGATTTTCTTGTAAACCATCGTGTCGCATCTCTGGAAGATACTGAAACTAAATACCAAGTTTGGTGTTTATCCGACTGTTCGTTTCTGATTTATGCTGTTCACAGACACACACACATGTTTCCAAAAATGCTTTTTTTGGATTCAGAGGGTCTCAAAATATATATTTCCGGTGAAATCTCGTTATCGAATTTTTGGGTGGAATACAATACTTCCCCTACTTACTCTACGTAGTAGAGAAAGTAAAACGAAAAGTCAGTTAAATACCAAAGGTCATATTTCAGTTAAGCATCTTTCAGGAATGCGACACTAAGATTTAATCCCCCACCTCAAACTACTCTTTACAAGGAACATTTTTTCAAAATGTTTGATTTGCTCAAAGGTAGCAAAATGTAAGCAGTAAAGATTTACATGTTTTTGGGGATGTAAAATCGTTTTAATTTTGTGTAGGCCTAAATGAAAAACTTCAAGATCGGTAAGAGTTTTCGCATCTATTTTGGTATCCATTTGTAGCGTCGCTACCTTGAGAGCATCTGACCTATAGTATAGTTTATACAACTGGGGGCACACATCTCGACTGCGACCTACATAGATCTATTTTGACTACCACCCTCCAGGAGGAAGAAAATGTTACATGAGAAGCCTAAGGGTTCACATGAAAAACTAAATTAATTTTTAATATCCAACACGCATATTAAGGGAATGCATACTCACTTGGCCGCGTTGGACCGAAACGTGGTGGAGGTTAAGAGGAAGGCGTGGGTTTTTCACTGTACAACATCCATAACACAAATCTGCTTACATATTCCTAGATTTATTTCCAAGTCGTTTGGGGTTCCTGCATTATTAAATATGAAAGGTGAGGGGAGATAGCCACCGATCCACAAGCCGGCTTGCACGCGTGATCCGCTTCTCTCGGAATCCTCAGCAAGACAGACACTATATCCCCACCATTCATGGCTAACAAAACTACCAGCCAGGAGTGACGTGAACAACAATGTGTTGTCAATGGTAAAGTAGAACAAAAATATGTATGAAAATGACAATGTAATCTTCCAAATTATCAATACGTCACATCATGAAGTGAAGGGATCTCAAAAGGCTACAGACCGCAAGGTCACAGATACACGCGGAAACAGTTCCAGGCTCGAAGACCCGTCCCACTGCTGTAGCTGCCTAGAGAGGGCGATGAACAACCCGTCGAACAAGCAGTCTTCTAGAGGCCCTGGGGACCATTCTTTCCTTTGACGAAGCATCCGCTCCATTTGTCTGGCACCGCCATACTCTACGAAGCCTAAAAGCGCACGTGAAAGATGAGAAGAAAACACAATGAAAGGGAAATAATAAATAAGAAACCACCTCAACATTCGCCTACTGACCAGGGAAAACCGCAAAAAGCCAATGTCAGAGTGGACGGTCGACGGGTATCGAACCTGGAACCTTCCGAATGGTTAGCTCGGAGACATCTCGCTCGGTGAATCTGATGTACCCAAATTCTTTTTTTTTTCTTGTGCGATTTCGTTATTTTGCTTAGTTAATATAAAAAGCATTTTCCTTTCAGTAAACTTCCAAAGCAATTTATGTACTAACAACATGGATTTATGATAACTCTCGTCTTGCTACTACGAGGGCAGTTCAGAAAGTCCCAGACGTTTTGGCCTATCGTGGCGATGAGTAGGGCTAGAGCCGCCAGCTTGGTGTCAGAACGTTCCTACATTCAGTACGCATCCAGCTGTGGTGAGGACTGCGCCTTCCTTACTGTGCTCTCTACGAGTTGTTAAAATGTGGGCTGCAATAGAAAATCCCGCCACTTGTGAAGTGCGGTCTGTGATTAGGTTTTTGTTGGCTAAAAACAACAAACCAATTGAAATTTATCGTCAACTTTGTGATGTTTAGGGGCAGGGAATAAGTAAAAGCCGAGTCAGGCAATTGTGCATTGATTTTAAAAATGGCCGTACCAATGCTCACGACGAGGATCGCAGTGGTAGGCCTAGCCTTATGACTGATGAATGTCAATGCAAATCACTGACAAAATTCGTGAAAATCGTCGTTTCACGATTACAGAACTTTCGGAACATTTTCCCCAATTTTCACGGAGTTTGGTGCATCAAACTGATACTTTGATACTGTCGCTGAACTGCATGCCGGTGTAAACCAGTGGTTGAAGTCACATGCGGCAGATTTCTACAGAGGGTTGAGGCAGTATTTTATATCACAACACTGTGAATGCCAGAGTGATTGTAGTGTAAATTAACATTATTGTATGACAATGATTTGAGATGTTTGTTAATTATAAGCATTGTTAGGAAATAAGTTTACACGACCTCACTGAAACTGACAATAAGAGCGGATAACAATGAAGCGAGGGGGTGAGTTGTTTATTAATTAGAAGAGACAAACAAATGATGTCAGAGTAGCGTGCCTTTCTTTAGAAATGGAGGGAATATCTTCCCTAGAGCATATGTGTTCGTAATTTTCATTGGATATAAAAAAGACGCTAATATTGGCGCGCTTTATTAACCAATAGCAGCTCTTTTTAGTGTTTAGGCATATCGGGGTGAGGGAATATAAATTCTGAAGCCAAATGCAAGTAACGCGCAGTTCTACAGAATCATTCACGAGTTACACGTCGCGCAGTTCAACAGAAGCATTCACGAGTTACACGTCGCGCAGTTCAACAGAATCATTCACGAGTTACACGTCGCGCAGTTCAACAGAATCATTCACGAGTTACACGTCGCGCAGTTCTACAGAATCATTCACGAGTTACACGTCGCGCGGTTCTACAGAATCATTCACGAGTTACACGTCGCGCAGTTCAACAGAAGCATTCACGAAGTACACATTACGCAATTCTACAGAATCTCTCGCGTCGTAAAGTTAGTTATAAAATGTGAAATACGCGAATTAATAATGCGCGGCAAATAAGTGATTATAGTTACATTCGAAAATATAACAGTTTCAGTCAGGCGTGTATCAAGAGTAATTATGTGAAATTAATAAAGTGTGACGGCAAAAAAAGTGTAAAAACAAATTCTTTATCAGTGTTATCTTTTAGTAACAACTCCTTTCCGTTTACACACTGTTCAAGAGATTTGCTCGACTGAATAATAATAGCTAGCCAGAGGACAAAGTACCCAAAATTCAAAATAGTAAAACAATAACAGGCGCTCAGCAAATAAGATAACACTAACGATACCGCGACAGGGTATTGAAAAGCTTGTGCCACGGTATGATGAATGCCTCAATTTGAATGGCGATTATGCAGAAAAATAGCTTAAGAGTGTACCTTTCAAATGTAGATAATAAACGTTGATATTTGCATTTTTTAAATTGTTTATTTCAAAACGTCTGGGTCTTTCTGGATTACCCTCGTACATCAAAATTATCGCGTTCTTTGTTTTCCGAAGTTGGCAGCGCCAATGTGAAAATCCAATTAGTGGCAGCTAACCTTTGGCGTAAGATAATGCCGTTACAATTACTAATGTGGTAGGCTAGGGTTTCCTAACAGCTCCCATTAGTTGCGCGCCAATTAACTGATTAGCGCTGTTCACATTTTTTACCTCTCCTAAATACAAATAAACCCGTTTTGGCGTGGAACTTTCGCGCCGTTAATCTTGTTTGGCTTCATAAAGGAAACATGAAACACATTGCAGGCCTCGGCCTTCAGCAACAGGGATGTAAAGGGATTTGAGGGCGGAAATTATGTTATGACCACATTTTATGATCTGGAAATTGGGATTCAAGTAAAGAGGAGAGCAAAGGCATTGTAGATATTACAACAGCTCTTCCGGATTCCACGCTTCAATGGGTTTGAAACCGGAAGAAAGTCTGGTTTCACCTCATTTCATTAATGAGATAATCGTATATAGGACAGGAAGTGTTATTAACTCCCATAGTAAAAAGTACTTAATGTGGTTCGATCGTACTCAAGATTTTTCAGTAATGGAGCATGTCTATTGGAACAATGGAGTATGGACTATGACATCCTGCTGATGGGATGGTTATCATTAGAGATCGCATTGTATGCACTAAAATATCTAAAATATACATGTATTTATAATGTCAAAATGTTAAAAATATTCTTTATAGTTCGAAAATATACATCAATCATACAATTTAAAGTTTAAGTTTATACTTTTTGGTACTTTCAGTTTAGACTGAGTCAAACTAAAAGTAGCCGGTCTTTTGGGAAGTTAAATTTTTTCAAAGTCCCTTCGAGTGAGCGTGTGGTTCACAACCGCAACTTCTGTGCGCTGTTTTGCTAAGTCTAAGCCCAAGGCACTGCTTTGCGCTACCTCCACACTACTTGGCGTGGAGCACTTATTAAATTACTTAACCTCTGCGCAAGCACTTCGAGTTCGATTCTCCGTAATGGATTCTTATCTTTTGTAATTTGTGGTTTAAAATTAAATTGAATGAGTATAAAACTCCTCTCTACAGATAAATTAATGATGGCTGCTATGGCGGATTACTAAGTAATTGCCACTTATATAATAAATTAAGAAACCCCGTTATAGTTTTACTCATGTATTTAAAATGAAAGGAGAGGCAGTTGAGCACCTCCCTGGAGATTTGAACGTGCAACCTGAGGTACATTAAGTTCCCTACCATTGAGTTAAGCGCCGCTTTCACCAATCGATGTTAAAAATATTCTAACATCTTGTTTGTTAACAAGGTGTTCAAAGTTTAACTAAAGGTTAAAACTTTGGTGTTTTATTAAGCTTTTACAGCAAATTGTTAGCCAACATATTGTTAACGTCAAAGACAACTGCGAACGCTAGCTTTCGAGAAGGCGGTGGTTAAGCTACACTGCTTTTGAAGTACTCCGATTCACATTTGTTTACGTATGGCTGCGCTCTCTGTGCCAGTAGCCGACAACTGTTTACATTCATGCAATGGCCATGTGATGCTCCCGATTGTTTGAGGTTAGAATCACGATGTCAGCTGATATAAATGTTTCGCCGTTTGAAACGCGTTAATTAACATCTGGTTAATAAGTAAAGACGTATTATGAGGTACGAAAAAGCTGATGGTCTTACATTAAAGGATAAGATTGCAGCATGGGACAAAATCCACGAGTAATGTAATTGGAACGAACGCGTTTCTGTAAGTCCAATAAGAAATTACGGCAATTTTATACTAACATAAAGTGCAGCACTAGAAACGTTAGCTGCGAAGAGCGTTTAAGACGTTTTAAAACCGGTGGTGGACACTGCATTGAAACTTAAGTGGACGAAAATCTGTTATCTGTGATTAATGAAGCAGACCCGGAAAAAAATACTATTTGCTTCTTGAAGCAATTGCTTTGGAAACCTTCAGGACAAAGCCACAAACGTAGCTTTGGAAATACCAGCATTATAACCACCAAGTAAATTAAAAATGTTAGTAGCATAAAATCTAAGTACCCAACTTAACACTTGTAGCTTAAGAGAAAGAGGCATGTTTCTGTTGGTAGTATTCTAACCTCTCGTATTTCCCATAAAACCTTGCTCATGACTCCTTGGACAGTCTATATCGCTTTAAAAAATTCTCCTTTTACTGGGTTTCAAATTTATTATGACGTACCACTGCTATTCTATTAGGAAGGTCATTAAAAATGCCAACTGCAGCAAACTCGCATCAACAGCTTGGTTTGCGGCAGCCATTTTACAACTTCTAACATTTTTAAACGATTAACACAGGGGTACGGGGATGTTAAGTTAATACCGACTTTAACACATTTTTAAAGTTAACATTGTTTGATGAAACAAAATTTGTGTTAACTTCAGTGTTAAAATCAGTTTAACATTGTGTTAAAATTTAGCATCTATTAGTGAAACCGACCTTAAGAGTGCTGCAGCAAGCGTAGCATTGTAGCGAGTTTTAGTCACACTCCACATAAAACCCATAAATTAAAAAGTGTTGAAACATTCTGAAACATATGTCTGTTTGAAATCTCGTGCATGAATTATTTTTTCAGAGGACATTTGCGATTATAGCTTATTCCCATTATATCTACTACAAGAATATACAGTCTTGTGAACAAAGCCTGGCTGATCCGAGCGCTAACGGAAGTACCCGATTCCAGTCAGTTTTAAATTGATCATGTATACATGCGTACTTGGACATCATTCGCATCGTATTTTTATTATGCAGCATACAGATTTTATTCCAAATTTTATTCCATAATTCCAGATGTTATTGGGTAAAATTTGAAAGACTTATTATCTCTAGGGAAACTTCTTCAGGAAGCACTGCGTTTTCAGCTTGACGATATTTATTCACAGAAAACAAAACACAGAATTTCTCTCTAAAATACTGCAGAATTTACTACCTAATTTTCTTGCATACTTTAAAATAGCACTCTCAAGTTTACTCTCAACCTCCATAGGAGAGTCTCAGTTAAAATTTATCACTCGTGCGTTGAAATGTTAATTTTAAAATTTTAAAATACGTATATTAAATGCTCTGTGCATGAAAATCCCATCAAATATGCAGCAACAACATCGGAAACCTACAATTAGTGCACTACAAAACTTCATACAAGCAGAGAAGAGCATGAAACATATTGCAAAACTTAATTCCAATGACAATTAAAAACAAACCAAACATATTTGTATAAAATCCATTTCTTGCTATCACATCCTCATCCAAACGATTTCTGAGTCAGTATCCTGAAAAAATCCTTACTTTGCACACACACATCCCGCAACACACACAGATGAAAGTGGTGTGGGTACATTCCGATTATAAGATAATGGAAAAAAAAGTTTGCACACTTCCCACAAGTATTAATGTAAGTCGTATTGAAGTAGGTATATGATATATCAACATTTTTTGTTATATTAACTTGTATACATCATCTTTCACCGTGAAGATCGCTAGGATACGAAATTCTTTGCAACAGAATATATTTCGTCGTAGGTTGCACATTATAGTTAAAAAATCCGATGTGCTATTCACAGACCTTCTCTATACTCTATCGCTTATTAATGGCTACATAAACTATTACTACTAAAGCATTTTTTTATATCCGCCTCACTTTTAGGCCGTATTTTTATCACTTAAATGATATCAGTCAAATATTATATAATATAAATATAATAAGAGCCGTATGTGTATAATATATAAAATGCATGTAACAGACATTGTATTAATGTTTATATTATTATGCACATGTTCAATAATGTTATGTGAATGTGTTACGTAATTTAATAATGTAGGAGCTGTGAGAATAATAGGTTAAAAGTTGCTAACAATGAGGTAGCCTGGAGGCAATAATGAATTAGAAGGTTTAATAATGCTAGTAGTCATTCTTGGAAACAGTAATGTAAATTTTGAGACAGTCTATAAAATTAACCTTCTTCAACTTTAATTCCAATAAACGTTTGCAGAAATAGCTACATTACACATTTCGTTATAGATACAAAGGGAACAGAGATAGTTAAATGTTTAAAAAGTGGACGCTGTATACTGGCCTTAAAATTTCATACCGTTTGCATGCATTCCAACTGAATGTTGAAAGAACTTTAAATTGAAATAGAGTTTTATTTATGGAGATCTTTGATTACTATGGTTCTAAGCGTCTCTTCCACATTAGGCGTCAAAGACTGGAAGTTTTGCTCAGAGGCCTCTTTATCAGGCTCGAGGTTCTTTTACGTGCCGTAAATCTACGACACGGGACCACCGGCTTTACTTCCTTTCCGAAGAAGCCATCCATCGCCCTGCGTCGGGGTTTAGGCCTCGACCTCGGGAGAAAGGACTTTAAAAAGTGACCATGTGAACAATTTGAACCATTAATAACGGATATCTCGGAAATGGCCTGATGCTACAAAAAAGTTATTTTAAATAATTGTGTGTTTTAAAGAGATATACATTTCTTCTCTTGCTTAACGTTTACTAGTTACACAAGAATATACAAAATTCCTTCGGAATCGAGAGGACTTCACAGGCTATTCACAAAAAATTTAAGCTATGCATTGTATTTATCATCTAAATGTCATTAATATAGGTTATTTTAATAAAAATCATTAAATTTAAAATGAGCGTTTAATTATTCATTCTGTAAACAATGCAAGGAATATTCAGCAATTCGATTTTCTTAATTCATTTAACATTACTTTTGCTAATTTATAGAATGCGACAAGAAGATTTTCAAGAAACTTCCCACATCTAGCCTTTATATGGAACAACTTTCAAAGTTTTCGATTTTCTCAAAAATGTTAAAACTATTTTGATTAAAATATCACACATTTAACATATTTACATGACAAATAAAATGTATAGATCTTGAATTTTCTGGGAATAGCCTGTGAAGCCCTCTTCATACGGAAGGAATTTTTTATAATCTTGTATAACTGATAAACGTTAAGCGATAGACGAAAACATACTGCACAAGAAATTTACTTTAAATTGCTTTTCTGTGGCACGAGCCATTTCCGACATATCCGCCATTAATGGTCCGAATTCTTCAATACTATAGCCATTCTGTTCAAGTCCTGTCAACATTCAGTTGTTTCTCGCGGATGCATGGAAACAGTATGGAATTTTAAGGCCAGCATATAGTTTCCAGCTCTAAAACATTTGACTATTGCTGTTCCGCTTGTATCTATAACGAAATGTGTAATATAACTATTTCTTCATAAGTTATTCTCGATTAAAATTAAGTAGATAGAAAAATAAACTTTCATAATAACTGCTTATACCCATTAATATGAAACAGAGTAGAGAAAGCCATGTAAATGTAATACATTAGATATTTTCTTCTAGGTTTCGAACATTTATCTTAATAAAATGAATTTTAATACTATTAATGAGTCATGCAACTTGCATCGATATACAGGTATAGTACTAAATAAAAAGAGATGTAAAATGATATGTATTATCTTCGTGAAAATTGGCTGTTTCAGCTCTTTAAAAATTTACAATGCTTTAAAAATTTGAATTACATGAGAATAAAACTTTCAAAACATTTCTAACCCATACTTTAAGGAGATCAGCCTGTGGAAATTGGCAATTTTGTATTTCTTAAAAAATTAGTTTAATTTTTCTACCACATATTTTGTTGTGGTGTATTCTATAATCAACTTTCAAGTTTTCAGATCGATTCCTTGAGGAGATCCTAGGAAACATATAGTTTTTGTTATTTTAAGAATGTGCAGAAAAATCTTCTGGTAGGGTTTTCAAAATTTTAGTACCACATTTTAATTTCATGTTCCAAACATATCTGCGTTTCAAATCGTCATAATATCGGCAGATAAAATATGAATTAGTTTCGAATCGATAACTTCTATTTGTTTATCATCTTAGTGAAATTTTCAAAGCAACTGGCAAACGTTTGCCCTTCAAGAAGCAATTTGAACAATAATGAGCACTGAAAATAAATTACTTTTAAGGGTAGAGAGGAGATTTGAGACTTCGCAACTACACCCCTATATCGGTGGTAGTTTAAATTACTCTCTGCACCATTACATACCCATCCCTCTAAAACAGAGCTGGACAAAGTCAGTTTTGCGCCAACAACGTAACACAACACAACGCAACCGTCACAATAAACACGTAAGTAAGGCATTTCTGCGAGGGAAGGGGGAGTAGCGTGTAGAGCTCTTGCAGTGACGATTAATAACACTTTAGTTTAATTTTAAGCTGACTTTCTACGTTTTTGAAAGGTTTTTCACTCCTTGTAATGGTTCTTCGAGATAAATAAATATTATTAAATATTACTGAGGTCACATAACTTTCACAGCTTTTTTCAGACATAGTTTCAGAAATTCGTCCTCTTGAAAAATTTTAGGGGTTAAGCGATCTTCTAGGTAAGTATGTATCTGGCATATTCTGTTTTGTATTTATAGCCATCAATTTTTGGAAATTTTGTACGATGTTTCTTGCGGTTATCTCCTGCAATACTTTCCACATTCAATTCATAAAATAAATAAACATAACAATAATAATAAACTACAATAACTTCTCAGTGCAAATCATACCCTTAATTTCACCATATGAAGCATGCCATCTAATAGTATTTTTATACGCGCATCTAAATATGCCATGTTATATTTTTGAGTAAGTTAAACACTTCACATTATCTCCTTCTGCACAGTAAAAGCTTATTCTGCACGAAATTTCCATTTTCTGAAAAACGATGGCTTAGTAAACAATGCCATCACGATTTCCACCACTGAACTGTTTACCTCTAACCACCTATCGCTTCTAGCTAGCAAAGGTTGTGTAACTTTCAGCCGTGTTACGGTGTGACTATACTCCGAGTTGCAATACAAGCTCTGCCCACCTCTGCGCTAAAGAACATTGAAATTTAACGCTGCACAAAATGTGTATTTTTGGAAATTTTCGATATTTTCGCTTCTTTACTAACTGGAACTGAGCAAAATGAATATAAGGAATTCAAGAACTTTACCCGCCTCTGCAGTGGGGTAGCGTGTCTGTCTCGCATTAAAGAAGTCCCTTAGTTCGAATCTCGGTTAGGGGGAGTTACCTGGATAAGGTTTTCTTTCTGGAATTTTTCCTTATCCTGAGAAGACGAATGTCGGGTAGTTCTAACCTCTAAGGACCCCAGGTCCATTTGAGCATCGTTTTAACCACTTCCGTCCATTCACCATCCGATATGACCTAGGCGGCCACAGGACGCTAAGTTTATAAGAGAATAACTTTAGTTACAAAAATCTGAGGTGTTTCACTCACATGACTATTTCTACGCTTGTACAAACTATTTTTACAAACACTTATGCTCTATGAACTTCATTTTAATCCAGATAAATATTTGCATACTCTAGCTTATTGCTAATTTTCTTGTAGGTGCAAGGGGAATTTGGTAGGCTTTAAGTGGTAGTCAAATATTTTAAGAGTTGGTTGCTATGTGGAGTATTCCATTCTCTTTGCATGTCCAGGATATAACAAAGAAAGAATAACAAATTCCCATTTGAGAAAAAGTAAAAGTTTCAGTTTCAAACAAATAATAAGGAATATCTCGGAAATGGTTCACTCTACAAAAAAATGTATATGAGATAAACTGTGTTTTAACGAGCTCTACATCGTTTGTGTAGGAAAACTTTGTCTCTCTCTTACGGTTTACCAGTTATGCAAAAGCCATTCAAAAGCAGAGGACTTATGGGGACATTCCCAGGAAATTTAAGATATACATTTTATTTGTCATGAAAATATCCTAATATAGTATATTTTAATCAAAATCTTTAGAACTATTTTTGAGAGAAACATTTTCGAAAAATATTCCATATAAAGGGTAGTATGGGGTACTGAAGCTAAATACCAGGTTTGGTATTTATCGGACTTTTCGCTTTTGAGTTATACTGTTTACAGACACACACACAGACCCACAGACAGACACATACACACAATGATATTTTTTCTAAAAGTACTTTTGTGGATAGGGGGCCTCAAAACATGTATTTCCGATGAGATCTCAGTATCGATTTTTTAGTGGAATGCAATACTTCTACTTACTATGCGTAGTAGAGAAAGTAATGGGCTTTTCTATAGGATTATTGATAAGGTGACCATAATCTTTCTGGTAGATAGGGTTAAGAATATTAACGTATAATGCCTATGGACTATTTGTAGTGCACTTCTCTGATTTTGTGAAGGGTTGCTCTACGAGAAATTCTACATGTATTCAGGTTTGCAAAGGATTCGTTCCATTGTCAAGTGAGGGTTACTCTGAATTGGAAAGTTATATAGCCGTCATATACGCAGCTTATGCATGCATTCAGCAAGAGGTCGATACGTTAACGAGAGTTCCTGTAGAAGAGGAACGGGGTTGGTTGGTTTGTTGCTTCACAGTGTTAACAAATAAGATGATCCGGATCGACTTGACTTTCCTCAAGATGCTCTTGCCTTTTCAGATCTCTTCTAGTGAAATCTATCCTCGAGCGACTAACGCGTCAAGTACCTGACGTCATTTTCCGATATTTGAAACCTTCCCTCATTGCTAGCAGAATATTTTCAATGGTGAGACTTTTCTGTGTTTAAAGAGCTGGAAAAGTGAGGAGGGTGAAGCAGAAAAGAGCGTAATTTAGATGATTATATGTCCGAAGAGTGCACGAAAAGTTGTTTTCATTCATGGCATTCCCTTTCAACAAAATTTTCTATGTACCATTAGGCTAAAAATATTTATAGACGTGACCAAAGAAATCTTGGACTCTAGATTTTCTTAACGACCACCACCATCGCCACCACCACCACCCCTCTCTGCCAACGCTCTTACCACTTATGCTATCTCATTGATTCAGGTATCCCTGTAAGCTTACCGAGGGAGGTGGCTCCGTGCTAACGTTTTAGTCTCGGGAGGTTCCGGGTTCGATTCCTGTCGACCGCCCTTTCTGACTTTGGCTTTTTCGTAATTTTCTTTGGTCAGTATGAAAATACCTACCTTTCCTGCCCTCATGTCCCTCTCATCTTTCAAATGTACTTCTAGATTTCGTGGTGTAAGGCGGTGCCGGATGCTTGCTCCAAGGAAAGAATATTCCTCATGGGCACTGGAGGGCTGCTCTTTTTGGGCAGCTCCAACAGTGGGACGGGTCCTCGAGCCAGGAACTACTGGGGACTTCCACGCATCTCTGTGCCCTGTGTGCCTGCGGCCTGTAACCTCCTGTAAATTGAAATTAAGTTTTATTTATGGGCGCTCTTTAACTATGGTGGTCCTTAGTGTCCCATTCTATATTGGGTGTGAAGGACTGGTAATTTTGCTCAGAGGCCTCTTTATCAGGCTTGAGGTGCTTTACGTGCCATAACTCTACGACACAGGCTTTACTTCCCTTCCGAAGGAAACCAAGCTAAAGATTTTTACGCCCGATCCATCGCCCTCCGCCGCAATTGAACCCGTGAACTCGGGAACTAGAGGCTAGCATGGTAACCACTACACCACGGAGGACGACCGTAATCTCCTGTGGTGCCTTCATTTCCTGCCCTCCTAGGGGTAGCCATAATAGTGCAGTACGCGAGGTGTCTCTACACACAACGCGGTAAACTTCAACGCGATCTCAAATATTAGAGATATAATTCCTCTAAGGCGAAATACTCTAAACTAACCATTCAGGGGGTTTACATTTTCAGAATCATATACTTACTGTAGATTAGATGCAGAAGATTATGCAGGATCAGTAATTTATAGAAATAAAACTTAGTTTTTCTAGATTTTTCATACGCCAATATCTTTAAACATTTAATTCGGTGTGTTTGTTTCAATAAATATAACATTTAATTCCTCCATTTTATTTCCTCCGACTTTTCCTCCGAAGAGACGTGAAACCAACTTCAAGGCCATGGGACGAAGGTGTGCATTTCTGCGATTGAACTTAAGAAGGGGAAAGAAAATGATAAAATATAACTGAACTTCTGTAACGATACAAAATATATATGTGTATGCGGGAAAAGTTTCCTCGCGACAAGACAATGATTCTGCATATTAAACAACATTCATTTTGGGAATAAAACCATGAAAGATTAATCCTAAATTTTAATGTTTGCACCACATTGTGGTTCATCAGATTCAAAAGTGTATGACGTGCTGAAGATTATTGAATACGTCACAGCGTGAAGTAGAGTGAATGGAATTGTTCAGAAATAATACGCAGTGTTATTGATAAGGAAATACTAAACTACCTCTAACACCCCAACCCCAACCACTTAACTAGTCTTAGAACTCTACTTAATGTTTGTCTTAAAACCCTTTTTCTACCCTACTAACATGGGTTAATGCTTGATACATCAAACTAATATGAGACGAACTCATCCTAGTGTGGAAAGTCGTAACGAAGTCACTTAAGGTCACTCAGGTGAAACGTTTCCGTACTCCTCCCCTTTCGCCGCTCACCAGATCTGGTCTTTATTCACAGGCTAATGCGTGTGTTTCGGACTTGAATTCAAACCAATAAGAGATTGCCTCTCCCAGGTCTGGTGTGGATCACATATGATATGGAAACTCTGCCAACTTTAAATAAAGAAAAACACTATAGGAAACCAAGAGGCATTGGCTGTAAGTAACACTGTTGTACTAGACTCACCATTCAAGAACCGGATGATGCTTTGAAAGTTGTGAATTCATGCACGCATCCTCCAGTTTGCATTTAACACTATCTTATGGTGATTTAATGAAATTACAAAGTTGTTTTATTATTCATTTGATCATATGTAAAATGTTTACTGTGATAATCGTACCACTTTCGCAATGCAGCTAACAATCGTTTTCCTGTTTCATAACATGGTAAAATAAAATCAGCACATCCGCGGTGTTATAAAAGGGTAAATCATAATGTAGGTCTGTGGTTCTTATATTTGTTTCATTTGTTACAATTTTTACTAAAGAAGAGTTAACAAGGAAAATGCATTTTTGCATCATTTTAAGGATTCTTTTCTTATACTTTGATGGTTAGATATACTTGCCTGTGTAGCTATTTTAGGCGAGAATTAAAATTCTGAAATCTGAAACGTGAGCAGCGTTTGATTGTGTTGCAATCGTATTATAGAGAGCACGAGACTCCTTGTCATCTGTGGTTCACACCAGCCCTGGGTAAGCTAATTTTTTATTGGTTTGAATTCAAGCCCGTCACACGCGCATTGGCGAATAAACAAACGTTAGGCTTAGGTGAGCAGCGAAAGGGGAAGAGTGCGGAAATATTTCACCTGAGTGGCTGGAAGGCATGCTTCGCAACAACGTTCTGCATGAATCCGTCTCGTATTGGTTTGATGTCGAAAGTTTGGCACTTAAACATTACCCTATGAATACAGGTGAGTTTCAAGCTAAGGGGGGGTAAGACAAAAATCAACTAGAGTGCCAGAACCATGAAAGGAGTGGCAGGATGGGCGTGGGAGAAACGGTTTAATATTTACTTACTCACACAAATCCGATTGCATGTACTCGACTGTACATAATACTGCTGTGTTGAAGTCGAGGTTTCCTTGACTCTTATGCTGGGGACCTAGATTGAAAGCCCTGCTAGATTAAGCTATCTTACTGCACTATTTGGAGGTTTTTATCTCAGAAGTTAGAATTAGCTTTAGCCAGCTTTATCGCTTTAGGTCCCCATGCTCATTTGTGCATTCATGTCCTACTTTCATTCATTGTCCGATAAATTTTCTGCAGCTAAAGGGGCCACAAAAGTGTAACAAAAGAAACGAAACGTAAGCTAGAGCTGACACAACACTATAATATTCTCCGACAAACTGGCCGCATCATCAGATATATCTCTGTGTGCGTATATCTTGAGTCTGTTTATTCTTTCTTTTGGTATGGTACAACAATGGGTATTGTTAAACTTGATTATGTGTCCACACAAATGTTTATGGGTGCAGTAGTCAACCATTAAATTAGGTAGTTTATTTATTCTCCAGGGAGAACTTTGTTTAATTGAGCATTATAATCAGAAATTGGCATTTATCCACCAATGAACTTTAATAACATTTATTATTTGTTTGATTTATAAAGCCAGCAGGTTATGAGCACTGTTTGGAGGCAACTGAATAGATTTCAACAGTCTAAACTTGTAAATTTCTGTATTTCAAGTCTCTGATTGGCCAATCCTACTCCAATAGAATACCTTCATTTAACTAAAGCTTTTTCTGATTGTTGATTGGTTATGCTTATAGGGGGTAATGCCGCTTTTAGTGCAGCATATTACTTTGTCAAATGCACACGTTGGAGCAGAAAAACTGGTCCATTTAGGAACAAATGAAATTAATTTGTAACGAAATGTGTAGATCCACCGTCTCCAAGCTCAATTACCTTCTACCTCTTCTCTTGCCGAATTCTAGACAGTTTATTCACAAGTTGGTTGCGTCATCCCAAAACACGGGCGGAGTTGAAAAGGGATATACCATACATATATAAGAATTGTACATTTTGAGAAAGTTATTTTTATTTTTAACTCCACGTATGGACGCCAAACTGAAGAAGAGAAATGTATTGTTGTATTGTAGCTCCACGTATGGAAGCCAATTTGAGAAAATGGTTTGTTACGTTATTAGCAACACGCTTTGGGCGTCAATTTAAAGTAAGTTGTATTGAAAAATATGTATTATATTTCAACTGTTGGGGAGCCGAACTTGTAATCGTTGCAACCGCACGTATAGTAAACAGTTTCCGGTAGCCTTCGCCCCAAATGTACTTTCAGGTGGCCTTTGCCCCAAGTTTAAAAAATATTAACTTTGTAATTTGACGGTTTCTTTAAGTATTAAATATTTATGTTTGCCTCGGCTGCGCCAGTATTATTGTTAGAGACATGGAAGTCTTGATAGGGTTTTGGTGCGAAAAGAATGTAGGCTTACACAAATTATAATTTTACTTCACTCCTATTAATACTTGATACGATTTAAAAACACTTCACTGATATAGAGAGCTGAGAGATTCCTTTTATTAATTAATTGCACTTTTTAACATGTAAGACTATTTTTCGTCTCACACGAATACGTAATTAGTTTCTCGAGGACACATCTCGCGTCCGGTTATGAGCACTGTACAGAAGCAACACGTCCGGTTATGAGCACTGTTTGGAGGCAACTGAATAGATTTCAACAGTCTAAACTTGTAAATTTCTGTATTTCAAGTCTCTGATTGGCCAATCCTACTCCAATAGAATACCTTCATTTAACTAAAGCTTTTTCTGATTGTTGATTGGCTATTTTATAAACTGTATCAAAATTTACATTATTGCTGCTCTAATAATGACTAGTAGCATTTAAACTTCCTTACTCATTATCGCCTCAAGGTTACCTCATTGTTAGCAACTTTAAACCTATTTTTCTCACAGCTCCTACATTATTAAATTACGTAATGCATTCACATAACATTATTGAACATGTTTACAATAATATAAGCATGAGCATTGACTATGACATACATTTTACAAATTATTACATACACATATTGCTTCAAGACGGCCTCTTATTGAATTTACTTATTATATAATTTGCTAAAATCATTTAAGTGTTAAAAATACTGCCTCAATTTGAAAAGGGATACACCATACATATATAAGAATTGTACAGTAATAATATAATTCACGAAGAAAAATGTTAAAATATTGAACATCCAATATTTGTACAGGGGAAATTCTAAGAAACGGGCGAGCTGGCAAATTCTAGGTAAAACGTAATTCTAAGTAGAGCACACCTTTCACCAAGCCAAGGAGCAGGGAACCGGTAACGGTAAGGAGAAATAGAAAGAGACAGATAGAGAAAAGAAAGAGACGGATATATGGAACCTGCTTAACAAAGCGCCAGGGTGACGCGTAAGCGCACGAATTTGGCGTAACATATTCTCATACATGTTAAGGTAAGGCGGTCTGAGGACCAATCAGAAACGTCGTTACATTTTGAAATGCAGAGGTGAGCGTCACTAGGCTCAGGTATATAAGGGCAAACAAAGACCCAGGACACCCACTCTCTCTATATTCTAGAATTTTCGTCGACACGAAGTGTTACGCTCTTAGCAACAGATGCACGTATGTGCATATGGATGGCAGCGTGTGTGCAGATAGTTAGGCTTCTGACTTATTCAAAGTGGTGGGATTGGAATAATGGGAAGAGCTAGCCGCCCATAAATATTTAAATTGTTAATAAACTATACTGTTTAATGGAAATGTAGTTTATTACGTTCTCTACTACGTATAGTAAGTAGGGGAAGTATTGTATTCCACCCAAAACTTCAATACCGAGATTTCACCGGAAATATATGCTTTGAGACACCCTGAATCCAAAAAAAGTATTTTTGGATACATGTCCGTGTGTGTGTCTGTGAACAGTATAACTCAGAAACGAACAGTCGGATAAACACCAAACTTGATATTCAGGTTCAGTATCTTCCAGAGATGCGACACGAAGGTTTTCAAGAAAATCCCCACCCCAGATTACCCTTTACATGGAACATTTTTTAAAAAGTTTAATTTTCTCAAAAATGCCTCTAATAATTTTGATTAAAATATAATATGTTTAAGATATTTTCATGACAAATGAAATGTATATCTCTAATTTTCTGGGAATGTCTCCAAAAGTATTCTTCATCGTGAACGACTTTTGCATAACTGGTAAACCCAAAGAGATAGACAAAATTTTACTACACATAAAATGTAGATCGCGTTAAAATACGCAATTTATGTCATATACATTTCTTTGTTATTGAGTGAACCATTTTCGAGATATTCCTTGTTGTTCCCTTAAATTTTCAATACTTATTTTTTCAAATGGGAACTCGTTATTCATTTTTTTTGTCTTGGATACGCAAAGAGTATTAATCTGTGGCAAAGGGAATGGTGCTGCACCTAGCAACCAGCTATTAAGAGATATGTCTGTGCTTAAAGGCTACTGTATTTCTATATTGCCCTTGCAAATACAAAACAAGGGGAACATAGTACGCCTTAAGCGATAGTCAAATATTTTTAGAACTAGTCACTATGTGTAAAATGTAATTCTCTTTGCATGTCAAAAGATCGTTTCTGCAAATGTTTATCTCGATTAATATGAAATAGATGGAGAATAAGAGTTTGTAAAAATAGTTTGTACAAGAGTAGAGAAAGTCATGTGAGTGTAACACATCAGAATTTGTTTTAATTTGCCTCACCCACGACAACCCTGAGAACCAAGAATTAGATATAGATAGGGAAAACTTAGGAATGGAAAACGCAACAGCCGAAGAGCATCTGTAGTCGACAAACAACACTGCAGCAGATAGCATCAACCCAAGGATCACGCTTTCCAGACGCTGCTGACCGACGATTTCCCGCTTGAAATAGAGGCCAGTAACCGCTTCCCGCTACAGAGTATAACACTACCAATGAAATGCCTATGACCATGCTAGGTAATTCAGTAGTAGCAATAATAACAATAATAATAATGATCATAATTATAAATCTGACATAATTTAACTAACAATAACTTTTTACTTTCCCTACCACGTACATAGTAGGTAGATAAGATATTGCATTCCACCCAAAAATTCGATACCGAGCTTTCACCAGAAATACATGTCTTGAGGTCCCCGAATCCAAAAAAAGGTATTCTTAGAAAAAGGTCCGCGTGTGTGTCTGTGTGTCTTTGAACAGCAGCTCAAAAACGAAAAGTTAGATAAGTACGAAACTCGGTATTCAAGTTCAGCATCTTCCAAGAATACGACATGAAGATTTTCAAGAAAAGCCCCTTACCCGTAGCTACCTTTTACATGGAACACTTTTCGAAAATTTTCATATTCTAAAAATAGCTCTAACGATTTTGATTAAAATACCATAGATTAAAAATATTTACATGCCAAATAAAATGTATATTTTGAATTTTACAGGAATAGCCTTATAAAGTCGTCTTCATTCAGAATGAATGGTGTATAATCTTGTATAGCTGGTAAGGATTAAGCGACGGACGAAAGCTTACTACATTAAAAATATGTAGATCTCTTTAAAACACATATTTAATTTTATTTCAAATAATTTTTTTGTCAAAGCCATTTCTGAGATATCCGTTATTAATGGTTTGAATTACTCATTTCTTGGTAACAACATTCAGATGTTTCTCACGATGTCTTGAAAACAGTATGGAATTTGAAGGCCAGCGCATAGCGTTCAGTTCTTAAACATTTGACTATCGCTGTTCTCTTTGCATCTATAATGAAATGTCTAATGTAGTTGATTCTGCAAAAGTTTATTTTTAATTAAATGTCGTAGATACAAAAATAAGCATTAGTAACAATAGTTTGTATACTCACTTCACCACTCAGTTCATCGAGCAGCAACAATAATGGTCTATATGCTTATGAAACAAAATAACTATTGAAATAGTCAAACATAATATTGGCGGCAATCATTTTGGATGTAGTTCCTGTCTACTTCAGAAGAACGGTTTGACCAAATATTTTGGCTGTTGTGCGCTTCAGCACTGTGTATATAACTTATTTCTCACCCACCCACCTTACTACGAGATCAAGTCACTAAGCATGTTACAGCTAGCCAGCCATTTCTACTTCTTACACAGCTCATAATATAATTCACTAAAGGATGTTCTACTCCCTCGTTGCAATCGGATTAGTATTTCGCCCATTGGTTCATATTTGTTTCAAACCAGTGAACACCGTACGAAAAAATTCTGTGTTACACTCACATGACTTTCTCTACTCTTGTACAAACAATTTTTACAAACGCTTATTCTTCATATGCTTTATGTTAATCGAGATATTGAGAGATTAATCTTATTGCTAATTTTCTTGTAGATGCAAGGGCAATTGGCTTTAAGCATTTAAGAGCTGGTTGCTATGTGGAGTATTCCATTCTCTTTGTATTACCAGAACAAAACAAAATTAATAACGAATTCCCATTTGAGAAAAAGCATAAGTATTAAAAAATATGGGAGTAACAAGCAACATTTCGAAAATGGTTCACTCAACAAAAAAAATTTTATATGACATAAATTGTGTATTTTAACGCGTTCTACATTTTTGTGTAGTAAAATTTTTTCTATCTCTTATGGTTTACAGTTATGCAAAAGTCGTTCATAATGAAGAATACTTTTGGAGACATTCCCAGAAAATTCAAGATATGCATTTTATTTGTCATGAAGGTATCTTAAAACTATGATATTTAGATCAAAATCGTTAGAGACATTTTTGAGAAAAATTAAAATTTTCGAAAAATGTTCCATGTATAGGGTAATCTGGGGTGGGTGGATTTTCTTGAAAACCTTCGCGTCGCATCGCTGGAAGATACTGAACCTAAATACCAAGCTTGGTGTTTATCCGACTGTTCGTTTCTGAGTTATGCTGTTCACAGACAGACACACAGACATGCACACGGACATGTTTCCAAAAATGCTTTATATGCATTCAGTGCACCTCAAAACATATATTTCTGGTGAAATCTCGGTATGGAATTTTTGAGTGGAATGTAATACTTCCCCCACTTACTATACGTAATAGAGAGAGCGAATTACTGTGGTAACCTAGTGGAATGGGCAGATTTTTCTGCTCTCAAGTGTACACCGCGTTATAGCTACTGCGAATGTATCACATATACCTTACTGACCTGATGAAGATATGACGTCATTACCTCTCTATGAGATTCATGCTCGAGGCAATAATTCTCAACTTCGCTGTCTTCCGGCGTTGCTGCAGAAGGGAGGATTAGGCCATCTCTTTCGCCTATTTTACTCATGTCCGATTATCATATCTAATCTTCTTCGTAGTATATTCATTGATTTGGATTGTGCAAATGGGAGTATATAGCTCCGCTTAATGCGGAATAGCGCAATATAATGCAGAAGCGCATCCTATTGAAACTTATGCATAAGTTATGCATCTCATTAAACATTGAGATCTTATTAAGGAACTATGCACATCTGTATAAGACTTTCTAAGCGTTAAATATCACTGTTAATAACAGATATTATAATAATAATTGAGGCAGTATTTTAACACTTAAATGATTTTAGTCAAATTATTTAATATATAAATTCAATAACAGCTCGCCTTAAAGCAATATGTGTATTTAACAATATATAAAAATGTAACAGTCATTGTATATGCTTATATTATTGTATACATGTTCAATAATGTTATGTGAATGTATTACGTAATTTAATAATGTAGGAGCTGTGAGAATAATAGCTTAAAATTGCTAACAATGAGGTAAGCTTGAGGCAATAATGAATTTGAAAGTTTAAAAATACTGCATGTAATTCTTGGAATAACAATAATGTAATTTTTGTGACAGTTTAAAAAAAATAGTCAATCAACAACCAGAAAAAGCTTTAGTTAAATGAACGTATTCTATCGGACTAGTTTTAGCCAATCAGAAACTGAAATATTGAAAAATTTACAAATCTAGAAGTCAGTTGCTTGTAGACAGTGCTCATAACTGGACGCATTGGTTGTAGGCAGACGCGAGACACTTCCTAAAAAAAATGTAATACGTATTCAGTGTGAGACGAAAATAAGTTTACGTGTTAAAAAGTGCAAGTAGTTAACAAAAGAATCTCACAACTATCTATATCAGTGAAGTGTTATTTAAATCGTGTCAAGCATTAATAAATGGAGTGAAGAAAAACTTATAATCTGTGTAAGCCTACATTCTTCAGCGCACCACGCCCTGCTAAGACATCCATGTCTCTAACAATAATACTGATGCAGCCGAGGCAAACATAAGTATATAACATTTAAAGAAAAAGTCAAAATTACAAAGTTAATATTCATTTCTTTAAACATTTTTTGGGGGCAAAGGCCACCGGAAAGTACATTTGGGCCAAAGGCTACCGGAAAGCGGGTACCATACGTGCGGTTGCAAGCAACTACATCTCCTACTTCATAATAAAGTTTAAACAGAAAAGCAAATATAAGAAATACAGTGAAAAAAGTACTGCCAAACTATAATGTAAATTTACGTGCGCAACTCATGGGTGAACATTACAGACTTTTAAGTAAAAATGAAATATATACACACACATACACATTATAAGCGAAACTTAAAATTGTATGGACATTTAAACAAATGAATCCAAACAGGCTCACAAAACAAATAATGGAATTCTATGAAAACAAAAGTAAAGCACAAGATCCTATAAAGTGGATTGGTGAAGTAAAAATGACTATAAAATTGGCAGAAATTACGCAAAAAGATATTCTTAACAGAAATATCTTTAGAAGCAAAGTACAGTGGCAAGTTGATCAAGGTGATAAACCGAAGAAAACTACTGGAAGAATATGGATAGATGACAGAAATAACGCCAACAGCCAAAGAATGAGATTGAAAGGAAAACAAAAAAACGTCTCTAAGTAATTTTCTAACATGGGCTCACTCGTAATAAAAAGATAAATAAAAATGATGATCATAATAATAATAATAATAATAATAATAATAATAATAAATACAAGTTTTGAAGTATGGCACCCGCACAGTTATACTAGCAAGAACACAATCATCCACACATCTTTTAGGAAAATTTGCAGAGGTAAACTATATCTCAATTGCATGGCAAACCTTAGTGAAACATCCGCTCACCTTTTTAATCCTTAGCAGTCTTCGAAAGAGGGACATTCAATTAGCTTTTTTCTGTACCGTAGAAAAGAGACTGACACCCTTGGCTGTAAAAACTATGGTAACACCCTTTTGGGTTTGAAAGTAATTCATGTCAATCTCCTTCAGGAGGAGGATTATCTAATAAAAGCAATGCTGAAGGGAAGAACAGGATTCTACCCTAGAGGAATTTTGAAATAAACTATATGTTTTTCCTCTAAGGCAAAGCCTCCCACTACAGCCACCTTACAGTCCGGGTATGGACACCGATGACTTCTACATACCGTGTCTTAGGCCTGGCCGGAAGGAATAATGTTTGATCGGAAGTACTCCAGTGCCTACTATATAAACAAATACAAAACCTCTTTAAAAATGGGAATAATTCAATTACCAGAACACTGAAAAAGAATATACATGCTTGGGGTACATGTAATTTCAAGGATGAAATATTAAAGCAATAAAACTTAGGAATAACAGTTAGGAATAAAACATAAAAATATTATATTTTACATTCACATGAGTTTTTCTACTCACTCTTTAAGCAACTGTTTTTATTACAGCTTTTTCTTCCATCTACTTAACTTCATCTAGAGATAAAGTTTTCAGAAATGGTTTTATTTGAGAAGATGTTTTGTTTTAAGAGTTGTTTGCCCCATGTATGGACGCCAATTTGAAATTGATTATTATTAGCCCCACTCTTTGGGCGTCAATTTGAAGTAGGTTGTATTGAAGGAGTTGTATTATATTTCAACTGTTGGGGAGCCGAATTTGAAGTTTGTTTGCAACCGCACGTATGGTACCCGGTTTCCGGTAGCCTTCGCCCCAAGTGCACTGTCAGGTGGCCTTTGCCCCAAGTTTACAAAAATATTAACTTTGCAATTTGACTGTTTCTTTAAATATTATATATTTATGTTTGCCTCGGCTGCATCAGTATTATTGTTAGAGACATTAATGCCTTGGCAGGGTTGTGGTGCGACAAGAATGTAGGCTTACACAGATTATAATTTTACTTCACTCCTTTTATTAATGCTTGACACGATTTAAATAACACTTCACTGATATAGAGAGCTGTGAGATTTTTTTATTAATTACTTGCACTTCTTAACTGGTAAACTATTTTCGTCTCACACAAATACGCATTAAATTTCTCGAGGACACTTTTTGCGTCTGGTTAGTAACGCTGTCTGCAACCAACTGAATAGATTTCTACCGCCTAAAATTTGTAAATTTCTGTATTTCAAGTCTCTGATTGGCTATTCCTAATCCAAAAGAATACCTTCTTTTAACTAAAGCTTTCTCTGGTTGTTGATTGGCTATTTTTATAAACTGTCACTAAAATTACATTATTGCTTCCAAGAATCACAAGTAACATTATTAAACTCTCAAACTCATTATTGCCTCAAGATTACCTTATTGTTACCTCATTGTTAGCAACTTTTAACTTATTGTTCTCACAGCTCCTACATTATTAAATTACGTAATATATTCACATAACATTATTACACATGGATACAATAATATAAACATATACAATGACTGTAATATACACTATTTATGTATTGTTACATACACATTGCTTTAAGGCGCGCTGTTATAGAATTATACGTTATATAATTTTGACTGAAATCATTTTAGTGATAAAAATACTGCCTCATATTACATATTTCCTTGTAGATACAAAGGAGTAAGGGAATACAGTAGTCATAAGCGATATTCAGATATTTTAAGAAGGATCTCTATGCGATGGCTTTAAAATTCTGTTCTCTTTGCACGACCACGAAAAAGGTATAGGCTATTTGGCAATTGAAGCTTATAATATAAAGTAGCTCAGAAATGGCTAAGGCACAAAAAATGTTATTTGAAATAAACTGTGTGAATTAACGACATCTTCATGTTTTGTGAAGTGAGTTTTTATGTCTATCTTTTACACTTTACAAAAATATTCATTCAGTATCAGTTGAACTTCACAGGCTATTGCCCCAAAATTCAAGATATATATTTTATTTGTAATAGAAGTATCATTAGTATATGGTACTTTAATAAAAATCGTTACAGCATATTTTACAAAATAAATCATTTCGAAGAATATTCCATGCACAGGATAGTTTGGGGTGGGGAATTTTTTTTCAAAATCTCTGTGTCGCATCTTTGGAAGATACAGGACATAAATACCAAGTTTGGTTAATTTCTGAGTTTACATTTTTAAATAATGCTGTTCACAGACGCACACATACAGAGACAAACTCCCCCACAAAGGTCTCTCTATAAAAATCGGATGTGATACATTCACATGGCTTTCTCTACCGCCCATTGTTGATTAGCGAGTATACAAACCTTTCTTACTAAAGCTTATTTTTATATCTACTACGATTGAATCCAAATAAACCTTTGCAGAAATAGTTACATTACACGTTTCGTTATAGAGACAAAGAAAACACTGACAGTCAAATGTTTAAGAACTGGACGCTATATGCTGGCCTTAAACTCCATACTGTTTCCATACAATCGCGAGAAACAACTGAATGTAGAAAGGACTTTAAAGAATGACAATGAAATGAACAATTCGAACTATTGATAATGGATATCTCATAAGTAGCTTATGCCACAACAAAGTCATTTGAAATATATTGTGTGTTTTAAACAGATCTACATTTTTTGTATAGTACGTTTTCGTCTATCACTTAGCGTTTACCAGTTATAGAAAATTATGCAAAATTCCTTCCAATGAAGACTTCGAAGGCTATTCCCGGAAAATTTAAGATATACGTTTCATTTTTTATGTAAAGCCTTTAATATATGGTATTTGAATAAAAATCGTTAGTCATTTTTCATAAAACCTTCGAAAAAATGTTCCATGTAATGGGTAGCTGAGGTGGAAGGATTTCCTTGAAAATCTGTGTGTCGAAACCTTGAAAGATTTTTAACACTTAAATGATTGCAGTCAAATTAAATAATAAAAATATAATAACAGCCCGCTGTAAATAATATGTGTATGTAAAAATATAAAAAAGTATATATTACAGTCATTGTATATCTTTATATTATTTTATACATGTAATAATGTTATCTGAATGTATTGCGTAATTTAATAATGTAAGAGCTGTGAGAAATAGGACAAAAGTTGCTAACAATGAGGTAACCTTGAGGCAATAATGAATTAGAAAGTAATAATGCTACTGGTGATTTTTGGAAGCAATAATATAACGTTTATGACAGTTTATAAAATAGCCAATCAACAACCAGAAAAAAAGCTTAAGTTAAATAAAAGTATTCTATTGGATTAAGAAGAGCCAATCAGAGACTTGAAATACAGAAATTTACAAATTTAGGGGGTAGAAATCAAGTCAGTTGCTTGTAGAGAGCGCTCATAACCGGACGCGAGATGCGTTCTCGAGAAATTTAATACGTATTCGTGTGAGACGAAAATAGTTTACGTGTTAAAAAGTGCAAGCAATTAATAAACGAATCTCACAGCTCTCTATATCAGCGAAGTGTTATTTAAATTGTGTCAAGAATTAATAAATGTAGTGAAGTAAGTAAGTACAGTCTTAGCTGCACTATTCCCTGCAAAGAAATCCATGTCTCTAACAATAATACTGATGCAGCCGAGGCAAACATAAATATATAATATTTAAATAAACAGTAAACATTACAAAGTTCATATTTTTTTAAACATTTTTGGGGCGAAGGCTACCGGGTACCATAGTGCGGTTGCAACTACTTCAAGTTCGGCTCCCCAACAGTCGAAATATAATACATCATCTTCAAACTGACTTTCCATACGTAGCAGCAAAATCCCTTCTTTAATTTCGCTCCCAAAACGTGGGGCAAATAACAATACAACAAACCTTCTACTTCAAGATACCATGTATGACTTATCCGACACACACAAAAGTACACGATTCCAAACATGTTTTATTTTGATTCAAGGTGCCTCAATACATGTATTGCCGCTGAAATCTCGGTATCGAATTTTTGAGTGGAATATAATACCTCCTCTACCTATTATGCACGTTGTAGAGAAAGTAGAAATTTGCTTTTTAGATTAGAGGGGCCTCAGAACATGCCACATTGCGATAAAATCTTGATATCGAATATTTGGGTGGAATTAATACCTTCTATACCTACTATGTACGAAGTAGAGAAAGTAAAAACCTAAAACAAACTTATAAAAGTTTAATAAAGAAGAATAGTAGACTATGATACAAGAGGTAAATGTAGGGTTTCGCAATCCTAGGAGCAAAATAAAACCACCTTTAATACGTGGCGTATACTATTTTTTAGATGGCAGTCTAATTTAAAATATCAATAATATTATATTAATTCCTGAAACTAACGTATATGATTTTTAGAATGCGAAATAAGAAATAACGTTAAAACGCGAGATGTCAAATGTCTTAATGACTCGTTAGCAGTCATTTTCAGTGAAATTATTTCCACCATGTTTTGCCTTACAGCAAGCAATGAAGCGATTAAATGCTATATGATCTTGCTTTCTGGAAGTTTTGGGTAAGTACTTCTGGTATAATTCTTTATGCTGCTTCTGTAATTTCACTTCCATTTCGGTTTCTTTTGAATTAATAATTTCAGCCATTTAATCTTTATGTGGCTAGATTGATCAAAGGAAGCTGCCAATATAACGCATAGGTTAACTCTACAAGGAAATGCGAAAAACTGAAGCATGAAAATTTGTATTGTGATCAGATAATGCAGCGCCATGGGAAATTAATCATGTAAAAAGACACAATGAAAATTAAAACCTAATCAAACCAAGGCGAGTTATTAAAAGCTTTTGGCTCGTGTGCTCTGTGTTAGAAGTTCTACCTTTAGGGTATGCTGTGTAAAAATTCCTATCCCCATAACTAAATTACTTATTCTATGGCTAATATTACCTACTCGTATCCGGGAGTGAATAGTAGTGGTATCTACTTAGGAATATATTCCATCTCTTATATTTCTTTATGAGTTATGCACTTATGTATATAATTTATTTATTTAGTCTTAATTTAAATTGTTTTGCCTTGTTTTAATATTTTACAATTAAAAAACTGATGGTAGCCCAAGATGGAGCCCATCTTACTTCAAGTTCCACTACCCTATAAGAGATGTCGGTACAGCAGCCTTCTGGTTCACCTTCAGCATTTATGAAAACTACCACCTGAGGTCCTTCCAATCGTACACATGGGTAGATACATTTTGTACATTGGAGCAAGATTTAGTCGTTTCCTTGCCGATGATGAGGCCTTGAAGCCTCGAAACGATCGTCCATCTTTTACCATCATGATGTTAGTGAAGGTTTTTAATATCATTTCGACTCATTTATTTTATCTAAGCACAAGTGTTTATTAATTATACTTTTGTTAGTGACACGTTCTTGTGAGACTTTCTTCAAGGTAATAAAACTAAAGAGGCTTTATCAAGATAAGTTATGTCGTAATATACATTTTATGCATTATGCTACTTCTTCTTTCATAAGCTGCCTGAAACGGAACTAGTATCTTACACTAGTCACCTTGCTTCAAATTCCAGTTCACAAAAATGTTAACTCCAAAGAACTCCGTAAAGTACCCCTTGTATGGCATTCCAGAACGATATATAAATACAATTCATGTATTTGCCTCATACAGAATTCAATTAAGGAAAAGGGATAGAGTAGAGCAGGTAAGGTCATTAGAAGAAAATGCGTAACCAATAATTTCTAGTGTTCAAGCGGAAAGTCGCAGTAACAGTGATACATTTTAGCACCGAAGTGTAATCCATTGAGGCTACTCTCTACACGAAACGCTTGCTGTGAATGGTTTGAGTCCAATAATGAAAAGGAAGTTAACTGAGATAAAGTACCCCAAAAGTAAGATGAAAACCATAGAGAAGGCTCTATAAGAAAAGATTTTTCATCAGGCTGATATAAATGAACCTATAGACGAGATACCCCATGAAATCTTAGAGAAGCTTAAATAAGAATTCGATTTGTGATGATTTAGGTTGAAGAGAATATTTTGGAATACAAAATTTATATTATATTTTAATGACATTAAATGGTTAATATCAATGATTTCAAGAAATAATGAATATGGAATGATCATGAAACTATATAAGTTGTTCTATTGAAGGGGAAGCTCTATCCTGTAATGCTAAATTTGCGTTCAGAGGACAGCAAAACGAAAGCCAGTTCCTCACCATTCTTCCCTTTTCATGGTCCATTAAAAAGATTCAGGTTAACTTTCCAAGCATATGATACGCATAACAGCAGAAGTGAATAGGAAAGGCGTAATTATGTCTACTGTGGACAGAAGGGGAAACAATTTCAGAGGAAACAAATAAATTAAGTGAACACTTCTGTAAATCAGAAGAATATAGCAGAACTATGCCAGGAGAAAAGGTTTTGTTAATAAGGCAAAAAGAGTAGATCTGAGGCGACTATCTGCAGGAGGTAGCAAAATTGATAAGTTAATGCGGTTCTCACTACTTTATCAATATTATGTTATGCATCTACCTATAGCAATGTCAATCTTTAAGCAAATACTCAGTACTGCACACTGCTTAGTAAGCATTTCCATTGTTTAACCTTTCGCACAACAGCTTGCTTGACCTTCAGTTCAAAACAAACGTATGATTGCGACCATGAGGACACGTTTTACTATCTCCCGCGCGTAAAGTTAATGCTTCCTTTATTATAGTAGACGAATCCTTATCAGTCACCATTACAGTAAAATAAATGTTTGATTGCGTTTAAATTACGAAACCTTATCAATATAATTCAATGAATTTTCTTAATCCTATACACTTGAAAAAATATAAATATCTTATCTTAAATATACATAAGAAGAATATTTTGTTCAGTATGAAATTTAAGCTTAATCGAAATGAAACCCGACTTAAATAATTAGATTTAAAGGTTTCATAGATGTAACAGATTGAATTTGGGAACTTTGGTAAGATACGATAAGTTTGAACAATTTTAATTGCAAAATTGTGATATGAATTTTAAGAGTTTGCATAAATACAAAGGTTTGTCTCGTTTAAAAAATTACAAGGTGGTTTTTCCATCTATTTCTGACGACTTGAAATGGAATAGCCCATATGCATTACCTTAACGGTGTAAACCTTTTAATTTCATACTTTCCAAGTCTCAGCACATTTATTTAGCTGGTGCAATAAAAATTCTCTAAATATCTACGATATATATCAATAAACAAAGGTTGATACAACCCCCACTCCCCTCTCCCCCAACTCCCTGTGACATTTAACCAGGCCAACTGAACCGCCTCAATTGCATCTGTAATAAAGGCATAATGAGGTTCTAATCCAGTGTAATGTGGAATCCAAAAACGATCCGTTTGGCCATGAAACCCTACACGTGCATTAGATGCAAACAGTAAAAGCATCGTATTAAGCAATCATCGGTTGCAGTATCACGCACTAATACCGCTATCAGTAAATACCATAATATATTGGGCTTCGATTTTGGATCAAGCGTCAACAAGACTGTAAACAAACGCATGTCGCGTGTGCGTGTGCATATATTTAACTGCGAAAATACAGATTAACGCACAACTAGAGTGCTATATGCTTTCATTGTAAGTAACAGCAAAGAATAATATATAACAGCATTTACATAAACACTTGCATTAAAACCATACTATTCATCCTTGCAAGGGCAAGGCATTCTTGCCTGTCCCGACTTCACAATGTTATGACCAATTCTCTTCTACCTCGAGGCTGATAGCTATTCATCAAGGCTGGAATTCTTTCAGTATTCATTCGATCCAGTGGGCTCTCCATTTGTCTTTATACTCTTATATTTTTGTTTGTTTGTTTGTGGACTCTGTTTAACTGTTGTGGTTCTTAGCGTCCGATTCTATATTGGGCGTGAAAGACCGGTAATTTTTCTCAGAGGTTTCATTATCAGGCTTGAGGCTCTTTTACGTGCCGTAAATCTACGACACGGGACCACCGGCTTTACTTCCCTTCCGAAGGAAACCATACTAAGGATTTTTACGCCAAAAAAGATATATCGCCCTCCCCTGGGTTTGAACCCGCGACCTCGGGAATTAGAAGCTAACATGGTAACCACTGCACCACGAAGGACGAATTCTATTTTTCCTTTCTCTATCACGGACCTAGTAAATGTATTCCATTCCGCCCAAGAATTCGATTCCAAGATTTCACCCGAAGTACATGTTTTGAGGAATTCTGAATCCAAAAAAAGCAGAAAAGTCACAAAGTTAGAAAAAGGCCCCGCACATGCGCGCGCCTGTGTCTATGTATGTGTGTACGCGTGCATATGTTGTGAACAGCATAACTCAAAAACTAAACGTAGGATAAATACCAAACTTATTATTTAGGTTCGGTACTTTCCAAAGATGCGACACAAGATTTTCAAGTAAATCCCTACTACAATTTACCCTTTGCATGAAACATAATTCGAAGTTTTTTACTTTCCAAAAACGGTGCTAATGATTTTTATTAAAATACCATATATTAAGGACATTTATGGGACAAATAAACTGGATATTTTAAATTTTCTGAGATTAGCCTGTGAATCCCTTTTTATACGAAAGGAATTTTGCATAATTTGTCAACGTTAAGGGATAGCCAAAACGTACTCCACAAAAAAGGTAGATCTCCTTAAAGCATACAATTTATTTCAAATAACGTTTTTTTAGACATCAGCCATTTCCGAGATATCCGTTATTAATGGTTCGGTTTGTTCAATACTTTGCCATTCTTCTTAAGCTCTAATGATTTTCAGTTGTTTCTGGCGATTTTATGGAAACAGTATGGAATTTTAAGGCCAGTATATAGCGATCTTTTCTTAAATATGTGACTATCGCTGTTCTCTTTGTATCTATAACGAAATGTGTAATGTAGGTATTTCTGTAAAGGTTTACCTGGATTAAACTAAAGTAGGTAGAAAAATAAACTTTCGTAAGAATAATTTGTATACCCACTAATAAATGATAGAGGATAGAGAAAGTTATATGAATGTAACACAACAGATTTTTTCTCTTTTGAGGTATATATGCTCAATTCTTCTCATATAGATTCATTTCGTATCAAATCCATTCTTGTGCATCCCTTCACTCTATGGAGAAACTTAATTTTCGCTGACTGTCTCTTATTTTCATCTCTTTCACATTGTGACTTCGTCCAATTTTTCAATTCTCACTCCTCTAAGGTTCTCCATGTCACTGCTTTGTTTTTATCTAGTTCAACTTTCACTGAGATTTCACTTAGTTCCCACTCTGACTTCACTAGTGTGAACTCGTTCAATTCCCCGTCACTTCACTTCCTTCGTGAAGTAGTCTCTTCTTCCTAAAGTTTCACTCGCTGGGGAGTCAAACACATGACTTCTACAATATCTTGCTCCGCAGTAGCACTCGCTGCCCGCTACAGCAGTCGGCACAAACTCGCTCGGAGAATCGTACTTGATGTAGTACGGGAAACCCACACGCCAACTCGCTCGCTCACTTACTGAACGACTCAACTGAACTGACTCCTTTCGAAAGAACATTCGCTTAGATATCCAGTGGAGTCTTCCACAGAACATTGGGAACTATTTCGACACACCCTCTGGATGAGGGGGGAAGAAATTTTCAGAAGGTTCTGGCTATCTGCCGATAGCGCGCTTGTTTACGGTGGCGAGCGTTGCCTATCGTTGTTTATTCCGACTGCACTGCGACAATATCCCGATAACCTTGGGGCATAGCCACTGCGTCACAATATGTTATCCAGGCTTCACTTCAAACATTGACACTAGTACAGCCATTACTTATAAAGTTTTAATTTTGTACATTTTCGGGTTTAATTTTGAAGAGTTCTACTTCTTGTTACACAAATTTATTGAAATTTCTTCAATTTATTTTCAGTATCCATGTCTATGTTATAGGTTATATCATAATCCAGATAATCAAAATAAGTTACTTATTCCAGTGTTTCTTTACCTATTATTATTTTTGAGCCCACAGGGTATTTACCCGATGGGCCATAGTTTTAGTTTTTGCTTGCTTGTAGATATTTTCAACTTTTATTCCTTTCCAATTTGAGTTAACTTATATACTAAACGTTGAAAATTATCCTCACTATTCTGTATAATTGCTATATCATCTGCAGATAACATTATGTTTAAATGTTAGTTCTACTAATTGGTAAACCTGGAGTTATTTCATTCTTTCAATTACTAACGACGTCGTCAATATAGATATACAAAAGTGTAGGTGACACACTATAACCTTATCTCACTTTTGTATTACTGTATGTTTTGATTTTAACATACTTGTGGAGTTAATTACACTGCCGTTTGTGAAAATTGCAACACCAGGAATGAAACGCATGAATTTAATGAATTTAATACCACAGATTAGGTACATGACAAGTAACAAATGGTAAACTTTTCAAATCTATACATGACCTTTGAGTCCTAATATTCAGTATTTGGTGTGGCCTACATGCGCTGCAAATAGAGCTGCTATACGCCATGGTATTGAATCAATAAGGTTATGAATAAGTTCCTAAAGGGGTTTCCCTCCATACAGTTTGTATTCCGTAACACTGGTTACTGGAGGACCGTGACGCACGGGTGTAGACCAACCATATCCTAGACATGTTCGATGTGCGACATGTCAGGCGAACGTGCAGGCCAGGGAAGCAATGGTACCCGTCGCTGTTCGAAGATGGCTTGTACATTCCTCGCAATATGTGGCCGGCCATTGTCCTATTGAAATACCTGAAGCAGGGGGAGTACCTCTGGCTCTACAGCCACCGTTAGGTACCAGCTGCTGTTCAAAGTGCCCTCAATTCGTAGCAGCGAGATCGGTTGTTGTAACCAATGGCGCCGCAAATCGTCACACCTGGTGTTTGTCCGCTATGCCGCTCAACAATGCAGCCCTCCAGGTTACGCTCATCACGGTACGGCTGGACACGTATGCGGTCATCATTGTAGTACACGTTGAAGTGTCCGAAAAGACTACATTTTGCCACTCAGCACTCCAGTGACGGTGTTCACATGCCCATTGCAGTCGGAGGAGCTTCTGATTTCTGGACAATGGAAGCCGACGTAATGGCATGCATGTAACAACTCCAACCTGCAGCAGACGGCGACGAACCGTTGATGCAGACAAGTTCGCACCTGTTGCAGTGCTCCAGCGTCGAGCCAATACTGTGGATGAAGCTGTACGGTCGGTTATGGCCATGCGGACAAGATGACGGTCATCCCGTGCTGTGGTCATATTCCGTGGTCCAGTACCCGCTCTTCACTGCGTACGACCTTCATCTATCCACTGCTTCCACACACGCATCACTGACGTAGCAGCATGCCCTGTACGAGCCGAAATGTCACGGTATGACATTCTCGCTTCCCGGAGACCAATCATTCTGCCCCGTTCGAACTCACTCACATGCCGATATGGCTCCGTTTGACGTCGACGAGACATACTCACTTTATTGTTCCACCTTGTTTGACAGCTCTGCACTGACTACACAGGGCGCAACACTGACCTTGTCGGACCGACTTGAGAGGGTTCTGCTCGCCTACGTGAACCCCATCTCTCTGCAAACGTAATCACTTATTGCTTGTACACTCTTCTACACTTCCACCAAGTTTGGAGTTATTCGGGAAATTCTTTCTTCTTGTTGCGTGTATTTGTATAAGAACGTTGATCTGCGCAGGCGTACCGACGAAAAGAAAAACGAAAGCTCATCAGTTCAGCATTGATCTGGAATGGAGGTTTAAGTAGTGAGCTCGGATGGGATTTTCTGAAAATTTCCTTCACCTGAAAATACGGATGTCAGGTAACTTTCAGTACTAAGAACTCCGGGCTAGTTATTAGCGTTTTAAGACCGTGTGTTGCTTGGAAAAATGACGTGAGTCCTATCTGTGTATGTGAATATGGGTCTAGCTTCTAACCTACAGAATATTTTTAGTATTGAAATTAATATCATGAAAACGAAATAATACAATCAATTCTATAAATGTGTACATGTGTAGGTTTTAAAGCTGGAAATATGCTACCTAATGTATATATTTAACAATTACGTGTTCTTGCTGTTGCATTGTTCCCTCCATCATTTTACTTTACCTTCGCAGAATATAAGTTCATGGAAGGAATTTTCCAAAATCTTAAAAGGAAAAAGGTCGACAAGGTCTAATTATTGTCAAGTAACTGTCCCTCTTACCTGGTAACAATATGCATATTTAAAAAAAAAACCTCATGAAATACAACAATTTACAATATGTATATGTATCTGTCTTGCTTGACATCAACACTTAACCACCTGTTTATATCATGAAGTGTCCATTCGAGAGCATTATACACCGATTTAGGTGTGTATCTTTAAAACGTGTACATCAAAATACATCTCATATAATACGTAGCACAGCAATTTTACATTGCCAACTCGGATTTCAAAACAAAATTCACAGGTCAATATTGTCGTAACCTCTTATATTATTACATATCACGGAGGGGGGTAGAGAATGGTACCGGAATTTAACTCATAGCAATCTACACGAGGTCTGACGGGGGGAGCTCAACAAAGTACTAATACACCCAAAAACTCTTAAAATATCCCTAGGTGATTATGGGGAAAGGAAGATAGATCAAACTACATCAAATAACTACATGGCAAGAATTTAGATGGGCAATATATAAATTGAATTAAAACTTGTGCATATTACCTTCCGCTTGACGGAGCGTCTACTCCTACATGTGCACTGTTCACTACATTTCAAGAGACATAGCGTCCTAGACGCTTACTGAAGATACAACCGGTTTACCCCCACACCTATTACGTCATTCCGGTCGGTAATACCAACCCAAACAAATGTAGCCAAAACCTCATGCGTTCTTACAGAGTTGCCACAATCAATATTCCACAATATCACCTTTGACAGCTCTCAAAATAAGCACAACAATGTCATGATGAAAATCCCATTAGCGGAACAGTAACCATGAGAATAAATTACAAGAAATTACATTAAAATAAATTCTGATTCTCTGCTTGTATATTTGGATTAAAACGGTAAAGTACACTGAATATATTGAGACAACACAGGGACTGAAGCTATCAGCCGATCCATATACAGTGCTTTTCTTTCACATTGTGGCCACCGCATGGTGGCTAGCCCGCCGGCCAGTACAGCTCAGACTCCCGCAGAAACAGTTATAATAATCGCGAAACCACCTCGCATTTCATGTATACAGTCACAATTACTATGATAGCGAGCATGTACCTTACCATAAGAAATGTTGAAAATGTTGTGCTCCTCTATCCACACATTTGTGGCATGTACTCAGGAAAACTTCACTCACATTCGAGAGTACAATAGCTGAAATTGAATGAATTTCTTGCCTCATGTTTTCTTTTATTCTTCCATGTATGGGGTTTGTTGCATACACTTTTTTACTTTCTCTACTACGTATAGTAAGTAGGGGAAGTATTGCATTCCACCCAAAAATTCGATACCGAGATTTCACCGGAAATACATGTTTTGAGACCTCCTGAATCCAAAAAAAGCATTTTTGGAAACATGTCCGTGTGTGTGTCTGTGTGTCTGTGTGTGTGTGTGTCTGTGTGTGTGTGTGTCTGTGTGTGTGTGAACAGCATAACTCAAAAACGAACAGTCGGATAAACACCAAACTTGGTATTTAGGTTCAGTATCTTCCAGAGATGCGACACGAAGGTTTTCAAGAAAATCCCCCCACCCCAGACTACCCTTTACATGGAACATTTTTCGAAAATTTTAATTTTCTCAAAAATGGCTCTAACGATTTTGTTTAAAATATCATATGTTTAAGATAATGCCATGAGAAATGAAATGTATATCTCGAATTTTCTGGGAATGCCTCCAAAAGTATTCTTCATTGTGAACGACTTTTGCATAACTGGTAAACCATAAGAGATAGACAAAATTTTACTACACAAAAAATGTTGATCTCGTTAAAATACACAACTTATGTTATATACATTTCTTTTGTTGAGTGAACCGTTTTCGAGATATTGCTTGTTATTCCCTTAAATTTTCCAATACTTATACTTTTTCTCAAATTCGTTATTCATTTTTTTATGTCCTGGACTTGCAAAGAGAATGGAATTCGACACATAGCAACCAGCGTTAAAATATTTGACCATCGCTTAAAAGCTACCATATTCCCCTTGCATCTACAAGAAAATTAGCAATAAGATTGACATCTCGATATCTCGATTAACATAAAGCATATGGAGAATAGGCGTTTGTAAAAATAGATTGTACAAGAGTAGAGAAAGTCATGTGAGTGTAACACATCAGATTTTTTCTCATGTGATCATCAGAGTCGAGTATCTTTCTGTAATTGGGTTTTGCCAAATTTCAATTATAGATAATTGGCCTAAGGTTAATATTCTTCTCAGACGAAGCATGGCTCTATTTACATGGTTAAAATAACAAGTACTGAAGCTCAGAGAAACTCGATTTTATACACGATATTCCCTTGCACACGCAAGGTGGTGTGCAGTAAATGAATACAGAATAATAACATTAATATATTTTCTGAAAAAGTAATAAGCGCAGAAAGACAAAGGTATAACTTCCGTCTTTTGAAGAGTTGAGTTTTTCCAACAGGGTTTTGCTTCCGCACACAACAATTGGTAAGTCATTAAGTTTAATTCATGACATTATTAAGATAGGGTAATTAGTAAAGTATTACGGCGCTGAAGATCCCCTGACCTAACTGTGTGCGTTTTTCATCTATGGGGGAACCTTAAAAATAAAGTGTATGCAACACACCTGCATACATTGGAAGAATAAACGAAAACATCAGGCGAGAAATTCATTCAATTTGGGATATTGAAGTCTCAGGTGTGAATGAAATTGTTTTGAGTATATGCCAGAAATATGAGATAGAGGACATTTACAACATCTCGTATGTGCTTATTAACATTGTAATCGTAACTCTAAATACGAGAACATTAGGCGGTTACGCAGATATCATAACTGCTTCGGCGGAAGCCCGTGCGGTGGCGGCAGTGTGGATATACCAAAATACTGCCCTTTAGTTTGCCCTAAGAAAAAACTGTTACATAATGAGCACCACTCACCGGGTAATTATGAGGACACGCACAGCTTGTGAGTTGGAAGACAGGTCATCACAAGAACCTACTGCGCGATCCAGCTAACCTCGGTCACTGCCGGCAGCGCCATTAACCAAAAACAAACACGATACAACCCGACGTAGGAAACTCGCACCCAGAATATTCCATATCCGGAAGACGAAAATTACACTCGAGCGTCACAAAGTTGACACATGTTTCATACATAATTATCGAAATTAATTTTAACGAATTTAATGGGATAGATTCACACGACTTTCTCTATTCGCTATTCTACAAGCTTATTCTTTTACAGGGTGACACACTTATTTCTTTAATTGTTTTAAAACGAGTTATGCTAGCGACAACTTATTAAACCTGAAATGCAGAGGAATTTTGGGAGATTATTTACCTCTATAGCAAATGTTGAAAATGTCCTCCATCCTGCATAAGGCACAACTCAACACGTCGTTCCATGTTACTAACCACTCTTTGGAGGACTCTGTTGTCATTAGCTTAAATCTCCTGTGTTATGTTGTGTTTCAGGTCGTTCAATGTCTGGAGACGTGTGGCATAAACCCTCTCTTTTAAGTAACCCCATAGAAAGAAGTCCGGCGATGTCAAATCCGGATATCTCGATGGCCACAGGCTCTTGGAAATTATCTGGTCGTCAAAGAAACTTGCAATTAGTGTCATGGATTCATTTGACGTATGGCATGTAGCGGCGTCCTGCTGAAAATGTCCGTGACTCATTTCTACATCGTCTAGTTGCTCAACAAACTCCATGAAAATCCGTCGGTACTCTGCAGTGCTCACATTGTTAAAAAAAATAGTCCCACTATTCTCTGGGCGGATATTACGCACCAAACTCCGATTTCAACCGGGTGCATATGTGAGTTCACATAATCGGATAAATGGAATCACCTTCATCTGTGAACCAAGTGATGGACAGTATGGCAGGATTTTGCACAATGAACATCTGAAACCAACTACAGCAATTCAGTTGTCTATCTTTATCTGGTTTCTATAACTGATGGACAACCGTAATCCTATACGGCTTTAGGCCTTCACTTTCCACAGCTCTCCGACACGTTGATTAGCTGTACCCTGTCTCCTGCGACAAACGTCTTAATTCTTTTCTGGGTGACTGAGGCAGTCCTGCTCTTAAGTCAAGAACAACCGTGGGAAACCTAGATGAACGAGTTTTGCCTTTTTCACTCACTAGAGATCCAGTTGTTTCCAATTTGTTTACCAGTCCCAGTATTGTGTTTCTTTGGGGAGGATTCCGAACACCAAATACTCTCTGGTATGCCCTTTGGATAGCTGTATTTGAATTCGTAATGTAGTATTGCTTTACAAGGAAGCGTCGTTTACTTAATGCGTACTCCATTTTCACGTTAACTAGAACCAAATCTCAAAAACAGTTGCCGACAATAAAACCGACAATTACGAATAAAACATGAAAATCTGCGCATCTAGTGACAGGAAATAGAAACTGTAGAATATTCTGCTTAATTTGGTGCTAAAATTGGGGCGTTGAGTGAATTTCGAACAGAATAATAAAGAAAGAAATGTGTCAGTTCTTCATAAATCATCCTGTACTTGCTTCATGTTAATCCTGATAAACATTTGCAGAAATGGTTTTATTCCAGATTTTGTTTTAGGTACAAGAGGGATACAACAGGCTCAAGCGACAGTAAATCCTTTTGAAAGTGAATCGCTATGTAATGGCGTTTAAATTCCGTTCTCTTTGCGTGACCACGAGAAAAAAGCAAATAGCCACTTAACCGTGTAAAAAAGTGTAGGTACTTGACAATTGAAACCAGTAGCAAAGAATATATAGCAAATGGTAAGAGCTACAAAAATAATTATTTGACATAAATTGTGTGTTTTAACGAGATCTACATTTTCTGTGTAGCAAGTTTTGGCCTATCTCTTACTGTTTACAAGTTATACAAAATTAATTTATAATCAAGAGTACTTCACAAGCTGCTCCTAGATAATTTAAGATATAAGATATAATTTAAGATAACTATCTTAAACATGGGGCGTTTAAATCAAAATCGTTAGAGCAATTTTTGAGAAAATTGTAAGAATACTCAACTTGAATTCCAAACTTGATTTTTATCTTAGATTTAGTTTCTTAGTTATGCTGTCACACACACACACTCCCATACAAATACACATACACGGAAGTTTATCTAAAAATCTTTTTGGGGGATTTAGGAGTCTCAAAACATGTATTCCCGTGAAATTTCTGTATCGAATTCTTGGATGGAATGCAATAGTTCCTCTGCTTCAGGTAAGTATACAAAGTAAAAATGCTGTAGCTTCTTGGGTCTAGTGATTTCTATACTAATAAGTATCTCAACTATCTATTTCTTACTTTTTAAAATAAAACGCCTTCTGTGTAGAGTATTATCTACAGCCATGTACATATAAATAATTGTTTTCTTACTATAAATGGAATTAAATTATGCTAGTGTTAGCTACATACATTAATATACAGGAAAAACATTATCTCAATGCTGTTGAGCTAATGCTTTGACCTTGCTTCTATGACGAGATTTTGCACTCTCTGTTAACGTTCATGTAGTTTAGTTATTCGAAATTCATGTGTGATCTGCATGTCGCAAATATGGCTCTTAATGCTTCTTAAAATGAATCTCAAATATGTAGAATACTATCAGTTGTTACTCCAGTTCTTGGGATTTTTCATATATGAATCACATTTTTTGAATACTATGTAGAGAGGATTATACGGGATCTTCATTTTTATTCGGCTATTGCCACCAGTTGGTTGTCCGCGCACGACATAATTCTATCACCAGTGCCACTGGCGGAAGACTAGCGACAGATGAGTGGAGGGGTTGGTTGTCAACAGTTTGGAAGTTACCTTAGTAAAATGGGACTTGTATCGTACTTTTCCAGCGTTTACATTTGGAAGTTCTTTCCTTGCGTCTCGTGAATTAGCAATCTCAGTATGTATGCTGATAGGTAACTAAAATAATTGGATGGTATTTGTAGCTATAGTGCCTCGGCTTTAGTGGCACAACTTTAACTTTTTAAATAATAAACAACTGAAGTAACTTTTATAAACATTTTAAAATATTCTAGTTGTTTCTCCTTTCTTATTTATAGAAACAACCGATTTTTTAACACGTTTTGTCTCGGTACTTGATGAAATTCTGGGCAAGAACAGAGAATATATCGTAACGATAGGGTCCTCCTCGTATCCTTCCGGTTCGGAAGTAGCATTGAACCATGCAAAGTCTGTAACTGGTGGTCACTTCCATTTTGCATTTAAAGAACGCACAAAATTTCCTAGTGAAAAACATTCTGCACCGCCGCAGTATATGAACCTGTTTAGGAAGTCGGAAACGCATGCAGTTCGAGGTTCAATTCACACCTCCCCTTTAAGACAAGGGGCTCGCTGCACTAATGCTGACGTCGTTCATTTAAACCGACTGGCGGTAAAGGCCGAATAAATATGAAGACCCTTTACAAAATTAGATGTTTGAAGAAGGTGTTTTGTTGGAGTTGTTTATTTATTTAGCTCCACGTATGGACGCCAATTTGAAGTAGAAGTTGTACTATATTTCAACTGTTGGAGAGCCGAACTTGTAGTAGTTGCAACAGCACGTATAGTAAACAGTTTCCGGTAGTATTCGCCCCAAATGTATTTTCAGATGGCCTTTGCCTTTGCTCCAAGTTTAAAAAAATATTAACTTTGTGTTTTGACTGTTTCTTTAAATATTATATTTATGTTTGCCTCGGCTGCGTCAGTATTTATTTTAGAGACACGTTTCTCTTAGCAAGGTTGTGGTGTGACTGAGAATGTAGGCTTACACAGATTATAATTTTACTTCACTCATTTTATTAATGCTTGATACGATTTAAATAACACGTCACTGATATAGAGAGAGAGAGAGAGCTGTGCGATGTTTTTATTAAATACTTGCACTTTTTAATACGTAAACTACTTTCGTCTCACACGAAAACGTATAAAATTTCTCGAGGACGCATCACGCATCCGGTTACAATCACTGTCTGCAGGCAACTGAATTGATTTGTAAATTTTGCTATATTTCAGTTTCTGATTGGCTAATCCTACTCCAATAGAATACCCTCATTTAACTAAAGTTTTTTCTGGTTGTTGATTGGCTGTTTTATAAACTGTCACTAAAATTACATTATTGTTACTCCAAGAATCACAAGTAGTACTATTAAACTTTCTTACTCATTATTGACTCAAGGTTACCTCATTGTTATCTTATTTTTAACAACTTTTAACTTATTATTCTCACAGCTCCTACATTATTAAATTACGTAATGCATTCACATAACATTACTGATCATGTTTACAATAATATAAGCATATACAATGACTGTTACATACATTTTACAAATTATTACATATGCACATTGCTGCAATGCGGGCGGTTATTGAGTTTACATATTATATAATTTGACTAAAATCATTTAAGTGTTAATAATACTGCCTCATGTTATACTTAATCCATTTAATTTTTTGGTGGCAGGGTTTTCCCAAATGAAAAACTAAACATACGTAGCTAAGTGTTAAAGGAATGTCAGGGATGTCCAGTTATCTGGTATCAGAGGACCCCAAAACTCGTGTTAGAAATTAAATATTTTTTCTCTTTCTTTGGTTTCCCTTTTCTTATGCTTAATTGTTTTCTATCTCTCCTATCAGGGGAACATTTCTGCTCGAATGTTTGACAGAAAGCTCTATGAATCATTTGTGGAGTGGCTGTTAAAATAAACTACAATGGGCGACTGTTGTATGTCATACTTTTCCACAATTGATTACTCTCTCCTTTACAAGGGTTAATCAGATAGGAGCTTCGAACTCCCCCGCTGGTTTTCCGGTGATCTGGTTTTCCTGTTTACCTCACCTGTTCTCGGAAGTGTAGTTTCAAGTGTTTCCTCTTGAACTGATCACACCTGTGCCCCACTTGTTTAACTTTTCCTACAAGCATCCTTGTATAGTGTAGCGAGCGCACACTTTTCATCTGTGTACTAAAACCCCTCACGTTGGGACTCCGTCGTGTACCATCTTCTCTCCTTTCTTTTCCACATCCCCCGGGTAGACCGAGGGTATCAGTGAGAGAGAGGCAACAATGGTTAGGGGAGCATCGCTCTTCCGGTCACGTAGCTCTGTTGCGTTGGGAACATCCACGTAGCCCGCAGAGCCGGGTCTCCAACATTTATCAAATCACTGGCCCCGGCCGCTTGCATGAATACTTGAGTGTCCGGAAAAACCGCATCAGGAAAACTTTGGTATAAACCGTGCCCCTTGAGTAACTCCTCACCGCGGTCTTTGCAGCAGTGTTGCAGGTATGAACACCTGTTTTCATATTTACACCAAGGGAGTATTTCGTAGATCATAGTTCATTTATCTATACACTTGACATAAACACAATGGATGGTATATACCGAGCAGGATAACTCACGCCGTAACGTCTGCGGCCCGCATTCGGGTTCAAATGGCGTGAGCCCAATTTGACTGTTCTTTGTTTGTGGTTTCCCTCAGGCGCCAAAGTTAATACCGGATTAAATACCTAATACTACGCACCAAAGTTCCACCTTAAGTCTAAAACAATAATAAAATGAAAAATCTGATGTGTTACACTCACATAACTTTCTCTAATCTTGTACAAACTATTTTTACAAACTCTTATTCTCCATCTGTTTCATATTAATCGAGATAATCATTTGCAGAAACGATCTTTTGAACATGCAAAGAGAATTACATTTTACGCATAGCGACCAGTTCCAAAAATATTTGACTATCGCTTAAGGCCTACTATGTTCCCCTTGTTTTGTATTTGCAAGGGCAATATAGATATACAGTAGCCTTTAAGCACATACATATCTCTTAGTAGCTGGTTGCTAGGTGCAGCACCATTCCCTTTGCCACAGATTAATACTCTTTGCATATCCAAGACAAAAAATAAATAACGAATTCCTATTTGAGAAAATAAGTATTGAAAATTTAAAGGAATAACAAGCAATATCTCGAAAATGGTTCACTCAACAAAAAAAATGTATATGATATAAATTGTGTATTTTAACGCGATCTACATTTTTTGTGCAGTAAAATTTTGTCTATCTCTTATGGTTTACCAGTTGTGCAAAAGTCGTTGACAATGAAGAATCCTTTTGGAGGCATTCCCAGAAAATTCAAGATATACATTACATTTGTCATGAAAATATCTTAAACATATGATATTGTAATCAAAATCGTTAGAGCCATTTTTGAAAAAATTAAAATTTTCGAAAAGTGTTCCATGTAAAGGGTAATCTAAGGTGAAGGAATTTTCTTGAAAACCTTCGTGTCGCATCTGTGGAACATACTGATCCTAAATGCAAAGTTTGGTGTTTATCCGAATGTTCGTTTCTGAGTTATGCTGTTCCCAGGCACACAGACAGACACACACACGGACATGTTTCCAAAAACGCTTTTTTGGATTCAGGGTGTCTCAAAGCATGTATTTCCGGTGAAATCTCGGTATCGAATTTTTGGGTGGAATACAATACTTCCCCTACTTACTATACGTAGTAGAGAAAGTAAAAATAGATGACAATAGCGCCGAACACCGTCTCCTGGTTTTACACACCTGAAACAGATGACAAGGAAGATGATGGGTACAGAAAATGAGAGGGAGAAGAGTCGTGGTAGAAGATGAACCAACCCAGCATTCGCCTGTCGACCCGGGGAAACCAAAAATACCCATAGGCCAGAGTGGGCGGTCATTGGGGATCAAACCTGGGACCTCCCGAATGCGGGCAAAGACACAACCACCTAAGCCATTCCGCTCGTTGAATAAAGAAAAAGTGAGCTAAAGCATGATTGTCCCCTAAATAGACCCCATTGTTTGAATGGGAAAATGTATGTCCATAATATACAACTAGGAGCGTTGACCTAGTGATCTTAAGCACTCTTAGCATTAAAATACCTTTGCTTATTTTCTTTGCAATTAAGTTTATGTGACTATGCCACAGACAATAAAAGCAGGCAGCCTGGACGGTACCCTAATGTCATCTACACTGCACGTGCAGAAGCAGAGATACAGTTGATGTATGCTGTACACATGCCTCTGTGGACATGTCATGAAGTAGAATGGTATGGTACAGGGATGAGACCTAAAAGGCTCAATATGGCCATGTTGTTAAAGGACGTAAAATAAGCAGAGATAAAATGTATGGTTCCGTCGTAATTAGAGAGAGCATTTGAGATACCTAAAGACTGAAGTTGACTGCATGTGTACCTGACACAAGTGTCGTCCTCAGTGGTGTGGTGATTAGATGGCAGCCTCTGGTTCCTGAGGTCGCGGGTTCAAACCCGGCGGAGGACGACATGGCATGGTTTCCTTCGGAAGAGAAGTAAAAACGGTGGGCCCGTGTCGTAGTTTTACGGCACGTAAAAGAACCTCAAGCCTGATAAAGAGGCCTCTGAGCAAAATTACCGGTCTTTCACGTCTAATAGAATGGGACGCTAAGGACCACATCAGTTAAACAGCATCCATAAATAAAATTGAATTTAATTTTTTCCTGACGTAAGCAGCACGTGCTCTTACTAAATTGCATTTTGAACAGCGAAGACAAATCAAATGCAGGCGGGACCAGTATAGTCGTAACGCTGTTAACTCGTCATCCTTCTAACGACACCCCGTCTGCTCTCTCTAGCCATAATTACATTAAAGTCATGCATTATACATTCGTTTCATAAAACTAGTAAACTTTATAAAGAAGGTCGAAAATGAATGCTGCTCGAATGCTTCTCTTAAATACAGGAATGGGAAGCTGCCGAATAGCAATTGGTAGACTATTATGCAACTTTAAGGAACTATTTTATTTTGTACTATACTTGCATTTGCTTATATGAAAATCAGACTTTATAAGTGTACAACAAACATGAATAGTTGAACAGTGTAAATTGATCTATATTACTTCTAACATAAAGGAGACAGACTAGAACAAACATTGATGGTAAGGTTAAGCGAATAAAGAGTGGTTTACAGTGTGCTTTTGATGTTGCTCCACATATTAATCTTACAGGTTCTTCTGCAGAATAGAGAGAGTTCAAAGCTAAAAGGTACGAACTAACGGAGGGGGGGCCTGAAACTGGGGCACAGCAGCGTACGCAGAACAGTCGGCCCCTTGTACTTCTATCAATGACCCCTGGGAGGGAGAGTGGACAGACCCAAAGGGTGAACAGATCTGGATGACGGCCGCAAGCACAGATGGGGTTCCTAATATTTCTAGATTGAATGTATTCCACACCGTCCGGTCCTGCCCAACGGGATTGGAGCCCACTTAGAGGAGAGACCTAACTGAGCAGTTCCCGCAGTGACACCAGAGAAGAAACCTCTACAAAGCGCGCCGCAACCCGCCGAACACCGTCTCCTGGTCCTACAAACCTGAAACAGATGACAAGGAAGATGATGGGTACAGAAAATGAGAGGTAGTAGAGTCGTGGTAGAAGATGAACCACCCCAGTATTTGCCGGTCGATTCGGGAAAACCACGAAAACCCACGGGCAAGAGTGGGCGGTCACTGGGGATCAAACCTGGGAGCACCCGAATGCGGGAAAAGACATTGCGCCTGATCCATCCCGCTCGGTGAATAAAGAAAGAGTTGAGGCATGGTTGTCCCCTAAAAAGACCCCATTGTTTAAATGAGAAAATACATGACCATAATATAGAACTAGGAGCGAATTTGTTGATATAGTGACCTTAAGCACTCTTAACATTAAAATACCTTTGCTTATTTTCTTTGTAGTTAAGTTTATGTGACTATGCCATCCTGTACCGTATTCAAGATGAATATCTAGAAGTCTTAATGAGCTTTATTACAAAAGATAACATTTTCAGTTTTATGATTATTGCTAATTATCTAATTATTCTCGCTACATCATTTATTTATTTGTTTATCTGTGTATTCCATACGTTACTTAAGCTACTGAGATAATTTAAAGAGAAAAAATCTGATGCGTTACATTCACATGACTTTCTCTATCCTCTATCATTAATAGCTATAAAAACTATTCTTACAAAACCTTATTTTTACATCATTTTTATCGAGACAAACCTTTACAGAAATAGTTACATTACACATTTTGTTATACGAGGGTTACTACCACGCATAATTTTTTAAATTTATTATAACAATGCAAACCTGCAATTACCTCATTTTTTAAAGTGTCCATCGTTTACAAGCTTTCTGATGTCCTCAGAAATTTTTTTTTCGGCTGAGCAGCAAGCCATGTATGCACAGCTTCCTTCACTTCTTGGTCTGTGGTGAAGCGACGACCTCTTAAGGCATTTTTAACCAAAAAAGATTATGTTTACCACTTAATCGAAAGTCAATCTTGGTTCTCTGAATCAGGATACGGACTTGGACATTGTTGGCGCACTAGAGGATATGAATGGGCGTCCTGCTCTTTCCTCGCCTTTCACAGTTGTCCGACCATTTTTGAACTTTTCATTCCATTCGTACACATTTCGCCGCGGTAAAACATTGCCCTGATTTTGTGCCAAAAGTCTTTGATGGATTTCGTCTCCTGGTACACCTTCAGACGACAAAAAACGGATAACCACACCGCTTCTGTTTTGGTGCAAACGGTGAGGGGTACAGCCATGCTTATTATGCAACACTCACTGGAATTATAACGGTCAAACATTCCACAAGTAGAGACAAAGAAACATAATCTCGACGTGCGCGCACACAAACCGATACAGCCAACGTATAAAAAATTAAAAGTAGTGCATGGATACTTATTGATTTACCCTCGTAGATAACAGGGGGAATAGCGATAGTCAAATGTTTAAGAGCTGAACGCTATACGGTGGCCTTAAAATTCCATACTGTTTCCTTGCAATCGCCATAAACAAAGGAATGTTGATAGGACTTTAAGAGAATGACCAAGTAATGAACAACTCGAACCATTGATAATGGATATCTCAGAAATGGCTGATACCACAAGAAAACGTTTTTGAAATAAATTGAGTATTTTAAACAGATTTACATTTCTTGTTTAGTACGTTTTTGTATATCGCTTAACGTTTACCAGTTATACAGGATTATACAAATTCCTTCCGAATGAAGAGAACTTCACAGGCTATTCCCAGAAAATTCAAGATATACATTCTATTTCTCATGTAAATATCTTGTGTACATGACATCTTAACCAAAATCGTTAGAGCCATTTTTTAAAAAACATAAAATTTCGAAAACATGTATATAAGGGATAGTTGAGGTGGAGGATTTTCATGAAAACGTTTGTGTCGCATCTTTGGAAGATACTGAACTCAAGTACCAAGTTTGATGTTTATCCGACGTTTCGTTTTTTTAGTTACATGGCCACACGACAGAAAAACACACACACAGGACCTCTCTCTAAAAATGCTTCTTTTGGGTTCAGGGGGCCTCAAAACAAGTATTTACAGTGAAATCCGGATACAGAATGTTTGGGTTGGATGGAATATCTTTTCTACGCATTATGTGTGTGGTAGAGAAGGTAAAAAAAAATTGTATTATAACGAACAAATTTACACTAACGGTTTTGTAGTTCAACCTTTGGAAGCTTTTATGAGGATTGAACCAAAATACCCGTAACAGTACTTTATTTTAAAAAATACTGCATTAAGATGCTGAAGAAAAATTAACACATATGTAAAGTAGATACATTAAAACTTTCACTTCAGCTGATTTCATCAGTCGGTCATAATCAGAAGTAGGTTTTGTAGCGTATCACTTTAAGGCAGCACCATAAGCCCAAGGCTTGTAGCGCGTTCGGAGCAATGACGGAAATCTATATCGTATAAGACAAGACAAGTGTATCGCTTTCAAACATGGGTGTGGTGGTCTAATGGGGTACCATCAGATAGAGCTCTTCAAAAAACAAAAACAACTTTTGTAGGGAACGTTTTCATTAATATAACAGTAAAAATATAATAGGTTTTCTTCATTCTTTATGTACATGGCGTTTATTTAGTAGACCGTTATCCCGGTAGATGGCAAACGTTATATTAATTTATCGTCGGGAGGAGGTATTATACTCCGTCAATTTAATCTAGTAACCACAAATTTCACTATTATTATAGTTATGCTTGCAACTAATGAAATAATAATAAAGAAGCCATATTATTTAACCCTAGGTATTACATAAAAAGAATTGTAAAAAATAGAAGATAACAATGCACTACGGAGTATCGAACTCAAACTGCTTGCGTAGAAGTTCAGTAGCTACACCAAGCACGTTGTGGAGATAGCCCAAATCAGAGCTTTAGGGCTTGTATTATACGGATAATCAAAGAAACACATAGATTTTGAGGTTATGAACCGCGCGCTCACTTGAAGGGACTTTGAATAAATCTAATTTCTCAAGAGAACGGCCACTTTTTGTTTGACCGAGTGTACAGTGCTGTAAAAAAGATTGAGCACTGTAAAACGTCAAAGTATCGCTACGGCCTCGCGGAAGTACACAGAATTAACGGAGCTCGGTTTACACATACAAGATACAATGTATTATGTTAATATATAAAATAACTTCGGGGAGGTAATTCAAAGAACGTTTTATAACAAAAATGCACAGGTAAATACTAAAAAAAATCTGATGTGTTACACTCACATGACTTTCTCTACTCTTGTACAATCTAATTTTACAAACGCCTATTCTCCATATGCTTCATGTTAATCGAGATATCGAGAAGTTAATCTTATTGCTAATTTTCTTGTAGATGCAAGGGAAATATGGTAGGTTTTAAGCGATAGTCAAATATTTTAACGCTGGTTGCTATGTGGCGCATTCCATTCTCTTTGCATGTCCAGGACATAAAAAAAATGAATAACGCATTTGAGAAAAATCTGATGTGTTACACTCACATGACTTTCTCTACTCTTATACAATCTATTTTTACAAACGCCTATTCTCCATATGCTTTATATTAATCGAGATATCGAGATGTCAATCTTATTGCTAATTTTCTTGTAGATGCAAGGGGAATATGGTAGCTTTTAAGCGATGGTCAAATATTTTAACGCTGGTTGCTACGTGGCGCATTCCATTCTCTTTGCAAGTCCAGGACATAAAAAAATGAATAGCGAATTTGAGAAAAAGTATAAGTATTGGAAAATTTAAGGGAATAACAAGCAATATCTCGAAAACGGTTCACTCAACAAAAGAAATGTATATGACATAAGTTGTGTATTTTAACGAGATCTACATTTTTTGTGTAGTAAAATTTTGTCTATCTCTTATGGTTTACCAGTTATGCAAAAGTCGTTCACAATGAAGAATACTTTTGGAGACATTCCCAGAAAATTCGAGATATACATTTCATTTCTCATGACATTATCTTAAACATATGATATTTTAATCAAAATCGTTAGAGCCATTTTTGAGAAAGTTACAATTTTCGAAAAATCTTCCATGTAAAGGGTAGTCTGGGGTGGGGGGATTTTCTTGAAAACCTTCGTGTCGCATCTCTGGAAGATACTGAACCTAAATACCAAGTTTGGTGTTTATCCGACTGTTCGTTTTTGAGTTATGCTGTTCACAGACACACACAGACACACACACACACACACACACACACACACACACAGACACACACACGGACATATTTCCAAAAATGCTTTTTTTGGATTCAGGAGGTCTCAAAACGTGTTTTTCCGGTGAAATCTCGGTATCGAATTTTTGGGTGGAATGCAATACTTCCCCTACTTACTATACGTAGTAGAGAAAGTAATAAACCCCCAACATTTCGATGTGAGCCTTTGGTATATGACTTTATAAAGAAGGGGCCATAATGTCCATCGTAGAAGTGACCTAGTGCCAGCGGTCTAGTTTGAACTTCAATGTGCTTCCTGAATAGACATTTCGAAACCGACTGTTCGTATATATTCTTAATTCATACACTTGTATTGCTAAGTATTTTCTATGGCATACCAGAGCTGTGCAGCATTAGTAAACCTGAGTCATGGAGAAAGCCTCTTATTTATTTTCACACAAACATGTTCTATGGGATACGAATCTGGTAGCTTCTGAGGCAGTATTTTTAACACTTAAATAATTTCAGTCTAATTATATAATATGTAAGTTCAATAACAGTCCGCCTTGAAGCAATGCGTGTATATAATAATTTGTAAAATGTTTATAACAGTCATTGCATATGCTTATATTATTGTATCCATGTGTAATAATATTATGTGAATATATTACGTAATTTAATAATATAGGAGCTGTGAGAATAGTAAGTTAAAAGTTGGTAACAATGAGGTAACCTTAGTCAATAATGAGTAAGAAAGTTTAGCAGTACTACTTGTGATTCTTGGAGTAACAATAATGTAATTTTCAGTCACAGTTTATATAGCCAATCAACAACCAGAAAAAAGCTTTAGTTAAATGAAGGTATTCTATTGGAGTAGGATTAGTCAATCAGAAACTGAAACACAGAAATTTACAGGTTTAGACAGTTGAAATCAAGTCAGTTGCCTGCAGACAGTGATTGTAACCGGATACAAGATGCGTCCTCGAGAGATTTAATACGCATTAATGTGAAGACGAAAAATAAGTTTACGTGTTAAAAAATGCAAGTATTTAATAAAAACTTCTCACAGCTCTCTATGTCAGTGAAGTGTTATTTAAATCGTGTCAAGCATTAATAAAACGAGTGAAGTAAAGTTATAATCTGTGTAAGCCTACATTCTTGTCACATCACAACCCTGCTAAGAGAAACGTGTCTTTAAAACATAAATACTGACGTAGCCGAGGCAAACATAAATATTTAAAGAAACAGTTTAATTACAAAGTTAATATATTTTTAAACTCGGGGCAAGGCCACCTGAAAGTACATTTGGGGCGAAGGCTACCGGAAAACGGGTACTATACGTGCCGTTGCAACTACTACAAGTTCGGCTCCCCAACAGTTGAAACAAAATACAACTACTTCAAATAATACATCATCTTCAAATTGGCTTTTCTATACGAAACAATAACATTTCTCAAACTGACTTCCCATACGTGGGGCTGAAATAAACATTTTGTCACTTTGGACGTCATGGCATCTGCTCAGATATACTCGTGCTTTTCGAAAACCACTTTTGAACTCTGGGCGATGTATGGACCAAATGGTTATCCTGCTGCAATATAATTCCTTCAGGATAATGCTCTCGAGCAGATGGAAGGAGAGCATGTTGGTGTATTTCAATGAGTTGCGTTTCGCGTTGTTCAGGTTCTCATGGTGATCCAGAATACATTCTCCATCCATGCGTAAACAGCAACGCTTTTGAAGGAGTGACCAGATAGTCTCTGTTGCAACGAGTCCAACTGTTTGTAAATAAGCACAGTAGAAGTTCTACTTGAATATACTTTGTCTAAGAAAATCAATTTATCGAAGTTCTCATGCAATTCTGCATGGCAATCTGTCAATTATTTGAGCAGCGGTTAGCTCTTCCTTAATTTCCCTACGTATATTCCGAATTCAGGCGTCCTTGCAACAGTCCGTGCGCTACCAGAAAATGAAATAGAGCCTTATATTCCACCTCCGCCAATAGAGAGACATTTTCATCCTCTGTAGAGACCTGAACAAACTGTACTCTTTCTTGCAGTTCCCTTTTCGATAAAATTTCTCTCACTTCCTCACAGTAGACTGTAGAACAACGCAAATACTGCCTGACCTGTGAAATAACCCCGTAAACAGATGAACGTTTATCAGCGGCCTCTGCACAATTAGAAATTAAATTAATGGCCGTTGTAGGATAAGAACAGAATCATTGTGTAAAACAGACAGGCAACATCTTAAGGAAATATAGGGAACTAAGTACAAACGTGCAAATATGGCAGAAAGAAAGGAAACTTAAGAATGACAAACCTACTGGGTCTTACAGCTACTAATTGGTAGAGCACTAGCTGTGATATAGATCTGCAAACAGGTATAAGTACAGAGTCGGCGAGAAGTCTCCGTACCCCTTACGCCTGTGAGCATCAAATGTTATTATGAGGTTGGTAGTATCAAATATTATGGTATGCGGGTATGTTACTTCTTATCAATTGTTGGAATTCATCCTTACATATTTTCGCAGTCGAGTTTTATTTGTAGTCATGGCAGATGTGAGCGGTCTTAGTTACACTATTGAGGAGCTCTGAGTGACAAGTGTGTGGGTTCACGAACGACAACACACAGGTCAGACAATGAGACAGGTTATGAGAGCATTCCAGGAAAGATTTAATAAGGCTCCACCGCGAAAAGCAACACTTTGGGAGAGACGTGCTTCTGCTTTTGGAGTGTTAAAGACAGGCTGCGGAGTGGAAAGAAGAATACACGAGAGGAAACCTGTGCCACAGCCTCTGCTTCGATTGAACGATCTCGTATGAAGTCGACAGATAAACGTGCTTCGGAATTCGGTATACCGAGGACAACAATGCGAGATCACATAAAAAATACCTTAAGCTCAGATCTTTTTGACCGACGTTCGTAAACGAGTTATCGGGTAGAGACCGGAACGAGCGCGTTGTAGCATGCCGTGCTTTCTTAACTAAATTTCCAAATGCAGTGAACCATGCCAAGGTTATGTTTTCAGATGAACGTGGGATTTATCGCAGCTCAGTGCTACAAATGTTGTCTTCTGGACCAAAGAGCATCCTCATTACACAGTCGAATTAGAAAGGAACCTGCCCTAATTTAATGATATGCGCAGCGATGACATCACATCTGCTTGGACCGTACGAAGGGATTATGAATGGCGCAAATTATTTACACGTGTTAAAGAATTGGTTACTACCTCAGCTTGAGGAAGGGGGCCTCACAGAATGCATATGGTTGCAGCAAGATGGAGTACCTCCTCACTACGCTCTTGCAGTGCACGAGTTCCTAAATGAACACTTTCCAGGACGGTGGATATGTCGTGGTTCATAGAAACACCAGCTCCCTTGAAACGGCCACCAAGAAGTCCTGACCTCACCACACCTGACAACTCTTATAGGGAGTCATTAAGGCGCATGTATCTGCACGTCGTTATTCTACAAACAAAGAACTGCACAATGTGTTGAGGATGCACTTCGCACTATAATACCGGACATGCTCAAGAATATGTCAAGCAGAACATGGAGGCGTATAGAACTGTGTTTACAGCGTGATGGGGAACATACAAACATATTGGACATTTAGTACGTAAGTACCTAAAATAAATTAATTAGCATTCGATACTAGGGGGTACGGGGACTTCTCGCCCACTCTGCAATACGTATTTCATAACATAATGTTATGAAATAACTATAGGTTTAATGTAAGAATACGATTAATGTATCGGTGTGAAGAGAAGGAAAATATTAAAGGGGAAAAATAGATCATCACGGAGATTTGAACCCGTGTTGGCAGTGCATAAAGTGCATGCTTTACCTCTTAGCTATGAGCCAATTGTGGCTCTTTCTTTCACCGAGTGACTGTTTCACAGAGATGGCCGTAGTTCTTTTGGTACCTGCAATCATAAGCTACATAAGAATAAGAAGCACCTTTTGTGCATCTTATTACGCCGGCAGCCTGCCTTACACCACAACCCGGCTGCACCAAGTTTCTACAGTGCTCGCCAGGTCGCGTCCTCTCCGCCAGTATAGGTAGCGCTAACGTTGGTTCCACGAAATCATCACCTGACCTTCCCAGTGCGTACGCCGAGCGATACTCCAACAGAAAAAAGTGTGTGACAGTTCTCGACGACCACCGAAGGACACTAATTGAGCTTCGTGTCTGGGAGCGGCCGTCTCCACACCTTTCGGCCTTGCCTAAATTATTTATAACATGTATTTTTGGGCGTAAGTAAATTCTAAATTCTTGTACAGTGTGGAGCGGCATTTCATATTTCATGGAAGCGGGTTTATATTATATTATTGCCTGTTAAATTTTCATTTCGAAATGGCAAATGCGTGTGAGAAGGACAAAGTCAAATGCAATGTGCTTTAATTATAATATAGCTCAGTTTCTATATTTGTGTTAATATATTCAGTAGATACCTTTGGAGCTGTATAGATTGTTACTTTTATTTAAAGCTGCTTTAAATCCTTGTTCAATTCCTTTAAGCTTTGGTCGTACAAAATAATTATTACTCTAGGGTAATCTTTATTTCCAATGCATTCTATAACGGGCCCGGAATTTTACCTTTCTAGGTTTTCTTTTTATACTCGACCATGCCAAAATGTAATATTTATACGACTGGTAGCAGTATTTTAATGGTAGTCATTACAGTACACCTGTTCCTTAAAGTATTGGTATGCGACCAATCAGAAGCGGCCACGTAACATTGTGAAAACGCAAGTATCGATTATTCTGCGTGGTATGTCTCACAACGCTAGCAACTTTGTTTGACACAGGTGCTACAAGGTCATTGTATTGTAACTATAGATAAAGGAATAACGATTGTAACACATCACTCAAACCAGAAAAGAATACTTATGAAACCTTTAATTTAGATACATGGTCGAGTATAAACAGTCGTATGAAACGTGACTATAATGGTGATTAAGACGCTCATATGATAATTATTAACGGAGCGAGCGAAGCGCTCGCTCGGTTAATAATAATACTCGCGTTTTAATTACTACCATTATAGTCTCGTTGCATAATATACTATTAAGTAATTGTGACTTCTATGCATCGACTACTTCTAAATCGGCCTTGCAAAAGTGTTACAGCTATTTCCTCTTTTCCTTCAAAGATTCTGTTTCCATGTAGAGTAACAAGTGAGGCAATTAAAATAGCAATAGATGTCCTAATTAGGTCATGCTGTTCGTTTCACGGGTACACATGGGTTCACTTTATTGGCCGTGTTCGTCAACCAGGTTTCCGTTGCTCCTCTTATTTGTATAACAACCAATGAGAATGGAATCAGACAGATATGCGTCTGTGTTCTAGTGACACACTGGCTTACCAAGAAAGAGGGGAAGTGAATTACGCGCTTCACCGCCCCTGTTTCATTGGGTACATTCAGCGGGCCAAGCGCCTGCGCTACACACAACGCTACAGTATTTCTTGAATGCACCGCAGCAACCGGAAGCGGGAATTTCATAATTTGTTTTCCGGACCACTTATGTTTTGATTACTTGCGGTGAAAGTACGAGAAAATGCATTTCTTGTAGAATATGGATAAAGAAGAAATTTTCAACCTGTGTTTGCAGATAGGGGAATATTCAACAATGCTCTTTATTAAGGGGACAAGGTAGTCTGAACACATGGAAATTACACCTTAAGTGTGTTAATTTCTACTGCTCTTAAAGTTCCCAATGGTTTTTCCTGAAATGTTTATCAATTATTGTATACATCATGACAATTATTTAAAGTGATTGTTTGCATTGATAGCTTATATAGTTGAGGCCGTAAAAACTATTTCATTCAGCAGAAAAATAATAACATTTACTCTTAAAACATGCGAATTCATCTCTGATACTACTTGCAATACAGAATCACACTTTTGCAAGCTTGTTTTTAGCAAAATCAGCTATCTTATGAAGTTCAATTATTTAGTTATGTATATCAGTTCACTATAAGTTGAAAACAAAATATTTACAAAGTCAAAAAGCAAAAATGTGGAAAATGTGCAATCTTGTTGCTTTCTTAATATCACTAATATACATTATAAAATTATGATTGTGTTCCAGAACGTTTAACTATACGTTGCATACATGTACTGAAAATTTCAGCTCTTTACCTCTCATACTTTCTGAGATAAAGGTACATAAGTGTCAAAAAATGTTGTTTTGAGAAAACTGAATTTAAAGTTTGAACATTAAAATTCTGACACACTTCAGTACATTCCAGAGTCATATCATCTGCATATTCATTCCTGGATTGCTTATATTTTCTGTTTGCCTTCTCTTGGTCCTGGCCTCTTTTGTTAATTGCTGAACTGCTCGCTGGGCATGATATAGTCGTGCATTGTTGAAGGATACAAATATGTTCTAAAATGGGGCGTTGCATGATAGTTTTAAAGGAATGCAAACACGCGTTTAAATGGTGTTTAAATGTCTTAAAAACCTCTTAACCTCCAAAAAGTATATATTTTCTGAAACTGGAAATTATAGATATTTTATTAATGCCTAAAACAAAAAATGTGATTTTTGATCATTTCAGAGTATCTTATCGACTTAAATAATTCCACTTGAGAATGTCGATTTTATGACAATCGCTTATAAGGAAATACGGGAGAAAATAGGACAGTTCTTGTAAGAAACGTGAATTATTTTGAGAAAATGGTACCGCAATGTTCTTTAGATGAGTTTCGGTGTTGTTTTCGGGTTCATGAACAACAGCAGAGATAGGTTCAAATTATGATTCATTCTTATGTTGTTATTTCTCTACCACGTACATAATAGGTAAAGAAGGTATTGCATTCTACCCAAAAAATGATACCGATATTTCACCGGAAATGCATGTTTTGAGGCCCAAATAATAAAATTAGAAAAAGGTTCATGTGTGTGAACATCATAACCCTAAAATTCGAATAAATACCAAATTTGGTATTTAAGTTCAGCATCTTCCGAAGATGCAATACAAAGAATTTTTAAGAAAATCATCCAAACTACCCTTTACGCGGAAATTTCTAAAAAACTAACTCTTAACGATTTTTTATTAAATTAACATATATTAAAGCTACTTGCATACCTAAGCGTATATGTTGATTTTTGTTTGAAATAGTCTATTAAGTCTTCTTCATCCAGAAGGAATTTTGTATAACTGGATAGATAAAACCGAGCTACATAAACAATGCAGATCTCCTTAAAATACACAATGTATTTAAAATAACTTTTTTGTAGCATAAGCTATTTCCGGGAAATCCGTCATTAATGGTTCGAATTGTCCAATACTGTATTCTTTTAAAACCCTGTAAGCATTCAGTTGTTTCTCGCGATTGCATGGAAACAGTATGGAGTTTTAAGCCCAGCGTATAGCGTCCACTTCTTAAACATTTAACTACAGCTGTTCCCATTATATCTATAACAAAATTTGTAATGCAGCTATTTCCGGAAAGGTTTCCATTAAAATGAAGTGGATAGAAAAATAAGCGTTTGTATACTCACTAATAAACTATAGATTGAAGAGCCATGTGAACTTTAACAATGATTTTTGTTTACTTACTTGCAGTTAATGGAAGCCAAAGAAACTCATCTATTCTAAACGTATTAAGGAATTCTGAACATAATATGCAAACTGTAACTGTACACGTTTAAAACTGCTTCCTATTATAGTGTATGTACTACATGTCTCTGTTTGCACTATTATTGCTGCATAAATACTATAGAGAAAGACCTTTAATACTATATTAAATAGTCTTCTTCTTTCTATGTTTAACCTCCTCGTACGATTGAACCCGGGCCGCCTCGGTGAGAGGCGAGCGGTCTAACCACTCGGCCACGGCGCCGCCTATTAAATAGTCCTAAGATTAAAACAAGGTCCTGTCTTCCTCCATCCTTTTATACACTCCTCGCTGTCAAAGATATCGTTAGGATACACCTATTAAATATCGTCTGCAAACGCCCTGCCATTTTCATTTCTTGTGCTGCCAGTATTTCTTCGCTTCATTCGCTGTTCTAGCGGTACGCTGCAACAGGCCCTCTGAAGGAACCGCTATATAAAGCGCTTGGCCCGCTGAATACACCTATTGACACGGAACAAATAGAATGCCAAAGGTGTTTTAAGATGCCTCCTATTTATGCGCTGATAGTCGATGAGAAATACTATGGATATTGTTTTTGCCACTACTGGAACGCTTGGCGATGGATTCGTGTGTGTACCTTGCTTGAAACCGAAGTGTAGAAGAAATAAGCTGTATTCTCAGAGTGCGCTCACTCAGTTATTGCGTCACAGTACCAACTTGGATGTACTATGTTCATTGAGGCAGTATTTTTAACACTCAAATGATTTCAGTCAAATTATGTAATATAAAATAATAACAGCCCGCCTAAAATCAATATGTGTATGTAACAGTATATAAAAAGTGTACATTACAGTCATTGTAAATGTTAATAGTATTGTATACATGTTCAATGATGTTAACTGAATGTATTACATAATTTAATAATAGGAGCTGTGAGAATAATAGGTTAAATTTTGCTAACAATGAGGTAACAATGAGATAACCTTGAGGCATTAATGAGTAAGAATGTTTAATAATGCTACCAGTCATTATTGGAGCAACAATAGTGTAAATTTTGTGACAGTTTATAAAATAGTCAATCAACAGAAAAACCTTCAGCTAAATGAAGGTATTCTATTGGACTAGGTTAGCCAATCAGAGGCCTGAAACACAGAGATTTACAAATTTAGGCGCTAGAAATCAAGTCAGTTGCTTGTAGAGAGCGGTCATAACTAACGTTCTGGTTGTAGACAGTGTTACTAATTAGATAAAAGATGCGTCCTCGAGGAATTTTATACGTATTCAGTGTGAGACGAAAATAGTTTACGTGTTAAAAAGTGCAAGTAAATAACAAAAGAGTCTCACACCTCTGTATACGTTTAAATTAGAATATCTCACAGACGATAAGTGATGAAATTATATTATAAAGTGCAATGCAAAGCTTAATAGTAATATTTTACTTAGTATTTATTATAATTGATATAACACTAGTCTGCATGAGTGAAGTGTTATTAAAATCGTGTCAAGAATTAATAAAAAGGGGTGAATTAAAAATTATAATCTGTGTAAGCCTACATTCCTCAGCCGCATCACGCCCTGTTAAGAAATTTATGTCTCTAAAAATAATACTGACGCAGCCGAGGCAAACATAAATATATAATATTTTTTTAAACATTTTTACCATACGTGCGGTTGCAACTACTTCAAGTTCGGCTCCCAACAGTTGAAATATAATACAACTCTTTCAATACAACCTACTTCAAATTGATGCCCAAAACGTGGGGCAAATAACGTAAAGATACTATCTACTTCAAATTGACGCCCAAAGCGTGGGGCAGATAACAATACATCACCACCATAAAATTTACCTTCTTCATCATGGAACATCTCCTTACAAATCATCCGTCTGTCTTCTTCTAAAACAGTAGTAGTAACGATATTTACAGTGATATCCTACATAATCTCGGGCTTCTGGAGCGTAGATAATCCTCTGTAATAACGCATCCTTCACGAAAATATTTAGATTTGAGAAACGGTGCTACCCATAGAGTGAACACGCATATCTTCCTCATAAAATTGTTCGGCATATTGCATAACAATTTTCAAATTTATGAACAATCGTTGATTTAAGACATTAACGTGATTTGATTGACTTTTGTCGTTCATTGTTAGCTGAAGCATTTAAATAGACTGTGGACAAATATATTTTTATGAACTTAAGTTAAGGAGAGATTAAAAAACCTATACCGTCAGTGTTAAATCTACTAAATTCATAATCTATTATTTAAGAAACTATTCGAGATATTAGCCTGAAACTTTACAGGACGCGGACTATGCCTTCAAAGTACTGAGAAAGATGGCTCCGCGGTAACGAGTAAGGCTCGCATTTGGGAGGCTCGGGTTCGTTTCCCGTTGACCATTTAACTTAACCTTGGGTTTTTCGTGGTTTTCTTTGGTCGGTGAGCAACTATTCTGGTGGTTTCTCATCTACCACGATTTCCTTTCCAGCATTTCCCTTCCAATCTGTTCCTTTTTCATCTTTCAAGTGTGCTTCTAGGTTTCGTACTGTATGGCGGTGCCAGACAGATGGCGGGAATGTTTGAATTGAATTGTGTTTTATTTATGGACGTTCTTTAACTGCTGTGGTTCTTAACGTCCCATTCTATATCGTGCGTGAAAGACCGGTAATTTTGCTCAGAGGCCTCTTTATCAGGCTTGATGTTCTTTTACATGCTATAACGCCACGACACGGGACCACCGGCTTTACTTTCTTTCGGAAGGAAACCATGCTAAGAATTTTACGTCCGAAAAAATCCATCGCCCTCCAGCATGTTCGAAACTGTGACCTCCGAACTAGAGCCTAGACCACGGAGGACGACACGTAAATGTTTGCTCAAAGGAAAGGGTATTCTCCGTTGCATCGTCGATAGGTCATTTATCGCCCTCTTTAGACAGGTCAAGCAGTGGGATAGTCTTCGAACCTGGAACTGTTAGGAACTTCCGCGCGCCTCTGTGGCTTGTCTGCCTAAGGTCAGGAACCTCCTGTGGTAGACTCAATAGATCTATGTAGCTCACAGCACGCGAGAGGTCTCCCTCCGTTGTATAACCTACATTTATACCTATTAGCCCTCAAATTACGTTGATCTACTTTTATCCAATAACATTGTTTATTAAGAAAGACACAATTATGTTCTTAATTATAACATGTCTTGATTAAATTTTATTAGATATTTTTTTTCTTTTAAAGCAACCAACACCAAAGCAGATAAAAACACTTAGCGGTGTTGTTATACTAAAATTAATTCAATATCTTGTATTGTTTGAGAAAATGAGTCATTATTTCGGAAAATCTAATTCAGAAAAAATGCTGTTCAAGACAAAAATGGAGAAAATAAACGCATATGGTCGCAAAGAAATAAATTATATGGTTTGAATGCATAGAAGCGGCCATGCTTAACAGTAATATCAAGTTGTAGAACTGAACTTACTCTAAACGATGGGCTAAAATTTAGCTATTTCCAAACTGTGTGCAAGTAATGATTTTAATACTTCACCATATACATAATAGCTAGAAAAGATATTGCATTCCACCCAATATTTCAATACCGAGATTTAGGTTCGTACCTTCCAAAGATGCGACACTAAGATTTTCAAGAAAATCCCCCCACCCCATACTACCCTTTACATGGAATATTTTTCGAAATGTTTGATTTTCTAAAAAAATAGATGTAATGATTTTGACTAAAATACCACATAATAAAGAAATTTAAATGACAAATAAAATACACCGCTTGAGTTTTTCGGGAAAGCCTTTAAAGGCTTTATTCGGAAGAAACTTTGTATAATCTTATATAAATTATAAACGTTACGCGACAGATGAAAACTTTAGATCTCTTTAAAGCACACAATTTATCTTACATAACTTTTTCTGTGGCATCAGCCATTTCTGAGATATCCATTATTAATGATTCTAGTGTTCAATACTTTTATCATAGTCCTGTCGATCTTCAGTTGTTTCCCGGGATGTCATGTGAGCGTTATTCGTTATCAAACAAATAAATTATAGTGAATCAATTATTGAAATAACTAATATAAGTAATGGCTAAATGGACCTCAAGTAAATTATTGAATGTACAAAAACGACAGGGAGAAATCAACACGGCTTCCCTGGACAAACCGCATTTGTTACCATTTCTACGGTACTTCATGACGTCTTAACTTTGTTTTATTGGGTGGCGGTGTTAACTTGTAGGTGCCATCATGCCTTGAGCTGTATATCGCACCAATAAGCATAGGTATCTATGCTAGTTCTGTCAACTGGTTGGTAAATTACGAATAGGTATAGGTGAGGAATGGCGACCAATTTTGTTGATCTTTCTGGAGGTTAATTGCGAATATACAGCAAATGTCTTTTTGGAAATGCTCTTGAATATGAGTCAATTCTCGAGATGTTAGCAATTTAGTCCTCAAACATCAGTTAACAGTCCTCATAAATTAGCGTTTCCTAGCTGTTTACATGTTCTTAAACAGGCAAGCTATAGCCCCCTTCCTCCTTCAACCCACTCAGGGTTAAGGAGGCGCCAGCGGATATCTTAAGTCACGCCCATACGGTTTTATGTTGTTTATTTCCTGTAATGTAATAGTAAGATTTCTTAATTGATAAATTTCTCCATTGACGAACGAAGAAGCTTCCATTGGGGAAAAGAATCCAAAAGATAAACCAGGGGGCAAGGACAAGTTAACGGTACCATTCTTTCGTGTTACCCCAGTTCCAAGGTCGTTGCCAGCCACCCTTGATTTATTTCATATTCCGAAAGCAACAGATCACGTGGATAATAAGAACGAATGATGTAATACTAAAGATTTCGAAAATGTTCCAGAAACTGCAGCGTCAATCGATAGCCAATAAGAATTAAAAAAAGGAAGTGTTCGCGCGAAGTTGAGAAAATATACAAAGTTAGGAAATTCTGTTAGTTCAGCCAGTTTGTTGAAATCATTTGTGTCTCCACGTTACTCCCTGAGGCAAATTCGCGCCAAGAAAACAAAGGAGATAATGTCGCGCTATAAATTCATTGAAGAACTTTGTCTATAAGAAAGAACAAATGAATGAATTTTCAGCGTGCTTTTTACTTGTAAATTCTCGTGAAACCATACCTTTCGCGAAATCGCGTAATATGAATTAAAACTGTTAATACTGTTTCACGTGTTACGAGTGGTAATTTCATTGGAGCAGAGGAAGTACCGTCGTCGATGGTTGTAATAAATAAGACAAGTGCAATTGTGAGCAGTGTTGGTGAATGCAACTAATGCAATATTACGTCAATTAATGTACCACCCTATTCTATATTGTCTCTCGTCTCATTGCTCTGAGATCTCCATCTCTAATCATGCTCTACCACATTTAGTCACAGAAGAAGAGTAAGGAACCACGAAGATAAGAAACTCAGTACTATTTGACACTATCACAAAATAACTATTAATGTTTTTATACACAACAAAACACTAACAAACTACTTTTTTTAATCTTCAACAATCAAGTGCGACCTGGAAACAGTATAGAATTCTAAGACCAGCATATAGCGTCCAGTTCTTAAACACTTGACTATCATTGTTCCCTTTGTATCTATAACGAAATGTGTAATGTACCTATTTCCGGATTTCATTAAAATAAAATCGATAGGAAAGTAAATTTTCTTATGAATAATTACGAATAGAGGGTAGAGAAAATCATTTGACCGTAACATCAGATTTTTTTAGCGATTTTCGCGGTTTAGTCTCCCCTTAAACCTGCAGAGTTGCTTAGAAGGACTCCTAGAAATAACTGCAATTCCTACCAAGTATATCATATCATCATGGCTACAGAAACACACACGCAGTATGGCATTTTCGAAGAGATTTCTGACAGTCTTCAATTACGATCTGAGAGATTTTTGTAACATACTCTATGATAATTCTCGCTACGTTATTATATTAAGACTCTGGTTTTCTATTGATCACTGGAGGTAAAATGCATTCGTTGGTCATAAAATAAGCATGAATCCTTGCTTGCCATTTGTCAGCGTATTTAGACGTTTGAACCACACAGAGATGGCGACAGCGCGTGATAACATTTTTCGACTTTGCTAAATGGAACGGTAAAGTAAACTTTTCCATCTGCGGTGCCAGCCTCGAGAAACAAAAGCAAAATCCATTTCTCTAAGTGCTAGGAAACTTCACAGCCAACGATCCTGATGGCCATATACTTTGAGCCCACTGACTTCCATTTTTTTCCTTCCCTTTCTTGGTTTGTTCTTAGAAAATTACGTTTGGAATTTTATTTTCCACTTTTCCTTCTGATATATACACATACACTTCTTTCTCAAGGGAGAAGTATGGGTGAAGAAAGTGACCTATAATTTTTCACTTTACACTTTTCCGCTATCGGAGTGCTTTAGCAAACATAAGGGCAAGCTTTTAATCCTTAGTGTTTACCAAACGGAGGGTTGCTTCAGAACTTCGAGAAGAAGTGTAATGTGAAAATCATAACGCTTAGGAAACTTAGACTAAGCCAAGAATGAAATACATGTGTAACAGATATTACGCTTATTTTGGCTCCAGCGAATGATTTACTATACATCTTAGACTAGACTTGTGCACTGGGATAATGTGAAGAAAAGTATGTTATGCAACAAGAACTATAATGATTGTAATTAAGACTCTAGTATGTGTATAGTTGTTTCCAGTTTCATAATTTTCATACAAGCGTCTTAATTACCATTATAGTTAAGCTGCATACACCTGTTTTTGGTCGACCACACTGTAATTTAAAAATTGAGATTTTACTTTAGATATTTCCTTGTTAATTGTGTGTAATTAAATGCTGATTGTGTAGGAGCACTCATAGCAGAACCTTGAGCGTGTTTGCGAGTAGTGCAACAAATGGTAGCACTGTTAATCCCACACCGTATTTATTGATTTTTTTGCAGGTAATGTGAAAGTAACACATATCGAAACAAAGGAAATGAACTCAGTTTATTAGAATATTAAAATTAAAATGAACCGAATTTATTTTATTTTAAATACACATATTACATTGTTTATCTGGAGAATGGATCCCAGTGAACTGCTGCTTTGAAGATGTTAAAGGTTATGGGCGATAGGGGAGCTGCGTGCGCCTGCAAGTAACATCGTAATGAGTTGCTGAAGTATTATGGATGCTATAAAATTACAGTTACATCACATATAATCAGCGCATTATAGTTTGGTGGACCAAAAAGCATATTGTGATGCAGCTACGTGCCGAGCTATCAATTGGATGCGCCGACCGACGGGCCGGTAAGAGATACAGAGAGATAAGTAGCGCTCTCGTCCAGTATAAATGCCAGAAACGCTATCGAGAGATAACTAGAATATTCTGGAAGTTTTCCCTCTTCCTGCTTTTCGAACATTCTAGAACGATGTGGAAAATTCCAGCTATATAAGCGAGCGTTTTCGCAAGTGAGCCAGTTAATGAGATGGTGCGTACGTTTCTGATGCGACATCAAAGGCGGTTCTACGAGTTTTGTAACGTACAGTGAGTGCTGCTACTGCGAGAGATTATAGACGTCTTGTGTTCAACTACCCAGCGGGTGAACCATCCGAGGAATAGACTGCTTCGCGCGCATTTTACTACGTCACTATGTCACGAAACAAAGTGAAGTGATGGGGAAGATTGAACTAGATCACATTAGTGAAGTGGTATTGAGAACTTTGTGAAGTAACTGTGGAAGTGGAAGTATTACAAAGACAAGTCGATAAAAGGACGCAGAATATTAAGCTTATCGGTTATAGAACAGCAAATACGTGTAAACGTAACAAAATTGCTATATCGGTGAGAATTATTCTGTAATGATTGCGTGAAAACTATAAACATTTGCATAGAAATACATAGTTTCAGGTAGATAATTCCTCACGTATGAGTAATACACGCCTGCTTTAAGCAGAAGAGTAAGATGATTAGTTACTTTTGACTTTCTCTAGCATGTATCTCTTAGGTAGAGGAAGTATTGCATGTAACCTAAAAATTCGATACCGAGATTTCGCCGGAAATACACGTTTTAAGACTCCCTGAATATCAAAAATAGCTTTTTAAGAAAAGGTCTGTGTGTTTATGTGTCTATGAACAGCAGTACTCCGATACGAAAAGTTAGTGAAATACCAATCTAGGTATTTAGGTTTAGTGTCCTTCAAGAATGCGTCACGAATAGTTTCAACAAAATTCCTTTATCCCAAACTACACCTTACATTAAACATGCTTCGTTATTTTTTTATTTTATCAAAAATAGTTCTAACGATTTTGATTAAAATACTATACGTTTAAGGTATTTTTACGACAAACAAAATGTGTATGTGCCGTAATTATTGACAGGAATATATAAATAATTAAACAAGGAAATAACAGTAAGTCAGATACATAATTGCAGTACACAATTTCCGTTTATTAAATCAATATATAATGTAATAAGCTTGAGTTGAAAATATTTCTCCGGAGAAAAACGTCATTACCAAGCCATGTTAAGCAAATTCATTGGTAACAGCTTGAGTAGCGAACGCGTTATGCATAAAGATTCTTGGAATGCAGTTAAGGTTTGGGTTCAGTACAGTACCAAAGTACGTAGAGGGAATTTCTGTAAAAGAGAAAGGTAAATGTAATTCTTAGATTCAAGGAAGTACCACCTAGTAACAGTGCCACATAAGCACACGTAAGAGTTTTGAGGTTGGAGTGCATATGAAGGAACCTTGGTGGGATAGTTCTAAGGTACGTGGAGCTTAAGTAATAAAAGAGCATGTATTGCAAAAATTAGCATCTTTCCTTTTTCTTCGTGTACAGCCTTAGGGGCTTACAGTCTTCTACAGTGACCGGCAGTTCGTAGCGCCTAAGACCGCGCCGTGTTATTGTAACTTAGCGGTAGCCGCGAGGAGTTTTGCGGATAAGCATTTTAACGACTCACGGCAAGTTACGCTTCTAGTTTATTTTATTATGGAAGCAGCTATTTCAAACCGTAAAATTGATACTGCAGAAGTTTTCAGGTATAATGAGACAATTGTTATAGTTTCGAGTGCTATGATTCATAATAATTTTCATTCTTTATTTTTAAACGACCGGCAACTCGCTTCAAGAGATCAAATATTAGGTCACATTAAATTTCTCAGTCAATTTAAACTGGTGTTATTCTTTCATACTGCACCCACGCATATCCTGAGAGAAAGATCTCGTATCCAACCTCTGTAGCCGGAATCAACAGCAGATATTGAAGTAAAGGGTACGGCTGCAAAAAGTGACGACCGTCGCCCGACTACATATATCGTTTTTGGGGGGAATTAGGCTCTGGAGTGCTCTTCATTCTGAATGAGTTTTCTATAATTGGAAAACCCTAAGAGATGATTTCGTTAAAACACACAATTTGTACCAATAAGTTTTTTTCTTGCGTTAATAATTTCTGGGGTATTCTTTGTTATTGGATTGAATTTGTAAACACGAGTACCATGAATTTAATAGGCACATTATACAAAAACAAACGTGGAATGAAGAGATTCTTTTCTAGGTATTATGATTATGTACTGATTTATCAGTACGCTCAGCTCATGGAAAGCCAACGCAATTACCTGAAGCTTAGGATACAAGACGGAGGGTGCCCCTAGCCTTGGAGCTCAGTCCCGCAAGTAGGCCATCTCAGTAGGCTCATTGTGTCCCCAGGGAGGAATGGATGCAGGAAAAGCTCGAAGGATGAGCAGATCCTAGCTACGATGCGCGGTAGCAGGAACGGGGTTGCTAACGATTCAAGGTTAAATACTTTACACAGCGCAAATTCTACTGTCCCAGCACCACACACCATTCAGGGTCACCTGGTGTTGCCACCCTGAAACATATGAGCGTGAAATGAAACGAAAAGATAGGAATAGAAAATAATGGTAGGAAATTCCTGGTAGAAGAAGATTCACCCGAGCATTAGCCTACGGACCTTGGAAAACTGCGAAAGAAACCAAGGTCAGAGTAGCCGGCCTAACGGGATTCGAACCCGGTTACATTTTACATAGCAGCCTGTATGGCAAAGGAACACTTCGTGTAAGAAACACAAAGGAAAGAGAAGGGTGGATGCGTTTTATAATCAGGATAAATATAGGATTATTTAAAAAGAAGGAACAGACTTTAAATATTCATTATTAATGAGCGACTATAGATAGCGATACATACGAGACATCATTGAATAGAGAAAGGTTCAAAGTTTTAAACTCCGGCCTACTAGTTCTATTCAGTGCCTACAGCGGCGCTTTGTATGTTTACGAGAAAATGGTGACGCCACAGGAAAAGTAGTTTTGTGTGCTGCATTATGCAAAGAGTGAACTCATTATTTCATTGCAGCGTGCATTTCGTTGTAAGTTAAACAACGAGCCGCCTCGTCATAAAAATTTTACAATTGATGAAGTAAATTCGTAGAAGATGGTTGCGTATGCAAAAAGAAAAGCATTAGTCGTCCTCGCACAATAAATGGTGTTCATTTTGAACACATAAAATAAAAATTTTAACTTTTCCTTATTCAGTGATGTATGGCACGTGTCCCCATCTATTATCGTTCATTAGCAATAAACATTTAAAGTGTGTTCCTTCTTTTTGAATAACCCTGTATACAAAGTATAGCATGCATTTTCTTTACTACACTAGGCTTCCTCCTACCAATAACTTCTTTACCAGAAGGGATAACTCAAACGGTAGCATCGGTGGTTCATATTGGGTTGGATTTCTTTTGGACCGGCTACTGTGATATTGGAATTTTTCGTCATTTTAACAGTTGGTAAGCGGATTATATACCCATATGAATTTTGCTGTCCCCCATTTCGTCTCATCTTTCATTTTCCAAGGTTGCAGGGTCTTAAAGATTATCGGTGGCTGTGTGGCAGATGCTTTAAGGGAACTTTCTACCCGAACTTGATAGGGAAGCCATCGAGGGGTGAACGTTCAACCTGGAAACGTTAGGGATTACGCTGTGCCTGTTGCAATCAAATCTGGGTTCCCTTCGTACCCTCTCGCATCACCCCATCCTCCCGAGGTTTAATAGGGGCAATAATCCTAACCTTGGCCAAAGAGATGAAAGCCTCCTCCGTTTCCCGTTGCTTCACTTTCCCCACACTTTTCACTGAGTTCATCCTTCTATGTCATCAGCTAAGGAGATGTTTGCCCTGATATCACACAGCATTGAGTTTTGTGCCACTGGTTTAAGTGTAAAACATGATTACGACACGAAGGAGTCTGATCTTTGAACTTATACATAATTTAATTGGGCATAACGAATATAGATCTTCCCTTTCCAAATAATTATCTTAAGACGGCAAAGGTGGCTTTAAAAGCGAAATCAAATTATCAAAGGGAAACTGACGGCTTTTACAAGAAGCCCTCTCCGAGATTATTACAATAGAGAATGTGCCTTTTGCTTGATAATTTTTGTAACTTTTACTATTCTTATTTACATTTTGTGGACTTTTACAGGTTTTTAGTAAGAAACACCAGAAAATAATGTCATAGGATCATAGAGAGTGCAAAAATCCAAAACAATGTTTAACTTATCAGTGGTTAAAACATCACTCAGAATTTGGAAACTATAATTTAATATATAGAACTGAAATTTTTACAGGCTGTAGATGCATGCCTTGTAAGTTCATTAATATACGAGGCCTGTTTCTAAGGTAAGTATCGCTTTCATAGTTTGCCACTGCAGCACGACATTAAGAATGCGCAATCACTTCTCCATTCATTAGGAAGCAAGACGCAGCTGTGAGCGATCGTCACTTTGTGTTTTGCTGTTGTTGGAGTGTTTCGAAATGTTTAAAACAATCTAACGACCCGCCGACTGTGAAGTCAGATCCGTGATTCGTTTTTGTTTTAATGCGAGAAATGTTACGCAAGGAGACATTCATTGCCAGTTGTGTGAGGTGTATGGGGAAATAACAATGAGTGGCAATGCCCGGCCACACACCCAAACAAACTAAGATCTGTTCGCATCATTTGTTTGGAAATAATTCGACCACCCTCCCTAGAGTCCGGATTTGATACCAAGCGAATTTTCATCCGTTTCTTCATATGAAGAAATTCCTTGGTGGAATGATGTTGTGAAACAAGAAGTGCAGACTTGGCTTTCATCATAGGCGGCATCATTCTTTGAAGAAGGCAAACAAAAGCTTGTCCCGTCTTGCTTTCGCAAGTGTCTGAATGACGATGGTTCTATGTGGAGAAGTACAATAAGTTAAAAGGCAGTGAATGATAACAAAGTATTTGGAAAGTAATGGTCTCTTATTTTTTAAAAAAAATCCCTAATTACTTTAAAAATCCGCCTCGTACTTTTATACAATCTTCTTGTTTATTAAGGAATATGTGATTAGTTTCTTAAGAGTGTGATCTTTTTATTGAAATATATCAGCAATTATCTTGAAAAGAAAATAATCAACCACCTTATTAACACCAACGTAAATATCCAACAGAGATTAAGGATTGTTTTATATTCCGGAATTTCATTTAGATATCCTAATAATTTCGGAGAAAAAGGTCATTCATATCAGAAAATGTCATTCATAGAAAATGTTGTTCAAAGCATAAATGGGGAAAACAAATTCGCACTATTTCCAAGGAAAGAACCTACATGACTTGGGCCCACAGAATGTGCCATACTTAACAGTAGTACTAACTTCGAGAGTAAACTTCCTCTACTCGGAATTTACACTACAAAATGACAGATGCACTACAATTTTTACTTTTTCTACTACGTGCCTAGCGGATAGAGAAGGTATTGCATTCCACCAAAAAATTAAATACCGAAATATCACCGAACATGTATATTTTGAGCCCCCCTAATTCCAAAAAGAGAGCATTTTTAGGAAAATGTCTGTGGTGTGTGTCTGTGAACAGCATAAAATCAAAAAGAGAAGTTTTTATTTGAGTTCAGTACCTTCCAAAGACGGACACGAAGAATTTCAAGAAAATCCCTCGGTCCCTTCACATGGAACATTCTTCGCATTTTTTATCTTCTAAAAGGTGGCTATAACGATTTTTATTAATATATATTAAAGATATTTACATGACAAATAAGCTGTATATTTTGATTTTTCCCGGAAGAGCCAGTAAAGTCCTCTTCATTCGGAAGGAATGCGTACTACATAAGAAATTTAGGTGTCTTTAAAACACCCAATTTATTTCCATTAGCTTTTTTATGGCAACAGACATGTCCGAGATTTCCGATATTACTCTATCGAATTGTTCAACACCTAGTCATTCTGCTAAAAAGCCTATTGATTTTCAGTTGTTTCTCTCGATTTTATGGAAAAAGTATGGAATTTTTAGGCCAGCATATAACGTCCAGTTCTTAAATATTTGACTATCGCTGTTCCCTTTGTATTTATAACAAAATGTGTAATGCAGCTATTTCCGGAAGGATTTATCTCGACTAAAATGAAGTGGATAGGAAAGTAAACTTTCGTAAAAATAAATTCTGTACGCAATAATAAGCGATAGAGATTAGAGAAAGTCATATGAATGTAGCACGTCACACTCTTTAAAACTACATTTTGCGGCGATCACCTCCTCATCCGTTGCTGTAGCTTACCTTGATGCTTCTCCCGTTGCTTCCAGAAGTTCTCAGCGTGTTGGTTCTTCAATTTATCCTCGGCTAGCTGCAGTAATTTTCCTTAAATTATATGGGAGCATGGACTTATCCTCGGTAAAGGAAAACGTAGATCTCGGGTGGTGATATAGGAAGACATAGACTTGCTTTGTTTATGAAAAGATGACACTGCCGTTTCTTTTTATTTAATTAACACTCGTAGTATACAAAACTGGTATTGCCGCTGTAAAATACTGTCCACCGCTGTTAAACTATGGCGTGGATATGGCACGAAATATAACTATTCTTATTGTCGCTTTCAGAGTAGCGGATCTTAGGTGTGTTGCTAAAACTATTTTGATTCCCTGTTTTGGCGCGATATCTCACACATTCTGCAGCATCTCTCCCTGACCACACATTACGAAAACTCTCGAATAAAATGCAATACTAAGCTGACACGACAAATTTGACTTGATTCCCTTTTTGGCGCGATATCTCACACATCCTGCAGCATCTCTCCCTGACCACACATGACATAAACTGTCGAATAAAATGCAATACTAAGCTGACATGACAAATTTGACTTGATTCCCTTTTTGGCGCGATACCTCACACATCCTGCAGCATCTCTCCCTGACCACACATGACATAAACTGTCTCGAATTTTCCCTAAACAGATCCATTTATAGTCTCAGGCTTCTGAGGCTGCTTCCTTTCCTATTGGTCCATTTTTAGCGCGACTCGACGCGTCTAACTATTTCGAATAAACTTTCAGGGAACTCATTGGTCCAATTTTTAATATAACTCGCGGCTTTTCCTACATGTACCGTTATATTGTCCTTCTCACTCACTTGGTCACGGCGAATTATCAAATAATGGGACAAAGGCTCTACACCCTCGCTGTAGGAATAATAGCACTGCGACCGAAGAGAGGTAATAAAACTAGGTTTTCTGCCTTCGAAAGCACTATTCCTGTAGCTAAAACATTCCACCGTGGACAGTATTTTAACATAGCGCTTAAATTATTTACATTAAACCATTTATAACTCTACTAATATTAGTAACCTAGATAGATACATAATGTTAAATCACCCTTCTTAAAATATACAAGCAGTATTGAGAAAAAGATATTTACATAGTACGATTTAACATCAATAAAAGTTAATTAATAAATTATCTAGAATTACTGTTCTCGGGCCCGGCCTAGAGTTGCCGTTTCAATTTAAAATATGATTTTTATGCCTACAGTCATAAAGTATATATCAAATTAAAGAGGAAATTCCAAATAACAAAAATACATAAAAGTTAAAGATTTTCATTTTTGGTAATTTTCGCTATTTAGTCTCCCCTTTAATTTTCTAACTAGAGTCTATCTCCGATCCTGACGTAAAGCGACAGTTTTGTCGATCTGTACCATTGCCGCGAAAGTGTGTGAAATCTTATTCTTCGTTAATGGGTGCATTATCATAACTTTAAACATTATTATATGTAAGTCTAACTGTAACTCTAATCATAACAATACGGTATATTACTGAGGTATCATAGATATCGCTTTCATCTGTATTAGCTTAAAGAACAGCCTAGGTAGGCTGTTGGTTCGCGTAGAAGACAGCAACAGTGCAGGAAGCAGAAGATACACATGATACACAAAGCTACCCTAGTTAAAATGGTTAATTTCTATTGATTTTGATCTGAAATAAACGAATATGATGTTTAAAATGTTTACTTAGCTCCCGCTCTGTTGAAAAACAGTTTACGATAGAGGGAAATTTTGTATGTTGATAATTATGTTCTTGTTAGAAATATTGGTTGTCAACACTGGGTTAACGGAATTCCTATACAAGAGATTTTGTTTACATAAATGCCCTTTGTTGTTCTTAGAGAAACCTATCTGTTATTATTTCTCTCTAATGTTCTGTGTTTGAAGTTAAGTTTTGAAAGGTACATAACATGTACATGTACATGTACATAAAATGTACATAACAGGATAAACGTTTATTCATAATCTACTTTATCTTAAGCTAATTTGTTATTTACATTTACACATACAGCTAGACTTATGAAGATTTTAGTGAGATCCATGAATCAAGAAGGAGAAGCTATCACATCTAAGATCAAAGAGGTAATCTTTGTTGACCCACAAATTCGAGAATTGTTTAAGGCTGAAACCTTTAATTGAAGGAAAGAGAGAGCAGCTTTGGAAGCCCCTAAAACTGTTTTTCACAATTTTTTGGGAAATCAAAGAGCTGAAATTTCAATGTAGCTGTTGTCGACTTCCGTGATATAGTTACATAGTTCCCGATCGCGGGCTCAACCCCGTGGAGGACGATGGATTTTTTCGGGCGTAAAAAATCCTTAGCATGGCTTCCTTTGGAAGAGAAGTAAAGTTGGTGGTGCTGTCGTGGATTTACGGTAGTGAAAGAACTCAAGCCTGATAAAGAGCCCTCTGAGCAAAATTTCCGCTCTTTCACGCCCAATATAGAATGGGACGCTGAAGTAGATTTATTGCTTCACGTATGGAAAGCCATTTTTAAGTAGGAGTTTTATTGTAGTTCAACTGTTGGGGAGACGAACTTGAAATACTGTTCACCAACGGAAAGAAAGTCCCTGACAGGAATGTGCTAACCTTATCTGTTTGGAAAAAGTGCAACAAGGACAGTGAATGTGTAAAAGAGAACGCATACTACGCAAGGAGTAAAACTATTCAAGTGAGCTGTCGTGTGTGTCATAAATAACGGTAACATAAGCAAGTAGGCAGGGTTCGGACCGTGTCTAATCAGCAATTTCCTCTCTGCCCTTCATTCCCCGGGGACTTCCATTGCTGTGGAAGACATTATTTACAACCGCACGTATGGTAAAAAGTTTCCGGTAGCCTTCGCCCCAAATGTACTTTCCGGTGGCCTTTGCCCTAATGTTTAAAAAAATATTAACTTTGTAATTGTTTACTGTTTCTTCAAATATTATATATTTAGGTTTGCCTCGGCTGCGTCAGTATGCATACTTTTCTTTTAGAGACAATAATTTCTTGACAGGGCGTGGTGCGACTGAAGAATGTAGGCTTACAAGGATTATAATTTTTTTTACTTCACTACATTTATTAATCCTTGACACAATTTAAATAACACTTCACTGATATAGAGAGAGAGCTGTGAGGCTTTTTTTATTAATTACTTGCACTTTTTAACACGTAAACTATTTTTGTCTCACACAAAATACTATTAAATTTCTCGTGGACACATCTCACGTCCGATTAGGAACACAGTCTACAAACAACTGAACTCTAAATTTGTAAATTTTGCTATATTTTCAGTTTCTGGTTGGCTAATCCTAGTTCGATAGGATACCTTCATTTTACTAAAGCCTTTTCTGGTTGTTGATTGGCTATTTTTAAACTGTCTCTAAAAATTACATTTTTGCTTCCAAGAATCACAAGTAGCATTAAACTTTCAAATTGATTATTGCCTTAAGGTTACCTCATTGTTAGCAACTTTTAACCTATTATTCTCAAAGCTCCTACATTATTAAATTGCGTAATGCATTCAATAACATTATTGAACATGTGCATATAATATAAACATTTACAATGACTGTAATATATACTTTTTATATATTGTTACATACACATATTGCTTTTAGGCGGGCTGTTATTGAATTTACATATTATATAATTAGATTCAAATTATTTAAGTATTAAAAATACTGCCTCAACGCTAAGGACCACAGTAGTTAAACAGTGTCTATAAACAAAGCACAAGTTATTATTTATTTGCAATCTAGCTGTTTATGAACGTCTGAGGACATACCAAGAGCTAGGTGGTAATACGTCGCTGAAGATTCACTTCTTTCCAAGCAAATGTGGCGCTTTGATAGACGATTAGGGATAGCGCTTCAAACAAGTCATTTCAAAAATCGAAAGAAGGTATCAGGGCAGGTGGAACTATGCTTGCAGACTATTGTTGGAAATGTCATGAGAGATGCCTCAGAAGTAGACCATAAACTGAAAATACACACACACAGAAACGCTCTCCTGAATAGTTAAATAGGTAAGGGTCCAAAGGGAATAATTCTATATATATTCAAACGAAGAGCTAACAAAACCTTTTCTGGTGCCATTATCTTGTTATGCACCTCTCATTTCGTTAAAATAGATTCTCTTTGTAAATGATAGAGAGAAATGTAATTTTTTTGGGTAGATCCGTGTAATTCGTGCTAGAGAAAAATTTTGCCCTTCATGTGCAGTCTCTTCCATTGCTACAAACCGTGACTGAATTCTTCTGCGTGTAGCCCAGTTCAAATTTCCCAACAGCGAACTATTATTAAAATTGAGCTAAAAATAGGGGCGCCCACGCCGAGTGGTTAGACCGCTCGCCTCCCACCGAGGCGGCCCGGGTTCAATCCCAGGGACCTGCATGTGGGATTTGTGGTGGACGAAGCGGCGTCTGGGAGGGTTTTCTCCGGGTTCTCCGTTTCCCCCGCCATTCATTCCACCAAATGCTCCACCATCACCTTTCCTTTCATCCATTTCACCAACATTTCGTTTCATCTACTTCCTTCATCCCATACCAGGCATCGGGCTGATCACCCATCCTGGATGCTCTGTCTAATCCATGAGTGTCTGCTCCTCGACGGGCCTCTGACCCCAGGCACCCGCTTGTAAGTCCTGGGGGTGTAAGTCCTACATAAGAGGAGGGTAAACAGATAATGAATGAATGCTAGAAATTGAACAACAGTGCCGAGTATGAGAAATTATCAATAAAAGTAGTGGAACACCTTATTTTACTGTAGGCTTTAAACATTCTCTTCACATCATGGATTTGCAATGTTGATACAGTATACCCTATCTCTCTCTTGATCTTAAGGATATGTCGAGCAAGGGGAGACAGCGGCGAAACTGTATGTACGATTTTCCCATGTAAGATTTAAATCAATCCAATTGCCAAGAAATGTTGTGCTTTGAACTTCTGTTCCAGCATTAGTCAGAGAAATCTGGATGGGATGAAGCAATGCTCTTTTATTTTTTTATTTGGTGGGGAAAGCTAAAGTTTACAGTAATACTTTCGCTGGTATTAACATTCAATTGATTACTTGAAAGCCAATCATTTGTTTTTATAATTGTTTTATTTGTAGCTTTTAATTCTTCATTTGTTATACACTTTGCCATCATATATAAGCGTTTTGATTTTAACCTGCTACGATTCTTGTTAAGTTGTACTGTTAACATTGATAAAGAAAACAGGAAACTACAAATACTTAATACAGGAATGTTATAGTGACTGGCCCGGTTTACTTTCAACATTTCTAAACAGGAAGTGTCCCCAGAGGATATAAATACATTAAATTTCCTCATGAATCACGAAAGACTTTGAATACAAAGATTCAGAAAATATTAAAAACAATGAACGTTTACTTGCTTGCGGCCATATAACAGGTAATATATTCTTTATAACACTAAAAATATAAACTGATTTACACATAAAAACTTGGCTTTAGTACATTCAATATCTTTAGTTTCTCTTCCACTACTAATACACGGTAGAAGTGATTTACAATTGCGGCAAGGAATTCTCGCTCTGTTCCGGAAATATAATAAAAGTTGGCACACGCACTGGATAGTTACATTTAGAAAATTATTTACGACAAAATGTTACGGTAGAATTTAGACGACAAAAAGGCGTATGCACGACACCTCCCTAGAGACGACATTAAAGTGTTGCTTCCTCGACGACCGGTGTCCCTCCGTCAACCGAACACATACATGATCTGAGGTCAGAGTAGTATGCAGAGCCATCATGATCTACTTGAGCTGCCATCTGTTAACTGGAGAGGCGAGGTACACTGCCGGTGATGCAGATCGTGACTTCTGGTGCTTTGTTTCTTCAGCAAAGAGAAGATTGAGTATCGGCTATGCCCAGAATCAGTACAAAAGTTAAGCGTTATTGTTTTAGCACGGCAGCGTAGGCTACCCTGTGAGGTAGGGAGCCAAACATGACTCACTTTCAACATAATTTTTAAGTCTTTTAAGTCTTCTCGGCCTTGCCAGATAGCGGCTTTCTCTGAGCCGCCTCCGGATGTTCGAGTTCTCCCCGGTTCCGTCAGAGGGAAGCCTCTCTGAGTAGACCGCCGGTGTGACCGGTTCCTCAAGCTTGGAATCATTAAGGAGCTCTGCGCGTCTTTTTCGTTCGGCCTGCCTGCAGTTCCTTCACGCTATCCGTTCCTCCTGGGAGTGGTAAGCACAAAAGTTTCGCGTTGGATCGAAGTGCGAAGTGTTCCCTCCATTCCCTGATCTTAGGTCACAGATCATAGTAATACAACAGGGGTGGTGCGCCACAAGCTTTTAGAGAGGTTACAAACAACATCACCTACTAAGTTTTGAATTTTGTTTCGTTATGAGGCTGCACTTTTCCACTTGTGTGTGTACAGGCGAACTCCTGTTGCTTAATGTTTCTTTTACTCCCCTTACTAGAGCAGCAGACGGATGTGCGTACTTGTTCCTTGCACTTCGCTAACTTGGAAGTCGCAGGAAGTGCCTATTCTCGGGTTAGTTTTGCTACTTGGAGAAAACTCATGTATTTGTATCCAGTGAACTCATACAAACGTACCAAAAGTGCCCTATTTGACTGTCGCCTTTTTGCCCGAATGTTCTGGTAACCGTTGATACTCTTTCATTACACTACCCTCCTTTGTGGCATTTGACGTTACCTCTAGATGAGACTACTAGCCAACGGCGTGTTTGACAAAATTAGATTACCACTGCTCAAATAAAAACTTTCTGTGAGCTTCCAGCTCTGTCAATGATGCTGTAGCAAAAAGTGAACTACTCGTACAGAGCGACTGCACAGCAAAGAGCATAAAAGCTTCTTCAGAATATAAAAAGAAAATACATACTGGTGACAGACTTGGTAATTTGCATTTGACCCCGATTCTGGAATATTTCATTAATAGAAGATTGTAGAGGGGATATATAGGTCAGTCTATTACGAGATGATTCTAATTACAAAGGAGGAATGAAAAACTACGCCAGTTTAGACTGTAGGCTTAATTCAGTAGAAATTGTTTTCCGCAACTTTCGTCTAATTGTAATTAACCTATCAGTGACTAAGGCAACTCTTATTGTTATATGTATTATCTTTACTTTTCCCTTAAGCGTCTCTATTCTTTAAAATTTACTACCTTTGCAATCGTAATTTACTTAGAAATTATGACTTCGCAGCAACGGCTGATTGATTGCGGGTTACACTCGGCTCCCGCCTGCTCGGTATCACGTGGTTATATCTTTGGTGTACATATTGTTACCAAGAATGTAATACATTGTTTATACTTCCTTCTATTGAATGTATAAGTAAACATGAAGTTTAACTGTCACTATCATGTATTAAATGTTGAAATAAGCTCATTCACTTTATTTTATTGTATTTCCTTTAATTCATAAAAATGTATCTCTTTTTTACTGTGAAGGAGATTTTTGTTGCTTCACGTATGGAAAGTCAGTTTGAAGATGTATTATATTTCGACTGTTGGGTGCCGAACTTTAAGTTTGTTTGCAACCGCACATATAGTAAACAGTTTCCGGTAGCCTTCGCCCCAAATATACTTTCAGGTGGCCTTTGCCCCAAGTTTAAAAAAATATTAACTCTGTAATTTTACTGTTTCTTTAAATATTATATTTATGTTTGCCTCGGCTGGGTCAGTATTTATTTTAGAGACATGGATGTCTTGGCAGGGTTGTGATGCGACTTAAGAATGTAGACTTGCACAGATTATAATTTTACTTCACTCCTTTTATTAATGCTTGATACGAATTAAATAACACTTCACTGATAGAGAGCTGTGAGATTCTTTTATGAATTACTTGCACTTTTTAACACGTAAACTATTTTTGTCTCACACGAATACGTATTATACTTCTCGAGGACGTGTCTCGCGTCCGGTTAGGAACACTGTTTGCAGGCAATTTAATTGATTTCAACCGCCTAAACTTGTAAATTTCTGTATTTCAAGTCTCTGATTGGCCAATCCTACTCCAATAGAATACCTTCATTTAACTAAAGCTTTTTCTGGTTGTTGATTAGCTATTAACTATCTCAAAATTTACATTATTGTTGCTCCAATAATGACTAGTAGTATTATTACACTTATTACGTGTTATTGCCTCAAGCTTACCTCGTTGTTACCTTATTGTTAGCAACTTTTAACCTATTATTCTCACAGCTCCTACATTATTAAATTAAGTAAAGTATTTTCACATAACATTATTACACATGGATACAGCAATATAAATATTTACAATGACTGTAATATACACTTTTTATATATAGTTACATAAACATATTACTCTAAGTCGGGCTGTTATTGAATTATCTATATTATACAGTTAGACTGAAATTATTTTAGTGTTAAAAATACTGCCTCAACTGAATGCTTCAATAAGAACTTGAAAGTTTTTGTAGTTAATCCAAAACATACTATACATAGTTGATTTATACATTTAGTGCTTAATAAGTAAAATTTAAGTTAAACATTTACTTTATGTTATTAATTCAAACTTAAAACATTTGAGATATGTTTATTGAGATCTATTTCGGATTTAAAGAACAACGTTTACAGTCGGTACGTATAGTAGTGGTATGAGTAGTAAGATGAGTCAAATATTGTGCAAATAAGCCGTGCTTTGCAGTTTTATGTTTCCCACATATACACATGCAAAAGAAGTTGCCGCATCATTGTTGTACAAAGGGGCAGTGCAGGTGCAAAGCGAAAGGTCACTGAGACAGTGCTACTGCCTGCAGGTGTTTACGTGGTAGTTTCGTACTGATGAGCGTCGCGTGGTCGCCTACATGCAGTTCGAGCCAGGTCATTCAAACAAAAAAGTAACGTTCACCAATAACGAACACATAGATATAGTTACATCTCTACGGAGAAGCACTAAACATTTTCGTATGCGGCATCTGTCGTCTGCGTACGTTTTCTTTCTGTTCTTTTTTCTTCCTTTCCAGTAGCAATAGAATAGCGACTTGAGCCCACAGAGAGATGCCGACAAGCGATAAAGTTCTTTGTTCTACGCCGACAAGCCCCGCCCCCTCCCTTTGTGCGCTACTATTTGCCGCCCGGTCGCGTGGCGCTAGCTCCGCCCCCTCTCGCTTTGTGTGCTCACCTAATGCCGGCAGTATCTGTGCTAACAGGTTCTACCCCCTCCCCCATGCGTTCTACTGTGGCGTCATGACTTGATGGAATTGTTTTCTCGAGTCCTGCCGCCCCTCGGCAAATTAATTAGGTAATGTTCGTCAAACATTTTTTTTATGATTACTAAGGTCTGCACATTGCATCCTCGAGCAATTAAGTTTTTTGATTAATGAATTGTTGACTGCAGCTTGAGTATAAGTAGTCTGCTCACGGGAACAGTCTGTCATGTAATGAAATACTGCAGCCTTCTTGTATCTGGGGAAATCGCTTGTCCATTAGCTGAACATGTTAGACGCTTTCAACACATTAATAGGCTTTTAAGTTTACATTCCGGATCTGTTTACATACATTAGCGAACGACATACTTTTGCCAGGCGGTAACGGTGACCTCCATTAGCTGACCCGTTAGACACTTTCACCCCATTAGCGAACAATGTCAGTATTGTTTTCCTAAGTGCTCTGCCCAACACTCAACACTTTAGATTTTAGCGATGGAAATGATATAAAAAGCAGCAGCTTCTCCAACGAGTTCCAAGTTGACCAGGATGCCCGGGTTCGAATTACAAATTCAGCTTCTAATAACTCAGAGACTAATTACGATAAAGTCATCAAATAAAGTTTATTACACTAATGTCATTAGATAGTTTCTTGTGAATGTATATTTGGGTACATGGTGTCCAGGGTTCGAATACCGATAAAATGTAATTTAATTATAAATTTAATAACTCCTAAACTATTTAAGATAAAGACGCCAAATAAACTTTATTGCCTTTATTTTATTAGGTAGTATCTTGTGGATGTGTAATTAGATACCTGACGTTCTGGGTTCGAGCCTAATGTTTAAATCGTCATTATCTCAGAAACTAAGAGAGGTAGAGGAACTGACCAAAGCATGATTGATAGCTCCTATGATGGGTAATTAATACTGTATATAATTTTCAATCAGTTGTCCTTACTTCGAATCCCGATCTTTCAATCACTTACTTATTTTTTCTCTATACTCTAGAATATGTCACTTAGATTGATGCTGTAACTGCATACACAACCTTTAAACATATCAAACTAATATTGTAAATAATTTTGTTTCTGGTGTCCAGGGTTCGAATACCGATAAAATGTAATTTAATTATAAATTTAATAACTTCTAAACTAATTAAGATAAAGACGCCAAATAAACTTTATTGTCTTTATATTATTAGGTACTATCTTATGGATGTGTAATTAGATACCTGACGTTCTGGGTTCGATCCTAATTTTAAATCGTCATTATCTCAGAAACTAAAAGAGGTAGACGAGTGAACCAAAGCATGATTGATAGCTTCTATAAGGGGTAATTAATACTGTATATAATTTTCAATCAGTTGTCCTTACTTCGAATCCCGATCTTTCAATCACATACTTATTTTTCTCTATACTCTAGAATATATCACTTAGATTGATGCTGTAACTGCATACAGCACCTTTAAACATATCAAACTAATATTGTAAATAATTTTGTTTCTGGGGTCCAGGGTTCGAATACCGATAAAATGTAGTTTAATTATAAATTTAATAACTTCTAAACTAGTTAAGATAAAGACGCCAAATAAACTTTATTGCCTTTATGTTATTAGGTATTATCTTGTGGATGTGTAATTAGATACCTGACGTTCTGGGTTCGAGCCTAATTTTAAATCGTCATTATCTCAGAAACTAAGAGAGGTAGACGAGTGAACCAAAGCATGATTGATAGCTCCTATAAGGGGTAATTAATACTGTATATAATTTTCAATCAGTTGTCCTTACTTCGAATCCCGATCTTTCAATCACATACTTATTTTTCTCTATACTCTAGAATATATCACTTAGATTGATGCTGTAACTGCATACAGCACCTTTAAACATATCAAACTAATATTGTAAATAATTTTGTTTCTGGTGTCCAGGGTTCGAATACCGATAAAATGTAGTTTAATTATAAATTTAATAACTTCTAAACTAATTAAGATAAAGACGCCAAATAAACTTTATTGCCTTTATGTTATTAGGTATTATCTTGTGAATGTGTAATTAGATACCTGACGTTCTGGGTTCGAGCCTAATTTTAAATCGTCATTATCTCAGAAACTAAGAGAGGTAGACGAGTGAACCAAAGCATGATTGATAGCTCCTATGAGGGGTAATTAATACTGTATATAATTTTCAATCAGTTGTCCTTACTTCGAATCCCGATCTTTCAATCACTTACTTATTTTTCTCTATACTCTAGAATATATCACTTAGATTGATGCTGTAACTGTATACAGCACCTTTAAACATATCAAACTAATATTGTAAATAATTTTGTTTCTGGTGTCCAGGGTTCGAATACCGATAAAATGTAGTTTAATTATAAATTTAATAACTTCTAAACTAATTAAGATAAAGACGCCAAATAAACTTTATTGCCTTTATGTTATTAGGTATTATCTTGTAGATGTGTAACTAGATACCTGACGTTCTGGGTTCGAGCCTAATTTTAAATCGTCATTATCTCAGAAACTAAGAGAGGTAGACGAGTGAACCAAAGCATGATTGATAGCTCCTATGAGGGTAATTAATACTGTATATAATTTTCAATCAGTTGTCCTTACTTCGAATCCCGATCTTTCAATCACTTACTTATTTTTCTCTATACTCTAGAATATATCACTTAGATTGATGCTGTAACTGCATACAGCACCTTTAAACATATCAAACTAATATTGTAAATAATTTTGTTTCTGGTGTCCAGGGTTCGAATACCGATAAAATATAGTTTAATTATAAATTTAATAACTTCTAAACTAATTAAGATAAAGACGCCAAATAAACTTTATTGCCTTTATGTTATTAGGTATTATCTTGTGGATGTGTAATTAGATACCTGACGTTCTGGGTTCGAGCCTAATTTTAAATCGTCATTATCTCAGAAACTAAGAGAGGTAGACGAGTGAACCAAAGCATGATTGATAGCTCCTATGAGGGGTAATTAATACTGTATATAATTTTTAATCAGTTGTCCTTACTTCGAATCCCGATCTTTCAATCACTTACTTATGTTTTCTCTATACTCTAGAATATATCACTTAGATTGATGCTGTAACTGCATACAGCACCTTTAAACATATCAAACTAATATTGTAAATAATTTTGTTTCTGGTGTCCAGGGTTCGAATACCGATAAAATGTAATTTAATTATAAATTTAATAACTCCTAAACTAATTAAGATAAAGACGCCAAATAAACTTTATTGCGTTTATGTTACTAGGTAGTATCTTGTGGATGTGTAATTAGATACCTGACGTTCTGGGTTCGAGCCTAATGTTTAAATCGTCATTATCTCAGAAACTAAGAGAGGTAGAGGAATTGACCAAAGCATGATTGATAGCTCCTATGAGTGGCAATTAATACTGTATATAATTTTCAATCAGCTGTCCTTACTTCGAATCCCGATCTTTCAATCACTTACTTATTTTTCTCTATACTCTAGAATATATCACTTAGATTGATGCTGTAAATGCATACAGCACCCTTAAACATATCAAACTAATATTGTAAATAATATTGGTTCTGGTGTCCAGGGTTCGAATACCGATAAAATGTAATTTAATTATAAATTTAATAACTCCTAAACTAATTAAGATAAAGACACCAAATAAACTTTTATAGGGGAAAGGATGCTCTCCTGAAACATTAGGTCTCTAGATAGAAGTATTTATAGGGGAGAGATAGGGAATACCAGGGCTGATGCTAGGCTAGTCAGATGCTAAAGGAGGGAGGGATATGCTTTATACGAGAGAGATAGGGAACACAAGGAAAGATGCTATACTAAACAGGACTTGAAGGGTAGAATATGAGCGATATAGCAAACCGAGGAGAGGTATTAGGATAGGAGTTTTGAATGATGGAGTAGGCGTTTATATGCGAGAGATAGGGAATACGAGGGTCGATGCTAGGCTAGACGGTGTTGAATGAGGGAATGCATCTTATATGAGAGAGGTAGGGGAATATGAGGAGAAGTGCTAGGCTAGTCGGGAAGGTCTGAATGAGAGGGTATACGTCTATATGGGAAAATATAGGGAAAACGAAGGTAGGTGCTAGGTTGAGAGAGTCTTCAAGGAGGAAAATGCATTTATATGAGAGCCGTAGGGTATACGAGGAGAGGTGCTAGTCTAGACATGGTTTGAGGATTAGAGTATACGTTTATATGGGAGAAATATGGAAAACAGGAGAGATACAAGGATAGACAGAGATTGAAGGAGGAGGAATGTAGGTTTATACTGTAATATAGAGAGTAATTCGATTATAAAACTTTTCTCATCCAGCCTTACAACACTTTTTATATACTTAATTTCTAAACCTTACAAACTTTATATTTGTTAAACAGTAGTGCGCGAGACGGAGAGGGACAAACAGTATATCGGTTTACAGTGAAGTATACGTCCTAACCTATTCCCACCTTGTTTGTTCTGGATCTTCTCATTGTCTGTCATCTAACGTAACCACGTAACAAGACGTAACACAGGAAATCATACATATGGCACATTAAAAAAAAATAAAGGTATATATAATGAAACATAAACAAGTAGACAGAGGGTCGTCGATACATAGAAAACCAGGAGTTGTATGTACTGAGACCATAGATTAGTATAGGCAAACAACAAAGAAGTGAATTTATAGTGTAAATAGCCTAATATTTTCAAATATTATTATAGTCTAAAAGTATATAACTTAATTATGTATCGAGTATTGAGAAATAAACGTTATTCATTATTCACTAATCTCAGATCACTGCAATTGTATTGAATCAATTCACAATTGCTAATGCCATTCAACTTTCATTTGTCTCTGATACATAAACAAATTGCAAAATGGAGAAGGACGAAAGTAATAAAAAAACCCAGGCAGCAAATTTTAAGAAAGAAGAGAAAGATATATGACCGACATTGTTTTAGAACACAAATTAGTCTTGAAAATAAAATGACTGATAGCTCTGCTAAGCGTAAGGAAGAGACATGGAAATAAATTGCAAATGAATACAATTCTAGCTTAGAAAAAGAAGATAAACAACATTCATGTAAACCAATTTTAAAAATCAGTTTAACTGAATACATGTAAAAAAACATATCACTTTACAAAAAGTAATGCAGACAACATTTATTTTTTATAAACATTATCCTATTACATTCCTTTACAAAAAACCATACATATTTCCTAAAGGCAAAGGTGATAGTCTAGACATTCTAAACACGCAGTTATATAATCATATACATCACACAGAAAGAGACCATCATTATCAGTAAAAAAACTAAACATCTCAACAATGTCTGAATGATGTATTTTATAAGTACAAGTTTTTTGATATTTCAAAGTTCCTGTTAACCATGGCAGTAATTGATTAACACAATTTCTCGATCCTGTCATGCTATAACTTTAGATGCTTTCAGCTTACTTATAATTTCCTCAATCTCTTGTGTGTGTCTATTATTACCAGCATCCCTCGACGCAATTAGTAACCTCAATATATTTACTAGTCTATTCGGATTTTCAAGCGTTGATATCACTGAATCATCATCATATGAAGATTTCATATTCTCGCAACTTCCGATGTATCCAGATTTTTCACCAACAGTAGTCTCCAGTGAAGGACAGAGGCTTGATACGGTATAACATTCCCCTCTATACATCTTCGGATCTTCAAGTGCAGGTGAGAGAGTCGATTCAGTATAACATGTTGCTCTGTGAAACTTAAATCTTGACAAAGAACGATTCTTAAAAATCCGCCCGCATACACAGCATCTAATAACGCGTTTTCCTCCATGTGTAATGTATGAAAAATCGAGTTTCTCATTCGTCAGTTGCATAGATTTTCTCGGGCAGTAGCTCATGCTAAAACTAAAAGAAATTAAATGAATACGTGAATGCTAACGCTCGAAGGAATTAAAAGCGAATGAATGAATTCATAACACGCACCTATGTATATATCCAGGATGAGGACGACGGAGGGAATTGCAATCAATGCATAGCAGGGAGAAAGGATACTCTCTTGAAACATTAGTCATCTAGACAACTATTGTTCACGGAGCCTGTAGACGTCAGGTTGAATGGGACAGACCTCAGGTTCAAATCTTTAAGGGTACGGACCCCTGGCTTTTGCCTGTCATGTATACTAAACCATCCTAACAGCGTAACATTACGTTACAACGACACGTAACCAGAACATGGCGAGTGCGAGCATGGAAAAAAGGATGCTCTCTGGGAACATTACTGGAAAAGGATGCTCTCTGGAAACACTAGTCATCCACACAACGGGTTGTCCCTAACATTTCCAGATTTCGGGTCGTTCAACATCGTGACGCGCCCCTGTCATCTACATTTCGACGAAATTTTACCTCCTGAATTAAAGTTTGGTGATCTGTATAGACCTGTACAACATGCATTACGCTATGTAACAACACGATCACGCTATGTACAACACGATCACGCAATGTAACAACTAATCACGCTATGTAACAACCTGATCAAGCTATGTAACAACTGATCACGCTATGTAACAACATGATCACGCTATGTAACAACCTGAGCACGCTATGTAACAACATGATCACGCTATGTAACAACCTGAGTACGCTATGTAACAACATGATCACGCCATGTAACAACTGATCACGCTATGTAACAACATGCTCAAGCTATGTAACAACTGATCACGCTATGTAACAACACGATCACGCTATGTAACAACCTGATCAAGCTATGTAACAACATGATCACGCTATGTAACAACCTGAGTACGCTATGTAACAACATGATCACGCCATGTAACAACTGATCACGCTATGTAACAACATGCTCAAGCTATGTAACAACATGTTCACGCTATGTAACAACATGATCACGCTATGTAACAACATGTTCACGCTATGTAACAACATGATCACGCTATGTAACAACATGACCACACTATGTAACAACATGATCACGCTATGTAACAAAACGATCAAGCTATGTAACAACACGATCACGCTATGTAACAACCTGATCAAGCTATGTAACAACTGATCACGCTATGTAACAACCTGAGCACGCTATGTAACAACCTGATCACGCTATGTAACAACTGATCACGCTATGTAACAACATGCTCAAGCTATGTAACAACATGATCACGCTATGTAACAACATGATCACGCTATGTAACAACATGACCACGCTATGTAACAAAACGATCAAGCTATGTAACAACTGATCACGCTATGTAACAACACGATCACGCTATGTAACAACCTGATCAAGCTATGTAACAACATGATCACGCTATGTAACAACCTGAGTACGCTATGTAACAACATGATCACGCTATGTAACAACTGATCACGCTATGTAACAACATGCTCAAGCTATGTAACAACATGTTCACGCTATGTAACAACATGATCACGCTATGTAACAACATGTTCACGCTATGTAACAACATGATCACGCTATGTAACAACATGACCACACTATGTAACAACATGATCACGCTATGTAACAAAACGATCAAGCTATGTAACAACACGATCACGCTATGTAACAACCTGATCAAGCTATGTAACAACTGATCACGCTATGTAACAACCTGAGCACGCTATGTAACAACCTGATCACGCTATGTAACAACTGATCACGCTATGTAACAACATGCTCAAGCTATGTAACAACATGATCACGCTATGTAACAACATGTTCACGCTATGTAACAACATGTTCACGCTATGTAACAACATAATCACGCTATGTAACAACATGACCACACTATGTAACAACATGATCATGCTATGTAACAAAACGATCAAGCTATGTAACAACATGATCACGCTATGTAACAAAACGATCAAGCTATGTAACAACCTGAGCACGCCATGTAACAACATGTTCACGCTATGTAACAACATGATCACGTTATGTAACAACATGATCACGCTATGTAACAACATGATCACGCTATGTAACAAAACGATCAAGCTATGTAACAACATGCTCAAGCTATGTAACAACATGTTCACGCTATGTAACAACATGAACACGCTATGTAACAATACGATCACGCTATGTAACAATCTGATTACGCTATGTAACAACTGATCACGCTATGTAACAACATGATCACGCTATGTAACAACCTGAGCACGTTATGTAACAACATGACTACGCTATGTAACAAAACGATCACGCTATGTAACAACTGATCACGCTATGTAACAACCTGAGCACGCTATGTAACAACATGACCACGCTATGTAACAAAACGATCACGCTATGTAACAACTGATCACGCCATGTAACAACCTGAGCACGCTATGTAACAACCTGAGCACGCTATGTAACAGTACGATCATGCTATGTAACAACCTGATCACGCTATGTAACAACCTGATCACGCTATGTAACAACCTGATTACGCTATGTAACAACTGATCACGCTATGTAACAACATGATCACGCCATGTAACAACCTGAGCACGCTATGTAACAACATGATCACGCTATGTAACAACATGAACACGCTATGTAACAATACGATCACGCTATGTAACAATCTGATTACTATATAACAACGGATCACGCTATGTAACAACATGATCACGCTATGTAACAACCTGAGCACGCTATGTAACATCATGATCACGCTATGTAACAACCTGATCACGCTATGTAACAACATGCTCACACTATGTAACAACTGATCACGCTATGTAACAACATGATCACGCTATGTAACAACCTGAGCACGCTATGTAACAACATGATCACGCTATGTAACAACATGTTCACGCTATGTAACAACACGATCACGCTATGTAACAACACGATCACGCTATGTAACAACATGGACACGCTATGTAACAACATGAACACGCTATGTAACAATACGATCAAGCTATGTAACAACCTGAGCACGCTATGTAACAACATGATCACGCTATGTAACAACATGAACACTCTATGTAACAACCTGAGCATGCTATGTAACAACATGATCACGCTATGTAACAACCTAATCACGCTATGTAACATGATCACGCTATGTAACAACATGATCACGCTATGTAAATAGGGTGGACCATTTAAGTTGAGGCTATACAATATATCCAAATCTAAGCGTTGTAGAAAGAAATGTCTTTAATAAAACTTGATTGATATTATGGCGAAAGCAAATGCTGCTGGTCGTGTTTCGTTTGGAGGCCGTTATGAGGGTCATTTTGGGTCAATTTATTTTTTTAAATGGGAACCTACAATTAGGGTCCCATTTAAAAAGACCCTGCAATGACCCTCACTACGTCCTCCAAACGAAATACGACTAGCAGCATTTACTTTCGCAATAATATCAATCAAGTTTATTAAAGACATTTCTTTCTACAACGCTTAGATTTGGATATATTGTATAGCCTCAACTTAAATGGTCCACCCTATTTACATAGCGTGATCATGTTGTTACATAGCGTGATCATGTTACATAGCGTGATTAGGTTGTTACATAGCGTGATCATGTTGTTACATAGCATGCTCAGGTTGTTACATAGAGTGTTCATGTTGTTACATAGCGTGATCATGTTGTTACATAGCGTGCTCAGGTTGTTACATAGCTTGATCGTATTGTTACATAGCGTGTTCATTTTGTTACATAGCGTGTCCATGTTGTTACATAGCGTGATCGTGTTGTTACATAGCGTGATCGTGTTGTTACATAGCGTGAACATGTTGTTACATAGCGTGATCATGTTGTTACATAGCGTGCTCAGGTTGTTACATAGCGTGATCATGTTGTTACATAGCGTGATCAGTTGTTACATAGTGTGAGCATGTTGTTACATAGCGTGATCAGGTTGTTACATAGCGTGATCATGATGTTACATAGCGTGCTCAGGTTGTTACATAGCGTGATCATGTTGTTACATAGCGTGATCCGTTGTTACATAGTAATCAGATTGTTACATAGCGTGATCGTATTGTTACATAGCGTATTCATGTTGTTACATAGCGTGATCATGTTGTTACATAGCGTGCTCAGGTTGTTACATGGCGTGATCATGTTGTTATATAGCGTGATCAGTTGTTACATAGCGTAATCAGGTTGTTACATAGCGTGATCAGGTTGTTACATAGCATGATCGTATTGTTACATAGCGCGCTCTGGTTGTTACATAGCGTGCTCAGGTTGTTACATGGCGTGATCAGTTGTTACATAGCGTGATCGTTTTGTTACATAGCGTGGTCATGTTGTTACATAGCGTGCTCAGGTTGTTACATAGCGTGATCAGTTGTTACATAGCGTGATCGTTTTGTTACATAGCGTAGTCATGTTGTTACATAACGTGCTCAGGTTGTTACATAGCGTGATCATGTTGTTACATAGCGTGATCAGTTGTTACATAGCGTAATCAGATTGTTACATAGCGTGATCGTATTGTTACATAGCGTGTTCATGTTGTTACATAGCGTGAACATGTTGTTACATAGCTTGAGCATGTTGTTACATAGCTTGATCGTTTTGTTACATAGCGTGATCATGTTGTTACATAGCGTGATCATGTTGTTACATAACGTGATCATGTTGTTACATAGCGTGAACATGTTGTTACATAGCGTGCTCAGGTTGTTACATAGCTTGATCGTTTTGTTACATAGCGTGATCATGTTGTTACATAGCTTGATCGTTTTGTTACATAGCATGATCATGTTGTTACATAGTGTGGTCATGTTGTTACATAGCGTGATCATGTTGTTACATAGCGTGAACATGTTGTTACATAGCGTGAACATGTTGTTACATAGCGTGATCATGTTGTTACGTAGCTTGAGCATGTTGTTACATAGCGTGATCAGTTGTTACATAGCGTGATCAGGTTGTTACATAGCGTGCTCAGGTTGTTACATAGCGTGATCAGTTGTTACATAGCTTGATCAGGTTGTTACATAGCGTGATCGTGTTGTTACATAGCTTGATCGTTTTGTTACATAGCGTGATCATGTTGTTACATAGCGTGGTCATGTTGTTACATAGCGTGATCATGTTGTTACATAGCGTGAACATGTTGTTACATAGCGTGATCATGTTGTTACATAGCGTGAACATGTTGTTACATAGCTTGAGCATGTTGTTACATAGCGTGATCAGTTGTTACATGGCGTGATCATGTTGTTACATAGCGTACTCAGGTTGTTACATAGCGTGATCATGTTGTTACATAGCTTGATCAGGTTGTTACATAGTGTGATCGTGTTGTTACATAGCGTGATCAGTTGTTACATAGCTTGATCGTTTTGTTACATAGCGTGATCATGTTGTTACATAGCCTGATCATGTTGTTACATAGCTTGAGCATGTTGTTACATAGCGTGATCAGTTGTTACATAGCGTGATCAGGTTGTTACATAGCGTGCTCAGGTTGTTACATAGCGTGATCAGTTGTTACATAGCTTGATCAGGTTGTTACATAGCGTGATCGTGTTGTTACATAGCTTGATCGTTTTGTTACATAGCGTGATCATGTTGTTACATAGTGTGGTCATGTTGTTACATAGCGTGATCATGTTGTTACATAGCGTGAACATGTTGCTACATAGCGTGATCATGTTGTTACATAGCGTGAACATGTTGTTACATAGCTTGAGCATGTTGTTACATAGCGTGATCAGTTGTTACATGGCGTGATCATGTTGTTACATAGCGTACTCAGGTTGTTACATAGCGTGATCATGTTGTTACATAGCTTGATCAGGTTGTTACATAGCGTGATCGTGTTGTTACATAGCGTGATCAGTTGTTACATAGCTTGAGCATGTTGTTACATAGCGTGATCAGTTGTTACATGGCGTGATCATGTTGTTACATAGCGTACTCAGGTTGTTACATAGCGTGATCATGTTGTTACATAGCGTGCTCAGGTTGTTACATAGCGTGATCATGTTGTTACATAGCGTGATCAGTTGTTACATAGCTTGATCAGGTTGTTACATAGCGTGATCAGTTGTTACATTGCGTGATCGTGTTGTACATAGCGTGATCGTGTTGTTACATAGCGTAATGCATGTTGTACAGGTCTATACAGATCACCAAACGTTAATTCAGGAGGTAAAATTTCGTCGAAATGTAGATGACAGGGGCGCGTCACGATGTTGAACGACCCGAAATCTGGAAATGTTAGGGACAACCCGTTGTGTGGATGACTAGTGTTTCCAGAGAGCATCCTTTTCCAGTAATGTTCCCAGAGAGCATCCTTTTTTCCATGCTCGCACTCGCCATGTTCTGGTTACGTGTCGTTGTAACGTAATGTTACGCTGTTAGGATGGTTTAGTATACATGACAGGCAAAAGCCAGGGGTCCGTACCCTTAAAGATTTGAACCTGAGGTCTGTCCCATTCAACCTGACGTCTACAGGCTCCGTGAACAATAGTTGTCTAGATGACTAATGTTTCAAGAGAGTATCCTTTCTCCCTGCTATGCATTGATTGCAATTCCCTCCGTCGTCCTCATCCTGGATATATACATAGGTGCGTGTTATGAATTCATTCATTCGCTTTTAATTCCTTCGAGCGTTAGCATTCACGTATTCATTTAATTTCTTTTAGTTTTAGCATGAGCTACTGCCCGAGAAAATCTATGCAACTGACGAATGAGAAACTCGATTTTTCATACATTACACATGGAGGAAAACGCGTTATTAGATGCTGTGTATGCGGGCGGATTTTTAAGAATCGTTCTTTGTCAAGATTTAAGTTTCATAGAGCAACATGTTATACTGAATCGACTCTCTCACCTGCACTTGAAGATCCGAAGATGTATAGAGGGGAATGTTATACCGTATCAAGCCTCTGTCCTTCACTGGAGACTACTGTTGGTGAAAAATCTGGATACATCGGAAGTTGCGAGAATATGAAATCTTCATATGATGATGATTCAGTGATATCAACGCTTGAAAATCCGAATAGACTAGTAAATATATTGAGGTTACTAATTGCGTCGAGGGATGCTGGTAATAATAGACACACACAAGAGATTGAGGAAATTATAAGTAAGCTGAAAGCATCTAAAGTTATAGCATGACAGGATCGAGAAATTGTGTTAATCAATTACTGCCATGGTTAACAGGAACTTTGAAATATCAAAAAACTTGTACTTATAAAATACATCATTCAGACATTGTTGAGATGTTTAGTTTTTTTACTGATAATGATGGTCTCTTTCTGTGTGATGTATATGATTATATAACTGCGTGTTTAGAATGTCTAGACTATCACCTTTGCCTTTAGGAAATATGTATGGTTTTTTGTAAAGGAATGTAATAGGATAATGTTTATAAAAAATAAATGTTGTCTGCATTACTTTTTGTAAAGTGATATGTTTTTTTACATGTATTCAGTTAAACTGATTTTTAAAATTGGTTTACATGAATGTTGTTTATCTTCTTTTTCTAAGCTAGAATTGTATTCATTTGCAATTTATTTCCATGTCTCTTCCTTACGCTTAGCAGAGCTATCAGTCATTTTATTTTCAAGACTAATTTGTGTTCTAAAACAATGTCGGTCATATATCTTTCTCTTCTTTCTTAAAATTTGCTGCCTGAGTTTTTTTATTACTTTCGTCCTTCTCCATTTTGCAATTTGTTTATGTATCAGAGACAAATGAAAGTTGAATGGCATTAGCAATTGTGAATTGATTCAATACAATTGCAGTGATCTGAGATTAGTGAATAATGAATAACGTTTATTTCTCAATACTCGATACATAATTAAGTTATATACTTTTAGACTATAATAATATTTGAAAATATTAGGCTATTTACACTATAAATTCACTTCTTTGTTGTTTGCCTATACTAATCTATGGTCTCAGTACATACAACTCCTGGTTTTCTATGTATCGACGACCCTCTGTCTACTTGTTTATGTTTCATTATATATACCTTTATTTTTTTTTAATGTGCCATATGTATGATTTCCTGTGTTACGTCTTGTTACGTGGTTACGTTAGATGACAGACAATGAGAAGATCCAGAACAAACAAGGTGGGAATAGGTTAGGACGTATACTTCACTGTAAACCGATATACTGTTTGTCCCTCTCCGTCTCGCGCACTACTGTTTAACAAATATAAAGTTTGTAAGGTTTAGAAATTAAGTATATAAAAAGTGTTGTAAGGCTGGATGAGAAAAGTTTTATAATCGAATTACTCTCTATATTACAGTATAAACCTACATTCCTCCTCCTTCAATCTCTGTCTATCCTTGTATCTCTCCTGTTTTCCATATTTCTCCCATATAAACGTATACTCTAATCCTCAAACCATGTCTAGACTAGCACCTCTCCTCGTATACCCTACGGCTCTCATATAAATGCATTTTCCTCCTTGAAGACTCTCTCAACCTAGCACCTACCTTCGTTTTCCCTATATTTTCCCATATAGACGTATACTCTCTCATTCAGACCTTCCCGACTAGCCTAGCACTTCTCCTCATATTCCCCTACCTCTCTCATATAAGATGCATTCCCTCATTCAACACCGTCTAGCCTAGCATCGACCCTCGTATTCCCTATCTCTCGCATATAAACGCCTACTCCATCATTCAAAACTCCTATCCTAATACCTCTCCTCGGTTTGCTATATCGCTCATATTCTACCCTTCAAGTCCTGTTTAGTATAGCATCTTTCCTTGTGTTCCCTATCTCTCTCGTATAAAGCATATCCCTCCCTCCTTTAGCATCTGACTAGCCTAGCATCAGCCCTGGTATTCCCTATCTCTCCCCTATAAATACTTCTATCTAGAGACCTAATGTTTCAGGAGAGCATCCTTTCCCCTATAAAAGTTTATTTGGTGTCTTTATCTTAATTAGTTTAGGAGTTATTAAATTTATAATTAAATTACATTTTATCGGTATTCGAACCCTGGACACCAGAACCAATATTATTTACAATATTAGTTTGATATGTTTAAGGGTGCTGTATGCATTTACAGCATCAATCTAAGTGATATATTCTAGAGTATAGAGAAAAATAAGTAAGTGATTGAAAGATCGGGATTCGAAGTAAGGACAGCTGATTGAAAATTATATACAGTATTAATTGCCACTCATAGGAGCTATCAATCATGCTTTGGTCAATTCCTCTACCTCTCTTAGTTTCTGAGATAATGACGATTTAAACATTAGGCTCGAACCCAGAACGTCAGGTATCTAATTACACATCCACAAGATACTACCTAGTAACATAAACGCAATAAAGTTTATTTGGCGTCTTTATCTTAATTAGTTTAGGAGTTATTAAATTTATAATTAAATTACATTTTATCGGTATTCGAACCCTGGACACCAGAAACAAAATTATTTACAATATTAGTTTGATATGTTTAAAGGTGCTGTATGCAGTTACAGCATCAATCTAAGTGATATATTCTAGAGTATAGAGAAAACATAAGTAAGTGATTGAAAGATCGGGATTCGAAGTAAGGACAACTGATTAAAAATTATATACAGTATTAATTACCCCTCATAGGAGCTATCAATCATGATTTGGTTCACTCGTCTACCTCTCTTAGTTTCTGAGATAATGACGATTTAAAATTAGGCTCGAACCCAGAACGTCAGGTATCTAATTACACATCCACAAGATAATACCTAATAACATAAAGGCAATAAAGTTTATTTGGCGTCTTTATCTTAATTAGTTTAGAAGTTATTAAATTTATAATTAAACTACATTTTATCGGTATTCGAACCCTGGACACCAGAAACAAAATTATTTACAATATTAGTTTGATATGTTTAAAGGTGCTGTATACAGTTACAGCATCAATCTAAGTGATATATTCTAGAGTATAGAGAAAAATAAGTATGTGATTGAAAGATCGGGATTCGAAGTAAGGACAACTGATTGAAAATTATATACAGTATTAATTACCCCTTATAGGAGCTATCAATCATGCTTTGGTTCACTCGTCTACCTCTCTTAGTTTCTGAGATAATGACGATTTAAAATTAGGATCGAACCCAGAACGTCAGGTATCTAATTACACATCCACAAGATAGTACCTAATAATGTAAAGACAATAAAGTTTATTTGGCGTCTTTATCTTAATTAGTTTAGAAGTTATTAAATTTATAATTAAATTACATTTTATCGGTATTCGAACCCTGGACACCAGAAACAAAATTATTTACAATATTAGTTTGATATGTTTAACGGTTGTGTATGCAGTTACAGCATCAATCTAAGTGATATATTCTAGAGTATAGAGAAAAATAAGTATGTGATTGAAAGATCGGGATTCGAAGTAAGGACAACTGATTGAAAATTATATACAGTATTAATTATTCCTTATAGGAGCTATCAATCATGCTTTGGTTCACTCGTCTACCTCTCTTAGTTTCTGAGATAATGACAATTTAAAATTAGGATCGAACCCAGAACGTCAGGTATCTAATTACACATCCACAAGATACTACCTAATAATATAAAGACAATAAAGTTTATTTGGCGTCTTTATCTTAATTAGTTTAGAAGTTATTAAATTTATAATTAAATTACATTTTATCGGTATTCGAACCCTGGACACCAGAAACAAAATTATTTACAATATTAGTTTGATATGTTTAAAGGTTGTGTATGCAGTTACAGCATCAATCTAAGTGACATATTCTAGAGTATAGAGAAAAAATAAGTATGTGATTGAAAGATCGGGATTCGAAGTAAGGACAACTGATTGAAAATTATATACAGTATTAATTACCCCTTATAGGAGCTATCAATCATGCTTTGGTCAATTCCTCTACCTCTCTTAGTTTCTGAGATAATGACGATTTAAACATTAGGCTCGAACCCAGAACGTCAGGTATCTAATTACACATCCACAAGATACTACCTAATAAAATAAAGGCAATAAAGTTTATTTGGCGTCTTTATCTTAATTAGTTTAGGAGTTATTAAATTTATAATTAAATTACATTTTATCGGTATTCGAACCCTGGACACCATGTACCCAAATATACATTCACAAGAAACTATCTAATGACATTAATGTAATAAACTTTATTTGATGTCTTTATCGTAATTAGTCTCTGAGTTATTAGAAGCTGAATTTGTAATTCGAACCCGGGCATCCTGGTCAACTTGGAACTCGTTGGAGAAGCTGCTGCTTTTTATATCATTTCCATCGCTAAAATCTAAAGTGTTGAGTGTTGGGCAGAGCACTTAGGAAAACAATTACTGACATTGTTCGCTAATGGGGTGAAAGTGTCTAACGGGTCAGCTAATGGAGGTCACCGTTACCGCCTGGCAAAAGTATGTCGTTCGCTAATGTATGTAAACAGATCCGGAATGTAAACTTAAAAGCCTATTAATGTGTTGAAAGCGTCTAACATGTTCAGCTAATGGACAAGCGATTTCCCCAGATACAAGAAGGCTGCAGTGTTTCATTACATGACAGACTGTTCCCGTGAGCAGACTACTTATACTCAAGCTCCAGTCAACAATTCATTAATCAAAAAACTTAATTGCTCGAGGATGCAATGTGCAGACCTTAGTAATCATAAAAAAAATGTTTGACGAACATTACCTAATTAATTTGCCGAGGGGCGGCAGGACTCGAGAAAACAATTCCATCAAGTCATGACGCCACAGTAGAACGCATGGGGGAGGGGGTAGAACCTGTTAGCACAGATACTGCCGGCATTAGGTGAGCACACAAAGCGAGAGGGGGCGGAGCTAGCGCCACGCGACCGGGCGGCAAATAGTAGCGCACAAAGGGAGGGGGCGGGGCTTGTCGGCGTAGAACAAAGAACTTTATCGCTTGTCGGCATCTCTCTGTGGGCTCAAGTCGCTATTCTATTGCTACTCTTTCCGTCTTTCTTCCTTTTTTATGTACAGAAATCATATTAAGCAATGGTGGATCATTCCAGGTAGAACGTGGCCCCGAGAGGCCCTTACATCAATTATTCGTCCACCAAGGCTCGCATGCTTTTGCACATGCTTATTAAGAACAACGCACTAATACAAACAATTGTAATTCTAACCCGCTTTTAAGGATACACAAATATAAGAAAAATCTGATGTGTTACACTAACATGGCTTTCTCTACTCTTGTACAAACTATTTTTACAAACGTTTGTTCTCCATATGCTTCATAGTAATCGAGATGTTAATCTTATTGCTATTTTTCTTGTAGGTGCAAGGGGAATATAGTAGGCTTTAAGCGATAGTCAAGTGTTTTAAGAGCTGGTTGCTATGTGGAGTATTCCATTCTCTTTGCATGTCCAGGACAAAAAAGAATGAATAACGAATTCCCATTTGAGAAAAAGTATAAGTTTTGGAAAATTTAAGGAATAACAAGCAATATCTCGAAAATGGTTCACTCAATAAAAAATGTATATGACTTAATTGTGTATTTTAACTCGATCAAAATCTTTGTTGTAGTAAAATTTTGTCTATCTCTTATGGTTTACCAGTTATGCAAAAGTCGTTCACAGTGAAGAATACTTTTGGAAACATTCCCAGAAAATTCAAGATATACATTTTATTTGTCATGAAAGTATCTTAAACATATGATATTTTAATCAAAATCGTTAGAGCCATTTCTGAGAAAATTGGAATTTTCGATAAATGTTCCATGTAAAGGGTAATCTGGGTTGGGAGATTTTCTTGTGAACGTTTGTGTCGCATCTCTGGAAGATACTGAACCTAAATACCAAGTTTGGTGTTTATCCGACTGTTTTTTTCTGAGTTATGCTGTTCACAGACACACACACACACACGGAAATATTTCCAAAAACGCTTTTATTTTATTCAGGGGGCCTCAAAACAAATATTTCCGGTGAAATCTTGGTATCGAATTTTTGGGTGGAATACAACACTTCCCCTACTTACTATAGATAGTAGAGAAAGTAAAAATAGAGTTTTGTTTAATCTTAACTTTGCGGCACCCATTATTGGTGTCATGTAGCTGTTTTTGCTTGTAGATTAACCGTCATGTAACTAATTGACTTACACGTGTGCTCAGGTTTGCGTCAAGCGGTAATACTGAATACCTGTTAATGAGAAAGTTGCTTATTAAATAACCGACTACACTCCCTCACACACACACACACACACACACACACACACACACACACACACACACACACACCACATAGGTACTCTCACATTCAAACATCAGAGTCTGGGCATATCGTTAAATTTTTTGGTTAAAAGATAGCCTTCTGGAAAAAAAAATGAAATTGAGTTTTGTTTATGGACGTCTTTAACTACTATGGTTCTTAGCGTCCCATTCTATATTGGGCTTGAAACACCGGTAATTTTGCTCAGAGGCCTCTTTATCAGGCTTGAGGTTCTTTTAAGTGCCGTAAATCTACGACACGGGACCACCGGCTTTACGTCCCTTCCGAAGGAAGCCGTGCTAAGGATTTTTACGCTCGAAAAAATCCATTGCCCTCCGCCGGGTTTGAACCCGCGACCTTGGGAACCAAAGGAACCACTAGTCCACGGAGCACGACAGGCCTTCTGGAGCCCATCTGGAAATTGAACCCGGAACACTTCATATAGCATACATTTCTCTACCGAATGAGCTCGGGGACCAATAATAGGAGTTATAAGGTTCGTTTTAAACCATTAGTCTTTCATTTAGCGGTCTCCTCTCTGTCGGTATGGAATATCCTTTGCAGTTCTGCTTAGGAAAACTATTTTGCATCCGCGCTATCCGGTATAAACTAACTTCAGCTAAAGACGACTTGTGTTGGCCACCTGGTAGAAGGAACGGGAAACCCAGACGTCTCGTATGCTTCAGTCAATTGACACACCGAGAAGTTCAGGACAAAATAGTAAACTGATTCATTGAATTCGACATGGGCATCAAAATTAAAGAGAGGTTTGGAAATCATAGGGACTGGCAACATTTGAATGGCGGGTCAGGGAAGTAGGCGGAGTGTATGGAGTAAGATTAAGTACCGCCTGCATGATATTGACAGGCAACAAACAATTGCGCAATGCACGGAGAAGGTTTCCTTGGAAGTATAGTCTAGGCTAAAATCTGAGTGGAATGTGCAGCAATACACCACAACGGGCACGAAACTCATTAGATAGGGCCTCACGTGTGGCATAGACTGGGAGCAAGGCGGATGATAAAAGTGACTGATGAAACTGGTCGGAGAATCCGCCCTATTTGTAAGGACGAAGAGTCGTGAATGCATATCTTGGCAAGATGTAGAGATACAGAGGAATGAAGGGAAAAATAGTTAATATTTACCGCGATTGTTTACCACCTCGAATGGAGAGTTAAGGGTATGCTGGACGCTACTGGCAGGCAGGGAAAATGTGGAGGGGATAAGTAAGTTTCTACTTAAGGCGAGACAGCTGAGGTCTGAGAAGCCTGATAGTAGGGAAGTGGGAGTGTAAGAAGAGTTAAACGTTGGTGTTAATGCTTTATTTTTTGTCATTTTTACTTTCTCTACTACGTATAGTAAGTAGGGGAAGTATTGCATTCCACCCAAAAATTCGATACCGAGATTTCACCGGAAATACATGTTTTGAGACCTCCTGAATCCAAAAAAAGCATTTTTGGAAACATGTCCGTGTGTGTGTCTGTGTGTCTGTGTGTGTGTGTGTCTGTGTGTGTGTCTGTGTGTGTGTGAACAGCATAACTCAAAAACGAACAGTCGGATAAACACCAAACTTGATATTTAGGTTCAGTGTCTTCCAGAGATGCGACACGAAGGTTTTCAAGAAAATCCCCCCACCCCAGACTACCCATTACATGGAACATTTTTCGAAAATTTTAATTTTCTCAAAAATGGCTCTAACGATTTTGATTAAAATATCATATGTTTAAGATAATGTCATGAGAAATGAAATGTATATCTCGAATTTTCTGGGAATGTCTCCAAAAGTATTCTTCATTGTGAACGACTTTTGCATAACTGGTAAACCATAAGAGATAGACAAAATTTTACTACACAAAAAATGTAGATCGCCTTAAAATACACAACTTATGTCATATACATTTCTTTTGTTGAGTGAACCGTTTTCGAGATATTGCTTGTTATTCCCTTAAATTTTCCAATACTTATACTTTTTCTCAAATTCGTTATTCATTTTTTTATGTCTTGGACTTGCAAAGAGAATGGAATGCGCCGCATAGCAACCAGCGTTAAAATATTTGACTATCGCTTAAAAGCTACCATATTCCCCTTTCATCTACATGAAAATTACCAATAAGATTGACATCTCGATATCTCGATTAACATGAAGCATATGGAGAATAGGCGTTTGTAAAAATAGATTGTACAAGAGTAGAGAAAGTCATGTGAGTGTAACACATCAGATTTTTTCAAGTTATTTTAGTATGTTGTGTTTATTTATTCTCTTAAATGTTCTTTGTTTTACTATAATAGGGCGTAATAATTATCGGAATGCGGTTTAACATTGATTGTGGGTTGTTTATATTTAAGATGCCATATTTGAATACGTTTTACTTTTTTTGTGCAATGGTGCTTTCTTGTAGTGGTATTTTTTCTCGTTTCCTTCCATTTGTTGTCGTGTTTATTAAATCTTACTTATTATTTTGTGTCTTATAACAGTACGTACGGTCTGCGGACCCGCGCGATTGATATAGATCTATGTATGTATATCATTGTGTAAATAAATACACTCATTCATTCATTCTTTGGCGCACATAGAGGACAGTCAGCGCTGTTTCTGCTGTACATCAATATTGAGGCCGACCTTCGTCACCTCACGTTTGAAGTCTAGCCGGAGGGGACGTCTGTCTGGCTCTGTGTGCGGGGTCATGTGTTCGGACCCCACGCGTCACATAACTAATCAAATCGATGACAGCTAGGTGACGGGAAGGTGATGTTCTGCCGTACCCGTTCGTTGATCCTCTCGTCTCCATGTGCCCTCTTCCTCTCCTCTTCTCAATTGTTTTCGTAATTAGCTCTTTGAAAATTTTGCTCTGGCTCAGTGTAGAAGCAAGAATCTATGCTTACAGGATGGGCAACTGTTGACGGAGACTTCGGTGCGGCTAGGAAACTGGTAATTCGATAAGGCACAGATAATTGATGAAGCAAAGATGTATTTGACGTATTTCACAGGCGCCACAGTTAAATATATTCCTCTTGCATTACACTAATGTACCTCACCGAACTTCTGTCTTGAGCAGTACGTGTCTGTCACAGCAATCACTTAGGCGTGTTACTTTTACTACGCGATACTTCTTAATTATACAGGGTTATTCAAAAAGAAGGAACGGACTTTAAATCTTTATTTCTAGTGAACGACAATAGATGGCGACACAAGCGATACATCACTGAATAGAGAAAAGTTCAAAATTGTATTTTATGTGTTCAGTATGAGCACCATTTGTTAAGCGAGGACGACCAGTGCTTTTCCGTTTGCATACGCAACCATCTTCCACGAATTTATTTTATAAATTGTAATTTTTTTATGACGAAGAGGCTCGTTGTTGAACTTACAACGAAATGCACGCTGCAATGAAACAATAGATTCGCTCTTTACATACTGCAGCATACAAAAGGCTTTTCCTGTGACGTCGCCATTTTCTCGTAAACAAACACAGCGCCTCTGTGGGCACTGAATGGAACTAATAGGTAGGGCTTTAATCTTTGAACTTTTCTCTATTCAATGATGTGTCGTAGGTGTCACTATCTGTTGTCGTTCATTAAAAATGAATATTTAAAATCTGTTCCTTCTTTTTGAACAAACCTGTATATACGTGTGATGTCTCTCAGCATCTTCATCAATTACAATAAAGTAAGCTGGAGTATACACTTCAGCATTTATTTTAGCTCTTTACGCTTTTCGCGGAATATTCCTTTGTTAACTATAATTTTACACTCAAACTTTTTCTCTCAGAATGACGCGGTCTCTGAGCGTTCCACACTGCAGCTGTGTATCTAAAAAGAAATTACACTCTATATATAAAAAAATACCCCGCATTTGAAATACTACATAACTCGGTTCTTATTTGCTAAAGGTTCGCACCGTTGCTGGCGTGGGTCTATAACGATGTCTATTTACAAAGTCACGTAGTATTTTACACTATATCATACGGTGGTTTCCCTGTTTCTCTAAAAGCTTTCCTCGTCTCCTATGTCGTCTTTACTTCTTGGACGTCCATAAAACAACAATAGATTTTTCCCACTCATCAAAATACAATATAAAAGGGCTGCGTGTACTCAACTGTCATAAAATTAGCTTCCACACGACTAAACTGCATTAAGATTTCTAACACTACAAAACGAGGAACCTTTTAAAACAGGAGAATGTTACACATATAAATAATTGAAAATTGTGGCTATTCCTGAAAGTTTACGTAGTGCATACATATATCAAAATGATTCTTGAGTAAAAACGCACACTGTAAAATGCGTTATAAATTGGCAACAAAATTAGGTCACAACATTCATAATCGAATTGAAGGAATGAGGATATTAAGGATAATACGAGGCGTGTTTTCAAAGTAAGTACCGATAATTGTTTATAAAATTAATAGACATTGTTTTCCAAATACTTTATGATTTATTACCTTACACTATTTCTCCACATAGTCACCGCCCGTTATTTAGACACTTTTCGTAACGGGAAACCAGTTTTTGTATGCCTTCGTAAAGAATGATGCCGCCTGTGATGAAAGCCAAGGTTTTACATCTTGTTTCACTCATCGTCGTTGAAACGTTTTCCATCAAGGAGTTTCTTCAAATGAAGAAGTAGATTAAAATCGCTTGCTGCCAATACTTTCTTCCACAGCTTGTACCAAATCATCAGTGATCACAGAAGGTCGATCCCCCATCATGCACATTTTAATGACCTTCGTTAAACGATCTAATCCACTTCTCACTCATTATTGTTTCCCCATAAACCTCACACAATTGGTGATGAATGTTTGTTGGCTTAAAATTTCACGTATTCAAAAAAACGAATCACTGATTTGACTTCACAATCGGCAAATCCTTCAATTGTTTTGAACACCTAGAAATGCTCTAAAACAGGAAAACGCCAGGTGACGATCGTTTACAGCTGCGTCTGACTTCCTAATGAATGGAAGAAGTGAACAAGCAAGCTCAAAATCGATACTGCGGAGGCAAAATATAAAAACGAAACTGACATTAAATACACGCCACATAGATAATTATATTTTATTAAACTTTTATTAATAGTATTACAACAGGTAAATATTTGTGTCGGTAAATATTTTCTGTAACAGCCTTGAGTATGATCTTCCAAGGAAATTAGATGAGGAGAAAATGTCCGTAATTTACCAAACTATAAGACAAGTATAAACTTAAACGCCTGAACATTTAGATTAATTGGGGAAGAAGAGAGGAAATAGACTCACATTTGGGGTACTGTAACAGGAAAAACAGAATACCAACTCTGAGGTACGGTACCGGACACTACAAAAAGCATGTGTTTCATCCACATGACTTCTCTACTCATTGTTCTGTAAACTATTCTTGCAAAATATTATTATTATACCCACTTCTTGTTAATCTAGATAAAAATTCAACACACATTTATACACTTCTTGCAGGATACAATAGAAAAACGATAGTCAGATTTTTAAAAAATCTGATGTGTTACACTCACACGACTTTCTCTAATCTTGTACAAACTATTTTTACAAAATCTTATTCTCCATCTATTTCATATTAATCGAGATAAAGATTTGCAGAAACGATCTTTTGACATGCAAAGAGAATTACATTTTACACATAGCGACCAGTTCTAAAAATATTTGACTGTTGCTTAAGGCGTACTATGTTCCCCTTGTTTTGTATTTGCAAGGGCAATATAGAAATTCAGTAGCCTATAAACATAGACATATCTCTTAATAGCTGGTTGCTAGGTGCAGCACCATTCTCTTTGCCACAGATTAATACTCTTTGCATATACAAGACAAAAAAATTAATAACGAATTCCCATTTGAGGAAAAGTATAAGTATTGGAAAATTTAAGGGAATAACAAGCAATATCTCGAAAATGGTTTAATCAAACAACAAAAAAGTGTATGACGTAAATTGTGTATTTTAGCGCGATCTACATTTTTGTGTAGTAAAAGTTTGTCTATCTCTTATGGTTTACCAGTTATGCAAAAGTCGTTCACAATGGAGAATACTTTTGAAGACAATCCCAGAAAATTCAAGATATATATTTCATTTGTCATGAAAATATCTTAAACATTTGATATTTTAATCAAAATCGTTAGAGACATTTTTGAGAAAATTAAAATTTTCGCAAAATGTTCCATGTAAAGGTTAATCTGCGGGGGATTTTCTTGAAAACCTTCGTGTCGCATCTCTGGAAGATACTGAATCTAAACACCAAGTTTGGTGTTTATCCGACTGTTCGTTTCTGAGTTATGCTGTTCACAGACATATACACACACGGACATGTTTCCAAAACTGCAATTTTTGGATTCAGGGTGTCTCAAAACATATATTTTCGGTGAAATCTCGGTATCGAATTTTTGGGTGGAATACAATATTTCTCCTACTTACTATACGTAGTAGAGAAAGTAAAAAGTGTGTCACTATGTGATGGCTTTGAAATTTCATGTTCTTTGAATCATCACGAGAAAAAAAATCTGATGTGATACATTTGCATGACTTCCTCTACCCTTTATTATTAGTGGGTATACAGACTATTCTTACTAAAGCTTATTTTTCTATCTACTACGGTTTAATACAAATAAATCTTGCAGAAATAGCCACATTTCGTTATAGATACAAAGAGAACAGCGATAGTCAAATGTTTAACTGGACGCTGGCCTTAAAATGCCATACGGTATCAATGGAATTACGAGAACTGAATGTTAGCAGGACTCTTAAGAGAATGACCAAGAAATGAAAGTTTTGAATCTTTACTAAGGGGTGTCCCATAAATGGCTAATGCCACAAAAAACTTTTAGAAGTATATCATGTGTTTTAAAAAGATCTATATTTTTTGTGTGGTACGTTTTCGTCTATATCGTAGCATTTAACAGCTATACAAGATTATACAGCATTCCTTCAGATAGAAGGGGACCTCATAGGCAATTCTCAGAAATTTCAATATATACATTTCATTTGTCATGAAATATCAATTATATACAGTATTTTAATCAAAATCGTTAGAGGAATTACTAAGAAAATCTTAAATGTTGAAAAATGTTCGATTTAAAGGTTAGGTGGAGTGGGGGATTTCTTGAAAATTTGTGTTTCCTATATTTGGAAGATCCTGAACCAAAATACCAAGTTTGCTATTTATCCTACTTTTCATTTTTTAAGTTATGATGTTCACAGACACACCAGCATACACAAAGGACCTCTTTCTAATTTTTTTTATTCATTACATCAAGGGTGTCTGAAAATGTGAATACCGTGAAATCTTGGTAGAGAATTTTTGGGTGGAATGCGATGCTTTCTCTACTTTGGGTAAGTACTAGACAAAGTAAAAGGAAAAGAAGCTGCCCAGATGAAATTTTCTGGATCACTTTTAGGAGTTCCAGGGAAATATCACGTAGCAAATGAAATAATAACGATGCAAGTGAAGCAAGAAAACATTATAAAACAAAAACCACATACAGGAATGGAAAAACATCCAGGCAGGATGCTGAATACTATATTACTACTAGGAAATAGACGTACTGTAAGACCAGTAAAGGGTTGGCAAGATCAGTAGCATGTCTGATTCAGAAAAGAGAGAAAGAAAACCCAGCCCTTGATTAGAAAGAAGAAAAAGAAGAGGGAGGGCTCTTATTCAGGTACCGTGAGTATTTCATCTATATTATTAACGAGTAAGGAAACGCTAATGAGATAATGCAATTACGCATTTTTGTAGACTCGGTTTCCTCCAGCGACAAACATCGATACTAGAAGTTGTGGCAATTTGTAGATCTGCTAAAACGTGATGCTTCATTCTTTTTACTTTCTCTACCATGTAATGGTAGGTAGAAGGTTTCACATTCCACCCAAAAATTTGATACCGAGATTTCACCGGAAATACATGCTTTGAGGCCCCCTGAATCCAAATAAAGCATTTTTGGAAACATATCCGTGACTGTGTTTTTTTTTGTGTGTCTGTGAACAGCATAGTTCAAAAACTAAAGTCGGATGGGGTAGAGTGAGGTTTTTTCGCTCAAGGGGCTATTCCGATCAAATTAACAAAGTTTGTTGCTACGCATGTATTGAGCGCAGTCAACATCTTGTCCTGTGCTTGACACATTGCTGTGAACTAGTGTATACGAAATTACGTAAAAGTCAGTGGTTACTGTTACAGTATTGGATCGGTAAGAAAAAAACCTGATGTGTTACACTCACATGACTTTCTCTACTCTTGTACAAAATATTTTTACAAACGCTTATTCTCCATATGCTTCATGTTAATTGAGATGTTAATCTTATTGCTAATTTTCTTGCAGATGCAAGGGGAATTGCTAGGCTTTAAGCGATACTCAAATATTTTAAGAGCTGGTTGCTATGTGGAGTATTCCATTCTCTTTACATTACCAGGACATAAAAAAATGAATAACGAATTTGAGAGAAAGTATAAATATTGGAAAATTTAAGGGAATAACAAGCAATATCTCGAAAATGGTTCACCCCCCAAAAAAATGTATATGACATAAGATGTGTATTTTAATGCGATCTACATTTTTGTGTAGTAAATTTTGTCTATCTTTTATGGTTTACCAGTTATGCAAAAGTTGTTTACAATGAAGAATACTTTTGGAGACATTCCCAGAAAGTTCGAGATATACATTTCATTTGTCATAAAAATATCTTATACATATGATATTTTAATCAAAATCATTAGAGCCATTTTTGAGAAAATTTAAATTTTCGATAAATTGTCCATGTAAAGGGTAATATGGGGTGGGGGTATTTTCTTGAAAACCTTCGTGTCGCATCTCTGGAACATACTGAACCTAAATACCAAGTTTGGTGTTTATCCGACTGTTCGTTTCTGAGTTATGCTGCTCACAGACACACAGACACACACACGGACATATTTCCAAAAATGCTTTTTTTTGGATTCAAGGGGTCTCAAAGCATGTATTTCCGGTGAAATCTCGGTATCGAATTTTTGGGTGGAATACAATAGTTCCTCTACTTACTATACGTAGTAAAGAAAGTAAAAATCATTCGAAGATAACTAAACGCGGTTTATTTTTAGCAAAGAGTAATATTTCTTCTTATGAACATAAGGGATAGAGCGTAAAACAATGTTAGTTTGTTATAATGGAAACTTCTGTGCGTCAGATGGGAGGTTAACCTGTGTCTTGCTAGCGGGAAGTGCAGATTGTGTTTCGTCCTTCTACATTAAAGATGCGTAACTTAAAAACACTACATTAAGAGCTATTTCGCACAATAGTTTAGGGGTCATTCCACTCATTTGCCTTTTTTTATTATCTTTATAATTGTTTATATTTTACACAATTCAAGAAATGCCTGTATATTGTTATGTGCCGTGGTGAAGTCAAAAGGTTTCTGCAGCTAGTTATTAAATTTAGATACCCCAGCATAAACATTGGGGACGTAGATTCAAAGGCAACGAGAGGACCAGGATCTTGGCTGTACGTTTTAGTGCAGACGTGGGAAAATTATCACAAAAATACACGAGTTTTTACATTTCACATTACCTGCGGTTTATCAAATATTAAACCTGGTGCCTCTACATCGTTCACAAAAACATTAAAGAACAGACATTGAAGGGAGATGTTTCACACTCACACGAAACATGCACGCTCCCATACACAACATTCACCCTGAAGAGGCGCACTACGACTGTCTGGCGACTTACTGACGCCTCGCTCCTACACAAAGAAAAACTAGTAACGTTCCTGGCCAGGAGAAGGGGAGAGATATGACGTTGGACGAAATTCAAAGCCCCAGTCAAAATAATTATACCCAACAATGTCTTCACTACAAAACAATAATGTGTCCGACATGACAATGCACACACATACACGCCACAATGTTTGCATATTTCAGATGGTAATATCTTATACCATGTCGTAGATTTACGGTACGTATAAGAACCTAAAGCCTGATAAAGAGATCTCTGAGCAAAATCTCCGGTTTTTCACGCCCAAGAGAATGGGGCGCTAAGGACCACAGCAGTTAAAGAACGTCCATAAAAATAGGTGTATTGTGGCTACACTTCCCGGGAGGCAGGGATGAAGTGAAGCAGCCGCAGGAGATCGTAGGTCCGCAGGCAGACGGGATTACAGAGACGCAATGGAAGTCCCTATCATTTCCAGTACAAAACACCCGCTCTCGCCAGTAGACTCGGAGTCTCCGAGAGGATGATGAAGCGCCCTGTCGTTAACTCTTTCCAAAGCGCAGCGACCATTTACTTTGCCTACCAGACGTACTATGGAACCCGGAGACACTGCCTGAAACATGAAAGGGAGAAAGATGAAATGACAGGAAATGAGTAAAAGAGAAATCGTGGTAAAACACGCCACCTCAGCATTCGCCTAGACGACCATGGGAAACCCACGAAAAACCCATGGTCAGAGTGGGTGGCCACCAGGAATCGAACCCAGAACCTGTCGAACAGACGTTGTCGCCTGAGCCACCCCGCTCAATTTGAGGCTCTGTTATTCTAATTTAAGAGAATTTGCGGCTTTTTGCTGTGAAGACTTTGAGATTTGCTTTCACAATAATCAGTAACAAGTGAATATGATTGGCGATATTCAGTGTTTCGCACGCCTGGCACCAGAGGGTGCAATAGTACTTCAATTTCCATAATTACGTACATTGCTAATGAAGACCATTACATCCAGCGGAAATTGGATGTAACCTCAGCGGGAATGAACTGCCGAGTTTACGCTAAGTTTAGGGTAGGTGCTCACCTTGTCTTCTGATCGTCTCTGGTTCGAAGTCCGCCGGCTGCTATCTGGTGCTTGAAGATTCTGTCATCAAGCCTATCTTTATCGATTTTTATCTCAAGAGAGGGTGAAAGCAATAATTTAACCATACGTTTGATTATTAGTTGGACTTTATTCCAGTTATAAAAGGTAAAAGCGGCTAGTAAAGTATTTTCCCTTATTAATTGCTCACGACTTTTTCCTTTACTCTTTTTCCCGATACCCACTAACTGATAATAGTTTATAGGAAACTAGCTGCGTCACACGATATCTCCCCCACCCTTCACACAACGTTCAGCGTCTTGCTGTCTAAGAATCACAATATGCTTGGAAAACTTCCTATTTTTATATGAAAATGCCCCGACGCGCACATTCGCGCCATAATTGTAACATCTTGATTTGAGTGATGTATGAGAGTTCAGTCGCTCGTATTTATTGTGAGGCTTCAGATGACGTATTTGGGAATTCCTCGTCGGTCTTCTCTCTACATAAACTTCACTTTTTCTAACTCCTGTGCTGCTAAAGTCCAGTCGCTAATTGTCTTAACTGCTAGCTGCATTTGCTGTCCAACGTTTCTTTTACAATGTTCTATACATAAGATTATAATATTTGAGCCAATTGTGGCTCTTCTTTCACCGAGTGGCTGTTTTCTCAGAGATGGCCGCAGTTCTTTCATGTACCTGGAATCATGAACTACAATTTTCGGCCCCTGCTTGTTGTTACGTCGGCAGCCTGATTGACATCAGTAGTCGGCTGCACCTGGTTCCTACAGTGCTCGCCAGGTTGCTTCCTCTCCGCCAGTATAGGTAGCGCTTATGCTGTCTCAACGTCATCATCACCTGACCTTCCCGGTGGCCCCCGAGCGATGCGATCCGAGGAAGGACTTTTCTTGAGCTTCGATTCTGGGAGCGGCCGTCTCCACACTTTTCGGCCTTGTCTAAATTATATATAACATATAATTTTGGCGTAAGTAAAATTCTAAATGCTTTTGGTGTGTGGAGCGACATTTAAATTCTTATGGAAGCGAGTTTATACTATCGCGTGTTAAATTCCATTTCAAAATGGCAAATGTGTGGGATGGACAAATTCAAATGCTTTGTGCTTCAATTGTAATATATCTCCTTTCTAAATTTCACTGTTAATATGTTCAGTACTTTTGAGGCTGTATGAACTATTACATTTATTTAGAGCCGCTTTAAATCCTTGTCTCATTTCGTTGGTAGTACAAACAATTATTTCTCTGGGGGAATGCTTTATTTACAACCATTCTATAATGGGCCAGACATTTTATTTTTCTGGTTAATTTTTTAGTAATTCTATGCATCGACTAATTTTAAATCGGCCTTGCATGAACGTTACATATTTTATTTTACATACTACAATATTATTTACAGTACTTCTATCATTTCATCTGTTCTCCTTTCTTACTTATTTCCCCTTTTACTTTCTCTACTACATTTAATAAGTAGGGGAAGTATTGCATTCCGAAAAAATGTCGATACCGAGATGTCACCTAAAATGCATGTTTTGAGGCCCCTGAACCCAAAAAAGTATTATTAGGAAAAAGTCCATGTGTGTGTCTTTGAATATCATAACTCAAAAACAAAAAGTCGGATAAATACCAAGCTTGGTAATTTAGGTTGATTACCTTCCAAAGATGTGATGGGAGGATTTTCAAGAAAATTTCCTAACCGCAGGCCACGTTTAAAAGGGAAGATATTCGAAATTTTTTATTTTTTAAAAAAAGGTGTTTTTTGTGGCACAAACCATTTCTGAGATATCGGTTATTAAGGATTCGAATTGTTCATTCCTTGGCCATTCTCTTAAAGTCCTGTCAACATTCAGTTGTTTCTCACGATTGCACGGAAACAGTATGGAATCTTAAGGTGAGCGTATAGCGCCCAGTTCTTAAACATTTGAGCGTCACTGTTCCCTTTGTATCTCTAACGAAATGTGTAATGTAGCTATTTCTCAAAGGTTTATTTGGATTAGAATGTAGTAGATACACAAGAAGTAAGAATAGTTTGTATACCCATTAATAAATGATAGAGGATATGGAAAGTCGTGTGACTGTAACTCATCAGATTTTTGTTGTATATTCCTGGCTATTAATTTCCCTATTGTTTATTAATGTATCTGTGATTGTATTCTTTATAATCACTTGTGCATGTTGACTATGGAGTAGGTGTTCCCCTCAAATGCAGCAAAACATTCTTACATAAGAGCTATTAGAAAGCTTTGGCGTAATATCACACCGTTTTAAGCAGGTCCGATTGTCTTTTATTTTTCTGTGTCTTCTGTTCCCAGTTTCTAAATTATGGCTATCTACTTGTCGGCCACGTTAGGAATACACTTGGGGAGGGCGCTAGTATTTTGTTGACACTGCTTAACGTCATCAATGCTCGGAATCAGAGGGTAGTTGCACTTACTAACAAGGCCTCAGTCTCGTTAGTAAGTCCAATTCAGAACTTCGAATGTTTTTTCACTTTCTCTACTACGTATAGTAAGTAGGGGAAGTATTGTATTTCACCCAAAAACTCTATACCGAGATTTCATCGGCAATACATGTTTTGACACCCCCTGAATCCAAAAAAAGCATTTTTGGAAACATATCCGTGGTGTGTCTGTGTGTGTGTCTGTGGACAGCATAACTCAGAATCAAACAGTCGGATAAACACCAGACTTGGTATTTAGGTTCAGTATCTTCCAGAGATGCGACACGATGGATTTTCAAGAAAATCCCCCCACCAGAGATTACCCTTTACATGGAACATTATTAAACAATTTTAATTTTCTCAAAAATGACTAACGATTTGGATTAAAATATCATATATTTAAGATAGGTACTTTCATGAGAAATACAATGTATATCTTGAATTTGATGAAAATGTCTCCAAGAGTATTCTTCATTGTGAACAACTTTTGCGTAACTGGTAAACCATAAGAGATAGACAAAATTTTACGACACAAAAAATGTAGATCGCGTTAAAATACACAATTTATGTCATGTACATTTGTTTTGTTGAGTGAACCATTTTCGAGATATTGCTTGTTATTTCCTTAAATTTTCCAATACTTATACTTTTTCTCAAATTGGTTATTAATTTTTTTGTCCTGGTAATGCAAAGAGAATGGAATACTCCACATACCAACCAGCTCTTAAAATATTTGTCAATAGCTTAAAGCCCACCAATTCCCCTTGCATCTACAAGAAAATTAGCAATAAGGTTAACATCTCGATATCTCGAGTAACATGAAGCATGTGGAGAATAAGCGTTTGTAAAAATATTTTGTACAAGAGTGGAGAAAGTAATGTGAGTGCAACACATCAGATTTTTTTACCTGGCTGTCCTTCCAATACCGCTCACTTATCTCGCTGCTGTTTGGTTCCTCTTTCCATCGCACGCAAACATATCGTGCAGTATGTACAGTGCTTGGAATGAAATATCCGAGATTTTTGTCATATTTTGCACGAATTTTCTGTGGTTTACCTACAATTATTTCGTACTGCATAGCATTCTCAACAAAAAGACAAAACCATCTTCGTAAGTGTGTTCTTGTATGTTTCCAAAATGTTAGCATTCGAATACACTGGCATTGTAGATACTAGTCATTTAGGAGTAGATATAAGAGGATGTTTTATAGCTCATTTCCGACCAGAAGAGCATGAATTTAAGAGGATCGTCAAAAAACACCCACTCTCTCACACATACACTGTGCCAAATTGAACCTCCTGGAGAAATCTACTTTAGGCGACTGGGCTGTACTAAAGGAAGGCTGACATGTACGGAAACAGAAGTGAGACGACTATGGTAGTGGTTCTCAAGCAGACGACGACAACAAGAAGAAAGGGCGCAGTTATCTTGACTCACGCAGTACGTCCGGCGATTGTCGTCGTCGACTGCGCAGGCGCCGGATCAGTTCCAGCTTTCTTCAACGTCCTGTCCACAAGGCTGATGAGTCTTTCTTCGACGGCGAGCTAGGTTACGAGGAAAACAACAGGACACGGTTTAGATAGAAGGCATTCTGGACGGTATTTTTAAATTCGTTTTTGGCTTAACCTATTCAAAATTCTCTTTAGTAATTCTTCACCGGGAAAAGATTGATCGTCTGAACTATAGACTTATTGCTGTTAGTTTTGAAAATATGAGAGCAGGAAGCAATTCTGTAATTATTGTAATTTAATTTAAAGCATTGAAGCCGTAAAGAATGTAAAGAATGGGGAACGAATAAGGGTTTTGTAAATTGTAATTATCCATGTTATTGAAGTGTGAGTTTATCAAATGGAAGAAATTCGGCTTGTTAATTAATTTATGGAATATATTTTCAAGTAGCGATCTGCCATTATTCCTAATTTAATCCACTTCCTCTTGGGTCAAAAGAGCACGTTTCAACACACACACACACACAAACTTCTGTTTTATAGTTACAGTTGAGTGCTGTTTATGAGAGTTGTTATTATGGTTTTCTTGTATACTACAACATTGTGTGTGTTCTTACGTTAGATACAGAAATTTCAGGGATTTATTTGGTTAAATTTCAAGAATAAATTTAAAATTAGGGTTCAGTTTATTGATATACTAGTGCAGCTGCTCTACTTGTCTACTGTTGCCATTGCATAGTGATATTACTACATTGTTTGCGTGTCTTTACAGCATAAGATCCTTTATCTACATTTTCTTTACTGTGCTCAACTGTATTCATGCCTTTTGCTTTGTAAGCGCGTAAAGATTTGTTTTCAAGATTGAACACAACGGTATAGCGGTCCCCTTTTTTGCAACATTTGTAGCAACTATTGCTTAGGATTGCTTTAAGCTACAGTGTGACTTGGTATTTTCTAGGAAAACGCGCTATCGTTTAGGTTTCAGTGCAAGTTAACATGGATTGCTAGATTGTGACTGTTTTAATGTTAGAAACAGCGACTGATTCATTGACCTCCTTTTGCTTCGTACATTAGCGGTACGGTTTTCCAAGAAATCTAGCTATACTGAACGTAACCACAGCCAAGCGCTATGTGCCGCAACCAAGAGAGAAAGAAAAAAATAATGCGACAAAAGAGGAAAAGAAGGAACAACTACGAATAAAAAGGAAGCGTTTGAAAGGATCGTTACTTATACGGCTTTGGTTTTTTAGCAAGTTTGGATACTTCACTTTCTAAAAATTGCATCCAGTCACGCTCCTTTAGGCCCTTCCTTCTTTCGGTTTCTGTAGCTCCTGGAGAAGACTGAGAAATAAATAGTTGGCAAATTACAACTAGCCCTCAACAGAACGAATATCCGTAGTTTACAAGTTCCAAGATTTTTGCAACATTCGCAATTCTCTGAGGAATAAAAACGTAGCATCTTTTCTTGCGAGAACACAATGTACATAACCCAATGCATTTTACACAGTACTTCTAAAATTTGACCTTGAATTCGATTGTGAAGCAGAGGGGATGCGACACCAATCCAGAAATTGGATATTGTACCGATATTGTACCGACGCCCCACAAGTGGGCGCCACCAGGAGGAAGGGATGAGGTGAAAGAAGACATTGGGCGGCCGGAACCAGGAGTGACTGAACAGCAATCACAGGTGCCTACATTTTCCAGATATAGTATCCCCGTCAGTCGGACAGGCAGACTAGGGACACCGCCCCATACAGGGTCCAACGCCCCCTCAGGGTGCGGTCCTTATATCCCGGCAACTAGAAGAAGTCCAAGGGTCGGAGAAAGTTCATGGAGTATCCTTTTTCCCTGCCATGCTGCACGAAATACCATCGCCGACAGTTCCAACTCTGGGATGGGAAATTCGGGGGATGAAACAAACCACTTCAGCATTCTCTTGACGACCTGGGAAAAACATCGAAAAACCCATGGATTAGAGGTGAGGTCGCGGATATGAACCCGGGACCTCCCGAATGCGGGTCACTAGATGTTATCGCTTAAGCCATCTCGATCGGTAAATTTTATCTTAATGGATTTACTCATAAAGTATCATTTTTTGGGAACTTCTTTTAGAAACTTTAAGACGAGTTTATGAGGTACAATCTAGTTTTGCATGCTACGACGCATTTATATATTGTGACGTAAGGTCACTTTGCTCAAACCAGCGCTTATACTATATGTGACGGAAACCATATTGGCTTTATCAGATGAGACGAGCAAAGGAAGATTTCCAGACGGGATAACTATTCTTGGCTGCCGGAAAGGGGTGCTGGGTTTAGCAGTGGGGTAGGGTGGTAAATTATTGACGTGCAAATCTGGTACCGAATTTAGTTTAATCATCTATAATGATACTCTACACCACAATAAATATGCCAGCACGATTTAGTTAGATATAGTTCTACATTACTGCAAACATCAACAAGGCTAGTTTACCTGGGGTGTGAAGAAGGCTTTCCATGTTCCAGAGGTGTTGCGGAATTCCTGAAGATTAGATTAAAGATTAAAAGACTGAGTGTCGCAGACTCCTGTTAGACCTGTCTATCAGAGAGATAGCATTAAAAAACTAACTTTAAATACCGGAGGAATATGCCGACTAGTGCTTTAGACAGCACTGACCTTTGCGGATATCAGCATGATTTTGCACATTCCATCCACCTGTCAAAAGCCTTCCTCCGTAGTCTAGGGGTACCATGCTAATCTCTAGTTTCCGTGGTCGCGGGTTCAAACCCGGCAGATGGCGATGGACCTTTCCAGGTGTAAAATGGGATGGAATGGGACGATAAGAACCATAAAATTAAACAGTGTCCATAAACAAAGCTCAGTTTAATTTCACCTGCCTAAAGCTTCGGGAACACTCGGAAAACGTTCTTTAAAAATCATATTTCTGCGCTTACATCAGAATCACAGAAATGACTCGCCAGAATTTCTAAAGCCCATTTTATTGTTCCTTTTAAACAAATTTCGTTCTGAACATTCTAGCCTTATAAAACTATATTTATCTCATTCCTCTAAAATACAAATATAATCGTCACAACCTCAGCGCCAGGAGAACCCAACTGTCCACAGCGTGAGAAAGAAACGGTATTTTAAAAAAGAGGAATACTAAAGGATGCAGCACAAACTAGGACAAAAAGATCAGAAGAACTGGATTTTCGTAGCATTAATTATTTTAGCTTAATGACAAGTTTCTAGTACTTGAGGCAGTACTTTTTAACACTTACATTATTTCAGTGTAATTGTATAATATACATAATTCAATAACAGCCCACCTTAAAGCAATATGTGTATGTAACAATATATAATAAGTGTATATTACAGTCATTGTATACGTATATATTATTGTATCCATGTGTAATAATATTATATGAATGTATTACGTAATTTAATAATGTAGGAGCTGTGAGAATAACAAGTTAAAATTTGCTAACACTGAGGTAACAATGAGGTAATAATGAGTTTGAGAGTTTAACAATACTACTTCTGATTCTTGGAAGCAATAATGTAATTTTAGTGACAGTTTATAAAATAGCCAATCAACAACCAGAAAAAGCTTTAGTTAAATGAAGGTATTCTGTTGGAGTAGGATTAGCCAATCAGAAACTGAAATGGAGAAAAATTTACAAATTCAGAAGTCAGTTAGTAGTAGACCGTTTTCCTAACCACACGTTAGACACGTCCTCGAGAAATTTTATACGTATTTTGTGTGAGACAAAATAAAAATAGTTTACGTGTTAAAATGTGCAAGTATTTAATAAAAACATCTCACAGCTCTCTCTATATCAGTGAGGTGTTATTTAAATCGTATCAAGCATTAATAAAAGAAGTGAAGTAAAATTATAATCTTTGTAAGCCTACATTGTTATTGCACCACAACTCTGCCAAGACATTCATGTCTCTAATAAAAAAATACTTACGCAGCCGAGGCAAACATAAATATAATATCTAGAGAAACACTCAAATTACAAAGTTGATATTTTTAAACATTTGGGGCAAGGGCCACCGGAAAGTAAATTTGGGGAGAAGGCTACCGGGTGCGGTTACAACTACTACAAGTTTGTCTCCCCAATAGTTGAAATATAATACAACTCCTTCAATACAACCTACTTCAAATTGACACCCAAAGCGTGGTGCAAATAACGTAACAAACCATTTTCTTCAAATTGGCATCCATACGTGGAGCTAATAAAATAATTCTTCATACTAGGCAACTGTTTACGTACAGGTTGGTCATAGAATGCTATGAGTCCCTCATGGCACTAGCTACTCACAATTCAATTCAGCCCAGGTGGGTGCCGGAGCATGTGGGGAATCAGGAAAACTAAAGAGCAAATGAAGTTGCTAAGAAAGGAATTGAGCAACTTTTTGGGATGTCATCGGACCAGTTAAGCTAGTCATCAGTGACTGGCTGATCTATCTATAGGTTTCAGACACTCCAAAGCTCTCATATGGAGATTGGACAGAACCAGATCGCGAGAAATGCTGAAATTAAACAGGGAAAAGCTCTCACAGGCAACGGAATTCTTTACAGGATACCCCCCCCCCTTAGAAAGCACCTTCACAGAATAGGATTAAAATTAAATTGAATTTTATTTATGGACCCTCTTCACCTACTATGGTCCTTAGGATCCCATTCTATATTGGACGTGAGAGACCCAATTTTGCTCAGAGGTCTCTTTATCAGGATTGAGGTTCCTTTACGTGCCGTAAATCTACGACACGGGACCACATGCTAAGGATTTATACGCCCGAAAAAATCTATCGTCATCTGCAGGATTTGGGACCTCGGGAACAAGACGCTAGCGTGGTATCCCTAGACCAAGGAGGAGGAATGGGACAGAAAGTGAATCCTACCTGTTGGGAGTGTCAGATGCCATCTATTGTGCGAGTGTCCGGCACTTGCTCACCAAAGATTCCACAATTTTGGGAAGCAATTCAACCATCATGTCCAGAGTATGATTCAGTTCACTGTGAACGTCGGACTTCTGGATCGATGCTAATAAGACAGGGGATGTGCAATAGATCCATAAAGAAAAAGCTCTGCCAAATTGTTCAGGTTTTATATTAAAGTGCTTCATTTCTTCCACGTGTCTAAATTTCTGCTTTGGGACATCCTGTTTCAAAACAAACAAAATTTAGATAAAGGTCGCATGCATGTATGTATGTATGCATGCATGTGTGTGTGAAAAGCGTAACTCAAAAACCGAACAGTTGGGTAATTTAACATTCATTCATTCATTATCTGTTTACCCTCCTCTTATATAGGAATTACACCCCCCAGGACTTACAAGCGGGTGCCTGGTGTCAGAGGCCCGTCGAGGAGCAGACACTCATGGATCAGACAGAGCATCCAGGATGGGTGATCAGCCCGATGCCTGTAATGGGATGAAGGAAGTAGATGAAACGAAATGTTGGTGAAATGGATGAAAGGAAAGGTGACGATGGAGCAGTTGGTGGAATGAATGGCGAGGGAAACCGGAGAACCCGGAGAAAACCCGCACAGACGCCGCTTCGTCCACCACAAATCCCACATGAAATCCCTGGGATTGAACCCGGGTCGCCTCGGTGGGAGGCGAGCGGTCTAACCACTCGGCCACGGCCCCGGTAATTAAACACCAAACTAAATATTTGAGTTCAGCGTCTGCCAGGGATGCGACAGGAAAGTTTAAAAAGAAATTCTGTTCTCAAATTAACATTTACATAACAAAACCCTTTTTCTTCCATTTTCGCATAACGATTTTTATTAAAATATCAAATGTTCACGATATTTGCAGACTAAAAATGTAAATCTTGAATTTTTAGGTATAGCTTGTGAATTCTCTTCACTCAGAATGACTGTTGTGTAACTGGTAAGATATAAGGGACAGATAAAATATTACCATAAAAAACGTAATCTCCTTAAAGTACATATTTAATGTTAAGTAATTTTTGTGACATTAACTAATTCCGAGATATTATTTGTTGTAGCTTTGATTTTCAAATACTTAGGTTTTTCTCAAGTGGTAAGTGAGAACTTCTTTTTTCTTCATTGCCGTGTAAAGAGCACTGAACGTCAATTCTAATCATCTAGCAACCGTTTTTTAAACATTTGACAATTACTTTAGCCTATTATATTTTTCTTACACATAGAAGCAAATGTATAAATGTTTAATGAAAATTCAATTCGTTTAATAAGAAGAACAACCCTTTGTATGAATAGTTTGTAGAAGAATGTGTAAAGGTCATGTGAATTAAACAGAACATTTTCATATGGATATACACTGCCGTTTGTGAAAATTGCATCACCAAGAAGGAAACGCATGAATTCAATGAATTTAATAACACAGGTTAGGTACATGACAAGTAACAAATGATAAACATTTCCAAATCTATACATGACCTTTGAGCCCTAATAGTCAGTATTTGTGTGGCCTTCATGCGCTGCAATTAGAGCTGCTACACGCCGTGGCATTAAATCAAAAAGGATCTGAATAAGTTCCTGAGGGATTTCCCTCAATGCAGTTTGTATTCGAGCACACAAATCCGTGACACTGGTTACTGGAGGACCGTGATACACCAGGTGGCGACCAACCATGTCCCAGGGCGACATGTCTGGCGAACGTGCAGGCCAGGGAAGCAATGGTACCCGTCGCTCTTCGAAGAAGGCTTGTACATTCCTCGCAATATGTGGCCGGGAATTGTCCTGTTGAAATGTGGCCTGTGAAGATGCCTGAAGCATGGGAGTAGCTCAGGCTCTACAACTACCGTTAGGTACCGGTTACTGTTCAAAGTGCCCTCAATTCGTAGGAGGCCATATCGGTTGTTGTAACCATTGGCGCCCCAAACCATCACACCTGGTGTTTGTCCGCTATGCCGCTCAACAGCACAGTCCTCCAGGTTGCGTTCACCGCAGTACCGCCGGACACGTCCGAAAAAAAGCTATACATTTTGCCACTCAGCACCCCAGTGACGGTGTTCACGTGCCCATTGCAGTCAGAGGTGCTTATAGTTTCTGGACAATGGAATCCGACGTAATGGCATGAATGCAACCAGTCCAACCTGCAGCAGAACCGTTGATGCAGACAAGTTCGCACCTGTTGCAGTGCTCTCCAGCGTCGAGCCAACACTGTGGATGAAGCTATACGGTTCCGTTATGGCCATGTGGACAAGATGACGGTCATACCGTGCTGTGGTCATGTTCCGTGGTCCAGTACCCGCTCTTCGCTGCGTGCGACCTTCGTCTATCCACTACTTCCACACACGCATCACTGTCGTAGCAGCATGCCCTGTACGATCCGAAATATCACGGTATGACAAACTCGCTTCCCGGAGACCGATCATTCGGCCCCGCTCAAACTCACTCACATGCCGATATGGCTCCCTTTGACGTCGACCAGGATACGCTATTGTTTCCACCTTGTTTGACAGCTCTGCACTGCCTACACTGGGTGCAGCACTGACTTCGTCGAACCGACACGAGAGGGATCTGCTCGGCCTACGTGTACCCCATCTCTCTGCAAACCTAATCTCCTATTGCTTGCACACTCTTCTACATTTCCACCAAGTTTGGAGTTAATCGGGAAATTCATTCTTGGTATTGCAATTTTCACAAAGGGCAGTGTATTGGACTTAAACTCCATCTCGTAAATTGACCAAGTAAAATATATGACAACTGCTGTTGAAAAGCATCTGAAAATCTTTCATAGCCATTTTATACCTTAAGGAACATAACCGTTTGGCACTAATGTATGGCAAACACTTAAATATATTAAAAATCTGTTGTGTTACAGCCACATGTCTTACTCTACCCTATATCAATCATTAGTGGGTATACAAATTACTGTTACGATAGCTTATTTTTCTTACTTCCTTTTAGTCCAATTAACTTTTGCAGAAATAACTATATTACAATTTCGTTACAGATACAAAAGAGAACAGCGATAGTCAAATGTTTAAGGACTGGACGCTATATCCTGGCCTTAAAATTCCATACTGTTTCCATGCAAGCGCGAAATCAAAGCAAACCATTAATAACGGATATCTCAGAAATGGCTTATGCCACAAAAATATTTGAAATAAATTCTGTGTTTTAAAGAGATCTACCTTTTTGTGTAGTGCGTTTTCATCTATCTCTCAACGCTTATCTGTTATACAAGATCATATCATAAAATTCTTTTCGAATGCACTCGACTTCACAGGCTATTCTCAGAAAATTCAAGGTATACGTTTTCCTTGTCATGTAAATATCTTTCATATATGGTAGAGGCATTTTTCAGGAAATAAACGATTTCGAAAAATGTTCCATGTAAAGGATAGTTTGGATGGGGGAATTTTCTTGAAAACCTTCTGTATCATCTTTGGAAGATACTAATTTTAAATGCCAAGTTTGGTATTTATCCGAGTTTTCGTATTTGGGCTATTCTGCTCACAGACACACGCGCGCGCGCATACACGTACACGGATATTTTTCTAAAATGTATTTTTTTTATTCAAGGGGCCCCAAAATATATATTTCCGTAAAATCTCGGTATCGAAATTTTGGATGGAGGGCAGTACCCTCTCTACCTATTTTGTAGTGGTAGATGAAATAAAAAAACTCCGATGTTATACATTCACATGGCTTTCTCTATCCTCTATCTTTATTAGCGATATACAAACTATTTTTACTAAAGCTTATTTTTCCATCTACTACATTTTAATACAAATAAATCTTTACAGAAATAGCTAAGTTACACATTTGGTTATTGATACAAAGGGAATAGCGATAGTCAAAGATTTGACGACACTATATGCTGGCCTTAAAATTCCATTCTGTTTCCATGCATTTGCGAGAAATAACGAATGTTGAAAGCAGTTTAAAAGAATGACCAAAAAAATGAACAATTCAAGCCATTAATAACGGATATCTCAGAAACGGCTTATGCTACAAATAATTGATTTGAAACAAGAGAGATCTACGTTTACTGTGAAGTACGTTTTCGTCTATCGCTTCAAGTTTATCAGTTAAACAAAATTATACCATCTTCCTTCTGAATACAGAACACTTTAGAGGCTATTGTCAGAAAATTCAAGATATACATTTTATTTATCTTTAAGTATCTTTAATATACGAATTTTATCAAAATCGTTACAACTATTTTTTAAGAAATAAAAAGAAATGTTCCATATAAAGGGCAGTTGTGATGGGGAATATTCTTGAAGATTCTTGTGTCGCATTTTTAAAAGGTACTGAAACTATATACCAAGTTTGGTATTTATTTGACTTTTCACTTTTGAGCTATGCTGCTTATAGACACACCACAGGACCTTTATCTAAAATTTTCTTTTTTTAATCAGGGGTCCCCAAAATATGTTTTTACCGTTGAAATTTAGATAGTTTTAGATGTAAGGCAATAACTTGTCTACCTACTACGTACTGGTAGAGAAAATAATAACAACCGTTTAATTTGAAAGTAACTGCATTCAGGGCTTTATTTTCAGGATTATATTTTCCTATGCAAGTAAACCCCATAACATTGCTTTCTCTTAGAGAAACGTTGATCTCTACATTGGTTCTTGCCCATTTTACTCAATTACGAATATGTTGCTCTCTCCTACAAGCATAGCTGATGGTACTACTCGGATGTTCTACACGGTTTCAAAAAGAGTTGTTGTGGTTTTCTATGTTCAATCTTTCTGCTGTTTTTCCTGTTTAAAAAAGGAACAGTAATTGGATCTCTAAATGCCGCACATGCGGCGATCTATATTTTTAAAGACGAAACAACATTAAAGTTGGGTTAAAGTGATATTCTACTGAACTTTTAAGCTTGCAGAATTTTTCACCTGCGGTAATGAAGCTCTTAGTGGAGAGCTTTAATAATAATAATGCAAGGCTTAATGCAAAACTTCAGGTTTTAATTTTTGAAAGTTGAAGATCAAAAGTATTTTTAAAAGCTTAGGAAATTAATGAGTGTCATTCTCAAACTATGGATGAATAATCTTCCTAAGGTTTTATCATTTTTTTTGAAGAAGAGGAATACACTTTGATACATTAATTATGAGTATTAGGAGTATTAACTTTTTAAAAGTTTTCTGTTTTATTTGAAGTAATTCTTCTCTTCAAAATGTTTCTAAGTTGCAACGAAACTAACACAAATTGTGTGAGTGATATACAGTTTTTAAAACGGTAAAAATTTAGTGTTAATATCTTCCACAGTTTTCTATAAAACTTATTTCCAATGGCCAAAAATGCTGAGAAATTCAGTTATGAAAAATCATATTTTATTCATTAGACTTAAAACAACTTTCCTAATTAAGGGATTGGTGAAAATACAAAACTTACCCACATAATTAAAAAGTATTAACAATTAATATTGTAAATAAACAAGGAAAAACAAATAAAAAGAAAATTGAAAAACATTTTACTATATGAATATATATCTACTAATTTATCTTTATCGATGAAGGTATAGATGATTTCTCAAAATTGAATTTGGGCCGTTTAGTGTTTTAATGGTATTTGTTTAATAATAGTGGTTTATGATACAAGTATTAAAAGTAGGCCTACGCCTTCGTTTTGCAAACATTCCTCCCGCAAAATAAAACCGCTTTTAGTACGTGTGGCATATACTATTTTTAGACAGCGATCAAATTTGTTAAATATCAATTAAGTAATATTATATTGATTTATGAAACTAAGAGAAATCGAGTTTAGATGGAGATTAATTTGCATGCATAGCGAGACTCTTGAAACAAGAGAAATGACGTTAAAACGAGATCAGCTCTCGTGTGTAGTGAGATATTAGCTGCTTTGACGTTTTTGTTGATTCGCTAGTGAAATTATTTTCAACATGTTTTGCTTTACACCAGGTAATTGAAGCAATAATAATATTTGCAGAAGAAGAAGCAGTAAGAACAGTAACAATAATAATAATAATAATGATTATTAATAATAGTAACAAGAATAAGAATAGGCAAATAAATATTTAAAGGATTGAAAATAAAAAGCAACAATTTAAATAAGAAAGATAAGAAAAGGGGGAATAAAAGGATAATGGCAGAGATTAAGAAAAGGAACCGAATATAATAAATAAGACAATTTAAATATAAATGAAAATAAATAAATGAAAAATGGACGAAAAATTCTGAATGTTTGCGAGATTTCTAATGCAACCAGGAGAGAAATCATTTAGAAACACTTAACAGCTACAGAAATCATTGACCGGGAAAGACAAGTCTGGCTCAGAATATAAAATATGGGGAAAACCAGAGGGCGGAAAATTCACTCAGGCGAAAATAACGCGTTAATTAGACGCGGAGAAGACGAGTTTTCCAATTCTTTCTAACCAATGAGAACAGATAAAAATTTAGAAAAGTAACCAATAGAAATATATAAAAAGAATGTGCCTGGAAAAATGGAGTAGACCAGAGAATTATCTAGGCTGGGAACGAGGCTTAAGATGTGTCACATCGACACTTCGGGTTCGCTTTTGTAGTGGGAAGTTGCGCTTCTCGTCGTCACAATGTGTACGCAGAAAATGGTGTTAATTTCAGGACATAACGAATAGTTTAGCGTCGTGATTATTTTTGTAAGACGAGAACAGTTAAGGGGAAGTGTAGTTGTTAATCTAGAATTGTAGACTGGATCGCGTTGGTCAAACTTGTGTGATGGGAATTTTGAGACGAAAAATAAGTTTTATCGTCTTGTGTGCAATTTCACATAAACAAAAGGAAGGAGAATCTTCACGTGTTTTAAATCTCATATCCATATCAATCTCGAGAGAGGAGAGTTTAATGCACACCAAATCACCCATCCTCTACCCTGAGAGCCTAGAAGAACCTTACCCTTTTCAGAACTCATTACCTCGACTGTAGGTCACCAAAATCAAACCCGCCACGGCAAATCCTTCCCGCTACACAATACAGCGATTAAATGCTATATCATATTGCTTTCTCTACTACATATAGTAAGTAGGGGAAGTATTGTATTCTACCCAAAAAATCGATACCGAGATTTCAACGGAAATGCATGTTTTGAGTCCCCCTGAATCCAAAAAAGCATGTTTGGAAACATGTCCGTATGTGTGCTTGTGTGTACAGCATAACTCAGAAACGAACAGTCGTATACACACCAAACTTGGTATTTAGGTTCAGTATCTTCCAGAGATGCGACACGAAGGTTTTCAAGAAAATCCCCCCACTACGGATTACTTTACATGGAATATTTTTCGAAAATTTTAATTTTCTCAAAAATGGCTGTAACAATTTTGATTAAAATATCATATGTTTAAGATATTTTCATGACAAATGGAATGTATATCTCGAATTTTCTGGGAATGTCTCCAAAAGTATTCTTCATTGTGAACGACTTTTGCATAACTGGTAAACCATAAGTGATACACTCAATTTCACTACACCAAAAATGTAGATCGCGTCAAAATACACAATTTATGACATACAGTTTTTTTGTTCAGTGAACTATTTTCGAGATATTGCTTGTTATTCCCTTAAATTTTTTAATTCTTATTTTCTCAAATGGGAATTCGTTATTCATTTTATTGTCTTGAATATTCAAAGAGAATGGAATACTCCACATAGCAACCAGCTCTTAAAATATTTGACTATCGCTTAAAGCCTACCATATTCCCATTGCATCTACAAGATAATTGGCAAAAAGATTAACATCTCGATTAACATGAAGCATATGGAGAATAAGGGTTTGTAAAAATGGTTTGTACAAGAGCAGAGAAAGTCATGTGAGTGTAACACATCAGATTTTTTTGGGTAAGTACTTTTAGTGTTATTCTTTCTGCTGCTTCTGTAATTCCACCTGACTTTTCCATTTCAGTTTCTTCTGAATTCACAATTGTCGCCATGTTGGTTATACTAGAGTATTTAGATCAAAGAGAGCACAAGAATGTCAATATAAGGTATGCGGCAGTCACCTCCTCATCCGTTGCTTTTGGCTTACCTTGATGCTTCTCCCGTTGGTTCCAGAAGTTCACAGTGTGTTGGTACTCTTCAATTTTATCCTCGGCTAGCTGCAGTAGTTTTCTTTAAACTATATAGGAGCATGGACTTATCCTCGGTAAAGGAAAACGTAGATCTCGGGTGGTGATATAGGAAGACATAGACGTACTTTGTTTATGAAAAGATGACACTGCCGTTTCTTTTTTATTTAATTAACACTCGTAGTATACAAAACTGGTATTGCCGCTGTAAAATACTGTCCACCGCTGTTAAACTACGGCGCGGATATGACACGAAGTTTAAGTATGCTTATTATCTCATTACGAGTAGCGGATCTTAGGTGTGTTTCTAAACTATCTTGATTCCCTGTTTTGGCGCGATATCTCACACATCCTGCAGCATCTCTCCCTGACCACACATTACGAAAATTGTCTCGAATTTGCTCCAAACAGATCCATTTATAGTCGCAGGCTTCTGGGGCTGCTTCCTTTCCTATTGGTCCATTTTTAGCGCCATTCGACGCGTCTAACTATTTCGAATAAACTTCCAGAGATCTCATTGGTCCAAGTTTAATATAAATCGCGGCTTTTCCTACATTTACCGTTAGGCTATCTGTCTCGCTCACTTGGTCACGGCGAATTATCAAACAAAGGGACTAAGGCGCTACACCCTCGCTGTAGGAATAATGGCACTGCGACCGAAGAGAGGTAATAAAACTAGGTTTTCTGCCTTCGAAAGCACTATTCCTGTAGCTAAAACATTTCATCGTGGACAGTATTTTAACATAGCGCTTAAATTATTTACATTAAACCATTTATAACTCTACTAATATTAGTAACCTAGATAGATAAATAACGTTAAATCACCCTTCTTAAAATATACAAGCAGTATGAGAAAAAGATATTTACATAGTACGATTTAACATCAATAAAAGTTAATTAATAAATTATCTAGAATTACAGTTCTCGGGCTCGGCCTAGAGTTGCCGTTTCAGGTATCAGTTGAGTCCACAAGGAGTTGCGATAAATTGATGTAAGAGATTTGTGGTGTGAACAGATAATGCGAGCGACATGAGAAATTAATCAGTAAAAATACAATAAAAGGTAAAACTAATAAAACCAAGTCGAATTATTAAAGATATGCAAATATAAAAGGTAATTGGACATGAAACCAGAGCTGCTATAAAAATTATGGAATAGTATACAAATTTTATCATATTAGTGCAATGAAGTGAAACTGTTCGTGTTGGGTTATACCCTCAACTCTGATGATTATCTTGGTGTTTAGGTTGTTACTATTAAATTGTTAATGATGTTATTTTTCTTCTTGCCACGGCTGCTATTGTTTGGGTTTATGGTAGAGCATTTGTAACTTATCAGGGTCTGGTACGGGAAGAAAAGTGTGTGGTAACAACACTAACACAAGATTAAATCAGTAAAGGAACACAATGCTTTAATGACACACGCATTTTCTGCTTTTGTGAGAAGCTACACAATTACTTTAGAAATAGCTGACTTAGTTGGAGCTGTAGAAAGATCGCTTAGCAATCAAGTAACTGGATTAATAATGTTAGTATTTATCACACGTTCCTAAACTATACCTTGTTTCCCTTCTAATAACTTGCACCTTCAAACTGATATAATTTCAACGTTCCCAATACATTATGCGCGGTAATTAATAACTCCTGCTTCGGAGAGCTTATACGTATGTTCTGCACATCGCAGCAGTTTATGCACAACTTACTTTGGATTGGGGACGCTATCTCTAACTTCCTGAACATAAACATTTAAACATATTTTTCTTAAAATCTTATTGGCTGTGTTCCTTCAGCTAGAAAAGTTAACAGGCTAGCATTCGCTGTTTCCTATCATGTGACCTCTCTTCAAAAATATTCGTTGAACTAGCTTGTGATTTTCTCTTACACAATGACTCAAGGTCTTGCCATTGTGTTTACCCCCTACAAGTTGGTTTGCCTGCACCCTAATTCCCACAAAACATGTTTATCTGCTTTTACCAAGTGTCCCACACCTCCAGCTAAACTCTTACACATACATAAAACTTATACTTTAACATCTACTTACATAACAAGTATTTTGTCTTATTATTATTATTATTATTTTACATTTATTAACATATGTTACCATAGTTACTGTCTCAGTGTGCATATATTAAAGGCTCTTCTTTTAGGCCATGCTCTCTATTTAAGAAGAAGGAAGGTATTGATCCTCTTGTGCCGATCATTAAACCAATCACTGTGATGTCTTGGAGGTCGTATTTTTCTTTGTAGTCCTGGGTGGTGGATGCATACATATTACTTTTCTCCAGACTGAAGTCACACGTTTGGCCACTGTAAGACTTCATCATAATTGATGGATCTAATATGGTACCGATTCTGGTGGTGTCATCAATCATGTCAATCCTTCTGTTACTGCAAGTTTCAGATGAAATTTTCGTGAACTCAGGGATTTCCTTTTGTAGTTTTTAGGCTACCAAAGATGTTATTTTATGATGCCTAGAATTTTGCAACAGTTCACCATTTAGACACGATCACAAAACCTGTTCAAGAGTTTCTTACCTACTAAGCCAATGCCAGTAGCGGTTATTGTTTTGGAGTCTACCAGGATGGTTCTTACAACGCAAACATATGCAGCCCTTTTAATCGCCTCCTTCCATTCTCCGGTTTTTAGGCCTTCATATTTATTGACCCGGGTGTTAGCGGGTGTATACTGTTTAAATAAGATGACACTACCTTTCGAGGTAGAGAACACCACTTAGGAATGCTTTTTAATGGAGAGCCTTTCTGACCCGAGGCACATATATGTGGCTGTCTTCAGGAGACGCATATTCGGAGTCTTCTAAATTAAATTTATTCAAACAGTCCAAATATTCACCTACAAGATCTCTAGTAGGTTGAAACACGCGTATTGTTTAGCAAACAGGTTTTCTGAGGCCTTATTTTGATTTATTTGTATGCGTGCTTACTGTTCAGTTCGAAGCATTGTTCTATATTGAAAGTCTTTGGCATACATTTCAAGAACCTGCTCTAGGCAGAAGCGAAAACATTTTCTGGCTTCTCAATTTAGATATGCCAGGTTCGATTTCCGGTTGGGACGAGGATATTTTTGTTTAATTAGAATTATTCCCTATCCTCCGCGCATACGAAGGAATGAATCTGAATATGCTTACTAATTAAAATCAGTAAAAACCAACAGCACAAGCCTACAGTCAACGAATTAGTTGTTGTTAAAGTCAAAGGTACCGATATGGCCACAATGCAAATGAAACAGTAATAAAAAACCTTGCTATACAGAAAATAGAGCTTATATTATTTGCAGTTAAGTGTGCCGCAGCCAAATGTGATTAGAGACACTTAGATTTTGAGTTACACTGTGAAACTCCACCCACGTAGTATTAGTAGTATTAGAAACATCATGGTGTTAGAAATGGAAAATTTGAGAATAGAACAATTTTCGCCTAAATTCTACAGCCTTAGCAAAATGCAGAGCACCAACCATAAAACATTTTTCTTGTAATTTCTGTTAGAACAATGTTATTGAAAGAAGCCTCACTAATTGCTTGTAAGCGTATAGATAGAAACATATTCGAGGTGTAACTCAATCCATCGTCAGCTGAAGGTCGACTGTAAGCCATGGATCCTTCGTTTGTCGCCCATGAATGGAAAGGAATTTCCCTGCCATCTGGTGTAACCGGCATCCATTTAGGTCATCGTCTTCTGTTTTTTCTTTCAAGTGAAGTGCACGCCTTGTGCGACGAAGTTGGAAAACCATTTTCTTTGCTAACTCACCTCCTATAAGCTCCATCTTCAACCGACACTTTGAGGAAATTTCCCTCGCCTTGAACAAGAAACTAAGGAGCTATAACAGGTAGACAAAGACTTACTATACAAAAAGATCTGAAATGTTAGATTCACATGACTTTCTCCACCATCTATCGCTTATTAGTGGGTATACAAATTAGTCTTACGAAAGTATATTTTCCTATCCACTTCATTTTAATCGAGATAAACATTTTCGGAAACAACTGCATTACACATTTCGATATTGATACAAAGGAAATAGAGTTTATTTTAAATCAGGCATTTTACTTTTTCATTAAAAGAAATTTTAATTCCTTGAGTGAATGGTAAGTTTGTAGGGATTAATTAAATACAAATATAGAATTATGTATAGTTCTTGCTCAAAGTATAATAAAAACTTAATTAATTATATAACCCTTTAAATATGTAAAATCTTATCAAGGAAGATTTATTTACATTATTCGTATTAATTAACATCCTTATTTATATAAGGTATAATAACCTATTCGAGTACTTTAGAACTGGACGCTATACCTGGCTTTAAAATTCAAAATCGCAAGAAACAGCTGAAAATCGACAGGACTTGAAGCTGTAACGCTGTTCGGCAGTTTGAAGCTGTATTTATTTGCTGCTTTAGTGCAACATTCGATACCGGAATGTAGATGCCACCTTTTCCCGTTGTCTGAATATCTGATGTTGACTTTGATGCCGGCTGCTCCAATGGTTGAGCTATGAGTATTTCTCCTCTGGGTACCTATTGTGCATCTAATTTGAACTAATATTTGAGTTCTTGAAGTTAGTTGCCGACCGTTTAAAAAAAATAAATGGACTAATTCTGAATTATAGCACTCGAAACTATAATGCTTGAATTATTATACCTGCTAACCTCTGCAGGATCAATTTTACTGTTAGGGATAACTGTTTCCGCAATAAAAGAAACTAACGCATAACTCGCCGTGTGTCGCTTAAATGTTGACTGGAGGATCCATCACAGGAGCCGCGAAATGTTAATCATACAAACGCGATTCTGGGCGCTTAAAATCACACACTTTAGTACCGCTGCCGGTACCAGCGAGAGAGTAATTCATTGTGCACAATTTTGTGCACTAACGTCGATGCGTACCAGTCACGGTACCACAGAAGAGAGTAACCCTAGGATCTAGATGCAGGAGAATTTATTAATTTTAGCTTCACCTACTTTAGAACTACTCTTACCAACATCCTAACTTTTACATTGCCAAATCTCAAAACTCTTAGTATGCGAATGTGACATGTTACTAGAAGTTTAGCTAAAATTCTCAGAATTCCCGTCGCCTCTCTAATTTCCAGCATTGGCCTTAGTGCCTGTGTAACGTACTGAACTCAACTCTAAACTGTGTTCCCAGAAATTCTTAATCTAATGCGTTCGCTTCTTCTCAGATCACTAATGACTCGGCTAACCTGACTCCTAATTACCTCCATATTTTGAGACAAACTTTTCAATGTAAACTTGTTACATTATACACTGATTTACTATACCAAACCAATTTATTGCAATTATTTCTCTGTCTTACTGGTATTTCTTTATTCAACTGTTATATCTGCCCGTCAATAATTACGGTATGAGGCTTTAAAAGAATGACTAAGTATTGAACAATTCGAAATACTATTAACGGATATCTCGTTAATGACTGATGCCACAAAGAAAGTTATTTGAAATACATTGTGTTTTAAAGAGATGTAGAAAGTTTAGGTAGTACTTTCTCGTCTATCGCTTAGCTTCACCACTATGAGGAATTATATAAATTTCTTTCCGAATGAAGCGGTCATCACAAGCTATTCCCAGAAAACTCAAAATATACATTTTATTTTCCATGTAAACTTCTCTAATATATGGTATTTTAATAAAAATAGTTGGGCAATTTTTCAGAAAATAAAAAATTTCAAAAAGCGTTTCATTTAAGGGGAGTTTTGGGTTGGAGAATTTTCTTTAGCATATTCGTGACGCATCTCTGAAACATTTGGCATTTATCCGACTTTTCCTTTTTGAGTTATACTGTTCACAGGCACATACACACATTTTTTTAAAAATTCTTCTTTTGGATTCAGGTAGCCTCAAAACATGTATTTCCAGTGAAATCTAGATAAGGAGTTTTTGGGTGCAATCGGATACTTTCTAGATCTTATCTGTGTGATAGAGAAAGTAATAAACGATAATGGATAGAGAAAGTCAGTGATATCATATAACTCCTTTTTAGTGTAATGGAATTAATTTATTTTGCAAATATCAACTTGTAAACATCTTAAACGAAGCAGAACATTTGTTTAGTGGCTCCCAAATACTTTTTGCTTCGAGACAAAAACCGTTCAAACCAGTCTTAATCTGTTGTAGGTACACTACGTGATCAAAAGTATGCGGACACCTGGCTGAAAATGACGTACAAGTTAGTGGCGCCCTCCATCTGTAATGCTGGAAGTCAATATGGTGTTGGCCCACTCTTAGCCTTGATGACAGCATTCACTCTCGCAGGCATACTTTCAATCAGGTGCTGGAAGGTTTATTGGGGAATTGCAGCCCATTCTTCACGGAGTGCGGAACTGAGGAGAGGTATCGATGTAGGTCGGTGAGGCCTGGTACGAAGTCGGCGCTCCAAAACATCCCAAAGGTGTTCTATAGGATTCAAGCCAGGACTCTGTGCCAGTCCATTACAGAGATGTTATTGTCGTGTAACCACTCCGCCACAGCCCGTGCAGTATGAACAGGTGTTCGATCTTGTTGAGAGATGCAATCGCTCTCCCCGAATTGCTCTTCAACAGTGGGAAGCAAGAAGGTGGTAGGTCTGCGCTGTGATCCTGCAAAACAACAAGGGGTGCAAGCCTCCTCCAGAAAAAACACGACCACACCACCACCTCCGAATTTCACTGTTGGCACTACACACGCTGGAGATGACGTTCACCAGGCATTCGCCGTACCCACACCCTACCATCGGATCACCACATTGTGTATTGTGATTCCTCACTCCACACAACGTTTTTCCACTGTTAAATCGAGTAATGTTGACGCTCCTTACACCAAGCGAGGCGTCGTTTGGCATTTTCCTGCGTGATGTGTGGCTTATGAGCAGCCGCTCGACCATGGAATCCAAGGTTTCTCACCTCACGCCTAACTGTCATAGTACTTGGAGTGTATCCTAATGCAGTTTTGAATTCCTGTGTGATGGTCTGGATGAATGCCTGCCTATTACTCTTTACGACCCTCTTCAATTGTCAGCGGGCTCTGTCAGTCAACAGACGAGGTCTACCTGTACGTTTTTGTGCTGTACATGTTCCTTCACGTTTCCACTTCACTATCACATCAGAAACAGTGGACCTAGGGATGCTTAGGAGTGTGGAAATCTCGCGTACAGACACAAGTGGCACTCAATCACCTGACCACGTTCGAAGTCCGTGAGTTCCACGGTGCGTCCCATTCTGCTGTTTCACGATGTCTGACTACTGAGGTGGCGGATAATGAGTACCAGATAGTAGGTGGCAGTACAATGCAGTTAAGATGAAAAATGTATGTTTGTGGGAGTGTCCGGATACTTTTGATCACATAGTGTAGCTCAAATTTATACATATAATCTCTAAGAGGAAAGAGTATTTTCTTCATGCATATCACTGCGTGTTATTTCAAGTTAAAGTAGGGACCCCTTGAGGATTAGAAAGCACCAGCGAGTGTTACTTACGTCACTGAGCTGGATGCGAACACGCGGATTGGAAGCTTACGATGTAACTCGGAAAGGTTGGCAGCAACTCGCCAGGAGTTGCTGTTCCCGAAGGTGTAGTTACCGTATTTCACTTGCACACAACCCCCAGCCAGAGCAAGCAAACTTTTTTCAACATATTTGCATCGCCAACTGGCATGTCGATGAGTTTCGGAAAGCTCGGGCGTTTTAGAAATTTCTAATGTAGGTCACTGCCCAACCTTCAGTTGCACAAGTTATGAATTTTAAGTGAAACTGGCGGTAAATTCTCTATAGGGAAGTGTTGAGGATGCATGATATTCATTAATGAGGGTCAATATTCAAATATAATAAAATACAAGGGAATCCGTTTGGAATTTCATTGGTGGGTTGCCGATGTAATCCATTTTTAGACAGCTGGATCTAAAACTAGAACTTTTAACACAAAGCACACGGATTGAAAGCTGGGCTTGATCACACTAGTGCGATGAAATATTTATACCACTCCACTGTTGCCAACTTCGGTTTCAAGTCCTGTCACGTGGAATAACTGCCCTTTGTATTTGTACATGTTTAATAAACAACTTGGTTTGATTAGCTTTTACATTTCATTATTTATGTTTTGGTCGAATACACTATAATACGTTGATTACATGTGACGTAACTGAACCGTTATGACATCCATAACGCTTCAACCACTCGTTATGATCTTACTCGGTGACGCGCGTAGCTCCCCTATCGCTAGAACCAAATGAGCATTAACCCAACTTTAAGCATTCCATTGGGATCCACTCCTTAGATAAAAAATGAAATATGTGTATTTAAAATAAAAAAAATTCTTTTCATTGTAATTTTAATATTCTAAATACGCGATTTCATTTCCGTTTCTTTAACATTTGTTGCTTTCACGTTACCTGCAAGAAATAAAATACGACGTGGATTCAGTAGCACTGTCATCTATTGTACTACTCCCTAACAGGCTTATGGTCCTGCCACGAGTACTGGCATCCGATCCGCATTTAATTGCTGATATGTAAAATATGAAACGAGCTAACGCTCATTTTATAAATACACTCGCGTCTTAATTACTGTCATGTCGTGTTGTATAATACACTATTACATAATTGATTTCTGATGGCGTCGCGTTACTTGTTCACAATTCAAATAGTCATAATTTAATTTATCGCAATGCATTGTCCAATTAACCTGTTCCTTGTGTTGGCAGCCTTATACTTTCTTTATTCTGAAGGGCTATTCTCTTATCTATGACCTGAATAATCCATATTTAATGGCGGCAGATACGAATATGGATAAGAATTACAAGAGGTGGACGAAATTATGGAAGCTGGCGAGAGCGTAACGTTAGAACTGCTGCCGAAAGCGTAACGTTGGAACTGCTGCCGAAAACACCCAGAAACCAGTATGATATAGCATATAACAGCTTCAGTAACCGGTGTAAGGTAAAAACTGAAAGGGAATCAACAAAAGTCATCTCGTTAGGCGCACTTTCTCTTTGTTGTACATAGGCCTGGAATGAATACACTATTGTTATTTTGCAAATTTCAGGGATGTATGAAAAATAGTATATTCCAGACATGTTAAAATTGATGTTACTTTGCTCGTAGTATTGCTACAAGCAAAATAAAGGTTAATTTTAACACTTGTATCGTAAGTAACTATTATGCAACCCTAGCATTACAAATACTTGGTACTATGTTTAACATCGTGCGTAATTGGCTCATTACGGCACGCATGCCAATACTAGCAATGACGTACTTCCTTAGCAATGAGTTAACTCGGTATTCCAAGTAAGCGTGCATTAGGGAGAGAATGTAATGCCATTTTATAACATGCTTTTTCTATGAGCAACGAAGATGCAACAATCTCTGTACATTAATAAATATGGAATAATTAAGATCTGAATTCATAATTACCTACCATACTGTTCTGATAATAGGCTACATCACAGTCCATAACACCTGCTCACTTCCCTTCCAGGAAGGGAATGCATGCAAGTGCCTGTCTTGTTTATCGGATCAACATGCCAGGTAATAACAAATTAAATGCAGGGACAGAAGCTGACGTGTTATTTACGAACATATGAAGACGCCCTGACTATGTCAGCTATGTATATGGAATTATTTCATGATTTATTCTTTACAATTTATACTTAATGCTAAGATTGCACTAATCTTTGTGCACAACTCAGATATAATCTTAATGTTACACTCGTGAAATTATTTACTTGTTGCATAAATTATGTTACAAGAGCTTGAGAATCGTGTTTAATTCAGCTATATTGAACAGCAGTAACAACACCAAGATACATTTGAAGGATTCATTATTATTGTATTTTCTTTGGGGTATTAGAAATGGTATAAATAATTTAAAGGTGTTGTTCCACACTTAACAACTCATCAAGAAGCCCTTTTAATACAGGTAATTGGCATCTGGTTAGGATAATTCCATTCTTAAGCTCTCTTTTTTCCTATTCTTTTTATTTTATCTAACAGTACCTAGTATGCACAGCAGGTATTGCCTCCCACCAAAAATTTGGCATCGAGATTTCACCGGAAATACATTCTTTGAGTCTCCCTGAATGAATGAATAAATAAATAAAGCATTTATAAAAAATGTCTGAATGCCTGTGTGCGTCTGTGAACAACATAACTAAAAAATGCTCATAAAAATAAACTCATAAATTCTTGCTCTTTAAGTTCAGTAGCTTCCAAAGATAAAAGGATTTTCTATAAAAATCCTCCTGTCCTAAACTATCCTTTATATAAAACATTTCTCGACTTTTTTATTTTCTGAAAAATGGCTGTAACGATTTTGATTAAAACACCGTATATTAAAGATATTTACACGACAAATAAAATGTATCTTCAATTTCCTGTTAATAGCCTGTAAATCCCTCTTCGTTCGGGAGGAAATTTCTATAGTCTTGCACGAATGGTAAAAGCTAAGCTATAAACGAAAACGCACTACCCTTAAAACACACAATTTATTTCAAATCACCTTTTGTGGCATTAGCCATTTCCGAGATATTCGCTATTAATGGTGCGAATTCTTCAATACTTACTCATTCTTCTTAAAGTCCTGTCGATTTGGAATTGTTTCTTGCAGTGTCATGGCAAGCGTATGAAATTTTAAGGCCAGCATATGGAGTCCGGTTCTTAAACATTTAACTGTCTCTGTTCTCTTTGTACCTATTACGAAATGTGTAATGTAGCTATTTCCGGAAAGGCTTAATTTGTAGAGAAAGTCATGTGAATTGTAGTCCATCAGAACCCTTTTTACTTTCTCTACTACCCAAAAATTCGATACCGAAAATATATGTTTTGAGGCCCCCTGATTCCAAAAAAAGCATTTTTGGAAATATGTCCGTGTGTGTCTGTCTGTACGTCTGTGAACAGCATAACTCAGAAACGAACAGTCGGATAAACACCAAACTTGGTATTTAGGTTCAGTATCTTCCAGAGATGCGAAACGAAGGTTTCAAGAAAATCCCCCTGCCCCAGATTATCCTTTACATGGAACTATTTTTACAAAGCTTCTTCTCCATATGCTTCATGTTAATCGAGATATCGAGATGTTAATCTTATTGCTAATTTTCTTGTAGATGCAAGGAGAATTGCTAGGCTTTAAGCGATAGTCAAATATTTTAAGAGCTGGTTGCTATGTGGCTTATTCCATTCTCTTTGCATTACCAGGACAAAAAGAAAAAGAATAACGAATTCCCATTTAGAAAAAGTATAAGTATTGGAAAATTTAAGGGAATAATAACAAGCAATATCTCGAAAATGGTTCACACAACAACAAAAATGTATATGACATAAATTATGTATTTTAACGCGATCTACATTTTTGTGTAGTAAAATGTTGTCAATCTGTTATGGTTTAACAGTTATGGAAAAGTCGTTCACAATGAAGGATAATTTTGGAGGCATTCCCAGAAAATTCAAGGCATACATTTTATTTATCATAAAAGTATCTTAAATATATGATATGTTAATCAAAATCGATACAGCCATTTTTGAGAAAATTAAAATTTTCGAAAAGTGTTCCATGTAAAGGGTAATCTGGGGTGGGGGATTTTCTTGTAAACCTTCGTGTCAAATGTCTGGAAGATACTGAATCCAAATACCAAGTTTGGTGTTTATCCGACTGTTCATTTCTGAGTTATGCTGTTCACAGACTGACACACATACGGACACGTTTGCAAAAAAAAATTGGATTCAGGGGGCCTCAAAACATATATTTCCGGTGAAATCTCGGTATCAAATTTTTGGGTGGAATAGAATACTTCCCCTACTTACTATACGTAGTAGAGAAAGTAAAAATAGTGAGTATATTACGTAACGTACTTGCAAGGCCGGTTTAAATATAGTCAATGCGCAAGGTGCCACAATTTCTTTAAACAAAATTAACTAAAATGGTTAAATGCCGGACCCATTATAGAAAGCATTCCCCCGGAGTAATAATCTTTGTACTACCAATGGTTAAAGGAAATGAAATACGTACTTCAAGCAGCTTTAAACAAACTTAATATATATTCACATTCAGATGCAGAAAGAGTACTAAACTACAATTGAAACACATAACATTCTGCTTTGTCGTTCTCACACAATATTTGCCATTTTAAACAGAATTTAACACGTGGTGATACTCCAATATAAACTCGCTTCGATTAGATTTAAGTGCCGCTCCACACACTAAAATGAATTTAGAAATATACTTACGCTGAAAAGTATGTATATAATTTAGACAAGGCCGAAAGGTTTGGAGATGGCCGCTTCTAAACACGAAGCTCAAGAAAGTCCTTCTTCGCTGGTAGTCGACAACAAAGTCTGTTACAACTCTTCTTCGTCGGAGTGCATCGCTCATACACAGCCACTCCTACGACGCCAACGCCACCTCCAGCTCCGGCCATCACCGACAACACCCTACGAGATGCGGTCCAGGATCTCCACACGGAGGTCCTCAACATCGGATCCCGCACCTCTCAACAGGAAGAACTCATCACATCACTCACCACTGCCGTCAACTCCGCCAACTCTGATCATCTCCGCCGACTCGCCGCCATTGAATCTGGACTGCAAGATCTACACGCCATCACCGCCGCCTTCTCATCCACAGTCAACACATCACCACCAGCTGCCTGCAGCGATTAGACGACACCAACTCCGCAATCAGTGACCTGCACGAAGTCATCGCCAGTCTACCACCTACACCAGCACCGACAGCTCCGACAGACTGCCTGGAGGAGATTAGGCAGACGATCTCAGGTCTAGCCGACATAGTGAAGACCCTGCACACTACGATGGCCGGGTGGACTTCTGTACTCACTTGCCTGAAGAGTGGGCAGGAACGATTGAACATCTACAATCAATAGAACACACTGTCCTCTTTCCGAATACAAGATTCAACTACCCTGGCCAGAACTGAGCGCACCTCTCGAGGGGCACTCATCAACACTGAAATTCAATGCAATAAAGACAAATAAAGTTCCTTACCCAATCCCGTCACTCCCCGGGGGACAGTCAGGGCCTTGGTCATGGCTGTTTCCCGGTTATTTCCTTCACCCGCTGCCAGCGAAATAAGTTGGCAGTTTACCTTCCGCACTATCGGGGGTGCTTAGCGGAACCCCACCACCGTTCCTCACTTCTCCCTTCAGGTTCCTCTCCATAAATTTTCTTTCCTACACCCGTCGCAATCTGGCGAGCGCTGTAGGTACCTGGTGAAAGAACAGCCATAATTGCCTCAATTATGTATCGCCTATATTATGTATCAGAATTGATTATGAATATTATAAATCAGTATGAAATATCTATGTCTCAGTAGCTTCTAAAAGCCTTTAATATTTTAAAAACGTATTCATACTTCCTCATATTTTTAGCTGTTTCAAACGTTAAATATTTTAATTGAAATATTTTGTACATTGAACTTTCTCATCCGTTAACAGCTCTGTAATTATAGTCATTATCGAAAGGGAACTTTCTGTAATTTTAAATGGATGACAGGGACATCTTGAAGAAATGTTTTGATCCCTCTGGAAATAAATATACCATTTGTACCAGCGTTTGTTTTTGTCTGCAAGGATCGCAAATGTATAAATAAGAGCATATTTTTCAGGAAGGCTTAAGAAAGTCCAAGCAAACTCCAACAACATTGAAGAATTATAAAGCAGAAGTGAAATATAACAATATTACATGTCCTACAATGCTAAATGCAGCTCAATGTAAGTTCCAGGCTTTCAAAAGACGTTTCAATATTTAGAACACTAACAATCGCAATTCTTCTTTCTATATATCTGCTTTCTAAGTTATAACCTTCCTTTGAAAGTGTGGCATTTATTGTATTATTTATTTAATAGCTCCAAATTTTCTTAAGCTTCTAGTGAGTTTCAAAGGTGTTCACTACATTCATCTTCAAGATAAACTGGCTATAAGTCGGAGAAAGCTTATGAGTTATTACGCCTTCATGAAATTGTCGTCATCTGTGATCTAGAGGTAATATGAGTTCTAGTTACCGAGATCGCGAGTTCAAACCCGGCGGAGGAGGATGGATTTTTTTCGAGCGTAAAAATCCTTAGTATGGTTTTCTTCGGAAGGGAAGTAAAACCGGTGTCGTAGATTTACGGCACGTAAAAGAACCCCAACCCTGATAAAGAAGCCTCTGAGCAAATGTCCGGTATTTGTCGCCCAATTTAGAATGGGACGCTAAGAACCATAACAGTTAAAACCGTCCATAAATAAAACTGAATTTATTATAGTCATTAAAGCTTCAGCTCTTGTTCATTTTATGTTTTCAAAGCAATTGTCTTCTATTAGTGTTCTAAGATAATTTGTAAATCCCATGCATAAATACATTGTGCTCACTTGAGTTACTCTTTTGTGGAATATCTCCTTCCAGGCAATTTAAAAATCATAAATATTTTCTGAAAACCAACATCATATTTGGAAAAATTTTCTTTTTTAGTCTGGGTTGATTACAAATTATGCTTTTTTGTAAATTTAGCAAGCTAAGGTGTTGGATGCTTTCAAATAAATTATGAATTGTGTTGTTATATAACGGGTACTTTAAAATAAAGTACGAAAAATAAATATTCCTTGGAGTACTTTTCTACTAGGTAATAATGGTGGTCGAAAATTTGTCTTAGTTCAGCATAACTTTATTAGAACCTCGTCACAGACTCACACAGACATCTGGGAAACGTGTAACTATTTCTGCAGTTAAGTTTTTCTGAATGAGCTGTGATTATTCCCTTAGGGGACATGGGGCAGCAGTACGAAAGCTTCCTGAAGGGAATAATAATGAGTCGTCTGTTTTGACTATCACATAACTTGCAGATTCATCACTGTTTCCTTTCAACTATTCTGTGACAAACATCTGACTTCCGGACCAGTAGTATCAATTCCCATCCCGTGAAACCCGGATACCATAACGTAATTTCTTCTACCATGGAATCTTGACCATAGAAAAAAATGTATCCTAGAAACTGTATGGATTGGAGGCGAGCTTCTGTTATGAAGATCATCTGAAGATGAGGATTCAATTTATTGTGAAAACTGTGTGCAAAGAAAGCTAAACTTATACAATGGAATAAAAAATTCTGATGTGTTACACTCACATGACTTACTCTACTCTTGCACAAAATGTTTTTACAAACGCTTATCCTCATCTACTTCATGTTACTCGAGATAAACATTTGCAGAAGCTATCTGATTGCTAAATTTCTTGTACGTGCAAGGGCAATATGGTAGGCTTTAAGCAATAGTCAAATCTTTTAAGAGCTGGTTGCTGGTGGAGCATTTCATTCTATTAGCATGTACAGGATATGTTTCTAAAAATCTGATGTGTTACACTCACATGACTTTCTCTACTCTTGTACAAACTAGTTTTACAAACGCTTATTCTCCATATGCTTCATGTTAATTGAGATATCGAGATGTTAATCTTATTGCTAATTTTCTTGTAGATGCAAAGGGCATTTGTAGGCTTTAAACTATAGTCAAATACTTTAAGAGGTGGTTGCTATGTGGAGTATTCCATTTTCTTTGCATTATCAGGACAAAAAAATGAATAACGAATTTCACAAAGAGTTTAAGTAATTGAAAATGTAAGGGAATAACAAGCCGTATCTCGAAAATGGTTCACCCATCAAAAAAATGTATATGACATAAACTTTATATGTTAACGCGATCTATATTTTTTGTGTAGTAAAATTTTGTCTATCTCTTATGGTTTACCAGTTATGCAAAAGTCGTTCACAATGAATACTTTTGGAGACATTCCCAGAAAATTCGAGATATACGTTTTATTTGTCATGAAAATATCTTATGATATCTTAAGCAACATCGTTAAGAGCCGTATTTGAGAAAATTAAAATTTTCGAAAAATGTTCCATTTAAAGGGTAATCTGGGGTAAGGGGAGTTTCTTGAAAACCTTCGTGTCGCATCTCTGGAAGATACTGAACCTTAATACCAAGTTTGGTGTTTATCCAACTGTTCGTTTCTGAGTTATGCTGTTCACAGACACACACACAGACATGTTTCCAAAATTTTTTTTTTGGATTCAGGGGGTCTCAAAACATATATTTCCGGTGAAATATAGGTATAGAATTTTTGGCTGGAATACAATACTTCTCCTACTTACTATACGTAGTAGAGAAAGTAAAAAACGAATAACGAATTCCCATTTGAGAAAAAGTATAAGTATTGGAAAATTCAAATAAATAACAAAGAATATCTCGGAAATGGTTCACTCCACGCAAAAAAATATATATGACATAACTTGCGTGTTTTTGTGAAATCTGCATTTTTGGTGTAGAAAAACTCTGTGTATCTCTTACAGTTTACCAGTTATGAAAATGCCATTCAGAATGAAGAGGACTTTTGGGGACATACCCAGAAAATTCAAGATATAACGTTTATTGTCATGAAAATATCTTAAATATACAATATTTTAATCAATATCGTTAGAGCTATATTTGAAAAAAACAAATTTTTCGAAAAATGTCACATATAAAGGGTTGTCTGCGTTGATGGATTTTGTTGAAAATCTTCATGTCGCAACTTTGAAAGATACTGAACGTAAATAACAAGTTTGGTATTTATCGGACTTCTCGTTTTTTGAGTTATGCTATTCGCAGAAACAAAGACACACACACGGACCCTTTTATAAAAATATTTTTTTTATTCAGGGGGGCTAAAAACATGAATTTCCGGTGAAATCCCGGTATGGAATTTTTGGGTTGAATGCAATACTTCCCCTACTTACTGTACGTAGCAGAGAAAGTAGTAGTTTTGATACCACTGAGATTTTCTTGATTTATTTTATTTATAAGGGGATAGCTTGCTGTTACATATACGAGGTATTAAAATTGGGAACCGTGATAAATGCCCCTATAAAACGCACCAAAGGATAAAAGTGTCGGTTACATTATTGAACACAGAATCTCAGAAGTCTGTTGCGGACCCCTCGAGGGCTGTTTTATTTTTTCATAACCGTTAAGATTACACCGCTTTATTTTGTAGCTTATGGTGCTTCGTAATAAACTCCAAGGAAAACACAACCTCTGCAGCTGTGCACATTGACTTTACTACTGCAGAACTTTGTGTGTACTGCAAACAACGATATTCTCTTACTTTCTTAACAACCACAGATGCTAAACTGGAAAATGCTCCTTATTACTTTCTCTACCACGTAGAGAAGGCATTGCATTCCACCCAAAAATTCGATACCTAGATACGTATTTTAAGGTGGTAAATACAAATAAGGTATTTAGAAAAGGCTTCCTGCGCCTCCAAGGTCCTAATTAAAATACTATTTGTTAAAGATACATATTTACATGACAAATAGAATGTATTTGAATTTTTGGGAATACCTTTAAAGTTCTCTTCATTCAGAGGAATTTTGTATAATCTTGTATAACTGGTAAACGTTAAACGATAGACGAAAATGTGCGACACAAAAGATGTAAGTCTGTTTAAAATACACACATTATTTCAAATATCTTTTTTGTGCCATCAGCCATTTCCGCGATATCCGTTATTAACGCTTCGAATTGTTCATCAGATGCCCATTTTTTTAAAGTTCTTTCAACATTCAGTTGTTTCTCGCAATTTCATGGAAATGGTATAGAATTTAAGGCCAGCGTATAGCGTCCAGTTATTAAACATTTGACTATCGCTCTTCTTTTTGTATTTATAACGAAATGTGTAATGTAGCTATTTCTGCAACAGTTTATTTGGATTAACATGTAGCAGATATAAAAATAAGCTTTAGTAAGACTATTTCGTATACCCACTAATAAACAATAAAGGGTAGAGGAAGTCATGTGAATGTATCACATCAGATTTGTACGGCCTCTATTATATATAGTAAGTAGGGGAACTATTGTATTCTACCCAAACTTTCCATGTCGAGATTTGAGCGTAAATATATGTTTAAGGCACCTTAATCCATAAAAAAGTATTTTCAGAAAAAGGTCCGCGCGCGCGTGCGTGTGTGTGTGTGTGTGTGTGTGTGTGTGTGTGTGTGTGTGTGTGTAGTATGTGAACAGCATAATCCAAAAACGAAAGTGGGACAAGTACTAAACTTAGTGCCTAATTTCAATTCCTTTCAAGGATGCGACATGAATATTTTCAAGAAAATCCCCCCACTCCAAATACCCTTTACATGGAATATTATTCTAAAATTTTTATTTTCTAAAAACGGATCTAACAATTTCGATTCAAATATCATAAAATATTGATATTTACATGACGGATAAAGTTTATATGTTGAACTTTCTGGAATAGCCTTTGAAGTCCTCTTCATTTGGAAGGGATTTTGTATAATCTCATATAACAGGTAAGGTTTAAGCGATAGACGTAAAATATTACACAAAAATGAAGATCTCTTTAAAACACATAATTCATTTCAAATACGTTTCTTGTGGAGTCAGCCATTTCCGATATATTTGTTATTAATTGTTCAAATTGTTCATATCTTGGTCATTCTTTAAAGTCTTTTCAGCATTCAGTTGTTTTCCTTATTGCGTGGAAACAATATGGAATTCTATGTCTAGGGTATAGCATCCAGCTCTTAAATATTTGACTATCATTAGCCTTGTTTGTATTCATAAGGAAGTGTGTAATAGCTATTTCCGCAAAGGTTTATTTGGATTAAAGCGTAGCGGATATAAAAATAAGTTTAATAAGAATAGTTTGTATACTCACTAATAAACGTTAGAGAGAAGAGAAAGTCATGTCAATGTATCACATATTTTGTAACATTTCTTTGAGGAAAGATGAACTTATATTTTGTGGATTAAGATAATTTCTTTTGCGTAAACGGAACACAAGCCAGGAAGCAAAAACCCCCCCCAAGCTGGAGGACCAGGGAAATCTCTTATAGGGCCCCCTACTGAAATGAAATTTCTAAGAGCGTAAATACGAGACACAGCATTGGATAAAATCAGAAACAAAAAATCTGATGTGTTACACTCACATGACTTTCTCTACTCTTGTACAATCTAATTTTATAAACGCTTATTCTCCATATGCTTCATGTTAATCGAGATATCGAGATGTCAATCTTATTGGTAATTTTCTTGTAGATGCAAGGGAAATATGGTAGCTTTTAAGCGATAGTCAAATATTTTAACGCTGGTTGCTATGTGGCGCATTCCATTCTCTTTGCATGTCCAGGACATAAAAAATATGAATAACGAATTTGAGAAAAAGTATAAGTATTGTAAAATTTAAGGAAATAACAAGCAATATCTCGAAAACGGTTCACTCAACAAAAGAAATGTATATGACATAAGTTGTGTATTTTAACGCGATCTACATTTTTTGTGTAGTAAAATTTTGTCTATCTCTTTTGGTTTACCTGTTATGCAAAAGTCGTTCACAATGAAGAATACTTTTGGAGACATTCCCAGAAAATTCAAGATATACATTTCATTTCTCATGACATTATCTTAAACATATGATATCTTCATAAAAATCGTTAGAGCCATTTTTGAGAAAATTAAAATTTTCGAAAAATGTTCCATGTCAAGGGTAGTCTGGGGTGGGGGGATTTTCTTGAAAACCTTCGTGTCGCATCTCTGGAAGATACTGAGCCTAAATACCAAGTTTGGTGCTTATCCGACCGTTCTTTTTTGAGTTATGCTGTTCACAGACACACACACACACACACACACACGGACATGTTTCCAAAAATGCTTTTTTTGGATTCAGGAGGTCTCAAAACATATATTTCCGGTGAAATCTCGGTATCGAATTTTTGGGTGGAATGCAATACTTCCCCTACTTACTATACGTAGTAGAGAAAGTAAAAATATGGGGAAAATTAATTATATCTGCAACACAACATAAAATGATAGAATACAGGAGAAATTGGGAAGCACATCTGCAGATAATGGGCTACTCGAAGATTCCAACAAGGATGCTGTACTACAGACCTACAGGCAGAAGAGATTCGGTAAGACATAGACTAAGATGGATAGAAGAAAAATGAAAATAAACTTGTTCGTATTGGAGATACAACATATAATATAGGATGTTCATAAATTACAAATAGAAACTCCTAGAACTTGTAGTGTGAACTAAGTTGTTGTTTTTTAACAAATCAATGTCCAGAAACGTTAACATTTTCCTACTAGAGGCTCCAGAACCGAGCGAGATGGCCCCGCGGTAACGTGTGGGGAATTGCATTCGGGAATTAACGTCTCGCCGGCAACTCTGACCCTGTTTTATTTTCTGGTTTTCCCAGGGTGGGAGGCGAATATTGGGGTGACTCCTTTTCTATCACCCGTTCATTATTTCCTTTCATTTGTTTTATTTTCATGTGTTTGAGGGCTGTAGAACCAGACGAGGGCAATCGGTGGGTTGCGGCGCTGTGTAAGAATACTCCCTAGTGCTTGCATGGGCAACTGGTGCTCCTTCCTGGGGGAGGATTCGTTCTGGAACCCCTGAATTGATGATAATGCTGGTGGTCTAACGTCGGCGTCAGGATTAGTGTTATTCTGGAATCGTTAGAGACCCCGTCCTTCAAGTGCGAATCGTCTTCCTGTGGTCTCATTAGAGTCTCCCTTTCATCCCTTCCTCCCAATGGTCACGTGAATCACAATGAGCCTACAATGCCTACATACGGTACTGATCTCCACTCGCTAATACTGGTCCTAAACCTAGAGGTTCCAGTTAAATTTTTCAATATCCAATTTCATTTGCGTAAAACAGCGAAAGTAATTTAGTGTAATCTTAGACGTCCATCGACGTCTCTCAAGACTTTCTCTCAGTTCATTATCGTATAGGTATAGTCGTGGACAGAACATAGCGGCCTTTCTCAATAACCTACTAAGTTCCATTCTGCTGGCCACACACCAAGGATTACAATGTGTGTCGTAGTTGGCACTCCTATTTTGCCATCAACTACTCTAGGCGTTTTTGCGAATTTTCTTGCTCTGTAGGCTAATATAGCTCATTTGTATTTCAGTATAGTTTTAAAATGGTATGGATATAATCCTAAGAAGGGTGACGATCATGATGGTATTAGTAATAATAAATAATAATTGTGATAATCTTCGATTATAGGCAAATTACTGATGAGCAACAGTCAGCTCAAATTGCATTTGTGTGGTTTTATGATTATGATGATTATTGTTATTAGTATTAGTAGTATTGTTGTTATTATTATTACTACTTATACGCTTTCCATATCTGTACCGAGTGCTATGAAACTTCCTATAAGGCACACCTTGCGTCACAATTAGAGAACGGTATTTATCTGAATACTTCCCCAAAAGAGTTATAAATTGGCTTAAATAAAATATTTCGATTACTATTGGATAAAAAAGGTGATAAGCATAATTTGTCCGGCTGAGTTTGTTATTTAAAAATGTAAATTCTCAATTAATTACACCATAAGTCGGAGCGATGAAGGACCGGAATTTTTATCCTTCTTGATTTGTGACTCCAGGTTCTAACTGTCACTTAATAACTTGATATACTTGCAATTTTCCATGTCACTTCATTAATATAAACTAGTTCAGTTTTCTCTGCCACTATGAAATACCACGACGTAGCCGCTTCTTCGGCCTACTTCACTCTTTGGGAGAGTCGAACGCAAAACGTCTCTAATCTCTTGCAATAGCAGCACTCAGCACGTCGCAGTCGTCACAAACTCGCTCGGAGAACATGACTTTTTGTCGCACCAGAAACCTACTCACTAACAGACTCACTAGCCAGAGCGCTCGCTTATATAGCCGTTGGAAATTTCCACAGAACATTCTAGCGTGTTCTTGAAGTAGGGAGAAGAGATATTTCCAGAATATCCTGGTTTAGGTGAGAGCGCTACATATCTCTGTTTATATCTCACACTTGCTGGCCGATGGGCACCAAACTCACGATAAGCTTGAGCCACAACCGCTGCATCACAATGTCATGTTCGAGGTATATTTCGACTTAATCACGGCCCAAATATAAAATACATATTCGCTACCATCAATATATCCGCACATAAGAGCACACAGAGAGGTGAGAGAATATAAAATTTCTGGATCTGACAACCGCGTTTGTTGGAGTCCGGCGGTGTTTGGCACCAAAACAACTGCTTGGTGTCAAAAAAAGTTACGAGTGCAATGGGAAGGCCGCTTCCTTCTCCTAGGTAAACAAGTTCCTATGTGCCATCATTAGGGATAGGAATAGAGACGCATGAAGTCAGGACAGCAGGTGAAACCGTTTCAATGGGCTACAGGATGGGAACCAAGACGTATGAAGTCGGGACGACAGGTCAAAACGGTTTTTTATTGGCAGGAAGGCACGTGCTACACCTCGCGACCGGATAATATTCCGATGCCTCTCTCTTGTAATGCAAAAGTAGCATAACTACCTGTCTCGATTCCCATCTTTAGACTATCCATGACTACACATCTGGAGTTAGTGCGCCATTGCTTACTTGAAAGATGAGTCTGACCAGATGCGGGGGTAAGGTTCATCTGTGCGCTTCTAGCGCTTTTACCGCACATCCAGAGTGCAGTTTCCCGTGTTGCTTCTAAAACCTTGGGGTATTATAAAGTTGCGGCGCATGTTATTTCGACCTTTAGGGTAATAAGTTTGTGTTCTATTTTGCTGACGATGACGCCACCTGGTAGCGTTAGTTTATTGCAGCCGTAAGCTATGAGAACTCTTCTCATCCCAGATGTGGTCGCGAGGAGGCGGATCGGATTCAGTAATAATATCGCTAAAATAATGGCTAAATAATATCGCTCTGAATATATATGTACCTTTACTTTTAGTTTTATTTTTAAACTTTACAACATGCCTGCTCTTAATACCACCACGGAATACGATGTTGATTTTACTAGGCGAAGCTAAAACAGACCATTTTGTTTTCTCATTTCTACGAGAGTCGTCCAATAAGTAAGTTTCCTTATTTTATAAAAACCATTACACACAATTCATCATGTCTAATTAATTTTATTTATTTTGTACAATCCTTCCGTTACTTTTCTATGTAGTCCATATGTTTTTGCAAGCATTTTTAGGGACGTGACACAAGTTTTTTCAAGCCAGTGTTGTACCAGGTCGGATCCTATGCTTGTAACCAGCTTTTCACTGATTTGACTTCATCATTGGTGTTAAAAAAGCTTACCTTTCAGTTGGAGGAACATGTGAAAATCACTTTGAGCAAGCTCTGGTGAGTACGGAGGATACGAGAAAACTTCCAAGTTGAATCTTCACCCGGCAGAGCTCAGAAGATCCAACTGGGAAGTTTCCTCGTATCCTCCATATTCACCAGATCTTTTCCCAAGTGATTTTCGCATGTTCCCCTGACTCAAAGGTCATCTTGGAGGTAAGCACTTTAACACCGGCTGGCAGCCAGAAGTCAGGTCCTGTGCTCGTAACCAGCTGTTCACTTTTGATTCATCTTCGTCACGGTGTTAAAGTATCCTCCGTATTCACCAGAGCTTGCCCCAAGTGATTTTCACATGTTCCTCCAACTCAAAGGTAAGCACTTTTCACACCGATGATGAAGTCAAATCAGTGAAAAGCTGGTTGCGAGCACAGGATCCGACCTGGTATAACACTGACTTGGAAAAATTTATGTAACATCCCCAAAAATGCTTGGAAAAACATGCCGACTATATAGAAAAGTAACAGGAGGATTGTACAATATAAATAAAATAATTCAACATGATCAATTGTGTGTAATGTTTTTTTATAAAATAGGAAATCTTACTTATTAGACGCCCCTCGTATGTCCAATGTTTATTCAGCATGGCAACGCATTTTGGCGGTCGTGAATATTATACTAACAATTCAGACATTTGAAAATCGCTCTGCATTTACTTTTAACAAATATTCTATTTATATTATTTAAAGCTGTTTTACATTAACATTGAGTTAAATTCTATAGAAAGAATAACTAGTTAAATTTTAAATTCAAATTCAGTGTATGAACATTCACATATTTAGCATAACACTCTAAAACAAAATAAATAGGATATAGCTATTGTACAAGGTTTCTTTAATTATTTCTATTTCTTTTATTTCTCAAATTATCCGTCTCAACCTGAGTATCAGGTCTAAACTAAAGCGTTATGTTATAATTAAAGACGGGCAAAATATGAAGCGAAATTTGTAAACTGTAGTTTTTGTGCCCAAATTTGAAAACGAAAAGAGAAAGCTCTAAAATATTATGAAATGTGTATTTTAAAGCAAAACACTTTAAGGGTTTGGAGCAGGCTGTTCACTTTATTAGTTAAAGTATAGGCTTTGTAAATTTTTGTTCGTGTTTATTAATGAAATGTTAAATGAAATACAATAAATCATTTGGAGATTATAGGTATTAACAAGTGCAAAATCCTTAAACTTAGAAAACATAAATAAATAAAAAGAAATTACTTGTGGCTTTTTCCTTGCTTTTACAATATTTTAGTAAACGCATCGGTTCGTGAAAATAAAACTCTTCAAGAATAGACTACGTTTAATTTTGCACATGACGTCACATAAAGGAAATGCTACATCTTCTCAAGTGTACCTAAGTTTTGCAAAGGGTGATGAAAGTTTTTTCAGTCACATATTCTGGAAAGAGTGGCTGGATTTTCTAAATATTTTCTAGCAAACTGGCCGAATACAATATGCGGAATGCTTGGTTCATTGTTAATGGAAATTATTTTAAAAGAAAAAAATTGTAAATCTGACAAGAAAAGAAGTAATATAAGATTTTTATAAAATCTGTAAATTTTACCAAAACATTACGGAAAATGAAATTTTTCTTACCTGAGTTGAATTCCACACACTTCAAAACGTAAATAACTTGTTAACATAAGATAGCAGGCCTGGTTTAGAAAGTTGTGAAGTTTCATATTTTACCTCCTATATTTAAAAGAGGATATGTTTGACTTAAAAGAAACCAGAAGAAGTATCGTTTCAGAATTGTCATGCATAACATGATACTAGTGGGTGCAGGGTCATTGACGCCAAAACTGCGCACGTATTAAAAAAGAATCTGATGTGACACATTCACATGACTTTCTCCACTCTCTATCTTTATAGTGGGTATACAAATTATTCTTAATGAAGTTTATCTTTCTATCTACTGCATTTTAATCCAAATAAACATCTGCAGAAATAGCTACATTACACATTTCGTTATAGATACAAAGAAAACAGCGATAGTCAAATGTTTAAGAACTGGACGCTATACGTTGGCCTTAAAATTCCTTACTGTTTCCATGCAATCGCGAGAAACAGTTAAACTATGTTAGAGGACTTAAAGAGAATCACCAAGAAATGAACAATTCGAACCTATAATAACGAATATCTCAGAAATGCCTTATGTCACAAAACTCTTATTTAAAATAAATTCTATATTTTAAAGAGATATACATTTTATGTGTAGTACGCTTTCGCCTATCGCTTAAAATTCGTCAGTTATACAATATTATACAAAGTTTCTTCTGAATGAAGTGGACTTCATAGGCTATACCCAGAAAATTCAAAATATACGCTTTAATTGTCATGTAAATATCTTTAATATGTTGATTTCAATCAAACCCCTTAGAGCCATTTTTTAGATAATAAAAGATTTCGAAAAATATTCCATGTAAAGTTAAGTTTGGGGTTGGGGGATTTTCTTGAAAACTTTGCGTAACAACTTTGGAAGGTACTGCACGTAAATACTAAGTTTTATTGAATGCATCCGACTTTTCGTTTTTGACTGATGCAATTCACAGACATACATACACGGATCTTTTTTTTTTTTTAAATGCTTTTTTGGGGATTCAGGGGGCCTCAAAATATGTATTTCCAATCACATCTCGGTATCGAATTTTTAATGCAATACAATACTGTAGCGTGTGTGTGTGGATTGTCACGTCGGACACATTATTGCTCTGTAGCATGACATTGTTGAAATAATCATTTTGATTGGGAGTTTGAATTTCCGGTTTGTGTATGTAGCGTGCGTGGTCCGCGTGTGTGTGGAGCATCTCCCTGCATGTAACCTTTTGTGTACAATGTAGTGGCACCATATCAGTTATAATAAACCAAGGTAATGTGTTAAATGTGTATTTCGTTATGAATATCCCACGCCTGCTTTAAATTTGTGCAGCTAAGTTCCTGGTCCTCTTGTTTGCTTCTGACGTCCCCCAATGTTTATGCCGGGGTAACTAAATTTAATATCTTGCTGCAAAACCTTGTGGCCTCACCCCGGTGTTTAAAAATACCTTCTACACCTACTAAGCACAAGTAAGTGGTAGAGAAAGTAATAATCGGATTGGAGACGCATGCCATTCAAAATGTAAATTTAAGTAGAACTTAGTGGTGGACCTATTTTTATAGTTGTAGTCTGGAGCAACTGCTTTTAAATTCATTAAGTTGAGGTATTGCCTAAAAGTTAGGGTTTTACTGCTTAAAGAATTATTGTGAACATTTCGTGAGTTTGATAATAACGTTGATTTTATTTAGTAACATTTAAGCTTGGATTTAAATACCTGTAGACCAAGCGAGATGGCTCTGCGGTAACGTGTGCGACTCGCATTCGGGAGACCCAGGGGTCGATTCCCGGTGGTCGCGCACTCTGGCGATGGGTTTTTCGTGTTTTTTCTGATTGACATAGGCAAATGGAGTGGTGTATTCAACATTTCTTCTCTCTCCCATTTTCTCTCATTTCGTTTCCCTATCATGTTTCAGATTGACTCTGGGGTTGTGGTTCGGTCGGTGTCGGGCAGATGACGCAGAGGTCTGCGATTTGCAACTTCTTCTCGGCACCGCTAGACGGAGGCCTATCGAGCCTCCACCACTGGGTCGTGTTTTCTCGGCCCCACTAGAGGGACTTCTCCGAGCGATCCTTCTGTGGAACTGTTACGGATCTCTGTCGACTTGCGCCGGCTTGCTCTACAACCCACAAGTCTCCTCGGTTCCCTCGCCTCATCCGTTCCTCCTGAGGGTGTACGCAAAAAAGGTCCATTGGGGCTCGAGGTGTATGAGTCCCTTCCGTTGACTACTTCTATACTATGCTAAATACCTGTAGAGTTATTATTACTTTCTCTAACAGCTACTACAATAGGTGGAGGAAGTATTACATTCCACCCAAAAATTCTGTATGGAGATGCAACTGTAAATACACGTTTTGAGGTCACATGAATACAAAGAAGCTTTCTTAGAAAAAGTTACGTTTATGAATGTGTGTCTGTGAACAGCATTACTCAAAAACGAAAAATGGTTAAGTACCAAACTTGATATATAAGTTGAGCATCTTCCAAGGATGCGATAAGATGATTTTCAAAAAAAATTCCCCTACCCCAAAATATCCTTTTATGTGGATACTTGCTCCTTATTTTTGATTTTATAAAAATGGCTCTAATGATTTTAACTAGAATACCATATATTTAAGACATTTGCATGAGAATTAAAACGCAAATCCTGAATTTTCTGCCAATAGTCTACCATGACGTCTTTATTTTGAATTACTTCTGTATAATCTGTAAACCCTAAGGGATGGATAAAATCTTACAACACAAAAAAAATGTTACCTTATTACAGCTAACAATTTTGTCATTGTCATTGGACTGAATGTTTAAATACTTATGATTTTCTCAAGCGGTGAGTCGCTCTTCGTTTTTACTTCCTCTACTACGTATAGTAAGCAGGGGAAGTATTGTATTCCACCCAAAAATTCAATACCGAGTTTACACCGGAAATATATGTTTTAAGACCTCCTGAATCCAAAAAAAGCATTTTTGGAAACATGTCCGTGTGTGTGTCTGTGTGTCTGTGAACAGCATAACTCAGAAACGAACAGTCGGATAAACACCAAACTTGGTATTTAGGTTCAGCATCTTCCAGAGATGCGACACGAAGGTTTTCAAGAAAATCCCCCGCCCCAGATTACCCTTTACATGGAACATTTTTCGAAAAGTTTAATTTTATCAAAATTGGCTCTAACGATTTTTATTAAAATATCATATGTTTAAGATATTTTCATGACAAATGAAATGTATATCACGAATTTTCTGGGAATGTCTCCAAACGTATTCTTCGTTGTAAATGACTTTTGCATAACTGGTAAACCATAAGAGATAGAGAAAATTTTACTACACAAAAAATAAAGATCGCATTAAAATACACAATTTATGTCATACACATTTTTTTTTGTTGAGTGAACCATTTTCGAGATATTGCTTGTTATTCCCTTAAATTTTCCAATACTTATACTTTTTCTCAAATTCGTTATTCATTTGTTTTTTGTCTTGGTAATGCAAAGAGAATGGAATACTCCACATAGCAACCAGCTCTTAAAATATTTGACTATCGCTTAAAGCCTACCAATTCCCCTTGCATCTACAAGAAAATTACCAATAAGATTAACATCTCGATATCTCGATTAACATGAAGCATATGGGGAATAAGCGTTTGGAAAAATAGTTTTACAAGAGTAGAGAAAGTCATGTGAGTGTAACACATCAGATTTTTTTTAATTCAACTTATGACACGCTTTTACAAATAAAGACGTTATTAAATGACATTTCACGCAATACAGGATTCAGATTTTATTATGCTACATTTTCCTCTTTGTTTTCGAGCGGAAACGTATAGTGGAACTCTTTAAAGCCACAAAATTATCTTCCTTATCGGAGGTCTAACACGTGCTATCTGGAGACATCTCCATCGTTGCTCCCTTAGAGGCTGTCGTAGACCAGAGACTCCAATTATTAATGTGTTATCAGCGGTAGTGAGTATCCAGTGCATCGTGCCCATTATCAGCCAGAGGAATCCCCCCGTCGACAGGACAGAGGACGTGGCCAGTTGGAGTTAACTTGCCCCTTAAGGGAAATGATATTGCTGACCCAGTTCCAGAGATCATCAGCGCCTCTGTAGTAACAAACTGCATGAATAACACTGTCGGTTTTCTGGAAAGTCTTGCAGAGATTCGTATTGCAATGCCATGTGTGTTATCTATCCATAGTTATCTGTCACTTGTTGAGAACATCGTAAGTTGAAGCTTTCCACGAGTTACTGAATGTGAGAATATTTAATATATTTCCAGATTCTCATCCAGGCTCGCTAAGGATGTTTCTGGTGGAAATCTGATATGAAGTTCTGGTTCACAAACCATAAACGATAAAAATCTTTGGTTGTAATTGATCGCAAATTATCTTCAGGGATTCGTTCAAGCGATCGTAATACCGAACGTAGAGCAGATGGAAGATGGTTGCGGTTTCGTTTGGTGATCCAGAAATGCTGCAATAAACAACTTTTAAATGGGTCACCTTGATTACACAATGCAAGTGCTGTTGTTTTGACCAGCAGTGCTGCACATTTTATGGAAAATTGTACTAACTCACCCCACCTTTAGCCATCCTTAATCCAAGTTGCTGTTGTGCAACTCAATAATACTTTACAACCCAGGGATAGTCTTCAATAATTCGCTCATTCCTTTGAGAATACCGAGATGCAATGGGTAAAAAGCAGTCATATACCATAAGGTGCTCATACCATAAGAGTGGACATACAAAAGTCTTTGTTTAGATCTTAGTTTCTGACTTTTGCATCACGTAAGTGGTACGTAACTTGATAATTTTAGTGTCCCAGTTCAACTGCAGCATTTCTTGCGGTGAAGTACTAAAGGTGATCCCAAGTATCTTAGTGGTGTGTACTAAGTTCATACCATAAGTCATGCACCAGTCCAACCCAACTACACAATGGCAAAGCTTTCGATTTGCTGTAATTTACCTTTAAGCCAGAGAGTGTAACCAAGTTGTTGACACAGACATCCAGTTTCTGGAAGTCATCGTTGGACGTAATTACAACAGTAATGTCATCTGCGCATGAAGGAGCACTACGAACACTAGATATTTGGGTACCAGGTAAAACCGATGTACCTCTCGGATGAACATTGGGAGAGGACAGCCTTGTATTTCAGAACGTCTTATAGGAAATTAGTCAGTGAGAAGCCCATTGCACAACACTTGTGATCTAGCATCGGTATATAAACATGTATCAGCTCAAACACTTTAGGAGCGAATTGCATCTTTGAAAGAAGGTAACACAAGAACTTAGTGATACTCTATCAAAGGCTTTTTGAAAGTCCAAGGAACAAATTATTATAAACATACTCTAAAAAGCTTTCCAATTTAATAAAACTTTATTAACTAATAATCTTCGTGTTCCGATTGAAAAAGTTGAAATAAAAATAAAGGTTGATCCTATATTAATTTTTTTCAAGCAATAATTTTTTTAAATCATATTCAAAAACTAACGCAGCTTGTAGCTTGTCATCAGTCTCGCAATACCACACTGCATTTCTTAGAGCTGCAAGTGTCTGGTGGATGTTCTTGTCAAGATGCAGAGCAGACTCCACCCCACGTGTTTGTATCAAATAACGGTTGCATTCTACATAATAAAGACTTCATCAATGTGGTGTAATCGGTTAGGGTCCACCGCTCTACCCAACTGAAGTACCAGAGGAAGTCAAACACACCACCGAACTTCCATTTAATAATCTGACTATCGTTTTAGCCTAATGTTTTCTTCTTTCATCTACAACGAAATGTGTAAAGGTGTAATGAAAGCTTATCTAGAAGTAGATAAGACTGTCTCTGGGGTCTGGTCGTTAGCATGCTAGCCTCTAAATTCAGGGACCCGGGTTCGATTTCCGGCTGGTTATCATACTATTCTCTAGTTTCCTAGGTCGCGGGTACAAACCCGCGGAGGGCGCTGGATATTTTTCGGGCGTAAAAATCCTTAGTGTGGCTTCCTTCGTAAGGTAAGTAAAGCCGGTGGTCCCGTGTCAAGATTTAAGGCACCTAAAAGAACCTCACGCATAAAGAGGCCTCTGAGAAAAATTACCGGTCTTTCACGCCCAATATAGAATGAGAAGCTAAGGACACAGCAGTTAAAGAGAGTCCATAAAGCTTAATTTTTACTTCTTCCACTAAGTATAAGTAGGGGAAGTATTGTATTTCACCCAAAAATTCGATACCGAGATTTCACCGGAAATATATATTTTGACAAAGCCTGAATACAAAAAATGCATTTTTGGAAACATGTCCGTGTGCGTGTCTGTCTGTGTGTGTGTCTGTATGCCTGTGAAAAGCATAACTCAGAAACGAACAGTCGGATAAATACCAAACTTGGGATTTAGGTTCAGTATCTTACAGAGATACAACACGAAGGTTTTCAAGAAAATTCCCACACCCCAGATTACTCTTTTCATGGAACATTTTTCGAAAATTTTAATTTCCTCAAAAATGGCTCAAACGATTTTGATTCAAATATCACATGTTTAAGATATTTTCATGACAAATAAAATGTATATATTAAATTTTCTGGGAATGTATCCAAAAGAATTCATCATTGCGAACGACTTTTGCATAACTGGTAAACCATAAGAGATAGACAAAATTTTACTACACAAAGAATGTAGATCGCGTTAAAATACACAATTTATGTCATATACATTTTTTTGTTGAGTGAACTATTTTCGAGACATTGCTTGTTCTTCCCTTAAATTTTTCGATACTTATAATCTCAAATGGGAATTCGCTATTCATTTTTTTGTCTTGGATATGCAAAGAGTATTAATCTGTGGCAAAGGGAATGGTGCTGCACCTAGCAACCAGCTATTAAGAGATATGTCTATGCTTAAAGGCTACTGTATTTCTACATTGACCTTGCAAATACAAAACAAGGGGAACATAGTAGGCCTTAAGCGATAGTCAAATACTTTTAGAACTGGTGGCTATGTGTAAAATGTAATTCTCTTTGCATGTCAAAAGATCGTTTCTGCAAACGTTTATCTCGATTAATATGAAATACATGGAGAATAAGAATTTGTAAAAAAGTTTATACAACAGTAGGGAAAGTCATGTGAGCGTAACAGATCGGGATTTTTTACTTTCTCTACTACGTACAGTAAGTTAGGGGAAGTATTGTATTCCACCCAAAAATTCCATACCGAGATTTCACCGGAAATATATGTTTTGACACCGCCTGAATCCAAAAAAATGCATTTTTGGAAACATGTCCGTATGTGTGTGTCTTGTGCCTGTGTAAAGCATAACTCAGAAACGAACAGTCGGATAAATACCAAACTTGGGATTTAGGTTCAGTATCTTACAGAGATGCGACACAAAGGTTTGCAATAAAATCATCACACCCCAGATTACTCTTTTCATGGAACATTTTTCGAAAATTTTAATTTCCTCAAAAATGGCTCAAACGATTTTGATTAAATATCATATGTTTAAGATATTTTCATGACAAATTAAATGTATATCTTGAATTTTCTGGGAATGTCTCCAAAAGTATTCTTCATTGTGAACGACTTTTGCATAACTGGTAAACCATAAGAGACAGACAATATTTTACTACACAAAAATGTAGATCGCGTTAAAATACACAATTTATCTCATATACATTTTTGTTGTTGGGTGAACCATTTTCGAGATATTGCTTGTTTTTCCCTTAATTTTTCCAGATATGCAAAAGTTATTCACAATGAAGAATACTTTTGGAGACATTCCCAGAAAATTCGAGATATACATTTCATTTGTCATAAAATATCTTAAACATAAGATATTTTAATCCAAAGCTATTAGAGCCATTTGTGAGAAAATTAAAATTTTCGAGAAATGTTTCAACTAAAGGGTAATCTGGGTGGGGGGATTTTCTTGAAAACCTACGTGTCGCATCTCTGGAAGATACTGAACTTCAATACCAAGTTTGGTGTATATCCGACTTTTCGTTTCTGAGTTATGCTGTTCAAAGACACACAGACACAAACACACACAAACACAAACACACACAGACACACGGACATGCTTCTAAAAATGGTTTTCTTGGATTCAGGGGGTCTCAAAACATGTATTTCCGCTGAAATCTCGGTATCGAATTTTTGGGTGGAATACAATACTTCCCTACTTCTCCAACTATTTCATATTAATCGAGATAACCATTTGCAGAAACGATCTTTTGACTTGCAAAGAGAATTACATTTTACACATAGCGACCAGTTCTAAAAATACTTGACTGTCGCTTAAGACGTACTATGTTCCCCTTGTTTTGTATTTGCAATGGCAATATATAAATACAGTAGGCTTTAAGCACATACATATCTCTTAATAGGTGGTTGCTAGGTGCAGCATCATTCTCTTTGCCACAGATTAATACTCTTTGCATATCCAAGACAAAAAATGAATAACGATTTCCGATTTGAGAAAATAAGTATTGAAACATTTAAGGGAATAACAAGCAATATCTCGAAAACAGTTCACACAACAAAAACATGTATAGGACATAAGTTGTGTATTTTAACGTGATCTACATTTTTTGTGTGGTAAAATTTTTTCTATATCTTATGGTTTACCAGTTATGCAAAAGTCGTTCACAATGAAGAATACTTTTGAAGGAATTCCCAGAAAATTCAAGATATACATTTCATTTTTCATGAAAATATCTTAAACATATGATATTTTAATCAAAATCGTTTGAATCATTTTTGAGAAAATTTAAATTTTCGAAAAATGTTCCATGTAAAGGGTAATCTGTGATGAGGTGATTTTCTTGATATTTACCCTTGCAAATACAAAACAAGGGGAACATAGTACGCCTTAAGCGATAGTCAAATATTTTTAGAACTGGTCGCTACGTGTAAAATGTAATTCTCTTTGCATGTCAAAAGATCGTTTCTACAAATGTTTATCTCGATTAATATGCAAAAGGTGGAGAATAAGCGCTTGTAAAAATAATTTGTACAAGAGTATAGAAAGTCATGTGAGTGTAACACATCAGACTTTTTTAAATGGGAACCTACATTTAGGGTTAAATTAAACTAACCCTAAAATAACCATCATAACGTCCTTCAAATAAAACACGAATAACAGATTTATATTCTCCAATAACATCAACAACTTTTATTCAAAACATTTCTTTCTACAACACTTAGTTTTGGAAATGTTTTATGGTCTCAACTTAAATGGTCCAGCCTGTATAATGCATGACAGAATCGTACCACAAAGGTACAATTGAGATTCGCTCGTAACAAGAATTAATACTATACGGTGCTAAATGTTAAGTTTTATAAATCATTTTAGACACAGTTCTTATATTTTAAATATATTTTTAAAAATGGTACAGTATCTGCCATTTTGTACTACGAATTCTGGACCATTTCAATGAAGAAATAAACTTTCGCCCATCTTTTAGGGTAAGTTTTACTCTTCAGATTAGTGCTACTGTTAAGTATGGCTGTTTCTGCATGTTCAAGCTCTTAGGTTTCTTTCTTTCAAAATATATGTGAGTCGTATTTCTTCATCTTTGCTTTGAACAGCATTTTTGTGAATGAATTTTCTGATATAAATGTCCTGTTTTCTCAGAAGCTATTGAAAATTGCTGAACTAAATATTAGGATGATAACACCATCTTTAAGTATTGGTTTGGACCTACTTTTGTGATAACAGCATAGTTGGTTATTTTTTAAAAAAAAAGATCTGCTGTGTTACACTCACATGACTTTCTCTACTCTTGTACAAACTATTTTTACAAATGCTTATTCTCCATATGCTTCATGTTAATCGAGATATAGAGATGTTAATCTTATTGCTAATTTTCTTGTAGATGCAAGGGGAATTGGTAGGTTTTAAGCGATAGTTAAATCTTTTAAGAGCTGGTTGCTATGTGGAATATACCATTCTTTTTGCATCACCAGGACAAAAAAATGAATAACGGATTTGAGAAAAAGTGTAAATATTGGAACATTTAAGGGAATAACAAGCAATATCTCGAAAATGGTTCACCCAACAAAAAAAATGTATATGATAAATTGTGTATTTTAACGCGATCTACATTTTTTGTTTAGTAAAATTTTGTCTATCTCTTATGCTTTAGCAGTTATGCAAAAGTCGTTCACAATGAAGAATACTTTTGGAGACATTCCCAGAAAATTCAAGATATACATTTCATTTGTCATGAAAATATCTTAAACATGGCATTTTAGTCAAAATCGTTAGAGCTATTTTTGAGAAAATTAAAATTTTCGAAAAATGTTCCATGTAAAGGGTAATCTGCGGTGGGGGGATTTTCTTGAAAACATTCGTGTCGCATCTCTGGAAGATACTGAACCTAAATACCAAGTTTGGTGTTTTTCCGACTGTTCGTTTCTGAGTTATGCTGTTCACAGACACACACACAGTCACACACACGGACATGTTTCCAAAAATGCTTTTTTTTGGATTCAGGGGTCTCAAAACATGTATTTCCGGTGAAATCTCGGTATAGAATTTTTGGGTGGAATACAATACTTCCCCTACTTACTATACGTGGTAGAGAAAGTAAAAAATAATTCCTGATAAATTTTAATGGAAAGATGCTGTAACAAAGAAACTAACTTCCTTAATAAGTAATGTCACTGAGATTTGTAGGAAAGTAAATTCTTTAATCCACATTTTCAAACGTTTAAACACGCCCCTGCCTAGGAAGCTAAGAAACACATTGTTACAACGGTGATGCCCCACTTCGATTATTTTGATTGCCTCCTCACAGATTTAAGATATGATACGTCACGTAAATTACATCTATAATTTTGAGATTGAGATACCCCAATGGCATATTAACAATTTGTGATCTCCATGTTGTTTACCGGCGAAAATGAGAGCCATCTGAAGAATTTAATATGCCACCGGCCTGTTGCCATGGTAGGTCAGTGCTTAGAAATAACCGCACGCAAACCAGGAGATTCCTGGTCTAAATCCAGGTTATGGCATTGGACTTTTCGGTCAGCTGATTCTTATGAAATTTTATAACTTTCTCCATCGCGTACCTATTGCATTTAAATAAAAAATCCATACCGAGAGTTCACCAGAAATACATGTTTTGAGGCCCTCTAAATCCAAAATAGCCTATTTTTGTAAAAATGTACACGTGTGTGTGTGTCTGTGAACTGCACATCTCAAAAATGAAAAGTCGGATAAATATCAAACTTGGTATTTAGGTATAGTACTGACATTTTCCAAAATTTTGGTTTTCCAAATAATGACACTAAGATTTTGATTAAAGTACCATGTCCTGAAGATATTTACAGATAAACAAAATGTATATCATCCTGAAGGAATTTTGTATAATAGATGGGATACTTCACAAAAAATGTTTATCACATTAAACACACAATTTATTTTAAATAAGTGTTTTGTGACATAAGCATTTCTGAGATATCCGTTATTAACGACTAGAATTGTTAATTTCTTGGCCATTCTCTTAAAGCCCTGTCAACATTCAGTTGTTTCTCGTGATTGCATGGAAACAATATAAAATTTTAAATTTTCCAGTTCTAAAACATTTCACTATCGCTGTTCCCTTTGTATCTATAACGACATGTGTAATGTAACCATTTCTGCAAAGGTTTATTTGGATTAAACATACTAGAAGGACAATAAGCTTTAGTAAGAATAGTTTGTATTCACCAATAAATATAGAGGATAGAGAAAGTCACGTGAATGTATCACATCAGACTTTTCGAAAAAGGTCCGTATGTGGTTTGTGAAACGCATAAGTCAAAAAAAAGCCAGATAAATAGAAAAATACCAAACTTGGTGTTTAGGTTCAGTACCTTCCAAAGATGCGACACGAGCATTTTCAAGAAAATCCGTCCACTCCAAACTACAATTTACATGGAACATTCTTGGAAATTTTTTTATTTTTCAAAGAAGTGACTAAGGATTTTGATTAAAATATCCACATAACAAATAAAACGTAGATCTTGAATTTTTTGGGAATAGCCTGTGAAGTGTTCTTTTGTATAATCTTGTATTACTGATAAACGTTAAGCGACAGACGCAAGCGTACCACACAGAGATGTAGATATCCTTAAAACACAATCATCAATTTCCGAATACTGTTATTGTTTTATTTGTTCAACACTTCGTCGTTCTTAAGTCCCATTGGTTTTGAGTTATTTCTGGCGATTGCACGAAAATAGTACATATATTAATTGGTTTTAGCTGAAGTGTGGCACTCTGGCATTACTCTGAAGAAAAGTTAGGCTTATCCGGCCGATGAAATGGGTGGAGAATCGGTATATGTCATCTGAATAGTTGAAACTATGGCGTCCGGTTATTAAACATTTGACTAACACGTAACGAAATGTGCAATGTGGCTATTTCTTAAAAAGTTTACATGGATTAAAATTAATCAGATAGAAAAATAAACTTTCATAAGAATAATTTCTATATCACTAATAAACGATAGAGGGTAGAGAAAGTCATGTGAATGTAACACATAATGTTTATTTCTGTCTACTTTATTGTAATCTAGATACATTTTTGCATAAATAGCTACATCACATATTTAGTTTCGATACAAAGGGAACAGCGACAGTCAAATATTTAAGAACTGGATGATATATGCTAGCCTTAAAATTCCATATTGTTTCCATGCAATCGCGAGAAATAACTGAAAATCGATGGCACTTAAAAAGAATGACAAAGTATTGAACAAATCAAAACTTTAAATAACAGATATCTCGGAAATGCCTGGTGCTGCAAAGAAAATTTGGAATAAACTGTGTGATCTAAAGAAATCTACAATTTTTGTGTGGAAAATTTTTGTTTATTGCATAACGTTTACTAGTTAAACAAGATTATACAAATTTCCCTCAGAATGAAGAGGACTTCACAGATTTTCCCGGAAAATTTAAAATATATATTTTATTTGTCATATAAGTATCTTTAATATGTGATAATTTAACAAAAATTCTTAGAGCCATTTTTTAGAAAATAAAAAATATTTCGAAAATTTTTCAATGTAAAAGGTGGTTAGGGTGGAGAGATTTTCTTTAAAATCTTCCTGTCGCACTTTTGGAAGGTAGTGAACCTAAATACCAAGTGATATTTATCCGAGTTTTCGTTTATCATTTATGCTGTTCAGGACATATACACACAAGAAACGTTTTCTAAACCTTTTTTTATTCAGGGTGCCTCAAAACATTTCCGGCGAAATATCGGTACCCAATCTTTAGGTTGAATGCAATACATTCTGTACCTATTAGTACAGTACCAACGTATATTTCGGAAATGGCTGGTACAAAACAAAAAATCTGATGTATTACACTCACATGGCTTTGTCTACTATTTTTACAAACGGTTATTGTCCATATTCTTCATGTTAATCGAGATATCGAGATGTTAATCTTATTGCCAATTTTCTTATAGATGCAAGAGGAATATGGTAGGTTTTAAGCGATAGTCAAATCTTTTAAGAGCTGGTTGCTATGTGGCGCATTCCTTTCTCTTTGCATGTCCAGGACATAAAAAAAATGAATAACGAATTCCCATTTGAGAATAAGTATTGGAAAATTTAAGGGAATAACAAGCAATATCTCAAAAATGGTTCACTCAACAAAAAAAATGTATATGACATAAATTGTGTACTTTAACACGATCAACATATTTTGTGTAGTAAAATTTTGTCTATCTCTTATGGTTTACCAGTTATGCAAAAGTCGTTCACAATGAAAAATACTTTTGGAGACTCCCAGAAAATTCAAGATATACGTTTCATTTGTCATGACAATAACTTAAACATATTATATTTTAATCAAAATCGTTAGAGTCATTTTTGAGAAAATTAAAATTTTTGAAAAATGTTCCATGTAAAGGATAATCTGGGGTGGGGGATTTTCTTGAAAACCTTGGTCGCATCTCTGGAAGATACTGAACCTAAATACCAAGTTTGGTGTTTATGCGACTGTTCTTGACTGAGTTACGCTGTTCACAGACACACTCACAGACAGACACACACACGGACATGTTTCCAAAAATGTTTTTTTTATTCAGGTGGTCTCGAAACATACATTTCCGGTGAAATCTCGGTATCGAATTTTTGGATGGAATACAATGCTTCCCTTTCTTACTATATGTAGCAGAGAAAGTAAAAAGTTATGTTAAATAAATTGTGTGTTTTAAAAAGATTTCCACTTCCTCTATAGTAAGTTTCTATCTATCTCTGATGGTGTACCGATGATACAAAATTATACAACAATCCTTCCGAATGAAGGGGTCTTCCTAGGTTATTCTCAGAAAATTCAGTATATACGTTGTATTTATCATGTAGATATCTTAAATGTATAATATTTTAATCAAAGGAGTAGTAGACATGTTGAGTAAAAGAGCTATTTTGTGAATGTTTGTGTCCATTCTTGGAGGATACTGAACATAAGAAGCAGGTTTGGTATTTATTGTAGTTTCACATTTTACTTATGCTAGTCATATACACACACGTAAAACATACATGGATATGTTTTAAAATTCATTTTTTGGAACTCAGTAGGTCTCAAAGCATGTAATTCTGGTGAAATCTCAGTATCCAATTTTTGGTTGGAATGCAATACTTCCTCTACCTACTGGGCACATGGTAAAGAAAGTAAGAAATGGATATTCAATCAGCTTATAGAAAGAAAAACCCTGATATATGAACAAGTTTGTTAAATATTTGCTTGTTAGTAGATTATCTCAAAATTACTGAATGTTATGCACGACGGTTTCAGTTTACTCTTATTTTTGTAGCTAAGCTTATTCGGTTAACTGGCTTTTAACGCTTTTAGCCTTTTAAAAGATGAACGTTATTATTCACATAAGTTTTACAAAGAAAGATAGACTGGATATATACAGAGTAGCGCACGCTCTCTGCAAGCACCTTTCATCATAAGAATATATTCACATTGTTATTTGGTCCTTCACGTGCTGGTCTTGTCTTTTCGTTCTGCATTACCTCGCCAGACGGCTGTGAAATAGTTTCCCTTGGCTGAACATAAATTTTCAGTTTGAAAGCGCGAAGAGGGTCCAGGGGTATACTTAATGCTCAAGTTGTCATCTTTCTTTGTAATGTTCCCCAAGGGCCAAGCGATGTAAGCACAAAGGGCATAAAACACCAGGTTCTTTACGACAACATTATCCCCGTCAAGATTATTTCCGCAGCTTAAAGACTCTCATTAGCGGATACAACTTCAGTAATTTATTTTTATATTTCTTCAGTGACCTGCATACGGAAGCAGCGAACTAAGGACCATTACCGTGAGGTGTTTGTTTCAGTATTAACGGGGTAGATTGACACATTGTTTACAATGAGACTGAGCTAATCCGGGTACCTTCACTGTAACTTATCGCCAGTCACAGTGAGTAGATCCACCTGTTAATTATATTCCTTTCAACTAGAAAATCACCACATCTATATAACATATAACTTAATTTTCTCTTTTCCATCCTAATATACCTTGACACTGGAAGGCCGGAGGTTTTATTTATGAGAAGAAGAAGCAACAACGTTTATATATATTTTAAACTTTTTAATTTAAATAAAAAACTATACAATTATTCTCCATAGAGAAATAAATTCCAAACATTTTAAAATCGTGATAATAATTTAGTTACTGTTAATTGGACACCTTATATAAAGGGTTAATCACTTAATCAATTATTTATATTCTTGCACCGTACTTATTGCTTTTTTCCATTTTAACTTTAATCACTAAAGAATTTGAAATATCACTTTTGAATGTTTTCTTCACAAAGCATTAGCCTTCAAGTAGACTTGCATTTACCTTATATAATATTTTCATAATCAAAACTGGACAAATTTAAATTTTCACTACAAACTTTCTATAAATAATTTTCATAAAGTTTAATGCATTTCCCAAATTACCACCAGTTTTCTTTGTTGACTGAGTTTTCGTAAGTAGCCCTGCCAGTTGAAACTACTATAAAGTATAGAAATAATTAGAGCACCTTTACCTGGTTTATGGCCTACTCGAAGATCCAGGTGGTGTCCCGATAATCGGCAAAACACCATTCTCGGACATGGCACTGCCTTGTAGAAGGTATTCTTTTGGCTCCTCCGTCAAACAGCCGAATCCAAATATCTTTGTAATGCAGCAATTCTGCAAATGGTAACCTCTACATCATGATGGTTTCATCATCGTGCCCAAATACGGCCTTATTTTAATGTTGCCCCATTTTACAATCCAATGGCGGTCATCACTATCCATTTGTGTAATTGTACTAATGCCATATCATTGGCCTTGTGACTGCAAGTTACACACGTGACGTATCTTTATTCAGATTTCATACAATTCCGAAATCATATTAATAAGTCTTGGATAGTCTTCTTTTAATTTGAATAGGTCTTCCCAAAAATATCAACACGGCCAAGTAACTACACCACGTGATCAAAAGTATCCGGACACCCCCACAAACATACGTTTTTCATTTTAACTGCATTGTGCTGCCACCTATGCCTGGTAATCATTATCCGCGACCGCAGTAGTCATTAGACATCGTGAAACAGAATGCGACGCTCCGTGGAACTCACGGAGTTCGAACGTGGTCAGGTGATTGGGTGTCACTTGTGTCAGAAGTCTGTAAGCGAGATTTCCACACCCCTAAACATCCCTAGGCCCACTGTTTCTGATGGGATAGTGAAGTGGAAACGTGAAGGGACATGTACAGCTCAAAAGTGTACAGGCCGACCTCGTCTGTTGACTGACAGAGACCGCCGACATTTGAAGAGGGTCGTAAAGAGTAATAGGCAAACATCTATCCAGACCATCACACAGAAATTCCAAACTGCATCAGAATCCACTCCAAGTACTATGACAGTTAGGCGTGCGGTGCGAAATCTTGGATTCCATGGTCGAGCGGCTGCTCATAAGCCACACATCACGCAGGAAAATGCCAAACGACGCCTCGCTTGGTGTAAGGAGCGTCAACATTACACGATTGAACAGTGGCAAAACGTTGTGTGGAGTGACGAATCACGGTACACATGTGGCGATCCGATGACAGGGTGTGGGTATGGCGACTGCCCGGTGAACGTCATCTGCCAGCGTGTGTAGTGCCAACAGTGAAATTCGGAGGTAGTGGTGTATGGTGTGGTCGTGTTTTTCCTGGAGGAGGCTTGCACCCTTATTGTTTTGCGTGACACGATCACAGCGCAGACCTACATTGATATTTTAAGCACCTTCTTGCTTCCCACTGTTGAAGAGCAATTCGGGGATGGCGATTAAATCTTTCAACACGATCGAGCACTTGTTCATACTGCACGGGCTGTGGCGGAGTGGTTACACGACAATAACATCCCTGTAATGAAGTGTCCTGCACAGATTCCTGACTTGAATCCTATAGAATACCTTTGGGATGTTTTGAAACGTCGACTTCGTGCCAGGCCTCACCGACCTACATCGATACCTCTCCTCAGTTCCGCACTCCGTGAAGAATGGGCTGCCTTTCCCCAAGAAACTTTCTAGCACCTGATTGAAAGTATATCTGCGAGAGTGAACACGTCATCCAGGCTAAGGGTGGGCCAACACCATATTGACTTCTAACATTACCGATGGAGGGCGCCACGAACTTGTACATCATTTTCAGCAGGTGTCCGGACACTTTTGATCATGTAGTGTATGTTCGTTCTGTTCACTTGTCGACCTTACTGCAATACAACATGTGCCCACCTCTAGAACACTGGGCGACGTGATGAAAGTTCCAGTAAATACTAGACTATTAAGAATAATAAACAGCAATTGCTTACAAGCATTTAGATCTAGCATTAGCAACAGCTTGTTTTGGCGTGAATAATCTTTTTCTAATGCTAGTAAGTAAATGCTGGGAAATTAAAGTATTTGCTGCCAAAGGAATGGTAGGGGGAATTCAAGGCGGCCAGGCTGCTTGATTACTGAGATTATAGCACGTGGGCTACAATAATCAGTATTCGTTAAACATGTATTCCGAAAGCGAACACAGTGAAGATTTCAGCAATACAGAATGAAAATTTGTATCAATTTTTAAAAAATCACCCGGAGACTTTAAATAAATCTCAGACACGAAAAATTAAAATGGATACCAAGAAAGCATTACAAGCAATTACAGCTGAACATCAACATAAATTTGGCAAGTTAATTTCAGGAAAGCAGCTAACAAACAAAATACATAACATGAAAAACGCAGTTAAAAAGCAAGAGTGATAAAACAACAATGGGGAATAGAAAAATCATTCTGAAATCTTGAGAGAGTTTTCTGAACCTCTATCTGCTGATAGAAATCCAGGATGTCAAAGTTACAGGTAGGTTGAAAAATTAATTATCTACTAATGTTATTAACATATATTAACAACATGCACTGATCCTGGCTATTGCGCGTCTACGATAGTGAACTTTTCTTCAGCATTGCAGGTTGCCTTTTTAGTAATATTGAGAAAGTGTATTTTTTGAGCAAACATACAATTTTAAATGGAACAATGCCTAGTTACATCAACAGAATAAAGGTAGGGTAAATTAGAATGTCAGTGGCGTTTGTTGCAAAATTCTAGTGCAACTGATTTACGAGAAATCTTATTTTGAAACTTTTACGCACCGATATTTGTATCAATCTGTGGTAGCACAAACTAAAGAAAAACAAAAGGGAATTACAATACTTGTGTGGATTCTTACAAGTAAAGAGAACATAGCCCTTCAAAGGTTGTGTTCAAAATGACCACCGGCAGCTTCAATACACGCTTCCAGTCTGCTATGGAAAGACTGCTGCACTTGTTCCAGCATTTCAGCGGAAATTACAAGCAGGCAACAGTAATACGTCATTTTATATCGTCTGGTGTAGTTGGTACATCCTTGTAGTGTCTTTCAGCCTTCCCCACAGAAAAATGTCTAAAGGGGTCAGATCCGGTGAACGGGCCGGCCAAGGTAAATATCCTTTTCGTCCAATCCAACGATTTGGAAACAATCCGTTAAGACAAGCTGTAGTACTTCGTGCACTATGGGCTAGGCAGCCATCATGTTGGTACCACAGGTTCCTTCTAGCATTTGTGGCACCTGGTCTGTCAGGAGGCTGCGATACATGTGCGAGTTCATTGCTCCTTCTATGAACAAAGGGCCTATGAGCTGATTGTTCACAATCCCACACCACACGTTTAAACTTCATGGACGCTGACGTTCCACCTGACGAAGCCAGCGGGGATTGTCAACAGACAAATAGCGCATGTTTCTGCGGTTTACCTGGCCATGATTAGTAAATGTTGCCTCATCACTGAACAAGATACATGATGAATCTGGAGTATCATGTCTTAATGCCCATGTACGAAAGTTAACACGATTCTCAAAATTGTTTCCTTGCAGCTCGTGATGGAGAGAGGTGTGATAGGGATGGAATCTATGTCGATGGGGAAAGCGCGATACGCTTGCCTGACTTATGCCACTTCCACATGCGATTGTGCGGGAACTAATTTGCGGATCTACTGCAACGGCAGCCAAAACAATAATTTCTGCCTCTTCTCCAGTCACGTTTTTGCTTCTGTTATGTTTTCTAGGTGTTACAGTACCACTTTCACGTAATTGGTTGAATAGGTTGATAAATAATTGCCGAGATGGTTGACGTCTATTGGGATACGTTTCCGCATACACCGTACAGAACGAACTGCATGCTTCATACACTCTCCATACACCATGAGCATGTCGACTTTTTCTGCGTTAGTAAACCCCATCTTCCATCACGACTTATTGCTTGAACTGTCACAAACTAACTGACCAGAAAGTCCCAATGGAATCAATAAACAGAAAACAGAATGCAAACAAACATAATAACATCGTACCTAGCAACTAAGCAGGTTGAATGGGACAAACAATTGTCGGGGTGGAAACTTTTCAAAATACGATTTCTCGTAAACCACTTGCACTAGAATCCTGCAACAAAGACCATTGGCATTCTAATTTACCTTACCATTATTTGTTGATGTAACTAGGCATTGTTACATTTAAAAAATTATATGTTTGCTCAAAAAATACACTTTCTCAGTATTATTAAAATCTGCTTAAAGACTAAATGTACGAGCCCCTGACTACCAGTCAATGCTGTGAAAACTGCACATCAATAGCACTTTCCATTTCCGAAATTTTTGCGGGCAAGTTTTAGGTGACTCAGCCTGTATATTCATCACCATGGTACAGTGGCTTCATAATACCGACATTCATACAGTCAACTACTCCTATGGCACAAGGAAAATTGCATCGTTCACTCTATTTTAACATAGCATTGTTAACTTCATCAACCCTTGAGAATTTAATCCGGAAGTTTACCTCTTCTAGTGTTTTTCAAGCACAAAACTTAGGGTTTTGCAGACTGTCATCCTGTGTACTCCAATGTCCTTACCAATCCCTAGCTGATATCCAAGATCACTTAGGAAGCGAAGAAATTCTTCCATTTTCTGCTTTGAAATCAAGCAGGCTTCTCGAGTTTCATTTTCCAACTCCAAGAAATATTGAGCAATCCACTCTACATTTAAATCTGTAGAAAGTACGGTAATCGGCTTCCCTAGTCAAATGCGTTCTCGATAAAGCTTTGGAACCATTAATCGCATAAGTGCAGCCATACACCGCACTACAATGTTTAAGGATGATTTTGCCTATGCTTAACTTTTGCCTAGCAATTGCTATTGGAATTAAGATAATGCTGGTTTTTATTCACACATTTTTAAGCATTTGCTGAAAAATTCAGCTTTTAATAGAGCCAATCTCTCTTGCTATTTTGAATAAGCATTTTCTAGAATCTTATTCACTAAATCTTAAGCAATTGCTCAACATTTCCTAGTAAAAGCAAATACTGAGCTTCATTCTCCTCACTCACCGTCATCATCCCCACGTTCTTGCTGTAACAACTGACGTGCGACTACTTCAAGGCATTGGCTTGACCCCTCGCTCAATTACGTAAGCTGACACACTACTGTTTCCTAACTGAGACTCGCTGCTTGCTTGTTTTGCCATGTCTACAATAATCGACAGTGTTTGCTAGTCATCGAATTTTATTGATCTGTCTTGTCGACTCTAAATGACTTCCATTTATGATGCTTCCGCTGGTTTTGCGAAATGTATGCCAGAGCTAACAATTTATACGTGACGAATAGCGATATGGTTACAACTTGGCAATGCTAATTTGAGATTTACAGGTATTACGTTTGTAAGGGCCATTAATATTGACTTCGGTGTATAAACATTCAATCAAGCGTTTGAAAATGTGCGGCATCAATTGTTTGTGTAGGCGAAATTAGAGACATTAGAAGTGTCATTGTCACTAAAGGACGGAAGTCGTCATGCTACGAGCGTTGTGTATATCAGGGTGCTTTTAATTGTGCAGTGGTTTATGTTGCTAAGGAAATACTAAAGCGCCTCTATCACGCCAAGGCCCCACCACTTACCTGTTCTAGCATTCCACAATGTTTGCTTTATCTACCCCTTTTTCTTCGCTCCTGAGCCTGTAACCGAAGTGTGCTCTTACATTAATGCTGGAGCGCCAGAATTTTAATGTACGAGGTGTGTTAAAAAAAAGACCGAACTTTTGCTATAATAACGAGTCTTATTGCTCATTATACAACGTTTTAAGCACTGTCCCCCTGAAAGAAGTCCTCTCTACTGACAATACGTCGTTTCCAACATGTTCTACGTTTTTTGGAAATCCTCCTGGAACGCACTTTCTGGGATGGCGCTCAGGTATCTTGTCACTTTGTACAGAATCTTCTGTATGGTTTGGAAACTATGCCCTTTCAACGTAGCTTTAAGCTTGGGAAACAGGAAGATGTGTACTGGGGCTAGGTCCGGAGAATAAGTGGATGAGGCACAACGGGAGTCTGATGTTTTGCAGATAGTTGCGGACAAGGAGTGACGCACGAGCTGGCGCGTTGTCATGATGCACCATCCAAATTTGGTTTTACCATAATTTAGGCCTCTTCCTGCGCACAGCATCCTTTAAACGTGCTAAAATTTCCTGATAGAGTTCCTTGTTTACCATCTGACCACGTGGTACAAATTCCTGATGGACAATCTCGACATGGTGATTATCTATTGATGTGGAAGGTGGTCCAGGCCTGGGATCCTCACCGACCGACATTCTGCCGTGTTAAAAACGCTTAGCTCACTCGCACTGCGTGCGAATAATTATACCAAATTGCATACACACACCTTGTTCTTCAAGGTCTTTCATTGTCACATCACGTGCGCGTGCTCACTTCAACGACTGCAGCTCGGTAACTAACGGTAACAGTGACATGAGAGAAATGGCAGTTTGTTGTCTAAACCTGTCGTTAGGTGCGCTCAGTAGCCGCAGCGCGTAAAGTTCTTTATATTCAAAGTACAGTAACCGATATATCTTGCTAATACCGCCAATATGGCTTGCTGATTGGTGGAGAGCTGATCACGTGTATCCGCGCACCATTTTGGACTGGGTGTCTCGGTATAAACATAAGGAAACAGCTGTGTCGAAGCTGATTTATGAGATTGCTGTGCTTTTTGCTACACTGCGAGGTCACAAAAGCATAATAAATTATATAGGTCACCGTCGAAACTCAAAACTTGGAGAGAAGAAGGATTTGGTTGGCCAAAATCAGTAGAAAGTACTACTCCTAGTGAGGATGCAAGACCTTGTGAAGTAAGTCCCCATACCCCATTTATTTAACATCATTTATTTAATACTATATTTTACGAGTGATTAAATGTTGATATTGTGCACTTTCAATGGTTTTGTGCTTCTGGAATTGAACATTTCAAGTTTCTGTGCATTATAAACAGTAATGTAAACTTGATTTCTCCCTCCCTGAGAAGCTTACTGACTTCTCTCAGTTTTATTCATGTATTTTCCTGAAAATGAAACCAGTTTTATAATTTGTTAATTTATTTCATGATTATTAGTATCACAATGATAGCACAGGTTTTTTATACAGTTTATCAGTGCTATCATTGATATGTTCACAATTTCACTGCAATTACAACTTTATAGGTATAACTGCAATAACTTCCATATGCATGGTGCTAAATTTACACTTTCTACTCCACTTATCAAATACATTTCTATATTTATAGTCAAAAGTTGCATAAAGTTAAATATGTCCAACTAGGAGAGTTTATCAACGCTTTCAGAATGCTTTCACATCATCTATTAAACTGTGTTTCTATTCAATATTATTGTGCATATTTTAAAAACTTATTTCATAATTAGTATCATTTCTCTAAAACAAAGTATTCAACAAATTTTATATAAAAATGTGCAACTTTCGTTGCAACACCGTTGTGCATCAAATCAGTAGATTTCCTTGCAAATACCGGAAGTGTCATGCTATATTTTCTTCATGCCGCTTCTCTAAAAAATAAAGGTTTGTTGATACTTATCAGAATGTCATGAAACATTTCTAAATTATTATTTCATTCTACGATTTAAACTGTGGAAGAATAATGTCATGAATGTGATTGCAAGTCTCGCACATGCACCACAGGATTCTTTTATTTTACATTAATTTGTGAAAATAGCGTTAATACAGACCTAAGTAAAGTAATATTTTTAATGTCAGAAATATGTAACTGGGTACAAGCGTACTGGTGTTCTCATGTGTATGATTTTTGTGCTTTATTTCGGTTTTACTAAGATCGTGCAACCAGTTCGCATTACTTGTATATAGGAAGAGACGAGAGACTTCAGCCCAACATGGCTGCCTCGCTCACTTTTGCTGTACTTTGTATATAGAGCCCTGTGGCCGCACTATTTCAAACGTTCGGGTTTTTTCTTAACACAATTTCAATGTATTTTTACAGTGATAAATATTAATGATGCTTTGGAATTTAAAGCTGGAGGTACATATCACGGAGGAGCCCCCAGATTCGAGGCAGAGCACCACACGCAGTCCGGACGGCCCTTTGTGCTTCTATCGTGTCCCCTGGGAGGGAGGTATGAGGGGAGAGACCCGAAGGGTGATCAGATCCGCATGCCGAAGGACGCAGGCATATATGGGGTCCCTAACGTTTCCAAATAGAATGCATCCGTCGCCGCCCGGGCCACAAGCCACCAACCTTCAGAGTCCCCAGGGCGGAGCCCACCGGAGAAGAGACCTAACTGAGCGGTACCGCAGCGACGAAGCCAAGGAAGAAACCTTTGCAGAGCGCAAGTCACATCCAGCCGCAACTCCCCGAACACCGTCGCCTGGTCCTATAACCCAGAAACAGATGACAAGGAAGATGATGGGTACAGAAAATGAGGAGGTGAGTCGTGGTAGAGAAAGAACCACCCCAGCATTCGTCTATGGACCCGAGGAAACCAAGAAAAACCCATGGGTCAGAGTAGGTGGTCGTCAGGGATCGAGCCCGGGATCTGCCGAATGCGGGACACAGACGTTGCACCTGAACCATGCCGCTCGGTAATGATGCTATAGAAGTATTGACACAGTCAATAGATATAATAATAATAATAATAATACATATAAATGCACAGAAAAAAATATAACTACATAAAACTGTGCGTACAAAATTGTTTAAAAACTTGTGGATAAGATTTTGGTAAAATATTCTACAATATTACAAAAAGGATTGTCAGTCACCCAGCATCGTAAAACACCATCAATTCTGTTAAAACGGACACTGTGTACCTTAGAAGATAATTAAACACAACCTAAGCAGCAATTTGAAACCGTTCTTTGCTTTTTCTAACCTAACATTTGGTGCGTTAATCTGATAATTGTGTCTCTTTAAGTAATAGTGAATCTCTTATTCAGAGTAAATTAACTTAGATAACGTTTCGTCTAAGTTAAACGGAAATTTATAATTATTAATAACCTTTCGTTGATGAACAGTGCTTTACAATGTGCATCATATGCACTAGCCTATTAGATACGGATTGGCTTTCTTTGTAATACTAAAGTTTAGGAAATACCGGAGCCACTAACCTATATGAGAATACCATAAGACATACGGGTGTAATATTTTTAAAACAACAGTAATAAATGCTCGTCGATCTTCTATAAACATTGCTCGAACAGTGACAATATTTTCGTCAGGAACAGCATTCTTAGGTGACCTTCATGAAATTAATCACTAAGAAAAAGCCAATCTTCTTTGAGTTCCTGTACCAATTATAAATTGTTGCCTTAGATGGGGCTTCAGCGCCAGATGTATTCCTAAGCCAATCTTTACATTGTTTAGGCGTTAATGACGATTTAAATGGTGTTAATGATAAAAAAACTATTTAAAAAATCGAACAAACTACATGGCAGCCAACTTACAAATAATTAGAAATTAACTGTCAAATATAAAGAAATTTCATTGGTTTTTAGAAATATGGTATTCTAAACAGCTTCAGTATCGCCCCCGTAATCTTTGCACTAATATATGTAAGTTTTTCGGTTTTTCGCTCTATTTCGCTTTCCTCTTCTTCCCTGTAAATGAACCGTTTTTTATATTATTTATCATCTAATATATTTTTCTTCCTTGAATTGTTTTTATTCACCATTCTTACTAGGTATTTCTTAGCCAGTTCTCAATAAATGTAGTTATCTAAAACTGCCTTATTTATTTTATTTACTTTAGTTACGTAATATCGATTTTACAATACAAAACACAGGTTGTAAACCTATTCACTACCTAACTAGTTCCGTAATATACCTTCTATTACTCAAATATTTTCGTAATGTAACCCTTATCACAAAACTGGTTCAGTATTGTGAACCATACATAAATAATAAACAAAATAGAACGAATTTTATTTATTATAAACATTTACTACAATATTCTAAGTCGGGATTTATTAGAAATTAAACTATCTATAACAGAATTAGCTGCGTTTAGAATATCTTCGTTAGAACTCATTTTTCAATGTTTATGTAATTCATCTATTACTCCATGTTGTTCTGTTTTAAGCAAATACCTAACAAAAGAGAAGGTTATTGTTTCACGTATGGAAAAACCGATTTGAAGTAGGAGTTTCCACCTCGCTTTGGGAGTTAATTTGAAGTAGTTTGTATTGAAGGAGTTGTATTATATTTCAACTGTTGGGGAGCCGACTTGAAGTTTGTTTGTAACCGCACGTATGGTACCCGGTTTCCGGTAGCCTTCGCCGCAAGTGTACTTCCAGGTGGCCTTTGCCCCAAGTTTAAAAAAAACATTATCTTTGTAATTTGACTGTTTCTTTAAATATTATATATGTATGTTTGCCTCGGCTGCGTCAGTATTATTGTTAGAGACACGTTTCTCTTAGCAGGATTGTGATGCGACAAGAATGTAGGCCTACAGAGATTATAATTTTACTTCACTCCTTTTATTAATACCTGATACGATTTAAATAACACTTCCCTCATATAGAGCTTTGAGATTCTTTTATTAATTACTTGCACTTTTTAACACGTAAACTATTTTTCGTTTCACACGAATACATATTATATTTCTTGAGAAAACTTTTTGCGACTGGTTAGTAACACTGTCTGCAGGCAACTGAACTGATTTCAATCGCCTAAACTTGTAAATTTCTATATTTCAAGTCTCTGATTGGCTAATCCTACTCCAATAGAATACATTCAATTAACTAAAGCTTTTTCTGCTTGTTGATTGGCTGTCACTTTTATTACATTTTCTTCCAAGAATCACAAGTAACATTATTAAACTCTCAAACTCATTATTGCCTCAAGGTTACCTCATTGTTAGCAACTTTTACCTATTATTCTCACGGCTCCTACATTATTAAATTACGTAATACAATCATATAACAGTATTGAACATATATACAATAGTATACAATAATATAAACATATATAATGACTGTTAGACACATTTTACATATTGTTAAATACACATATTACTTTAAGGTGGGCTGTTATTGAATTTATATTACATAACTAGACCGAAATCATTTAAGTGTTACAAACACTGCCTTACAAACAAATCTTCTATAAAACCATATAAAACCACGCGTATCAACTATGTATTAACGTAGTAAACTGTTTCAATGATTCCTAATACTATATCTGAAATAAAAATGTAATTTAGTAAAGTAAATTAAAAAATTCGATATTATTTAAAGTAGATAAGACGCTGTAAAATACATATATCTTAACTATATATTACAACTCGATTGGTTAGCAAACTTGACCTACGTCCTCGTTTGTCATCCAATATCATATTGTAATATTCGTGTCGTAAATTATATTGTCAGGGCATTTCGCACGCTTCATTCATCTCCATTGCTTCATTTCAGAAGTGTAATCGTTTTCCCTGACTTCGTCGTAACATAGACGTTTCTGCATAACACAATACCACAGTCCACTCAAAGCTCTTTCCTAATCTCTTGCTTTGTTCTTTCTTCAGAAGTCCTCTGAAGTGGTTTGCATTTCTGTCGTTGCTATCCTCTATTTTGGCTGGACAGCAACTCGTCCTACTATTTATCTTCCTTAGGACCCATTGCTCTTCCATGACAGCACCGTAATGTCAAAAATATTATGCATCTTATTCTTCTACATACTACTAATAGTCTCTATAGTTTTTCAATCTCCTACGTCTCTTCCCTTTAAAGGCAGTTAGAGATAGATAACGGCTTTTTGTTGTTGAAGTTTTCTCGATCTCCCGCACGTCAGCCTAAAAGGCTTATTGTGCAACCCCATCGGAAAAGATGTCTTATAGTTTCGCAAAATCTTCTCGCTGAACAAGTTGCAGTATCTTTGTTCCAATGTCAGCATCCTTTCCTTAATCCCCCCTGGTTATAGAAAGAGCAAGTCTCTTTCTTGTTAGTAATAGACAGTCAAAGAGAATATGCGAGGCAGCTTCCTTATCCGTTTTCCACATTCTACAAATGGATTCATCTTTGTAGAGACTTTATTTATGTTATGTTACCTAAAATGACCATGTGTAGAAATTAATGCAATTAATGTCGTTATTCCTATTCTGTGTAATCTTATAAAATAAGGAAGAGTGTTGAAAGGAACCCAAGACCAATTTCCTGGCTTATCATTGTCCAGGATAGGTTGCCACCTGAGTTGGTGTGTTTCCCTAATCCACGATTTTAACGAGATTGGCTGTACATCTAGAGATTCAGGGCCAGTATAGAGTATCTAAATAACCCTTTTAGCCAGCTGATCACCTTTTTCATTTCTACAGATACCCTGATGTCCCTCCACCCACCGCATTTCGAGCTTGTTGCGAGATGGCTTTAGACATTTGGATACGAGTTTTGATTTTACCTGATCTGAGGAGAGTGCTTTTGAAGCACAGATCGAGCTCGAGCTACTTGTATAAAAGTTATATCCCTTTGAAATATTTTGCATATTGACTTCATTTATAGACATCAGTGAGGTACCACCTCTTTGTCCACTTCTCACCAAGGTTCTTCAGTCTGTAAAAGTGTGTTCTAAACTTACTAGGTAAGAAACCTTTTTAGATAGCATGGTCTAAAAGTAGAACTTTTAACATAGTGGTCGTGTGGAATGGTCACCAAGATCACCAGACCTGAACCCTATGGATTTTGCCATTTGGGGGATTGTGAAAGCTAGGTATATGCAGAAGAGATTCGGATGTGGAACATTTCCGTCAAATAATTATTTTTGCATGTGCTGCTCTTAGCCCACGTATCTTGAAGGCAATTCAAACAAGTTGTGCAAAACTAATGAAGAAATGTGTTGAAAAGATGGCGGACATGTGGAGCACATTCTTTAGAGTGAATATGTATGTATGTGCACTGTTCTATGGTTCCGGACTTTATGGACACCTGTATATTCCTTTTAACATATTTTCTGCTTCAAGTACTGTGGAATGTGCAGTCAAAAATTATGGTTGTAGCTTTGATGATTCAGATGATATTCACATTAAAATACTGATAGATTTTTAATAAGTAAATGAGCGTGTTTAACAAGGTGTCCTTAAATAGTTTGAGATAATGTGTCACGAATTTACTGAAGTTAACATCGGCGGGATAGTGGTTTTAAACTCCCGTTAAGCTAAATAAAACTGGGCATCAAAGTTGGATAAAGAGATGTAATACAATTTGATAAATCGTTATTTAGAAGTTATTTTCAGCCAGTTTTCAGTTATATTGAACATCCATCTGAAGGAGTGCTGAGCTGGTTCTTGGCTCCCTTGCTGCGAACCGTGTATTATTCTGGCCGTGTGCTAAAAGCTCCAGAGGCGCTGGAATAAGGTTATTTCAGTTGGTGTTCCTACCTGCTACCTGCGAATGGCGAGGATTAATCGACCCGAATTTTAGAGCAGTCCCAGCTGTCTACTGCAGCAGGGTCTTGTCAGTAATGTTACTCGCTGGAAGTAGACGGAGAGCTAATGCAGAGATAAAAGGTCAGAATGGGTATTCGAAGCATTAAATACATAAAGGGAATATGTCGTTCCTCTGAATCACAACGGATAAAGGTGCAGCTGTTTATAAGTACAAAAATATTACTGCGCCTCATGATTATGACTTATAATGAAATTCTTCGTTTATGAGGAAATAATTATTTTGAAAGGCTTCTGTGTTTTTGTGGAGAAAATCTCTTTGAAATTTTTATTTTGTAATAGCATTAGCAAAACCTGAAGCTCTGGTCATGGCGTTGCGTTAAATATTCAGGTTCTTCTCACTTTCGTTCACACGTTCCCCAACACCTCCCATAGGATAGGATTTGAAGCGGAGGGGATCTATGCAGATCTTTTTTACGTAAGATCCCTGACGAGGCACCTCCACGGGAGAGGGGTGAGATGAGAGGAAACAGAGGTCGGCCGGACCAGAAGGCACAACAGGCAGAGGACAGAGTCTCTGCCATTTACAGATGTGAAAACAACGGGTAGTGGCTGGTGCAACACCCTCCCCCTATGGGCTTCACATTACCCGGGGGTCCCGAAATCCGGAGACCGCTCAGTCCGGGGGACGAAGGTTTACTCAGAGTATCCTTTTCCTTGCCATGCCGAGACCTCCTGCCGACACTTGCAACCCTGAAAGAAACCAAGCAGATGAAAGGTGAAGTGAAATGAGAGATAGGAAATTTGGAGGATGTAATGATCCTTCCAAGCATTCCCTGGTTACTTGGGGAAACCCCCGAAAAATCAATGGGTCAGGAAGGTCGTCCACGGGAATCAGACACAGGATCTCCCGAATTTTGGTCAGACTTGGGTTTTTTTCCATCACCCTCTCTCAGGTTATATACTGTTTTGAAAATCGATAATAAAATTGCTTTTTATGGGGTATTACTAACAATTAAAGCATAATCAAAATGTTTAACATAACAGAAAATTGTGTCCATTGCTGTGTTTGCAATACAATCACAAGTATACTGTGTTTTTTTTTGGCAACCTATTTACTACAAGAATAATAGAAAGAAAATAAGCTGATGTGTTACATTCAAGGGACTTTCTCTATACCCTCTGTCGCTTACTAGTGAGTATGCAAACTATTTTTACAAAAGTTTAGTTACATGTCTCTTTCATTTTATTTGAGATAAACCTTTCCGGAAATAGCTGCATACACATTTCGTCATAGATACAATGGGAGCAGTCATGGTTGTTTGTTTTAAAACTGGGTACCATTCACTGTCCTTAAAATTCTATACTCTTTCCATGACATCGCGATAAACAGCTAAAAATCGACAAAAGAATGACCAAGTATTGAACAATTTGAATCATTAGTAACTGAAGTTGTATTGCAGTTCCACTGTTGGGGAGCCAAAACTTGTTGAAGTAACTGCCCCACGTATGGTACAAACTTGAGAGTGGTTGTAACGCCACGTACGATACAAAGTTTCCGGTGGCCTTCGCCCCACTTTTAAAAAATAAACTTTGTGTTTTAGTGTTTGTTTAAACATTATATATATATATGTATATATATATTTCCCTCGGATTAGTCAGTAGTAATTTGGAGAAACACGTATTTCTTAGCAGGGCTGGAGCGGCTAAAGAATGAAGGTTTACACAAATTATTGTTTTTACTTCACTCCTTTTTTATTAATCTTTCACACGATTAAATTTCACTGATATATCATACTGTAGACCTGTGGGATTATTTTATTAATTACACTTTTTTATCATGTAAACTTTATATTATTCTCGCCGTAATGAATTTTCATGCCTCACTCATTGAACACGTCCGTACCGATCGGGTACGCAATCTAATAGCGCCTGCCGCCTGAGTCTGTTAAATTTGTACATTTTACTCTATTTCAAGTATCTGATTGGCTAAGCCTACTCCAATTGAATACTTTTATTTAACTTAAGCATTTTCTAGTTGTTGATTGGCTATTTATAAACTGTTTTAAATATTACGTTATTGTTCCAAGAATTACTAGTAGCATTATTAAACTTTCTAATTTATTGTTGTCTCTAGGTTACCTCATTGTTAGCAACTTTCGGCTTCTATTCTCATAGATCCTACATTGCTAAATTACGTAATACATTCACATAACATTGTTAAACATGTACATAATAATATAAACACAAAAAATGACTGCTACATACATTTTACATATTATTACATACACATATTGCTTTAAGTCGGGCTGTTATTATGTTTTACGTTATATAATCAGACTGATATCATTTAAGTGTTAAAAATACTGCCTCATAACGGATATCTCAGAAATGGCTTATGCCAAAAAAACAAGTTATTTGTAATAAATTGTGTGTTTCAAAGACATTTACATTTTTTTGCAGTGTGTTTTCCTCTATTTTTTAATGCTTCCAGTTTTGCAGGGTTATACAAATTTCCTTCCACATGAAGAATTCATAGGCTATTACCAGAAAATTCAAGATATGCATTTCATTTCCGTGTAAATAGCTATAAAATACGGTATTTTAATCAAAATCCTTAAAGCCCTTTACAGAAAATAACAAATTTCTAAAAATTTTCCATGTAAAGGATAGCTTGGGGTGGGGAATTTTCCTGAAAATCTTCGTGTCGCATCTTTTGAAGATACTGAAGTTAAATTACAAGGTAGCTATTTATCCGACATTTTGTTTTTGAGTTATGCTGATCAAAAGAACACAGGCACATATACACATGATTTTTTTTCATTAAACAGCTATTTTTGGATTAAAGTGGCCTCAAAACATGCATTTTCAGTGAGAACTTGATATCGAATTTTCGGATGGAATGCAATACCTTCCCTATCTACTAGGTATGTGGTAGGAAATGTAAAAAATTATAACTTTTGATGTGCATTGTATCAAAATTTGGTAATTATGAAACTGGTCAGAATAATTACGCTTATACGTGCTGTTACGTCAAAAATTGATAATAAGCGAGTTACTAGACTATCAGATGTTTTGATTTTACGTCCTGTTAAATCTTATCGTTCGGGGAAAGTGAATAAGGAAGTCTATAGAGTACGCAATGTTGCTTATGGGAGATCTATTGTGTCCACCACCTTACAGGAGGAAGGGATGAAGTGAAGGAAGCACAGGAGGCTAAAAGTTCTAAGTCGATAGGCCACAGAGACGCACGAAAGTCTTCAACAACTCCTGGCTCGAAGACCCGTCCCACTACTGAAGCTGCCTAGAGAGGAGATGAACGACCCACTCAACTAAGCAGTCCTTTATCAACCACGGCAAATAGTCTTCCCTTTGAGCAAGCATCAGCGCCATCTGTCCGGCACCGGCTCACGAAACCTAGAAGCACACCTGAAACGTGAAAAGGATACAGAATGTAAGGGAAGTGAGGGAAAGGAAAACGTAGTAGATGAGGAACCATCTCAACATTTTTTTACCGATCAGGAAAAATCACGGAAGAAATCTAAAGACAAAGTGGGTAGTTCATGAGAATCGAAACAGGACTACCCAAATGCGCACCTCGCACGTTACCGCGGAGCCATTTCACTTGGTAACTTGGTAATAACATATTTTCTAAGTAAACCCAGAGGTACATACGAGGCGTGTAATCTGGGGTGGGGGGATTTTCTTTAAAACCTTCGTGTCGCATCTCTGGAAGATACTGCACCTAAATACCAAGTTTGGTGTTTATCCGACTGTTCGTTTCTGAGTTATGCTGTTCACACACACACAGACACACACCCGCAGACACAAACACGAACACGTTTCCAAAAATGCTTTTTTTTTTTTATTCAAAGGGTCTCAAAACATATATTCTCGGTTAAATCTCGGTATCGAATTTTTGGGTGGAATACAATACTTCTCCTACTTACTATACGTAGTAGAGAAAGTAAAAAATGTATATTACATAAATTGCGTGTTTTAACCAAATCTACACTTTTTGTGTAGTAAAATTTGTCTATCTCTTACGGTTTACCAGTTATGCGAAAGTCATTCAGAATGAAATGGACTTTTGGGGACATTCTCAGAAAATTGAAGATATACATTTCATTTATCATAAAGATATCCTAAGCATATAAAATTTTAATAAAAATCGTTAGGGCCATTTTTGATAAAATCAAAATTTTTGAAAAATGTTCCATGTAAAGGGTAGTCTGAGGATGAAAGAATTTTACTGCACATCTTCGTATTGCATTCTTCACTTAGATGCCAAGTTTGGTATTTATCCCACTTCTCGTTTTTGATTTGTTCACAGACACACATACACACACACTCACACACACAAGCACCATTTTCTAAATTTTCTTTTTATTCAGGAGGCCTCAAAGCATGTATTCCGGTAAAATCTCGATATCGATTTTTTTGGGTGGAATGCAATACTTCTTCCACTTACTATACGTAGAAGAGAAAGTTAAAATGTGTTTGTTTCCCTTGTTTTTTATTCTAAGTACAAAGAAAGATTTATCCAATGACATGATAGTGAACATATGGCATAATAATGACATAGTACTTAAATTTACAAAGCACAGTAAAATTGTAATATATCTGCATATACAGATGATGCATAAATTTATTTAAGCAGAACGTACTTTAAGAAGTATGATTTTTCAATCTAAGACCCTAAGTTTCAGGCAACTTTACTGCTTTAGTTCTGTAACGGGTAAGTATACTCTGAAGGCGAAAGCTGTAAATAATATAAGGTGTAATGAAAGAAGATATGTGGGCAATAGGTCATAATTGTTCGGCATTTATCACTTACATACTGCGAGAAATTTACTGTTGTATACTTCAATACATAATGCAACTGTATTAAGTTTACCTTCATTGCAACAGCAATGTAAATAATTAGCTTATATCTTACTTTAAGTGTAAATAGATTTTCAGATACGATAAATGAAACGAAATAAGAAAGCTCACCGCTATTTGCTTTCCCAACATAAGTTAAAACTCACATCCAGTACAGGCGTAACCAGAATTCAAAATTCGACGTGTTGACATTACGAATGAGGTATTATATGAACAAGAGTATAAAAAAGAAGATCGTATGTAGTAAAAAATCTAATGTGATTAATTCACATTCTCTACCCTTCATCGCTTATTAGTGGGTATACAAACTATTCTTACTAAAGCTTCTCTAACACGTATAGCAAGTAGGGTAATTATTGCATTCAACCCAAAAATTCGATAGCAAAATTTCACCGGAAATACATGTTTTGAGGCACGCTGAATCCAAAAAAGTACCTTTAGAAAAAGGCCTGTGTATGTGTGTCTGTGAGCAGCATAACTCAAAAAACCAAAGTCGGATAAATACCAAACGGGGTATTTAAGTTCAGTATCTTTCAAAGATGCGACATGAATATTTTCAAAACAAAAATCCCTCCGAGACTACCCTTTACATCGAACATTTTTCGAAACTTATGTACTCAAAAACGATTTTCATTAAAGTATCATATATTTAAGATATTTTATAACAAATAAAATGTATATCTTGAATTTTCTGGAAATGTTCCCAAAAGTTCTCTTATTTTTGAATGGTTTTGGATAACTCGTAAACAGTAAGAGATGAACATGGTTTTTCTTCACAAGAAATGCTGAGCTCGTCATATACATTTTATTTTATTTGTTTTTAAATTTTTTATGGAGTGAGCAATTTCCGAGATATTCTTGTTAATAGTTTGAATTTTCCAAAACATACCTTTTGTCAAATGGAAATTCATTATTCTTTTTTTTTTATGTCCTGAACATGCAAAGAATATGGAATGCTTCACGTACCAGTTCTATCTTAAAAGCTTTGACTGTGCTTAAAGCCTACCATATTTCCCTTGTGCCTACAAGAAAATTAGCAATAAGATACTTTCTGCACATGTTTATCTCATTAATATGAAGTAGATGGAGAAAAAGCGTTTGTAAAAATAGTTTATACAAGAGTAGAGAAAGACAGATGAGTATAACACATCAGACTTTTTACTTTCTCTACTACGTATAGTAAGTAGGGGAAGTATTGTATTCCACCCAAAATTTCGATACCGAGATTTCATAGGAAATACATGTTTTGAGACCCCCTGAATCCAAAAAAAGCATTTTTGGAAACATGTCCGTGTGTGTTTCTGTGTGTCTGTGTGTCTGTCTGTGTGTGTGTGTGTCTGTGAACAGCATAACTCAGAAACGAACAGTCGGATAAACACCAAACTTGGTATTTGGGTTCAGTATCTTCCAAGGATGCGACACGAAGGTTTTCAAGAAAATTTCCCCACCCAAGAGTACCCTTTACATGGAAGATTTTTCGAAAAATTTAATTTTCTCAAAAATGGCTCTAACGATTTTGATTAAAATATCATATGTTTAAGATATTTTTATGACAAATAAAATGTATATCTTGAATTTTCCGGGAATGTCTCCAAAAGTATTCTTTATTGTGAACGACTTTTGCATAACTGGTAAACCATAAGAGATAGACAAAATTTTACTACACAAAAAATGTAGATCGCGTTAAAATACACAATTTATGTGATATACATTTTTTTGTTGAGTGAACCTTTTTCGAGATATTGCTTGTTATTCCCTTAAATTTTTCAATACTTATTTTCTCAAATGGGAATTCGTTATTCATTTTTTTGTCTTGGATATGCAAAGAGTTATAATCTGTGGCAAAGGGAATGGTGCTTACTTAAATGTAAATAATGATTGTAATATGAATACGCATTTTTATGTGACATTGATTTGAGATGTTTATTGATTGTAATTATTGTTGAGAAGTAAGTTTATACTGCCTTACTGAAACTGTCAATAATAGCGTGCAATAATGCAGCGAGGGGGTGAGCTGTTTATCATTATTGGAAACGAGGAAGTTACGTAATGTTGGCGCGTTTTTCTGTAGAAATTGGTGGTACATTTCCCTAGAGCATATGTATTCATAATTTTCATTGGATATATAAATAGACGCTAATGTTGGCGCGTTTTATTAGCCAATTGCAGCTCAGTTATAATCTTTAGGCATATCGGTGTGTAGTAGTATAAATAGAGGCTAGGTTAGAGGTAAAGTCCTTCGGTCCGTCAGTTCATTAAAATTCTTTGTACACTACACGTCGCATTCCCGTCAGTTCGTCGAAAATATTTGTATGATACACGTCGCCTTCAGTTCAGCAGAAATATTACACGTCGGCTATCGATTCACAAGTTACGCGTAGCAGAATTATGAAAAATCTAAAGTGTTGTAAAGTTAATTATACAAAAAGTTGAAGTACGCGAATTATGATTGATCAGTAATGAAGTTATTATAACAGTTTCAGTTTGGCGAGTGTCAAGATTAATGTGTAAATGTGATAGTAAATGTGTTCGACAATAAAAGTGTAAAACAAATTCTTTCATCAGTGTTATTTTTGGATAAGAGACTGCCTTCCGTTTACACAACCTGTATAAAGAGAAGTGCTTGACCAAAAGATAATAGCTAGCCGGAGGACAGAGAACCAAAATTAAATAAAATAACAGTAGCATGCTTTCAAACAAAAACTAATACTGCCGCAAATTGCTAACACCAGATGGAGCTAACAAACCTAACAAATGAATCACGTCACAAGATGGCTTCACCACGTAAAGTAAACACAAATACAAACATATACAAATAATGTTACTTCAATATTAAGTTTGGTGTTTATCCAACTGTTCGTTTCTGAGTTATGCTGTTCACAGACACACACACAGACACACACACACAGACACACGGACATGTTTCCAAAAATGTTTTTTTTTGGATTCAGGGGGTCTCAAAACATGTATTTCCGGTGAAATCTCGGTATCGAATTTTTGGGTGGAATACAATACTTCCCCTACTTACTATACGTAGTAGAGAAAGTAAAAATTTGCATGTAGAGTGTGGAGGGGGATTTTCTTGAAAATCTTGGTGTCGCATTTTTCGATGATGCTGGATTCTTGGTGCCTCAAAACGTGCATTCCGGTGAAGTCTCGATATCGAATTTTTTGGTAGAATACATTACTTCCTGATGTTACTAAATGTAAGTAGTAGAAAAAACAATTGCAACAACGCTAGTATTCTAAAGGAAAATACTTATACGAAAAGCAATACAGAAATTCAGAAGAAGGTTGCCTCAGCAGTATTTTCTTCCGAGTAGCAGCTTTTAGAGTTTAAAGTTTATTATTTCGTTTGTTTAGAAAAGGAGCATTAAGAAGTTTCCCTCAGCTCACACATCGAGAAACAGATTTCGGATTTTATGGCAAGTTGTTTTCCATGACTGCTCTAGACCTTAGGAAGACATGTTGGTTGTATGTACTTCTCAGTACGTAGCCTGATATAGGAACAAACCAAAATAAAAGGAGAGACAATATCTTTTTCGTTTGAAGTATCCTAAACGAATAGACCGGAAGTTTATTGTGCCTGGAATACGAAACCATAAAGTGATCATAACGAGTTTTATGTTAAGTAATGGCGGGGAAAGTTAGTCGGTCACTTGGAAATGTTATCTGATGCTCGTAAAAATGGTGGAGTTCGTTAGCCATTACGGAGCCGCTCGTAACTGTTCGAGATCGGCGTGGGTAATGGGAAACCGACCGGATTTAACGGCGTGGAGAAGTCTTGTGCTCCACTGTGGCATATTCACAGCTTCCATGTGAGACGTCTTCACATACTAAAACATTAACACCCTCTCGTATTTCACAGGTCTCGCAAGGAAGATAAGAATGTCCAGCACATTATTTATTATGTCATACCTATACTAATATTATAAATACAGAAAATTTGTCGGCATATACGAGGGCAGTTCCCAGAACTACCCGACCTGACGTATATATAGCGGTTGCTGTTTCACAGAAATGACTATGGTAGAAAGTACTTCTCTTATACAGCTTAAGTTTGAAGTTTGACGATGCTATGGTGTATAGTAAATGTTTGGCAGCTATCAATAGTTAACTCTCTCGGCGAATTTGTAAACATGGATAAACCTGGCCATCGTTATGTGATACAATACTTTCATTTGAAGGGTCTTAGTCCAACTGATACTAAAGCTGAACTAGATTCTGCTCTGGGGGATTCTGCTCCTTCGTTTAAAACAGTAAAGTATGAGTGGCAGAGTTTAAGTGAGGCCGTACGAGCTGCCAAGGTGAACACCGCAGTGGTCGAACAAATGAGGTGACCACGCCAGAAATTGTGAAGAAAATCCATAAAATGGTATTGGATGATCGTTCGTCTGAAATTGCGTGAGCTCGTAGATATCGTAGGAATTTCAAAAAGTGCTGTACATCACTTACTGACTGAAAATCAAGATGTGCGCAAGATAGATGCCGCATTTACTCACAATGGAACAAAAATAGCGTCGTGAGGAGTTTCAGTCGAGTGTTTGGCGATGAAAACGCTGTAATGAAGCCGAGTTTTTGCGTCCATCACTTCACACCTGAGACGAACGAACAGTCAAAACAGTAGATTGAAACAGGAGTATCGGTTCCAAAGAAGGCGAAAACAGTTCCATCTGCAGGCAAGGTCATGGCGTCAGTTTTTTGGGATGCGCGTGGAATAAGTTTCATTGATTATCTTCAAAAATGAAAAAGAATCAATGGGGAGTAGTATGCAAACTTATTGCAGCGTTTGAATGATCAAATCAAGCAAAAACGGCCGCGTTTAGCGAAAAAGAAAGTTCTGTTTCAACAAGACAATGCACCAGTTCACACATCCATTATCGCCATGGTCAAAATCAATGCTTCCTCATGCACCTTATTCACCAAATTTAGCCCCCTCTGATTATTTTCTGTTTCCAAAGTTGAAGAAATGCTTTGGTGGTAACAGAATTGCTAAGAATGAAGAGATAGAGTCTACAGTTGATGGATATTTTGCAGAACTCGATGGTTCTCGCTATAAACAGAGTACCGAAACAATGGACATCGCTGGGAAAAGTGTATCGAGCTGAAAGGAGATTATCTAGAGAAATTGAGATATATTTTTCCAAAATTTTTGTGTTTCCTTTCTTAGATCAAGTACTTCTGGCACAGCCCTTGTATGTACCTATGAGGGATATTTTAAAAGTAAGGTCCGTTTTGCAATAAAGTTCGAACTCATAAATATTTTCTTTAGTTTGTTACTTTCTCTACTATATATATAGTAAGCAGGGAAAGTATTACATTCCGATTCGATATCGAGATTCCTCCGGATATATATGTTTTAAGGCGCCCTGAATTCAAATAAAGCATTTTTGAAAAGTAGTCCGTGTGTTTGACTGACTGTGAACAGCATAACTCAAAAACGAAAATTCTTGGTATTTAGGTTTAATATCTTCCAAACTTCCCATTATATGGAACATTTTTCGAAATGTTTGATTTTCTAAAAACTGGATATATCGATTATGAATAAAATACTATGTATTAAAGTTATTTACATGACAAATAAAATGTATATCTTGAATTTCCTGGAAATATCCTATGAAGTCCTCTTCATTCGTAGGGGATTTTGTATAATCTTCTATAATAGTAAACGTTAATCAATAGACGAAAACTTAGTACACAAAAATGTAGATCTCTTTATAATACGCAATGTATTTAAAATAAGTTTTTTTGTAGCATAAGCCGTTTCTGGCATATCCGTTATTAATGGTTCAAATTCCTCATTTCTTAGTTATCCCTTAAAGTCCTTTCAATATTCAGTTGTTTCTCGCGACTGCATTGAAACAGTATGGAATTTCCCCCGTTCCATTTGTATCTAAATGTGTAATGTAGTTATTTCTGAAAAGGATTATTTGCATTAAAATGTAGTAGATAGAAAAATAAGCTTTAGTAAGAATAATTTGTTTACCCACTAATAAGCAATACAGGGTAGAGAAACTCATGTGTGTGTATCACATCAGAAAAGTTTTTACGTAGGTAAGCCTTCGAACGTTACATTACGTTTCTACAGTTATGAAAGTTTATAGAACATTTGTCTTAGCGTAGCTTATAAGTTTTTTAGAACCTCGTCACAGACTTCCGACGTCATTCTATCTAGGAAACATGTAGCCGTTTCTGCAGTCAAATTTTTTGTGTATTGAAAATCAGCCGCGATAATCTCTTTGGGGACATTTCCGGTACATGTGCGAAAGCTTCTCGAGTCTTCTGTTTTGGTTAATATCATATTAACGTGCAGATTCACAACTGTTTTGTTTCAGCTACTCTGAGGCAGTATTTTTAACACTTAAATGATTTCAGTCTAATTATATAATATAAAATGTAATAACAGCTCGCCTTAAAGCAATATGTGTGTAATATATACATAAAATGTATGTAACAGTCATTGCATTATCTTTATATTATTGTATACATGTAAAATAATGTTATGTGAATGTATTAAGCAATTTAATAATGGAGGAGCTGTGAGAATAAAAGCTTAAAGTTGCTAACAATGAGGTAACCTTGAAACAATAATGAATTGAAAGTTTAATAATGCTACTAGTAATTCTTGGAACAATAATGTAATATTTAAAACAATTTATAAATAGCCAAACAAAAACTAGAAAAGCTGAAAGTTAAATAAAAGTATTCTATTGGTGTAGGATTAGCCAATCAGAGACTTCAAATAGAGACATTTACAAATTTAAGCGGTAAACACCAGTCGCTAGAAGACAGCGTTCCCAACCGGACGCTAGACGTGTTCCCGAGCACCTAAATACGTATTCAGTGTGAGACATATAAAATTCATTACGGAGAGAATATTATGAAGTTTATGTGTTAAAAAGTGCAAGTAATTAATAAATAATCTCACAGCCCTTTATATCAGTGAAGTGTTATTTAATCGTGTGAAAGATTAATAAAGGGAGTGAAGTAAAAATTATAAATTGTGTAAGCCTACATTCTTTAGCCGCATCACTCTCTACTAAGAGATACATGTTTCTACAAATTAATACTGACGCAGCCGAGGCAAATATAAATATATATAAGATATAAAGAAACATAAGAATACGAAGTTTACTTTTATTAAACGTGGGGGCGTAGGCCACCGGAAAGTAAACTTGGGCTGAAGACCACTGGAAAGTCAACTTGGGCTGAAGGCCACCAGAAACTTTGTACCATACGTGGGGCAGTACTTTCTCAAGTTTGGCTCCCCAGAAGTAGAACTACAAAACAACTCCTACTTCAAATTGGCTTCCAATACGTGGAAAAACAACCTTCTCAACTCCGGACCTCTAGTTTGATTCCCCCTCCTAAAATCAACAACATCAGTAACTCAGTTTCTTCTGCTTGAAACCTTAATAACCGAAAACCGCATCACAGAAACTGTGTAATTGTTTTATGGGCTGGCGAGTAATTCTGTTAGGAGGAACCACTAAAATATGTTCTATGCCAGAATGATAATTTAATTGATATTGAAAACTATATGGAAAGAAAGTTTATGACATATAGAAGAAAAGAAAGAATTGGTTATCAAAATACACTACATGATCGAAGGTATCTGGACAGCGGCTGAAAATGACGTACAAGTTCGTGGCGCCTCCATCGGTAATGCTGGAAGTCAATATGGTTTTGGGCCACCCTTAGCCTAGATGACAGCGTTCACTCTCGCAGGAATACTTTTAATCAGGTGCTGGAAGTTTTCTTGGGAAATGGCAGCCCATTCTTCACGGAGTGCGGAACTGAGGAGAGGTATCGATGAAGATCGGTGAGGCCTGGCACGAAGTCGGCGTTCCAAAACATTTCAGAGGTGTTCTATAGGATTCAAGTCGGGACTCTGTGCAGGTCAGTCCATTACAGGGATGTTATTGTCGTGTAACCACTCCGCCACAGCCCGTGCAGTATGAACAGGTGCTCGATCGTATTGAAAGATGCAATCACCATCCCCGAACTGCTCTTCAATAGTGGGAAGCAAGAAGATGCTTAAAATATCAATGTAGGTCTGCGCTGTGATCGTGCCACGCAAAACAACAACGGGGTAGGAAAAACACGACCACACCGTAACACCACCACCTCCGAATTTCACTGTCGGCACTACACACGCTGCAGATGACGTTCACCGGGCATTCGCCATACCCACACCCTATCATCGGATTGCCACATTGTGTACCGTGATTCGTCACTCCACGGAACGTTTTGCCACTGTTCAATCGTTAATGTTGACGCTCCTTGCACCAAGCGAGCCGTCGTTTGGCATTTTCCTGCGTGATGTGTGGCTTATGAGCAGCAGGTCGACCATGGAATCCAAGGTTTCTCACCCCACGCCTAACTGTCATAGTACTTGGAGTGGATCCTGATGCAGTTTGGAATTCCTGTGTGATGGTCTGGATAGATGTCTGCCTATTACTCTTTACGACCCTCTTCAAATGTCTGCGGTCTCTGTCAGTCAACAGACGAGGTCGGCCTGTACGCTTTTGTGCTGCACATGTCCTTTCACGTTTCCACTTCATTATCACATCAGAAACAGTGAACCTAGGGATGTTTAGGAGTGTGGAAATCTCGCGTACAGACTTCTGACACAAATGACACCCAATCACCCGACCAGGTTCGAAGTCCGCGAGTACCACGGAGCGTCCCATTCTGCTGTTTCACGATGTCTGATGACTACTGAAGTCGCGGATAATGAGTACCAGGCAGTAGGTGGTAGCAAAATGCACCTAAGATGTATAACGTATGTTTGTGGGGTGTCCGAATACTTTTGATCACATAGTGTATGTAGTAGTTCTCATTTTATTGCATAACGGATACTACTTTGAAAACACCTCTCGTATGTACGTGTGTATGTAGGGTGATCTTAAAAACCACTCATCCGATATCGATAATTCTTTCACCATTTAAAAGTCCCATTCCTTCTCATGGACATGGGTCATAAAACATCTCAATTCATAAATTACCAAATGACACGAAAGGCTTATAAAGCCTATGTACTGGAATAAGAACATGCTTGCAAAGAAGAGTTTGTCTTAAGGCAGAGAGTGTCGTGGAGTATAAAATGGTGGTTACTTCACAGAAAGTGCATATAAAATAAAATTAGTATCGCAGCTATTTCATTACAAGCTAATATACAGGGTGAATCACTTAAAGCTTGCACTGCTAATATTTCGGAAATGGAAAGTGCTATTGATGTGCAGTTTTCACACCATTGTTTGGTATTCAGGGGCTCGTACACTTAGCTCATAAACAGATTTTAATAATACTGAAAAAGTGTATTTTTGAGCAAACATACAATTTTTTAAATGGAACAATGCCTAGTTACATCAACGGAATAATGGCAAGGTAAATTAGAATGTCAATGGTCTTTCTTGCAGGATTCTAGTGCAAGTGGTTTACGAGAAATCATATTTTGAAAAGTTTCCACCCCGACAATTGTTTATCTCATTCAACCTGCTTAGTTGCTAGGTACGATATTGTTATGTTTGTTTGCATTGTGTTTTCTGTTTATTGATTCCATTGGGACTTTCAAGCAATAAGTCGTGAGTGGAAGATGGGGTTTACTAATACAGAAAAAGTCGACATGCTCATGGTGTATAGAGAGTGTAGGAAGAATGCAGTTCGTTCCTATACGGTATATGCGGAAACGTATCCCAAAAGACGTCAACCACCTCGGCAATTATTTATCAACCTCTTCAACCAATTACGTGAAAGTCGTACTGTAAGACCTAGAAAACGTTTCAAAAACAAACAAGTGACTGGAGAAGAGGCAAAAATTAATGTTTTGGCTGGCGTTGCAGTAGATCCGCAAATTAGTTCCCGCACAATCTCACGTGGAAGTGGCATAAGTCAGGCAAGTGTATTGCGCATTCTCCATCCACATATGTTCCATCCCTATCACATCTCTCTCCATCAAGAGCTGCATGGAAACTTTTTTGAGAATCGTGTTAACTTTGGTACATGGGCATTAAGACATGATACTCCAGATTCATCATGTATCTTGTTCAGTGATGAGGCTACATTTACTAATCATGGCCAGGTAAACCGCAGAAACATGCACTATTGATCTGTTGACAATCCCCGCTGGCTTCGTCAGGTGGAACGTCAGCGTCCATGAAGTTTAAACGTGTGGTGTGGGATAGTGAACCATCAGCTCATAGGCCCTTTTTTCATAGAAGAAACAATGAACTCGCGCAAGTGTCGCAGCTCCCTGACAGAACGTTGAAGAAGTTCCTTTGCAGACTAGGAGGAACAGACTAGGAGGAACAACATGACGGTTGTTCGGCCCATAGTGCACGAAGGACTACAGCTTTTCTTAATGGATTGTTTCGAAATCGTTGATTTGGACGAAGAGGACCTGTATCTTGGGCGGCCCGTTCATCGGATCTGACCCCTTTAGACTTTTTTTCTGTGGGGAAGGCTGAAAGACACTATCTACAAGGATGTACCAACTACACCAGACGATATGAAACGACGTATTACTGCTGCCTGCTCTGAAATTTACGCTGAAATGCTAGAACGTGTGCAACAGTCTTTCCATAGCAGACTGGAAGCGTGTATTGAAGCTGCCGGTGGTCATTTTGAACACAAACTTTGAAGGGCTATGTTCTTTTTACTTGGGAGAATCCACAGAAGTATTGTAATTCCCTTTTGTTTTTCTTTAGTTTGTGCTACCACAGATTGTACAAGTGTCGGTGCGTAAAAGTTTCAAAATAAGATTTCTCGTATAGCATTTGTACTAGAATATTGCAACAAACGCCACTAACATTCTAATTTACTCTAATTTTATTCGGTTGATGTAACTAAGCATTGTTCCATTTAAAATTCTATGTTTGCTCAAAAAATACACTTTCTCAGTATTATTAAAGTCTGTGTAAAGGATAAAAATTACGAGCCCCTGACTACCAATCTATGCTGTGAAAACTGCACATCAATAGCACTTTCATTCCGAAATATTTGCGGTGCAAGTTTTATGTGAATTACACTATATATAATCAGGTGGCTCAACCACACCATATTTCAAGTTTGTACATATCCCTTCGTGCATTAAAAGAGTTGCAGAACTCACGGGGCAATTCCCAACTGTCGGGCACTTCCATTTATACCTCTAACTACAATGGTCTTATTGGCGGTCATTCCTTTGGAGCAATCATTGCCTATAGAAAACGTATTAATTCGTACTCGCTTGTATTTGGTTTCTAGTATACTGTGGCTTTAAATCTTTAAATTACACACACATTCACATTCATACTCAAAGAGTCTGGGGAACATAGGGAAACAGCTTAACTAGAGAAAAATTCTCTCTTCAAGCCGAGAATTCTCGCACACTAGGAAGGTGTTCTACCGACTGAGCTATGAGGCCTGCCGAGCTTCGTTTTGATCCTCTCGCTTATCAGCAAAGATGATGAACGGATTGCGTTCAGAGTCACTTGGCTTACAAGAGAGTTTACAATTCGTGATGATAGACAGAAAATATCCATTGCTATTTTAAGCGTGTTTACGCTGTTCTTGTCTAATATTACAGACTATAAGCAACAAACACGAGAACACACAGTGTTTCACTGCCATTGTTTCGCTTGCTCCTATATATATATATATATATATATATATATATATATATTATTGTTACTATCATTATCATCATCTTCCGGTGCTTTTATGCTGACGTCACTCATTGAATAGGAGTTCCATATTTTGCCCTTGCTGATCGATACGAAGTTCCAACCGTCTCCGTGAATCCATATGGACGTTTCTAAGAAGCACTAATAGTGGTAGTGCCAGTGGGTTTTTAGGACGCTAATGCGTCACTGATCTGTGTTTACTTGGAATTGCCCCTTTGAGTTCTGCAACTCTTTTAACGCACGAAGAATTATCTGAACACATCTTATACGGCGCGGTTGGGTCATGTGGTATACTATATAAATATTAAAAATAAAAGTGCATCAAATCTGTTTATAACGCCACGATACCATGCAATACTAACGCCAAAATATTTTAATAACACCATGTAAGAAAGGTTTGCTGTATTTCCTTTGAGGCAGTATTTTTAACACTTGAAAAATTTCAATTAAATTATATAATATGTAATTTCAATAACAGCCCGCCTTGAAGCAATATGTGTGTAATAATTTGTAAAAAAATCTATGTAACAATCATTGCATATGCTTATATTATTTTAAACATGTTCAATAATGTTATGTGAATGTATTACGTAATTTCATAATGCAAGAGCTGTGATAATAAGTTTAAAGTTGCTAACAATGAGGTAGCCTTGAGGCAAGAATGAGTTTGAGAGTTTAAATGTTACTAGTCATGATTAGAGCAACGATAATGTAAATTTTGTGACAGTTTAAAAAATAGCCAATCAACAGTCAGAAAAATGGTTTAGTAAAATGCAGGTATTCTATTGGACTAGGATTAGCCAATCAGAGACTTTAAATACAGAAGTTTATGAGTTTCGACGGTTAAAATATGTTCAGTTGCCTGCAGACCTTGGTAGTAACCGGATGGAGGATGTGTTCTCTAAAGAAATATTACGTATTCTTGTGAAACGAAAATTAAGTATACTTGTTAACAAAGTGCAAGTATTAAATAAAAGAATCTCACAGCTCTTAATATCTGTGTGGTGCTATTTAATTTGTGCCAAGGGTTAATAAAAAGAAGTAAATTTAAACTTAAAATCTGTGTAAGTCTACATTCTTGTCGCACCACGCCCTGATTAAGAGAAATGTGTCTTTAAAGTAATACTGAAGCTGCCGAGGCAAAAACAAACATAAATAACATCTATAAAACCAGTTTAATAACAAAGTTAATAAATATATTTTTAAATTTGGAGCATAACAAAAAATACATTTTCAAATCAGCTTCTCATACGTAACAGCATATTACGTAACAAACAATCTTCTTCAAATTAACGCCCAAAGCGTGGTGCAAACTTCAAGAACAGTAACACTTCTTCAAATAGACGTCCATACGTGGAGAGAAATAAATAAACAACGGAAAGACAATATCGTCTTCACCTTTTATGTTGTAATCAAGTTCGTAGATAGGGAATGTGTATAATTATATAAAGAGAGAAAATTGTCTCCAGCTAATACTAGAAATACTATAAAGTTTGAGCAAAGGATGTTTTATTTAACATCTGAGAGTATTACTTTTCTCGGTGATTTTAGACTGTATATCTTTCCAAAGAGGTTAATATAGCGATATAGTAGTGGGGAAACTTTATATTCACCAGCTTCACCACAAATTTGTTGTATATCCTGAGGGCTTCAGTTATTATGTGAAAAGTATGCAGATTTTATGTTATCAATAACTGCTGAACCAAAGAGAAGGTAAACGTTATTTTCACCTCTGTGATTATTTAAAACATTACTCGACCAAAATAAGTGATGATTGTTTCTCCGCTAAATGGTAATTATAGCCTATAGAGAATTTCCAGGACTCGGAAGACTGTCGGGGGGAGTTTAAGGAAGTCAGATGTTCCATCGATGTTTCATATCCTTTTACGTGAATATCAGGGGGTTTTCAACCGTTATTAGGGAACCTTAAGACTGCATAAAATTATAACTATAAGTTACAAAGGAGAATTCACAATATAGTTCTTCTAAATCATTGTAATATAATTTCTGAAAGGGTAAATGAAATGAATTAAATCGTAATTAGAGTTCAAAAAGTTATCCGTGTAATATACGGTAGGCCGCTAGTAAAATGTACATTTTAAGATACTAGTACGGATTTACAGAGAATAATGCATTTTAATACATTAGGAAATAATGGTGAATACTACATTTTTGCCCGTTTTTATTACTTTCTCTATCGCATACAGTTCGGTGAAAAAAAACCTGCTGAAGCTTTCCTATGATGTTTTTCTTTGTTTAGTGTTGTTTTCAGTTTTGTTCCCACCTACACGGTTGTACTAATCTCTTATTGGTTTCAACAAAGTGAGTAGCCAAAGGAAGAATTTAAATTACGGAGGCATTTTACCCGAGTGGCTAGAAGGCACTCCCAGACACTCACCAGATCTGTCCGTCTCTTACTGTTTTGATGTCAAAACCTGGCACCCAAATACTAACCAATGAATAGAAGTCGATTTCCACATCAGGAGTGAAGGAAGCCGGTGAGAGGTAGTAAGACAAACATTATGTGGAATCGATGGATGAAACTTTGTAAACAACGTCCTCTTTAGTGTATATATCATTTGAAAGTAACAAGAATATGAACAACAAACCAAAAGTTATTTCCTTTTTTGAGCAAGGTTATAGCGCAGAAAGAACTACGGAGCTTTGGGGTATCTCAAGAACAGCGTCAAGCTATGTGGTGGAAGAAATACCACGGACGGAGTTACTGGACACGCAAACCAGGTGGCGTATTTAATTATAAATGCATAATTAACCACATGACAACAAAAGCATCAAAACCACATCACAACAGGATACAAATCAAAATTAAATGACTTGAAAGAAAACAGTTTAAGTTAATAAAGTTTTCAGGACAATAAAACGTATTTTAGCCTGAAAACTCAAACGTACAGTGTACATGGTATAGTCCACATGGAAATAAATGTATATCACGACGGGATACAAGCAAATTTAAAACACTTGTAAAAACGGTTTAACAAATAAGTTCTTCAGGAGAGACAAAAAATATTTCACTTTGAACAACTCATTTGATAGCTTACGGCATTATGTGTTAGTTCCTCTTCCTTTTCCTGTTATTAATATTATTATTATTATTATCCCCTTCTGATAATAATTGTTTGCAAAGCAGCAAGAGCGACAGAGAGCGATTTGAAATTATAATCTGTCACAAACACGCATGGTAAGGAACTGAGTTATACCAAATAAACCAGATAAAACGAAAAAGCATTACAAAGAATTGGTAAAACTTAGCATTTTCGCATTACTTGAAAAGTCTGATGTGTTACACTCATATAACTTTCTCTACTCTTGTACAAACTACTTTTACAAACGTTTATTCTTCATATGCTTCATGCTAATCGAGATGTTAATCTTATTGCTAATTTTCTTGTAGATGTAAGGGGAACTGGTAGGTTTAAGGAATAGACAAATATTTTAAGAGCTGGTTGCTATGTGCAGATTCCATTTCCTTTGCATTACAAGGACAAAATAAAATGAATAACGACTTCCCATTTGAGAAAAGTATTGAAAAATTTAAGGGAATAACAAGCAGTATTGTATTCCACCCAAAAATTAGATACCGAGATTTCACCGGAAATACATGTTTTGAGGCCCACTGAATCCCAAAAAAAAGCATTTTTGGAAACATGTCCGTTTGTGGGTCTGTTTGTCTGTCTGTGAACAGCATAAATCAGAACGAACAGTCGGATAAACACCAAACTTGGTATTTAGGTTCAGTATTTTCCAAAGTTGCGACACGAAGGTTTTCAAGAAAATCCCCCACCCCAGATTACCCTTTGCATGGAACATTTTTCCAAAAATTTTAATTTTCTCAAAAATGGCTCTAACGATTGAATCAAATACCATAAGTATAAGACTTTTTATGACAAATAAAATGTATATCTCGAATTTTCTGGGAATGTCACCAAAAGTATTCTGCTATGTGAACGGCTTTTGCATAACTGGTAAACCGTAACAAAAAGACAAAATGTTACTACACAAAAAATGTAGATAGCGTTAAAGCACACAATTTATGTCATATACATTTATTTTTCTTGAGTAAACCATTTTCGAGATATTGCTTGTTATTCCCTTAAGGTTTCCAATACTTATACCTTTTCTCAAATGGAAATTGGTTTTTATTATTTTTGCTTTGTTTTTTGTCCTGTTAATGCAAAGAGAATGGAATACTCCACATAGCAACCAACTCTTAAAATATTTGACTATAGCTTAAAGCTTACCAATTCCCCTTGCATCTACTAGAAAATTAGCAATAAGATTAACATCTGGATATCTTGATTAACATGAAGCATGTGGAGAATAAGCGTTTGTAAAAGTGGTTTGTACAAGAGTAGAGAAAGTCATGTGAGTGTAACACATCACATTTTTTTATTTCTTTATTTTCTAAAAATGGCTCTAGTGAACTATTACTACGAATGTACGAAAACTACTGCACAAAGAAAGTAGATCTCTTTATGGTATACAATTTATTTCAAATAAGCTTTTTATGGCATTAGCAGTTTCTGAGATAACCGTTATTAAAGGTTCGTATTGTTCATTTCTTGGGCATTTTCTTAAAACTTCTGTCAACATTCAATTGTTTCTCGGGATTGCATGGAAACAATATGGTATTTTAAGCCAGCATAATACTCGTCCAGTTCTTAAACATTTGACTATCGCTGTTCTCTTTGTATCTATAATGAAATTTGTAAAGTACCTATTTCTGCAAAAGTGTATTTGAATTAAAATTTAATATAAAAATAATCCTTAGTAAGCATGAATTGTATGCCCAATAATAAATGATAGAGGTAGGAAAAGTCACGTGAATGCGTCACATCAGATATTTTTATACAAATAGCATCTGAAACATAGTTTCATTTATTCTATCCATAAATAACTTCATGTGAGAATAAACTTATACTTTGATATTCTACTCCTGTAAGTGAAAAAAAGTAAGTAAAAGTGCTATTTACCCTGTGTTTAGCCATAAATATTTATCGTGAGAACAAATATGAAACATGTGCCGCAAACATAATACAAAATAGACAACTACAAAAAAAATAATCTGATACGTTATACTCACATGACTTTCTCTACTCTTGTACAAACTATTTTTCTAAACGCTCATTCTCCATATGCTTCATGTTAATCGAGATATCGAGATGTTAATCTTATTGCTAATTTTCTTGTAGATGCAAGGGGAATTGATAGGTTTTAAGCGATAGTCAAATATTTTAAGAGCTGGTTGCTATGTGGAGTATTCCATTCTCTTTGCATTACCAGGACAAAAAAATGAATAACGTATTCGCATTTGAGAAACAGTATAAGTATTGGAATATTTAAGGGAATAACAAGCAATATCTCGAAAATGGTCCACTCAACAAAAAGATGTATATCATATGAACTGTGTATTTTAACGCGATCTACATTTTTTGTGTAGTAAAATTTTGTCTATCTCTTATGGTTTACCAGTCGTTCACAATGAAGAATACTTTTTGAGACATTCCCAGAAAATTCGAGATATACAATTCATTTGACATAAAAATGTCTTAAACTTATGGTATTTTATTTAAAATAGTTATAGCCATTTTTGAGAAAATTAAAATTTTCTAAAAATGTTCAATGTAAAGGGTAATCGGGGGTGAGGGATTATCTTGAAAACCTTCCTGTCGTATCTCTGGAAGATACTAAACCTAAATACCAAAATTGGTATTTATCCGACTGTTCGGTTCTGAGTTATGCTGTTCACAGTCAGACACACAGACACACACACGGATATGTTTCCAAAAATGCTTTATATGCATTCAGTGCACCTCAAAACATGTATTTCCTGTGAAATCTCCGTATCGAATTTTTGGGTGGAATACAACACTTCCTCTATTTACTATACGCAGTAGAGAAAGTAAAAATCTGTTGTGTTTCATTTAAATAACGCTCTCTATCTTTTATTAGTGGGTATACAAATTATTTTTACGAAAATTAATTTACCTACTTTATTGTAATCTAGATGAACCTCTCCACGAATAACTACGTTACTCATTTCATTGTAGATACAAAGGGAATAGCGACCTGTTTAAGAACTGGACACTATATGCTGGCCTTAAAATTTTATTCTCTCTCTGGCATAGCGAGTACATGAGACACCAGTGTACCTGCCCCTACAATACCCTGGGAGGAGGGCGTCATCCGAGTGACTCTCCCACCCCTGAGAGCTTTTCCTGTGGGAAGGCACCTGAAAATCCGGTCCCGCATTACAAGGTAGAAGTGGATACGCCTCTTACGCGCATCAACCCTCAAAGGGACAGACTATCGATAAACCTCGATGTGGTCGACAGCATTTTAGCAAACTGCCTATCGACTCTTCAGGGCGGTACAGGAGGACCTTGAGACGTCTCACAACGCAGCCTGGACGGAGAACCGCACAAACATACCCAATTCCCCATGGGTATAGGAACGCGAGTCCAACCCAATCCAAACGACACCATTACGTATGGGGCTCGGAAGTACCACGAGTGCTCAGGGTCCACAACGCTCGCAGCACGACAGCTGAAGGGATCTGAAACCCCCCTTGCGGTTACATCGCGAGAACAGCTGAAAAACAGCTAACACAAATTTAAATAAATGGCTTAGTATTGAACAACTCGAACCATTAATAACAGATATCTCGGAAGGAATTTGAAATAAATTGTGTGGTTTACAGAGAACTACCCTTGTGTGGTACGTTTTCGTCCGTCAATTAAGTTTACCAGTTATACAAGATTATACAGAATTCTCTCCGAATGAAGAAGGCTACACAAGTTATCCCTAGAAAATTTAATACATAAAATTTATTCGTCATATAAATAGCTTTAATATATGGTATTTCAATCAAAAGCGTTAGAGTCATTTGTTAGAAAATAAAATATTTACAAAAACGTTCCATGTAAAGGGTAATTCGGGGTGGAGAAATTTCTTGAAAATCTTTGTGCCACATCTTTGGTAGATATTTGAACATGGTAATTTGTTGCATTGTTATTTGCCCCACGCTTTGGGAGCCAATTTGAAGGTTTGTTGCTGCTACGTATGGAAAGTCAGTTTGAAGATGTATTATATTTCGTCTGTTGGGGAGCCGAACTTGAAGTAGTTATTGCAACCGCACGTGTGGTAAAAAGTTTCCGGTAGCCCTTTCCCCAAATGTACTTTCCGGTAGCCTTTGCCACAAAAGTTTACAAAATATTAACTTTGCAATTTTTACTGTTTCTTTAAATATTATAATTTATGTTTGCCTCGGCTGCGTCAGTATTTACATTTCTAGAGACATGAATGTCTTAGCAGGGAGTGGTGCGGCCGAAGAATGTAGGCTTACGCAGATTATAATTTTTGCTTCACTACTTTTATTAATGCTTGACACGATTTAAATAACACTTCACTGATATATATATATATATATATATATATATATATATATATATATATATATATATATAGAGAGAGAGAGAGAGAGAGAGAGAGAGAGAGATCTCTGTGAGATTTTTTTATTATTACTTCACTTTTTAACACGTAAACTATTTTGTTGTCTCACACAGAATACGTATTAAATTTCTCGAGGACGCATCTCGCGTCCGGTTAGGAACACTGTCTACAAGCAACTCGTTCAGTTATGAGCGCTGTCTACAAGCAACTGACTTCTGAATTTGTAAATTTTGCTCCATTTTAGTTTCTGATTGACTAATCCTAGTCCAATAGAATAACTTCATTTAACTAAAGTTTTTTCTGGTTGTTTATTGGCTATTTTATGAGCTGTCACAAAAATTACATTATTGTTTCCAAGAATTACAAGTAGTATTATTCATTATTGCCTCAAGGTTACCTCATTGTTACGTCATTGTTAGCAACTTTTAACCTACTATTCTCACATCTCCTACATTATTAAATTACGTAATACATTCACATAACATTATTGCATGTATACACTAACATAAACATGTACAATGACTGTAATATACACTCCTTATCTATTGTTACATACACATATTGCTTTAAGGCGGGCTGTTATAAAATCTACATATTACACATTTAGACTGAAATCATTTAAAATGTTAAAAATACTGACTCATAATGAACCTAAATACAAATTTGGTATTTATCCAACTTTTCACTTTTGAATTATGCTGTTCACACACACGCACAGCACACCCCACGGATGTTTTTTTCTTAAAATCTTTGTTTTGGATTCAGGCGTCTCCAAAACACGTATTTTCGGTGAAATCTCAGTATTTCATTTTTTATTGGAATGCAATACCTTCTCTACCTAATATGTACGTGGTAGGGAAAGTAAAAATGTTACGGAAAATAAGGATTACTCCAGGAAGAAACATATCGAAGTAGGGAGTAATGATAGAATATAAGTCAGGCTAATTAAGAAAGAATATAGAATGAGAAAACAGATAGGAATAGTAAATAAGTATTGTAACGGTTTTAAAATTCTCTTTATGTTACTGCCTGGAGAAGTGGATTTCTCTATTTTTACTTAATGGTGAATTGGAAGGGAATTGTAGGTATAAGGACAAATCACGTAAGGATTAGCTGTCGTTAACTTGCCATTTATTAAATAATATTACGTAATACAATTTAACAACTGAAGTGCTCGCAAACTATTCAAATATATTTATGACTTGCTTTGTTTATTTAGTTTCACTTTGACATAAAAGAAGTATTTAAAAACCAGAATCTTCAAAAAGACACAAGAAGAGCTAAGAAAATACAATGTTCCTTTTTCCTTACATGAATGGCATTGCTTCTTTTGAACAGTTAATTCATAGCAAATGAACTTTATGAGCAATAACGCTTAGAAAAAGCACACGATAAACGGACTTTCTGTCTTATGTGCACAATATTGCATTACTTATAAACATGATAATGGTGGAAATTTTACTAAGTCTGAATCTGAACGGAATGGCTCAGGCGGTAACGTCTGTGACCCGCATTCGGGAGGTCGTGGGTTTGATTACCGCGGTCGACCTTCCCGACCAATGAGCTTTTCTGGGGGTTTCCCCGTGTCACTAGATTAATGCTGGGAAGGTTCGTTACTCCCCCGAATTTCCTGTCCCTCCATTTCACCTCGATTCTCATTCCACTTCATCTTTTATCTAGGTGGTGAGCTTCAGGGTTGAAGGTGTTGGTGGCAGTCTTGGCATTGGCAGGGAAAATGATGCTCTATATCACCCTTCGTTCCCCGGAATGGTAGCGATCTCCGAGTCCCGTGACCCCAATGGAATTTGCAGGCCTGCAGGGGGGAGAGGAACTGTTTCCACCAGCTGCCACCCAGGGAGTTTCAATCTGTAAAGGGTAGGGACCTCCTGGTTGGCCGCCCACTGTCTCTACTCATCTCACTCCTCCCTCCCGGGGGGATCCCGTCAAGGGCTTAGACACAAAAGATCTTATAGTTCAAGGTACTATGTCCCCCTCCGTACCTAGTCCTACTCTACCAAATCCGAAGCTGCTGGACGGTCCTGGGGTCCGTCGTCCCTAGGCGTGTCTTAATCCCGCAGGGTTGTTCCTTCTAGTGTGCCCGGTGAAGGCATCTGTGTTTTATCTTTGACTTCCGCTCGTCGTCCATCTCGATGGAGGAGAGGTACCTCCAACGCCAGACATCGTAACCCGAATCACTGACCTCTCTTGTCCATCGTAGAAGGTAATTTATGTGAGCGTAATACTTTTGGCACTCAGTTTAAGGACCGAAACTTAATTCTTGTAGGAGTAGTATTTAAACAATTCAACAAACTTGCGCAAGAGATAAGTATAAATTTTAAGAAATATGCAACACGAAAAGTCAAATTAAGTGACAGAATAAGAGAAGAAGAAAGGAAAGAAAATAAGAGCAGACCTAAAAAGTGGCGAAATTAAGGAAAAGGACGTTATCAGAATCGATTCATTTTTCTGCTCAGGTATGCAATTTCCGTCCAGTTATTTCAGGCTCAAGACATGGAACCATTTTCAGTTCGGATAATGACGTCCATGCTAACAAGGGCAAAAGAAGCATCGTTAAAGAGAGTAGGAAATGGATTCCTGACCACGTTGCGTATTGGTATAAATGAGAGAGAAAAATATCTGGAAATATCTTTACTGGAATATCTGGAAAAAAAAATATATTTAATTATTGTTTACCTTTTGCAGCTGATCAAAAGAAATACGTTTAGCCCACCTCTAAGCTATAATGCGTAACATGTCTACCCAGAATCCAAATGGCTGTAATTTGAATTTCTGTTGGGAAGAACTGTCTGTATAAATGTTGTAGCGGGTCTACGGTTATCTTGAAGTGACAAGATACTTTTGGATTCTGAGTTAATTTTAGCAATTGCTGATCATCATTCACGTCACCTAGCGATTCTGTAAACGTGTAATATTATAAAGAACGTTAGAATCTCATTAGAAAGAATTTAAAATCAATTATCCAATCTTGTGGAACCTACAAATGTTGTTATTGTTCTATTTATGACTGAAATACTCAATCTCCCTCTGCGAAGTCCTTATGTTTATATCTTTAAAATAAAAAAAATGATGTGCATTATATTAATATCACTTACTCTACCCTATATCATTCATTAATGGATATAAAAAGTTATCTTGAGAAAGCTTATTATTTTCTCTACTACGTAGAATAAGCAAGGAAAGTATTGCATACTACCAAAAAATTCGATAACGAGATTTTATCGGAAATACATTGTTGAGGTGCTCTGTATAAAAAGATCTGTTTTAAAAAAGGTACATGTGTCCGTGAACAGCATAACGTAAGTCGAATAAATACCAAATTTGGTATTTAGGTTCAGTATTTTTTCAAAGATGCGTCACGAAGATTTTCAAGAAAATCTCCCCACCACAGGCTACACTTTACGAGGAATATTTTTCGTAAATTTTGATTTTCACAAAAATGACTCTAACATTTGGCTTAAAATATATCTGTTTAAGATATTTTTAGGACAAATGAAACATATTTCATGACTTTTCTGGGAATTTCCCCAAAAGTACTCCTGATTCTGAATGATTTTGCATAACTGAAAAACCGTATGAGATAGACAAAATTCTACTACACAAAAATGTATATCTCGTTAAAATACAAATGTATGTCAGTAGGGTATATAGAGGAATTCGAGCGCAGTTTTTTGCGTTTATATGGGAAAGGATAGGGAAAACGAGGGTAGATGCGACGGTTCAAGGAGGAAAATGCGTTTATATGGGCGAGATAGGGAATACCAGGGCTGATGCTAGGCTAGACAGTGGTAGAAGGAGGGGGAATGCGGTTTATATGAGACAGATAGGGAATACGTGGAGAGGTGCTAGGCTAGACGGAGGCTGAGGAGTAGAGTATGGTTTATATGAGAGGTGTAGGAAAACGAGGAGAGGTATTAAGCTAAGGAGGTTGAGTATACGTTTATAAGGAGACGAGAAAACGGAGAGATCCTATGCTAGAATAGACAGATGTTGAAGGTAGACTGTGTTTTATATATGTTAGATAGGAAACCAAGGAGATACTCAGCTAGACAGGAGGAAAATCAGCTACTGATAGTGCCTACACAAGCTGTAAATGGTATGGATACAACCGGACCTCGTGTAACACTCGCCATACAGTCATGTGGTCAACATTAACTGTTGCAGCTACTTGTCTTGTACTGACACCAGGGGCAGGAGGGGGAATACGCTTTATGAGAGGCAGGGGATACGGGGAGAGGTGCTAGACTAGACAGTGGTTGAGAGTAGAGTATGCTTTATATGAGAGGTATAGGAAAACGAGGAGAGGTGTTAGACCAGACAGAGTTGAAGGGTAGAGTATGTCTTTTATATGAGAGAGGTAGGGAACAGGAGGAGAGGTGTTAGGCTAGACAGAGTTGAAGGGTAGAGCTTGTCTTTATATATGAGACAGTTAAGGAACAGGGGGTAGGGATGATAGGCTAGACAGAGGTCAAGAAGTAGAGTATGGTTTATATGAGATATAGGAAAACCAGGAGAGGTATTAGGCTAAGGAGGTTGAGTATGCGTTTATAAGGAGAGACGAGAAAACGGAGAGATCCTATGCTAGGATAGACAGCTGTTAAAGGTAGAATGTGTTTTCTATAGGTTAGATAGGAACCCAAGGAGAGATACTCAGCTAGACAGGAGCAGGCGGGAAATGCGCTTTATGAGAGACAAGGGATACGGGGAGAGATGCTAGACTAGACAGAGGTTTAGAGTATGCGTTTATATGTATGAGGGATATAGGAACAGGAGGAGAGATATTAGGCTAAGGAGGTTGAGTAGACGTTTATAAGGAGAGATGAGTAAACGAAGAGATCCAATGCTAGGATAGGCAGATGCTAAAGGTAGAATGTGTTTTATATATGCTAGATAGGAACCCAAGGAGAGATAGACAGGGGGGCAGGAGGGGAATGCGCTTATGAGAGGTAGGGGATACGGGGAGTGGTGTTAGGCTAGACAGAGGTAGAGGAGTAGAGTATGGTTTATATGAGAGGTATAGGGAAACGAGGAGAGTCGGTAGGCTAGACAGATAGTGAAGCAGTAGAAATATGGACTTATATACAGGAGATATAGGGAATAGGAGATGCTAAACCTTGAAAGCGACTTTAAGCGAGAACTTCATGGAAATATGTTTCATGTCAATGTTAGAACGCTAATTCTAGACATGCTCATCACGTAACCTATTCAGGGAAAAGGTGACTCGCTCAGGGGAAAAAGGTGACTGCTCAGGGAAAAAGGTGACCAGCTAAGGGAAAAAGGTGACCAGCAAAGGGAAAAAGGTGACCAGCAAAGGGAAAAAGGTGACCAGTAAAGCGAAAAACGTGACCAGCAAAGGGACAAAGGTGACCAGCAAAGGGAAAAACGTGACCAGAAATGGGAAAAAGGTGACCAGCAAAGGGAAAAAGGTGACCAGCAAAGGGAAAAACGTGACCAGCAAAGGGAAAAAGGTGACCAGAAAAGGGAAAAATGTGGCCAGCAAAGGGAAAAAGGTGACCAGTAAAGGGAAAAATGTGACCAGCAAAGGGAAAAACGTGACCAGCATAGGGAAAAAGGTGACCAGCAAAGGGAAAAACGTGCCCAGCAAAGGGAAAAAGGTGGCCAGCAAAGGGAAAAATGTGACCAGCAAAGGGAAAAAGGTGACCAGTAAAGGGAAAAATGTGACCAGCAAAGGGAAAAAGGTGACCAGTAAAGGGAAAAATGTGACCAGCGAAGGGAAAAAAGGTGACCAGCAAAGGCAAAGAAGGTGACCAGTAAAGGGAAAAAAGGTGACCAGCAAAGGAAAAAACGTGACCAGCAAAGGGGAAAATGTGACCAGCAAAGGGAAAAATGTGACCAGCAAAGGGAAAAGGGCAGGGAAAAGGCGGCCCTCTCACGGGAAAAGCTAACCCACTCACACTAACAGGTAGGTAGTTCAGTTAGTATCACAGGGTAGGACAGGTTCCGGGAAGCGGATATAGCATAGTTCCGTATTTCACAGGTAATTCTGCTAGTATTGTAGGTATATAGCATAATTCAAGTATCATAGGTGTTTAGAGTAGTTAAGATAGCATTACAGGAGGGGGGTTCCAGGGGTCGGTTATAACGTAGTTTCGTATTTCACAGATAGTTCAGGTAACATCGTAAGTATGGGGGGTAATCAGCATAATTTCACAGATACTCGTGATAATTTCGATCAGAGATTTGTATCACAGCTATTTAAGGTAAATGCAGGTGATTCAGATTGTATCAATGGTATTTGAGTCATTTTAACAGGTAATTCATCTAGTATCATTGATATTTAGGGCAAACCAGATAGTACCACAGGTGCTCATGCTAATTTAGAGCAGGAATTCGTATCAGAGCTAGTTAAGGTAATTTCACATGATTCGGCTAGTATCATAGGTGTTTAAAGTCATTTTAACAGGTAATTCAGCTAGTATCACAGGTACTCATGGTAATATAGAGAGTAATTAGATCATAAACATTTCTTATCCAACGTTACAACAATTTATATACTTTTTTCTAAATCTTACAAACTTATTGTACGATGCGGAGAGGGATAAACTGCATATTGGTTCACAAATTGAAAAGCTTTGCGTCAACATACCTTTATTTAAGTTTGTTGTAGATGTCTCTCCCCTTTTATCTAGGCTTGAGACTAGCACTAGGATTGCTCCTAATGGCAGGGTTACCACCTTCCCTTCCATCTTCTTCTTTCTTCATCAGACGTCTGCTTGTTGCATATACAGCACACAGATAAACTTCATTTTTAAGATTGTAGACTCACGAGAAAATCTTCGTCTTCGACTTACATTCTCTTAAGCACTGTTTGTAATGGCGTATTGCCCATACGCATAGGTAGTTATTCCATCCTCAGCAATAATTCTTTTATCATCAAAGGGATTCAATGTAATTTTATTCACTTGCACTGTGGTAACAGCATGCTTTCGCGATAGGATTAGATTCATAGGTGTTCTGATGATTTCACAGGTTTTAAGACAGTCTGTATAGCTGTCAAACGAAATGTACTGCTTAATAGCGCTACGTTTTATACCTTTAATCTTTTTTATCATTGAGCCTTGAATATCTAAGGCATACATCTTAGGACGTAGTCCAACAAAGCGTAGGATGATTTTGCTATTAGCCTCATCTTTAATTATTCCCAATACCTTCTTGTTCTGAGTAGAGTGGCATATATGATTGACAGGGTAATCAGCTGTATCCAGATGCTCAAGAAAACGTAGCTTGTCCTGGTACACATCTTCAGTTGTAACACGATGAATGAACGAATCAGTGTCCATATACATAAGCTGCAGGTTTTAGCTCCATAATAAGGCAACAACACGTCGTAATGATAGTTATACATTAATGTCTTGGAGATGTCCAACACACTCATACCAATGTATATAGGCTTGTTGAACACAATCTGACGAGAGGCCATATGTACAGCAGCTAGATTAGCAGCATATATCGTCCTGTCGATAAACGTAGGCTTGGCGATCAGCTTCTCTAGAGATTTTTTCATTGGTCACCAGTCGTATATCCACACGGCTACGCAGGTTCTCCATAGTTTTTCCAAACATGGCGTTGTTAAAGAGCTTGTAGAGATCCTTCTCGAAATCATTTGCAGCTTGTTATCGTAGCCTGTTGTTAAATTCCACATAAGGTTTCAACCACCGAGACTGTCGGAATTGTAGCACACGATGGATTTTTGTTAGTCGTAGTCCATGACTAAGAGCCTGCTTCAAAGCTATGTAATGCACTACATACTTCTTTCGAGGTCCAAGATGGGGTATCAGTTTCTTTGTAGATGCTTCCAGTGGCTTCATACACTCAGGCAGGAAAGGTAGATCGTTGTGTAGATCGTGAAGTTCTGCAGGATATTCGATATAAACTTCTAATATGTACCCATGAGGATCATCTTCTTGTAGTGTTTCTAAGTTGATTTCTTCAGGCGACACCCACTGAAATCCACCAAAAGGAAGGGCGTGACACATTGCCCACCCATATTGGTTATTGGCGTCCTCGTATGTGATAAATTGGGTTGGTCTCGACGGATCAAACTTCTGCATATACGTGTTATTAGCCTCAGCATATCGATGGGAAACTTGGCATAAACCTCCTCTTATACCTGATTCCACCATGAGTAGTTGATCATAATCTTGTAACAGCTCCAGCTTAATTTCAGTATACAGTAACATAGCATCCCATGTAAGTCCTGGAGAGGTAAAATAATGGGCAGGATCAACTTTGTGTGTTTTGAGGGTTTGCTCTCTGAACGTCTCAAAGACATCAGCTAGGAGTAGTACATCTGAGGTTAAGTAGAGATCGCTGTAGTCTCCAAGGTTTCTCACATTAAACAGCTCCCATACATTTCTAGCATGATCGTAGTCAGTATCAGTAATTTCTTCTTCATTTAATCTATTGTAGAAGGAGTCCTTAGGAGGCAAGCAGGTCTCGTTCAGGGCATCCCATGACGTAACAAAATCATATGGAAATACACCCTTACGGGTCATCAACTTCAATTTGTCTTCTCCAAAGTACTTTAGTGTTTCAGGATATGAGGTTAGATTTTTTACCAACTTATCCAAGCTTGTACTGAGGAATCGGAAGCTGTCCACAAATCGAAGCTTTATATCTCCTACATACTTGGTGAATGAGATATAGCTTTCTTCAGAGTTAGGAATTACCTCCACACGTTCACTTGTACAACCCAGCTCCTTAACAATGAAATGAGAGTCATATCCGCTAAGGTTATGCATGAAGACTGGTATATATTTAGGTGTTTTACAGGCTAAATTACATTCATTATGAAGACTTCCACGATATTCACCGCTGATGTGATCATGGTCGCGTACTTTATAGTTCTCTTCTGTAAAGGGTTTTCCACACAAGTAGCATGTCGTAGAAGACTCAAAATCCTTTTGCTCTTGATCCGTAAGTTTCAGAAGCTTAGCAGATTTGTATATGTCATCAATCATTTTTGCAAGAGATGTCAGGTACAGCATAAACTTCTGAGCAGCATCAGCGCCACGATACACATAGGGTTGCTTAGGAAGACCAGTTTCGAGATGTTCAACTCTGTATGTAGGCTTCACGTAAACACAGAAGCTCATTGGTGTGTGCTCTTGATAAGGGGTTGTATAGGAAGTTTCAGGATTGGGTGTACATGTATGGCATGGAGTGAGAATACTCTCAAAATCAGCATAGATGACATAAGGTACTTTCAGCATCCTCTCAACATTTTTAAACTGTACAATTGCTTTCTGCTTGCTAGGCATAACTACCCTTGCAACACCATGTTGAATACAGACGGCTGCATGTTCTTGTAGTTTTTCCAGTCCACTTCGTCCATATCGATTATCAAAATGTGTAAAACAGCGCTTGCAGGTATAAACACGTTCATTACATTTAGTTTTCTGGCGTCGAACGAGCTTCTCAAAATTCTTTATATAGACGTAGTGATGTTTTCCACTGCTGTCATTCAATAGTAGCAGGTCGCGATGTTCAGCTAGTTCAATATCAGCAACCTTTATCGGATACACTTCATGCTTCTCATCCAGCCCGAAAACGTTAATAAACATATTGTTAAACTTCTCAAATTTAGGTATTTGAGAAAGTGGAGTAGGGTAGGAAACACAGCTGAAGTTCATACTTATCTTGAAGTTTCTTATATTTGCTCACACGCTGTGCATCCTTCTCAACGAATTTAGCTAATATAGAGTACATGAAACATAGCTCATCAGTTAAATTCTGGATGTTTATACACGCTTCTTTACTTCCAACAGATGACGGTAGTGGTATGTAGCTACTTCCTCGCAACGGATTGTACTTGTTGATACGAAGTCGAACTCCTTCCACAGCAAGCAAAGCCCAGCTGCTACCCTTAAGCTGAGACTCCTCCATTTCAGTCACCAATTTCTTGAATTTCGCTTCCAGTGTTAAGTCCAGATCTGTTTCTAGGAAAACAGGATGATTCCTTGTTTTAAATGTTTTGTCACAGGTTTCTCCAATACTGTTAACAAATCGACACTCAGCCAGCAGATTAATTTTAACACTCTTATGAATGCTAAGCTCTTTATGCACAGCCTGGATTATCCGTTGTTTTGCCTCTTGCAGATACATATTCAGGTCCTTAGGTGACTCACATCGTATAAAATACGATTTTAATCGTCCTTCGAATGAAGTTTCGTATTCTTTCATATCACAGTCCTCCATTGTTGACAGCAACTGATGTTTAGTTGGCTCCAATCTTCTTTTCTTCTGAGGGCTGCTTATTTCACATATATCTTCGTGTCGCTGCCCCTTATAACCATCTTTGAAGGTTACATTACAATGTTTACATTTGAAGACCTTCTTGCAGCTCATCTCGTGTCTTCTCTTGTCATAACCTCGGAGGAACTTCTTCCCACATTTTACGCATGCATATCCAGTAGCGCTTGGAATAATATCCTTATACGCTGAGTTATTCATCTTTATTCTTGATGTAATAACGTATTAATCACTGATCAATGAAATGTAGACCTCTTCAGCTTGATATCACTTAGAAAGCTGATTATTCTTGGAGAGAACACAATGTTAACACCTGAAGACTAATTAGCACAATGAAGTCCAATGTCCTAGATCACCATATTTATAGAGGGAGCACGAACCTTTTAGATCAATCATAAACTCGCTCCATAACTAGCTGTATATGTTTGCTCCACGCGTATTAACCTCACGCCCAGAGTAAGGATGTCTATCATGTCACACCCAGAGACAGGATGTCTGGCAGTATCAAACACGTTTAAACTCGTCTCGTAACTACATGTATATGCTGTCACACCAACAAGAGAAGTATTCCCACACGCTCATTCAGTCAGAGGTTCCATTCAAAGTCTACCACCACCCATTACACCAAAGCTAGTACAATCTCTATTATCAAAATACTTAAAAGTAAAGGCTTAAAAGGTAACGTAGAAGATTTTCCTCCTTATTTACTTAAATGTGTGTATATACTACATTATTTCATGTTTTCATTCCCTTTTCAATTCTTCCTTTCCATCTTCTTCCAGAAAGACCATTACATTTCACTACAATCACGAGAAAAGCAATTTTTCCAGAGTTTCACAGATTCTAAGCTTCTAGAATCGAACCCGGTAATAGCTTTAATAAATGTATTTTTAGTAATTTAGCTCCCTCACATCAGCATCTACCATTTAATCTTTACTTGAACCTGATAGGATTCATAGGCTTGAAGATATATGAAATCACCCCTTCGGGATTCGATCTGAGTACTTTAAAGTACTTTTTGTCATGCTAACGATATTTAGGGATTAGGTACTCTGTTTACGGTTTACTTGACGTGTCTATATAAATTAGATTACGAGTTATTAAATTTGCAAGTAAATTTCATTAAATCGGTATTCGAACCCAGAACAACAGGAACAAAATAATTTATAATATTAGCTTGACATGTTAAACAAAGCTGTACGCAGTTACATCTTCGATCTAAGTGATATATTCTAGTGTACAGAGGAAAATTAAGGAAGTCATTATAAGATGGGAATCGAATCAAGCACAACTGATTGGCAATTATATACAGCATTAATCACACAGTACAGAACCTATCAATCATGCTTTCGTGCACTCCTCTACCTCATTTAGTTCCAGAGATAATGAAGATTTAAACTTAAGAATCGAACTCAGGACACCAGATACCCAAATATAGATTCGCAAGAAATTACCTATTGATATAAATGTAATAAAGTTTATTTGACGTCTTTATCTTAAGCAGTTTAGGAGTTATAAAATTTATAATTAAATTACATTTTATCGGTATTCGAACCCAGAGCACCAGAAACAAAATTATTTACAATATTAGTTTGATATGTTAAAAAGAGTTGTATACAGTTACGCAATCAATCTAAGTGATATATTCTAGTATACAGAGAAAAATTAAGGAAATCATTTAAAAATCGGGATTCGAACTAGGGACAACTGATTGCAAATTATATACAGTATTAATTACACATTATAACAGCTATCAAACGTGCTTTGGTCTATCCTTCTAACGTTCTTAGTTTCCGAGATAATGGCGATTTAAAAATAAAGGATCGAACCCAGGATACCAGGTACCCAAATATAAATCTAAAAGAAACTACCTAACAGCATTAATGTAATAAAATTTATTTGGTGTCTTTATCTTAATTAGTCTCTGAGTTATTAGAAGATGAATTTGTAATCACTCCTAGGATTCGAACCCAGGTATCGCGGCCAACTCGGGTTAATAGCTTAAGGACGCGGCGCGTTCCAAAGAATTGATTAGTTTTTATCCCATTGTTTTATCTCTTTTCATTCAGGATATAAGCGATTAATCAGTAGTAGGGAAATGAGAGTGGGGCTAATTAGTGGGGGTGGGGCTTATTAGCATATTAATTGCATTCCATGCAAAAATTAACTGCACCAGTTCTCTCATTTCTCTACTACTGATTAATCGCTTATATCTCCTGAATGAAAAGAGATAGAACAATGGGATAAAAACTAATCAATTCTTTGGAACGCCCCGCGTCCTTGAGCTATTAATTCGAGTTGGCCGGGATACCTGGGTTCGAATCCTAGGAGTGATTACAAATTCATCTTCTAATAACTAAGAGACTAATTAAGATAAACATACCAAATAAATTTTATTACATTAACGCTATTAGGTAGTTTCTTCTAGATTTATATTTGGGTACCTGGTTTCCTGGGTTCGATCCTTAATTTTTAAATCGCCATTATCTCGGAAACTAAGAAAGCTAGAAGGATGGACCAAAGCACGTTTGATAGCTGTTAAAATGTGTAATTAACACCGTATATAATTTTCAATCAGTTGTCCCTAGTTCGAATCCCGATTTTTAAATGATTTCCTTAATTTTTCTCTGTATACTAGAATATATCACTTAGATTGATTGCGTAACTGCATACAACTCTTTTTAACATATCAAACTAATATTGTAAATAATTTTGTTTCTGGTGCTCTGGGTTCGAATACCGATAAAATGTAATTTAATTATAAATTTTATAACTCCTAAACTGCTTAAGATAAAGACGTCAAATAAACTTTATTACATTTATATCAATAGGTAATTTCTTGCGAATCTATATTTGGGTATCTGGTGTCCTGAGTTCGATTCTTAATTTTAAATCTTCATTATCTCTGGAACTAAATGAGGTAGAGGAGTGCACGAAAGCATGATAGATAGGTTCTGTACTGTGTGATTAATGCTGTATATAATTGCCAATCGGTTGTGCTTGATTCGATTCCCATCTTTTAATGACTTCCTTAATTTTCCTCTGTACACTAGAATATATCACTTAGATCGAAGATGTAACTGCGTACAGCTTTGTTTAACATGTCAAGCTAATATTATAAATTATTTCGTTCCTGTTGTTCTGGGTTCGAATACCGATTTAATGAAATTTACTTGCAAATTTAATAACTCGTAATCTAATTTATATAGACACGTCAAGTAAACCGTAAACAGAGTACCTAATCCCTAAATATCGTTAGCATGACAAAAAGTACTTTAAAGTACTCAGATCGAATCCCGAAGGGGTGATTTCATATATCTTCAAGCCTATGAATCCTATCAGGTTCAAGTAAAGATTAAATGGTAGATGCTGATGTGAGGGAGCTAAATTACTAAAAATACATTTATTAAAGCTATTACCGGGTTCGATTCTAGAAGCTTAGAATCTGTGAAACTCTGGAAAAATTGCTTTTCTCGTGATTGTAGTGAAATGTAATGGTCTTTCTGGAAGAAGATGGAAAGGAAGAATTGAAAAGGGAATGAAAACATGAAATAATGTAGTATATACACACATTTAAGTAAATAAGGAGGAAAATCTTCTACGTTACCTTTTAAGCCTTTACTTTTAAGTATTTTGATAATAGAGATTGTACTAGCTTTGGTGTAATGGGTGGTGGTAGACTTTGAATGGAACCTCTGACTGAATGAGCGTGTGGGAATACTTCTCTTGTTGGTGTGACAGCATATACATGTAGTTACGAGACGAGTTTAAACGTGTTTGATACTGCCAGACATCCTGTCTCTGGGTGTGACATCATAGACATCCTTACTCTGGGCGTGAGGTTAATACGCGTGGAGCAAACATATACAGCTAGTTATGGAGCGAGTTTATGATTGATCTAAAAGGTTCGTGCTCCCTCTATAAATATGGTGATCTAGGACATTGGACTTCATTGTGCTAATTAGTCTTCAGGTGTTAACATTGTGTTCTCTCCAAGAATAATCAGCTTTCTAAGTGATATCAAGCTGAAGAGGTCTACATTTCATTGATCAGTGATTAATACGTTATTACATCAAGAATAAAGATGAATAACTCAGCGTATAAGGATATTATTCCAAGCCTTACTGGATATGCATGCGTAAAATGTGGGAAGAAGTTCCTCCGAGGTTATGACAAGAGAAGACACGAGATGAGCTGCAAGAAGCTCTCCAAATGTAAACATTGTAATGTAACCTTCAAAGATGGTTATGAGGGGCAGCGACACAAAGATATATGTGAAATAAGCAGCCCTCAGAAGAAAAGAAGATTGGAGCCAACTAAACATCAGTTGCTGTCAACAATGGAGGACTGTGATATGAAAGAATACGAAACTTCATTCGAAGGACGATTAAAATCGTATTTTATACGATGTGAGTCACCTAAGGACCTGAATATGTATCTGCAAGAGGCAAAACAACGGATAATCCAGGCTGTGCATAAAGAGCTTAGCATTCATAAGAGTGTTAAAATTAATCTGCTGGCTGAGTGTCGATTTGTTAACAGTATTGGAGAAACCTGTGACAAAACATTTAAAACAAGGAATCATCCTGTTTTCCTAGAAACAGATCTGGACTTAACACTGGAAGCGAAATTCAAGAAATTGGTGACTGAAATGGAGGAGTCTCAGCTTAAGGGTAGCAGCTGGGCTTTGCTTGCTGTGGAAGGAGTTCGACTTCGTATCAACAAGTACAATCCGTTGCGAGGAAGTAGCTACATACCACTACCGTCATCTGTTGGAAGTAAAGAAGCGTGTATAAACATCCAGAATTTAACTGATGAGCTATGTTTCATGTACTCTATATTAGCTAAATTCGTTGAGAAGGATGCACAGCGTGTGAGCAAATATAAGAAACTTCAAGATAAGTATGAACTTCAGCTGTGTTTCCTACCCTACTCCACTTTCTCAAATACCTAAATTTGAGAAGTTTAACAATATGTCTATTAACGTTTTCGGGCTGGATGAGAAGCATGAAGTGTATCCGATAAAGGTTGCTGATATTGAACTAGCTGAACATCGCGACCTGCTACTATTGAATGACAGCAGTGGAAAACATCACTACGTCTATATAAAGAATTTTGAGAAGCTCGTTCGACGCCAGAAAACTAAATGTAATGAACGTGTTTATACCTGCAAGCGCTGTTTTACACATTTTGATAATCGATATGGACGAAGTGGACTGGAAAAACTACAAGAACATGCAGCCGTCTGTATTCAACATGGTGTTGCAAGGGTAGTTATGCCTAGCAAGCAGAAAGCAATTGTACAGTTTAAAAATGTTGAGAGGATGCTGAAAGTACCTTATGTCATCTATGCTGATTTTGAGAGTATTCTCACTCCATGCCATACATGTACACCCAATCCTGAAACTTCCTATACAACCCCTTATCAAGAGCACACACCAATGAGCTTCTGTGTTTACGTGAAGCCTACATACAGAGTTGAACATCTCGAAACTGGTCTTCCTAAGCAACCCTATGTGTATCGTGGCGCTGATGCTGCTCAGAAGTTTATGCTGTACCTGACATCTCTTGCAAAAATGATTGATGACATATACAAATCTGCTAAGCCTCTGAAACTTACGGATCAAGAGCAAAAGGATTTTGAGTCTTCTACGACATGCTACTTGTGTGGAAAACCCTTTACAGAAGAGAACTATAAAGTACGCGACCATGATCACATCAGCGGTGAATATCGTGGAAGTCTTCATAATGAATGTAATTTAGCCTGTAAAACACCTAAATATATACCAGTCTTCATGCATAACCTTAGCGGATATGACTCTCATTTCATTGTTAAGGAGCTGGGTTGTACAAGTGAACGTGTGGAGGTCATTCCTAACTCTGAAGAAAGCTATATCTCATTCACCAAGTATGTAGGAGATATAAAGCTTCGATTTGTGGACAGCTTCCGATTCCTCAGTACAAGCTTGGATAAGTTGGTAAAAAATCTAACCTCATATCCTGAAACACTAAAGTACTTTGGAGAAGACAAATTGAAGTTGATGACCCGTAAGGGTGTATTTCCATATGATTTTGTTACGTCATGGGATGCCCTGAACGAGACCTGCTTGCCTCCTAAGGACTCCTTCTACAATAGATTAAATGAAGAAGAAATTACTGATACTGACTACGATCATGCTAGAAATGTATGGGAGCTGTTTAATGTGAGAAACCTTGGAGAGTACAGCGATCTCTACTTAACCTCAGATGTACTACTCCTAGCTGATGTCTTTGAGACGTTCAGAGAGCAAACCCTCAAAACACACAAAGTTGATCCTGCCCATTATTTTACCTCTCCAGGACTTACATGGGATGCTATGTTACTGTATACTGAAATTAAGCTGGAGCTGTTACAAGATTATGATCAACTACTCATGGTGGAATCAGGTATAAGAGGAGGTTTATGCCAAGTTTCCCATCGATATGCTGAGGCTAATAACACGTATATGCAGAAGTTTGATCCGTCGAGACCAACCCAATTTATCACATACGAGGACGCCAATAACCAATATGGGTGGGCAATGTGTCACGCCCTTCCTTTTGGTGGATTTCAGTGGGTGTCGCCTGAAGAAATCAACTTAGAAACACTACAAGAAGATGATCCTCATGGGTACATATTAGAAGTTTATATCGAATATCCTGCAGAACTTCACGATCTACACAACGATCTACCTTTCCTGCCTGAGTGTATGAAGCCACTGGAAGCATCTACAAAGAAACTGATACCCCATCTTGGACCTCGAAAGAAGTATGTAGTGCATTACATAGCTTTGAAGCAGGTTCTTAGTCATGGACTACGACTAACAAAAATCCATCGTGTGCTACAATTCCGACAGTCTCGGTGGTTGAAACCTTATGTGGAATTTAACAACAGGCTACGATAACAAGCTGCAAATGATTTCGAGAAGGATCTCTACAAGCTCTTTAACAACGCCATGTTTGGAAAAACTATGGAGAACCTGCGTAGCCGTGTGGATATACGACTGGTGACCAATGAAAAAATCTCTAGAGAAGCTGATCGCCAAGCCTACGTTTATCGACAGGACGATATATGCTGCTAATCTAGCTGCTGTACATATGGCCTCTCGTCAGATTGTGTTCAACAAGCCTATATACATTGGTATGAGTGTGTTGGACATCTCCAAGACATTAATGTATAACTATCATTACGACGTGTTGTTGCCTTATTATGGAGCTGAAAACCTGCAGCTTATGTATATGGACACTGATTCGTTCATTCATCGTGTTACAACTGAAGATGTGTACCAGGACAAGCTACGTTTTCTTGAGCATCTGGATACAGCTGATTACCCTGTCAATCATATATGCCACTCTACTCAGAACAAGAAGGTATTGGGAAAAATTAAAGATGAGGCTAATAGCAAAATCATTCTACGCTTTGTTGGACTACGTCCTAAGATGTATGCCTTAGATATTCAAGGCTCAATGATAAAAAAGATTAAAGGTATAAAACGTAGCGCTATTAAGCAGTACATTTCGTTTGACAGCTATACAGACTGTCTTAAAACCTGTGAAATCATCAGAACACCTATGAATCTAATCCTATCGCGAAAGCATGCTGTTACCACAGTGCAAGTGAATAAAATTACATTGAATCCCTTTGATGATAAAAGAATTATTGCTGAGGATGGAATAACTACCTATGCGTATGGGCAATACGCCATTACAAACAGTGCTTAAGAGAATGTAAGTCGAAGACGAAGATTTTCTCGTGAGTCTACAATCTTAAAAATGAAGTTTATCTGTGTGCTGTATATGCAACAAGCAGACGTCTGATGAAGAAAGAAGAAGATGGAAGGGAAGGTGGTAACCCTGCCATTAGGAGCAATCCTAGTGCTAGTCTCAAGCCTAGATAAAAGGGGGGAGACATCTACAACAAACTTAAATAAAGGTATGTTGACGCAAAGCTTTTCAATTTGTGAACCAATATGCAGTTTATCCCTCTCCGCATCGTACAATAAGTTTGTAAGATTTAGAAAAAAGTATATAAATTGTTGTAACGTTGGATAAGAAATGTTTATGATCTAATTACTCTCTATATTACCATGAGTACCTGTGATACTAGCTGAATTACCTGTTAAAATGACTTTAAACACCTATGATACTAGCCGAATCATGTGAAATTACCTTAACTAGCTCTGATACGAATTCCTGCTCTAAATTAGCATGAGCACCTGTGGTACTATCTGGTTTGCCCTAAATATCAATGATACTAGATGAATTACCTGTTAAAATGACTCAAATACCATTGATACAATCTGAATCACCTGCATTTACCTTAAATAGCTGTGATACAAATCTCTGATCGAAATTATCACGAGTATCTGTGAAATTATGCTGATTACCCCCCATACTTACGATGTTACCTGAACTATCTGTGAAATACGAAACTACGTTATAACCGACCCCTGGAACCCCCCCTCCCGTAATGCTATCTTAACTACTCTAAACACCTATGATACTTGAATTATGCTATATACCTACGATACTAGCAGAATTACTTGTGAAATACGGAACTATACTATATCCGCTTCCCGGAACCTGTCCTACCCTGTGATACTAACTGAATTACCTACCTGTTAGTGTGAGTGGGTTAGCGTTTCCCGTGAGAGGGCCGCCTTTTCCCTGCCCTTTTCCCTTTGCTGGTCACATTTTTCCCTTTGCTGGTCACATTTTTCCCTTTGCTGGTCACGTTTTTTCCCTTTGCTGGTCACCTTTTTCCCTTTACTGGTCACCTTCTTTCCCTTTGCTGGTCACCTTTTTTCCCTTCGCTGGTCACATTTTTCCCTTTACTGGTCACCTTTTTCCCTTTGCTGGTCACATTTTTCCCTTTGCTGGTCACCTTTTTCCCTTTGCTGGTCACATTTTTCCCTTTGCTGGCCACCTTTTTCCCTTTGCTGGTCACATTTTTCCCTTTCTGGTCACGTTTTTCCCTTTGCTGGTCACATTTTTCCCTTTACTGGTCACCTTTTTCCCTTTGCTGGCCACATTTTTCCCTTTGCTGGTCACCTTTTTCCCTTTGCTGGACACGTTTTTCCCTTTTCTGGTCACCTTTTTCCCTTTGCTGGTCACCTTTTTCCCTTTTCTGGTCACGTTTTTCCCTTTGCTGGTCACCTTTTTCCCTTTGCTGGTCACGTTTTTCCCTTTGCTGGTCACCTTTTTCCCTTTTCTGGGCACCTTTTTCCTTTTGCTGGTCACCTTTTTCCCTGAGCAGTCACCCTTTTCCCCTGAGCGAGTCACCTTTTCCCTGAATAGGTTACGTGATGAGCATGTCTAGAATTAGCGTTCTAACATTGACATGAAACATATTTCCATGAAGTTCTCGCCTAAAGTCGCTTTCAAGATTTAGCATCTCCTATTCCCTATATCTCCTGTATATAAGTCCATATTCCTACTGCTTCACTATCTGTCTAGCCTACCGACTCTCCTCGTTTCCCTATACCTCTCATATAAACCATACTCTACTCCTCTACCTCTGTCTAGCCTAACACCACTCCCCGTATCCCCTACCTCTCATAAGCGCATTCCCCTCCTGCCCCCCTGTCTATCTCTCCTTGGGTTCCTATCTAGCATATATAAAACACATTCTACCTTTAGCATCTGCCTATCCTAGCATTGGATCTCTTCGTTTACTCATCTCTCCTTATAAACGTCTACTCAACCTCCTTAGCCTAATATCTCTCCTCCTGTTCCTATATCCCTCATACATATAAACGCATACTCTAAACCTCTGTCTAGTCTAGCATCTCTCCCCGTATCCCTTGCCTCTCATAAAGCGTATTTCCCGCCTGCTCCTGTCTAGCTGAGTATCTCTCCTTGGGTTCCTATCTAACCTATAGAAAACACATTCTACCTTTAACAGCTGTCTATCCTAGCATAGGACCTCTCCGTTTTCTCGTCTCTCCTTATAAACGCATACTCAACCTCCTTAGCCTAATACCTCTCCTGGTTTTCCTATATCTCATATAAACCATACTCTACTCTTGACCTCTGTCTAGCCTATCATCCCTACCCCCTGTTCCTTAACTGTCTCATATATAAAGACCCGCTCTACCCTTCAACTCTGTCTAGCCTAACACCTCTCCTCCTGTTCCCTACCTCTCTCATATAAAAGACATACTCTACCCTTCAACTCTGTCTGGTCTAACACCTCTCCTCATTTTCCTATACCTCTCATATAAAGCATACTCTACTCTCAACCACTGTCTAGTCTAGCACCTCTCCCCGTATCCCCTGCCTCTCATAAAGCGTATTCCCCCTCCTGCCCCCTGTCTAGCTGAGTATCTCCTTGGTTTCCTATCTAACATATATAAAACACATTCTACCTTCTACATCTGTCTATTCTAGCATAGGATCTCTCCGTTTTCTCGTCTCCTTATAAACGTATACTCAACCTCCTAGCTTAATACCTCTCCTCGTTTTCCTACACCTCTCATATAAACCATACTCTACTCCTCAGCCTCCGTCTAGCCTAGCACCTCTCCACGTATTCCCTATCTGTCTCATATAAACCGCATTCCCCCTCCTTCTACCACTGTCTAGCCTAGCATCAGCCCTGGTATTCCCTATCTCGCCCATATAAACGCATTTTCCTCCTTGAACCGTCGCATCTACCCTCGTTTTCCTTATCCTTTCCTATATAAACGCAAAAAACTGCGCTCGAATTCCTCTATATACCCTACTTATGGCATACACATTATTTTTGTTGAGTGAACCATTTCCGAGATATTCCTTGTTATTTGTTTCAATTTTCCAATACATATACTTTTTCTCAAATGGAAATTCGTTATTCGTTTGTTTTTTTTTTGCCCTGGGTATGTAAAGAGAATGGAATACTCCACATAACAACCAGCTCTTAAAACATTTGACTATCGCTTAAAACCTACCATATTCCCCTTGGACCTGCAAGAAAATTAGTCTCAGTCGATAGAGCACCTGCCTGCTGTGCAAAGGGTTCCAGGTTCGATTCCCCAGAGTCTAGAATTGTGAATGTATGTGTGATCAAATTATTAAAAACCCCAAAAATGCAAACTCAGCGACAATAACATACTAGTTAACACCATTGCCCACAAGCAATATGTTCTGAAGGAAAGGTCGCCGATAATACCAATATAGTTAAAGTCGGGGTATAAATGGAACTAAAAAATAGCAATAAGATAATTTCTGCAAAGGTTTATCTCGATTAACATGAAGTAGGTGGAGAATAAGCTATTGTAAAAATAGTTGGTAGAAGAGAAAGTCATGTGAGTGCAACAGATTTTTTCTGTGTACTTCATTTTAATGGAAAAACCGTTGCAGAAATAACTGCATTACATAATTTGTTATAAATGTAAAGGGAGTAACGATAGTCAAGGGTTTTAGAGGTGGAAGCTATATGCTGGCCTTAAAATTCCATGTTGTATGCATGACATATGGAGAAAAACTGGATGTCGACATGATTTTAAAAGAATGACACAATATTCAACAATTCAAACCACTAATGAGGTATATCTCAGAAATATTTATGCCACAAAGAAGTATTTGAGATAAATTGTATACTTTAAAAGGACCTACATTATTGTGCAGCGCGTTTTCGTCTATCGCTTAATGTTTACCAGGTATACAAGATTATACAAGGGTAATCCAGAAAGTCCCAGACGTTTTGAAGTAAACAATTAACAAAATGCAAATATTAACGTTTATTATCTACATTTGAAAGGTACACTCTTAAGCTAGATTTCTACATAATCGCCATTCAAATTGAGGCATTTATCATACCGTGGCACAAGTTTTTCGATACCCTCTCTGTAGAAATCTGCCGCCTGCGACTTCAACCACTGGTTTACACCGGCATGCAGTTCAGCGTCAGTATCACAGCTTCAATTTGATGCACTAAACTCCGTGAAATTTGGGGAAAATGTTCCGAAAGTTCTGTAATCGTGAAACGACGATTTTCACAAATTTTGTCATTGATTTGCATTGACAGTTCATCAGTCATAAGGCTATGCTTACCACTGCGATCCTCGTCGTGAACATTTTTAAAATCAATGCACCATTGCCTGACTCGGCTTTCACTCATTATTCCCTGCTCGTAAACATCACAAAGTTGACGATAAATTTCAATTGGTTTGTTCTTTTTAGCCAACCGCACTTCACAAGTGGCGGGATTTTCTATTGTACCGCACATTTTAACAACTCTCAGAGAGCACAGTAAGGAAGGCACAGTCCTCACACTACCGCAGCTGGATGCGTACTGAATGTAGGAACGTTCTGACTCCAAGATGGCGGCTCTAGCCCTACTCATTGCCACGAACGGCCAAAACGTCTGGGACTTTTTGGACTGCCCTCGTATAAAACTCCTTCCGAATGAAGAGGACTTCACAGGCTATTCCCAGAAAATGCAAGATATACATTTTATTTGTTACGTAAATATCTTTAACTATTTTGATTAAATTACATAAATTAAAGTCGTTTTTGGAAAATCGAAAATTTTGAAAAGTGATGATTTCTTTAAACCACACAATTTATTTGAAATAACGCTTTTCTGGCATAAACTATTTCCAAGATATCCGTTATTAATGTTCAAATTGTTCAATAATATGTCATTCTTCCAAAGTCTTGTCGATATGCAGCTGTTTCATGCGATGTCATGGAAGGAGTATGAAATTCTAAGGCCAGCATAGAGTGTCCAATTCTAAAACAATTTTTATTGCTATTCCCTTTGTAGCTACAACGGAATGTGTAATGTAGCTATTTCTGCCTCTGGATTAAAATAAAGTAGATAGGAAAGTAAACTTTTATAGTTTGCATACACACTAACGAACGATAGAGGGTAGAGAAAGTCATATGAAAGTAACACATCAGATTTGATATACGCCGCGTGTTAAATATGATCAATAACGTTTAGCAATACTTCGAATATTGACCAATCATTCCCGTTTATCTTATAATATTCTTGTAAGAATACTATTTTATCGGATAAAACGTCAACCCATTAATGAACCTTAATAATATCAAGGTAGAGTTATTAATATGTTACGTTATTGATGTGTTTTTAATCAATTATATTCAAATATTAGTGTAAATTTTCAAATAAACGATACTCTTGGAAATATGTATATGTGTTCTTATTTTAACTTATCTTAATTTTGAAGTTAACTCTATCTCATTTCAATTGTTGGTAGCTAAATTGAGTTTTTTATTTACGGACGCTCTTTAACTCCTGTGGTCTTTAGCGTCCCAATCTATACTGGGCGTGAAAGACCGGTAATTTTGTTCAAAAGTCTGTTTTTCAGGCTTGAGGTTCTTTTACGGTCGCAAATCTACGATAAGGGGCCAACGGTTTTACTTCCCTTCTGAAGTAAGCCACGCTAAGGATTCTTACTCCCGAAAAAAATCAATCGCCCAATAATTATTTATTACTTCCTATATAATTATTTATATAATACTACGTTATAATTTATTCATGGAATAGTCTTAATAAATCCTACTCGAGTTTACGATTTCCATCACATAAACTCGTAATCGTATATGGGGATTACCTATGATACGCAACTCTGTTGTGATATATGTGAAACTATTATTATTTTGTGTACTCTAAGGCAAATAAGGATTTATTTTATTTGGTACTAACTTTACTGTCAAATATTTATGGTTCTACATAGCCTATGTTTCTATGCTGTATGACAACAAACTACCCAGCGTGTTAATATTCATATTAATATTTCCCTTTTTCGTTAAGCAACGTCGAGAGGGTATAGAATTTGTTCTGGTCTTTCTTTATTCTCAACGTTTTCTCAAGATATTTGTTTTCCTCTTGCTGCCTCTAATATGGGCTGGGATCTTTGAGTGAAAGGTTGATTGAGAAGGATAATCCAGAGTTTTCTATATTTTCTTGAATCTAATTAATATTCCATCAGAATTCAGACGTCATTAGCCAGTGTTAATTCAAAACACATAATAATAAAACATTTTAATACGTAATGAATTTTAGCACGAAGCTGTGCAGTCACTTAAAAGAAAGGCCATACTAAACAAGAGAGCCTAATTACTTTTTTCTTTTCTCTTGCAGTACATATTATGCATGCGATAGAAGGCATCAATTTATATTATAGATTTGTTTTATTATTGATCTAATTTATTCGTCTGTAACATACACTAGTCAGGAACACAGTGTACATTATAGTTGTAGAAGGGCATGGTTGTGCTTGGGTTTTTATGCATAAATCATCTTGTAATCATAAATAATCGTAAACTTCGACACATGACTTCGTATCCATTATCACTAAACTTTATTTATGATAAATTGGGTTGTTATATACCTCTGAAAGCTTTTGGTATACTACAAGACAGTAGTCTTTATTATGCAGGCAGAAGAATATTATCATCATTTCGTTTACTACTATTTTCATAGTATTGCTACGAAAAAGGCGTGATTAGTTCGGACACTAATGCATGCTAGATTACAATAAATTAGTCCTTAAACTTTAAGACTAAAGATATAAACGAAGAATAACAAAGTAATCTACCCGACTAAAACTGACATTAATTGGTCAATAACTTAATTACTATTTTTCATATCAACTGTGAAAGTGAAACGTAGTAAACGGAAAATTTTAAAACGTAAACGAGGTAAAGGTAAACAAAGCTGGTAATATATTCCAATATATTAATGTTCAAATCAATGACACCATTTATAAGGGTAATAAGCTACAGATACATACTACTTTATATTATATTATATTGCTGAACCAGCATTTTAGTAAAGAAAGTTGACATTAGGAGGCGTGTTTTTAAAGGAAGTGCCTTTATGGTGGCATTTATAGTTAATTTTGTATTATTTACTCATATTGTCAAAACTATTGTTTGCAGTGATTGTTGTGGGACGTGGAATTGCATGGTAATTTATTTGAGAGGGATCACTAGTGTCGGGGAGCTGTTTTGTTCTTTTCGTACTATACGCATGCGCGGTGGTTAACGGCGTAATGTTTAGCGTGGAGATGCGACTGGAACTCGAGTGTGTACGTAGTGATAGGTTAGAATCAAGGTGGGACCTCTTGTACCTCATCATGTAAAACATAGGTGAGTTATCTGTAATAAATTTCACATACGAGTGTCCATACTTATAAGTTATCTACCTTTTCATTCTTCCTTTTTGTAGGCAACTTCTTGGGAATTCTGAGCCCGCCAAACGAACGCTCGTGATAATGATGCAGAGCACCTTCTTTTTCTGCTTCTTCCTTTGCTCTCCTTAGAGGCACATGTAGGAATAGGCATTTTCAAGTTTCACCAGTACCTGATTCGATATCCAGATGACTCCAGAAAACCACGCCATAACCACTGAGAGAGAAGGCTTCTCCCCCTTCACCCACTCTCTCGATAACAATATGCTATTTTGCCATAATATGTAGTTATGTTACAATATTTTGCGATTTTAAGCATGCACGTTAACTTCCTCCATTCATTAGGAAGCCATTCGCAGCTATGTGCGATGGTCATGTTGTGTTTTCCTGTTTTTTCCTGTTGTTAGAGCGTTTCGAAATGTTCAAAACAATCGAACGAATCACCGACTGTGAAATCAGATCAGTGATTCTTTTTTGAATGGAGAAATGTTACGGTAGCAAACATTCATCGCCAATTGGTGTGAGGTTTATGGGGAAACAATAATGCTCGGCCACACTTAGGCTCAAGATCTAATTGCATCATTTGGTTGGGAGCAATTATTCGACCACCCTCCATGTAGTCCGGATTTGGCACCAAGTGATTTCATCTGTTTCTTCATCTGAAGAAATTCCTTGGTGGAAAATCCCTTTGGTGACATATCCGGACTGTGGGGAGGGTCGTCGAATTGCTTTCAACCAACGATGATGTTGTGAAACAAAAAGTGCAGACTTGGCTTTCATCACAGGCAGTGACCATCTGGAGAAGTAATGATTGATAATCAAATATTTGGAAAATGTTATGCTATTTTTTAAAACATCAGTACTTGCTTTGAAAACACGCCTCGTACTTTATTCGAATTAGAATAATTGCGACCAACAATGATTCATTGAAAATGTAGTTTCAAATTAAAACATCTATTAAATTAATGTATAATATAAGTAAAATTTACGCCCTATAGAAAAATGGTTCTTGAGTTAAAGGTTTTTCTTTCATTTTGGAGGTTCATTGCAATGTTTGAATTAAGTAACCTATTTCAATGACTGGTATATGATTTCTTTATTTTACATTATGAAGAAAGAAAAAACAAAGTATGTCTGAGTGAGGTTTTTCTAGGTTTTCCTCAGTCCTCATAACTGGCAAATACGGAGGTGCCCTAAACTTAGAGGTGCCTTTGTTTACTTTCGAAATTTCCTTTCCCAAGCATCATTACATTGAGCCTGTGGTTCATACGCTGCATTCACTTTACTATCTCTACCCACTATCTTTTACTTTCGTATACCTTGTGTAAACTATTCTTTTGAAAGCTTACTTTTGTATCTACTGCCTGTTAATCGAAGTAAACCGCTGCAGAAATATTTCATTACACATTTCATTTAGGTATAAAGAGGATATAGGGAACCGAATCGAAGTCAGATGTTTGAAAGCGGGTGGCTAAATGCTAGCCTTGAAATTTTATGCTCCTTCCATGGTATCACAAGAAACAACTGAATAACGTCAGCTCTTTAACACAATGATAAAGTATTGAAACATTCAAAAAAATAAAGACAGATACCTCGAAAGTTGCTGATTCTACATAAAAGGTAATCGGAATAAATTGTGTGTTTTAAGGATATCTACATTTTTTGGTTATGTGTTTTTGTCTATCTCTATTTACTAGTTATTTTTCATCTAAATGTCTTAAATGTGGTTTTTAATGAAATTCACTACAGCAATTTTTGAGAAAATAAACAATATTGAAATTTTTTTCCAAGTAAAGCGAGTTTAGCGTGGGGATATTTTCTTTAAAATCCCTGTGTATGTTTCTTTGGAATAGGCTGAACTTAAATGCCAAGTTTGGTATTTATGTAACATTTTGTTTTAAAGTTATGCTGTTCATAAGCACACATAATAATTCCTCTACATATCAGATGTGTGATAGAGAAAGTAAAAATCGAATCTGAAGCACTGATTTAGAACTTGTTTCTTTCTGGCGGCAAGTCAACTGTCTTGGTGAAAATACATTTCTCAAAGCGTTGCACTTGGCATCTGGGCCCATTAGGAACCTTTCCTGTTCCTACTCAGGTCCTAATTGCCAAGAGAAACTTCTTGTTAGACCATGCTCCTCTCGAATCACGAAACAAAAGCTCACTTCTCTGTAACCGACTCGGATTTCCAGGTATCGATTTTGAGGTAAAGGGTTAGTGACGTAGTGATGGAACGTCCCTGCAGCTATGTTTAGAGCCCTACTCCAACTGTTATAACAGTATAACATTTGTTGTTTTTTTTAGTAAAACTGCAAACCACGCCATGCCACACAAATCGTTTACAAATGCGGTTATGATGAGAGGTTAGAGTATCTTTCTACAGGGAATAATGGAAGTAGAAACGTGTTGCTGTTGTTATTAAGGAATATTCTGAAATGTTACATTCTGCACTAGATTTTTACTTTCTCTACTCCGTATAGTAAGTAGGAGAAATATTACATTCCATCCAAAAATTCGATACCGAGATTTCATCGGAAACACATCTTCTGAGGTGTACTGAATGCATATAAAACATTTTTGGAAACATGTCTGTTTGTGTGTGTGTGTGTGTGTGTGTGTGTGTGTGTCTGTGAACAGCATAAACACTAAACTTGGTATTTAGGTTCAGTATCTTCCAGAGATGCGACACGAATGTTCACAAAAGAAAATCTTCCCACCCCAGATAACCCTTTACGTGAAACATTTTTAGAAAATTTTAACTTTCTCAACAATGGCTCTAACGATTTTGAATAAAATACCATAAGTTTAAGACATTTTTATGGCGAATAAATTGTATATCTCGAATTTTCTGGGTGTGTCCCAAAAGTATTCTTCATTGTGAACGGCTTTTGCATAACTGGTAAACCATAAGAGATAGACAACATTTTACTACTCAAAAATGTAGATCGCGTTAAAATACACAATTTATAACATATACATTTTTTTGTTGAGTGAACCATTTTCGAGATATTGCTTGTTATTCCCTTAAATTTTCCAATACTTATACTTTTTCTCAAATGGAAATTTGTTATTCATTCTTACTTTCTCTAATACGTATATTAAGTAAGGTAAGTGTTGCATTCCACCCAAAAATTCGATACCGAGGTTTCACCGGAAATACATGTTTTGAGGCCCCCTGAATCCAATAAAAAGTATTTTTGGAAACATGTCCGTGTGGTTGTCTGTATGTGTGTGTGTGTGTGTGTGTGTGTGTGTGTGCGCGCGCGCGCCTGTAAACACCATAACTCAAAAACGAACAGTCGGATAAACACCAAACTTGGTATTTAGGTTCAGTATCTTCAGAGATGCGACATGAAGGTTTTCAGGAAAATCCCCCACCCCAGAGTACCCATTACATGGAACATTTTTCGAAAATTTTAATTTTCTCAAAAATGACTCTAACGATTTTGATTAAAATATCATATGTTTAAGATATTTTCATGATAAATAAAATGTATATCTTGAATTTTCTGGAAATGTCTCCAAAAGTATTCTTTATTGTGAACGACTTTTGCGTAACTGGTAAACCATAAGAAATAGACAAAATTTTACTACACGAAAAATGTAGATCGCGATAAAATACACAATTTATGTCATATATATTTTTTTGTTGAGTGAACCATTTTCGAGATATTGCTTGTTATTCCCTTAAATGCTTATTTTCTCAAATGGGAATTCGTTGTTGGTTTTTTTTTTGTCTTGGATATGCAAAGAGTATTAATCTGTGGCAAAGAGAATGGTGCTGCACATAGCAACTAGCTATTAAGAGATATGAATATGCTTAAAGGCTACTGTATTTCTATATTGCCCTTGTGAATATATATTCCCCTTACATCCACAAGAAACTTAGAAATAAGATAGAGTGTGCAAATGTTTATCTCGTTTAACATGAAGTAGATGGAGAATAAGCGTTTGTAAAAATAGTTTGTACAAGAGTAGAGAAACTCATGTGAGTGTAAAACATCAGATTTTTTGTCCTGGTATGCAAAGAGAGTGGAATACTCCACATAGCAATCAGCTCTTAAAATATTTGACTATCGCTTAACGTCTACCATATTCCCCTTGCATCTACAAGAAAATTAGCAATAAGATTAACATCTCGATTAACATGAAGCATATGGAGAATAAGCGTTTGTAAATATAGTTTGTGCAAGAGTAGAGAAAGTCATGTGAGTGTTACACATCAGACTTTTTAAAGAATTTAACGCCCCTTAGATCAGCTTGCAAGGAACACTGCAATAGTTTAGGCCTGGAATTTCATTCAGATTTCACCGGTAGCTGACTAGTTCTCACGATCTCGCTAGACTGTCGCTCTCGCTGATGCTGCCAATCTTCAATTCTTATCTTTCGAGCACAGAGTCCCTCGCTCAAAACTTAAACTTTTGAAAACGCACAAGCCTAATATCATTCTTCTTCTTCTTTCACGATTTAGGCTTTTGCGTATTCTGGTCTCATATATTAGTGCCATTTTTTGCCAATCCATTGGTTTCATTCCTTTGGTCTATAATATAGGGCTTGTTTATTTATGGTTTCTTACGATACGATTAAAGTGTTTAACCCATTATTCTCTGTATTCTTCTGTTTGTGCAATAATGATTTTATATTCAATTCTTCTCTAATTGTCTTGTTTCTTATATACTTATTGCTCTTACGCAATAAACGTAAATATCATTTTAGGTAAAAATCCTTTGAGTTTCACCAGCTCAGTCACCTATTTGTCCTGCACCGTGGCGTATTGAATGCAGCGTGGTGCTCTGATTCTCGGCCACGGAATACCTCGGGTTCGATCCACACTTGGGGTGCGGGTACGGACCGGTGCCCACTCAGCATCGTGAGGAAAGTAAGGAGCTACGATACGCAGCGACACCGGCCTCGAGAGCCAACATTCCGACTGGGGAAGCGTGATACTGGCCACATCTCCTCCCCATATTGGTTGAATGATCATCCACCTCTGTCGTGCGTATGTGAGCGTGAGGCAGGCATTCGGGTTGACATATCAAACCTGCATGGGTCGTAGCGCCATAGGGTTTAATTTTTAGACAACTACCCCTGAATCCCGATGAAATTTCAGTTTCAAACTTGTGGAATTCCTCATTAGACTCAGATGAGATGGGGTTCATAGAACTGAAGTTACCCACTATTTATTCGAATAAGGACAAGCTGTAAATAATTTTATCCAGCAACACATACAGCAATTGCGATTTGAACTCGGGTCCTACGTTGTGTTAAAAAAAAGCTAGGGAATGTGGAGGTGGTCATTTACTAGATACACATTAACGCACTAGATATTTACATCACATCCCAGATGGTCATGCTCTAAATATATAGTCTATACATTCCCATATATTGTGCCGCAGTGGCTATCGTCCGAAGGTATTCGGGAGGTCGGCACCGGGGGGTTGGCGTGAACAATAACGGCCGTTCGCCAGATTGTAACACCGGGCATGGTATCAGCAGATCACTAGAAGCTTCTTCTCCCCCCTCCTCCAGAAGGTATATCGAAATAGTTCTAGAACGCTGTGGAAAGATTCCGCTGCTCGTATATAAGCGAGCGTTCTCGCGAGTGCGAGTTGAGTGTTAGTAGAGTTGTTGAGTCGGTCAGTGAATTAGTGAGTGCGACATTAAGAGCGATGCTACAAGCAAATTGGTGAGGACTGTTGTGACGTGCAGCGAGTGCTACTGCAGAGCGACGGTATGTGGAGGTCTTGTGTTCGACTCCACAGTGAAGTGAACCGTACGACGCGAAGAAGGTACCACACGAATGTTGCGAAGTGATGGAGAATTGAACTACTTCATTTAGTGGAGTGACATTCCAGTGCAATTGAGTTAGATAACATATCCAAACAGTGACGGCGATAACAGAGAGTAACAGTTGAAAAGCCGGACAAAGTGACAACACACACACACACACACACACACACTAACACACACACACATATGTATACACTATTTACTTCTCCTCTCCTCTTGTGTTCCCTTCCGTTCTCTTTTCTTTTCTGCTCTTCCCTTTTTTCCACTATTTTCTCTGTATTACCACTATTAATACAATGTCTCACACACACATATATATCACATTGTATTAATAGTAGTAATACACTAACACTGTTTTCATCCCTCGCCTCTCACTCCTCTTCTCTACCATTTCTTTTCTTCTCTTCTCTCTTCCTTTACTTTTCGTTCTCTTCTTTACTGCTCTTCTCCTTTCGTTTCTGTTCTTCGCTCATCTTTCCTTCTATTATCCTCTCTTCTGTTCTCTTCTTTTATCTTCTCTCTTTTTCTATTTTCCTTTTTTCTTTCCTTTGCTTCTCGCCTTCTCTCTTCTCTTTTCTTCGCTTCTTTTCTGTTTTGTTTACTCCTCTCCTTTTTATTCTATTCTCTTCTTCCCTTCTCTTCCTTTCCCTTCCCGTTTCTCCGCTTCTCTTCTCTGCTATGGGCGCTACGCTGTAAGGCAGGTTATAAAGCAGTCTGTTTGCAGCGTCGTTTGTAGGCTGATATTGAGGACAGAGGAGCAATATAAAATTTAAGCATCTCCGTATAAAATATTGCGACGGTGATAAAACCTTACAAAATAGAGGCATTTAGGAATTCGTTGTAGGATCCGTTATGTCGCACAGTCACACTGATATGACCTCATTCCTATTAATGATCCTCAGTTCACTGAGTCCCAGGGAGATACTGTATTGTCGGTATCCTTAATGCCACTTTTATTGCTTTCAAAACGATATCTTTTGTTGAAATGTTTTATTTCACAAGAACAAAACTTTGGCAGTGGTATTTTTCCTGTGTGAGAAGTAGCTTGTTACAGAATATTAAGACACTCTTGGTTCATTAACGTATTATTTCTAGCAGTAACTCGATATTCTTCGTCCGTTATCGTCTATTTTCTAAGACATTCCACAAATTATTCTAATAAAAGCCTATTTTATTCCTTCTTAATCATAATAATATTCATCAAAATGACTTCAATACCCATTAACACAGTGATGACATAATGTGGTAATACTGTTCAAAGTTTGTCGTTTTTTGACTAAAAACAACTCAAAATCAAAGCTACGCTTCAGTATGTCTTTTTACTTTCTCTACCAGTACTTAGTAGCCAGAGAAGGTATCAAATTTCACGGAAAAAACGCGTTTTAGGGCATTTTAGAAAAATATCCGTGTGTGAACAGCATAACTCAAAAATTAAAGTAGCATAAACACCAAACATGTTATTTAGGGTCAGTACCTTCCAAAGGCACGATACGAATATTTTCAAGAAAGTTCCCGCACCCTGAATTACCTTTAACATGGAAGATTTTTGGAAATGTTAGGTTTTTTAAAAAATGGCTGTAACGATTTTGATTAAAATACCATATATTAAACATATTTACAATACGAATTAAATGTATATCTTAAATTGTCTGTGAATAGCTTTGAAGTCCCCTTCATTCCGAAAGAATTTTGTATAATCTTGTGTAACTTGTAAACGTTAAGCGTGACGCAGGTAATTCTTTCTCCCCCACGTTTAGGCGCAATATGACGCGCCACGCTCCGTCCTCCAACAATGAAGCAATACCTTTGCCTCGCGGTTGCTGCTTGTCTCCTCCCAGTTGGTTCTTCTTTTGCCACGGCTGCTTCAGCATGAAACCTTAACCTCAGGGTATGCGGGGTGTGTACAGAGAAATACACAAACGCTGTCTTGGAACACTTTTATTCACTATTTAAAATAATACTTTAGGTTTGCCGATCACTATTAAATGCATACGAAGTTACTTTGTGTTTACCAAGACCGAAGAATTATTAACTACGGCTAAGCGTTCTACCCTCTAGCTTGTTCGCCGCCAATGTTCACAACTCGACGAGAATGTCGTCCCGACCTCGGCAGGCACTCAGGACAGACTGAATTTACCCACGCTGCACAAGGAAAACCAACGCCTAAACTTCCCCTCTCTCCCCTCAAACATTCTCCTCAAACTTAGCGTCATGAAGCTTAGTGCAGCTGTACTCGGCTGGTTACCAGGAAAACCATGCTTCAATGGTATTTACCCTTTCTACCTGAGGCTGGTCCCTAATTAACAAAACTGTGCCTGTCTTGTCTATCTGTCGCTTTTACTGTCAACAATTTTCACAATGCTTCTCCTTTTTATACATACACTGATTTTAAATATTTTATTACTTACTTAATATCGCTATCCTTCTTAGAATATTATGATAATTATTGCCTTTATAATTTCGGCTTCAAGCGATAGACGAAAATGCACTCGCAAGAAATGTAGATCTTAGGATAAATAATTTATTTTTAATAACTTTTTGGTGGTATAAGCCATTTCCGAGATATTCGGTTTTAATGGTTTGAGTTGTTTCATTACTTGTTAATTCTTTAAAGTTTTTCAAAACATTCAGCTGTTTCTCGCGATTGCATGGAAACAGAATGGAATTCTATGGACAGCATATAGCATTCGGTTCTTAACATTTGACTGTCGCTGTTCTCTTTGTATCTATAACGAAATATGTTACTCAACTATTTTTGGAAAGTTTTATCTCCATTAAAATGAAGAAGATAGAAAAATAACTTTCGTAAGAATAATTTATGTACCCACTAATAAGCGCAAGAGAGTAGAGAAAGCCACGTGAATGTAACACATAGGATTTTGCTCTACTGATTACTTATAAAGAGTAGAAGTGTTGTATTCCAATACAAACATTCAATACTGAGATTGCACTGGGAATATACGTTTTGCACTCCCCAAAATCAAACTAAAAAGCGCTCTTTAGAAAAAAAACTTCAATACTCGGATTCTGGAGGTCCCGGGTTCGATTCCCGGCAACCGATCACTCTGACCTATAGGTTTTATCGGAGGTTTACCCGGGTCGTCAGGCAAACGCTAAAGTGATTTCTTTCAGCCCGCGAAATTTCCTGTCGTATCATTTCGTTCCATTCATCATTTCATTCATCCTATATCCTGTTAGGTCTGTTTCAGGGTTGGAAGTGTCGGCGATGATATTTCGGTGCGACATGGCAGGGAAAAAGAATGCTCTCTGTGGAACGTTCTCCGTCCCTCGCCTTTCAGGCGGTTGACGGGGGACCGCCAACGTGGGGCTCGACAAATTAAATAATATAACAGAAGTATACCACTTCAAATTGGCACTCAGAACGTGGGGCACGATGACCAGGAAAGGAGCAGAGGAACCAGGACGTGGAACGAATGGAGCAGTGAACTGAACTACAAGACGCAGATTCCAGAAACAACTACAGGGACGACAGACGACGCGGATGAGTGGACATCATATTTCCGAGATTAAAAGGCAACAGGGGAATTCAACTACAGGACACCAAGACGACGTAGATTCATCATAATACGACGCAGAAGCGACATACAAATCTAGGAGAGAGGGGCAGAAAGCTGGACATCAAAGCAACATCAGCAGATAGCATCAGAAAGGTTAGAAAAGTATGATTTTTATTCTAAAAAAATGTAAAAATTTAAATTTACCTTAGGAGCGGTAGGATAAAGAAAACAATGTCCACTAATAGTACAGAAGAAATAATTATGGAGGGAGATAGTGTAACAGTTAGCTGTAATTCAATACAGGTTACAGAAAATAGCTCAAACAATGTAGGATTTGAGGGAGGAAATGTTAAGAAACAAAGTCAGAATAGAATAGTAGGAAATGTTAGTTGTGATGCTAGTATGATGATGGAAATGTTGAGAAATTTTGGTGAGAGATTAAAAAAAAATAGATCAGAATTTTGAGAAATTAGAAAAGAAATTAGATGTAAACAGGGAAGATATGCAAAAGAATCATATGGAATTGAGAGAAGATATTAGTAGGAGTAATGAGATATTAGAGCAAAAAGTAGATCAAAGCAGGGAACAAGTTGAAAAGAAAGTTATGAAGCTAGATAGTAGTATGCCAAAAATGAGTGATGAAAAGGAAATAATAGCAAGTGAGATAGGAGAAGTTTCAAAGAAAATGCTAGACATGAGCAGGGAAATAGGTAACAAAAAAGTGAGGTTAATATTAAAAGTGAATATGTTGATGTAGAATGTACAGAGTCAGGTAGTAGAAAGTAACATTTCAAGTGAGATAAGAGAGATGAAAGAGGTTATGAATGTAGATGTGAATCAGGCGCAAGTTAATTTCAGAGGGGAGACATCAGAAATACAGAAGGAGTCAGTAATGCAAAGAAATAAATTGTACGAAGAAGTTAAATTTTTGCCTGTAAATAATCAAAAGCTAACTTCTGAAATTAACAAGTACCAAGATGTTCAAATTGAAAACTCCAATCCAGTACAGTTTATTACAGATTTGTCAGAGTACTTTCAAAGTAAAGAGATAGTAGAAGAATTGAAAATGGCAGTTGTTAAAAGATGTGTTGTTTAGGAAACTTTAAATTGTTTTCAAATTATATCTTGGGATGAAGTATCATATGAATACTTTAAGAGGTTATCCGTGAACAAATTTTTGAAGGTTAGGATACGGTTACGAGTAATGATTAGCCACAGACAATTTGATCCAGGAGGGTAAATAGCAATGAGATGTAAAGTAGATGCTGGATAGTTAACGACGAAATGCAGAGAAATGTATTCGAACGTAAGAGGGTTAATTATGTATGTACGTCATGTGAAAGGAGAAGTAAAATTTTGGCCATAAATAAATGTTTAAAAAGGGTAAATAACATTTTTAGTAACTGTAACAGTATTTGAAATTAAGAATGTAAAAATTGAAACTTAATATGATATAAAGTAAAAGTACGTAGATATAATTCCAAGAGTATTGTGAATATAAAGTACAAAACAACAAAAATGGGGTAAAATTAATTAAAACAAATACTTATGTAGCAAAGAGAAAATGTGAAACAGTGTCTAGATTTAAGAGATGTGAATATATTTATGTAGAGGGTGAATATTTTTGGTAAATATGTTTAATAATTACAAAAATTCTTAAATGTATAAATTTTTGTCAACAACTTAAGAAAGTAAACAATTTTGTAACAGTAATTAAATAATTCAGGGTACAGTATTTGCTATAAAAAAAAAGAATTGTAATGTCACATTAATGTCTAAACACATTAAACAAGAGCCTGTAAGTAGTGGCGAGATAAAGGAAAAACATATGTCGTGTGTTAAATACGTGTGAAGTGTTAAGTGAAAGTGATAAATAGTGTGAGTTCCAAGATTTAGGAGACTAAAAACCCAATTATAAAATTTCCAAACAAGTTGTAAATATTTATAATTATGTTTCTAGTGGGGCATATGATGCAGTAATTTGTATCACAAATTACTTAAATGTAAAGAATGATTGTAATATGAATATGCATTTTTATGTGACATTGATTTGAGATGTATATTGATTGTAATTATTGTTGAGAAGTAAGTTTATACGGCCTTACTGAAACTGACAATAATAGCGTGCAATAATGCAGCGAGGGGGTGAGCTGTTTATCATTATTAGAGACGAGGAAGTTACGTAATTTTGGCGCGTTTTCCTTTAGAATTTGCTGGAACATTATACCTAGAGCATATGTATTCATAATTTTCATTGGATATAAAAATAGACGCTAATGTTGACGCGTTTTATTAGCCAATTGCAGCTCGGTTATAATCTTTAGGCATATCGGGGTGTAGGAGTATAAAAAGGGCTAGGTTAGAGATAGACCCCGTCAGTTCACCGAAAATATTTGTAAAGTACACGTTGGCTATCGATTCGCAAGTTACGCGTATCAGAGTTATGAAAGATCTCAAGTATTGTAAAGTTAATGATACAAAAAGTTGAAGTACGTGAATTAAGAATGATCAGTAAATAAGTTATTATAACAGTTTCAGTTTGGCGAGTGTCAAGATCAATGTGTAAATGTGATAGTGACTGTGTTCGACAATAAAAGTGTAAAACAAATACCTTCATCAGTGTTATCTTTGGATAAAAGATTCCTTTCCGTTTACACAACCTGTATAAAGAGAAAGTGCTCGACCAAAAAGATCATAGCTAGCCGGAGGACAGTGAACAAAAATTAAATAAAATAACAGTAGCATTCTTTCAAACAAACACTAATACTGCCGCAAATTGCTAACACCAGATGGAGCTAACAAACATTATAAAGAATCACGTCACAAAATGGCTTCACCAGGTGGGGGCTAACAAAATAAATATAAATAACATTAAAACCGCGTCAAGGTATAACATCCTCACTGGAGCAGTGTCGAGTCCTCTCCGATAATCAGGAAATACTCGGTTTAATACGAAAATTGGTTTTTAGGTTCAGCATCTTCCAAGGATGCGACATGAAGATTTTGAAGAATCCCCCCTAAACTACGCTTTACATGGAAAATTATTCGTTCGTTTTTATTTTCTCAAAAATGGCTGTAATTTGATTAAAGCATTGTATGTTTAATATATTTACATGACAGTGGAAATGCAGTATATCTACAATTTTCTGCAAATAGCTTGTATGTAATATGCTCTTTATTTTTAATGAATTTTCTATAATTTAGTATAACTGGTTGGATGTGGGATCTGTGTATCGGAGACACCACGCTCATTACGGCCATTCTGGTATATTGTGGCTACACCCCCGGGAGGAAGGAATGAAGTGAAGGAGCCGAAGGAGTCCCAGGTCCTCAGGAAGACAGCCTTACAGAGATGCGCAAAGATCCCTAATATTTCCAGTTTTGAACACCCGCGCAGCAACGAGCGGGGAATCCTCAAGCAGTGATCCTAACTGCTGGGACAGCTCTCTCTGACCTACAGGAGAGGAAATCTTTCCAATGCGCATGCATCCACACCATGTGCTTGGCACTGCCAGCACTGCAGGACCTGAAATAACACCTGTAACGTGAATCGAGATGAAATGAGTGGAAATAGGGAAAGGAGAGATCGTGGTAAAATAAACCACCCCAGTGATATAACAGGTAAAACATATACGAAACCTTACTACACAAAAAAATCTGATGTGTTACACTCAAACGATTTTCTCTACTCTTGTACAAACTATTTTTACAAACGCTTATTCTCATATGCTTCATGTTAATCGACATATCGCGATGTTAATCTTATTACTAATTTTCTTGTAGATGCAAGTTAAATTGGTAGGCTTTAAGCGATAGTCAAATATTTTAAGAGCTGGTTGCTATGTGGAGTATTCCATTCTCTTTGCATTACCAGGACAAAAAAAAATAAATAACGAAATCCCATTTGAGAAAAAGTATAAGTATTGGAAAACTTAAGGGAATAACAAGCAATATCTTGAAAACGGTTTACTCAACAAACAAAAAAATGTATATGACAAATTGTGTATTTTAACGCGCTTTACAATTTTTGTGCAGTAAAATTTCGTCTATCTCTTATGGTTTGCCAGTTATGCAAATGTCGTTCACAATGAAGAACACTTTTGAGACATTCCCAGAAAATTCAAGATATACACTTTAGTTGTCATGAAAGTATCTTAAATATATGATATTTTAATCAAAATCGTTAGAGCCATTTTTGAGAAAATTAAAATTTTTGAAAAATGTTCCATGTAAAGGGTAATCTGGGGTGGGGGGATTTTTTTGAAAAGCTTCATGTCGCATCTATGGAAGATACTGAACCTAAATACCAAGTTTGGTGTTTATCCGACTGTTGGTTTCTGAGTTATGCTGTTCACAGACAGACACACACAAGGACATGTTTCCAAAAATACTTTTTTGGATTCAGGAGGCCTCAAAACATGCAATTTTCGGTGAAATCTCGGTATCGAATTTTTGTGTGGAATGCAATACTTCCCCTACTTACTATACGTAGTAGAGAAAGTAAAAACGTGTTAAAACAAAGAATTTATATAAAACACTTACATTTTTTTGGCAATAACCATGTGCAAGGTATTCTTTGTGATCAGTTTGAATTTTCAAATCCTTTCTTTTTATGCGCTAAGTCGCTCTTAACTATTTTAGGTGGTCATGCAAGGAGCATGGAATTTGGAAGCTATTGTGTATGTTTTTAAACAAATCTAGTGTGTTACATTCACATAATGTCTCTACCCTCTTGCGCTTATTAGTGGGTACACTTACAAATTAGTCTTACGAGGATTTATTTTCCTATCTTTTTTCATTTTAATCGCAATAATACTCTCCAGAAATCCTGCATTAGACATTTCGTTATAGTAGTTTAAAAGGAATAGCGAGTCAAATGTTTAAGAACTGGACGCTATGTACTGGCCTTAAAATTCCATAACTACTCTTGGCACGCAATCACGAGAAACAAGTGAATATCGATAGGACTTGAAAAGAATAACAGAATAAAGAACTTTCGAACCATTAATAACGGATATCTCGGAAATGGCTAATGCCACAAGAGGTTATTGGAATTAAATTGTGTTTAAAGGAGATTTGCATTTTTTTTGTGTAGTACGTGTAGTACTTGTAGTGGGAAATCGTCGTTGGGCGACGTTTGTAGCGAGAAACGGTGCTGTGCGCTATTTGTAGCGCGAAATCGTCGATCCTTGGGTTGTTGTTGCCTGTTGCAGTGTTCTTCTTCCTCGGCTATTGGTTCTCGTCGGTTGTTGCGTAAGACATTCCTAACTATATCTAATTATTAATTCTCAGGTTATAGTGGGTGAGGGAAGTTAAAAAATACACTGCAAGTTTCCCTTAATCAGTGAAGTTTATTTCACAGTTTGAATAATTATGGGCGGCTAGATTTTCCCATTATTATAATCCCAACACTTTAAATTAGTCAGGAGCCTAGCTATCTGCGCACGCACTCCCACCCTTGTGCACCGACGTGCATCTGTACACCTGGTGTCGACGTGGATTCTCGAAGATCAGTTAGCGAGAGGGAGTGTGGGATCTGAGGCCTTGCCTGCCCTTATATATAGAAGCCTAGTGACGCTCACCTCTGCGTTTAAAAATGTAACGACGTTTCCTTTGGCCCTCAGACCGCGTATGAGAATATTTGGCTTTAGATCCGTGCGCTTTAGCGCCATTTTGTAGCGTTGTGAAGCCAGTTCCATATCTCCGTCTCTTTCTTTTCTCTATCTGTCTCTTTCTATTTCTCCGTACCGTTACCGGTTCCCTGCCTGTTGGCTTGGTAAAAGGTATGCTCTATTTAGGATTATGTTTTCCTGGAATATTTGTTAGCTCGCCCGTTTCTTACAATCAGCTCTGTACAAATGTTAGATGTTGAATATTTTAACATGTTAGTGAATTAAATTTTTACTGTACAATTCTTATATGTATGGTTCCCCTTTCATATGTACAATTCCTCTATATATGTATAATATATCCCCGTTCATACTTTCAAGTCTATTTTCATTTAAGATGTACATTTTATTTGTAATGTAAATATCATTAATATACGATGTTTTTTTAAAAATCGTTAGGGCCAATTTTCAGGAAAAAAAAATCGAAAGAAACTTCAAATTAAAGGGTAGTTGGGGTGGGGGATTGTTTTGAAAACGTTCCCGTCACCTCTTTAGAACATACTGAACTTAAATTACAAGTTTGGTATTTTCTTATTTGCTCTCCTACGTATGTAAGAAGGGAAAGTATTGCATTCCACCCAAAAATTCCATACCGAGATTTCACCGGAAATACATGTTTTAAGGCATTCTAAATACAAATAAAGCATTTTTGGAAAGATGTCTGTCTGTTTGTCTGTGAACAGCATAACACAATGAAGAAGGTTGTTGCTGCTACGTATGGAAAGCCAATTTGAACAAGGTGTATTATATTTCGACTGTTGGGGAGCCGAACTTGAAGTAGTTGTAACTACACGTATGGTAAAAAGTTTCCGGTAGCCTTTTGCCCAAAAATGTTTAAAAAAAATATTAACTTTGTAATTTTTGTGTGTTTCCTTAAATATTATATATTTATGTTTGCCTCGGCTGCGTCAGTATTTATATATATATTTTTAGAGATATGAATGTCTAAGCAGGGAGTGGTGCCACTGGAGAATGTAGGCTAAGACAGATTATAATTTTACTTTACCCCTTTTATTAATACTTGATACGATTTAAATAACACTTCACTGATATAGAGAGAGAGAGCTGTGAGATATTTTTTTATTAAATACTTGCACTTTTTAACACGTAAACTTTTTTGTCTCATACAAAATACGTATTAAATTTCTGGAGGACGCATCTAGCATGCGGTTATGAACACTGTCTACAACCAACTGACTTTGGAATTTGTAAATTTTGCTCCATTTTAGTTTCTGATTGGCTAATCCTAGTCCAATAAAATACCTTCATTAAACTAAAGCTTTTTCTGGTTGTTGATTGACTATTTTATAAACTGTCACAAAAATTACATTATTGCTTCCAAGAATCACAAGTAGCATTATTAAACTTTCTTACTCATTATTGCCTCAAGGTTACCTCATTTTTATCTCATTGTTAGCAACTTTTAACCTATTTTTCTCACAGATCTGACATTATTAAATTACGTAGTGCATTCACATAACATTATTACACATGTATACAATAATATAAACATATACAATGACTGTAATTTACACTTTTTATATCTTGTTACATACACATATTGCTTTAAACCGGGCTGTTATTGAATGTATATATTATATAATTAGACTGAAATCATTTAAGGTTAAAAATACTGCCTCAACAATAACGAAAAGTCGCATAAACACCAAACTTGGTATCTAAGTTCAGTATCTTTCAAAGATGCCGCACAAAGATTTTCAACGAAATCCTTCACCACAAACTACCCTTTATATGGAAGTTTTTTCGAAAATTGTGATTTTCTACAGAGAGTCTATAACAATTTTGATTAAAATACCATACATAAAATATATTCACATGACAAATAAAATGTATATCCTGAATTTTCTTGGAAATTCCACTTCATTTGAAAGAAATTATGCATAATATTGTATAATTGGTAAATGTTAAGCGACAGACAGAAATGTACCGCTCAAAAAAGTTGATTTCTTTAAAATACGCAATTTTTTTTAAAAAGTTTTTTTGAGGTATAAGCCGTTTTTGAAGTATCCGGAGATATCGAATATAAATATTCCGGGAATTCGAATATAAATATTCGGATTGTTCATTTCTTGGTAATTCTCTTAGTCCTATCAACATTCAGTTGTTTCTTGCGATTGCAAAGTATAGACTCCATTAGTGATGACGTCAGGTTTCTTTCCAATCAACTGGTTGCTATGAGTTTGTGCTGTATATTTTTCTACCGCTTTGGGAGAATGTAATTTTGAAAAGTCCTCATTAATTATTTATCAATCCTAGATATTGGAATTGAGACTTGTAAAGAAAGGTGATGATGCTGTTGAGTCTAATCACGTCTTAGCCGTGACATATGATGGGAAAATTTACTATTTGCTAGGCCAGGTTCAAGACAGCATGAAAAATAAATCTTACAATGTCCATGTAAGCGTAATTAAGGAATACTTTTACATATTTTGTCCTACAAATGAAAATTAGTAACATTACGTAAATGTTTTACTACCCATAGACAACATAAAAGCGCAGAGCCCATAGCGAACTAACCCCACATTGCATATGTTTCGAATAAATATCCATAGTGTAAAACTGTATTTTATAGTCCGTTGAGGAATTTCGCTTAAGGTATTTAAATGTATTAAAAACCTAAAAAATTTAGCTGCTTCTTTGTAGAGTATAATGCAAATTTCGACAAAAATAATAAAAATAGTTTTGTTGTGTGCATTTGTATTGTTTTCCCAAGCTGTAATGAACACAACCAAGGGTGGTACATAATGTAACAAAGTATAAAGAAGGTATCTGTGAAACCAGGTGGTTCTTCAGAAGTGATTATTTTCGTTATATTATTACTAAAGCACACCTAACTTAACCTCAATAATTGAAATGTAAGTTCAACAATGCACACTTGCTTAAAAATGTAATTACTGAATAGAAATAATTGTAGCTTAAGCAAATGTGGTGTAATTAAATTCTAGTGGAGGTATAAAGACTTAAGTCAGGTTGAATTATCAGCTTATTAAAAAAAAGGGGGACTCATCTAGGGAGTTTTTAGACTGGAGCTCACTATAGTATTCTCAGTCAGGACCAAAACACACAACCAACGCGAGAGAAACGCTCTTAGCCCTGCTTCAACTATTCGAAACAGTTTACCTCTGTCCAAAGTAATTTAAACTAATATATTATAGCGCAATTACACTAAATATTATTAATTACATGAAAGACTTCCAAAAACTCGTTGTAGGAATCAATGTTGTTTGGCAAGCAAGATGGGGATCTCCATGGTAACGGCTAGTTCTGACGTCAGACTAACGGAGTCTATAGAGTACAGGTGATAGACATTTGACTATCTGTAACGAAAGGTGTAATGTAGCTGTTTCTATAAAGGTTTATTTGGATTAAAATGTAGTTGATAGAAAGATATGCTTGAGAAAGAATTATTTGTATACTAACTAATAAACCATAGGGAGTAGAGAAAGTCATGTGAATATATCACATAAGCATTGTTTTAGTTGTTATGTTCACAGACACACACCTGGACCATTTTCTAAAAATCAAGAAATAATTTTTTGGGGATTCAGGAGCCCTCCAATCATGTATTCCCGATAAAATCGGGATATCGAATTTTTGGCTGGAATTTGAAGCAGTATTTTTAACATTTAAATGATTTCAGTCTAATTATATAATATATACATTTAATAACAGCCCACCTTTAAGCAATATGTGTATGTAACAATATATAAAAAGTTTATGTTACAGACGTTGTATATGTTTATATTATTGTATACATGTGTAATAATGCTATGTGAATGTATTACGTAACTTAATAATGTAGGAGCTGTGAGAATAATAGGTTAAAAGTTGCTAACAATGAGGTAACCTTGAGGCAATAATTAATCTGAAAGTTTAATGCTACTTGTGATTTTTGGAAGCAATAATGTAATTCTTGTGACAGTTTATAAAATAGCCAATCAACAACCAGGAAAAGCTTTAGTTAAATGAAAGTATTCTATTGGACTAGTATTAGCCAATCAGAAACTAAAATGGAGCAAAATTTAGAAACTTAGAAGTCTGTTGCTTGTAGTCAGCGCTCCTAACCGGACGCGTTGCTTGTAAACAGCGTTTGTAACCGGACGCGAGATGCGTCCTCGAGAAATTTAATGCGTATTTTGTGTGAGACAAAAGCAGTTTACATGTTAAAAAGTGCCAGTAGTTAATAACAAATCTCACAGCTCTCTCTCTCAGTGAAGTGTTATTTAAATCGTCAAGCATTAATAAAAGGAGTGAAGTAAAATTACAATCTGTGTAAGCCTACATTCTTCAGTCGCACCACTCCCTGCTAAGACATTCATGTCTCTAAAAAATATAAATACTGACGCAGCCGAGGCAAATATAAATACATAATATTTAAAGAAACAGTAAAAATTACAAAGTTAATATTTTTTTTTAAACATTTGGGGCAAAGGCCACCGGAAACTACATTTGGTCCTAAGGCTACTGGAAACTTTTTACCATACGTAGCAGCAACAAACCTTCTTCAAATTGGTCCCAAAGCGTGGGGCAAATAACGTAAAGACAATAACTTTTTCAAATGCAATACTTTTTCTATCCACTATGTATGTGGTAGAGAAAGAAAAATGTAGGAGGAACATCTGACCTACAACTAAAGTGTGCAATTAAACATATAGACAAAGATCACATATAGGAAAATAACGATAGGGGTAATAGCAAAGAAAAATATAAAATGTAAAGAAGTAGGAAAGGGGAACAGATGTAAATAGTTATAAATATTTTAAATATAACATAATACAAAATGTTATAATCTTATGTATATAAGAAGGAATATTTGTAAAAAGACATTGTAGCCAGTTGAAGCGATTAATAAGCTGAACTTCAGCAAACAGCCAACTAGTTCCCACAACAGGATTAGGCAAAGGTTGACTAGAAGCACAGCACAGTTGACTATGACAACTTGTGTGTGTGCGAGAGAGAGAGGACCGGAGAGAGAGAGAGATAAACAGGAATTCCCATATATATCAGTAGAAGCGAATGATTGAATTCTCATACAACGCTATGAAAAGCGCCAATAAGAATAGAGGTTACAATTACTGACGCGAATATGAGCGTCATGACATTTACATGTAACAGGGAAACTTTTTCCAAGCAAAACACTCAGATTTCTTAGCATTCAGAGTTGAGGCAGTGTTTTTAACACTTAAATGATTTCAGTCAAATTATATAAAATATAAATTCAATAACAGCGCGCCTTAAAGCAATATGTGTATGTAACAATATATAAAATGTGTATATTACAGTCATTATATATGTTTATATTATTCTATACATGTGTAATAATGTTATGTGAATGTATTATGTAATTTAATAACGTAGGATCTGTGAGAAAAATAGATTAAAAGTTGCTAACAATGAGCTAACCTTGAGGCAATAATGAATTAGAAAGTTTAAATGCTAGTGGTAATTCTTGGAGAGACAATAATGTAATTTTTGAGACAGTTTATAGAATAGGCAATGAACAAGCAAAAAAAAAAAGCTTTAGTTAAATGAAGGTATTTTATTGGACTAGGATTAGCCAATCAGAAACTAAAATAGAGCAAAATTTACAAATTCAGAAGTCAGTTGCTTGTAGACAGCGCTCATAACTGGACGCGTTGTTTGTAGACAGTGTTCCTAACCGGACGCGAGATCGTCCTCGAGAAATTTAATACGTATTAGTGTGAGACGAAAATAATTTTACCTGTTAAAAAGTGCAAGTAATTAACAAAAGATTCTCACAGCTCTCCATATCAGAGAAGTGTTATTCAAATCGTGTCAGGTATTAATAAATGGAGTGAAGAGAAACTTAAAATCTGTGTAAGCCTACATTTTTCAGTCGTACCACCTCCCTGCTAAGACATTCATGTCTCTAAAAAAATATAAATATTGACGCAGCCGAGGCAAAAATAAATACATAATATTTAAAGAAACAGTCAAAAATTACAAAGTTACTATTTTTTTAAACATTTGGGGCAAAGGCCACCGGAAAGTACATTTGGGGCGAAGGCTCACGGAAAATTTTTACCATACGTGCGGTTGCAACAACTTCAAGTTCGGCTCTCCATACGTAGGAGCAACACACCTTCAAATTGGCTTCCAAAGCGTGGGGCAAATAACAATACAACCAAATAACATCTTCAGAGTCTGAAACTAGGACGGCTCTTGAGAAGAAGTTGGGGGAGATAGCATGCGACCACAATTCCATTTCGCAACTGTAATAAAAGACAGAGCTGTGGTTGTGTATTCTTGCTCTTATTACTCACTCCTGAGTAAAGACTGGATAGGAAAAATGTTTAATTTATAGCGCTTTTAGGTACGAGGATCAGTCGGTAGAGCATCGAACTTGAGCCTTTAAGCTGAACACCTATGCTATACCATGCAAACTCCGCACCCTAGCGTAAGACCCCAGATCCCATCCAAAAATTTGCACATGTCAGAGTTACAAGAAGGCCCGGGAGACCAGAAAATATTAAATTTGATATGTTCGAGCATTTCGAAAAAATCTGTATTACATTCATGACTTTTTCTAACCTTTATAGATTATTGGTCGGCATACAAATTATTTTTGCAAAAATTTATTTTCTTATCTAATTAATTTTAATCGAGATAAACCTTTCCGGAAATAACTTCATTGCACATTTTGTTATAGATAAAATGAGAATATGACAATCAAGTTCTTTGGAACTGGATGCTACATGCTGAACTTCAAATTTCGTACTCCTTCCACGTCATCGCGAGAAACAACTTGAAAATAGACAGGGCTTTTAAAAAATGGCTAAGAAATAAAACTCAGGTTTATTTATGGATGTTCTTTAACTGTTGTGGTTCTTAGCGTCCCATTCTATATTGGGGGTGAAAGACCGGAAAGTTTGCTCAGAGACCCCTCTATCAGGCTTGAGGTTCTTTTAAGTGCCTTATGTCTACGACACGGGACCACCGGCTTTACTTCCCTTCCGAAGGAAGCTATGCTAAGGATTTTTACGCTGGAAAAAAATTCATCGCCCTCCGCCGGGTTTGAATTCGCGGTCTCGGGAACTAGAAGCTAGCATGGTACCGCTAGACCACGGATAATGACAGAATGGCTAAGTATTTAACAATTCGAGCCGTTAAAAACGGATATTTCGGAAATGGCTAATGCTACAAAAAACTATTTGAAGTAAATTTAAAGAGGTCTACAGTTTTTGTGTAATACTTTTTCGTCTATTGCTTAACGTTTACCAGTTGTACAAGACTATACAAAATTCCTTCCGAATGAAAAGGACTTCATAGGTTATTCCTATAAAATTAAAAATAATATGCATTTTATTTGCGATGATACCCTTAACATCAGTGTTTTAATCAAAATCGTTAAAATAATTTTTTAGAGAATGAAAAATTTTGAAAAATGTTCGTTCCATGAAAAGGGTAGTTAAAGTTTCGGGGATGTTTTTGAAAATCTTTGTGTTGCATATTTGGAAGGTACTGACGATAAATACCAAGTTTTGTATTTATCTTATTTTTCTTTTATGAGATATGCTGTTCACAGATACACATCAAACACTGACTATTTTTCTAAAATGCATTTTTTATATTCAGGGGCCTCAAAACATGCATTTTCGGTGAAATTTGAGGCAGCATTTTTAACACTTAAATGATTTTAGTCAAATTGTATAATAAAAAATATAATAACAGCCCGCCCTAAAGCAATATTTGTATGTAACAATACATAAAAAGTGTATATTACAGTCATTGTATACGTTTATATTATTGTATACATGTAATAATGTTAGCTAAATGTATTACGTAACTTAAAAATGTAGGAGCTGTGAGAATAATAGGTTAAACGTTGCTAACAATGAGATAATCTTGAGGCAATAATGAGTAAGAAAGTGTCATAATGCTACTAGTTATTCTTGGAGCAACATAATGTAATTTTTGTGACAGTTTATAAATAGCCAATCAACAACCAGAAAAAGCTTTAGTTAAATGAAGGTATTCAATTGGATTAGGAATAGCCAATCAGAGACTTGAAATACAGAAATTTACAAATTTAGGCGGTAGAAATCAAGTCAGTTGCTTGTAGACAATGTTCCTAACCGGACACGAGATGTGTCCTCGAGAAATTTAATATGTATCCGTGTGAGACGAAAATAGTTTACGTGTGAAAAAGTGCAAGTAATTAATAAAATAATCGTACAGCTCTCTATATCAGTGAAGTGTTATTTAAATTGTGTCAAGGGTTAATAAATGTAGTGAAGTAAAATTATAATCTGTGTTAGCCTACATTCTTAGCCGCACTACTCCCTGCAAAGAAATCCATGTCTCTAACAATAATACTGACGCAGCCGAGGCAAACATAAATATATAATATTTAAAGAAACACTCAAATTACAAAATTTAATATTTTTAAATTTGGAACGAAGGCTACCGGGTACTACGTGCGGTTGCAACTACTTCAAGTTCGGCTCCCCAACAGTTGAACTACAATACAACTCCTACTTCAAATTGGCTTTCCATACCTGAAGCAACAACTTACTTCAAATATCGATGTTGGATTTTTAGTTGGAGTGCAATTCCTTTTGTCTACCTACTACGTACGTGGTGGAGAAAATATAAATTAATTACTTTTAGTTTAGATATGAACAATCCTGTATAACTACGTGAGACTGATTAGTTGATGAGCTCCTTGAGCTCCAAAAAGGAGTCACATTTAGCTGTAGTCATCCTGCAAGTAGTGCATGTTGTACAAGCCCGGCTTATCAGGAAACGATGTGAAAGTACGCATTTGGTTGTATCTGTACTGATTTAGAAGCAGCGGAACTTAAAATCTTCATGTGCGAACTGTGCCACCTGGGTTCCTATTTAAACAACACGCTCCTACCTCGGTCAAGGGCTACACTGCAATTGCTTTTACTATACGGCTTTACTTTTATAGCATTAAACGTTGCAGTCGTGAGAGGCATGTAAGCTTGATCCCCTGGGGAAGCAGAAACAATAGTAACTGTGTAGCGTTTTCATACTTTATTTTATGGAGCACTATCCTTCGAATTACTATACTTTAAAATGCTTCTACCTCTATTTGGCTACTAAAGGTTTTGTTTAGAAGTCAAAGCACCCGCAGAGAAATATATATATATATATATGTATGTATATATATTGTGGTAGGTATTTGGAAAGATTCGCCTCTTTGAGCTTAATATGGCACATTGCTTTTAGCTTTGACGCAGTAATTTGTATCACAATTTATGTAAATGTAAAGAGTGATTATAGTGTGAATATGCATTATTGTGTGACATTGATTTGAGATGTTTGATGATTGTAAGCATTGTTGAGAAGTGGGTTTATACGGCCTTACTGGAACTGAAAATGATAGCATGCAATAATGTAGCGAGGGGGTGAGCTGTTTATCATTATTAGAGACGAGCAAATGACGTAATATTGGCGCGTTTTTCTTAGAAATTTGCGGGAACATTTTTCCCTAGAGCATACGTGTTCATAATTTTCATTGGATATAAAAATAGACGCTAATGTTGGCGCGTTTTATTAACCAATAGCAGCTCAGTTATAATCTTTAGGCATATCGGGGTGTGGGAGTATAAAAAGGGCTAAGTCAGAGTCAGATCTGTCCAGTCCATCGGAAACATTTGTACATTACACGTCGGCTCCAGTCCATCAGAAACAGTCATGGTGAATACATAGCATAGTTTATCGATTCGCAGGTTACGCGTAGCAAAGTTATGAAAAATCTCAAGTGTCGTAAAGTTAATTACATAAAAAGTTGAAGTACACGAATTAATAATGTGCAGTAAATAAGTTATTATAACAGTTTCAGTTTGGCAAGTGTCACGATTAATAGGTGAAAGTGAATAATGTGTTAAAACAATAAAAATTGTAAAACAAATTCTTTCATCAGTGTTATCTTTGGATAAAAACTCCTTTCCGTTTACACACCTGTATAAGATAAGTGCTTGACCGAGAGATCATAGGTAGCCGGAGGACAGTGAACCCAAAAATTAAACACAATAACAGGCGCTCAGTAAAAGATAACACGAAGTGACCGCGACAAATTGTCTCTTATACGTGCGGCAGATAAAGAGTAGCATTCTTTCAAACAAACACTAATACCATCGCAAATTGGCTACCACAACGTGGAGCTAACAAACTTAACAAAGAATTTCGTCACAGCTTCATTCATTGCTTGCTCCTTATTTGTATGAAACATTTGTGTTATGTTTAAGAAATTTAAGTGCATAAAAGAATGAGTATATAACTCTACATGACCATAATATTCATAGGACTTCAAGAATTTTAGGGGCATTTAAAGTATTGCATTCCAACAAAAATTCGTTATTTCCTAGAAGTTCATATTTTGAGACCCGTGAATTGAGGCAGTATTTTTAACATTTAAATGATTTTAGTCAAATTATATAATATAAAATATAATAACAGCCCGCCTTAAAGCAATACGTGTATGTAGCAATATGTAAAAAGTGTATATTACAGTCATTGTATATGTTTATATTATTGTATAAGTGTGTAATAATGTTATGTGAATGTATTACGTAATTTAATAATGTAGGAGCTGTGAAAATAATAGGTTAAAAGTTGTTAACCATGAGGTAACAATGAGGTAACCTTGAGACAATAACGAATTTGAAATTTTAAATGCTACTGGTAAGTTTTGGAGAAACAATAATGTAATTTTTGAGACAGTTTATAAAATAGCCAATCAACAACCAGAAAACGCTTTAGTTAAATGAAGGTATTCTATTGGACTAGGATTAGTCAATCAGAAACTAAAATGGAGCAAAATTTACAAATTCAGAAGTCAGTTGCTTGTAGACAGTGTTTCTAACCGGACGCATGACGCGTCTTCGAGAAATTTAATACGTATTTTGTGTGAGACAAAAATAGTTTACGAGTTAGAAAGTGCAAGTAATTAATAAAAAAATCTCACAGCTCTCTCTCTCTCTCTCTCTCTCTATATATATATATATATATATATATATATATAGACTGAAGAATGTAGGCTTACACAGATTATAATTTTACTTCACTTTTTTTATTAATGCTTGACACTATATAAACAACACTTCATTGAGATATATATATTTGTTGTTTATATAGTGTCAAGCATTAATAAAAAAAGTGAAGTAAAATTATAATCTGTGTAAGCCTACATTCTTCAGTCGCACCACTGCCTGCTAAGACATAAATATATAATATTTAAAGAAACAGTCAAAATTACAAAGTTAATATTTTTTAAACACTCGGGACAAAGGCTACCAGAAAGTACATTAGGGGCGAAGGCTACCGGAAACTTTTTACCATACGTGCGGTTGCAACTACTTCAAGTTCGACTCCCCAACAGTCGAAATACAATACAACTTCACTTAAAATAAGAACTATCACAGAATCTAAAAAGAAAAAGGTATGTGTTTGTGTCCCTGTAAGTGTGTGTGTGTGTGTGTGTGTGTGTGTGTGTGTGTGTGTGTGTGTGTGTGTGTGTGTGTGTGTGTAAGCAACAAGACTCATCACCGCATAAATAGTTGTAGAAGTTATACAAAAATAAAAAATAGTGTCTAGAAATGTAATGTAAATGCAAAATGTTTTCTTTATGTTTCTTCCTTCCCTTTCTTTCTTCTTTTTACCTTCCTTCCCTTTCTTTCTTCCCCCTTCCATCCTTGCTTCCTTCCCCCTTCCTTCCTTTCTTTCTTTCTTTCTTTCCAGCGCGAGAGCTTGTTATCTCAATGTTATTTCCTCATATTTAACTAGATACTTCTTAATTTGAAATGATTATAAACAAAATTTATGCATATCGTGAAAAAGTGTAGCTGCACAGAAGGGTCTGGTTTTAATAATATACAGGGTGGACCATTTAAGTTGAGACTGTACGATATCTCCAAAACTAAGTGTTGTAGAAAGAAATGTTTCTTATAAGAGTTGCTTGATAGTATGGGGGAGAATAAATGCCATTAGTCCTGTTTTCTTTGGAGGACGTCATGATGGTCATTTTAGGGCCAATTTAATTTTTTCTAAATGGGAACCTACAATTAGTCTCAACTTAAATGGTCCAACCTGTACAATAAAAGCGCTTTTATGTGAATTTGTCATTGTAGGGAAAGTTGTGTATTACATCAGAGATTTTATTTTCTCTACTACTAAGTTACTGTAAGTAGGGGAAGTATCTTATTTCACCCAAAATTTCGATACCGGGATTTCACCGGAAATAGATGTTCTGAAGCCCCCAAATCCAAAAGAAAGCATTTTTATAATATATTTGACTATCGTTTAAAGCGTACTATGTTCCCCTTGTTTTGTATTGGCAAGGGCAATATAGAAATATAGTAGCCTTTAAGCATAGACATATCTCTTAATAGCTGGTTGCTAGGTGCATCAGCATTCTCTTTGTCAGAGAGTAATACTCTTTGCATATCCAAGACAAAAAAATGAATAACGAATTCCCATTTAAGAAAATAAGTATTGAAAAATTTAATGGAATAACAAGCAATATCTCGAAAATGGTTCACTCAACAACAAAAATGTATATGACATAAATTGTGTATTTTAACGCGATCTACATTTTTTGTATAGTAAAATTTTGTCTATCTCTTATGGTTTACCAGTTATGCAAAAGTCGTTCACAATGAAGAATATTTTTGGAGACATTCCCAGAAAATTCGAGATATACATTTTATTTGTCATGAAAGTATCTTAAATATATGATACTTTAATCAATATCATTAGAGCCATTTTTGAGAAAATTAAAATTTTCGAAAAATGTTCCATGTAAAGGTTAATCTGGGGTGGGGGGATTTTCTTGAAATCCTTCGTGTCGCATCTCTGGAAGATATTGAACTGTTCGTTTCTGAGTTTAGCTGTTCACAGACACACACACAGACACAGAGACACACACACGGACATGTTTCCTAAAATGCTTTTTTTGGATTCAGTGGGTCTCAAAACATATACTTCCGGTGAAATCTCGGTATCGAATTTACGTAGTAGAGATAGTAAAACTACTTAAAAATTTAAAGTATCGAAGGTTTATCTCAATGTAAAGACATACTTATATACCACTAAGTATCAAGAGTATTGAGGCTATCGAAGTTCCATCCCTACAATAAAACCGTATGTCCAAATATTTATCTGGATTAATATGAAGTAGACAAAATAAGCTTTTGTAAGAATAGTTCGTTAATGAATGGGTAGCGCAAGTTATGGGTGTAACATGCCATATTTTTTTTCAAATTATTTCGTTTATATAGGCACATTTAAGCACTATTGCCATATCATAGATTTTAGCTTTAGTAAGGATTCATTAGTATTTTTGCCGCATACACAATGGGATTTTAACTTAAGATTTTACAATAACTTTGAAACTTACATTCACACTTTCAAACTTGGCAGGGTTTATAGAACGATTATAATTAAATAATAGTACATTATACAACAACATTAAAATAGTAGTAATCAAAGGTCGGATTTACCATTCTAGTCAATTTGCATACCACTGTTTTCGGTCGACCTTACAATAATTTCAAAATTGTGAGAGTTTACAAAAAGATTTTAACTTGTTAATTCTGTATAATTAAATTCAGATCGGATGGCAACTATGAACTTGAGCATGTTTTTGAGTAGTGCAATAGATGGCAGTACAGTTGAGTCCAAGCAGTATTTATTGATTTTTTGCAGGTAATGTGAAAGCAACGCTTATTGAAGCAAAGGAAAGGAACTCAATTATTAGAATATTAACATTAAAATGAGCAGAATTTATTTTATTTTGAATACACATATTTGTTTAACTGGTATTGGATCCCAGTGGACTGTAGCTTTGAAGGCGTTAAAAGGTATGGGCGATAGGGAAGCTGCGCGCGCCACCGATTAAAATCATAAGGTGCTGAAGTGTTATAGATGTCATAACAGTTCAGTTACGTCACATTAAGTAGTCTATTTAGTGTGATCGACCAAAAAATCCGTTACGCTTCAGTAATCTGGGCATTCGGATATGGGAGCTCTCTAGCGTCTGCTGTGAAAAGAGCTAGTGCAACGTCTAGATAAAGTAGGCTATGGACGTCGTCGCCAAGGCTATTTGCAAACTGCTGGTTTCATTGCCAAGGCAGGGTCACAAAAGCACTGCACATATATTTCATTCCTCCCACATGGCCTGGGGAAGAAATTTTTATGGAAAAAACTTTTTCTTTTAGTCAGTGTCATTCCTGGCGAAGGGGCCTGCAAAGGGGAGAGGGTATGCACTGCCCGGGATATTTCGCGGAAGATGAGAGGAACGAGCAGGAATTCAGGGCGAGCAGGAATTCGGGCATCCGCTGCCGGCGGTATCTGTCACTGAGGATCAGCGGTTAAACCCCAACATTCAATCACGTGACCAAACAAGACCGAACGGATGTGAAATGTGGAGAGGGTTTTGCGGAAACACTGAATTATTCTGCCAAGAGTAATGCTACTGAGGCAAACCAAATGCAACACAGTATTTCAACACGATGAGGACATCTGAAGTTTTATTGGCTTTCAAGTATAGCAAGCGTTGGCTTGGTGAAAATTACACAGCTAATACACAAGATTATTGCAGTTCCCGTTTCATCATATACAACTTCAAAGCTTTGCCATGAGTGGTAGCAGATTGCACCACAGCCATAATAAATTAAAAGCTGAGGAAAATTTGGTCCCCGAAGGCTTCTGATCTGCTGCTTGCAAAACGGATTTTGTTTCCTCTACCATGTTTCTATTACGTACGAGCTTACCACCCAAAATTTCGACACCGAGCTTTCAGTCGAAACATGTTTTCAGGTTCCCTAATTAAAAATAAAGCATTTTTAGAAACAGCACAACTCAAAAACAAATTTTGATAAATACCAAACTTCGAATTTAAAATGCATATCTTCTGAAGATGCGACATGAGGATATTCAAAATGATCCCCCATCCCAAACTACCCTTTACATGAAACAAAATTTAAAATTTTTAATGTTATAAAAGTGGCAGCGCCGTGGCCGAGTGGTTAGACTACTCGTCTCTCACCAAGGCGGCCCCGGTTCGATCTCAAGGACCCGGATGTGGGATTTTTGGTGGACAAAGCTGCGTCCGGACAGGTTTTCTCCGAGTTCTCCAGCTTCCCCCGCCATTCATTCCAACAATGCTCCATCTACATCCTTTCTTTCATCCATTTCACCATCATCTCATATCACCTGCTTCCTCCCTCTCATGCCAGGCATCGAGGTTATCACCTATCCTGGATACTGTCTGATCTTCGACAGGTCTCTGACCAAGGCACTCGCTTTTTAAGTCCTTTTAGATACGAGGAGGTTAAACAGAGAAAAAAGATTTTCTAAAAAAATGGCTATAACGATTTTGATTAAAATACCAGATAATAAATATATTTACATCACAATTAAAATGTATGTCTTAAACTTTGAAGTAGTATTAATGTTATTTATTTAACATTATTGTGTATGTGTGTTTACTTCATGTGGGGAATCCATCTTGTGACGTGATTCATTTGTTAGGTTTGTTAGCTCCATCTGGTGTTAGCAATTTGCGGCAGTATTAGTTTTTGTTTGAAAAAAATGCTACTGTTATTTTATTTAATTTTGGTTCTTTGTCCTCCGGCTAGCTATTATCCTTTTGGTCAAGCACTTCTCTTTATACAGGTTGTGCAAACGGAAAGGAATCTTTTATCCAAAGATAACACTGATGAAGGAATTTGTTTTACACTTTTATTGTCGAACACGTTAACTATCACATTTACACATTGATCTTGACACTCGCCAAACTGAAACTGTTATAATAACTTCATTACTAATAATTCTTAATTCGCGTACTTCAACTTTTTGTATAATTAACTTTATAACACTTGAGATTTTTCATAACTCTGTTACGCGTAACCTGCAAATTGATATCCGAAGTGTGCCGTACAAATACTTTCGACGAACTGACGAGAATGCGACGTGTAGTGTACAAAGAATTTTTATGAACTGACCGACCGAAGGCGACGTTTATTGTACAAAGATTTTAGATGAACTGAACTGGCTCTACCTCTAACCTAGCTCTTTTTATACACATACACCCCGATATGCCTAAAGATTATAACTGAGCTGCAATTGGCTAATAAAACGCGCCAACATTAGCGTCTATTTTAATATCCAATGAAAATGATGAATACATATGCTCTTGGGAAATGTTCCAGAATATTCTAAAAGAAAAACGCGCCAACATTACGTAACTTCCTCGTTTCCAATAATGATAAACAGCTCACCCCCTCGCTGCATTATTGCGCGCTATTATTGTCAGTTTCAGTAAGGTAGTATAAACTTACTTCTCAACAATAATTACAATCAATAAACATCTCAAATCAATGTCACATAATAATGCATATTATATTACAATCATTATTTACATTTAAGTAATTTGTGATACAAATTACTGCATCAACTTTCTTGGAATAACCTGTGAAGTCCTCTTCATTCCAAAGAAATTTGCACAATCTTGTATCGTTAAGCGATAGACGAAAACGTATTGCACAAAAGAATGTAGATCTTTTTAAAACACACATTTATTTCAAATAAAGCGTTTGTGGCGTAAGCCATTTCCAGGATATCGTCATTAGTGGTTCGCATTGTTCAATATTTAACTATTCTTTAAAAGTCATGTCGATTTTCAGTTGTTTCTCGCGACTGCATCGAAGGTCAGCACAGCGCACAGTTCTGAAACCCGCAGTCACTTTGCATTTAGAATGAAATGTCTAAATAACTATTTTTGCAACCTTTTGTTCCCGTTAATATGAAATAGACAGAAAAATAAGCTTTCGTAAGATAAGAATTAATAAATTATACAGGATAGAGAAAGTCACGTGAATGTAACACAGAGTTTGTTTAAGTCGTTTGTCTACCTCGTGACTTAGCTGACATTTATTTTGCTGTGCATCTAAAATATACTTCTGTAAATGAAACCAAGCATTTTGCGGTTGCATTCGAAACAAAGACAAATAGAAAAGCAGACGGAAAAGGAAGACATTCCGGGAAAAAAGGAGTGGTGTCAGTTGGAGAGCTCGCTAGGGATGCTATGCCTCCTCCATATCATCATGAAAATAAATTTGCCTCACACAGGTTTCATTTAGTTATTCATGGAAGCAGATGGACTGAGTGTGGCGCATTTTGTCCGTACGGCGAGCAGAGTAGGTGATTCATCAAAGCTGCCTGCGCTTGTTGAAGCGAGCTCTCTGCTTTAAAACTGACTTGGTAACCAAGGCGAGGCCATTCTCCCTGAATGCAACGTGCTGAAAATTAGCGTTTCAACTTCAGGGGGCTGCATTGTTAGTGCATTACAGTAATCAGGCTGCAAACATAATCCAAGATGAAAACAGAATGTTGTTTGTCTCCCGTCTAGAATTTCAACGGGTGTTTAAATTTATGCGTCTTCTTTGTGCGATATTGCTTGTCCAGCCCCTACATAATATACTTCTACTTTATTGCTTGGGTGATTTCATGAGACAGGTATTGCAATTGTTTGTAATTTTTTTACATTTTCTACCACGTACCTACTGATGGGTAAAGGTACGTATCACGGACGCCAATCGACCCAGTGTGCAAGCTTGGACGGGGTCCCTAACGTTTCCAGACAGAACGCATCCGACGCCGCACGGTCCATGCCCAAAAGCCACAAACCTTCAGTGATCCCCAGAGCGGGCCCCACGCTGAGGAGAGACCTTACTGAGCGCTACCGCAGCGACGCCAGAGAAGAAACCTTTACAGAGCGTAAGCCACCGCCCAACCGCAACTCGCAGAACACCGTCGTCTGGTCCTACAACTCTGAAACAGATGACAAGGAAGGTAATGTGTACAGGAAATGAGATGATGGTAGAAGATGAACCACCCCAGCAATCGCCTGGCGACCTCGGGAAACCACAAAAAACCTATAGGCCAGAGGGGACGTTCTCCGGGGCTCGATCCCGGGACCTCCAAATGCGGGCCACAGACATGTCGCCTGAGCCATCCCGCTCCGCACCTGCTAAGTAGAGAAGGTAATCCAGCCAAAAGTTCAGTATCGAGATTTGAACGGATATATACGTTTTGATTCCCCTGAATAGAAGCACAGAAAGATAACCGTGTGTGCATATCTCTGAACAGCATAACTACATAAAAAAATTTGGATAGCCACCAATATACGAGGGCTGATCAATAAAGACTGAGACTGATTTTTTCTGTAGTTTCCTTGATAGTTTTATGTCTCTACCACGAATACTTGAAAAAGAGCAGGGTTTCATGTATAATGTCCATAAGCGACAGCACTCTCGTAACGGTAGGTTGGTAGTAATGCTGTATATTGTTGACCCTACTTGAATTTCGCATACCACGAAATGGAGGTGACACGAGAGGAGCAATACAGCGCAATAAAATTTCATTTTCGTTTAAATCATACAGCCTTGAAACTTTCGAAAAGCTGAAGCAAGCATACGGTGAAGATGCACTACCTCGTGCAACAGTGTTTAGGTGGTTCAAGGACTTCAAAGAAGGGCGAGTCCTCTGTGCTAAAGAAGGTGGGCCTGGTGTTTCGGAATGGAATGATTTACCAGCATGCAGTTCCCACCCTCACACTACTGTTACAGCAGCTATTACACGTCAGTATTGGCTAAGCTGAGAAATCACATTACAAGGAAACGTCCAGAACATCATCGGAATGGGTGGCGACTTCATCACGACAACGCGCGGCCTCACGTCGTAAATCAAGTCCAGAAATTTTTGGCTAAATTCAACACTACCTGTGTGCCGCATCCGCATTAAAGCCCCGGTCTTATCCCCTGTGATTTCTTTTTATTCCCATTACTAAAGGCAAAGCTCCAGGGCATTCGATTTGAGAGCACTGAAGCAGTGCTAAAGAAAAGTGAGGCGATTCTCAAAGACCTGACAAAGAATGGCCTGCCCCATGTGTTTGAGGACTGGCAGAGACGCTATAAAAAGTGCATTCAGTTAGGAGGGGACTACATTGAAAAAGATCACGTCAGCATTGAAATGGAGTAATAAATATCTGTGAAAAAAAATCAGTCTCAGTCTTTATTGATCAGCCCTCGTAGTTACCAAAATTTCATTATCCCCCAAATACGACACGAGGATTTTCACGGAAATAAATATCATTCGGTTGCATTCTGGAATTTTTACATCCTTCACTACTTAGAAATTAGAGCGCATTCCACCCAAAAATTCAATACCAAGATTTTACCTGCAATAAACGCTTTAAGGTTCGTTAAATACAAAAAAGCATTTGTGGATAAAGCTGCGCGCGCGCGTGTGTGTGTGTGAACAGTATAACTCAAAAACGAAAAGTCAGTTAAACATTAAACTTAATATTTATGTTCAGCTTCCTCCAAACATGTGACACCAAGATTTTCAAGAAAGTCACTACACCACAAACTATCCTTTACTTGGGTAACTTTTCTTTATGTTTTAACAATTTTTATAACACTGCCATATGTTTCAGATATTTGTATGACATTTGTAGCATTTATTTTATTTGTTATACGCTCCGCCATCATATGCAAGCGTTTTAATTTTAAACTACTACAATTCCCCAAAGGTTATAAATACATTAAATTTCCTCATGAATCAGGAAAGAAATTGAATACAAGGACTCGGAAAATACGTATGAAAAAACAAATCTGATGTGTGACACTCACAAGACTTTCTCTACTCTTGTACAAACTATTTTATACAAACCCTTATTCTCCATATGCATCATCTTAATCGAGATATCGAGATGTAATCTTATTGCTAAGTTTCTTGTAGATGCAAGGGGAATTGGCAGGCTTTAAGCGATAGTCAAATATTTTAAGAGCTGGTTGCTATGTGGAGTATTCCATTCTCTTTACATTACCATGGAAAAAAATTGAATAACGAATTCCCATTTGAGAAAAAGTATAAGTATTGGAAAATTTAAGGGAATAACAAGCAATATCTCGAAAATGGTTCACTCAGCTACAGAAATGTACATGACATAAATTGTGTATTTTAACGCGATTTACATTTTTGTGTAGTAAAATGTTGTCTATCTCTTAGGGTTTACCAGGTATGCAAAAGTCGTTCACAATGAAGAATGCTTTTGGAGACATTCCCAGAAAATTCAAGATATACATTTTATTTGTCATGAAGATGTCTTAAATATATGATATTTTAATCAAAATCGTTAAAGCCATTTTTGAGAAAATTAAAATTTTCGAAAAATGTTCCATGTAAAGGGTAATCTGGGGTGGGGGATTTTCTTTAAAACGTTCGTGTCGCATATCTGGGAGATACTGAACCTAAATACCAAGATTGGTGTTTATCCGACTGTTCGTTTCTGAGTTATGCTGTTCACGCACACAGACACAAACGGACATGTTTCCAAAAATGCCTTTTTTGGATTTAGGGAGCCTCAAAACATATATTTCCGGTGAAATCTCGGTATCAAAATTTTTGTGTGGAATACAATACTTAACAATAATGGACGTTTGGTTTTTTGCATCCATATAACAAATAATATATTCTTTATAACACTAACAATTTAAATTTATTTACACATAACAGCTTGGCTTTAGTACATTCAATATTTCGTTACAAATCCTTAGTCTCTCTTGCACTACTAACACACGTAGAAATGATTCACAATTGTAGCAAAGAATTCTCGCTTTATTCCGGAAATATGATGAAAGTCGGCACACGCATTAGGTAGGCAAATTTATAAAATTACTTACGCCAAATATTAAGGTAGAATTTAGTCAATGCCAAAATTCCGTGTGCACGACGACATTTCCCTAGAGCCGATATTATATCGTTCTTTCATCGACGATCGATAATCGAGGACTTCTTTTATTTCAGCTGGAATCCAGTCACCCGGAGTCCCTCCGTCAGCCGAACATCTAAAAATAAAAATAAAAAAAACCCAAAAACAAAAACACAAGAATCAGAAGAGGAGCTGATATTAAAGAAAAATAAAACAAAAAAAATAATAAAAAATATAAAAAAACGTTAAAAATATAAAAAAAACGAAGATATTTTATTTCAGTTTTTTTTTGTTTGTTTAAGCTCTGCTATAAATAAATTTAAAGATTCTACCTAAAAAAAATATGTTTGCAAGATAACCCGATTAATAATAGAAAAGCTTTAATTCCATTTTATATCATACACTCCGGCTTCATGGTCGCGTATTATTGGCAAGATTAAAGTTCTTATGATCCCGGGATCGATACTCACTAGAGTAGGGACACTTTACTTTAATTAGAGTAATTTCCTACCCTTTGCAGAGCTGGAAGTATGAATGGGGGAGTCAATGTGAGTGTGTTTTCCAACGAAAATTATTAAAATAAAAAATAAATAAAAAAAAAGGTGGGAGGGAAATTGTTTCTTTTTCTTTCTTTAGTGTGGGGCAACATAAACGGGGCAGTGAAGCAGTGTACTATAGAGGTGCTCATCTCCTGAGAGAAAAGCCTTTCATTTGAAATAAAAAAAAATAAAAAAATAAAAAATAAAAAAAAATACACATGCCTGACGTATGCAGCGTCACCATGGTCTTGAGCTGCCATCTGTTAACTGAAGAGCCGAGGTGCACTGGCCGATAATGCAGATTGTGACTTGCTGGTTGTATGCTGCTTCAGCAAGGAGGACATTGGGTATTGGCTATACCGGCAGAATCAATCCAAATGTTTAAGCATTGTTGTTTTAGCCCGGCAGCTTAGAATATCCTGTGAGGTAGGGAGCCAACATGGCTCACATATACAATTTATATCTTGAATTTTGTGCAAATAGCCTGCGAGGGTCTTTCATTCTGAACGACTTTTCTATAATTGAACTGTAAAATACAAAGTATTATTATGTAAAAAAGATGTAAATCTCGTTAAGATACACAATATATTCTTTGTGTTCTTAACCATTTGCGAACCGAGCAGGATGTTTCAGATGACGTCTGGGGCCAGCATTCGGGGGGTGATGGTATCGATTCTCGCGGCCGACCTTCTTGACCCATGGGTTTCTTTCCGGGGTTGTCCCTTCCATATGCTTGGCTGTTTCAAGGTTGCAAGTGTTGGTGGGAGTTTCGCCGTTGCATGACAGAGGAAAAAGATGTTCATGTAACAATTCATTTGGGGGCGGTCTCCTAGTCCCGAGGAATGTGCAAGCCTGCAGGGGGAAGGGAGGCAGTTGTACCAGCTGTCATCCGGGGAGTTTCAATCTCGAAGAAGGTAGGGACCCGTCCCGCTGCCCTGTCATGCCTTGTGATCCAGCATCCTAGGTTTCTTCTCACCTCACTCCTCCTTCCCTCGGGGCGCCCCCTCAAAGGCTTAGGCACAAAATATCTTCACAGATCGAAGTGCTAAGTCCCCCTCCACCCCTAGTCCCACTATTCCTAACCATTCACGAGTTAATTCTCTTACTGGTAGTTTTCAAATACTTATACTTTTGCTATTCGTTTTCTCTCGTGGCTCTGCAAAGAGCATGGAGTTTCAAAGTCCTCACATAGCCACACCTTTGTTTAACAATCTGATTGTCTGATTCGTTTACCTTCAACATGGTATATATACGTGTGAGGAAAGTTTATCTGGACTAACAGGAAATACTTAAAACAATAAGCTTTTGTAAGAATAGTTTATGACGAGTGAGTAGAGAAGATCATGTGAATGCAATGCAACAGATTTTTAAAAGCAATGATATTAGCAGACACAATGGAATATTTAACTATGATGTTAAAGCGTTAAATTCAGGAACATCCATTGTTAAAATGACCACTGCCTGAAGACATTAAGAGAGGTGTCACCAACCGATATTGAATTGTAATAGAATATTAAAATCATTTAACATCGAAATTAATGAACATTCTGTTTCATTGAGCAATGTTAACTGTAACTTGCGTTAAACTTCATGTTAGGTTAACACCGCCGTATCCTTCTGTTAGGGGCAATCTACAAGAAAATTAAGGATTAACACAACTACCTAAAACTTCATTATAAGATAAACGCGATTGTGTCGTTCATGACGACAAACGGAAGCATAAGCGGCCGCCAGTCGCAAGATAGCATGAAACAGCTGAGTCTGTGAAGTGACCATTGGCTGTACACCCGATAGTAGAAGTTATGCACACTCTATCAAAATAAAGTACCCGATCTACTAACCACTTAATTTTGTTCAAAGTCCCTTCGAGTGAGTGCGCGATTCACAACCCTCAACTCCTGTGCACCGCTTTGGCTAACTATAACACAAGCCAGAAGGCATCGATTTGGACTAACTCCACACCGTGCTTGGCGTGGAGCAGTGGTTAAGTTTTTTTTAGTAAGTAGGGGAAGTATTGTATTCCACCCAAAAATGCAATACCGAGATTTCACCGGAAATGGATTGGAAACATGTCCGTGTGTGTGTCTATGTGTGTGTCCGTGAACAGCATAACTCAGAAAAGAACAGTCGGATAAACACAAAACTTGGTATTTAGGTTCAGTATCTTCCAGAGATGCGACATGAAGGTTTTCAAGAAATTCCCCCACCCAAGATTACCCTTTACATAAAACATTTTTCGAGAATTTTAATTTTCTCAAAAATGACTTTAACGATTTTGATTAAAATATCATATGTTTCAGATATTTTCATGACAAATGAAATGTATATCTCGAATTTTCTGGGAATGTCTCCAAAAGTATTCTTTATTGTGAACGACTTTTGCATAACTGGTAAATCATAAGAGAGACAAAATTTTACTACACAAAAAATATAGATCGCGTTAAAATACACAATTTATGTCATATATATTTTTTTTTAAGTCAACCATTTTCGAGATATTGTTTGCTATTCCCTTAAATTTTCAAATACTTATACCTTTTCTCAAATGGGAATTAGTTATTAATTACTTTCTCTACTACATATAGTAAGTAGGGGAAGTATTGTATTCCACCCAAAAATTCGATACCGAGATTTCACCGGAAATATAATTTTTGAGGTCCCCTGAATCCAAAAGAAGCATTTTTGGAAACATGTCCGTCTGTGTATCTGTGTGTGTGCGTGTGTGTGTGTGTGTGTGTGTGTCTGTGAACAGCATAACTCAGAAACGAAAAGTCGGATAAACACCAAACTTGGTATTTAGGTTCAGTATCTTCCAGAGATGGGACATGAAGGTTTTCAAGAAAATTCCCCCACCCCAGATTACCCTTTACATAGAACATTTTTCGAAAATTTTAATTTTCTCAAAAATGGCACTAACAATTTTGATTAAAATATCATATGTTTCAGATATTTTCATGACAAATGAAATGTATATCTCGAATTTTCTGGGAATGTCTCCAAAAGTATTCTTCATTGTGAACGACTTTTGCATAACTGGTAAACCATAAGAGAGACAAAATTTTACTACAAAAAATGTAGATCGCGTTAAAATACACAATTTATGTCATATATATTTCTTTTGTCGAGTGAACCGTTTTCGAGATATTGCTTGTTATTCCCTTAAATTTTTCAATACTTATACCTTTCTCAAATGGGAATTAGTTATTAATTACTTTCTCTACTACATATAGTAATTAGGGGAAGTATTGTATTCCACCCAAAAATTCGATACCGAGATTTCACCGGAAATGTATGTTTTGATATCCCCTGAATCAAAAAAGGCATTTTTGGAAACCTGTCCGTGTGTGTGTCTGTGAACAGCATAACTCAGAAACAAACAGTTGAATAAACACCAAACTTGGTATTTAGGTTCAGTATCTTCCAGAGATGCGACACGAAGGTTTTCAAGAAAATACCCCCACCCCAGACTACCCTTTACATGAAACATTTTTCGATCTTTTTAATTTTCTCAAAAATGGTTTTAACGATTTTGATTCAAATATTACATGTTTAAGATATTGTCATGAGAAATGAAATGTATATCTCGAATTTTCTGGGAATGTCTCCAAAAGTATTCTTCATTGTGAACGACTTTTGCATAACTGGTGAACCATAAGAGATAGACCAAATTTTACTACATAAAAATGTAGATCGCGTTAAAATACACAATTTATGTCATATATATTTCTTTTGTCGAGTGAACCGTTTTCGAGATATTGCTTGTTATTTCCTCAAATTTTCCAATATTTTTACTTTTTCTCAAATTTCTTATTCATTTTTTTATGTCCTGGACATGCAAAGAGAATGGAATGTGCCACATAGCAACCAACATTAAAATATTTGACTATCGCTTAAATCCTACCATATTCCCCTTGCATCTACAAGAAAATTAGCAGTAAGATTAACATCTCGATTAACATGAAGCATATGGAGAATTAGCGTTTGTAAAAATAGTTTGTAGAGAAAGTAGTAGAGGAAGTCACATGAGTGTAACACATGAGATTTTTACTCTTGTATTTAAAATGAAAGGAGAAAAAGGTTGAGTAGGTCCACGGAGATTTGAACTTGTAACCACAAAATCAGTAAGCTAACTCTACAACTGAGCTAAGAGTACCGCAGGAAGCGCGGCATTGTACGAGCTTTAGTAAACACTTCATTTGAGAACCATAAATCAAAAAAGTGTATTTTGATCACAAATATTACATGTAGAAACACACTGAAACATCTACTTGAAAGCATTCAGAAGGAAGATGACTTTTGGAGATATTTCTAGAAAATTCGAGATATACATTTTATTTGTCAGGAAAATATCTTAAATGTGTGATATTTTAATCAAAATATTTAGAGCCTTTTTGAGAAAATCAAGAGTTTTCAAGAAATATTCCATGTAAAGTGGAGTCTGTGATGGGGAAATTTTCTTGAAAATCTTCTTGTCGCATCTTTCAAAGATACTAAACCTAGATACTAAGTTTGGTGTTTATCTGACTTTTCGTTTTTGAGTTATGGTGCTCACAGACACACAGTCAGACACATAGGGACGTTTTTCTAAAAGTGATTTTTTTGGGATTCAGGGGGCCTCAGAACATGTATTTCCCGTGAAATCCGTAACGAATTTTTGGGTGGATTGCAATACTTCCCCTACTTACTATACGTAGCAACGAAAGTAAAAATCATTCCTTCCTCAGAACGCTTATCTAAGATATAAACAGTACTCCAGATTGAAAAGGAATCAGTTAATATTCAGTTCGTTTTCAGAGTAGTTGTGTGGTTTTAGTATTAAAGTGACTGGAAATATCTTAAGCTGTGCCTCAAACTACAGCCGCAATATGATTAATATATAAATAAATTTATTATGCCTAACTATACTATGCTCAACTTTAAAAAAATCTCAAGTCGAACGTGCGTCATGAGTTAACACCATCAAGGTAAGACTTTAATGTTTTAAGGATATTTAATGTGTTCTGATTTACAGTTACCGCCAGTACACGCCTACTACGCTTGGCAACAGCGCTCTGCGCGAGAATTGGCCAGCGTTCATATATCTAACTTTTACACTTGCTTTAATTTGCACTGTGAATGGGGTCCAAGAAATGTTAAAGTTGGGGAAAAGGCTGTCTCAACTAAATTGATAACGGGGAGTTGTATTTGGTGTTTTTGAATGCCAGCTAACAAAAGCAGATCTGTGTGTGTTATAATGAATTAGAAGACCTGCAAAAGGGGGAATTTTTAAAGCGATACGTATCCAATGCGCTCGTGAGCAGAGTTGTAGAGAAAATGTGAGAGGTTAGGATACTATCAGCAGAAAAAAGTCTCTTTCTTCTATTCTCATGTGTTAATTACTCTGAGATTTTATGATACTGTCACTTTATGATGGATGGGAGTGTTGGCATTTCCAAAGCAACTGCTTGTAGGTCTATCCGGAAGGTCTCCTAAACAATAATTGATTCAAGAAGTAAACAGTATATTTTTGGAGTTTGCTTGATTCTGAATAGACAATAACTCACATTCGACCACTTTAGTTTCAATGTGGTGTCCACCACTAGTTTCAAACCGTTCTAAACACCTTTGCAACTGATATTTTTGGAGCTGTGTTTGGTACACACAGTTAATTGAGGTATTTTACTTAACTGTTGTGGTCCTTAGCGTCCTATTCTATATTGGGCATGAAAGATCGGTAATTTTGCTCAGAGGCCTCTTTATCAGGCTTTAGGTTGTTTTATGTGTCGTAAATCTACGACAAGGGACCACCAGCTTTACCTACCCTTCCGAAGGAAGTCATGATAAGGATTTTACAACCAAACCGGTGCCAATTGGAGATGAAAGCCGCTTAAATAATCGGCAAAAGGTTACTAAATCATTGTCGTCAACATCTGAAAACGCACCAAAAGTGATTTTAACAATGAAGATATGTTAACATTTTCGAGAATAAGCGTATTGCTTCAGATGAGTTAAAAATCTGATGTGTTACACTCACATGACTTTCTCTACTCTTGTACAAACTATTTTTACAAACGCTTATTCTCCATCTACTTCATGTTAATCGAGATAAACGTTTGCAAACTCTATCTTATTGCTAATTTTCTTGTAGATGTAAGGGGAAAACATATTTACAAGGGCAATATAGAAAAAGAGTAGCCTTGAAGCACATACATATCTCTTAATAGCTGGTTGCTAGGTGCAGCACCATTCCCTTTGCCACAAATTATAACTCTTTGCATATCCAAGACAAAAAAATGAATATCGAATTCCCATTTTAGAAAATAAGTATTGAAAAATTTAAGGGAATGACAAGCAACATCTCGAAAATGGTTCACTCAACAAAATAATGTATATGACATAAATTGTGTATTTTAGCGCGATGTACATTTTTTGTGTAGTAAAATTTTGTCTATCTCTTATGTTTACCAGTTATGCAAAAGTCGTTCACAATGGAGAACACTTTTGGAGACATTCCCAGAAAATTCAAGATATACATTTTATTTGTCATGAAAATATCTTAAACATATGATATTTTAATCAAAATCGTTAAAGCCATTTTTGAGATAATTAAACGTTTCGAAAAATCTTCCATGTAAAGGGTAAGCTGGGGTGGGGGGATTTTCTTGAAAACCTTCGTGTCGCATCTCTGGAAGATACTGAACCTAAATACCAAGTTTGGTGTTTATCCGACTGTTCGTTTCTGAGTTATGCTGTTCACAGACAGACACACAGACACACACAGACAGACACACACACGGACATGTTTCCAAAAATGCTTTTTTTGGATTCAGGGTGTCTCAAAACATGGATTTCCGGTGAAATCTCGGTATCGAATTTTTGGGTGGAATACAATACTTCCCCTACTTACTGTACGTAGTAGAGAAAGTAAAAGTGACCTGCAACGACTTTGAGCACCAAATTGTAACATTTTACCTTGCATTTTGAGGCAAACTAGATGAAACCTTGATCACTGTGGTTTAGCTGCACAGATCCTATGGCTGCGCTCTGTCTTCTCTTCTCATCTCGTAAAACACATCTACGCTTTGCGGCTTAGGGCCCCAAGTCAGCGGCAATGATCCACTTCGTCATTTTAATCTGGTTTTTTCTGTTTCAGATGTTGACAGCGGAAGCAATATTCCCATAATGCCTCGGGTGTGATGCGTGTTACGTGTGTATTGGTTATAATGGGCAGAGTTTGTGAGAAAAGCTTTAAAGAACGTTATCTGCAATCTAATCTTGCGTTATTGAATATATTAGAATATATGTGTTTATGTTATAGGACAAAATAATTATGGATATTGTGACGTTGTAATATGAGCATTATTACGTACGTGACCTGGCGGCCCAGATCGGATATCGCGCAAGAGTGCAGGGGATAAACCAGTTCTAGCATACCGTAACCACGCCGAGTTAGCGTGGGTCAGACAGTCGAGCCGAGTTACTGCTAGGGGCAAGTTGTAGTGTGTGTGCGCTGTCCATACGAGCAGTATGGCGTCCCCACCGACAGGCAAGGAAGCAAGGAGGTAATGTAATCCCTTTTCATCATTAAAGTCATTTGCCATCCATTTTCATTATGTGTAAATTACTATAGTAGATAGTCCCTTCCCTCATCCACATCATGAAATAATACTATTACTAGGAACATTTTGATATATTTTCATAATTTCTCTCAGCTGCGTCCCCCGTCTGACCTCGCAAAATGTGAAAATGACTTTAAGATCTTCGGTACCAGTCGCTCTACACCCCATTGAGCTAGTTTGTTAAGAGGTCACGACAATATGCGTGTATTAAATGTGTATAGTGAGTCCGAGTGATTCTCTTATACGGGAGTATTGTCGCTGTGTTTCATGTTAGCATAAAACTGCTGGAATTGGTAAATTGATTTGGGAGGACGCGTGCATTGCAATAAAACTCATTGCGGATTTTCTCTCAGGTTGCATCCTTCTACTTTAATATAAATTGGTTGGCTTTATACACCTCGATATAATCTACCTCTTACGCGCAGGAACCAGTTTTATAATTAACGTCTTTTCGAACGATGAAATATAACTTCATCTGCAATTAGATTTTTCAGGTGACATCACGAATCTGGCATCTCAAACAGTAAGGAAAACCACATAACTATAATTGTTTATGAATGCAGCCAGTTGTCTGCTACTGAAACGGAGAGAGCTGTGATGCATAGACAAAAGTGAATCGGAGCGCATTCAGAAGCTCTATATTTCGGTCTACGCTTTTGGAAAACTGTTGTACGTAGTTTGCCTTTGACATTAACAAGATGTTCGTTAACAATTTGCTGTACAATCTTGATAAAGCTTAAGAATTTTAACATCAATTTCGAGTGATATTTAATCCTTTTTTCCATACAAGGACAAATTTGAAAAGATAATCAGACTGTAAAGCTCAATGCCGTAGCAGGGATTTGAACCACGGATCTTTCGGTTTCCGTTCGATTTGATTAGCCTAATACAGAATTTTTTTTAAAAAATCATTAGTTTTAAAAGTTTTAAATGCTTTTACTATTTTTCAAAATATTTTCCTTTAACGTCAGTTCCCTTTGCATTCCATGAAACCGGTCCTCAAAGCAATGATGCCACTATTCCTGGAGCATTTCATAAACCAGTATAATGTTCCATTGCTTCATCAGATGACGTAAAAGTGATTACTCGCAATTTATCTTTAATTTTTGAAGATAGAAAAAAAAATACAAGCTGCTAGGTCACGGTTGTATGGTGGAGGGTCCATCTAGATACTCAATCGTTATTTTCTGTTGTATGCGACGATGTGTTGTCATGATGTAACACTATTTTTCGTTTTGGGCGTTTTTCACGAAATTGTTCAAAACTTTTCGAAAGGCCCAATTAGCCAATTGTCTTTTCTTTTCAGGATACAAGATTCAACATCATTAACGATATGCCAAACCAAATTTGAAGTGCCGCATTAGAATTTTTCTAGTCTTTCTGCATAAACAAGGAATTGTTGTTTTAAATCGGGAGCCAGGTTATGTGGAACCCATTGGCAGCATTTTCTCACGCCTAAATGTTGATGTAAAATGTTTTGAATTTGACTCATACCAATGCCCAATGTCGCCCGAATAAACATACAACATGTCCGTCGACCTTCTTCAAACATTGCTCGAACCAGGCAACATTTTTATCAGTAACAGCAATTCTTGGGCGTCCTTCAAGAAACGTATCACTTGAAAATGCCGATTTCTTTTGAATTGGCTGTACCAATTACTTCTTCTAAGCCAATACTCACATTGTTTAGGCATTAATGATAAATTATAATCTTAAAAAATCTTAGCCGGGAAATGTTACTTAGTCAAATTCATTTTTGGGTGAGCACAAAACCTTTAAATGATGATAATTAACAACTATTAGAGTAGATCAAAAAAACTACACGGTAATAAACTCGCAAAACATTAGAAAGTAGCTGTCAAATATAAACAACTTTTATTTGATTTTAGAAACATGGCATTCTAAAAATTTCCAGTATCATCCTCTTAGCTGGTTAAATTAGAAGCCCAGGAAATAAATACTTACAAGTTGTAAGTGCCATTGCTGTATGTAATCTAAAAATTAATTTTGAGATCTCCTTGTGGTTTATCGCGAAAAGTGCGAGTCGGTTGGGAAATTTAATGTCGTGTCGGCATGTTGACATGGTAGCTCAGTTGTTTAGAGAAACCGGACGAGCACGGAACATCCTTAGTTCAAATACCGGCTACAACATTGAATTTTTCAGTCTGACTCTACATTTCCAACATTATACTCTAGTATTTTTAACATCGGTTGATAAAATCGGTCCTAAGCATAGGCATGAATCCTCACAAATCCAAATGTCCCTTTTAGAATGTTTGGACAATCATGTTTAATCCAATTCGTGGAGGTCTTTCTGCAGGTATTCGTTGTTTTATTTCAGCTTAGTATCTGCCCGTTCCATTAAGTGATGTATACTTTGTATCTCTGAAGTGAAAACTAATTTTAGGCAATATTTTCTAAAATACCACCGACCTTAGTGTTTTCCTAATTTACAATAATTTCTTACGTCATTGGAGATTTGTATATAGAGGAAGATCCTAGCACAGAAATTTTCGAAGACTGTGAAGGAAATTTCGGGGATAATAAGGATAGCTTTGTATATCCACAATGAAGATTTATAAACAAACTTGATGAACCTAATTGTAAATGTAAGAAAATATAATATAAAAGCTCACTAAATTCAAAGCAACGAAAAATATAGAACCCCGTACCGGATACAGAGTAAACATCGTTAATTTTTACTTTCTCTACTACGTATAGCAAGTAGGGAAAGTATTGTATTCCACCCAAAATATCGATACCGAGATTTCACCGGAAATATATGTATTGAGACCCCTGAATCCAAAAAAAGCATTTTTGGAAACATGTCCGTGTGTGTGTCTGTGTGTGTTTCTGTGAACAGCATAACTCAGAAACGAACAGTCGGATAAACACCACTTGGTATTTAGGTTCAGTATCTTCCAGAGATGCGACACGAAGGTTTTCAAGAAAATCCCCCACCCCAGATTACCCTTTACATGAAACATATTTGAAAATTTTAATTTTCTCAAAAATGGCACTAACGATTTTGATTAAAATATCACATGTTTAAGATTATTCATGACAAATAAAATGTACTTATATCTTGAATTTTCTGGGAATGTCTCCAAAAATATTCTTCATTGTGAACGACTTTTGCATAAACGGTAAACCATAAGAGATAAACAATTTTTTACCACACAAAAATGTAGATGGCGTTAAAATACACAATTTATGTCATATACATTTTTTTGGTTGAGTGAACCATTTTCGAGATATTGTTTGTTATTCCCTTAAATTTTCAATACCTATTTTATTAAATTGGAATTCGTTATTCATATTTTGTCTTGGATATTCAGAGAGCATTAATCTGTGGCAAAGAGAATGGTCCTGCACCTGGCAACCAGCTATTAAGAGATATGTCTATGCTTAAAGGATACTGTATTTCTATATTGCCCTTGCAAATACAAAACAAGGGGAACATAGTACGGCTTAAGCGATAGTCAAATATTTTTACAACTGGTCGCTATGTGTAAAATGTAATTCTCTTTGCATGTCAAAAGATCGTTTCTGCAAATGTTTATCTCGATTAATATGAAATAGATGGAGAATAAGAGTTTGTAAAAATAGTTTGTACAAGAGTAGAGAAAGTCATGTGAGAGTAACACATCATATTTTTAAAGTTATATTCCGTAATATATAGAAACATAAATCATGCACTTCTTGTACAGAAACACTATTCATAAGAGTTGAAAACATAGTAATATTAAAAAGGTGGTGCCTACATAAAGTAGATTTAAAGGACACTTTGTTACTAAAATGGCAAAAAAAAAGTTATTTTTTCAGAAAAACTATTTTTAAAAGAAACGGTATCCTCAACGTGTCTAGCATACACCCAGTATATATTATGTTTGAAATCCGTCTGAAAATTGGTGTAATCAAAATTTATAAGTGAAGAGCAATACCTCAAACAATGTATTGCCAAACCTAAAATAGATTTTTCTGCATAAAGAAACTTTTTTCCTTGAGGTATACTTTTTTTGCAGTAAATATTGACGAACGAGGCTGAACGTTTTAGTGCATGTAGTCTATAACTTCTTAAAAAACTGTGTATTGCTTTGTTAATAACTCTCCCCCTCCGTTATATACCCTATATCAGCTTGGTGAGCGGGAGGAAAACAAAGAGAAAGGCAATAATATAAGAACAGCTGTTAATTCACATTATGTCTATTTAATTCCTCAACGATAGGCAACACTGGCTTTGTGTACACCGAGCGGTTCAGGTAGTAACGTCTGTGACCGGCATTCATGAGTTTCAGGGTTCAAACCCCCGGGGCCGATCAATCTGACCGAAGGCTTTTTTGCACTTATCCGCGGTCGCTAGGCGAATGCTGGTTTGGATAAGTTGATACGCGATTTTCCCTACCATCCCTTTCATCACTATATTTCATTTCCCTCTTCTTCACCGTCATATCAGACATTGGTCTGATTATCCATTCTGGATGATGTGGCGTATCAGTAATCATTGTCATACCGGGCGCATTATTGTGTCGCATTGTCGACAGCATTATTGGGTGAAGGCTGAACGAGCCTTTTCCGTTGTTGCAGAACACGCCAGAGAGAGAAGGTTTTGTTTGAATCTCGCTCGGGATGACGCCAACCCAGGCTAGCTAGCTTACATAGACAGGGTATACATAATTAGCGTCACTTGAAAGGGCTCGTCATTTTGTGTGTGAGAGTGTAAGAAACAAGTTGCGTGTAGCCAGTCCTCGATTTCGAGGCATCTCCCCTCATCCTTTGTTTCCCTAAGTGTAATGTAGAGCCGCCAAGTGTTTTATCAATAAATCTCAGGTAATGTGTGTTATGTATATTTGTGTATTTTGTCAAAAAAACTTCACGCCTTCTTCTGAATGTACACATAGAGGTTCCGGTCCTCTCGCCGTATGCGAGCTACGTCCCCCATGTGCATGTTGGGGTGATCAAAATGTAGTAATTTGCTGGGAACCTTTTGGCCCTCACCCCAGCATGTAGCAATATGTTATGATCCAGGGTTTGCTTGTTCCTCTTGTAAGGCTTGTAAGTCCTTGGGGTTGCATGTCCTACAAGGTCCTACAAAGAGGAAGTAGATTAAAGAAGAAAAAGAATTTTTGTACTCTTTTGGAACACCGGACCGGCAATAGGAGCCGGTCGTATACCTTATTCTCTAAGCAGCACTTAAAGTATGCATTTCAAGTTTCACAATAATTGATTCGACCACTAGGTGGAAGAAAGTAGAAAGACAGGAAGAAATGAAAAAAGGAGGAAAAGAAACAAATAAAAGGTGAAAAACCAACATTTTAAAACCGCGTTTTTTATTTCGGAGTCGTCCAAAATAACATCAGTTATCTATTTGCACATGAGATTTTATGACCCTATCCGATTCTTAAATTAAAAATGCAGATTATTATAAACACTTCGGTTATAAATAATGTATTATCTGTTATCTGCAATCAAGTTTATGAGCTTAGCTACCTGGTATTGCAACTTCGCTGACGAAGTGCAGACAGATGCAAGCACACTACTTCAGACATGTTAACGCAAACTACTTGAGACACGATAAAAGTCATTCCTCCTCTTACATCCCTCTCAACTGTAGTGGTAGGGTGAGACAGAGTTCATTCACTCTACTTCTTCATCAAGTAAAGCTTCTAGTTCCCATGATCGTGGGTTCAAGCCCAAAGGAGGGGTAATGTATTTCTGGTATCATATACTTGGTCTCCTGGAAGAACCCTAAATCTAGAGAAAATTGTCTTTGAACAAATATTTGCTCATCTTTGCACAACTAATTTGTGTTGTATTCACATGACTCTTTCTCTAGCCTCTATCACTTACATTAGTGTGTATACAAATTATTATTATTATTGTTATTATTAAGAAAGTTTATTTTCCTATCTACTTCGTTTTATTCGAGATACACCTTTCAGGAACAGCGATAGTCAAATGTTTAAGAACAGACGTCACATGCTGGTCTTAAAATTTCACACTCTTTTTACGACATCGCGAGAAACAGCAGAAAATAGACTTTTAGAATGGCTAAGTATTGAACAATCCGAAGCATTAATAATGTATTTCTCGGAAACGACCAATTCCACAAGAAAGTTATTTGGAATAAACTGTGTAAACAGATCTAAATTTTTGTGTAGTACGTTTTCGTCTGTGGCTTAACGTTTACCGGTTATAGAAGATTATACAACATTTAGGACTTCAAGATTCAAGAAGAATTTGTTTACCCGCTAATGCATGACAGAGGGTAGAGGAAATTATGTGAATATAACACATCATATTTTTTAAACTACTGTTGTTATTCAGTTATTTCTCGCGATACCATGGAAAGAGTATGGGACTTCAAGGTGACCATCTAGCAACAACTGACTATCGATTGTGCTTTCTGTATCCCATTGTACCCACAACAACTGTTTCTGCAAAGGTTTATTTCGATTAAAATTAAGTAGACTAAAGAATAAACTGATGTGTTATATTCACATGACGTTCCTTACTTTCTATTATTTATTAGTGGGTAAACACAGTATTCCTACGAAAGTTTATTTTCCTATGTATTTCATTTTAGTCGAGATAAACCTTTCCGGAAATACCTGCATTGCACATTTCATCATAGATACAAAGAGAATAGCGATAGTCAAATGTTTAAGAACTTGACGCTATATGTTGGCCTTAAAATTCCATACTGTTTCCATGACATCGTGAGAAACAGGATTTTAAAAGAATGGCTAAATATTGAATAATTACCATTAATAACGCATATCTCGTAGATTACTTATGCCACAAAAAAGTTATTTGAATGAGTGTTTTAAAGACATCTACGTTTTTTTATGCAGTACGTTTTCGTCTATGGCTTTAAGTTTACCAGTTGTAGATTACACAAAATTGAATTTTCTGGGAATGTTCTCAAAGATCTCTACAACGTGAATGGCTTTTACATAACTATAGGGTAGTTAAATTATATTCAAACCCTCTCGCGGCCTCTCTCTACTGCGCGAGACAGCTGGCAGTCGCCGGGAAAATTAGGCCGGAAGAAGCGGACTAAAATCCTTACCTTTTAATAGATGCTGGAAATGTTGATCTTCTGCTCTCAAACAGGCCGCATATCTCGTGTAAATATTCTCGCTCACTCTCCGGAGCTCAGCAGCAGGAATTCTTGGGATGAAATGCCTCATTGTGATCAGAAAATTGGAGTGTTGTGTGCAATAAGAGCTAGAAGAATAATAGGACCCATATTCTTTAATGAAATAAGAAATGTTAATTCTGAAACCATTTTGCAATCACTTGACTGAAGAAGAGAAATCATATGTTTCGTTCCAGCAAGATTTTGCAACAGCACAAACGGCTGCCGAATCATAACATGCAATAGGAGAGGTGTTTGATGGCAGAATAATTAGTGTTGATTTCTGACCCCCTCGTTCTCCTGGCCTAACGAGCTGTGATTTTTATTTATGGGGTTCTTTAAAAGACAAACTGTATTGTTCCAATTCTCGCACACTACAGGAACTTAGAGAAAACATTGTACATGAAATTACAAAAATTCCTGCTTTTGAGCTTTGGAGAGTGAGCGAGAATATTTACACGAGATATGCTGCCTGTTCGAGAGCAGAAGGTCAACATTTCCAGCATCTATTATAAGGTAAGAATTTTAGTCCGCCTCTGCCGGCGTAATTTCCCCGGCGATTGCCGGCTGTCTCGCGCAGTAGAGAGAGAGGCCGCGAGTGGGCTCGAATATAACTTAACTACCCTTTAGTAAACCGTAAGAGATAGATAACATTTTTTACACAAAAATGTAGATATCGTTAAGACACACAATTTGTCATATACATTTTTTTTGTTGAGTGAGCCATTTCCGAGGTATTCCTTGTTATTTGTTTGAATTTTCCTATACTTATAATTTTCCTCAAATGGGAACTCGTTATTCGTTTTTTTATGTCATGGACATGCAAAGAGAATGGAATGCTCCACATAGCAACCAGCACTTAAAAGATTTGACAATCGCTATCATATTCCCCTTGCACCTACAAGAAAATTAGCAATAAGATTGCTAACAAGAAGTAGATGGAGAATAAGTGTTTCTAAAAATAATTTGTACAACAGTAGAGAAAGTCATGTGAGTGCAGTACATCAAATTTTTTAACATACATATATAATATTTTATGTTGCATGAATTATTTACGTTATTTATTTGTTTTTCCGTCAGTGTTGTTTCCATCTGGTGTAGATTTTCCCTTTACAAGTAGTACCTTACAAACTTATAGATCCGGTATTTATCACATTGTATGAAATATAATAAGCAACGGCGAAAGGTGACGCTGTAGTAGATTACCAATTTTACAAAATCCTCTCGTCTGATGGTGCGAAAATGATGTCACAGTGATTATGTGAGCGAGCAGAAACTGCTGGCAAATTAAACGCAGATTGATTCTCGCAGCTGAGGCGGGGTTCCTTGTGAGGTAACGAAGTGACTGATACCTTGCGACGTTACTATCATAATGAAGTCTTAAATTCGATTATAACACGCTTAGTAATCTCACAAGATATCGAGCAAGGCGTCTCGTATAATGTAGTTTTAAGCGCTCGGTAGTCTGGCATCTTGAGATTCGGGGAGAAAGGGATTTGACGTCTACGTCATTATAATACGGTGCCTACGTGTCAGATATAAGTGTGACTGAGAGTTCATGAGCACTGAATGCAAGAACCGCTCGCATTTAGCTGATAAAACAGTAAGAAACTCTTTATTTAAGGAAAAGGGACTCATCTGTGACAGAAAACCTGAAGCATGTTTACATGCAGACAGATTCAGTATCACAAAAGCTTTCTTTCAGCTAGAACTTTTCCCTGCAGCTAAGGTTAAAGAAAATACATCACTTTGTATTTGAATCGTCGGCTGAGAAACTATCGCAGTCCACACAAGAGAGGCTATGTCAGCTGCGTCCACCTGAACATGTTGTCGAAAAATCTGATGTGCTACACTCACATGACTTACTCTACTCTTGTACAAACTATCTTTACAAACGCTTATTCTCCTTATGCTTCATGTTAATCGAGATATCGAAACGTTAATCTTATTGCTAATTTTCTTGTAGATGCAAGGGGAATTGGTAGGCTTTAAACGATAGTCATGTATTTTAAGAGCTGGTTGCTATGTGGAGCATTCCATACTCATTGCATTACCAGGACAAAAAAATGAATAACGCATTCCCATTTGAGAAAAACTATAAGTATTGGAAAATCTAAGGGAATACAAGCAATAACTCGAAAATAGTTCACTCAACAAAAAAAATGTATATGACATAAATTGTGTATCTTAACGCGATCTACCGTTTTTGTGTAGTAAAATTTTGTCTATCTCTTATGGCTTATCAGTTATGCAAAAGTCGGTCACAATGAAGAATACTTTTGGAGACATTCCCAGAAAGTTAAAGATATACATTTTATTTGTAATGAAAGTATCTTAAATATATTATATTTTAATCAGATTCGTTAGAGCCATTTTTTAGAAACTTAAATTTTTTTAAAAGTGTTCCATGTAAAGGGTAATCTGGGGTGGGGGGATTTTCTTTAAAACCTTCGTGTCGCATCTCTGGAAGATACTGAACCTAAATACCAAGTTTGGTGTTTATCCGACTGTTCGTTTCTGAGTTATGCTGTTTACAGACACACACAAACACACACATAGACAGACAGACACACACACGGACATGTTTCTAAAAATGCTTTTTTGGGATTCAGGAGGCCTCAAAACATGTATTTTCGGTGAAATTTCGGTATCGAATTTTTGAGTGGAATGCAATACTTCCCCTTACTTATTATACGTAGTAGAGAAAGTAAAAATCAGTACGTCAGTTGTGTTTGGGATTTTTAAATCAGTACGGCAGTTGCGTCAACAGCTACCTGCTTAGGTAGGTTTAGGTTCTTTGATAAGGCACAGCCAAACACTATAGAACGTATTCAGCAACAAGAGTACTGTTTAGAACGTTTTATGCTACGTCATATACAGCATAAAGGACAAACAGAACATACGTAATAATTCTCATCCTCAGTTGTGCACGAGTCATGGAGTCGATGACAAGTGACAAGGGGAAGTCTTTATTTGTGATTGATGGTTACAAATTTAACATCACAAGGATTTTCAGAACAATATTTCGCGTTGGACGTGCTGCATGAAATCTTCATAAAGTTAAATGTTAAAAATGAAAACCAAGAAGGGAAATGATGTTTGTACCAGGAATTGAAAATACTGGGATTACCAATTAAAATCTTTCACAGAAGCAGCTGATGTATTAACCAAAAAATCCAGAGACGCAACAGACGTGTAAAACTGACCGCAGGACGCAAACGCCGGTCACCGACACAAGAATAGTTCGATATCAAGATTTCACCAGATACACATATTTTTGGTGTCTTCTGAAACAAACAGAAAATTATCTTTAGAAAAGGTACACGTGTACTATTTATTCCCTTTTACTTCTTGTACTACTATAGTAAGTAGGGGAAGTATTGTCAGCATAACTCAAAAAGAGATGCAACAGGAAGATTTTCAATAAAGTTACTCACCCCATTCGATTTTCTAAAAAGTCTAACGATTTTTATTAAAGTACCATATATTAAATATATTTACATTAGAAATAAAATGTACATCTTGAATATTCTGGGAACAGCCTAGGAGGTCACTTCGTTCGGAAGGAATTTTGTATAATCTTGCATAACTGGTAAACGTTAAGCGATAGATGAAAACGTACTACAGAACAAGCATATATCTTTTTAAAACGCACAATTTAATTAAAATAAATTTTATGGCATAAACCGTTTCTGAGATAGCCATTATTAAATGTTTGAATTGTTCATTTCTTGGTCATGCTCGTAAGTCCTGTCAATATTCAGTTTTTTCTCGCGATTGCATGGAAACAGTATATAATTTTAAGGCCAGCGTGTAGCGTCTATTTCTTAAACATTTGACTATCGCTTTCAATCTACCTTATATATCTATAATTTGGAACTGTATAGAAAATTACGCATTAATCCTGAATGTTTGGACTAAGTGTAACATACCAATCGAAAGCTCTCGGTCTCTACAACGTTGCAAAAATATTAAATTCTAAAATTACTTCGTTAATTCCAAAATATTTGAAAAATATGTGTCCATTTCACAACAATTTGGTGTTGTTAGTTCATAGCCACTTATATTTGTTGCGATCAGACAGAAGAATACGTTGATCAAAACGTTAGTAACCATGTCATCAAATGTTTATACCCTAAAAAGAAGACCGTGGCACAAGCATAAAAGCGTTATTTATTTTGTTCTGTTCGTTGCGTTAGATTGGTTTGTTTAATAACGAGTCATCGTTTAGGGCATCCAAGGCGGCGTGGTACCCTGCTAAGGGATTCTTCAGCAACAAACTTTGCCTGAAAGAGAATTACGTCCATGTTCCTGCAGAGGTCTACGTGTCATGGCGGACGATGCTAGTGCGCAATGCAAGCTACCAACTATAAAGCAGAAAAACCGCTGCTGCTATACGAATCACGGAAATAGTTGGAGTTGCAAAATGTTATACACTGCGGTAATAGAAAAGAGAGATGTAGAAATAACGTATATTAATAATGTTATTTAGTAATTTAATAATTAACGAATGTAATACAACTAAATAAATACCGCAACGTAGTATTTTAACGTGATACAAGTTAATAAAAAGGAATACTTCTGCAGTTATGCCCAAGGCCATACTTGCTCTTTCGTAATGCAATTGCTAACCTTAATAAAGACTGCACCAATTTATATAAAAAGGAAACACAGATAAGAATCCTGGAATACATATGTAGAAGAAAGATGCAGTTCGGGAGGACGGGACACACATTGAAGAAGTAATACCATATAACATAGTCAGACAATACATCGCGGCAGAATACGTAATTGTAAATAATGTAACAACGTTTGCGTATTTAAAAGGCCAAATGCTATATACATTCACGGAATTTTAGCGATTTTTATTCCTGCCTACATTGCATGGAGCACGCCACGACACGTCGACCTCTGCAGCAAAATGGTGTAAGTCTATTAGGCCTTATTATATTGAAAATTAAAACTCTATTACAGAGACCAGTGCAGGTTTGCTCAATGAAATATGTAAACATTGTGAAGCAAGGCATTTTAAAAATGAACTTTCAATTCAAGTTGTCATAATGTTTCATTTTCCGCAGTCACAGATAAACAATTATCTTAAGGCTTTTATGCTAAATGACGCTAACTTGAGGCACATAAGAGAGTATAATAGTGCAATGCCATTTTCTTCATTATCTGGTAACCGCAGTCACGTATCTGGAATAGGCCCTTACTATTTCAAGATTCAGGGACAGATTCATAGATATAATATATTATGAGGCAGTATTTTAACACTTAAATGATTTCAGTCAAATTATATAATATGTAAGTTCAATAACAGCTCGCCTTCAAGCAATATGTGTATGTAATAATTTGTAAAATGTATGTAACAGTCATTGCATATGCTTATATTATTGTATACATGTTCAATATTGTAATGTGAATGTATTACGTAATTTAATAATGTAGGAGCTGTCAGAATAATAAGTTAAAAGTTGCTAACAATGAGGTAACAATAGGTAACCTTGTCAATAATGAGTAAGAAAGTTTACTTGTGATTCTTGTAGTAACACTAATGTAATTTTAGTGACAGTTTATAAAAATAGCCAATCAACAACCAGAAAAAGCTTTAGTTAAATGCAGGTATTCTATTGGAGTAAAAATAGCCAATCAGAGACTTGAAATACAGAAATTTACAAGTTTAGGTGCTTGAAATCAGTTCAGTTGCCTGCAGACAGAGTTACTAACCGTACGCGAGATGTGTCCTCGAGAAATATAATACGTAAACGTGTGAGACGAAAATAGTATACGTGTTAAAAAGTGCAAGTATTAAATAAAAGAATCTCACAGCTCTTGATATCTGTGAAGTGCCATTTAATTTGTGTAAAGGATTAATACAAAGGAGTAAATTAAAAGTTAAAATCTGTGTAAGCCTACATTCTTGTCTCATCACGCCCTGCCAAGACATCCACATCTCTAAAATAAATACTGACGTAGCCGAGGCAAACATAAATATTAAATATTTAAAGAAGCAATCAAATTACAAAGTTAATATTTTTTTTAACCTTGGGGCTAATAAAATATCTTTCTCAAACTGACGCCCAAAGCGCGATGCACATAACGTACCAAACCAACTACTTCAAATTGGTGTCCATACGTGGAGCCAATAAATTAATTCTCAAAGTGGCGCCCAGACCCCATAAATTGCCTACAAATATATGGCCAATTATATATAATAGCTTCCAGTCTTGCAAACAGGATTAGCTGTGGACATGAAATAAATTCTTCTCTAAATCCATAAACAGTTCACATTCTGTCCAATATTCTTAACAATGTTTATTTAGCATAGGTATTTCGTGTTCACTTTAATAAGTAGTGGCAATTTCTTTAACACTGACTGTATCACGTAACAATGGGCTACTTATATATACTAGATATGTTATGCACAAATCCACTATTTTACAAAATAGGTTTAAATGAACTTATCCTATTATTGATCGCATTACATTCGCTAACAACTCTTTTATTATTTTTCAAAGTTTGGGTATGTATTATATTCAATGTCGCGTTAACACGGTATCATTTTGTTCTTTTCAATGTGTTGTACTGGATTACGTGTTTATTTTGTGCATGTTTCTAATAATGAGTCACCATTTAAGAGGATGCTCATGTCGAACGTGGTATAGTCTTAAGGGATTCTTCAACAGCAAGATCCAGAATACCAATGTTGACAGAATATTTGTGAGAGACATCCAAATATCTTAGGCCGCGACATTATTCAGAATTAAAACTAATATAGAGTATAAATTTACTCACAATATTATTACTTTCTCTACTACGTATAGTAAGTAGGATAAGTATTGTGTTCCCCCAAAAATTCGATACCGATATTTCACCGGAAATACATGTTTTGAGACTCCCAGAATCCAAAAAAAGCATTTTTGCAAACATGTCCATGTGTATGTCTGTGTGTCTGTCTGTCTCTGAACAGCATAACGCAGAAACAAACAATCGGATAAACACCAAACTTGGTATTTAGGTTCTTGTATCTTCCATTGATGCGACACAAAGGTTTTCAAGAAAATCCCCCCATCCCAGATTACCCTTTACATGGAACATTTTTCGAAAATTTTAATTTTCTCAAAAATGGCTATAACGATTTTGATTAAAATATCATCTGTTTAAGATATTTTCATGACAAATGAAATGTATATCTCGAATTTTCTGGTAATGTCTCCAAAAGTATTCTTCATTGTGAACGTCGTTTGCATAAATGGTAAACCATAAGATATAGATAAAGTTTACTACACAAAAAATGTATATCGTCCTAAAATACACAATTTATGTCATATACATTTTTTTTTGTTGAGTGAACCATTTTCGAGATATTGCTTGTTATTCCCTTCAATTTTCCAATACTTTTTCTCAAAGTGGAATTCGTTATTCATTTTTTTATGTCCTGGACATACAAAGAGAATAGAATGCGCCACATAGCAACCAGCTCTTAAAACATTTGACTATCGCTTAAAGCCTGCCATATTACCCTTGCACCTACAAGAGAACTAGCAATAAGATTATCATCTGGATTAAGAGAAGCATATGGAGAATAAGCGTTTGTGAAAATAGTTTGTACAAGAGTAGAGAAAGTCATGTGAGTGTAACACATTAGATTTTTTGTTATGTGCAATTAAATGTATAACATTCTTGATAAATACATTTCTGGATTCCACAATTAGTCTTTAATTCGCAGCTATAGCTGTGATTAGGCACTAGTTTGTATCTATAACGAAATGTGTCAAGTAACTATTTCTGTAAAGGTTTATTTGGATTAAAATGAAGTAGATAGAAAAATGAGATTTAGTAACAATAGCTTGTACACCCACTAATAAACGATAGAGTGTAGAGAAAGTCATGTGAACGTACACATCTTCCTCGTATAGAAGTCGAGGAAGTATCATATTCCGCCAAGCATTCGATACCGAGAATTCACCAGAAATACATGCCTTGAGACTCCCTGAATAAAAAAGATTAGGAAAAGTTCCGTGTGTGTGTGCTACTGTTGTGTCTGTGAACAGCATAACGCAAAAACGAAAAGTCTAATAAACACCAAACTTGATTTAGGTTCAGTCTCTTCCGAAGATGGGAAACGTGTACATCGTGTGGAGAATTTTTATAAACACTAAAAATAACAATACAAATTAATATCTCGGAAAATAATTTTAAAATATGTATTAAACTTCGAGTACGTATTTTACATTAAACCCTGTTTGCTGTATTAAAATTTCATATGAATCGAACAAAAATTTAGAATTTTAGAAATTTCACAGTTGGGTATAGCTAATTATTCAATAAACTCTCAAAGCCCCATTGAAGGAACTAGGACAAATGCTACATCTATAGGAAACACAAAATAAGGCTGGAATCTTCAGAGCCTCCACATGATGCCAAATCTGAATCAAAGTATATAGCAAAGTGATAATCTCCTGTTGTGGCTCTAAAATAGTGTAGATCGGTTTCCCTGTCGAAGGAGAAACAGTGTTTTATTCATCATTCCAGTGTCTTGCTCTTCATAAAGCTGGAGGGAGAAAACAGGAAATTGATACCGCGTGTCACAAAACGACAAGCCTGCATTCAACATAAAATTTCAATCTCAGGACTTCACTTGAAATACGTCCTTTTAGGTTGAAACTGAGCGTTTGAGTATGTGTTTCCAATCCTGACAAACTAGTTCAGAAACGGAAAATTGCTCGAAAATTGCTATGCAAATTCTACATCAATTATCACACCCCTAATTGGTGAAAGCTTTCGCTATATGTAGGTATTTGGTTAACACTAGAACGCCGAGTCAATTTGACTCCTAAGTAGAACCTAATTCAGCCAGGGGGAGAGTTAAGGGGAGGAAAAGATAACAAGACTTCACCCACTCCATTTATTGCCGACCAGAATGCGTGTGTTCACCTCGAGAGGAAGTTGACAGGCTTTATGTTCACCTGCGTCTAGGGTTGTGCAAAACTAATGATAGTATGACACTGGGCTGAACTTGCTTATAACCCTCTAACCCTAATTCGAAACTTAATGTAAAAAATCTTATGTGTTACATACACATGACTTTCTCTACTTTTGAACAAACTATTTTTACAAACGCTTATTCTCCACCTACTTCAGATTAATCGATATAACCATTTGCAGAAACGATCTTTTGACATGCAAATAGAATTACATTTTACACATGGCGACCAGTTGTAAAAATAGATAACTATCGCTTAAGGCCTACTATGTTCCCCTTGTTTTGTATTTGCAAGGGCAATATAGAAATACAGTAGCCTTCAAGCAAAGATATTGTCGCATGCCTCACTTAATAGTATTATTTAACTTCAGAGGAGAGCTACTCGCTTATGAGAGGGATCGTTAATCAAACAAAGAACGTTAATTTAAGAGGCAACGACGAGGGACGCAGCTAAGTTATCTCTCTAAATAATTAATACACCAACACAATTTCTGGCTGAAGGGAGAGGAAAGGAACTCCATTATACCATAATTAAAAGTTAAAAGGCGTGGATGGCACACAATTTATTGGATGAAGTTAATTACATACCTTTGCCCATTGCCTGCCGACGAGGACATCGTGTGTTAGCAGTTGCCGGACTGACTTACCCGAAGCCTACTCACAGAATGAAGCTACGCCAAGTTGGCGTCAGTAACGCCATATCCCTTCCAATGACACACTGCTTCCCCTGAATCGCCCCTACTCAGACAATCTGCCCCCCTCCGACTTCGGTAACCAGAGAGCGTCTTAACAAGACTAACATCTGTGCACATGCCACATCTCCCCCTGGCCACCGAAGTCGACGCCCTCGTCGACATAAGGAAAATAAATATAATAAACATGAAAAGAACAAAACAAAATGACATACACATGTGTGATGAACCCAAATATAACAACAATATACATGTGTGGTAAGCACCCAGCCGACGACACAATATTGCTGGGCGATAACGAGATACGAGAGACGTAAGTGCTGTCGACTAGTATTGTTAATGCACTTATCTTTAGCATCCCGCACACGCACACACCACGCTGCCTCAGTTCACAGGCACACTACACTGCGCAAAATATCGCTGGTCTGCCGTAACTGTTTGTGGATGAGTTTAGACAGTGCCCACAACGACGATTTGTCCTGTGTAGAATTATCACCGCAGGTCTCTGGTGATGACAACAGGGTGGGCAGTCGCTGGCTTGGACTGCCCCCCCGACATGGTGGCTCCTTATGCCACGGCAGTGTAGTGGCTGCCCGACAGCTTCCCTGTGGTGTTTCTTGACTTCTGGTGTGCCGCGGGGATGCTCTTGAATTTTCTCGCTCTCCGCCACAGCGAAATACTAAAACAAAACCACCACACAATAAACAGGGTGCTCCCACAAACAATCACACATAAAAGAACGGTATGTCATGTACAATTAAAGATTTTAAAGGTTAAAAAGTTTACACTAAAAATTCTTTTGACATGGGGCAAAGAAAGAGAAAAAAAATTAGTACAAATTGGCATAAGAACGAAATTTTACAGAGTTGCCATCCAAAATTTAACTTACAATGCTTCACAAACCAAATAAAACAGTACAACAGACTCAGAATACATGAACATGACAGAAATTAAACAACCTTATTTTGGGATCCCAATATTACATCTTAATAACCAGCTGGTATCACTAACAAAAGAAAGTAAGTGCACTTACAAGACAATCACACATGACAATGAAATGAACTCATTCACACTGACCATGGCCCAAATTACACACAACACTGACTTAACTATCTACTCAAACTAGTGTATACATCACTACAAACTACATCACAATACATCTCTAAACTACGCCATGTGACAGGCTTTCAACTACTATTGTCCTACTCTTGTCACCAATACAACTTCTCGTCCACGTCACTATCTTTCTCATCTCATTATTATCAACATCTTTCATAATCATCATCAGTAATAATGCAATCTCGATCATTACTTCAATCATCACCATCTTTCAATTTTCTCTTCAAAACAAAACATCTAACAAGGCATAACCTTCAAGAAATCACATTAACAATTCAGGAATGACACAAATAACATGACACTATACTGTTGCATCCACATCCTCCAAATGAAAATTAAGCTGGAAAACAGGTGGTATTGAAATTTGCTATCTAAGATGGTAATAAACTTGTTGCATAAACAGAGAAAAAAAATTATTCACATTACAATCACTTCCATCCATTTAATCTCTCGTGTGAATTCATCACACACGCTATACTGGGCACGTTACAGCAACACCAATAAGCAAAATCTCTGAAAACATACAACTGTCGGGGTTACACTGTGGCACTTCCACCGAAGCTGACATCATCTCATCTCTTCTCATCTCTCCTCATCTCATTAACACCGTCGGGGTTACTCTTTGGCACTCCCACCGAGGCAAATCTCAACTCTTATTTCTCACATAACCTCACATACACACTATTCATGCAACAATTTTCTGCAAATAAAAATCACAGCATCATTATGAAACCCAAAGTCAAATCGAGTCAAATCAAATCATATCATATCAAATCAAATCGAATGCAACAAAACAACATCACATCATTACTCAAAACAATATTGTCACATAACATTCCTGAAAATGAAAGCTCAATTAAGCCCATAGTACACCTGAAACACATTCCTGCAGCATAATACAACAATCAAATGATTTGCAGTTCCCAAAACATAATTCAAAATTTAAGTTACACCCACAATAATAATACACTTTTAATTTAGCAGAGACATTCATATCACATATTCCTGAAAAGTAAAGCTTAATTAAGCATCAGAAACTCAGACTTTACAGTCTATAAGGACCCACAGGATCATAGTAAGGGTAAAGGCGTGACACATGAACACTCTGATGTTTGGTACGGGGAGCATGAGGTCGACCAACAAGGTAGGTAACAGGAGTGATCTGTCGGATAATTTCAAAAGGGGCAAAATATCTATGTAACAACTATGTACATTTACCTTTCTTCCTAATGGGAGTGAAAACTTTAACTAATTGACCTACAGTATAAACCACATCTCTATGCTTAGCATCAAATGCTTCTTTTTGCTTCACCTGCTGCTTTGTAATGTTAGCAACAGCAACCTCTCGTGCCTTCTGAATCTCTTGCAATGTCTGTCTCACAAAAAGGTCATTAGACGTAGCTTGTAGCTGAACCTGGTTAGGTAAAGAAGGTTCTCGACCATATATCAAGAAAAAGGGTGAAAATTTAGTAGACTCTTGAACACTCGAGTTATATGAAAAGATGACATAGGGCAATATTGAGTCCCAATTCTTCTGAATATTATCCACAAAATGGCTGACCATATTTAAGAGGGTTTGGTTAAATCTTTCAGTAAGTCCGTTGCAAGCTGGATGATAAGCACTGGTGAAATTGGAAGACACTGATAAAGATCTCAACAATTCTTGTGTCACCTCACTTAAGAAAACTGAGCCACGATCAGATAACAAGGCAGCAGGGGCTCCATGCTTACAGATGATGTTATGCAAAATAAATTTAGCAACTTGAGGGATTGTTGCTGAAGAAAGCGACGCAGACTCGACCCAGCGAGAAGCATACTCGGTCGCAACGACAACATACTTGTGTCCAGAATTTGAGCGTGGGAGAGGCCCAAGCAAATCAATACCCCACCGCTCGCCTACAGATGTAACCGGAATTGGTTGTAATAAGCCTGCTGGTTTCTGATTCTTCGGTCCTTTTCTTGTTTGACAGCTGCGACAGGTTCGTACAAAATGTTCAATATCTTTCTTCATACCAACCCAGTAATACCTGGGGTGAATTTTGGCAAATGTTTTCGAGAATCCTAAGTGGCCTGAAAGAGGATCATCATGACATGAAGAAAGAATTTCATGTTTTAGAGCTTCTGGAATAACCAGCAGATGGAGAGGGCCAGTGGAGCCAGCATTTTTACGATAAAGAACACCTGATTTGAGTGTGTAGTTGGAAACTTGTCTCTGAAGCTTAGCAGGGGCCGACGGAAGATCATGGAGAGCATTAATAAGCTCAAGTAACCCAGTATCTTTCTTCTGATGGTCAGCAACTTCAACTGATTGACAGCAAACATGTGGGGAGTTCATCAAGCTGTTCAAGATCACTTTCTGTAGGTTGTAACACAGGGAATCTCGATAGAGTATCAGCATCATGATGTTTCTTGCCAGATTTATAAGAAATGGTATAATCAAACTCTTGCAATTTCAAACTCCATCGTGCCAAACGCCCAGTCAAATCTTTCAAATTATTTAAATAACAAAGGGAGTGATGATCAGATACATTATGAACCTTGTAGCCATAAACAAAACTGCGGAAGTTGGTAAGTCCAAACAGGATGGCCAACAATTCCAACTCAGGAACACTGTAATTACGTTCACATTTAGATAGTGTCCTTGAAGCATAGCCCACTGGTTTCAACACATTATCAATCTTCTGATACAACACCGAGGCAACCCCTAATCCACTGGCATCAGAGTGTAGTTCGGTATAAGCACCAGGAGTATAGTGAGCTAAGACAGGGGCCGAAACCAATAAGTCTTTCAAATTTTGAAATGCAGTTTGCTGATCAGATCCCCAAATAAAACTTTGATTCTTCCTAGTCAACTGAATTAGAGGTTGAGCAATATTAGCATAGTCCTTGATGAATTTCCTGTAAAAATTAAACAATCCCAAAACTTTTCTCACATCTCGAACATTTTTAGGACGAGGCAAATTTTGAATGGAAACAACTTTGTCAGAATCAGGTGAAATGCCATCTTTAGAAACTTCAAAGCCTAAGAGTTTGATCTTTTGCATGGCGAAGAAACATTTTTCTGGTTTAAGTTTAAACTTGTGGTGATCCAGACGTTGAAAAACGGCCTCAAGATTTTGCAACAACTCCTCAAAGGTTTTAGCAAAAACAACAATGTCATCCAGATATGCAATAGCCTTTTTAAAATTCAAATCGCCTAACAACTTGTCTGCGATGTAACTGAAAAACCTAGGGGCATTTGCCAACCCAAAACTCAAGCGTGTAAATTGATATTGACCATGAAAAGTGACAAAAGTGGTGTACTTCTGGCTATCCTCTGCAATAGGTACCTGAAAGTATGCTGACAGTAAATCTAATGAGACAAACCATTTAGCCTCCCCCAAATAACTTAACAAATCATCTATCAATGGTAAAGGGAAAGAGGTGGTCTCTGTAACAGCATTCAATTTTCTATAGTCGACACAAAATCTCATGGAGCCATCTTTCTTTTTGACAAGTACTACAGGAGAAGCCCAGGAGGACTGTGATTCCTTGATAATGCCAGCATCTTGCATCTCTTTAACTTGATCAGCAATAATTTCCTTTTGTTTATGAGGAACTCTATATGGTCTTTGCTTAATTGGCTTAGGGTCATTTACTTTGATATCAAATTCTGCAACATCCGTAGTACCAAGTTCTTGTAATGTTGTGGCAAAAAGATCACTATATTTCAATAACAAAGCATGTAAGTCAGCCTTTTGGGTTTCCAGGAGTTTACCATTAACATTAAAATTACAATTTGGAGCTGGCAGAGGAGTAACATCGGATGACAAAACAGAATTACTCTGAACAAGTGCAACATCATAAGCTTTAGCTAAGACTGTATTTGCAAACAATGTTTGTGGAACTGAAGTATTATTATGCACTGGAATAGTAAGTTCAGAGGTAGAATGACACAATAACGGTGGAATGGAAAGATTCTTCTTTTGCATTATGTTAAGAGCAGTTTCAAACATAACCTAATTACTAATGGCTGACAAAGGCTTAACTGATATATAGCATGTAGACAGAGGTGGAATTTTAACATCATGCATAACTGCCATTTTAACACCAGAATCTGCACAATCATCATCTAGGAGAGGGTTTACTGCCATATCAACAAAAGGTCCTTGTGTTAGAGTTATTGGTATACTGAACGCATCATTCTTAGAAGATTTCAAGGTTATCAGATTATGTGCATAGTCAATTATAACATCATGGGTCTGCAAAAAGTCATTGCCTAAAATCAAATCATGGGACAACTCTTTCACAACTAGTACATCCTCCTAAAAAGAACATCATTAATATGGAAATCTAACACAGTGTGGTAAGGCGCATCAAGTAACTTGTTTCCTGCAGTGCGGAGCATCATCTCTATAGGTTTTAATGTAGAATGATCAAGAACATGTGCAGCATTCACAATACTCACTGCGCTTCCTGTATCAAGCAAGATGGAGAGCTCTGTCTGGGCAATACGACCAGGAACTTGCAATATCTGACCTGATAATGCAGACACATCCCGTTGAGGTGTAGCTATGTCCCGTTGAGGTGCAGCCATGCTGGTGGGCGGTGGTGGTGCTGCTACGTCTCGTCGCGCGAGGCTCGGCGCCAGTCGTTTTTTGACTGCGGGAGGCGGCTCCGGCAAAAGCGAGCCAGGTGGCCCTGCCTGTTGCATCTATAGCAGGTGACGGGTGGATCCCTCCGGTTGAAGTCAGATGACCGTGGAAGCTGTGAATGCTGGGAAGTTCTCTCCGAAGATGGTAACTGAAACTGGTTAACTCTGTTACATAACTGTCCCACACGATCAATCAACTGATGCATAGGATCGATAGGTACGCCCACAAGAGAAGAAGCCTGAGAAGGCTGAGTAGAAGCTGGTAAAGTAATAGCAGGAACAGATGCAGTATTAAATAGAACAGAGGGTGGCGTAACCACTGCAGCCTGAGATTGAGCAGACACTAGCTGTTCACGGTTCTGCATGTAAAACTGTGCCTTGTCCACTCGTCGAATGATTTGTATTACCTCATCAACAGTTTGAGGATTTAATGGCAATAAAGCTTGTACATACAGAGGTCTAAGACCTTTAAGCAAGTGTTTAATTTGTTCCAACTGCAACATAGCTGGGTTGACTTGGTCACATAAAGATAGCACGTCATAGATGTAACTAATAACAGGTTCATCATCCAACTGTACCCGCTGTCTGAGTTTCATTTCCAGAATATCACTCTGGTTTGTTATCTGAAATGCATTTAAAAATTGTGTAGACAAGAAAACCCAATCATGGTGAGGGTGCCGATGGCGAAAAGTTTGAAACCATGATGCAGCAGTATCTCGTAAATAGCATGGAAAGCATTTCAATTTCATTTCTTCTGACCAGCCATTAGCAGCAGCGACCATTTCAAAGTTCTGCAGAAATTCATGCGCCGACAACCTACTGGAATTTTCAAAGTAAGAGGGGTCAATGACCGGGCGGCAGACAGCTGATTGCGTTGCATTGGCCACGACAGGCGGATTAGACATCGCTAGTAACTGAGTAACAACAGGCGTACTAACACTGGACATAGATTCTACTTCACTGTGCTCGCTAACTGGAGCAATTGCTATATCAGATTTCTGTGCAGTACGTCGCTTAGGCATGATTGCAGCACAAAAGTTTACGCAACCAGTAAACAAACAGTATGACCAAGCAATACAGATTACACCAAACTAAACACTTATAGCATCACATGAATGTAAGTAGCAAGATCAGAACATAGCCAAATAAAACAGTTCCAGAAAGAATACAATTAAGCGCCCGCGGCGAAATATCAGAAAATTATACCAACACACGTCTACACAAGCCACTTGGACACAATACCAAGATTTTTAATCAGAATGAACACATGGAAGAAAACAAAATGATAGCTTCAGTGAGAAACCTCGAACTGGAAGTTAAAAAAAAACCACGTCACACCTACTGTGACCACCGCTAAGATTCTCAAAAGGAGCAGAATACAGACTTGTAATTTATACTAGCACACCAAACTTCTCTTTTGTCTTTTGTTTTGTTTCTTTTTTTTTGTCTTAAAACAAATGTATCTGACCTGATATACACACGCAAATAAACGCGCCAAAACACGTGCTGAGGAAGACTGGTTTCACAAGCTAAAATTATTGCTGAAATGCAAGACCACGCGGGAATTACATAACACACGTGCGTACATAAAAGTTACACGAAAAATGTCCCAGAAAAGTGCAGTAAATAGCTAGAAATTACAATCACTGGAATATAGTTATACGTTTCCAAACCACTGCTAATAAGCACAGAAAACAAGATTTGCAAACAGATAGCCAACACGTGACGAGCACATTTCAAACTATAACTATCTCGCTCGTTTCACAACTCAACTTTCACAAAAACATTTTTTTGAAAACAACCAGCACGAACCACTTAGCACAGCAATACAATTTAAAAATAAATGAAGCCAAAACAAGGGGAAAATGGAGTCAGAAGTTTTAGCGTCACGCCGGCAGACAATGGAAAAATACAAAAATGAGCTCAAAATTAAAATTTCGAAACCAGACTTTCAGATATGATGGAAACAAAATTTAGAAGAAGAGAATCACAAATTAAAGTATAAAAATCCTTACCCTTTAGCCAGAAACAAATTTTACATTTTTCGCGACCACGTGGAGAAACACAAACCGTTACATTTGGAGGGGAAAAAAATTTGCACTTAAAATCTCAAAACAATCAAACCAATTACTCGGCGCCACCACCAATTTGTCGTATGCCTCACTTAATAGTATTATTTAACTTCAGAGGAGAGCTACTCGCTTATGAGAGGGATCGTTAATCAAACAAAGAACGTTAATTTAAGAGGCAACGACGAGGGACGCAGCTAAGTTATCTCTCTAAATAATTAATACACCAACAAAATTTCTGGCTGAAGGGAGAGGAAAGGAACTCCATTATACCATAATTAAAAGTTAAAAGGCGTGGATGGCACACAATTTATTGCATGAAGTTAGTTACATACCTTTGCCCATTGCCTGCCGACGAGGACATCGTGTGTTAGCAGTTGCCGGACTGACTTACCCGAAGCCTACTCACAGAATGAAGCTACGCCAAGTTGGCGTCAGTAACGCCATATCCCTTCCAATGACACACTGCTTCCCCTGAATCGCCCCTACTCAGACAATCTGCCCCCCTCCGACTTCGGTAACCAGAGAGCGTCTTAACAAGACTAACATCTGTGCACATGCCACAATATATCTCTTAATAGCTGGTTGCTATGTGCAGCACCATTCCCTATGCCACAGTTTAATACTCTTTGCATATCCAAAACAAAAACATGAATAACGAATTCCCATTTGAGAAAATAAGTATTGTAAAATTTAAGGGAATAACAAGGAATATCTCGAAAATGGTTCACTCAACAACAACAAAAATGTATATGACATAAATTGTGTATTTTAACGCGATCTACATTTTTTGTGTAGTAAAAGTTTGTCTATCTCTTATGGTTTACCAGTTATGCAAAAGCCGTTCACAATGAATAATACTTTTGGAGACATTCCCAGAAAATTCAAGATATACATTTCATTTGTCATGAAAATATCTTAAACATATGATATTTTAATCAAAATCGTTAGCGCCATTTTGGAGAAAATTAAAATTTTCGAAAAATCTTCAATGCAAAGGGTAATCTGGGGTGGGGGGATTTTTTTGAAAACCTTCGTGTCGCATCCTTGGAAGATACTGAACCTAAATACCAAGTTTGGTGTTTATCCGACTGTTCGTTTCTGAGTTATGCTGTTCACAGACGGACACACAGACACACACACGGACATGTTTCCAAAATTGCTTTTTTTGGATTCAGGGGGTCTCAAAATATATATGTCGGTATCGAATTTTTGGGTGGAATACAATACTTCCCTACCTACCATACGTAGTAGAGAAAGTAAAAAGTAGTTCTATTAACTAAGTTTGAATTAGCTATATTTGTAGCAGTGATATACGAGGGTCCTTTCAAAACTCCTGCACACGGCGCATGCGCGACCGTTACGGTGGCGTGATCAAATTGTAGTTTATGTCAGATGTGTCAGACTTTAGGCTTGACGGTTCTATGTGTTTGCTGGTTCGCGGGCTGTGTCGCGAGTATTCAAGTTTTAAAATGGAAGCAGAAACCGAGTCAGGTCGGATTACACACAGTGACCAGCGTTCCTACATCAAAATCGAATGCTTACGTGGAAAGAACCTAAATGAAATTTACAACGCTTTGAGAGAGATGTGTGGGAATAGTGTAGTGCAGAGGTGGCGAAAAAAGGCTTCGCGAGGTATTTTGACTCGCAGGAGCCGTTCCCTCTCTGCAACCGTCCCTTTGTTTTTACGTGCTGTGAGTGATGCAGTGCGTGTTGCATATTTGGTGACTCGCGGATGAAGTCGTTTTCGCCACCTTTGGTGTAGTGGATCGTAGCACAGTATCACGGTAGTCTGCTGGTTTCCGTGAAGGCTGGGTAAGTAGTGAGGTTAACCCAATGCTGTCAGATGGGTTCCGCATGACCTTAATGAAGAACAGAAAGCAGGTCGCAAAGGAATCGCAGAAGAATCGCAGAAGGAGAACATTTTCTGAAAAGAACTGTGGCATTTGATGAGACCTGTATACGAGATTTTGAGCCTGAACTGAAGTCTCAGTCCTCACAATGGAGAAGTTCTGCCTCTCCATGCCCCAAAAAATTCTGCCGCCAATAGCCAAAGGTGACAACTGATGAGATCTTTGCATATGACATGAATGGGCTCATAGCTCGAAATAGAGTGCCCTAGGGGACGTCTGTAACAAGTGCGCACTTCAAGCCGTTTCTGCAAAATGTTTTGCGCCCGAAAATTCGTCAAAGAAGGCCTGACATGCTGGCAGCTGGTGTCCTCATTTTGGACGATAATGTATGACAGCATTATGCCCTACCAGTGAGAGAAATACCCGCTATTTGGATGAAAAAATACTTCCCCACCCACCATACGGGCCTGATATGAGCCCAACAGACTTAGATTTGTTTCCCAAATTGAAGGAACCACTCCGTGGAAAACGTTTTGATACAATTGATGAAGCTTCCAGTGAGGTGACCCGAGTAATCAGACAGCTGAAAGTAGTTATTTTTACGTTTTGTTTTTTTATTAGCCCCACATTTTGGGAGCCAAACTTGAAGTAGTTGCAACCGCACGTATGGTAAAAAGTTTCCGGTAGCCTTCGCCCTAAATGTACTTGCGGTGGTCTTTGCCCCAAAACAATGTTTAAAAATATTAACTTTGTAATTTTTTTTACAGTTTCTTTAAATACTATATATTCATGTTTGCCTCGGCTACGTCAGTATTTATATTCTCTTTAGAGACGTGAATGTCTTAGCGGCAGCTGAAGAATGTAGGCTTACACAGATTTTGATTTTTAATTCACTTCTTTTTATTAATTTTTGACACGATTTAAATAACACCACTGATATAGAGAGCTGTAAGATTATTTTATTAATTACTTGCACTTTTTAAACACGTAAAATATTTTCGTCTCACACTGAATACGTATTAAATTTCTCGAGGACGCATCTCGGGTCCGATTAGGAACGTTGTCTACAACCAACGCGTCCAGTTATGAGCGCTGTCTACAAGCAACTGACTTGATTTCTACCGCCTAAATTTGTAAATTTCTGTATTTCAAGTCTCTGATTGGCTATTCCTAATCCAATATAATACTTTTATTTAACTAAAGCTTTTTCTGGTTGTTGATTGGCTATTTTATAAACTGTCACTAAAATTACACTACTGCTTCCAAGAATTACAAGTAGTACTGATAAACTTTCAAATTCATGGCCTCAAGTTTACCTCATTTTTGAAACTTTTATTCTCACAGCTGCTACATTATTAAATTACGTAATACATTCATATAGCATTGTTACATATGTATACAATAATATAAATATATACAATGACTGTAATATACACTTTTTATATATTGTTACATACACATATTGCTTTAAGGCGGGCTGTTATTTAATATATACATATATATATATATTATATAATTAGATTGAAACCATTTAAGTGTTAAAAATACTGAGCGCCTTTTAACCTATTATTCTCACAGCTCCTACATTATTAAATTACGTAATACATTCATATAGCATTGTTACATATGTATACAATAATATAAATATATACAATGACTGTAATATACAATTTTTATATATTGTTACATACACATATTGCTTTAAGGTGGGCTGTTATTGAATATACATATATATATTATATAATTAGATTGAAATCATTTAAGTGTTAAAAATACTGCCTCACAGCTCAACAATGAAGGTACCCTATCCGGAATAGAGAATTTGCCAAAACATTAGGAAGCTGTCATAAGCAAGAATGGAGATTACATGAAAGGCCTATAAAAATATTTTGTAAAATAAAATATTATCTTTGCTTCTATCTTACAGTGAGCAGAACTTTAGAAATGACCCTCGTACATGGAGTATTAATTCTTGTTGCTTACGTGTTGCAGAACCTATGCATTGTTTTCTACTGACAAGTTATCTTATTATGTATAATACTGTTCGTACGGAGTCGTAAAGCTAACAAAAGATGATCGTCTGTGAGATGAGTACGTGCTGTTGTTTTTTTAAGCTGGTTAAGTTTGGAAAAAATTGTTCGCAGATATAAGTAGATGCAAATAGTGACATAATCTGTGCTGCGATATTACGTAGCAATGAAAAGTTTTCATCATACAGTGATTCGTATGGTTCAATGCGGTTTTAACGTGCCATATTAATTTGAGTACTATTTCATAAGCAAATTAGCTGGAATTGCAGAGTAATCGGAGCTATAATAGCCCTGACGTACACGGAATCGCTGAATGAGCACATTTCTTATCCATTTTTAATATATCTGAAAACCTAATCTTAAATTCTTTGAGATGATTTTCCATAATATTGGAATAGCATTCATAAGTCACTACTGTACGGTCCAAATCTCTTAACGTTTCGTGACAACCAATAGCGAGTGACCGCGCCCTTGCCAAACTTCACTTCTCTTCCCTTCGTAAGAACGTTACGCGTATGTTATAAATGCCATCACAATGTTCACTTAAACAAAAAGAGACACAATCATGGAAATTAAACACACAAATAGAGAATTAAAAAACATACATTTCTATGCGTTCTTTATTATTCAAGTAGCACAGCTAACGGCATATCCTTTTTCACTTCCCTACACACCTTAAAACTGTTTGTGTACTTAATGAGCACACCTCAGTCGTAAGTTCTTGACATTTCGTGAAGTAAAGACTTGCTTTTTCTTCGCTGGCATCCTTTTTACTTTCTCTACTACGTATAGTAAGTAGGGGAAGTATTGCATTCTATCCAAGAATTCAATACCGAGATTTCACCGGAAATATATGTTTTAAGACCCCCTGAATCCAAAAAAAAAGCATTTTTGAAAACATGTCCGTGTGTGTCTGTGAACAGCATAACTCAGAAAAGAACAGTCGGATAAACACCAAACTTGGTATTTAGGTTCAGTATCTTCTAGAGATGCGACACAAAGGTTATAAAGAAAATCCCCCACCGCATATTACCCTTTAAATGGAACATTTTTCGAAAATTTTAATTTTCTCAAAATAGGCTCAAACGATTTTGATTAAAATATCATATGTTTAAGATATTTTCATGACAAATGAAATGTATATCTCGAATTTTCTGGGAATGTCTCCAAAAGTATTCTTCATTGTGAACGACTTTTGCATAACTGGAAAACCATAAGAGATAGACAAAATTTTACTACACAAGAAGTGTAGATCGCGTTAAAATACACAATTTATGTCATATATGTTTTTGTTGAGTGAACCATTTTCGAGATATCCCTTGTTATTCCCTTAAATTTTCCAATAATTTTTCTCAAATGGGAATTCGTTATTCATTTTTTGTCCTGGTAATGCAAAGAGAATCGAATACTCCACATAGCAACCAGCTTCTAAAATATTTGACTATCGTTTAAAGGCTACCAATTCCCCTTGCACCTACAAGAAAATTAGCAATAAGATTTACATCTCGATTAACATGAAGCATATGGAGAATAAGCGTTTGTAAAAATAGTTTGTACAAGAGTAGAAAAAGTCAAGTGAGTGTAACACATAAGATATTTTAAAGAAATTATACACACTGAAGACAACAGCTCTAACCTTGCTGCTATATCCACTGGTACTGTTGGGCTTACTAAGCCATAACCTTACTAATAAGCACAGCGCCAGAGAGGTACGCTCTGAAACGTCCCTTCGTTTCCTATCTCAAATTACTTGTTAAAACAACCCCACATTCTCTGAAAGTATTTCGGCGTGGTTTACTAACATCCTGTATACATACACCTTTAGGAAACTATTGGTTCTTATATGTTCTTGTGTAACATTTCCAGTTTATATTCGCTTTTATTTGACTGAATTAATTTGTGTATGACACCCAGTGTTCATATACTCAAATGAAAGGATAGTCTACTTGACTTGAGTGTTTTCTGAATACATTTTGGAGGCATTCCTACCTCGTAGTGGGCTTTGCTCCGAAGTTTTCTGGATTAGGCTCCTCCATCACTGATGTGAGTAGGCAAAAGTAGAGGAAGGATAAGTAAATTTATATCAACAGTTACAAATTCAAATTAACTGCTTGTGTTTAAAAATTAACAACAGCAGCAATACCCTTTCACAAGATATCCTATTCCTTGTTCAACTCAATTGTAAGTTGGAAGGTGTATTGACAATAAATTAGTAAAAATTTGAAAAATTATATCAATAGGTGCCCCATACTAGAGATTAAATGCCTGCAGTAATAGATGTTCTTGATGATGGCTTGCTTAGAATAAAGTGACTGCAATATTAAACGCTGTATTTCATTACTAGGGGACAAATTTACCCCCTTCTGGCGTTCAGTAGCTCTGTAAGAAAAATTAGGCGTTCTAGTGGTAAAGTCAAGGAATTTAATACAGGAACTTTGTTACATCAGCATAACATGAAAGTGATTTCCGATATTTATTTTCAGTCTTTTAAGTTAAGTTTTGTAATGGTTGCTTACAATGCTGCATGAAGGCAGTATTAATATATAGTTTTTTAATTTTCTTTCTCCAAAATTGTCTCTCCAATTGTTGATAGCTTACTTCGGCGCTTAATGCTATGACGCTTTTTATATATCACAGATTTTCACACCAGAGTGAAATCCAAAACTTTAATAAGCGTCAGTTTTAATTAAACTCGATTACTGTAGTCAAATTCAGATATGTACGACTGTCATTGAACCATATGTTATTTATAACCTCTAATTTATATTCGTAAGTTCCTCAAAATTTTACGCTATGAATTATTTACAGCGATGGCGTCCAATACAGGACTCGCAGTTAGATCGTGCGTCGCGATTACATCCCCGTAATCGTTGCTATCACCAGTGTCTTTCCTTCCCTTGCGCGCGACCAAGCAGCTTGCTTGAACACACACTGCTGAGGTCAGTCTATCGATTGCTTTTAAAAAAAATAAACCCAAAACTAAAATTGATTAAATTATGGGGTATTAATATTCATAAAATTAAAGATAAAAATAAATAAAACCCTGGACATACATAATATAATAAATAATTTGAAAAAAGGATTTACACACACAGAGTGAACAGTGGGTGTGCTACGAATAATGGCATTGTCAACTCCTTCAACATCAAAGAAGAGGAAGCTCCAAACATAATGAAAATACCTGTTTCTTGTTCTGAATATAACGAAAACTTTAAGTGTCTGATGTATTCGAAAATTATACATGGCATACCACGAAGTAATATACAGCGGCACTATTGCACATGTCATGTTGAATATGCAGAACTGAAAGGTATTATTATTATTATTATTATTATTATTATTATTATATGCCACATTTATCGTCATTACAACAGTAGGCCTATTATTGTAATTATTACTATAGAACTGCAGATTACTTGCATGGCGTTTATTGGTTCATGATTTCAGGATTGGAACGAGCCAAGAAACTAACCGACCTAAAGGAGAAGCACACTGTTCCTGCTACTAAATAACCAAATATGACAGAAAATCAACTACTCGCTACTTACGTTGTGGCGTGGAACATAGTTAATCTCCTTAAGTCTTTTCAAAAGGGGGAGTTTCTTAAATCACGTATGATGCACGGGTAAACATTGTGTGCCCCAGCAACTAATTAATTTTAAAAACAAGTTGCACCTTTCACGACAAAGTATCTCCCGAAGATTTGAGTTGTTGTCCACGATACAAGTAGACAAGTAAATGTGAAAATCCGTAAATTTGTGTACTTCTCTCTAGCTCTTGATGAAAGCGCAGATTTGATTAACACAGCTCAGTTGGCAATATTTGTAAGAGGAGTTGATGAAGTATTAAATGTCAAAGAGTATATGCTAGAATTATTTCCTCTGGAAGACACTACTAAAGTAGAAGACATATTCAATGCTTTGTATGTGTGTAAATAAACACAATTTAGAGTGGTCCAAGATAGCGTCAATTGCAACGGATGGAGCTCGCTCGATGATTGGAGATAAGAAAGGGTTATTTGGCAGGCTCAAAGCTTTTCTTAAAGAAAAGGGTGTAGTAAATGTTTGTACCTTGCATTGCATTCTACACCAAAAAGCCCTTTCTGTATTAAATAAATATTTCTAAGTGTACAGTGCAGTACATTAGCTGTTAGCAGATACATGTCATTTGTGAAACATAACGTTGTATGTATTAATTGCAAGTGTTTCTTCGTAATTAAACACTGCTACTGTATAACTCTACAAATAATGCAGTTCTCTGAATGAGTACATTCTTTTTGAATAGTCATATAGGTCCACTCTGAACTCGTAGGACACCTCTTCCTGTCCGTGTCACACGCAAACAGTGCAGCCGTTGCGATTGCTTTGCGGGTTGCGTTTCCAGTATGACTCGGAGCTGAAGGCTGTTTTGGCCGCCCTTGATCTACAGTCTAATCCTGCTGGATGTTACTTTATACCAATTTAATGTTTTCTAAAAACATTTTGTCGTTTAGTATGCATTGAGTTAAGCATTTTTGTTTCCGAGTGATGCTTATTTTTCAAGTTATATTAGCAGTTATTCTATCAATAAGTCAATCAGAATGAGGACAGTCGTGGTAGATCTTCACAGAAGCATCATGCGGTGACGTAACATGTATTACTCGCGCAAAACTTCTGGAATCGTGACCTTGATTGCCATCCCAGCTGCCGAGCCTAGGAATGGTCTATGTTTAGCTTAATCAACGAAAGCGATATAATACCTTTGCTTACTCACAGTGCGTAACACATACAGTCTGCATAGAACATGTCTGCATCTGGTTGTAATTTTAAAGAGAGCTGCAGTATCCAAATAGTACTTATTTTATATTTGTTATATTTATAACCATGGCTCCTATGTTTCCAAAGTTAAGTGGTAAGGTGTTACATAGTCAAAGTAGGGAAATAATTGCAAATGTCATCGACTTCATGAAGCAAGAAGCAGAGATGAAGGAAGAAATTATATCTGAGTTCCACAAAAGCCTTAAGAGAGTGAAAGAAAGAGTAGTCAAAGCAACTGGTGTTTCACCAAGTTCCGTTTCCAGAGTTCTCAAAGATAAGAGAAAAAAAACATATGGATGAAAGAGTACCATTTGACACACCTGGGAAGAAACATAAGGTCCCTAAACGTATTACAGAAATAGCCGATTTCGAATGCGTCATTCGGCGCACGATTCACAATTTCTATGTGGAAGAAAAAACTGTGCTAACAATAAGCAGATTGCTCATCCAGCTGAAAGACAGCAGAAACTTTCAAGGTGGTGCTACAAATCTCAGAAAAATTATTAAAGATTTAGGGTTCAAATGGAAGAAACCGAAATCAAATAGAAGAGTTCTAACAGAAAAGCAAAATAAATAAATAAAATAAAAAAATAATAATAATAAAATAAAAAATAAAAATAAAAAGTAAATGTTGCCATGATAGCTTAGTCGGTTAGAGCAACGGCACGGAAAGCCTAAGATCCGTGGTTCAAATCCCGGCTATGGCATTGAATTCTACCTATGTTCAGTCTGATTCTACCTTTCCAAATGACTATAATTTTATATGTACTTATATCAGTGTGTACTTATATCAGCATTAATTTACAAGGTGGTGCTACAAATTTCAGAAAAATACTATAATGTATGAAGATGAGTCATACATACACTGCAGTCATACAGCATCTAAAAGTTGGAGTGACGATAGCGAATTAGGTTTGCAGGCACCTGTTGCCAAAGGGCAAATACTTATTATCGTTCGTGCTGTTGGAAAGAGTGGCTTCGTTCCAAATGCCCTTCTTTTACAAGTCGCAACAAGCAACAGGAGATTTTCATTAAGAAAAGAATACAGAAAATTACATGAAGTGAATCAACGCCATGTTGATACCTAATATGCCTGCTGGGTCTGTTCTGGTCATCGACAATGCTTCACAATGCGTCAACACTCAAATTCACAAACCACCTACCTCAACTTCCTTGAAAGAAGAAATGAGAGCTTGGTTACTTAGACATAATAAAGCTTTAGATGAAAGCATGAGTAAAACAAAGCTATATAACTTAATTAAAGCCAACAAACAGCTTCAGAAGTCATACATACTTGACCAGATAGTAATACAACATCGCCATAATGTACTTAGACTGTCATCGTATCGCCCAGATCTAAACCCAATCGAATTAATCTGGGCTGATATCAAAAAATGGGTGGCATCCAGAAATATCACTTTTAAATTAAAATATGTGGAGCAGTTATAACGCCAGCAATTTGCTGAAATTGGAAGGCCAGAATGGGAAAATGTATGGCGACATGCTGAATAAATTAAGAATCATTATTCCGAAAAATACGGAATTGCAGAAAATCAAATAGAAATAATTTTCATCCAGGATAAGGTGTAGAAAGTAGTGACAGCCGTGATGACGGCAATAATGTGAGTGTTTCCGCAGAAGAGGAAGGGTTGTTAGATGTGGAAGAATTGGAGGCAATGATTATATTAAGCGCTTTTTACAGCGTGGATTTCAATATACTGTATATAACTAAGTTTATCAGCGCAACACAGTGCATAACCGTAGTGGATATTTGACGATGACTGTCCCACGCACTCCTGCAGCATGCAGTCGACCGGTCACCACCTGATCTGGTAAGCAACTCGCATCATAGCTCTCATTAAGATTTTCACGTGTCTAGAACTGTTGCGCCGATTATACCTAGCTATCAATTGGCACACCGGTAAGAAATAGGGAAGAGGTAACCCGCTCTCGTCCAGCGTAGAAACAGAAACGCTATCGAAAAATAACCAGAATCTTCTGGAAGTTTCCTTTCTCCCCGTTTTTCGAACGTTGTGAAACCTTCTGGAAATTTCCAATGACTATGTATGCGAGCTATCAATTTGCAGTCCAGTAAGAAATAGGGAAGAGGTAACCCGCTCTCGTCCAGCGTAGAAACAGAAACGCTATTGAAAAATAACCAGTATATTCTGGAAGCTTCCTCTCTTCCCGTTTCTCGAACTCTGTGGAAATTTCCAACCACTATACGAGCGCACTCGCGAACCATTAGTAGAATAAGTTAGTTTTTAAGTGCGTTTCTGGTGCAGAAAAGAGTGTCATTCTCCGAGCGGGTTGTGACAACTGCCGTGACGTGCGATGAGTGCTGCTACTGTAATAAATTAGAGATGTCTTGTGTTCGACTCCCCAGTTAGTGAAGTGACAGGGAAAGTTGAAATAGTTCACATTAATGAAGTAACGGTGAGAACAAAGTGAAGTCACAGTAAGAGTTGAACTGGAACAAAACAGTGAAGTGACAGTAAGAATGCAATGAAGTGACTGTTAAAAAAACTCCACAAAGTCAGAATATTTTATATGCTAAAACAAAATGGGTTATAAGTGGAATAACTGAACAGTAATAAAAAACAATCCATGAGGTAACTGTTCTACACTGGTTTGAATTACATTAAATGACTGAGGTTTTTATATAAATTGTGTTTTAATAATTTACTATGAGTATGTCCTTCTGGTAATCTTTTTCTTTCTTTCTTTTTGTTTTCGTTTTGTTTGTCTTTGTTTAGTTAATATATGTTATCAACGTTTAGGAAGACGGATATTATCAATTCATAAAGATGAATTGAAACTAATACCAAGAATAGAACTATCAAGATTTTTTATTTCATTTTGTAATACAGCAGTTCACCCTATATTCCTTTTTAGAGTGAGAAGCCAGAATGCCAGCCACTTTCACCCTTAAGTGCTTGGCCTCGACACAGATTAGTATTGTGTATGTGTGTGTGAACTGTAATTTCCACTGAAGTTGATAAGTTACATGTGGCTTAAGACACATGCTCCCGGTGGTTCTGAAACATGTGTCCGCGCGCATTTCTCTTTTTGTTTCGGTAAAATTGCATTAAAAAATTTAGCAGATACCATCTTATTTTTCCAGAGGTTTACCATATTACCTATTAGGCTGTCGGCAGGAAAATTGAATTTTATTTATGGAATCTCTTTAACTTCTATTTTCCTTAGTATCCAATTCTATATTGGCCGTGGAAGATCGGAAATTTTGCTAAGAGGCCTCTTTATCAAGCTTGAGGTTATTTCTAGTGCCGTAAATCTACGAAAAGGGACCACCGGCTTTACTTCCCTTCCGAAGGAAACCATGCCCAGAATTTTTACGCCCAAAAGATTCCATCGCCCTCCGCCTTGCTGATTTAGTAATTTTTCACTTATTAACTCATGCTTTATTGAAGGCATTTTTATTATTAAGGATCCAATATTCATATAATTAAAGACAAAAATAAAGAAAATACTGGAAATACATAATATAATAAATAATTTGAAACTAAATGATTTACATGCTCCTTACAAAATAATTTAGGGGTTTCAACCCGCGACCTCGGGAACTGGAGGCTATCATGGTACCACTAGATGCTATCTGCAGGTATTGTATTTAAAAAGTTATCTATATATCAGAAACATCAAAACTGGGTATTCTTTATTAAGCATATTTATGCCAATGCTCGTAGCAACGTTGGTTTTAATTTTATTTTTCGAGTGATAAAATATAAGCAATAGTTTATATAAAAATATAGTTGTTTCACGAATTCTCAACTTTAATATTTCATTTTATTACATTTAATATCTCATAAAGGTTGTATAAATAGTTATGCCTCATAGGAATGCTTTGGAGACTTCCAAAACTATTCGTCCTTTACATGTTTTTGTTTTAGATACTTTCTTACGATATTAAATATCGCACTGCAACCTTACTGAAAAATTAAATACCACCAGCAAAAGTTAATATAATTCACGTAATGCAATAATTGGTGCAATTATTGTAACTGCTGTAATTGGTGTAATGTTATGATTGGTGTAACATCAACTTTCAAAACTCGTGTATATTTTACTGTGAAGGATTCAGCAGAATTTTCTCAAGCATGTGCAAGAAAAACTTACGGCTTCCAAATTTCTCCTCTTTAAAACGGTTTTTTCTGCAAATGTTGAAGCTAAGGATAAAGCTCCTATATACCATTTTAAGTATATTTGGTTAATATATATAAAATGACCATCACGACGTCCTCCAAATGGCATTTACTTTCCCCCATAATATCAAGCAACTTTATTAAAGACATTTCCTTCTACAATACTTAGTTTTGGAGATATTGTACAGTCTCAACTTAAATGGTCCACCTGTGTACATATAAAACCCTTCCACTGTAACGGTGGCGAGTGGTGTCAATTGTAGCGATGTACCGCTGCAGTTTGGGATGCAGGGTCGCAGTTCCCTGCTTCTCTTCTAGATGTTGCTGTTGTTGTAGTTGTTGCTGCTGCTATTGCCTATATTTCCCTAGCTTCTATTATGAGAAGTAATGGAGCTGCATAAAGTTAAGTGCTACTACTTCTCTGGATTTATTCCAGAAAAATAAGCAGTAATAATAAAGCGTCTAGTCAATTACAGATTATACTTTTCAAGACAACTTTACAATTCCCCAATTACATATTATGTATCATTAACTCCCACCCAGACTCAGCGAAGTGGACCTCTTGAAGATCAGAATTAGAAGAAGGTTTCTCGGAATCACCCACCTTTTATATTCTGCCAGACACATGCTAACTTTCCCAATGTAATACATAACCTTTTTCCCCATTGGTAAGTGTCTTTTGCGTCTTATAAAAACAAAATCATTGGTATATTTTTCTCTGACAAAAGTTGTTTACTTTATGAGTGCCGGTTATCTCTGTTTCCTTCTAATGTTGCCTGTGTACACTTCGGTCATTTATTTAGCCTACTCCCTGTGTAGTCCGAATGCTAATTAACTTTCTGTGTTAGTGAGCTTCCTCGACAAATTTTATGCTTTATTGTTTCAGTGCTGCGTGCATTCACAACAATCTTATATTAATTATTTACGTACTTATTGGCTATTAATATCATTTTTCTCATTTACTATTCCTTCTTAATTAGTCTCCTTTATTCTAATCTTATTTCCTACTTTGACATGTTTCTTTCTACAGCTATTCTTATTTTATCTAACGTTTTACATTTATATATAAATTCTTTATATTTAGCCATTACACACAATGGTGCTATGGAACATTATAACCTTTCATTATAGTATTTTGCTGTTTTGATGTAGGGTTTTATTAAGTTTGTGGAAATGACGCGGTTACCACACAAGAACCCAAGTGTTGATCATAATGGTGTATTGAGTGCACTCCAGTCTGTTGAAAATACCCAGCTGAGAGTTCGTATTCAAGCCACTAGCTATACAGACTTTCAGCATTTCAGGAAATGATAGTGAGCTACGGAAAGGTAAAGGTACATATCACGGAGGGGGCCTCGTAACCGGGGCAGAGTATCGCACGCAGGCAGTCGGCCCATTGTGCTTCCAACGTGACCCCTGGGAGGGAGGGATGAGAGGAGAGATCCTAAGGGCGACCAGATTCGATTGTCGACGGGGGAAAGCATGGACGGAGTACCTAACGTTTCCACATAGAACGCATGTGATGCCGCACGGTCCCTGCACACAAGCCACCAAACTCCACGGTCTCCGAGAGAGGAGTCCCACCATGAGAAGAGGCTTGAGCGGTACCGCAGCGATGTAATGGAAGAAACCTTTACAGAGGACAAGCCACCGCCCAGACGCAACTCGCCGAACACCGTCGCCTGGTCCTACAACCCTAAAACAGATGAAAAGGAAGATGATGGGTACAGGAAATGAGAGGAAGGGGAGTCGCGCTAGAAGATGAACCACCCCAGCATTCGTCTGGCGACCCGGGGAAACCAAGAAAAACCATGGGTTGGAGTGGACGGTAGCTGGTGATCGATCCTGGGACCTCCTGAATGCGGACCACAGACGTAACCGCCTGAGCCATCCCGCTTCGTATACGGAGACTCACTTTTTGAAGTATCATTCACCGGGTTTTATCCCTTTGGACGCAAATGAGTACGTTTCAACAAATTTTATATCATACTTTTTCTACCTTCGGAGTTAAATGTCGGTTTCTAGGTTACCAAAAAAGGGAGAGAAATATCATATTTTCTCCCTAGGGAAATAATGTAATGCTTCTCTCCTTAAAGAAGAGAAATATTAACTTTACATCTAGATACTTTACAGCGACCTAACCTTAATGAATAATATACTAATTACCTTAATTAACAAATACACTCGAGAATATTCTGCCCATATCGTAGAAGACTTTTACTTCTTCCGTATTTCCGCGAAATAAACCAACAAGACATTTTCTGAATACATTTGTACATTCTTCAGTAAACACAATTTTTTAAAACGAGCGTACGCTACTTCGTATAATCTTCTGGAGTTTTTCGGTAAGGTAGCATCCATTTGCTACCTTACTAAGCACACATTAGATGTTTTAGTTCTTCAAAGTTATCCAATGCAATCGATATAAACAACGTTGCTACGCATATCATTTCGATTATTCCAAATGCCCTTATCTCTTGTCGTAGTTTCAAATTACCTAAATGAAATAGTTACAACTAAATTCATTAAAATTAAATAAAATGCGGCAATCTAGCTCTACTCGTGGAAAAGATAGTATTTATATACTCTACGGATGGAAACAGAATTTCCCCTCAGTACACTCGAGCGATACCAATTATGTATCTCGTGGAAAATCATCTGTTTCTCTCCCTTAATGTGTAATATACTATTTCACAAACAGGCATTTTCTTTAAATTTCGTTGAATGCCTATTGAAGCTGAAATAAATGAGGAAATTTCGAATTTAACATCACTGAACTACAAAACAATCAATATGTGTACTACAGTAGATTTTTCGCAATAGTGTTCATATTGAAACAACTAGCACTATGTTTCTCTCACAAGAATGTGTATGTAAGGAATGTGTTGACATCAACAATTCTATCGCTATCTGAGAAAGATTACGGCTCCACCTTCAACATATCAAGAAGAATTATGGCCTCTTAGAAAACATACACTCTTCTGCTAGTAATGCTAAATGGCCAGTTGCTTTTGTTTGTCTTCATCACAGATTTTAAAACGATAGCAACTATTTCTCGGGCTTGACCTTGTAGGGTTCTTCTTTTCTTACTGGGCATTGTAAATAACTTTATAAATCACTAGAAAGTACACTGCTCCAAATGAAACACTCTGGGATATTAACGTTGCGCAACGCTATGTTTTTAATGTAGATAGTAGATCTATTTGTGACATCGCTGTGAACTGCCAGAAGGTACTATCCCCCCTCACTCTTACGGAGAGCAGAACTCCCCGCAAACGTTTTTTTTTTTTTTTTTTTTTTTTTTTTGTCAGAGGCCTACAGTACTTAACCTGGATGGAGATTGATAAATACAAATGTAACATCTGAAAGAAGACAGAAAAGGCACATGATGTTGCAACTCATGTGTAATCCAGGAAGTAACGGCTATTTTAGCATTCTCGCTGCGCAGATAGCTATCGGAATTCTACTAAAGGTTCAATGATTTGCTCGACTTCTTTTCTCAGTGTTGTAAGAGTGGCAGTGGAAATAATGTACAACGATCTACGAGATAGTCACAGAGCTGCTACGAAAATCTCCACGGATGGCTCAGCAACACTCAGTATCCCACTTCCACCATGCTTTACACATTACCGCAATAATTTTCCATTTTCTCGGTGAAACCATTGCAGTTAAGAAAGCACTGCTGTACATCATTTAAAACGTCATTCAAACAAATTATGCAATTTACACTGATTCACTACGTATAATTCTTGCTACCCAGAATCTAGGTCCTAAGCAGCCTTTAAAACGTGATGTAATTTGCTTATACTGTACCATTCAGCACCCTGGGAAACAAATAATCTCCGCTTGTGTACCCTCACTTGGAGATATTGGGGGAAATGAAAAAGCTGCATAGGAAGCAACTCGACACCCCATCAGTGGCTATGGAATAACTTCGTCACACCAGGATGTCATTAGCTACACCAAGCAACTGCTTATTGAAACATGGAAGATTATATGGTCAACAACTACCAGCAAACTGCTAGATGCCCGTGCTGGATCCACCAATTTCTTTGAGCCTCTTAGAACAACCGAACGTCGAGAATAAACAGTAATTATTTACCTCAGAGTCGTTCACTGCAAATTAACATACCCTTCCAAGTTTAATAAAGAACCACACCAAAATGTGAGACCTGTAATGCAAAGCTTACTGTACAACACATCCCGCTGCAATGTCCAAAATATATCAGATGGAGACTTCAGACTGGCTTCAGTGACTTACCAAGTGCCCTAAACAACCACCAAACAGTGAAACAGATTTTGGCGTTTATCAGAAAATGTAAACCATTTGAATTATTTTAGACTATAGACGTTGCCATTTTATTAGTTGCTATCGTGTTCCCTATCATGTAAAGTTAAAAGGTATGGCCGACCATCTCGACGACCTGGCATGTGGGTCTCCTCTGAAGCTCATCCACCTGGAGATCCCTACACACATCATACATTTATTATACACATATCTAAAACACCTCACTTTTGCAGTTTCAGTTGCGGGAAACAAATCAACACTAAGGCCAAATAGAGGCGGAGTCCCCGAAGGCTTTGTGCCTTACCTCAGCGTTTATGTAGCCGATCTTCCTACAGAGCATCACATCAACGTAGCAAAATATGCTGACGACGTGCTCCTGTATTGCACAGATGAAAACCAGAACCTACAACCCCCTTCAGAGACACCTCCACCTCTCCAAGAGTGGTGAAGGCGTTGGCGATTATCCATAAATCTGGCAAAAAGTCCAGGCTTTCTTTTCACCAAGCGCCGCTTTCCCGCAAATTTCCCCACATTCACCTATCTCAAGAGAAGGATATAATGGACGAATATGCCATTATCTACTTGGAAATTCAGCTAGATAAAGACTTAACTTTCGGGGACCTCGCGAATCGGGCCTCTGGGGCTTAGGCCCTATTGTACACCATTCTGAGGTCGGGGATGCCCGTTCCGCTTAAGTTACGCCTTTTTCGAGCGCTCATAATCCACGTCCTACTTTACGCCTGCGAGATCTTGGGCATGGCTACAGACTCCAGTATGCTGCTTCCGCAATGGGTACCGGGCTGTCTATTCTATATACTGCTTGTTTCCTGTGAGACTATTTCACAAAGCCTCATCTCTTCCTTACATGGAGGATGAAATCAGGCGCCGGGCCGCAAAATTTTAGAATCACTTGCCACAACACAGCAGCGCCCTCGTTCGGTATCTAGGGAATTATAATCCAAGAACACGCCTCTTGAGGCGTCCCAGGTTTCCCCGCATGGCATGCTGACACATCCAGTAACCAGGAGCACCTCCATTAGCAGCTAAAGCTGAGTTCCTATATAATCCCTCAAAGAGTTGCTTCGATGATCAAAATTAAAACCCCTGAAAACTATTTTGGAAAAACTAATTATACCAGCGATGCACAAGGGGCGTTGCAGCATGACCGGCAACCGCTGAGGAGTAAAACTTGCCACTTCCTTTCACTCCCCTACATAAAGTTCATCAGACATCCTGCAAATTCCATATTCTGTCACTATGTGGTATACCCCTATTTAGGATGGGTAAACATTTAACACACCTTCGGGTTGCCCTCAGCCTACCATCATGTCGTCGTCGTTTACCAGCTATATAAAATTATACAAAATTCCTTTCGAACGAAGTGCACCTCACAGGCTACTCCCAAAAAATTCAAGATATACATTTTATTCATCATTTTAATGTGGAATTTTTAACAAAATCGTTAGAACTACTTCATAGAAAGTCAACAGTTTCGAAAAATGTTCTATGTAATGGGTACTTGGGGTGGGGATTTTCTTGAAAATTCGTGTCGCATATTTGGAAGTTATTGAACCTAAACACCAAATTTGGTATTTATCCGACTTTTCGTCTTTGAGTTATGGTGTTTGTTTTCACACACACATGGACCTTTATCCAAAAAATGCTTTTTCTTATTCTGGTGGGCTCAAAAGATATATTTACATTAAAATCTCGGTATAGAATTTTTGGGTGGAATGAATTACCTTCTCTACAAACCATGTACGTGGCAGAAGAAGTAAAAAAAAAGTTGTTATTATACATTCTGTAATTGTTGAAATGAACTGCGTGATACAAAGCCCAGTAAACTGTGGGGTGAGAGGTGTTATTTGATTTTTAAAGCTTGCAAGTTGAAACCTACAGAAATTTACTGTCGACTAATGCACGTATATGGTGTTACAACATTGGAAAAAAGATACGTGTGAAATATTCAACAATGGAACAACAAAATATGTGCATAACGAAACTCGATCCGGATCTCCATCACTATCACAGATTAATTGAAGAATCCAGTGAACAACAAAGTCATGCAAGACAGAAAAGCAATCCGAAAAACCTGGTGAAATTGTGTTCGAACATCTTGACTTTATGGATACTGAAGGCAGCAGACTCAACACGGGAATTGTGAAGCTTATGGGCACCGAGCGGGATGAATCAGGTGGTAACCTCTTTTGCCCGCATTCGGGAGGCCGTGGGTTTGATTCCTTTGGTAGATCCTCCTGACATGGTTTTTTCGGGGATTTCCTCGGGTCGCTATGTCCCCCGAATTTCCTCTCTCTCCATTTTACCTCCATTCTCATTTAACCTCACCTTTCATATTCTTGGTCTGTTTCAGAGTTGAAAGTGTCGCGGGAGCCACAGAGGTTACCGCTGAGTCATCCCGATCAGTGCCCATAAGCTTTAGAATTCCCGTGTTGAGTCCGCTGGCTTCAGTCATTAAGTCAAGATGTTCGAACACAATTTCACCAAGTTGTTCAGATTGCTCTTCTGTCTAGGTACATTTTGACGTTGGGAATGGCGATTAAACTTTCCAATTTTTTGATTTTCACGTCATATAATAGCCCAGAATTTCTATGTTTCAAAAATGTATAGTTTGCATGCCAATTCTGACCAGAAGTGAGTTTAATTTAACAATTAGTACTATCCTGCACTGTTACTCTGAGAAAAAGTGGGCCTGGCATTAGCTGTAAATGGCATTTGCAAGGGTTTTATCAATTTGGGGCTTTAAATTTTGCGTCAGTATGTGACTGCATTTATTCTCATACTTTCTAAGAATGTTAGTACATAGTTTTAACACCAGGCTGCAAAGTTAACTATTATTTCCTCTAGGTATGTTTATGTTTTGGGTGTGTTAATTTTCTGGTGTTATTTTTGTGATATTAATGGACTCAAAACAACGAAGTGGGAGAAAGAGACAGTCAGATTTTCATTGAAATCAGCACCAAACCAAAAGGTGAAACTCTCCAGTGAATGTGATAATGCTGATAAAACAGACAATAGAAGTGCTTCACATTCTAAAATTTCGAGTGAAAATATTGTGTATGAAGGTGGTAGTAATAGTGAATATGACTACTATGGCATATATTTTGACTCCGATTGTTTGCAAAATATGATATCAATTATGGCTTGCCCTGATTGTAATACTACTGCATCTGTTAAAATTATAAACACTGAGGAGGTTAGGTTTGGCTGGGCATTGAACCTTGCACTTTCTTGTAGTGTTTGTGGTTTTTTATCACAAGGATTGACCACTGGCAAAAAGCAGGTTAAAGCCCAAGAAGTCTTATATATGGAATGAGGCAAATTGGATGTGGTTTTAGTGAAACCAAAAAGCTGTCATGCATTTTGGATTTACCGTCTCCACCATTTGCTGCTGCTTTCACTGATCATGTAAAAGTTATAAGTGAAATTACTACGAAGGTAGGAGAAGAAAACATGAACGCTGCTGCTCTAGAGGTAGCTGTAAAGTATGGCAGTGAATGTAGATGGCACCTACACCTGGCAAAAACGTAGCTATACATCCCTATCAGGTGTGGTAGCTGCTACATCTGTTGATTCAGGTAAGGTCCTTGGTGTTGAAATAATGTCAAAAAACTGCATTGCTTGTAAAATGCATGCTAGAAATGAAAAAACCTCTCAGGCCTATCTGTCATGGAAGGCAGACTATGCAGCAGTTCGTGCTTTGAACTATACTGGTTCATCTCCCAATATGGAACCAGTAGGTACAACACAATTTTTTTCAACGTTCCATACAAGCACGTGACCTTCATAATGTAAGGTTTCTTGGTAATTGGGATACTAAAGCTATAAAGCTCTAATGGAATGCAAACCATACAATGGAAAATCCATTACAAAACTTGAATGCACAGGCCATTATCAAAAAAACATTAGGAGCAGCTTTTCGAAAACTTGCCTTAGAAAAGAAACTGGGTGGGAAAGGAAAGTTGATAGGTAAAATGATATATAAGATGCAAAATTATTTTGGAATAGCCCTGAGAGAGAACACTTCCAGCAGTGAATCGATGTATAAGGCAATCTGGACTACATTGTATCATTTATCTGCAAATGAGAATCCACCTTTTCATGCAAGATGTCCTGAAGGTAAGAAAAGTCGGTGCTCATTTCAACGAGCTAAGGCCAATGATAAACTTCCTGGCCTTCCATTAGAAATATTCAAGGCTGTGAAACCTGTATATGAGAGACTGACTAGCAAAGAAATGCTTTCGAAATGCCTACATGGGAAGACTCAGAATAACAATGAGTGTTGCAATGGCACAATATGGAAAAGATGACCAAAAGACACATGTGGGGTTTGCTACCTGAAACTAGGTGTTATGGATGCAGTGTGTCGCTTCAACTGTCATAATAAAGTGGTGCTGGAAATCCTCAAGCAATTGGGAATAAATCCAGGAAAATACACATCAGGTATTAACAACGCTGATAGGCAATGACTGCGCAACAGTCTTCTGCACTCCACTCCTGAACAAAAACAGAGAGAAGGTATCTTCGAGGGAGAAAGAAACTCAGTGAGGATCAGAAATTGCAGATTGAGGATCCTGCATACCTACCAGGAGAATTTTATCTTAAAACAACAGGTTAGATAGGCATAATGCATTGTAGAAATTTCTTTTCACTATTTCTCCAAATTAAAATTCTCAACATTTTTACCCGTTTTAATCGCCAAGTAGTGCTCTTAAAATTAAGCTACAGTCCTCATTCATAAATTATTTTGAAGCATATTAGGCAGGCAATGATGTGAACTAACTACTGTGGTCTTAATATAAATTACGAAAACGCTGTAGTTATTCAAAGCAAAATTCAATTGGTAAGAAAAGGAATTTTAAATTAATAATTCATAACCTTTTAAACAGTCACTATATTTGACATATTTGAGGTTCACATCATTTTACATGTTTAGAGAAACAAATTGCTGTATTACGGTCTAAAATATCTATATTTTTATAGAACCTACAATGTTTTAAAAAATATATGAACTTTTGAATTTTGAATTCTTTTATGGTTACCAGAGGAGAAAAAACAGTCAAATAGCGCATATCTAACGCGTACCACACACCGCCAAACTACCCAGTTAAGCACCGAGCGGTATGGCTCAGGCAGTTAGGTCTGTGGCCCGCATTTGGGAGGGTCACAGATTCCTGGTGACCACCCACTATGGCCCATTAGTTTTTCGTGGTTTCCCCAGATCGCCATGCGAATGCTGGGGTATTTATCTTCTACCACAACTCCCTGTACCTTCATCTTCCTTAGGCTACGGTGTTCGGCTGGGTGGTGGCTTGAACTCTGTAAATTTTATTTCCCTGGAGTTGCTGCGTACCGCTCAGCTAGGTCTCTCCTCAGAATGGGGCTCCGCTCCGGGGGACTCTGTATGTTGTGGCTTGTGGGCAGGGACTGTGCGGCCTTCTATCTGGAAACGTTAGGCCATGCTTGCGCCCGTCGGCATCCGGATCTGAGCATCCTTCGAGTCTTTCCCTTCATCCTTCTCTCCCAAGGGTTACGTTGGAAGCACAAGGGGCCGATTGGTCTGCGTGCGGTGCTCTGCCCCCGCTCTGGAGTCCCTCCGTGATACGTACTTTACCCAGTCAAGCACCGTAACCCTAAAGGTGATATGGAATGAAATTATGGGGAATAAGGGTCAGGAAAACTTCATGGTACTATAAAAAGCGTGGTGACAAGGGAAAACCACCATCTGCTCGGTGCGTCTTAGATTATTATTAAATACCTATATATAGAAAATAAACTTTCATTTTGAAATACAGTCATTTTTTTCCGGAGAATTCTATTTCGTTTTCTCAAAATATAATTCTACCAGTGTTTACTGCAGGATATGAAATACAAAACAAAAGCTTGTCAGTAACGTAACACCAGCGCCGTCTGTTAACTGGATTGTAACGTCTGCACCTCGAAAAGCTCGCACCTAAATCAAGTTGGTCTGTGGAGGTCCGGAACCTCATAAATTGTTAAGGCGTCTGACTCCAGCAGCGAAAAATACGGGCTATGAGTAGCGACGATGAAAAATAGACGGTATATAAAACAGGATTTCAAGAACAAGGATTAACGATCCTTCCTTGTCCAGAAACAAAAAGCGATCGTGTTGCCATAAGAGAAATGAACACTCCTAATGGAGCACTTCTTTTCTGCTCTTTTTGCTATAAACTACTGGTTTAGAAGATATATTATCTATTTGTGGTTCATTCTGGTTAAACAGCTGGAAAAACATGTGGCCGCAGTGCATGTTTCCATCTTGTCACTCTGTCAACAGATTCCTGCTGGCTTGTACTGGAGTTTCAGAAAAATAGAACTTTGGCAATTTATCCCAACAACTTTCACTTATGGAAACCAGCTTTTCTGGGACATGCCTTAAGCCTAGAAAACGTAAATATTTCTGGAGGTAGATCAAAGTAAGCATTTCATTCTAATATCAGGCTATATGGAGAGTCCTTCTTGTGTGGATATGTATGCATCATGCATGTTAATATGGTAGCTTATCATTTTATCTCTTCAAAATTTCTTGAAGCAGCAAACTAGGATATTGTCTGAATACTATGAATTACTATTGTGTATCTGGTTATCAGATCTAAAACTCAAGTCTGCCTTAAATTATACAGTGCATTTCTTTCACACTATGGCTAACGCACGGCAGCTTGCGCGCCGGCTTCTACACCTCGGACTCCTGCTACAATAGTTATCTATAATGCAAGGGCAACAGTGAAAATCGTTAGAAAATGATTTAAATGATTTTATTACTTTCTCTACTACGTATAGTAAGTAGGGGAAATATTGTATTCCACCCAAAAATTCAATACGGAGATTTCACCGGAAATATATGTTTTGAGACCCCCTGAATCCAAAAAAAAGCATTTTTGGAAACATGTGTGTGTGTCTGTGAACAGCATAACTCAGAAACGAACAGTCGCCTAAACACCAAACTTAGAATTTAGGTTCAGTATCTTCCAGAGATGAGACACGAAGGTTTTCAAAAAACTCCCCCCACCCAAGATTACCCTTTACATGGAACATTTTCGAAAATTTTAATTTTCTCAAAAATGGCTCTAGAGATAGACAAAATTTTACTACACAAAAAATGTAGATCGCGTTAAAATACACAATTTATGTCATTACATTTTTGTTTTTGAGTGAACCATTTTCGAGATATTGCTTGTTATTCCCTTAAATTTTCAATACTTATTTTCTCAAATGGGAATTCGTTATTCAATTTTTTGTCTTGGATATGCAAGGAGTATTAATCTGTGGCAAAGAGAATAGTCCTGCACCTAGCATCCAGCTAATAAGATATATGTCTATGCTTAAAGACTACTGTATTTCTATATTGCCCTTGCAAATACAAAACAAGGGGAACATAGTAAGCCTTAAGCGATAGTCAAATATTTTTAGAACTGGTCGCTATGTGTAAAATGTAATTCTCTTTGCATGTAAAAGGATCGTTTCTGCAAAGTTTATCTCGATTAATATGAAATAGATGGAGAATAAGCGTTTGTAAAAATAGTTTGTACAAGAATAGAGAAAGTCATGTGAGTGTAACACATCAGATTTTTTTAAAAATTACTTTCCCTTACCATCAATATATTTTAACATTCGATGAAACCAGCCCTTAAAGCAATAATGCCACTCTTCCTTAGATACTTCAGAAACCAGGTTTTCATAATGTTTCACCAATTCATCTGATGACGAAGAAGTGATTTCAAGCATTTTATCTTTAATTTTTGGAAACAAAAGGAATCACAAGGTCAGGGCTGTATGGTGGTGGTCCAGCTTTAGAGCATCCTGATACTCGTCGGCTGTTAATATTACTGTAGGCGACGATGCGTGCTCATAATGTAACATCATTTTTCCTTTAGGGCGTTTTTCACGATATTTTCAAAACTTTGCGGTAAACAAACATTTGTGTAACAATCAGCAGTATAAATGAACGATTTGTTGTCTACTTTGAGCTTACATGCAATTTATGCAATGTTTACAATAGAATGGAGTTGCTTATTATTTCTCTTACCCTTATATTTAACATTCTGTTGTATACAAATACGTGATAGGAAGTATAATGTATCCACTATTTACTTATTTGCCTTGTTACCCCTTTTCCGTATCTTCTGCAATTTGCTTCACGTCTCTTTTACCTACATTAACTAATGTTTCCTAAGTATTTTCCGGCTTTCTCCATATACTCATTTGATCATGCATTAAAAATCTTCCTAACTTTTAGCTCTTTTGGTAAATTTTTCCATTTCTCTAGTATTACATTCTCTCTTCGTTTATCCGTGTCCTCCCATTCCAGAATATAAGGCCAATTGTCATGTAATCAATAACATTTAGTACACCTCTCCCCCTTCTTCTCCTGTTAGGCCACTTAAATTCATTGCACCTGTCTTCGATGTTTCTTTATTTTCTCCATTCCGTTTTAAAATATTTATAATCTATTAATGACCTTTTTTCTCTTGAAACTACTCATAATTTCTTGCTTTTCAATATTCTCCACTCTTGTTCTAATTTCTTTCCAGAAACCCTTACTTCTGTCGTTTCCTTTTGCCCATGTTTCCCCCATTCCTATTTCTTCCAATGTTGTCTGTATTTTGTGAATCCAAGTTTTTTCCCCCATTTTCTCCTGTACAACCAAGCGTTGCTTTAGTATCTCATTTTCCTCCAGTAGCTTTGTTCTGAACCAGCATTTGATTGCCCTTTCTACCATTTTGCCTTCAGCTCCCACCGTCCCAAGTTCTGCTTGTGCTACTCCATTCGGTGAACTTCTTGGTAATCCCAGCCTTATTTTGCAAAAATTCCTATGTATAGCATCTACATTTTTCCATCCTTTTTCCAGCCCCCATACCTCTGCTGCGTATAACATCCTTGCTTCCACCACTCTGGTATATATCCTTTCTAGCCACGGCTTTCAATCGACAGTAACAGTACGTCCATCTTCTAATGCTATAGTAACAATATGCCCGTTTTAGAAAATAAACCAGCAACCATCTTCCTACCAGCACTGCTAATTCGTTGGGCTTTTGTAGGCTTAGGTTCATTTCTAAAGACCCACAGAGACGATTAAGTTTCTTATTCAGGATCATAACAATAAATCAAAGATTCATCACAGTAACTATATTGCACGCCAAATTTGAAGTGCCCCCTTGAAATTTTCCCAGTTTTTCTGCAACAATCAATACGTTGTGGTTTTTGATCAGGCGTCAGTTCATGTGGTATCCAACGACTATAAAGTTTTCTCACGTCTGTTGATGTAAAATGTTTTGGATTTGACTCATACTAATGCTCAATGTTGCCCAAATAAATTCATAAGGTCTTCTTCAAGCATTTTTAGAACAGCGGCAATATTTTTATTAGTAACAATAGCGTTTTGGTGTCCCTCCGAAATTCATCAGTACGGATCCAAAATAGTTACAAATAGTGTTATAGTAGAACCAGTTAATAGCTTTAAATGTTTAGGAAGTGACATCTTCGTTTATAATACAAACCAAGGGATGGAAAGTAATATTAGGAAATACAACGCAATAAATGGCTGTGTCAACGAATTTGGAAATAAACAATGAGGAAATATAGAAAATTACGTCTACACAACGTGGTATCAAAGCCAGCTCTACTTAATGGAAACGAAACCTGGGTTATAAAAGAAGCAAATACAAAAAGAATAAAAACGTCAGAAATGCGGTTCTTAAGAGCATTCTTGGGGTTGAGTAAGAAGCTAGGATTTAAGAATACAGTTACAGCTTAACAAGACAATGATTAAAGAGTTTAAAACATTTCAGAAGAAATGGTACAGCCATGTTAGAAGGATGCCTCATGACCGTCTACCGTTAGAAGCATTAATTTATTTTCCTGAGGGAAGACGAGATGTGCACGGCCAAAGAAAAGATAGGTGTAATAATTCTATTGAAATCCTTTGATGTCTGAACGGGCTATAAAAGCCCAAACCCTGAATTTGGAAGAAAACAAAACATCGATCTCTTTTGATTCACTGTACCAATTATAAATTGTTGCCTTAGAGGGGATTTCTTCCCCAAATGCATTTCTAAGCCGATACTCACATTGTTTAGGCGTTAATGAAGATTTAAAATCGTAAAATATCATAGCCCGAAAATATTGACTAAACAAATTCATTTTTGGGTGAACACAAAATTTTAAATGATGATAATTAACAAACTATTAGAGCAAATCGAACAACTCAAGCAAATATTAGAAAGTAGATGTCAAATATAAACAAATTTAATGTGCAACCGCCCTAGGTTCTCATAGTTACCCTTAAAACTACAATTATAATAAACACATATCTCATCGTAGGAGATGTTGATGTTGCCTTTCTCTACCCCCATATTCCTCACATCTTCTCGGAAAATTTGCAATTACAGTTCAGTATCCTAAATTGAGAACTTCTCCCCTGAAGTTTCTTTAGTTCTTGGGATGTATGGGATTGGTAAATACCCTTCATTTTTCACGTGATTATCAGAGTTGTGTAAATTTCTCTAATTGAATTTTTCGAAATGTCTATGATAGAGTAACTAAACGCCTCACGCCTACTATTCTTCTCTGACGAAGCATGGTTCTATTTATATCGTTACGCTCCGTCGTAAAATAACAAATACTGAATTACATATAAACCCGATTTTACACAAGAGATTCCCTTGCATGACCCGAAAATTTATGTTTGGTATGGAGTAAATGCATGCATAATAGTAGGATCTGTATTTTATGAACAAACAATAAATGCAGGCATGTACAGAAATGATTTACATCATTTTTAATACCTGACCGACGATGAATTTCAGTCTCAAAGACTGTGTACAGCGCATGCAGCTGATGAGTTATTAAGTTTATTTCGGAAAAGTTTGAAGACAGGGTAGTCAGTAAATGACTACGCCCCTCAAGATCCCCTGATTTAGCTGCATGCTATTTTCATTGACGGGAATCTTGAAAAAAATTCTGATTTGTTACACTCACATGACTTTCTCTCTACTCTTTTACACACTGTTTTTACAAACGCTTATTATCCATATGCTTCATGTTAATCGAGATGTTAATCTTATTGCTAATTTTCTTGTAGATGCAAGGGCAATTGGTAGGCTTTAAGCGATAGACAAATATTTTAAGAACTGGTTGCTATGTGGAGTATTTCATTCTCTTTGTATTATCAGGACAAAAACAAAAACCTGATGTGTTACACTCACATCACTTTCTCTACTCTTATACAAACTAGTTTTACAAATTCTTATTCTCCATCTATTTCATATTAATCGAGATAAACATTTGCAGAAACGATCTTTTGACATGCAAAGAGAGTTACATTTTACACATAGCGACCAGTTTAAGAATACTTGACTATCGCTTAAGGCTTACTATGTTCCCCTTGTTTTGTAATTGCAAGGGCAATATAGAAATACAGTATCCTTTAAGCATAGACATATCTCTTAATAGCTGGTTGCTATGCAGCACCATTCTCTTTGTCACAGATTAATACTCCTTGCATATCCAAGACAAAAAAATGAATAAGGAATTCCCATTTGAGAAAATAAGTATTGACAAATTTAAGGGAATAACAAACAATATCTCGAAAATGGTTCTCTCAAAAAAATGTATTGGACATAAATGGTGTATTTTAACGCGTTCTACATTTTTGTGTAGTAACATTTTGTTTATCTCTTATGGTTTACCAGTTATGCAAAAGTCGTTCACAATGATGAATACTTTTGGAGACATTCCCAGAAAATTCGAGATATACATTTCACTTGTCATGAAAATATCTCAAACATATGACATTTTAATCAAAATCGTTAGAGCCATTTTAGTGAAAATGTTCCATGTAAAGGGTAATCTGGGGTGGGGGGATTTTCTTGAAAACCTTCGTGTCGCATCTCTGGAAGATACTGAACCTAAATACCAAGTTTGGTGTTTATCCGACTGTTCGTTTCTGAGTTATGCTGTTCACAGATACACAGGCAGACACACACACACACACACACACACACACACACACAGACAGACACACACACGCGGACATGTTTCCAGAAATGCTTTTTTTTATTCAGGGGGTCTCAAAACATATATTTCCGGTGAAATCTCGGTATCGAATTTTTAGTTGAAATACAATACTTCCCCTACTTACTATACGTAGTAGAGAACGCAATAAAGTGGATGCAACACACCCCAATACATTGGAAGAAATAAAAAAAAAGCATCAGGCGAGAAATTAATTCAATTTCGGGTATTGAACTCTCGAATGCGAATGAAAGTTTCCTGAAAGATTCCGAAAATGTTTGGATAGAGAGGGACAACATTTCTAACATCTCTTATGATCAGTTATGCGCCTATTTATCATTGTAATTGCAACTATAACTATGAGAACGTGAGACCGTTGCGAGGATATTATAACTGTTTCGGCGGTAGTCCCAGCTACGGTGGCCGGCGCGCGAAACGCCGTGCGGTGGCCACAGTGTGAAGGAAAGGCACTACAGATGCTATATTTAGCGATAGTTATTCTTGTTATACAAGAACAACTACAAAAATATTCAACAAGCACAGACAGCATCATCATTTAAATCGTGAAAGCTGTACGACATCGAGAAAACGGTCATCAATAATACACTAAGTAGAGCTGTCAAGGACATGCGTTTCAGACGTTTGTTTCATCTGGCATATAATGAGACTTGCTGGTTTCCTCGAGCTCTTTTCATGACATCACGAGAATGAATTAAATGGCAAGAGCGCATAAATCAATAACAATCATTGAAAACTAAAACATTAAAAACGGATATCTCGAAAATGGCCGATGCCATAAAAAAAGCTATTTGAAATACATTGGTTAATCTAAAGTGATATAGATTTCTTGTACAGTGCGTTTTTAGCGCTCTCTCCCTCGCTCTCTCTCTCTCTCTCTCTCTCTCTCATGGTTTACAAGTTATAGAATATTTTACAAAATTCTCTACGAATGTAAAGACATCGCAGGTATTCCAAGAAAATTCAGGATATAGATTTTCTACATTTTACTAATGTATTAAACACATGTTATTTTAATCAAAAGGTTATAGCTATTTTGAGGAAACGAAAAGTAGTTTGGGAGGAATTTTCTTAAACATCTTCGTGTTGCAACCTTTAAAAATGCTGAACTTTAATATCAAATTCTGTATAAATAGTTTTGCAGGGAAGATTGCATTCCACCCAAAAATTGGATATCCAGATTTCACAGGAGTAGAATAAGAATACCGGTTTGAGCGCACAGAGAGATGCCGAAAAACTGATAAGCTTCTTTGATCTATGCCGCTAGCACCGCCCCATCCCTTTGTGCGCTACTATTTGCCGCCCGGTCGCGTGCCGCTAGCTCCGCCCCCTTCCCTTTGTGCGCTGATCTAATGCCGACAGTGTCTGTGCCGGCATGTCCTCCCCCCTCCCCCCTGTGGTCACGTGCCGGTGGCCCGCCCCCTCCCTCCCCCATACGCGTGTCCTCCCTCCCCTTTGTGTTCTGGTTGGTTCCCTGTGGATAGGTGGGAGAGTGTGTATTGTTCCTATACGGTGACTACATTCCCGCCCCTCATTGTGACTTGTCTAAATCCCTGCCGTGTGATTGGTTTGGGGTAGGGGATGTGTCGCTCGGGTGATGGGGTATAAGGGAATGGGGTTCTCGGTGCGTGACGTTGGCGGTGTGGGAATGCGATTCTCGATGCCTGCCGCACATCGGCAAATCGTTTGAGTACATAATTGTGTCAATCAATTAGGTAATGTGTGTTATTGAAAAAAAAATAAGAATGCACATCATATTACTACTAATGCAATTAAACGCTATTCTTCGAGCAATTAAGTATTTTTTGATTGAATCGCGCACACCTGTCCCTAAACCGCCATTTATAACCTACTATTGTCAATAAATTTCACGTCTAATGAAACACGGCTAGTCTGTCGATGAAAACAATTAAGTATTTTTGAATGATTAATTGACTCGCGCGCAACTGTTCGTTATCGTATATGTGTGGTAGCATGTGTATAATTATTACGAGTAATAACATTTATTTAATTCTACTTTTGAGGGAAAATATATTTTGGATTTATAAGAATATTACAACACTTAGATGAAAGGACAGACTTGAAGTAACACTCGTTATCGCGTGATAATTGCGGTGGAACACCGACCGCAACCTTCCGCTCCGAGACGTTTCACTGGAATGACTGACTCCCGATACTTGGACTGGCAAGTCGACTTCCGCATCCCCTCCACTCCCGCTTCAGTTCGCAACACACACTAGCGCGCCAAGTGGTAATATGAGTGAAACTCCAGCGAGTGTTCCCACACAGCGCCCCTGGTGGTCATACCCGAAAGTTGTGAATTCACCATATTTAAATTCGAGGTGTACGCAAGACGGCCATCTTAACTCTATATAATTCTGCGAAATATGATTCCGGAAAAAAAATAAAGGGGAATTAACATGCAAGGGGCGTTCATGTTGGCTCCGGAGGAATTGATTATGAAATAAATAAAAAATAAATAAGACTCTCGCTGATCGATGAATACAATGAATAATTAATGTAATTGACTCGCGCTCCTAGAGATATCTCACCCAATTATTCATCTACCATGAATATCTCACTTCTAATGAAACGACGCAGTCTATCGATTAAAAACAATTAAGTTTTTTTGATTGATTAATGTAATTGACTCGCACGCAACTGTTCGTTATCGTATATGCGCGATTATTACGCGTATATAACTATTACGGCTAATAACGTGTGTTTAATTCTTCTTTTGACTGGAGGGTTTATAAAAAATATTACATTGCTTAGATGAATTAAAAAGCAACTTAAAGCGAAATTGCAAATAGCTTGTATGAGACGTTAACACGAGAACCCTTTACGAAAAAACAAGACGCAATGCGACAGCTGTACCTCGTCTAAATAGAAGCGGTTAAACCAGGACGCTTGGGTTTTCCCTCAGTACCCGCTCTTAATGGCTAGGGGTATCCAGCACATCGAGTACGCTTCAACTGACGTTAAAAATAAAAGACCTCTATGTCTCTTCTCACACGAGAGAAGTAATAATTACAATTCAAAACAGGCGTACCTGTAAGTAACACGCACGAAGTCTTCAAATATAAATTTTATATTCGTTTTAAATGTTCTTTCTAAAGACGTAGCGAACTTTGAGAAATTCAACGAATTATTCACTGCTTGAAAGAAATATGGTGTACACCCCTGAAGAATGCGTGTGTAGACACATTAGCAGGCGACAGTCCCTTCCGCACCATTAAACCAAGGTCTTGTATAGAGCTCTTAGTGAACAATGAAGGGTGTTTCCAGTTCATTAAGCAGGCTAAGTGCTCTGAAAAACCACATACCCTCGGGGTAAATAACTATTAGCGACACAAAAGATTTTCTTAAGAGCTTCCTCTGTCCAGAAATTCCATCATAGTCAGGGGAAAACCAAGTCTAGACATGTTTTAAGCTTACCACAAAAAATGTTTCCCCGATAATTAATATAATTCTACATGAAGAATATTAATGATTAAGTTTTGAATTAAACGTATACTGTATAGATTCTGTACTTAAACATTCGATTGTATCTTTGTCATTATTTAAATACTCGCGTACAAGAAATGCAAACATGATATCAAAAAATTAAACTGATTTTTTTTCGGAATGTTAAACAAAGAAATATGATTTGGCGAGAGTAATATGAAGAATAAAAAGTATTCAGAATGATAGATATTACATACGTTATTAAAATAAATAAGGCTCTCGCTGATCGATGAAAACAATTAAATATTTTTTTATTAATTAATTGTATATGAATTGACTTGCGCATTTGCTTGCTGTCGTATGTGCATGATTATTACGACTAATAGCATTTGTTTAATTCTAAATAATGAAATATGGAGCCTTGCCTAAACAATCCTCGTTACTCTTAATTTATTCCATTTTAAAAAGATTGGGCTTAGTAAACATAGGACGAGTACGATTTTAAATACCCAGTCCATTCGAGAGATATTTTTCGAATATTCCAGCATGTTAATATAAACTTAATACACACACACACGCACAAATTCATTTCAAGTAATCTAACGATATTGAATAAAATATTAAATGTTTAAGATATTGTAATGAGAAATGAATTGTATATCTCGAATTTTCTGGGCCGCAGGCTGCAGGATCGCTCATCAAATACCGTAATGATTCAGACACCCGAACACCCGAATGGTAAGCATTCTTCAGAGTTTTTAAATAAGTAATGTAACAATTCATATTAACTTCTTGTTCATATTCTTTATTATTATTTGTATTATTATTTCCAGGAAGTGGACTTTATTTTGGTATCGACCATCCATCGAGCGCTGCACAGGCAGCGCCAGGCTTCCAAACCTTCCTGGTACCAAATCATCATGGAGGCGGCTCTGCCATCCGTACATGCAGCAACACTCGTAAGGTGAGAATTTACAGACGGGTGTTTGAGGATTTGTAACTAAAAATTACATGATAGTAGACATACAATGTCGATTCTCGCACACAAAGGCATGCCTCCGACAGCATAGAGTTCTGGATTGTATAACGAGAAAAGGATATATTTAAGGGGAGTTTCTCACCCATATGCAGTCACATAACTCTTTCGGTCTCCCAGAATGCTATGTATTTTTCACAAGGGTGTTTAAAACATGTATTTTTTTTTCACGTATAGAGTGTAGATTCTTTAGAACTCTATACTTAAACATGCTATACTATTATTATTTATTTATTTTTTCCCGGAAATGGACTTTATTTCGGAGGCGGTATCGGTCAACAGGCGAGCGCTGCACCGGTACCATCAGGCTTCGCGAGCGTTGTACCAGCAGGCTTCGCGACCGCTGCACCGCCACCTCCAGGCTTCCAGACCTACCTGGCACCAAATCAGCAGGGATGGGGGCCCTGCCCCATACATGCAGCAAGCACCGAACGGTAAGAATTTTTTCAATATTTTACGAAGTTCTTTTACACATTCTATATTATTATTAATATTGTTATTATTTTCAGGAAGTGGACTTTATTTCGGAGGCGGGTTTTTCTGGGAATGTCTCCAAAAGTATTCTTCATTCTGAACGACTTTTGCAAAATTGATAAACCATAAGAGATAGACAAAATTTTACTACACAAAAAATGGAGATCGCGTTAAAATACATAATTTATAACATATACATTCTTGTTGTTGAGTAAATCGTTTTTCGAGATATTTAAAATTTTCCAATACTTATACTTTTTCTCAAATTCATTATTCTTGTTTTATGTCCTCGATATGCAAAGAGAATGGAATGCGGCACATAGCAATCAGCGTTAAAATAATTTGACTATCGCTTAAAACCTACCATATTCACCTTGTATCGATATGAAAATTACCAATAACATTGACATCTCGATATCTCGATTAACATGAAGCATATAGGGAATAAGTGCTTGTAAAAATAGTTTGTACAAGAGTAGAGAAAGTCATGTGAGTGTAACACATCAGAATTTTGATATTGGTTTAAATTTTCAAATACTTTTAACTTTTCTCAAATGGTAACTTGCTATTCGTTTTTCCAACGGTAATGCATAGAGAATAGAATTCTAAAGCCATCCCATAGCATCAGACGTTTTTTAAACATCTGTAACGTATCTATTCACAATCGAAAGGTCGCTGGTTCGAGGAAAATTATATCTACAGAAACAATACATTATTTTCGCTCTGTGATTAATTTGGTAATGTAACAATAATTAACAATGAATTTTTAGCGGTAAATGTAAAAAATAAAATATATTTTTTATTTCCTAGCGTCATACGCAGAAGCATTCCCCTTAAGGAACGCTGGCGTGAGCGACGGTTTCCCCATAACAGGTTTAGACTTGCTTACGAAATGTCCCTGTGCGAGGCTAGCATTTCCCTCTCCTTCTCGAATTTTTGGAGTAGCCAATCAAAATTGCTGTATTATATACCGTCACACCTCTCACCCCTTCAGATTTTTATCAGGCGAAGCGATATAAAAGCAATAGCTTCCCCAGCGATTTCACTGTATTGTGACAACACAGCGAGCTAAGATCTCTGCAAACTTTTCTCATTCAAAGTGAAATTTCAACGAACATCATGTCTGGTAAGTTGTAACAAAACACATCATTTACTTTAAAAGTTAAATTATTACTCTGTACATTTAACTTATATTCGCGTTCTTGTTTTTAATGCATGGCATTTATATGCGAATACCTGAGCATTCTAAACGTTAATAGCTAGACAAGTGAATTTTCTGAAATGTGAACAGTTTAGTTAAGTATTCATTTTAGGCAAGCTTATTCTACATTTAATAGCTAACTCCGCGAATTCTCAAAATGGGAACAATTTAGTTAAGTATTCACCTTGTTGAGTAATTATTATTCCAGATATTTAAATACAGGATTTCACAGAGTGAATTATATTCCTTTTTGGAGAAAATACAATTATTTGAATACCTTATTAACGTTTTTGCTTTAGAATATTACAAAAAGTCTGTTGCGCGAATCATTCGCTCTAACAAAGTAAATATCTACATTATATTAAAACATTTAAATTGAAAAATACAGTACTTAATGAACTTCATTAGTGAATCAGAACCTCAATTATATTTACACATATTATCATTTTCAGAAAAAAGTTAATAAGTTTGTAACTTTCAAATAAATGAAATTTTGTTATGCAACACATTCTCTAATAAAGAATATGTTTTTTCTCTTCCTAATGCAGAAAGTTTGACATCTCAACTTAACACATTGGCTGAGGGTAGCATTTACCCAGCCGTTCAAAGACTACAAGATCTTCAGCCAGAGGAGCCTTATAATATAAAATCCTTAAGAAAAATTGATACTCGATACGGTGCTAGAGTCGTTGCACTTTTAGAGAATAAGCAAGTGTTTCTCCCGACAAGATATTCAACCCTAACAAACCAACAGTTGGAGGAAATGCCTGGGAAGTTTCAAATGGTATATCATGGAGTAGTACCAGCCGGCAAGTTTAAGACATGTAAATTGTCTTTTCTTCCTATTAAGGTTTGTAGAAATAATTCAGCTATCCTTTCAAAGCTTCATTTAGAGTTACATTCGTTGAGTTTATAAATTCGCACTTCAGTAGGATAACATTTGTCTAAAGTATACATCAATATGTAAAAAAATAACGTCCAGGATGTAGTCTGAGCGAGGATCTGCAGAAAGAAGTTTAATAGTCTATTCACTGATTCTTTACCTCAAAGCAGATACCTACAGCAAGTTTCAAATAATTTCCAGCAGGATAGCAGTTGTCAAAAGCATGCATCACTATATTAAAAAAATATGTGTAAATAATGTCTAGATTGTACTCTGTGTGATTTCGTGCAGAAAGAACTTTAATACCCCTTGCAGTGATTCTCCACATCGAAGTATATACCTACAAGAAGTTGCAAATAATGTGAATGTGTGTTACAGGAATGCCCAGCTGAATGTAAATGAAGAGGAAGAACGAGATAGCTTAAAACATCATAAACAGAAATGTGATAGGAACATTCTCAACACCTCCCAGTAACCTCAATCAATGAAGAATTGCACCAGCGCGGAACATACATGGAAAAAACATCCGCGTGTGTAGAATATAACAATAATATATATATGTCTATAATTATGTACTCATTATTACTGCTATACCAGCCTATACCATTGATTTCATAAATAATTTCATAATTGTTTAAGGAGAATGCCTATCTTAAAAACATTGATGCTACATGAAATCTAAACAAAAAGATTATTGAACTATTACTGAAAGAGACTTGAATAAATGGGAATCTAGAAGCTAGAACCATCTTAATATTGGACTGTATGATATGAGGTGTATAAAAAGATTAATAAAAAAATGAGGTCTATGTAATATAAACAACATTTATTTTTTATAAACATTTTCCTATTACATTCCTATACAAAAAACCATACATATTTCCTAAAGACAAAGGTGGTAGTCTAGACATTCTAAAACACTCAGTTATATAATCATATACATCACACAGAAAGAGACCTGCATTATCCATAAAAACTAAACATCTCAAGAATGTCTGGATGATGTATTTTATAAGTACAAGGTTTTGATATTTCAAAGTTCCTGTTAACCATGACTGTAATTGATTAACACAATTTCTCGATCCTGTCATGCTATAACTTTAGAAGCTTTCAGCTTACTTATAATCTCCTCAATCTCTTGTGTGTGACTATTATTACCAGCATTCCTCGATGCAATTAGTAACCTCAATATATTTACTAGTCTATTTGGATTTTCAAGCGTAGATATCACTGAATCATCATCATATGAAGATTTCATATTCTCGCGACTCCCGCTGTATCCAGATTTTTCACCATCAGTAGTCTCCAGTGAAGGACAGAGGCTTGATCCGGTATAACATCCCCCTCTATACATCTTCGGATCTTCGAGTGTAGGAGAGAGAGTCGATCCAGTATAACATGTTGCTCTATGAAGCTTAAATCTTGACAAAGAACGATTCTTAAAAATCCGCTCGCATATACAGCATCTAATGACGTGTTTTCCTCCATGTGTAATGTATGAAAAATTGAGTTTCTCATCCGCTAGTTGCACAGATTTTCTCCAGCAGGAGCTCATGCTAAAACTAAAAGAAATTAAATGAATACGGGAATGCTAACGCTCGAAGGAATTAAAAGCGAATGAATGAATTCATAACACGCAGCTATGTATATATCCAGTGTGAGGACGCCGGAGGGAATCGCAATCTTCGCATAGCAGCGGGAAAGGATGCTCTATGGAAACATTTGTGGAGAAGGAGGCTCTCAACAGAACATGGCGAATGCGAGCATGGAAAAAGGATGCTCTCTGGGAACATTCGTGGCAAAAGGATGCTCTCAACAGAACATAACGGGTGCGAGCATGGAAAAAGGATGCTCTCTGGAAACATTTGTGGAAGAGGCTGCGTAACAATGGAATCACGCTATGTAACAAACTGATCAGGCTATGTAACAAAGGAATCACGCTATGTAACAAAGGAATCACGCCATGTAACAAAGGAATCGCGCTATGTAACAAAGGAATCGCGCTATGTAACAAAGGAATCACGCCATGTAACAAAGGAATCACGCTATGTAACAAAGGAATCACGCTATGTAACAAAGGAATCTTGGTATGTAACAAAGGAATCACGCTATGTAACAAACTGATCAGGCTATGTAACAAAGGAATCGCGCTATGTAACAAAGGAATCACGCTATGTAACAAGCTCACACGCTATGTAACAAAGGAATCGCGCTATGTAACAAAGGAATCACGTCATGTAACAAAGGAATCGCGCTATGTAACAAAGGAATCACGCTATGTAACAAACTGATCAGGCTATGTAACAAAGGAATCGCGCTATGTAACAAAGGAATCACGCTATGTAACAAAGGAAACACGCTATGTAACAAACTGATCAGGCTATGTAACAAAGGAAACACGCTATGTAACAAACTGATCAGGCTATGTAACAAAGGAATCACGCTATGTAACAAAGGAATCACGGTATGTAACAAAGGAATCACGCTATGTAACAAAGGAATCACACTATGTAACAAAGGAATCGCGCTATGTATCAAAGGAATCACGGTATGTAACAAAGGAATCAGGCTATGTAACAAAGGAATCGCGCTATGTAACAAAGGAATCACGGTATGTAACAAAGGAATCACGGTATGTAACAAAGGAATCAGGCTATGTAACAAAGGAATCGCGCTATGTAACAAAGGAATCACGCTATGTAACAAAGGAATCAGGCTATGTAACAAACTGATAAGGCTATGTAACAAAGGAATCGCGCTATGTAACAAAGGATCGCGCTATGTAACAAAGGAATCACGCCATGTAACAAAGGAATCACGCTATGTAACAAAGGAATCACGCCATGTAACAAAGGAATCACGGTATGTAACAAAGGAATCACGCTATGTAACAAACTGATCAGGCTATGTAACAAAGGAATAGCGCTATGTAACAAAGGAATCACGCTATGTAACAAAGGAATCGCGCTATGTAACAAAGGAATCGTGCTATGTAACAAAGAAATCACGCTATAAAACAAAGGAATCACGTCATGTAACAAAGGAATCACGCTATGTAACAAAGGAATCACGCTATGTAACAAACTGATCAGGCTATGTAACAAAGGAATAGCGCTATGTAACAAAGGAATCACGCTATGTAACAAAGGAATCGCGCTATGTAACAAAGGAATCGTGCTATGTAACAAAGAAATCACGCTATAAAACAAAGGAATCACGTCATGTAACAAAGGAATCACGCTATGTAACAAAGGAATCACGCTATTTAACAAACTGATCAGGCTATGTAACAAAGGAATCGCGCTATGTAACAAAGGAATCACGCTATGTAACAAAGGAATCACGCTATGTAACAAAGGAATCACGCCATGTAACAAACTGATCAGGCTATGTAACAAAGGAATCACGTCATGTAACAAAGGAATCGCGCTATGTAACAAAGGAATCACGCTATGTAACAAGCTCACACGCTATGTAACAAAGGAATCACGTCATGTAACAAAGGAATCGCGCTATGTAACAAAGGAATCACGCTATGTAACAAGCTCACACGCTATGTAACAAACGAATCACGCTATGTAACAAACTGATCAGGCTATGTAACAAAGGAATCGCGCTATGTAACAAAGGAAACACGCTATGTAACAAACTGATCAGGCTATGTAACAAAGGAATCACGCTATGTAACAAAGGAATCACGCCATGTAACAAAGGAATCGGGCTATGTAACAAAGGAATCGCGCTATGTAACAAAGGAATCACGGTATGTAACAAAGGAATCACGCTATGTAACAAAGGAATCACAGTATGTAACAAACCCCGTCAGGCTATGTAACAAAGGAAACACGCTATGTAACAAACTGATCAGGCTATGTAACAAAGGAATCACGCTATGTAACAAAGGAATCACGCCATGTAACAAAGGAATCGCGCTATGTAACAATGGAATCGCGCTATGTAACAAAGGAATCACGGCATGTAACAAAGGAATCAGGCTATGTAACAAAGGAATCAAGCTATGTAACAAAGGAATCACGCTATGTAACAAAGGAATCGCGCTATGTAACAAAGGAATCAAGCTATGTAACAAAGGAATCACGCTATGTAACAAAGGAATCGCGCTATGTAACAAAGGAATCACGTCATGTAACAAAGGAATCACGCTATGTAACAGAGAGCATCCTTTTTCCATGCTCGCACTCGATATGTTCTGTTGAGAGCATCCTTTTTCCACGAATGTTCCCAGAGAGCATCCTTTTTCCATGCTCGCATTCGCCATGTTCTGTTGAGAGCCTCCTTCTCCACAAATGTTTCCAGAGAGCATCCTTTCCCGCTGCTATGCGAAGATTGCGATTCCCTCCGGCGTCCTCACACTGGATATATACATAGCTGCGTGTTATGAATTCATTCATTCGCTTTTAATTCCTTCGAGCGTTAGCATTCCCGTATTCATTTAATTTCTTTTAGTTTTAGCATGAGCTCCTGCCGGAGAAAATCTGTGCAACTAGCGGATGAGAAACTCAATTTTTCATACATTACACATGGAGGAAAACACGTCATTAGATGCTGTATATGCGAGCGGATTTTTAAGAATCGTTCTTTGTCAAGATTTAAGCTTCATAGAGCAACATGTTATACTGGATCGACTCTCTCTCCTACACTCGAAGATCCGAAGATGTATAGAGGGGGATGTTATACCGGATCAAGCCTCTGTCCTTCACTGGAGACTACTGATGGTGAAAAATCTGGATACAGCGGGAGTCGCGAGAATATGAAATCTTCATATGATGATGATTCAGTGATATCTACGCTTGAAAATCCAAATAGACTAGTAAATATATTGAGGTTACTAATTGCATCGAGGAATGCTGGTAATAATAGTCACACACAAGAGATTGAGGAGATTATAAGTAAGCTGAAAGCTTCTAAAGTTATAGCATGACAGGATCGAGAAATTGTGTTAATCAATTACAGTCATGGTTAACAGGAACTTTGAAATATCAAAACCTTGTACTTATAAAATACATCATCCAGACATTCTTGAGATGTTTAGTTTTTATGGATAATGCAGGCCTCTTTCTGTGTGATGTATATGATTATATAACTGAGTGTTTTAGAATGTCTAGACTACCACCTTTGTCTTTAGGAAATATGTATGTTTTTTTGTATAGGAATGTAATAGGAAAATGTTTATAAAAAATAAATGTTGTTTATATTACATAGACCTCATTTTTTTATTAATCTTTTTATACACCTCATATCATACAGTCCAATATTAAGATGGTTCTAGCTTCTAGATTCCCATTTATTCAAGTCTCTTTCAGTAATAGTTCAATAATCTTTTTGTTTAGATTTCATGTAGCATCAATGTTTTTAAGATAGGCATTCTCCTTAAACAATTATGAAATTATTTATGAAATCAATGGTATAGGCTGGTATAGCAGTAATAATGAGTACATAATTATAGACATATATATATTATTGTTATATTCTACACACGCGGATGTTTTTTCCATGTATGTTCCGCGCTGGTGCAATTCTTCATTGATTGAGGTTACTGGGAGGTGTTGAGAATGTTCCTATCACATTTCTGTTTATGATGTTTTAAGCTATCTCGTTCTTCCTCTTCATTTACATTCAGCTGGGCATTCCTGTAACACACATTCACATTATTTGCAACTTCTTGTAGGTATATACTTCGATGTGGAGAATCACTGCAAGGGGTATTAAAGTTCTTTCTGCACGAAATCACACAGAGTACAATCTAGACATTATTTACACATATTTTTTTAATATAGTGATGCATGCTTTTGACAACTGCTATCCTGCTGGAAATTATTTGAAACTTGCTGTAGGTATCTGCTTTGAGGTAAAGAATCAGTGAATAGACTATTAAACTTCTTTCTGCAGATCCTCGCTCAGACTACATCCTGGACGTTATTTTTTTACATATTGATGTATACTTTAGACAAATGTTATCCTACTGAAGTGCGAATTTATAAACTCAACGAATGTAACTCTAAATGAAGCTTTGAAAGGATAGCTGAATTATTTCTACAAACCTTAATAGGAAGAAAAGACAATTTACATGTCTTAAACTTGCCGGCTGGTACTACTCCATGATATACCATTTGAAACTTCCCAGGCATTTCCTCCAACTGTTGGCTTGTTAGGGTTGAATATCTTGTCGGGAGAAACACTTGCTTATTCTCTAAAAGTGCAACGACTCTAGCACCGTATCGAGTATCAATTTTTCTTAAGGATTTTATATTATAAGGCTCCTCTGGCTGAAGATCTTGTAGTCTTTGAACGGCTGGGTAAATGCTACCCTCAGCCAATGTGTTAAGTTGAGATGTCAAACTTTCTGCATTAGGAAGAGAAAAAAACATATTCTTTATTAGAGAATGTGTTGCATAACAAAATTTCATTTATTTGAAAGTTACAAACTTATTAACTTTTTTCTGAAAATGATAATATGTGTAAATATAATTGAGGTTCTGATTCACTAATGAAGTTCATTAAGTACTGTATTTTTCAATTTAAATGTTTTAATATAATGTAGATATTTACTTTGTTAGAGCGAATGATTCGCGCAACAGACTTTTTGTAATATTCTAAAGCAAAAACGTTAATAAGGTATTCAAATAATTGTATTTTCTCCAAAAAGGAATATAATTCACTCTGTGAAATCCTGTATTTAAATATCTGGAATAATAATTACTCAACAAGGTGAATACTTAACTAAATTGTTCCCATTTTGAGAATTCGCGGAGTTAGCTATTAAATGTAGAATAAGCTTGCCTAAAATGAATACTTAACTAAACTGTTCACATTTCAGAAAATTCACTTGTCTAGCTATTAACTTTTAGAATGCTCAGCTATTCGCATATAAATGCCATGCATTAAAAACAAGAACGCGAATATAAGTTAAATGTACAGAGTAATAAATTAACTTTTAAAGTAAATGATGTGTTTTGTTACAACTTACCAGACATGATGTTCGTTGAAATTTCACTTTGAATGAGAAAAGTTTGCAGAGATCTTAGCTCGCTGTGTTGTCACAATACAGTGAAATCGCTGGGGAAGCTATTGCTTTTATATCGCTTCGCCTGATAAAAATCTGAAGGGGTGAGAGGTGTGACGGTATATAATACAGCAATTTTGATTGGCTACTCCAAAAATTCGAGAAGGAGAGGGAAATGCTAGCCTCGCACAGGGACATTTCGTAAGCAAGTCTAAACCTGTTATGGGGAAAACGTCGCTCACGCCAGCGTTCCTTAAGGGGAATGCTTCTGCGTATGACGCTAGGAAATAAAAAATATATTTTATTTTTTACATTTACCGCTAAAAATTCATTGTTAATTATTGTTACATTACCAAATTAATCACAGAGCGAAAATAATGTATTGTTTCTGTAGATATAATTTTCCTCGAACCAGCGACCTTTCGATTGTGAATAGATACGTTACAGATGTTTAAAAAACGTCTGATGCTATGTGATGGCTTTAGAATTCTATTCTCTATGCATTACCGTTGGAAAAACGAATAGCAAGTTACCATTTGAGAAAAGTTAAAAGTATTTGAAAATTTAAACCAATATCAAAATTCTGATGTGTTACACTCACATGACTTTCTCTACTCTTGTACAAACTATTTTTACAAGCACTTATTCCCTATATGCTTCATGTTAATCGAGATATCGAGATGTCAATGTTATTGGTAATTTTCATATCGATACAAGGTGAATATGGTAGGTTTTAAGCGATAGTCAAATTATTTTAACGCTGATTGCTATGTGCCGCATTCCATTCTCTTTGCATATCGAGGACATAAAACAAGAATAATGAATTTGAGAAAAAGTATAAGTATTGGAAAATTTTAAATATCTCGAAAAACGATTTACTCAACAACAAGAATGTATATGTTATAAATTATGTATTTTAACGCGATCTCCATTTTTGTGTAGTAAAATTTTGTCTATCTCTTATGGTTTATCAATTTTGCAAAAGTCGTTCAGAATGAAGAATACTTTTGGAGACATTCCCAGAAAAACCCGCCTCCGAAATAAAGTCCACTTCCTGAAAATAATAACAATATTAAAAATAATATAGAATGTGTAAAAGAACTTCGTAAAATATTGAAAAAATTCTTACCGTTCGGTGCTTGCTGCATGTATGGGGCAGGGCCCCCATCCCTGCTGATTTGGTGCCAGGTAGGTCTGGAAGCCTGGAGGTGGCGGTGCAGCGGTCGCGAAGCCTGCTGGTACAACGCTCGCGAAGCCTGATGGTACCGGTGCAGCGCTCGCCTGTTGACCGATACCGCCTCCGAAATATAGTCCATTTCCGGGAAAAAATAAATAAATAATAATAGTATAGCATGTTTAAGTATAGAGTTCTAAAGAATCTACACTCTATACGTGAAAAAAATACATGTTTTAAACACCCTTGTGAAAAATACATAGCATTCTGGGAGACCGAAAGAGTTATGTGACTGCATATGGGTGAGAAACTCCCCTTAAATATATCCTTTTCTCGTTATACAATCCAGAACTCTATGCTGTCGGAGGCATGCCTTTATGTGCCAGAATCGACATTGTATGTCTACTATCATGTAATTTTTAGTTACAAATCCTCAAACACCCGTCTGTAAATTCTCACCTTACGAGTGTTGCTGCATGTACGGATGGCAGAGCCGCCTCCATGATGATTTGGTACCAGGAAGGTTTGGAAGCCTGGCGCTGCCTGTGCAGCGCTCGATGGATGGTCGATACCAAAATAAAGTCCACTTCCTGGAAATAATAATACAAATAATAATAAAGAATATGAACAAGAAGTTAATATGAATTGTTACATTACTTATTTAAAAACTCTGAAGAATGCTTACCATTCGGGTGTTCGGGTGTCTGAATCATTACGGTATTTGATGAGCGATCCTGCAGCCTGCGGCCCAGAAAATTCGAGATATACAATTCATTTCTCATTACAATATCTTAAACATTTAATATTTTATTCAATATCGTTAGATTACTTGAAATGAATTTGTGCGTGTGTGTGTGTGTATTAAGTTTATATTAACATGCTGGAATATTCGAAAAATATCTCTCGAATGGACTGGGTATTTAAAATCGTACTCGTCCTATGTTTACTAAGCCCAATCTTTTTAAAATGGAATAAATTAAGAGTAACGAGGATTGTTTAGGCAAGGCTCCATATTTCATTATTTAGAATTAAACAAATGCTATTAGTCGTAATAATCATGCACATACGACAGCAAGCAAATGCGCAAGTCAATTCATATACAATTAATTAATAAAAAAATATTTAGTTGTTTTCATCGATCAGCGAGAGCCTTATTTATTTTAATAACGTATGTAATATCTATCATTCTGAATACTTTTTATTCTTCATATTACTCTCGCCAAATCATATTTCTTTGTTTAACATTCCGAAAAAAATCAGTTTAATTTTTTGATATCATGTTTGCATTTCTTGTACGCGAGTATTTAAATAATGACAAAGATACAATCGAATGTTTAAGTACAGAATCTATACAGTATACGTTTAATTCAAAACTTAATCATTAATATTCTTCATGTAGAATTATATTAATTATCGGGGAAACATTTTTTGTGGTAAGCTTAAAACATGTCTAGACTTGGTTTTCCCCTGACTATGATGGAATTTCTGGACAGAGGAAGCTCTTAAGAAAATCTTTTGTGTCGCTAATAGTTATTTACCCCGAGGGTATGTGGTTTTTCAGAGCACTTAGCCTGCTTAATGAACTGGAAACACCCTTCATTGTTCACTAAGAGCTCTATACAAGACCTTGGTTTAATGGTGCGGAAGGGACTGTCGCCTGCTAATGTGTCTACACACGCATTCTTCAGGGGTGTACACCATATTTCTTTCAAGCAGTGAATAATTCGTTGAATTTCTCAACGTTCGCTACGTCTTTAGAAAGAACATTTAAAACGAATATAAAATTTATATTTGAAGTCTTCGTGCGTGTTACTTACAGGTACGCCTGTTTTGAATTGTAATTATTACTTCTCTCGTGTGAGAAGAGACATAGAGGGCTTTTATTTTTAACGTCAGTTGAAGCGTACTCGATGTGCTGGATACCCCTAGCCATTAAGAGCGGGTACTGAGGGAAAACCCAAGCGTCCTGGTTTAACCGCTTCTATTTAGACGAGGTACAGCTGTCGCATTGCGTCTTGTTTTTTCGTAAAGGGTTCTCGTGTTAACGTCTCATACAAGCTATTTGCAATTTCGCTTTAAGTTGCTTTTTAATTCATCTAAGCAATGTAATATTTTTTATAAACCCTCCAGTCAAAAGAAGAATTAAACACACGTTATTAGCCGTAATAGTTATATACGCGTAATAATCGCGCATATACGATAACGAACAGTTGCGTGCGAGTCAATTACATTAATCAATCAAAAAAACTTAATTGTTTTAATCGATAGACTGCGTCGTTTCATTAGAAGTGAGATATTCATGGTAGATGAATAATTGGGTGAGATATCTCTAGGAGCGCGAGTCAATTACATTAATTATTCATTGTATTCATCGATCAGCGAGAGTCTTATTTATTTTTTATTTATTTCATAATCAATTCCTCCGGAGCCAACATGAACGCCCCTTGCATGTTAATTCTCCTTTATTTTTTTTCCGGAATCATATTTCGCAGAATTATATAGAGTTAAGATGGCCGTCTTGCGTACACCTCGAATTTAAATATGGTGAATTCACAACTTTCGGGTATGACCACCAGGGGCGCTGTGTGGGAACACTCGCTGGAGTTTCACTCATATTACCACTTGGCGCGCTAGTGTGTGTTGCGAACTGAAGCGGGAGTGGAGGGGATGCGGAAGTCGACTTGCCAGTCCAAGTATCGGGAGTCAGTCATTCCAGTGAAACGTCTCGGAGCGGAAGGTTGCGGTCGGTGTTCCACCGCAATTATCACGCGATAACGAGTGTTACGTCAAGTCTGTCCTTTCATCTAAGTGTTGTAATATTCTTATAAATCCAAAATATATTTTCCCTCAAAAGTAGAATTAAATAAATGTTATTACTCGTAATAATTATACACATGCTACCACACATATACGATAACGAACAGTTGCGCGCGAGTCAATTAATCATTCAAAAATACTTAATTGTTTTCATCGACAGACTAGCCGTGTTTCATTAGACGTGAAATTTATTGACAATAGTAGGTTATAAATGGCGGTTTAGGGACAGGTGTGCGCGATTCAATCAAAAAATACTTAATTGCTCGAAGAATAGCGTTTAATTGCATTAGTAGTAATATGATGTGCATTCTTATTTTTTTTTTCAATAACACACATTACCTAATTGATTGACACAATTATGTACTCAAACGATTTGCCGATGTGCGGCAGGCATCGAGAATCGCATTCCCACACCGCCAACGTCACGCACCGAGAACCCCATTCCCTTATACCCCATCACCCGAACGACACATCCCCTACCCCAAACCAATCACACGGCAGGGATTTAGACAAGTCACAATGAGGGGCGGGAATGTAGTCACCGTATAGGAACAATACACACTCTCCCACCTATCCACAGGGAACCAACCAGAACACAAAGGGGAGGGAGGACACGCGTATGGGGGAGGGAGGGGGGCGGGCCACCGGCACGTGACCACAGGGGGGAGGGGGGAGGACATGCCGGCACAGACACTGTCGGCATTAGATCAGCGCACAAAGGGAAGGGGGCGGAGCTAGCGGCACGCGACCGGGCGGCAAATAGTAGCGCACAAAGGGATGGGGCGGTGCTAGCGGCATAGATCAAAGAAGCTTATCAGTTTTTCGGCATCTCTCTGTGCGCTCAAACCGGTATTCTTATTCTACTCACAGGAAATGCACGTTTTGATACTCCCTGACTAAAGAATATCGCATAACTTGAAAACCAAAAGTTGGATGCGACACGAAAATGTTCCAGAAAATCCTCCACCCCAAACTAGCCTTTACATGAAACATTTTTCAAACATTTTGATTTTCTGAAAATTCTGGTTGTTGTTCACCAATGGCACTAGGGATTATTTCATCTGCATCATTTTCCCTCTGACTTCCCAATAAAAAGTCTGTAAGTTATCACTTTTAAAGGCCTTTGCATTTGGCGAGATGCTGTTTGTTCAGGATGACATTTACTTCACAGAGACTGCACTTGGGTGTAGGTAGGCATCATATCATGTAGAGGTGTTCTGCGAAGCAATCGTTGCCAGTTGCGATCCTAAATAAGGCCACTGCAGTTTTCTTTGGCACTTTTTGTATATCAACTCTATCTTTAATATTCTTATAATCTTTATCTTTTAATTTATCTTCTTCATCAAGCTGTGTTTTGAAATGTTGTTTGATGTTATTTAATTGTTTATTTATTCCAATTTGCTCTCTTGGGTTTATTTTCTGAAAATAGCTGTAACGATTTTGCATGAATGAATCAATATATCTATAGTATATATATCTAATCTTGAGTTTTCTGAAAATAGTCTGTGAAGTCCACTTAATTAGGAACGAAATTTATACAATCTTGCATAACTGGTAAACATTACACGATAGACGAAAGCATACTACACAGAAAATGTAGATCTCTTCAAAATACACAATTTATTTCAAATAACTTTTTTGTGACAGCCATTTCGAAGATATTCATGATTAATAGTTCGAATTGTTCATTATTTGGTCATTCTCTTAAAGTCCTATCAACAGTGCTATCAGCTGTTACTCGCGGTTGCACGGGGACGGTATGGCATTTTAAGGCCAGCACATAGCGTCCAGTTTTTAAACATTTGACTATCGCCCTTTCCGTTGTATCTATAACGAAATATGTAATGTAGTCTTTAAAAAAATCAGATTTTGTAAGAATAGTTTGCATACCCACTATTAAACGATAGATGATAGAGAAAGTCATCTGAATATATCACATCAGATTTTTTTCTCTGGTGTGTACAATGTTTTTTGAATCATAACTTTATCTGAAAAGTAACTGCAGTAGCTGAATTCTATATTGACACATTTTCTTTTATTTTGTATCTATGTTAACAAAATAAACAAAACATATTTAACTCGCGAGCAAAAATATCTCTTGGAATTATTTTTCTTGAACGAATTACCCTCCTTTTTGTAGGACTTACAAACCATTGCCTTGGGTCAGTAGCCTGTCGAGGAGCAACCAAGCTCTGTATCATAAAATATCCAAAATGGGTGATCAGTCCAATGCCTGCTAAGGTGGTGAAGAAGGAAATGAAACGCAGTGATGAAAGAAATTATTGGAAAATTCGCGGATCAACCGGAGAAAAACACTTAAAATCTTCGGTCAGATTGGTCAGCCCCAGGGTTTGAAGCCGGGACCCCCCGAATTCGAGTTGCACAGGTTACGGCGGCGCTGCCTCAGTCAGCTGTGTCTTAGAATTCCCAAAACATAATTCATTGTTACAATTCAATGAGTTTGTAGACGAAGATTTACTCTTCTGCTAACAACATGCGCAGGTGGTGCAATCAGAAGTAAACCATATCATGTCTTTATAAAGGAAAGAGCATTGGACGACCGTGTGTGTCAGATGAGAATGTAGAGGATCAGAACGACTTTCGCTTGTGTGGGCTGTATGGATAGCAACCAAAGGCCAAATAGAGAAGCGTATAAATAGAGAAGCTGGCTAACAATGTAGTGTACTAGATGTCGCACGGCACGTCAGTGTGATCAAGGACTTCAAGAGGCTTGCGCTGCAGCTCCATTGCCTTACAGAACGAGAGCCGTTGGATTGCAGCCTTCCTACAAAGACGCGAGAGTGTGTTTGACATGACTTGATCTGGTCAGCCATCAGTAAGTAACGAAGATGTAGAGACTGTATCCGCGCTAGTGGGGACGGTTTGGAACACAAAGATTCGTAGTTAGCGCAAGAAACAGCTGTGGCACCTTTGACTGTGACTCACATCTGAAAATGTGGAAAATTACGTCAAAATGGGTTCCGCTTGTGTCAACGGACATGCAGAAATGGCTCCGATATGATGCTTCTCGTAAGGTCTTGCAGCGCTATGAGCGCTAAGCAGAGAACCTCTTAAGGCGTATCATTACCATTGATGAGACCTGGGCCTCATCTTATAAACTACAGCTTAAACGTCAATTAAACGAGTGGCGTCATCGTGGGTCACCACGAAGACAATGCTAATTCTTGCCTACGATTGAGATGGTGTGATCTTAAAAAAATACCGTTCCACTAAGGCAGAACGTTAGTGCTAATGTTCATTTTTAAAAACAATCTGATAGCAGCTCTATGAAGAAAACAGCGACACTTAGTGAATAAACCACCCACTGTTCTGCACGACAATGCTAAGGTGCATACAGCAGGAGCTGTGCCTAAATTGTTATAACACTGGAGCTGGGAGGTGCTCTATCGCCCTCCATACTCTCCGGATTTAGGTTTTTGCGACTTCGATCTCATCCCTAAGATGGAGTGACTTCATGGGATTCGCTTCCTTACAGTTAAAGACGTTTTACAATCAACCGACCGCTCTCTTTGCATCATCAAGGAATTAGGCAGTGCCAACGGATCCGACGGCTTCCACATTGCTGGGAGCAGGCTGTGTGCAACACTGGTGACTACATCGAAGGCCTACAAAACTTAGTACGGCCATTTAAGTATGCTATGAATGGAGAAATAAAATACTTGTCAGGAATAAAAGGCCACTCTTTGTACAGTCGAGTACAAAAAAACGTGTCGATGCTTTTGTTTACTGTTAGTTTTCCATTCTTGAATGCTGACAGAATCTCCTCGTCATTTGTGTTACACGCCTGCCTTAGGTGAGCTATCCTCTAGTTGGTATTAGCTGAAGTTCTATACGCTAGCATTACCCTATGAAGAAAGGTTAGGTCTACCTGGGCAATGAAAGGGGTGGAGAATCGGTATATGCCTCCCTAAGACTGTGCATACTAGCCCCTGAATGAGTCCGGCTCGTATTGGTTCGGCATTCAAGCATTAAGCTCTGTAATAGAATGAGGAATGGAAGGCGAGGCGGGGCGTGGTAATTATTGATTGCAAACTTAAACCGCGGTTCCTGATATAGGTCATTTTTCTTTCTCTACTGCGTATAGTAAGTAGGGGAAGTATTGTTTCCGCCCAAATATTCGATACCGAGATTTCACCGGAAATATATGTTTTGAGACCCCCTGAATCCAAAAAAAAACATTTTTGGAAACATGTTCGTGTGTGTGTCTGTCTGTATGTCTGTCTGTATGTGTGTGTGTGTGTGTCTGTGAACAGCATAACTCATTCAACATTGTGAACGACTTTTGCATAACTGGTAAACCATAAGAGATAGACAAACTTTTACTGCACAAAAAACGTAGATCGCGTTAAAATACACAATTTATGTCATATACATTTTTTTTGTTGAGTGAACCATTTTCGCGATATTGCTTGTTATTCCCTTAAATTTTACAATACTTACACTTTTTTTCAAATTCGTTATTCATTTTTTTGTCCTCGTAATGCAAAGAGAATGGAATACTCCATATAGCAAACTGCTCTTAAAATATTTGACTATCGCTTAAAGCCCAGCAATTCCCCTTGCATCTACAAGAAAATTAGCGATAAGATTAACATCTCGATATCTTGATTAACATGAAGCATGAAGAGAATAAGCGTTTGTAAGAATAGTTTGCACAAGAGTAGAGAAAGTCATGTGAGTGTAACACATCAGATTTTTTTTGCACCCGAATATATAGCATTGACTCATCATCATCCTCTGTCTCATGAATCACCACCTGTGTGTCAAAAATACCAAACCATGCTCACCGTTCATGACATCATCATACACTGTCCACAATTACAAAGACAACAGTGTGGAAATACTTAACAACGTAATTTCATGTAAAAAGCGTTATCAGTTTTGTAAAGCCTATCAACATGTACAAATTTATCTAGAAGCCTAATATATGTGGTCGCGAAATGACTTAAATTCAAGTGCTTAAATAAAATACAAATGAAGCAATGTTGAGATAATATAAAACTTTAAAATCTTGTAGAATCATTTGAGAGTACACCCTGTATTTGTTAATCTAGCAGAATTACAATAAATGCTTTAGACACTCTTAATTACTCAGGTTTATAACCAAATAAACATTTCGGCGTTAATATCGTATACACTTACAAAATTTAAGATATGAGCTACTTTACTCTGTTAACCTGGTTTACTGCAACGTTGAGATTCATGAATTCTTTTTTTGAGAATCTAAACTTAGTGATTTGCATTAAGAGTGCTATAAACCAGGATTAAGTTTACATAAACATCGCAAGAACATGTAGAATCGTTCTTTATATGCAAACGTAGAGGATGGTCGTGCAGAAGTTTCATCTTAAGAGGCTCATTTCCCGGATCTCCTTAATCTCGCCGGCAACGGTCCAAGGGGGAGCTGTTGGCCGAGCAATGCGCCACGCTTCTCAAGCAATGAATAATAAGAAGTGAGGAAAGTTCAAGCCGAAAAGGTGAAGGAATACTGACTGCCCCAGTGGCCCAAAATAGACATTCCTTTCTGCAGTGGCAAGAAAACTCCTGTAGACTGCTAAATTGCACACAAAAACCTTGCATGAAGGTGGTGCTTATAAAGTGAATGTTTTTAACTATGAGGGATGAATGGCGCACGAAACAATGCAGAGTTATAAGGAACAGTCTTTTAGTAAATGGCTAAATAAAACATTACAAATTAAAACTTGAGGCAGTGGTTTTAACACTTAAATGATTTCAGTCAAATTATATAATATATAAATTCAATAACAGCCCGCCTTAAAGCAATATGTGTATGTAACAATATATAAAAAGTGGATATTACAGTCATTATATATGTTTATATTATTGTATGCTAGTGTAACAATGTTATGCGAATGTATTATGTAATTTAATGATGTAGGAGCTGTGAGAATAATAGGATAAAGGTTGCTAAAATGAGGTAACCTTGAGGCAATAATGAGTAAGAAAGTTTAAATGCTACTAGTTATTTTTGGAGTAACAATAATATAAATTTTGAGACAGTTTAAAATTAGCCAATAAACAACCTGAAAAAGCTTTAGTTAAATGAAGGTATTCTATTGGACTAGGATTAGCCAATCAGAGACTTGATATACAGAAATTTACAAATTTAGGCGGTAGAAATCAATTCAGTTGCTTGTAGACAGTGTTTCTAACCGGACGCGTTGGTTGTACACTGTGTTCCTAACTGGATGCGAGATGCGTCCTCGAGAAGTTTAATACTTATTTTGTGTGAGACAAAAATAGTTTTACGTGTTAAAAAGTGCAAGTAATTAATAATACAAAATCCCACAACTCTCTATATCAGTGAAGTGTTATTTAAATCGTATCAAACATTAATAATTGGAGTGAAGTAAAATTATAATCTGTGTCAGCCTACATTCTTCAGTCGCACCACTCCCTGCTAAGACATTCATGTCCCTAAAAATAAATACACGCAGCCGAGTCAAACATAAATATATAATATTTAAAGAAACAGTCAAAATTACAAAGTTAATAGTATATTTGGGGCGAAGGCTACCGGAAACTTTTTACCATACGTCGGTTGCTACTACTTCAAGTTCGGCTCCCCAACATTTGAACTACAATACAACTCCTACTTCAAATCGGCTTTCCATACATAGCAGCAACAAATCTTCTTCAAATTGGCTCCCAAAGCGTGGGACAAATAATAATACAAGAAAACAACCTACTTCAAACCATACTGGTGTATCAATTGAAGTGGAATCAAACATACAAATAGCATATATGAGAAATCCTTAGTAAAGACATCAGAAACAAGTAACAGTGGGCTGGCCCCCTAGCTCAGTCGGTAGAGTATCTGCCTGCTGTGCGAGGGATCCCGGTTTCGATTCCCGGCTGGGGCGAGCGAAAATTAACCAGGATTATCCCCTATCTCCCCAGAGTCTGGAAGTATGAACGAGAGTGTGAATGTATGTGTGTGTGTGTGATCTAATGATTAAAACCCAAAAAGTGCAGGAAACCCAACGACAATAGAATGCGAGTTAACATCATTGCAATAGGCAATACGTTCCAAAGGAAAGGCCGCCGATAAGACCAATGTAGTCCAATAGACGTTTTAAGATTTCTTGGAATAAACATTGAGAAAAAATAAGTATATAGTATATGTGTGTGTGTGAGCGTGTTTTTATTGTGCTTAACAGTGGCGGTTGCTGCATAAGAGCACGTGAGCACCGTAACCTTTGACAACTTGAAGATTTATTGGTTATGTTTCCCTTAAATGCTATTAAACGTAACGTACATACAGTAATAGGGACACATCTGTCAAAATTGAAAAATCTAAAGCTTTCATTGGATTTCTTTCAAATGTATACTACTTACCTGTTATGATCAAGAATAGAAAAATAAAGTTTCAGCTCTTTGGATCTAATACTTCTTGCTGAATTATTTTTTTATATCTCAACTGTAAGCGATTTTTATAACGCCCTATACATATCAATTTTAAAAATTAATGTATGGGACATAATATTTTACATTCATTTTAATCTACGAGGGTAAGTCAATAGGTTATCCGCATAGATTTTTTTTTAATTTATTATAACAATTGACGCATACAGTTACCGCATTTTCAACGTAGGCTATCCTGTTGCACATGGTCCATCGTTCACAGGCTTTCTGATGCCCTCAGAAAAAAGTTTTTTCGTCTGAGTAGCAAGCCATGTATACACCGCTTCCTTCAATTCTTGGTCTGTGGTGAAGCGATGGCCCCGTAAGGCACTTTTACGTGGACCAAAAAAGATATGGTTTGCCACTTCGACAGTCAATCTTCGGTTCTCCGAATCAGGATACGGACTTGCTCAATGTTGGTGTTACTAGTGGATATAGATGGGCGTCCTGCTCTTTGCTCGTCCTTCACAGTTGTCGGAGCAGTTTTGAACTTTTCAATTCATTCGTACACATTTCCTCGAGGTAAAACATTGCCCCCATATTGTGCGAAAATCTTCGATGGATTTCGGCTCCTGGTAATCCTTCAGACAGAGAAAAACGGTTAAGCACACGTTCTTCTTTGATGCAAACGGGAGGTGTGCAGTCATGCCTATTATGCAACAGTGCAACATTCACTGAAGTGGCAGCCGTCAAACATTCCACAAGCGGAGAAGAAGGAACGATATGTCGACCTGCGCGCGTATAAACCGATACAGCCAACCTACAAAAAATTGAATAATATGGGGATACTTACTAACTTACCCTCGTATTAAGCAAAGAACGGATATAACAGACTTTGTGAAAAAGTGCTGTGTTACACTCACATGGCTTTCTCTACTCTTATACAAACTATTTTTACAAACTCTTATTCTCCACGTACGTCATGTTAATCGATATAAAAATTTGCAGAAACTATCGTATTACTAATTTTCTTATAGGAGCAAGGGGAATATGGTAGGCTTTAAGCGACAGTAAATCTTTTAAGAGCTGGTTACCATGTGGAGCATTCCATTCCATTTTCATGTCCAATTCCCATTTGAGAAAAATTATAAGTACTGCAAAATTTAAAAAAATAAAAATAAATATCTATGAAGTGGTTAACTCCACAAAAATATGTGTATGACATAAATTCTGTGTTTTAACCAGATTTACATTTTTGTGTAGTAAACTTTTCTCTATCTCTTACGTTTACCAGTTACGCAAGATTCATTTAGAATGAAGATGACTTTTGGGGACATTCTCAGAAAATTCAAGATATACATTTTATTTGCTATAAAATATCTTATACGTTTGATATTTTGATCAACATCGTTAGAGACATTTTTGAGCAAATCAAAATTTTGGAAAACTTTTCCACGTAACAGTTAATCTGGGATGAGAGGATTTTTTTGAACATCTTCGTGTCGCATTTTTGAAATATACTGAACCTAAATACCAAGTATTAACTGACTTTTCGTTTTTGAGTTATGCTGTTTACAGACACACACGGACCCTTTTCTAAATTTTTTTCGATTCATGGGCCTCAGATTTCCGGTAAAATCTCTATATAAAATTTTTAGGTGGAATTCAATACTTCCCCTACTTACTGTACGTAGTAGAGAAAGTAACAAGCTTACTACGCTTATTTTAAAGTGAAACCTGGTGACCAGGCGGCAAACAAATTTTGCTGCTGTTGTGTTGAGAGGTTAAGATTGTGGACAAAAGGTGGGGAAATGTGCATGCCATCTGCAATTCTTATGGTGTGGAAGGAACCTAAGGACCATATAAATGACTGCTACTTCTATTTAGTTAATGTTCGGGGGTGTAATTCGCAAAACAAGAGCAAAATTGTATGTTCAGCATTCCTTCAGTCATTAGGCCAGTTCCACATGGGGAGGACCTGCCTGCTCTTCTTCCTGCTCCTGTTTTGCAGAACTTGGCAGAAGACTATGTTGAAAGAGAACTTGAGGCAATCACCAATGAAGATACCAATGATGTGACCATGACGTTACTCCAACGGTTCTCTCATGATCTTGTGTGGGATTTAAATTTGCCTGAGGAATCTGGAGGGCTTCTTGACTCCCGGAGCCAGTAAAACATTACTGATGGTACAGACATAGAGAAAAAGAATTGCTTCCTTTATTCTCAAGGAACGATTTCTTAGTTTGCTGCAATAACATAAATGACTTAATGCACTTTCATGGCATTGAACATGATCCCACTCAGTGGAGAATTTTTGTAGACTCATCAAAGAGAAGCCTCAAAGATATATTACTGCAGAATGGGGATGTTTATGGCTCCATTCCTATAGCCCATTCAGTTCAAATGACAGACATTCGAGAACATGAAGGTACTTTTAACAAGTATCCAGTATGAGGAACACAAATGGCTTATCTGCGGGGACCTCAAAGTTGTAGGAATACTATTAGGACAACAAGCTGGTTTCACAAAAAAAATGCCTTGTTTTATACCTGAATGTGATATTCCGGCAAAGCAAACGCATTGAAATATGAAAGTTTGGCCAGAGCAAAGAAATGTTGTGCCTGGAACTAAAGCACTCCGCATGAACTACTTATAAGTCCAGAAAAAGTCTTGCTTGCACTGTTCCACACCGAATGGGCTCGATGAAGCCGTTTATACTGACTCTTCCACAGGATGGGTTATGCTTTAAGTACCTTTCTATGAAATTTCCCTTCATTACACGAGAAAAAGTGAAAGCTGGAATTTTTGTCGGTCCTCAAATAAAAAAATTGCTAAAAGATAAGATTTAAAAAAACAGTAAACAAGAAAGAAGAAGGCGCATGGACCGCCTTCCGAAAGCTTTCTAGGAATAACAAAGATTCAAATTACATCAGGCATCCCTGAAACAGTGTTGAAGAAATTCAAGGAGTTGGGTTGTAACATGCGTGCAAGTTCACTTTCTACATTCTCATATCGAGTACCTTCCAAAAAATCTGAGACATTATAGCGAAGAGCAAGGTGAACGTTTTCACCCAAGCTATTAAAAAGATGGAAAGGAGGTACGTGGGGAAGTGGAATGAAACTATGATGACCGACTTCTGTTGGATATTGAGGAGGGGCTGTCATATTGAAGGATGTGCAAGGATGTCAAAGAAGGAAAGACTTTAGCATTAATAGAGCACTGTTTGGTTTTCTTTTCTTTTTTGGGCGGGGGCTACAGAATATTAACGAAATGAATTGGGAAGTACTTTACATTAGTTTCGACATATGGTTGTAATACAAATCACCTCATGTGAAATGGTGTTGAGTACAATATTTTTGGCCTTACTTTAGTTAAAATCGTGAAACCAAATTCTTATTTTGTGTAAGAGCTTGAGGTGATAGGTAAAATGTAACACATTTCTATAATCAGCACAAAAATTTGATTCAAAAATACCTATTTTTAAGAAATCGTCTAAAAAAAGAACAGAAAATGCAGACTGGTGTAATAAGAACAACATAGGAGGCGTTGGAAAACTTGCCTTCTCTATCGGAATATTTCTGGCATCTTCTCAAGAAGCTTGAATTCAAACCACCCAGAGGTGGTGTGCAATGCAGATGATATGGAGCTTCTGACAACATCAAATAAAGAAAAAACACTACAGGAAACCAAAACCATGGGCACGTTTCTGTGCACTCGACAGCACATAATCCCAAGTTAGCCTTAAGAGCTAACCTCAACATGCAATTGTAGTATTTGAATAATTTCAGTTAAATTATATAATATGTAAACTCAATAACATCCCTCCTTGAAGCAATATGTGATTGTAATAATTTGTAAAATGTATGTAACAGTCATTGCATATGCTTATATTATTGTAAACATGTTCAATAATGTTATGTGAATGCATTACGTAATTTAATAATGTAGGAGCTGTGAGAATAATAAGTTAAACGCTGCTAACAATGAGGTAACAATGAGGTAACCTTGAGGTAATAATGAGTTTGAGAGTTTAAATGCTACTAGTCATTATTAGAGCAACAATAATATAAATTTTGAGACAGTTTAAAAATAGCCAATCAACAGCCAGAAAAAGCTTTAGTTAAATGCAGGTATTCCATTGGAGTAGGATTAGCCAATCAGAGACTTGAAATACAGAGATTTAGAGGTTTAGACGGTTGAAATCTATTCAGTTGCCTGCAAATCGTGATAGTAACCGGATGCAAGATGCGTCCTCTAGAGAAATATAATACGTATTCGTGTGAGACGAAGAATAAGTATACGCGTTAAAAAAGTGCAAGTATTAAATAAAAGAATCTCACAGCTCTCTATATCAGTGAAGTGCTATTTAATTTGTGCCAAAGATTAATAAAAAGGAGTGAATTAAAACTAAAAATCTGTATAAGCCTACATTCTTGTCGCATCACGCCCTGCCAAGATATCCATGTCTCTAAAATAAATACTGACGCAGCCGTGGCAAACGTAAATATTAAAGATTTAAAGAAACAGTTTAATTACAAAGCTAATATTTTTTAAACTTGGAGCAAAGACCACCTGAAAGTACATTTGGGGCGAAGGCTAGCGGAAACTGTTTAACATACGTGCGGTTGCAACTACTACAAGTTCGGCTCCCAAACAGTTGAAATAAATAATACATCATCTTCAAACTGACTTTCCATACGTAGCAGCAACTCCAACAAAACCCTGTCTCGGTGTTAATTGTGGTTAACGGCCCGTAAAACACGCTGTTGATCGGTCAAAAGTTAAACAAAAAAGTAAAGCCGCCTCTATTGCCTTCCAAATCCCCTGATCAATAACTTCCAGACATATTCCTTTGGGGTTAAACAAACTGGAGGTTTTATTTTACTCAGAGGCAAACCACTGGGAGTTCCAGCTACGTTATAGGATTGCAGCTATTCCGGGAATACAATGATGGATTGCTTTCAAATGCCACTAGTGAATTGTGAAATGAAGGAAAAGTAGCATGTAACGCTATACAATTTAAATCCGTTAACCTAAACCTAAATTTCATATTCTACACACTGTTTTCAGGTTGGTAAATCATTTTTACACGTTCACTTACCGCTCATGCTGTGATTGTGAAAAGTAGAATTTCTTGCATTCAGCGCTAGTAACCTAACCTACTTGCATGCTTTATTTATTTAGCTGCACGTATGTGCACGAACTATATTAAATCTCCTATTATGCAGTCCAAATCTCTTGACGTTTGAGGCGTGCCCACTAATATGGCACTAGCGAATAGAAGCAGTGCGGACAATACCCTCGCCGCTGGTTAAACTAATTGCAATATCAAGTGTGCGCATGCGTATTTCATATTTCACAAAAGCAACAAGTAGCTAGGATAAAAGTCGACGTTTTCCTGAACAACTACAAAAAAGAATGATACTTTTACACCCAATGTTCGCCATTAATTTAAAGTTATCTTTATTGATGTTAAAACGGAGACATTTAGTTATAGTTATTTTTGTAACAGTAATAAATCCATTACTATCGTAGTTGTATGATATGTCACAGACAAAATTATCATTTAGTAATGTCCTAAGTAAATTTAAAAATAGTTATCCCACGAGGTTTTCTGATACAGCTATAAACTCGTCATAAAAATCCTTTCAAAGCTTACTGACGCGGCTCTACAAAACCATGCATGACGTCTGTTTAATAAACGTCTGTTTTGTTTCACAGAATAATACCATAGGAAAACCAATGGGCATAATGCCGAGTCCTAGAGCCAAGCACGTATCCGTTATTGAGAAGAGTGTGTTACGCTTTTTACAACATTTCAACACCTCGTTATTTGGAATATACTACAAAAATAAATGAATAAATAAATAAAAAAAATAAGCCATATAAAGAATAAGCCAACTGAGAGCTTTAAGCAAAGAATCAGCAAATATCATCACATTCTCAAGGAAGCACCAACAATGGAATTCATTGCACCATTGACGCGATAGTTCAAGGTTAGAGCATCGTTAAACATTGACAAAGTAAAAATACTGCAGGTGTACGTTTAACAGTGCACTTGCTGGAAGTTTAAGCGACTCAGTTGTAAATTCAACTATGATGTACGCAGTTCTTACAGTGACAGGCTTTGTACTAGCGTTTATAAAGTTAACTCTTTCATGAAAATGTCGCTTAGTATGCCCAGTGGATATAGCAGTAAGGTTACGGCTGTTGGCTTGAGTGTGTGCAATTTCTTTGAAAAGTATGCCAACAAATAAAACAGCAAAAATTTTACTTCACGAAATGTCAAGAACTTAGGCCGAGGAATGCTGATTAAGTACATAAACTGTTTCACGTTTGTGTAAACGTAACGCCATGTATCCCAGAGACGCCCCGGAATCGGGGCAGAGCACCGCAAGCAGGCCAGTAGGCCCATTGTGCTTCCAACGTGGCCCCTGGTAGGGAAGGATGGGGGGGGAGAGACCCGAAGGGCGACCAGATCCGGATGCCGATGGACACAAGTATGGACGGGGTTCCTAACGTTTCCAGATAGAACGCATCCGACGCCGCACAGTCCCTGCCCACAAGCCACTAATCTCCAGCGTCCCCTGGAGTGAAGTCCCACGCTGAAGAGGGACCTAACTGAGCAGTGCCGTAGCGACACCAGGGAAGAAACCTTTACGGAACGCAAGTCACCGCCCAGCCACGACTCGCCGAACATCGACACGTGGTCCTTCAAACTGAGACAGATGACAAGGAAGATGATGGCTACAGGAAATGAAAGGGAGGAGCCGTGGTAGAAGATGAACCACCACAGCATTCGCCTGGGACCCGGAGAAACCACGAAAAAACCATGGGCCAGAGTGGGCTGTCCCGGGACCTCCCGAATGCAGGTCACAGACGTTCCCGCCTGAGCTACCCCGCTCGGTTTAACCTGTGTGTAGCGAACAGAAAAAGAATATGCCGTTAGCTGTGCCACTTGAATAACAAAGGACGCATAGAACGGTATGGTTTTTATTTTTCTATTTGTGCATTGCATTCTATTATTGTCTCTTCCTATTATCATGTAGCTTTTAAGTGTACACTGCGATGGAATTTATAACAAACCTGTAAGGTCTGGCGAAGCGAAGCGAAGTGAAGTGAAGTTTGGCAACCGCGCGGTCACGCCATACTAGTTGTCATGAAACGTCAAGAGGCTTTTGATGTATTTATTATTGCAAAGGTGGAATATAATCAAATCGTATCATAGCTGAATTTTACCATTTAAGTCTTACCTGGGTCTTTATTTCTTCTTTGGTTGACCACACTACAATACTCTGATTATATATGACGTAACTGAACTTTTATGGCATCCATAATACTTCAGCGACTCATTATGATATTACTCGGCGGCAGCTCCCCTATCGCCCATACCTTTTAACAGCTGCAAAACAGCAGTCCATTGGGATCCATTCCCCATATAAAAAATAAAACACCTAGGTAAGCGTATTTAAAGTAAAATAAAACGTTTTCATTGTAATTTTATTATTCTAATGAACTGCGTGCATTTACCTTTCTTCAATATGTGTTGCTTTCACATTACCTGCAAAATATCAATAAATATTGGACTCAACAATGATAACATCCGTTGCACTACTCGCAAACACGCTCAAGGTCCTGCCAACAGCGCTACCCTCCGATCAGAATAGAATTAACAAGGTAAAATCTGTTTGTAAAACTACTATAAAGAGATAACTAAGACGCTCGCTTACTCTTGTCTTCATTACCGCTAGTCTTACTGTATAATATATCTATTATTGTATGTGTTAATATTTACTTACGATTTAATTCATGCAGAAGCTGTGAGATGCAAGTCATTAACTTTTGAAGGTCAACAATAATCGATCGCCGGTTCGCCAGTAAGTTAATGTTGGTGACGTTACTACTGGAACCACCATTTTCAACAGCTGTTAGTAAAATTAATTTTATTTTTGCGTGAGTGTTATTTCATTTATTCAATATAGTCGAAAGTATAGTATGCAATACTTATGTGTTAACTGTATTGGAGAATCTCGAAGGTAGAAAAGTTAATTTCTTGTTTCTCAATTATGCATTTATTGTGGTTATTCTATAACAACCCGTAATGCACTGTATCATATTTTGCCCCAGAAAGCGAAAAGGAAGAAACCGAACGAAACTGTGCTGTTTCCTTGGGGACGTATTCTGCTCAATAACAAATACATATATACCTCAAGTGTAATTCTTGTTTTCGTTAGACCATGGAAGGTTGGAAGGAGGTAATCATAGCGGACTGGCTTTTACTGTAATATGCATTTCTGTGTCTAAGCTCTCTGTTTACTTTCAAAGACTCCCTTTGCACACAACACGGTTTGAAATGTTACAGTACTGAAAAAAAGAGAGAAAAGCCACTGTCCGTTTTTTATTTTTCTCAGTGAAAGGCACCCGTTTGTTGATTTTTCTGTGACGCATTGGAATCAATATTGTAGCGTGCCTCACTCGGAAGTTTTTCGCAAATTTGAACATCGTTTTGGTTCAAGGAGAAAGGAAATCAGCGAATGCATGCGTCATACTAATTTTATTATCTCTCTCAGTTATTTCAAATCCTATGTTACATGCAGAGCTGGCACAAAAAAAAAGAAAAAAAAGAACAGTGGGTGATAGAGGAAAGGAACAAAAAGCTTTAATGTTGTTTTCTGTATCGCTGACTCTGGAAGGGGAGGAGGGATGTGAGTGAGAAAGAGCGGGAGGTAGACAGGGAGATTATTTTATGAAAAGCCTGGAAATCATACTCCAGCAGGTAATTCTCACCTTTAAACCCTTAAACCGTGTAAGCGCCTCAGCCCAGGTTACTAAAAGCTGGTGTAAACTGAGGATAGTATAGCAAATGTGTGTGTACATTTCAGCTGCATTTAAGGGGAGACAGATATCGAAAAGTTCCCAAAAATTAAAATTTTACTTTTTCTTCCGCGTAGGAAGAGAACGTATTGCATTCCACCCAAAAATTTAATACAGAGAGTTCATCGAAAAAATTTTTTTGCATTAGTTCTGTATAAATTTGTTCAAAACACAAGTTGGTGTAAAACGAAACAGGTATACAAATTTTCAAAATTCAATTAGCAACAGTGCCTTTAATGAGTGAGATTTTTCCCACTTATCTTAATTGTTATATTCAAAATTGTTAATCATTTCCTGCAAAAAAGTACTCAATATTAGTTTTGCCTTCTTTTGCAAAATTTGTATTTCTGGACTTATTGCGTTTTGGAAAGTTACTCCTCATTTAAGGTAGCCAAATTAAATGTTGGCAATCTCTAGGCACAGTTTCAGATTTACGTTGGTGTTAATACATGGTAGATGATTTTTTAAAATAATAATTGCTGATAAATTTTAATCAAGGGATGGACTAATTAAAAAAATAATACCGAGGTAAATAGCTCCGCCGTAACGCACGAGGGTTTTGTGGGTTTCCCTGGTTGCCATAGGCGAATGCCGGAGTGGTGTATTCTACCATGGATTTCCTCTCTATCCCATTTCGTCTCATTTCGTTTCCCTTTTATGTTTGAGGTTGACTCAAGGGCTGTGGTGCGATCGGGTTGGACAGATGGTTCAGAGGCTTGCGATTTGGAACTTCTTCGCTTCCCACTAGAGATACGCTTCCGAGCGACCCTACCGTGACCTGGTGGTCAGGTCTGGAATGTTAGGGAACTCTGCGCGTCTCTGTCGACTTTCACCAGCCTCACTCTGCAACCCATATCTCTATTGCAGTTCACTCACCCCCTTCGTTCCTACCGGGGTGTAGGCACAAAAGATCCATTGAGGGTCAAGGGGCTGGGTTGTTCCCTCTGTTAACTTGTCGTATCCCATTCCATGAAAATAATATTCTTCGTTAATAAACAACTTGTTGGATAAAAGTTGGTCAGTGCACTTAGAATGTATGCTTCTGCATCCTGTAAAAATTTCATTCCCATATCTTAAATAGTGTCTCAGGTATTGGGTAATGAATTTAGTAGCTTTAGGCATTGGCGGGAAAAGGCTTTCAATCTCCCCTTAAGGCCACAGAAAGGAGGTCTAGGAAATGAATTCTTAAGTTGTTTATGTAAGCTTCATTCTGATTCTTAATGCAAATCACTAAGTTTAAATACTCGGAGCCAATAGTTGTGATCTGTTTAATTTTAATAACCTTTGTGGTATACTTTGACGTGTAGTTATAGGTATGTGTCACTAAGGATTTACTACACGTCAGTTTTTAAACAGATTTCCCTAGAGGATGTGGAGCAGACCCTATCTTGGGATATATAAAGGAAAAGGTATATTTACAGTATTCACTTTTCTCGAACATATGTCTCCTTTATTTTCCAAACCGTTAATTTGAGCCTGCAAGTTATATTTTTTTCCCCCATTATCGGAACTCGGAATATTAGTGTCCATTTTCTCTCACACAAAATTTTATTTCCATATTTAAATTTGTACGATATAATAGCTGAGCAACAAATGACATTACAAATTCAATGGTCTTTCACAATTTTAACTATATATGTATCTGCAAATTCAAAAATAATGTGTAACATTTTGTTACTTTAACAGTATACATACAATTTGACTCCTCCCGCAAAACTTAAGAATTCAAATATTGTACTTATTGTAGACTTTATAGCTTTAACATATGCTTGAAACTAATTCACAAAATGGTTCTCTTCACATGCGATATTTGCTTTACATTTTGAAGTGAGAAAATCCGCCCGAAGAGAAATAATAATAAGAATAATAATGACAATCATCATAGTCATAATAATAAGGATAGAAATAATAATAATAATAATAATAATAATAATAATAATAATAATAAGAAGAAGAAGAAGAAGAAGAAGAAGGAAAAATAAAGATAATATGAAGAATTAGGAAAGGGGGAATAAAACCGTAACGACCGAGATTAAGTAAAGAACAGACACTAATAAATAAAAATGAACTTAAATAAAATAAAACAGATGGAAATCAAAGGTACGAAACCGCGTATTTCAGAGCGTAGAGAGACTAGCAAAAACTGTAAAAATAGGAAATGTTTCACGAACAAACGTGCGAAGACATTAGTGAGCACTTAAGCTACATAGAATTTGTGAAACCCACAGGAAACGAATATAACAGACGGGAAGTCAGATGCAGTCAACAGCACAGAAAAGGTAATCAGGCGGAAATAAGACGGTAATATTAGACGCGGTGAAGGACAACTTTAAAACATACCAAACCTATGGGAAGCGGCATAAAACTTAGAAAAATAACCAAGAGAATTTAGAAAAGTCACGTGAATAGAAAAAAGGAGGAATTAAACTAGAAAATAGGTGGAGAATAGAAAAATTATTTAGGAGGCAGAGGAGTTTGAGACAGGGGTACCATGGATCACTTCGTGTCGAACTGTTGGTGAGACTTCAATTTTAAGCGTCGAGGCAGAACATATGTGAGAGTTAGTATCAAGTTAGTGTCCGGAAAGGCGTGTAGAAATGAATAAATTCCGGTCGACAAAATTAATAACTTTATACTTTTCGCCGTAAGAAGGGAAATAAAAAGGGGGAGGCACGTTAATGAAAACTAGGAACGATAGGTGGAATTAAGTCTTGTGTGACGGGGATTCGGTAAGAGGAACACAGTGTGGAGCATCACAATAAACGGGCCATTGAAGAAGAAATGCGTGTGTAATTAACCTCCTAATCCACATTCCCTGAGATAAGATCTCATATCCAACCATTAACCCTCTACCTGAGCAGCCGGCAAAACAAACCCTACCGAGTCAGAAACCCGCCACCAAGTAAACCTTATTTATCCCCGCTACAATTTAAATGTAAATATCTTCCGTTCCTCCACTGTACACCGTGGCCTACCATCACGAATCTTTGGCAATAATTTTGAAAGTTTTACTCACCGAAACGTGTAAATTACGAACATTTTAACAAATCCAAAAACACAAACAGTATTTCTGATGCCTCTGAATTACCACCGCGAATGTCGCCCAGACGTGTACGTAATCGGCCTCTCTTATGGATACTAACTGCCCTTCTTCGACCTGCTTGGAAAGTTATCTTCTTTGATGTTACTTGCATCGTCCGCTAGGGCTGCCGCCGTGTGATTGGTCCTCAACTCGACCAATCAGAATGCATTATAGCGGGATGTTACTAGGAACACATGACGTCACCGTTTTGCAGGTCCAAAATCTCTGGATGTAGCAAAGCCACAGTGATAACTAGGCGAAATGGGGAGAAGGAGCATCTAAACGACTCAACTCAAAATAGAATTTCTGGATCTGAACGTTTCATAAACCAAGTTTAGGTGAGCATTTTGGCTTCTTACATAATTTATCATTGATTATGTTTTCTTCATCATCTGGAAAGTTAGCCATATAGACTACACTAATATTATAAAGATAGAAAATTTGAAAGTATGTATGCATGACTATACCGAGCGGGATGGTTCAGGCGGCATCTGTGGCCCCCATTCGGGAGGTCCGAGGCTTGGTTCCCGGTGACAGTCCACTCTGAACCAAGGGCATTTTAGGGGTTTTGCTGGGCCGTCAGCGAATGCTGGAGTGGATTTTTTAATCCCCGAATTTCCTGTCCTATTTTTTCGTTCCATTAATTATTTCATTCATTCTTCACCCTTTTTGGTCTGTTTCGGCGTTGGAAGCGTCGATGGTGTTTCGGTGCAGCGTGGCAGGGAAAGGGTGCTCTCTGTAATCTAACTACGTCTCTTAGCCTTCGGCTGGTTGCCAGGGTATAAAGACCCCCGTTGGGGGGACGTTGGACCCTATGTGGGACGGTGATCCCGGTCTGTGTGACCGACAGCCGGGTTGTCTATATATGAAAACTATAGGGAAACTGTCATTGCTGTGCCATTACTCCTACTTCCGCCATCTCGGTGTCTCTTTTCACCTCATCCCTTCCTCCCGCGGCGCCCCCTCGTCGATATATTTTCTTCATTCTTGGATCGGTGCCGAATCCCCTCCGCTTTACAATCCAATGTGTGCGTATGCATATGTGTGTGTGTTGTTGTTGAAAAGTGATCTCAAAAAACATCGACTTTGATCATTCTTTTACCATTGCGAGGCCTTATTGTTTGTGATGTACATAGACCATAAAACCTTATAATCACATGTCATAATTTACTAACATATTAGAAAGGATTTAGAAAGCCTATAGTGAGAATGCCATGGAGTGACTTGACTTGTGTAAAGAGTCAGGTTGTAATACCCTTAACACCTTTAAGGTTTATTGTATTATCGCCTGTCTTTATCATTTTAGTTAATTAGACCTGTTCCTTTAATATGAATATTAACTCAATTTTTCTTAAGAAGATGATTATCTGGGTTTATCAACTATCAGAAGTTCATATATTTTCCTTAGTTAATTAGACCTGTTCCTATAATATGAATATTAACTGAATTTTTCTTAAGAAGATGATTATCTGGGTTTATCAACTAACAGAAGTTCATATATTTTCCTTAGTTAATTAGACCTGTTCCTTTAATATGGATATTAACTGAATTTTTCTAAAGAAGTATTATCTGGGTTTATCAACTATCAGAAGTTCATATATTTTACTTAGTTAATTAGACCTGTTCCTTTAATATGAATATTAACTGAATTTTTCTTAAGAAGATGATTATCTGGGTTTATCAACTATCAGAAGTTCATATATTTTCCTTAGTTAATTAGACCTGTTCCTTTAATATGAATATTAACTGAATTTTTCTTAAGACGATGATTATCTGGGTTTATCAACTATCAGAAGTTCATATATTTTCCTTAGTTAATTAGACCTGTTCCTTTAATATGAATATTAACTGAATTTTTCTTAAGACGATGATTATCTGGGTTTATCAACTATCAGAAGTTCATATATTTTCCTTAGTTAATTAGACCTGTTCCTTTAATATGAATATTAACTGAATTTTTCTTAAGAAGATGATTATCTGGGTTTATCAACTATCAGAAGTTCATATATTTTCCTTAGTTAATTAGACCTGTTCCTTTAATATGAGTATTAACTAAATTTTTCTTAAGAAGATGATTATCTGGGTTTCTCAACTAACAGAAGTTCATATATTTTCCTTAGTTAATTAGACCTGTTCCTTTAATATGAATATTAACTGAATTTTTCTAAAGAAGTATTATCTGGGTTTACCAACTATCAGAAGTTCATATATTTTCCTTAGTTAATTAGAGCTGTTCCTTTAATATGAGTATTAACTGAATTTTTCTTAAGAAGATGATTATCTGGGTTTATCAACTATCAGAACCTCATATATTTTCCTACGCAGCATTTCGTATTTTAAGTTTACACTGGTCGGCAACAAAATCCTCTTGGGGAAAAACAGACTTTCTTATGGTTTTCACGACGTTGAATTTGAATTTGAAAATCAAATTGCTGTGCCACGTACCATTTTTAAAATAGCCATAAGTTTACATAAATAAAATTAAGATTTTGTTTATACATTTGAAATTTTGGTTTGATTCTATGTTTTTATCTCAAATTAGGTAAGTAATGACGAATGATAGCAGCGTATATAATTGTAAACAAATAAACGTGCATTCTAAATATGCACAGATAGAGCTAATTTTACTTTTATCGCTAAGAAAATAAAACCACGATACTTGCATGCAGAAAGAAATTGCTAGTGATGCCACTTAAAATCTATCACTATTGTTATAAATAAATTAAGTTAAATAGTTAAGTGACACTCACAATACTGGAAGCAAGTATTAGCTGAGCTGAATTATTTCAGTTATGGATTTTCTGGTTAACATTTAATATGTTGTACACTTGAACATCGTTGCATAAATTTAGCAACACACATATACGCATAATATTGCTGTACGTTCGTCTGTTTTTATTTTAAACCCTAATTGTAATTTATCACTATGTAACGTAACAATAACACTATGACAACTAAAGAAAATTTCCACTTTAATGGGAAACTTATTTTGTTGTGCTTTTTCTTTTATATAGTTCTTCAGGCGTCGCTCCTACAAGAATGTTAACAGTGGTCGGTTAACATGTTTTCGTTCCATTTCAGCTATATCTTGGTGAAATCTTTCACCGAGCTCATCAGAAACATCTTCCATATTTGCGGGGAAAAGGTCCAAATGAGGACTTAAAAAATACAGCTTCAGAGACACATTACAATCACTGTTACAAAATGAGGCATGTAGACACTACAAATTTCTTCTTTTTTTAGACTTCTTTCTTGTTTCCCAGAAAGTTGCAACATGCATTTTCAAATGTATTCCAAGCTCTTCTCTAGATTAAATTTAATTATCTTGAATACGACGTCCTGAAATACTTGCTTTATTTAAGGATAAACGAAAACGCCTTCTTTTATATTGGTTCCCCTAATTCATGGAAACTTTTCCTTCAGGTAAGTAAATCCTGAACCTTTTTTATCCATTGCCTTCACAAATTGTATTATTACGCTAATCTTAGTGCGAAGAGGAAGGAATATAATTTTTACCCTGTCGAGTAACGCCTCATGTGCCACATTCTTTTTACTTTCTCTACTACGTATAGTAAGTAGGGAAGTATTGCATTCCACTCAAGAATTCAATACCGAGATATCACCGAAAATATGTTTTGAGACCCCCCGAATCCAAAAAAAAAAACATTTTTGGAAACATGTCCGTGTGTGTCTGTGTGTCTGTGTGTGTGTGTGTGTGTGTGTGTGTGTGTGTGTGTCTGAGAACAGCATAACTCAGAAACGAACAGTCAGATAAACACCAAACTTGGTATTTAGGTTCAGTATCTTCCAGAGATGCGACACGAAGATTTTCAAGAAAATCCTGCACCCCAGATTACCCTTTACATGGAACATTTTTCGAAACTTTTAATTTTCTCAAAAATGGCTCTAACGATTTTGATTAAAATATCATAAGTTCAAGATATTTTCGTGACAAATGAAATGTATATCTCAAATTTTATGGGAATGTCTCCAAAATTATTCTTCATTGTGAACGACTTTTGCATAACTGGTAAACCATAAGAGACAGACAAAATTTTACTACACAAAAATGTAGTTCGTGTTAAAAATACACAATTTATGTCATATATAAATTTTTTTTGAGTGAACTATTTTCGAGACATTGCTTGTTATTCCCTTATATTTTCCAGTACTTTTTCTCAAATGGGAATTCGTTATTCATTTTTTATGTCCTGCAATGCGCCACATAGCAACCATACACTACCAAATTCCCCTTGCATCTACAAGAAAATTAGCAATAAGGTTAACATCTCGATTAACATGAAGCATATGGAGAATAAGCGTTTGTAAAAATAGTTTGTACAAGAGTAGGGAAAGTCATGTGAGTGTAACACATCAGATTTTTACCTAGAATTTATCTTATCGAATGGCCATTTTTTTCACAATATAGTGTTTGTCCCTCGCTCCGCTGTCCGCTCTAACAGGAAGCAGTTGAAGTTTATATACCCCGTTTTAGCCCCATCAGCAACATTACCACTTCAAGGTCGACACATATGCTCTATGGATGGACTTCATAGTTAATTTTATGTATAATATGTTGCATATTTGTATGTGTTTCTCTTATTAACTGAGTGTGCTAAAGGTATAATTGACGGATGTATATTACTAATAATACGCTTCCTGTTTGTTATCAAAGAGTGCGGAAGGTCGCACTTTGTAGGTTCTCATTGTAGGTATTCACCTAGGCAGCGTTATAAATCCTATCTAAGCATTAAATTATTGTTGGCAATTATCAATTTTACATTAAAACGAAAATCATAGAGACAAATTGGCAATAAAATTTACCTAAAGCGCAGTTTTATCCAATTTCGGAGGTACCTGCCACAAAAAAGAAATATGACTAACATATTTGGATTCAGCGATGACGAATACCTAAGATAAACAATGTTTTTACCAAAGAGGGATATTTTTCCAACCAGTATTATGTGATAGGCAGTTTCGTCCTCTTCATTACGTAACTGAAACTGGTTCTTCTTTGAAGATTCCCATTGCATGCAGGTGCTTCCCAAATCTGCACTGTCCCATCAAGTTATCAGATTTATTGGAGCTCTACTGAGATTAAATAAACCTTTAGATGAGGATATTTTGCACATCATTCACTTCCCGTGCCTGCACCTCTTGTTTGAACCTATCGCAATTATTGATTAATGATAATTTACCCACTCAACAATAGTTTCTGGAACAGAATTTACAGGAATGTCAAATACTGGTTCATACCCAGTAAAAGTTTGATTTGACCCTTTCCTTGCCAAGGTGTCTACTTTTTCATTGCCTAAAATTCCTTAATGTCCAGGCACCCACCCAAGAGTACACTTGTGTTTTGCTAGCTGAATAAGGTTTATTAGGCAACCTCAGACTAATTATATGTAATTTCTTTCAAGGCAGTCTGGCTGTCATAAAATCCAAATGTTGCTTCCTTAGTAGCTCCTATTTAGATTCTCCCTGACAGAAGCTTCAGTTGCAAAACTTCAGCTTGGAATACAGAGGTATTCAAACAGGGGAAACATGGGTGTTGCACCTTGTTGCCTCCGTGCCATGGAGTAAAATAAAAGATAAAAAAAATGTGCAATACCTTATACTGGCACCTTTATTGATTTCCCACACCATAAGCAGCACTTAAAATGTTAAAGATCAAGGTATTATTAATTAAAAAACTAAGAACAAAAGATAAAAATAAAAAAAATAAAAATGTGAGTTTATTATACATTTAACTAAAGAATTTAAAGTAAGTATTTTAACAGATAAAAATATCAAACAAACTAATTTACTAGAGGCCAGTAACAAGGGTAACTGGTAAACGGCTACTTTACTAAACCTAATTCTACGGTAACCGACAAAAACTGCCTGAACCCGGCAGCTATCTACTAAAATGTAATCAGCTTCTTAAACTATAATTCATATCTATGTAGTTATGGATTATTTATTTCACCATTGTTCAAAAAAGTCTTCTAAATTTATTGTACTATGATCACTAGCACTTAATGCACAATTTCATTCAAATCACACAAACTTCTCTCACTGTTAATGTAAAATTAAATCATTCTGTATTTATTTATCCATTTGATAATTAACTACACTAATCCCCTCAAGCTTTTAAACAGTTTTAATCACTAATACTGGTAAAGTTTAGTTATATTGTTATTCAACAAAGGAAATCTCGCATATATTCTCCTTATGTAGATTAGATTAGATTAGATTGTATTCTGTGAGTTCACTAGCAGCCATAAAGGCTTGTGAACATAGAACATGTCAAGGAAATGTACAAAAATTATATATAAACATAAATATTACATATAATATGGAACATTTGAAATAAAATACAAATACTATATGCGTGTTAAGGAAATGTACAATAAAGTTACATATATACATAAATATTACATAGTATACAGAACATTTAAAATAAAATAAAGACATATTATATACAAAATGAAACAAATCAAGTGTAATTTTGTACAGAGTTGAATACCTCCTTACTGTTATAAGGTTAACATACGTATAGGCAAGAACAGTTATTTTAACATTCACTAGGATTTTACCTTTGTTCGTCTGTTCATTTTGTTCTATTTGATTTTTAATGCATAGCATTTACTGTCAGTTCTTAATATACATTTAAATAGCTTCATTAATTCTAGAGCAGATATCAAATATGACTGGCACTTGTCATTAATATTTACTAATACTACTTACAGAGCTATATAAGTATTATCATTAGAATAATTTGTCATTCAGATAATCTTGTACAGAATAATATGCTTTTGTAAACTTCACCTACCAGACACTTCTACCTCTTTGAGGTATAATATAACCTCTATAGACGTAAAAATGAAAGAAATAAAGAAGGAAAGAAAAAAGAAATGTTCCACTATTACCACATTAAAAGCTTTCACTAAATTATATATTTTATTCTTTCACTATCTTCACCAAACATACACATCTTGTATCCCTCCGCACTAATGTTGGTGGAACTCTTCCCGTCTCCTCTCCGCCGTCCGGTTGTCGGTCAGTCCGCCATCTTTACACCCCACACGTCTCCATTTGTCACTTAGGTCGGTATGTTGTTATTGAGAATGTGTTTTATATATTAAGTAATTGGTATGTAATTATTACTCGTCTAGTGATGTTACTGTTTATTTGTCGTTCTGTAATTGTATATATTTATTGTGGTGTTTAGTGCTTATGTACTTATACATTGTCTACCCCATTTTTGTCACATTTTTCTTGTACTTATTGTGCCTAGTAACTTATCTTTTCTTCCTTCTTCGCCGTGTCCACAATGCCATAGTTATCACCATAAAAGTGTTGTGTTACTGTTAGTAAAATTATTGTCTTGTAGCTGGTCGTAATGCCTTAGCATTATGCCAATGTAAACACAGTAATAAGTCTCGTTGTAAATCATAGAAGTATTTTAGAAAAGAGCACAATGCTAAGGTGAAAGGTGAAGAAGTTAGTTTGTTGTATTGTTATTACGTTATTTGTCCCACGTTTTGGGAGCCAATTTGAAGAAGGTGTTGTATTGTAGTTCAAATGTTGGGGAGCCGAACTTGAAGTAGTTGCAACCGCACGTATGGCAGGAAGTTTCCGGTAGCCTTCGCCCCAAATGTTTAAAAAAATGTTAACATTCTAAGATTTACTGTTTCTTTAAATATTATATATTTATGTTTGCCTTGGCTGCGTCAGTGTGTATATTTTTTTGAGACATGAATATCTTAGCAGGGAGTGGTGCGACTGAAGAATGTAGGCTTACACAGTTTATAATTTTACTTCACTCCTTTTATTAATGTTTGAAAAAATTTAAATAACACTTCACTGATATATAGAGAGAGAGATATATGAGATTTTTTTATTAATTACTTGCACTTTTTAACATGTAAACTATTTTCGTCTCACACAAAATTCGTATTAAATTTCTCAAGAACGCATCTCGCGTTCGGTTAGGAACACCGTCCACAAGCAACTGATTTCTGAATTTGTAAGTTTTGCTCCATTTTAGTTTCTGATTGGCTAATTCTAGTCCAATATAATACCTTCATTTAACTAAAGCTTCTTCTGGTTGTTGAATGACTACTTTATAAACTGTCTAAAAATTGCATTATTGTTGTCAAGAATCCCAGTAGCATTTAAACTAACTAATTCATTATTGCCTAAAGATTAGCTCATTGTTACCTCATTGTTAGCAACTTTTAACCTATTATTTTCACAGTTCCTGCATTATTAAAATACGTAATACATTTACATAGCATTATTGAACATGTACATAATAATATAAACATATAAAATGACTGTAATATACACTTTTTATATACTGTTACATACACTTATTGCTTTAAGCGGGCTGTTATTGAATTTATACATTATATAATTAGACTGAAATCATTTAAGTATTAAAAATACTGCCTCAAAGGAACGCTTTCACAAAAACAACAGAATTGGTTCGTTCACGTCTAACAAGAATGTGTCACCAACATAGCAGGAAATGTTATTTTCCTTCTACTTTTGTCTAAAAACAAGGGAGCGGCTATTCAATGAGTTTGTCAGAGAGCGAGTGGACAATGCCTTCAGGGGCCTAACCACTGCAAGATGTTTTTATGTGACCGGGTTGCGAGACAATGAGAGACCTACAGACATATGACTTTTAAGGACGGAACGTGGCGAGATTAGTTGTAACTAAAAGAAGGAAAATAAATACATATTAACGTTTACTTCCTGTATGTGCAGTTTTCTTTTAATAATATGCTTTATTCGCGACCATGACGAGATAGATCAAGAGCCTCATGCTACTGCAGATAACGAGGGAGAAGAACCAATGCACCCTAATTTATTACACACCTGTTAATTCCTCCTCCCCCTCTCAATCGCCAGAACGACCCAACTATCCCTCACGTGGGGGACGTATATTATCAACTAGTACCCCTGTACAAATCAAAAGCAGACAGGAAGATGCACATACTGAAATAAGACAATAACCACAAACGAAGATACAGAGTAAACAAAGGATTACATCTGACGATCAGATTACAGTGAATGAGACGACAGCGAGCACTACATCAAGGGGAAGAAAGAAGACCACAGGATGACACCAACTTCCAACAATAGCCAATGACGAGAAGCTGCACCAACAATTCTTTCCTTTTCTTTTGTTGGCACGTGAGCTTTTCGTGAAGCGCAGCATGTGCTACATTAAAGTGGCAGATTAAGTGGCTCCTCTACAACCGCACAGCGAAACTAAGTCGAGTATTTAAGGGGAATATTTTGGAGGGCACTTGACTAATATAGTTTGATTAGTTTGGAAAGCTGGTGGGCAAGTAAATTTGTAAGATTTTGAAGGGTAATTGACTAATATAGTTCGATTAGTTAAGACAAGCTGGTAGCCAAGTAAATTTGTAAGATTTTGGAGGGTACTTGACTAATATAGTTCGATTAGTTTGGACAAGCTAGTAGCGAAGTAAATTTTTTATATTTTGGAGGGTGCTTGACTAATATAGTTCGATTAGTTTGGACAAGCTGGTAGCCAAGTAAATTTTTAATATTTTTGAGGGTAATTGACTAATATAGTTCGATTAGTTTGGTCAAGCTGGTAGCCAAGTAAATTTTTAATATTTTGGAGGGTACTTAACTAATATAGTTCGATTAGTTTGGACAAGCTGGTGGCCAAGTAAATTTTTAAGATTTTGGAGGGTACTTAACTAATATAGTTTGATTAGTTTGGACAAGCTGGTGGCCAAGTAAATTTTTAAGTTTTTGGAGGGTACTTGACTAATATAGTTCGATTAGTTTGGACAAGCTAGTGGCCAAGTAAATTTTTAAGATTTTGGAGAGTACTTGACTAATACAGTTTGATTAGTTTGGACAAGCTGGTAGCCAAGTAAATTTATAAGATTTTGGAGGGTAATTGACTAATACAGTTTGATAAGTTTGGACAATCTGGTAGCCAAGTAAATTTGTAAGACTTTGGAGTATAATTGACTAATATAGTTTGATTAGTTTAGACAAGCTGGTGACCGAGTAAATTTGTAAGATTTTGGAGGGTAATTGACTAATATAGTTTGATTAGTTTGGACAAGCTGGTAGCCAAGTAAATTTGTAAGATTTTGGTGGTAATTGACTAATATAATTGATTAGTTTAGACAAGCTGGTGGCCAAGTAAATTTGTAAGATTTTGGAGGGTACTTGACTAATATAGTTTAATTAGATTGGACAAGCTGGTGACCAATTAAATTTGTAACATTTTGGGGGTAATTGGCTAATATAGTTTGATTACTTTGGACAAGCTGGTGGCCAAGTAATTTGTTAGCTTTTGGAGGGTAATTGACTAATATAGTTTGTTTAGTTTGAACAAGCTGATCCCCAGGTAAATTTGTACCATCTTGGAGGGTAATTGACTAAATATTGTTTGATTCGTTTTGGACAAGCAGGTGGTCAGGTAAATTTGTAAGATTTTGGAGGGTAATTGACTAATATAGTTTGATTAGATTTGGACAAGCTGGTGGCCAAGTAAATTTGTACCATCCTGGAGGGTAATTGACTAATATAGTTTGTTTAGTTTGAACAAGCTGGTGCCCAGGTAAATTTGAAAGATTTTGGAGGGTAATTGACTAAGATAGTTTAATTATTTTTGGACAAGCTGGTGGCCAAGTATATTTTAAGATAAGTAAATTTGTACCATCCCGGAGGGTAATTGAGTAATATAGTTTGATTAGTTTTGGACAAGCTAGTAGCAAGTAAATTTGTACCATCTGGGAGGGTAATTGACTAAGTATTGTTTGATTCATTTTGGACAAGCTGGTGGCCAAGTAAATTTGTAAGATTTTGGAGGGTAATTGACTAATATAGTTTTATTAGATTTGGACAAACTGGTAGCCAAGTAAATTTGTACCATCTTGGAGGGTAATTGACTAATATTGTTTCATTAGTTTTGGACAAGCTGTAGCCATGTAAATTGGTAACATTTCGGAGGGTACCTGTGTAATACTACTGTGTACAGGCTTGTAACCACTGGCTGGAAATAACACTGAAGAGTAAGCTATAGATACCCTTGGGGAACAATAAACTAGTAGCAGTATAAAAGCAGCCAAATGCAGAAGGAGAATCAAGTGTCTGATAAGAACAGTCTTCAGGTAGCAGACTAAGATATAATGAGGTAGATAATCAGAATGCAGCTGAGGGCGCGGGATTTATGCCTCCCGAATCCAGGTAGCTTAATACCTCCCGGGTCGTGGAACCAGCCTAATAGGCAATAGATAACAGCTGGGATTCTTCCCCCTCTTCTAGAAACACTTCCCTCCTCGGGAATTGATTACAACAATTAAAATCGTCTCTAAATGTCAATGTATTACTTCCTTTAAGAATAGTGTGTACAACATACTGTAATTGTTAGACATCCTTGTTGAAGCTGATACATTTCACAATCCTTCGGGAGACACCGCATACTTCAACACAAAAGAGAACAGATTTTAACATTATCAAAACTTATTCATTCAGCTACAACCTGTTGTCGTTAGTGAGTTACCAACGCCAATCTGTAGGGGGAAGATGGACCGAGCTACTGGCATGAGTACGTCTCCTCGTGTAGCTGAATACCGCAGAAACTCCCCTAATTGTATATGCCGCCTTTAACATTTAAGATCAGATTGGCGACTTCGTTTTTGGAACAAATCGCTCAACGACAATGATGTTCACTCGTTTTACTATTGTTAATTTTTGAGATTTCCTTATCAGCATTCACACACACACACACACACACACACATTCATTTCCAGACACTCTGGAGAATTAAGAATAATTCTGACTAAAGAAAAAATACCATCTTCCAGTCAGGAATCGAACCAGGGAACTCTGGATTTGGAAACTAGAATGCTAACCTCCAGAACACAAAGGCAGTCTCTGCAGACATGCAACAAACTCTGGGAATAAATAACGTTTAATTTAATGTTTCCCACTATCAACATTAGGTATATAACCTTTAAGAAACAACTTACACCTCAGTTATACTTTGCATAAAATAAAGTGGTATCGTTAATAATTCAATTTTCCCTATAAATATTATTTAAAGTTCACTATATTGAATTTTGTAATATAATTAAGTTTAACTTTCCCTACAGTCTAATGATGGTAGATATATTAGAGGAAGCATTAATCCCACCAAAAATTATTTACCGAGTTTTCACCGGAAATGCAAATTTTGAGATACTTGAATCCAAGCATATTTCATTTCCAGAAAAGGCTCTTGCATGTCTGTATGTCAATCTGAAAGCATAACTCATAAATAAAAAGTCGGATGAATATCAAAGGTTATAATTTCTGTATTTTTCAGGGATAGACAGAAAGACTTTCATGAAATTTGTCCCACCTTTATTTACACTTGACATGGAAAAATGTTCGATATTCTTTATTTCTTTTCAAACACTGCTTTATTGATGTTGATTGATAACGTTAATATGACAAATAAAATGTATATTAGAATTGAGAGTAACTGTGAAGCTTTCTTTACCTTTGATGAATATTAGAACATTTTATCCTGTGAAACTCCATTTCAGGCAAGCATACAGCTGATTAGAATGCAAAGCTTGCCAAAATAACTTTTTCCTAGCGTCAGCTATTTTCGAAGTATTTCATGCTATATGCCTCTTTACATTTTGCAAATTAAGTTCATGACCTAATTGGTCTGAAAATTTGATATTTCTTTCTTGTTTTAACTTTCATTATTTCAGAAAAAAGAGTACTAACACCTGACAGCCTTATATAATTATAAACATGTAAGAGTAATTAGTTCCATCAAACTGAAATAATTTTCAGGCAAAATGTTTTATATGAATAATATAATACGCAATGGCTTCTATAAAGAAATACATATGAGTGAATCACAGCTCATTTTTTTGGATTCAAAAACATTTCAATATTTGTTCTTGTCTTAAAATGAATGTATTTTTTCCTTTATGTGCAAAACTTTCGGGAAAATTTGTTATAATGTAAACACGCAAGCATGAAAATTTAAAAATGAAACATCAAATTATGTATATATTATATGTAATAAAACACGGCTCTGCTGATAATGCAGTATTAATGAGTTCGCTCAACAAAGGATTCCTAGAAATTTGGAACTGCTACCTGCTTGACGGAAGGAATGAATCCTATATAATTACGAGCCCTTAAAGGTTTGGGGGGATTAATCCTATTTTTATGACCGCGTGAGGCATGGATCCGCGCCCACAGCTGGATTAGGCAGGTCAGTAGAACAGGAGGTTAAACAGTATAATAGGCAGACTCATGTTGTTAGTATTCAAACACAGCAGTGCTATTGCAATAGATCTTAACCTTACAAGGAGAAATCTCAAGCCAGATAGCACAACAGCAAATACACCAGCAGCTACAAGCAGCAGTCGTTGAAATGCGCGAGGGACAGTGTGCGTTTTAGCTAGAAGTAACTGCAATACAAGGATCAACCCGAGCCACACAAACCAAGATGAAAAGTATGAGCCAACGCTTGGAGACTAACGTACAAAGCTTGACCCGTCATGCAGTTTGGCTGTACAATTTCATAATGAGGCGAGGGCACGATGCATTAGTCTAGAGAGTCAACAACGAACTGTCGCGGCAGACTTGAACGCTGAACTGTCCGCGATTAAGAATACAATTGATGCGCAACAGTGTATACAAAATAACGAGGTGAATCAGCTAAGGGACAGAGTAGAACGGGTGGCAGTCGCACAAGGGAGGTGATGCAGGAGCTGCAAATGCGAAATCGCGAGATGACATTCCAGTAGCACAATACCATGTAACACCAAGCAATACATTAATGGCTTGGAGTCTTGTTTTGCATTGCGTGGAATCCCGGATAGGTACCGTATAATTTTAGTACGATATGTGCCAAGGTCTGATTGGACAAGCGTTAAGTTGGTTTCGCCTGACCCTGGGGGATAATGTACCGTACGCTAATTCAGAACAGCCTCAGCGCTCGTGTCTAAGTACTGGAATGGGACCTCGCTGTACTTTGTGTTAAACCAAATAAATAACGAGCACTATCGGAACAACCACAAGAATCCCCAGTGGATTATTTTCTAAGACTCTCTCAGTTAAGCCAAACTTTAGATCCTCCAATGAACCAGGGAGAATTTTATTTCATTTATGTCGCTGTATTTCCAAGGCGGTATAAAGAATCATATCGTGGTAGCCAAACCGAAGAACCTAGGTGACGCAGTTGAGCTCATAACGGCCCTACACGGACCACAGGTAGCGCCAGAATGTTATAGGCCAAACCATAGGCAGAGGGCAGACTTCGCAAGTGTTACCACGGCGAGAACGACAGAGGAAATGCCTCTCCAAGTGCACACCGAAACAATAACTTAATTGCCAGGTAGAGATATCAGTCACAGTTCGCCGACAGTAATAATAGGCCCTGCAGGCCGAGGCACCAACGCCAAATGTTCAAAAGATTGGCATTTTCTTCAACAGAGAAACAAGTATGAATTGAATTACATGCAGTTCCACAGAGGTCCAGCCAGAAATAGGCTAAGATGCGGAACTGCGGATACTACTCAAATAGAGTGCAGCAACGGCCCACACATAAGGACAGTGAGCGCGACGATGAAAGACACGATAGGCACTAAAGGGGTCAACGTCCGCAATATGACGGCGCCAGGAATTCACGTTGAGCCACGCCAACATATAACCCATCGTTTAGCATGTAGGACAAACAGTAGGCCCTGCAACAAGGACACAACCCGGAAAACGGCCCGAGTGTACGCGCTACAAACAGGGGGCGAAAATATAATAGTGGGTGAGGAACAACTTCAGGAGAGGAGTAACATACCATTTGCATAATCAGGCGAATAGATCAAATGGAGTGGACAACGCGCCCAATATTGTGGAAGCTTTCAGAATAGCAACGATGATTAACAATGAACCGTATAATTTTACGGTAGATAGCGAAGTGTGTAGCTAGATATTGTTGGATTATTTAAAGGGTTAAATCCCGAACATACAAAGCGTACCAGTGAGAAATGCTTTCTGCATTGTTGCCATTCGCAGGGCGAAACAGCGTATATCATTACAAGTGTTAATAACACCAGTCATTGAAAATGTCAGATGAGATTTTATTTGCTTGATAAGAAATTTAGCTGGAGCTTAATTATTGGTAATGATTTATTAACGGCAATGAGTGCCATCATAGATTACGTCAAAGACAGCTAACTTTGAAAGCAGAAAATAAGGTGATTAAAATCATTTTTATACAACAGCCCAAGCCGAAGAAGTACCCCCAAAAGAGTACAGGAAGAAGAATGTATGTGGAAATTATAAATACAGCTGAAAGCGTAGACGTGATTAGAACTTTGGCGTTACCAATAGAATTGCGAGACAATCTTGATTTATTATTACTATTATTAAGAGAACAAATAACAAATTCAGACAAAGATAGGCGCTTGCATATTATAAATTCGGAGTAATGGGTGTCGTTTCGGCAAGAAAATCTACAAACTAACTATCGAGCGGCTGACCGTGTACCGCAATGATTTATATGGAAAGGCCTCTAAGTCATAACGGAGCGGAACGGCGGTTGTTCATTCAGGCTACGAGAAGGTTAGGTCCGATAAAATATTTGGCAAATATAATATTTCCCACCTCAGGTCATTTAAAGAGCCAAATGTCGAAACTCCCAACGATAATGTATAGCAACATATTTACAAAGGTACTTTTGACCACCGCAAAATAAAGAAAAGCCTCAGCTCAGTAAATATGTGTAATAAAGTAACTAGATCGGAAACAATTCCCAATAGATAAACCGAAAAGCTAATAAACTATAGCCGAAATAAATGTGGTAACGGCATGATTTGCCAAGGAGCGTGTGATTTTATATGTATTAGGCAGAAGAGGAAGTCATTTAGGTATTGTTAGAAATACGAGGGGCAGGCAATAAGTTTCCATATTTTATAGAAAACATTACACACAATTGATCGTGTTCTATTAATTTTATTTATATTTTACAATCCTTTTGTTACGTTTATACATGTCAACATGTTTTTCCAAGCAATTTTGGGGACGTGACACAAGATTTTCAAACCAGTGTTGTATCAGGTCGGGTTTTCTCGCATTCTCCATATGCACCAGATCTTTTCCCAAGTGAGTTTTGCATGTTCCCCTGACTCAAAGGTCATCTTGGAGATAATCAATTTAACACCGTGACAAGGATGAATCAGAAGTGAACCAAAAGTCGGGTCCTGTGCTCGTAACCAGCTGTTCACTTCTGATTTATCTCGTATACTCCGTATTCACCGGAGCTTGGCCCAAGTGATGTTCACTTATTGCTCCAACTCAAAGGTAAGCACTTTTAACACTGATGATGAAGTCAAATCAGTGAACAACTGGTTGCGAGCACAGTAGCCAACCTGGTACAACACGAGCTTGGAAAAACTTGTGTCACTTCCCCAAAAATGCTTGGAAACACACGTTGTCTATGTAGAAAAGTCACAGAAGGATTGTACAATATAAATAAAATTAATTCAGCACGATCAATTTGTGTAATGCTTTTTTATAAAATAGGGAAACATAGTTATTGGACGACCCTCGTAAAACATAATACTATTTATAATAGAAGCGTAAGTTTGAAATGTAACAAGCACGTGAAGACACGTGGAAAAGAAATCTTGAAAGATAACGCTATAAGCAGGCGAATATAAACGACCTGGACGCCTATGAAAGTATGATAAATAACAATGTATAAACTGAATGCTCTTAAATTATAAGCATGGAAGTACAGGTTGGGCGAGAAGTCCCCGTACCCCTCTGAGTATCAAATGTTATTATGCAATGTAGCTATGTTACTACTTATCAATTGTTGGAATTCATGGTTACATGTTTTCGCAGTCGAGTTTTAATTTGTATCCGTGGCAGATGGAGCGGTCATAGGAGCGCATACTGACAGGTGTGTGGGTACACGTACGACAACACACAGACAGATTATGGGAGCATTCCAGGTGAGGCAGTATTTTTAAAATTTAAATGATTTCAGTCTAATTATATAATATGTAAATTTAATAACAGCCCGCCTTAAAGCAATATGTGTATGTAACAATATATAAAAAGTGTATATTACAGTCATTGTATATGTTTATATTCTTGTATACATGTAATAATGTTATGTGAATGTATTACGTATTTAATAATGTAGGAGCTGTGAGAATAATAGGTTAAAAGTTGCTAACAATGAGGTAACAATGAAGTAACCTTGAGGCAATAATGAATTCGAACGTTTAACAATACTACTTGTAATTCTTGGAAGCAGTAATGTAATTTTTGTGACAGTTTATAAAATAGCCAATCAACAACCAGAAAAAACTTTAGTTAAATGAAGGTATTCTACTGGACTAAGATTAGCTAATCAGAAACAAAAATGGAGCAAAATTTACAAATTTAGAAGTCAGTTGGTTGTAGGCAGTGTTCCTAACCGGACGCGAGATACGTCCTCGATAAATTTAATACGTATTTTGTGTGAGACAAAAATAGTTTACGTGTTAAAAAGTCCAACTAATTAATAAAAACATCTCACAGCTCTCTCTCTCTCTCTATATCAGCGAAGTGTTGTTTAAATCGTGTCAACCGTTAATAAAAGGAGTGAAGTAAAATTATAATCTGTGTAAGCTTACATTCTTCAGTCGCACCACTCCATGCTAAGACATTCATGTCTCTAAAAAATTTAAATATTGACGCAGCCGAGGCAAACATAAATATATGGTATTTAAAAGAAACAGTCAAAATTACAAAGTTAATATTTTTTAAACATTTTTTTTTTGGGCGAGGGCTACCGGAAACTTTTTACCATACGTGCAGTTGCAACTACTCCAAGTTCGGCTCCCCAACAGTCGAAATACAATACAACTCCTCCTAAAATCACCCTTCCTCACAGGAAACATTTAATAAGGCTCCACCGCGAAAAGCAGTTCTTCTGTATTGGGAAATATGTGCTTTTTCTTTTGGCAGTTTTAAAGACAGGCCGCGGTGTGGAAGGAAGAAGACAAAAGAAAAAAAATCTGATGTGTTACACTCACATGACTTTCTCTACTCTTGTACAAAGTATTTTTACAAACGCTTATTCTCCATCTACTTCATGTTAATCGACTTAAACATTTGCAGACCCTATCTTATTGCTAATTTTCTTGTAGATGTAGGGGAAAATATATTTACAAGGGCAATATAGAAAAACAGTAGCCTTTAAGCACATATATATCTCTTAATAGCTGGTTGCTAGGTGCAGCACCATTCCCTTTGCCACAGATTATAACTCTTTGCATATCCAAGACAAAAAAATGAATAACGAATTCCCATTTGAGAAAATTATTGAAAAATTTAAGGGAATAACAAGCAATATCTCGAAAATGGTTCACTCAACAAAAAAAATGTATATGACATAAATTGTGTATTTTAACGCGATCTACATTTTCTGTGTAGTAAAATTTTGTCTATCTCTTATGGTTTACCAGTTATGCAAAAGTCGTTCACAATGAAGAATACTTTTGGAGACATTCCCAGGAAATTCAAGATATACATTTTATTTGTCATAAAAATATCTTAAACGTACGATATTTTAATCAACATCGTTAGAGCCATTTTTGAGAAAATTAAATTTTTCGAAAAATCTTCCATGTAAAGGGTACTCTGGGGTGGGGGATTTTCTTGAAAACCTTTGTGTCGCATCCTTGGAAGATACTGAGCCCAAATACCAAGTTTGGTGTTTATCCGACTGTTCGTTTCTGAGTTATGCTGTTCACAGACACACACACAGACACACACACACGGACATGTTTCCAAAAATGCTTTTTTTGGATTCAGGGGGTCTCAAAACATGTATTTCCGGTGAAATCTCGGTATGGAAATTTTGGGTGGAATACAATACTTCCCCTACTTACTATACGTAGTAGAGAAAGTAATATGTGCGGGAGCCTCTGCTTCGATTGAACAATCTCCTATGAAGTCGACACGCAAAGTGCTTCGGAACTCGGTATACCGAGGACAACAATGCGAGATCACATAAAAAAAGACCTTAAGCTCAGATCTTTTCGACCGACGTTCGTAAACGCGTTATCGGATACAGACCGGAACGAGCGCGTTTTACCATGCCATGCTTTGTTAACTTAATTTCCAAATGAAATGAACCATGCCAAGGTTATGTTTTCAGATGAATGTGTGATTTATTGTAGCTCATCGGCTACAAATGTTGTATTTTTAGCCAAAGAGAATCGTCATTACACAGTCGAGTTAGAAAGGAACACGCCTCATGCAATGTTGTGGGCAGCGATGACATCATATCTGCTTGGACTGTATTTGAAGGGTCTGTGAATGGCGAAAATTATTTACACATGTTACAAACATGGTTAATACCTCAGCTTGAGGAAACGGGCCTCAGAGAACGCATATGGTAGCAGCAAGATGGAGCACCTTCTCACTACGCTCTTGCAGTGCGCGAGTTTCTAAAGAAACACTTTCCAGGACGGTGGATAGGTCGTGGTTCATCAGCAACACCAACTCCTTGGAAATGGTCAACAAGAAGTCCTGACCTCACCACACCTTACAACTCGTTATGGGAAGTCATTAAGGCGCACGTCGTTACGTTACAAACGAAGAACTGCGCGATGCTGTTGACGATGTATTTCGCAGTATAACACCGGACATGCTGAAGAATATGTCGAGAAGAATATAGACGCGTATGGAACTGTGTTTACAGCATAAAGGGGAGCGTACAGGTATATCGGACTCTTAATAGCAATACCTGTGCTAAAATAAATCAATCAGCATTCGATATTAGTGAGTACGGGGAATTCTCGCCCACCCTGTAGAAGTTATAATGCGAAAGTTAGTCCTGCGATGATTGCCGCATCGGCTCACAAATGCACCCATTCGTGCAAGAATAAGGGTGGTTAATGAACAAATAAATGAGTAGCTGAGTACTACTAACGAACGCCCATGAAGGGGAAGAAAAGCGAAGATGTAGAAGCTGAAAACAGCTTAAGCCATGACATTCCAGAGATATCATGCATCGATAGGGACAGAAGGTCACTTTTCCGTGCCCACTTACGTAAAATATGCAATTGTAATAATCACTGTACTAATACAAAGTAACATTAATCATAAGTACACACAAGTCGTGTGAAAAGCGCTAGTATACACAAAGAGGAAGTGAAATTGTCGTATCTAATTGATAGTGTCTGACGTAGGGACACGCTATGGACATCGAGCAATTGTCCAACTACATTAGTACACTTTTTAAGAAAATAAATTCTAAGGAGCAGGTGGACGGGCATATGCCCAATGTAAATATTTTAAGAATAATGAGCATTTTCTTGTCTTTTTTCTCTTTCTTTTTTATGTCTTTCTTTCTTTATTACTTTCTCTACTACGTATAATAAGTAGGGGAAGTGTTGTATTCCACCCAAAAATTCGATACCGAGATTTCACCGGAACTATATGTTTTGAGACACCCTGAATCCAAAAAAGGCATTTTTGGAAACATGTCCGCGCGCGTGTGTGTGTGTGTGTGTGTGAACAGCATAACTCAGAAAAGAACAGTCGGATAAACACCAAACTTGGTATTTAGGTTCAGTATCTTCCAGAGATGAGACACAAAAGTTTTCAAGAAAATCCACCCACCCCAGATTACCCTTTACATCGAACATTTTTGGAAAATTTTAATTTTCTCAAAAATGGCTATAACGATTTTGATTAAAATATCATATGTTTAAGATATTTTCATTACAAATGAAATGTATATCTCGAATTTTCTGGGAATGTCTCCAAAAGTACTCTTCATTGTGAACGACTTTTGCATCACTGGTAAACCATAAGAGATAGACAAAATTTTACTACACAAAAAATGTAGATCGCGTTAAAATACACAATTTATGTCATATACATTGTCTTTGTTGAGTGAACCATTTTCGAGATATTGTTTGTTATTCCCTTAGGTTTTCCAAAACTTAAACTTTTCTCAAATTCGTTATTCATTTTTTTGTCCTGGTAATGCAAAGGGGAATGGAATACTCCACATAGCAACCAGCTGTTAAAATATTTGACTATCGCTTAAAGCCTACCAATTCCCCTTGCATCTACAAGATAATTAGCAATAAGATTAACATCTCGATATCTCGATTAACATGAAGCATATGGGGAATAAGCGTTTGTAAAAATAGTTTGTACAAGAGTAGAGAAAGTCATAGGAGTGTAACACATCAGACTTTTTTTTCTTCTTTATTTCTTTGTTTCAGAGCAATAAAATCTGTGAAAGGGAGATTTGTATGTTTTCATTGCATGTTATTTGCATGTATTTGTAAGGTATAATTAAAATCAAAGTCAAGCAATTGTAAACAGAGACCTCTTGCCAACAGACAAAGACTCCGAACTGTGAAATTGAATAGCTGACGTCAAAACAGCGATGGCAGAAATGATAAACAGAGATACAGATTGCATATAAGCTATTATATAGGTGGTTTGTTACAACAAAAATAAAAATGGTATCAGCTAAGGGTGTTTTCATGACGAGGATCGCAAGGAAAATATAAATGCACTTGCACCGCAATAATATTTTCCCCGCGACAGCATTTGTAGCTGGACACATAGCCTTAGCATTATGCTAATGTAAACACACTATTAAGCATTGTTGTAAATGCTATAAGTCTTTTAGACGAGAGTGCAATGCTAAGGCTGAAAGAAATGCTTTCACACAAACAACAGAATTGGTAAATTCACATCTGGCATGAATGTGTTGCCAGAACAGGAAGAAATGAAAATCTTCCCTTTGTCTAAGAACAAGGGGATGGCTATTAATGTGTTGTCAGAGACACAACGGACAGTGCCTTCACAGACCTGACCACTGCAACATGTTTTTATGCTACCGAGTTGTGGGACAATGACGGGCTTACAGACATATGACTTTTACGAGATTGGCTGTGACTAAGAGAAGGAATATAAAATGTAGAATATTTTTGTGCAGTTTTCTTTTAATAACATAGTTTGTTCGCAACCATGCCGAGAAGCCGAGGGAGGAGAACAAAAGAAGAACCAATGCACCCTAATTCATTAGATACCAACGAAACGACCTGTCTCTGCTCTGTAGTTACTATATCTGCTATGTAATATAATGTGTTTAAGTTCTGGTTGCGTCATGTTGTCGTTGCTTCTATCTTCTTTCTTCCTTTCTCTCTTCCCTTCCCTCCTCCTATTTCTTCGCCTTCTTCTTCTTTCTCTTATCTTCAATACCTCCATTTTTTTCTTCCTCCTCTCTCTTCTTACTTCTTCGCCGCCTTCTTCTCCCTCTTATCTCACTCCTCTATCTTCTTTCTTCATCTTAATCCTGGTTCCAAATGTCATCTTCCCCCTCTTCTTCCTCTTCAACCTGAGGCAGTATTTTTAACACTTAAATGATATAAGTGTAATTATATAATATAAAAGAATAGCAGCCCACCTTAAAGTGATACGTGTATAATATAACACATAAAATGTATGCAGCAGTCATTGCATTATGTTTATATTATTGTGTACATGTATAATAATGTTATGTTAATGTATTGCGTAACTTAATAATGTAGGATCTGTGAGAATGGAAGCCGAAAGTTGTTAACAATGAGGTAACCTTGAGGTAATAATGAATTTGGAAAGTTTAATAATGCTACTAGTAATTCTGGAAACAATAATGTAATATTTAAAACAGTTATAAGTATCAAAACCTAGAAAAGCTGAAAGTTAAAAAAAAAGTATTCTATTGGAGAAAAATTAGCCAATCAGAGACTTCAAATAGAGAAATTTACAAATTTAAGCGGTAAACGCCAGTCGCTAGAAGGCAACCTACCTGAGCAGTTCGTTCGCTCGGTACGTATTCAGTGTGAGACATATAAGATTCATTATGGCGAGAATATTATAAAGTTTACGTGTTAAAAATGCAAGTAATTAATAAATAATCTCACAGCTCTCTATATCAGCAAAGTGTTATTTAATCCCGTGAAGGATTAATAAAAGGAGTGAAGTAAACATTATAATTTGTGTAAGCCTACATTCTTTAGCCGCATCACCCCCTGCTAAGAGATACATAGTTCTACAAATTAATACTGACGCAGCCGAGGCAAATATAAATATATATAGCATTTAAAGAAACATAAAAATACAAAGCTGATTTTTAAACGTTGGGGCGAAGACCACCGGAAACTTTGTACCATACGTGGGGCAGTTACTTCATCAAGTTTGGCTCCCTAACAGTGGAACTACAATACAACACCTACTTCAAATTGGCTTTCCATACGTGAAGCTACAATCTTTCTCAAACCTCACCTCTCTCTTCATCTACTATGGGTATATTCTCCCTTAGTTGTATATTTCTTATTCTCTTCGATCTGCTTACTACCGTAATAGAGTTATTATTAATTATTATTTATATTATTATTCAGTACTTCTATTATGTGACCGTACATTCTACCCGTACTTCAAAATAACATCTGGTCAGTCCATCGTAAACAACAAACAGGTAGTTTTCCCCATTCCATTAACTAGCCGGTCACTTTCTTTTGTAATATATCCCTACATGCTCAAGACAATATGTACATGGTTTAGCTCGGGTCCGAAGCCTGCGTGCCTTATGTTACATCTCAGACCCCAGCGTGGGAAACCTACCCATCTGTGTGTGTATATAATATAAAATGACCAATCAAGAAAAATATCATAATTTTTAATAGCGAATAACTGCACAGAAATAACATCACGTGACTTGAGAAAGCAAAATCGGAACGAGAGAAGGGGAAAATCGTATCATGACGATTTTAGGTTTTTCTTGTTAAAAAACAGTCCGCCAAAATACCTTCACGAACCAGGACACTCTACGTAAATACTTTCGCGAATTCAGATATCGCACCAAGGGACTCCACGAAAATACTTTCGCGAACCAGGACGCGTACCATTAACAACCATAAATTGTGAGACGATGAATGCACCGCCTCAAGTGCTACCCTCTCTTTGAATGCATTTTTATTAATTTTATTCATCAAATTATACGAGTGTCTACAAAATGTTTTATTTCTTATGATGTCGTGAACACACTGGTCACTAAGTGTTACGCTTTCTTCCCTTATATAGTTGTCAAATTTTAGCATTCAGATGTTCATGTTCAGATTCATGTTCTAGGGTGTTCTGCTTATTACAAAAATTACACACATCATTTTGCGATTTGTTGATTTTAAGCCAATATGATTTGTATGGCCTATGACATGTCAGAAAAAGCGCATTCCCCTTGTCGGTTTTGGTGTATAAATTTAAATCTTTCTGATATACGAGTGCTACAAAAAATATGATGTTGTCTTCTTCCTACTTCATTTGTGTCCCATTCCCTTTGGCATTGATTTTTCAGTGCGGTTTATATATCCCTTGCCGTGTTACAATTTCTACCTGTTATTTCGTATATTTTGTCAAAAGGCTGTTTCTTTAGCCAAAACAATGATCCTCTCAGTTTAATTATGTAGTCGATAGCTTACACTCCAACAGATACCAGCAAGGCTAGGTTGGGCGAGGTGCTTAACGCTCCAGTAAATCTTAATAATACCTTCCTTTGGGATCGTCGTAGTAATGTCTAATCATTACGTCGCTCATTCGTGTCGACAAAATTCCTGCATCATATGTAATTATTGAAGTAGAGATACTGGTGTGATAGGTAGTTATCGTTTTAAATTGTATTCTAAAATCTGATTGCACTATTCTGGCTAATTTCACCATTACATGTTGAAGTGATAAGATCCGCGAATACTCCGCGAGTACAATAATAACCATAGCCAGAAGCAAAGTTAAGATTAATACGCGAATCAAACAAAATAAGAAGGAGATAAAAGAGAATATTAAAGATTAAGTAAAGGGGGGAATAAACATTATTATGGATGAAATAAAATAAAGTAGAGATGAAATAAAATATTATTACGGATGAAATAAAATAAAATTGAGACACGTATAAATAGATCAGAAAGTAAAAGAACGTGAAAGGAAACAGACTCAAGAAAATATGCCAGAGGGCAAAACCCTTAATAAATACAGGAAAGACTAGCTGGAGAAACAGTTAGGTTCTATTGAAATCGCCAAGAGCTCTCCGGCGTACGAAACAAAGAAACGGATGTGCTAGTCACTCATGCGAACAGAAAATTAAATCAGCCGTGAATAACGAGAAACAGTAGAAACGCTAGCTGAGCCTAAGGGTATTGAAATTGAACCAATGGGAGAGAAAACGCAGAGGAGCCAGGGAACCAATAACGAAGATTAAATGTCACGTGAATAGTAAAACCAGGGAACAAAACTAGAAAAGAGGCGTGAAATAGATTTTGGTCTAGGAGCAGGAGCGCGTTTTAGACACGCGAAAGATGGGACACTTCGTGTCGGGAAGAGCTATGAGTAGGATGTAAAACTTTGTGTCGGGAAACGCTAGGAGAAGGACGTAAAAACTCTGTGTTGAGAAGAGCTAGGATGAAGACGTGATAGTTTGTGTTGGGAGGATATAGAGAGAGGATGTTAGAATTCTGTATCGGGAAAAGAGATAGGGTAACTAGGGATGACAACAGTCATATTATGAGTCAATGAGAAATAGAATAAATTCAAGGGTAAAAGCACGGAGACAGTAACGGGGGAAAAGCTTATAGGAATGCGTCTTGTGTGAAGGGCCTGCAGTACGAAAACCAGTGTGGATCTTCATAATAAATGGGCCATTGAGAGGAGTTGTGAGTATCATTCACCTCCCATCCACACAATCCCTGAGGTAAGATTCTCGTAACCCATCATCCTCTACCTGAGCAGCCGGCAATCACCTGAAACCCTACACCAAGACCTTACCAACCAGAAAACGTTCCCTTTATTTTCCAAACCCCGCTACAAAATGGCACCCAACGTATCTTACACCCACGCCTAGCACCCTACCAAACCAACACTCACACCAACACAACGGAGGACGCCGCCAAGGAACCAGCCACCATCACCAGACCAACAGCAGCACAGCACAACAGCACCGAGTAAGTACAACCAACATTTCATACACCAAAGGAAAAGTGAATGTTACTCCGTAACGGCAAAACAACAAAAATCACCATGGAGAACGCCCTTACGGAGGAACAAACAACAGAAACAACAAATCAACAGGAACGCGCGGAAAATCCCTATACACTAGAGGCAGTAATTCAACAAATGTTCATTCAATTCCAGCAACTTACCTCTCAAATCACCGCACAAGGTGAAACACTTAACTCTCAAATCACCGCACAAGGTGAAACACTTAACTCTCAAATCACCGCACAAGGTGCAACACTTAACTCTCAAATCACCGCACAAGGTGAAACACTGCATTCTCAGATCACTGCACAAGGTGAGAAAATCACCGCGCAAGGTGAAACATTACACTTACAAATTCAGACACAAGGAGAGACACTAAACGCAAAACTAACAGCACAGGAGGAAACCCTCAAACAATTAGAACAGAGACTGATGACCCAGGTACACACACAATTAGTTGCCCAAGGGGAAAGCTCGAGGCAAAAATTCTAGAGAAAATGAACACGAAATTCTCAGAACACCAAACACAAATAGAGGAGCAGGTAAACCGACAAGCAACTCAAGTGTCGGAGATGAATGCAGGGCAACTGTCTTTACGATCGGAGGTCATTAGCATTAGAACAGATGTTCTGGAGGCATGCTCAGAACTAAAAGCTTTAAAGGGAAGGGTCACACAAATGTCTGCTGACCATGTAAACCAGGAACAGCTGAATTGTGATCTGCAAGCAGCATGTGTAAACATTAAGGAAAATATAAATACAGAATTAACAGCAATGAAAGAACTTATCACCACTTCAACAAACCAAGCAGCTGCAGAACACAACGCGGCATTAGAACTAATTGACAAAAATTCGCGTGAGTTGGGACAGGTTAGAGCAACAATAGCAAGACAACAAAATGTGTCAAATCAAAACGCCAATAACCATGCCACCTCTCGCGAAAATATCACCGCGGAAACGCAACCTGCAATTCACGTGCAGCTTGCGTCGTCGCAGTCACCAACTTCTAGTTTAGCTCATGAGGAACATAGTTATATGAATGTGCATGCGTACCCTCTACATTTTAATTTATTAAATGAGATAGCCGTACCACAGTTCAATGACTTGCGAGACAATGCGAAACGATACATTATGGATTTGGACGCTTATTTCGAGTTGAAACAAATTCCGGAAAACTTGAAATTATTGATCATAAAGAAAGGGCTACAAGGCAGGGCACTCTCTTGGTTTCGGTTAGCGATCGGCGACCACACCACATACTCTGACTTCAAACACTTATTCCTAACCAAATATTGGAATACTACCACCCAATACGCGGTGAGAATACGAATAAATAATGGGAAATATACACCAGGACAGGGGCAACAACTAATCGATTACTTCCTAGATCTGGCACAACAGAGCCAATTACTAGACCCACCCATGCAGGAAGACGAATTTGTAAAATTGATCGTGAGGCATTTCCCGGATAATATCCGAAATAATTTAATTGTGGCTAGGGCGACAACCATTGCCGACACACTAGAACTGCTGTCGGCGCTACAAGGACACCAGAGCGGTAGCTCGGAAAATAGAGCACCGACACAAAATTTCAGTGGGTTAAGGGCACACCCCAACTATCAGCAAAGACGAGGTCCATACCCTCAACAAAACAGATACGATGACAGGGGCAACCAGTTTACGAGACACAGGGGCGACAACCATTTCCACAGGAACCCACCGCGAGACAACGGGAGAAGGTACATAAACTATGTAAGAGTGAACGGGAACCGGAGACATAACTCATGGGGCACAAACACACCGGAACCCCGTGAATACGAAACAAGACAAGATGGACGCCACAGCCCGAACAAAACCTTCAATGAACGCAGCCGCCCAGGACAAAACGTAGACGCACCATCATGGCCTCAGGAAAACCGACGGGAACATATAGAATACAACCCACGGTCAAACCACCAACGAAATGACAACACACAAACAAAACTCACAGGGACCATAAAAAAGCAAACATGGTTCAACCGCGACAACCAGGGACCGACACAGCAGGATGAGAGGTGCGGTGGCGCATTTGGTACCAACGGGACGACGGAAAACTAAAACGGGGTCAGGATCAATTCCCGTCTCTAGAACCCCCAGCTCTTTGCAACACAGGGAATAACAACTCCATTAATGAAGAAAGACAAGGCGATATCATAGACTCACCACAAGTGTCAATACAAATAGCAGGCGAAGCATACCAGGCTATCGTGGACTCCGGAGCAATGGCTTCTTTATGCAGCATGGAGTTCTACAAAACGATCATATCGCGTGGAATAAAACTGCAAACATTGCCTGTTAAGAATGTTTACGCTATCTTAGCAATAGGGAGAAAGAAAACCCGAATCCAACAACAGGTAATGATACCCTTTAACATCCAAGAGATAGACTTTGAGTATATTTTTCTAGTGGTTCCACACTTAGTGACACAATTAATAATTGGGAGCGACCTGCTATCTGAATTCAGGGCTAATGTAAATTATAGAACAAGGGAGCTCACATTAGTGACAACAAACAATGAAACAGTAACTACACATTTTCTCAAGATACCAGGTATAACACCACACTTAACGGAGGGTGAAAGAGACATCCATCAGAACAGGTTTTTTGTACAAGTCATCAGCCTTGGGGGCGAAATATGTAAAACGCAGGTAGAGATAGATGATAGATTTTATGAGGAAGAGGAATTAGAAGATATTAATGAACACGACGACGAAGAATATAGAGAAGATGAAATAAAGAATAATTATACAAAGCCCGTGGGAGGCGCAAAGATAAGCGGACTGGATGACTTACCAGGTGAAAATGAAGAACAATACCTGTACGGAGAGACGGACACCCGACAAATTAGAGAGTGCATTGCACGAAAGGTGAATGACATCTCAGCCCTCAGCAAACGACAAAAACAAACACTAACTACAATTCTATGGAACAACAGAGAAGCATTTTCAGACAAAACAGGTTGCTTTAAAAATTACGAATATTCCTTTGAGGTGAAACCAGCTACACCATGGAAATATAAATGTAGAAATATACCAATAACACTTCAAAACGTAGTACATGACACGATAACACAAATGATTGAGCAGAAAATAATACAACCATCGAATTCGCCATATATAAACCCCTTATGTGTTGTTGCAAAGAGCTCAGGAAAGGTTCGCATTACGAGAGACGCACGTCACCTAAACACCTTTGGAACACCCGACAAAACAAGGAAAACAGAATTAAGGAACAAACACATGAAACGCCACAACAAGACATGGAACCCGAAAGAAGGAGATAAGGTTTTATACAAGGCACACCACAAGTCATCCATGTTGAAAAAAGAGAACAATAAATTACATTTGATGTGGCACGGTCCGGCCGTAATCCGGAAACAATTGAGTGATCGAGCTTTCGAATTACAAAACCCACGTACTTTAAAAATAATTGGTAGGTACAATTTGGCCTTAATAAAACCGTACAAAGTACCTACAAAATGACGGAAAATGAACCACAATGTAACGTTAAAATGTCTCAGTAAGAAATTAAAACAGAAACATAAATACAGCAGTTGAGTTAGCGTGTAAGAAAAACGTAAGGTCAATAACACAACGACCAGAACAGGGTAAAGGCATGACACATAACGAAAATAAGAGTAGAAGACTAGGAACTGTAAAAGTGTGAAACATGTAAATTTGTTAAACCTAAGGCAAAGAATGTAAATTCATATTAAACTTAAACAATATGCATGAAAACTTAGGAATCTATGCAAACGGTGTAGAGTCACAGAGAAAGGGGAAATATAGAGTTAAGGCTTAACCAAAACAGAACAGAAGGACGATCATCTGGATATAGAAAATGTTAAAAGTCTCATCATAGTAAACACTGAACTATGATACAAATGAGTGTAAAGAATATTATTATGTATTGAATGTTAGGATAAGGTCATAGATTAAGTTCATTGTAAATAACATTAAGACCGCACTCATGAGCAAAACTAGGAACAAAATAAAAACGTAAATCTGTGGAAAATTATGTTTACTTACATTCAGGTATAGGGACTTGCACAAAAATGTAAGGTCAGACAGACACGTGATTATTCCCAGGTAGACTCAAAAAGGTGAATGACATCCCTAAACAGTCACAACAACTCGTGTGAACAGTGAAAAGTGAAAAGTGCGCGAAATACGTTACCAGAAAATACAAAGCACTAGTACACGAAATGAACACAAAAAAAATGAGTGCTTAAGAAAGTGAAAGCATGTTTCACGAAAGGGAAACACGAACATATACACCAGACAAAAGACTAAAACAAGAAAACGAGGCCTGAATGAAAAGGGCGCAAAATCAATGAAAATGTAAATAGTTATAGAATAGGTTATAAGTAACAGATAAATTAGGTAAAGTAAAGTGCGCCACAAGGCACCAGGAGACGCAGAAGTCAGTCCCTGGAAACAAATTTTTCTATGTAAATTTTTCAGGTGGAGCCACAAGCATAATTTGTAAGTTAAAATGTATATAAAACAGTTCGTCAGAACTAAGTACGGAAAAGCCTCACACAAGACGCGAGGGGGGAACTTTAGCGCAAACAGCGAAGCACTAGTCTCAGTGGGTTTTCAGACAAGCCATTAATTTTACTCATGCGCATAAAATGAATGCCTTATCTGAAGGGCATTTGAAGTGATAAGATCCGCGAATACTCCGCGAGTACAATAATAACCATAGCCAGAAGCAAAGTTAAGATTAATACGCGAATCAAACAAAATAAGAAGGAGATAAAAGAGAATATTAAAGATTAAGTAAAGGGGGGAATAAACATTATTATGGATGAAATAAAATAAAGTAGAGATGAAATAAAATATTATTACGGATGAAATAAAATAAAATTGAGACACGTATAAATAGATCAGAAAGTAAAAGAACGTGAAAGGAAACAGACTCAAGAAAATATGCCAGAGGGCAAAACCCTTAATAAATACAGGAAAGACTAGCTGGAGAAACAGTTAGGTTCTATTGAAATCGCCAAGAGCTCTCCGGCGTACGAAACAAAGAAACGGATGTGCTAGTCACTCATGCGAACAGAAAATTAAATCAGCCGTGAATAACGAGAAACAGTAGAAACGCTAGCTGAGCCTAAGGGTATTGAAATTGAACCAATGGGAGAGAAAACGCAGAGGAGCCAGGGAACCAATAACGAAGATTAAATGTCACGTGAATAGTAAAACCAGGGAACAAAACTAGAAAAGAGGCGTGAAATAGATTTTGGTCTAGGAGCAGGAGCGCGTTTTAGACACGCGAAAGATGGGACACTTCGTGTCGGGAAGAGCTATGAGTAGGATGTAAAACTTTGTGTCGGGAAACGCTAGGAGAAGGACGTAAAAACTCTGTGTTGAGAAGAGCTAGGATGAAGACGTGATAGTTTGTGTTGGGAGGATATAGAGAGAGGATGTTAGAATTCTGTATCGGGAAAAGAGATAGGGTAACTAGGGATGACAACAGTCATATTATGAGTCAATGAGAAATAGAATAAATTCAAGGGTAAAAGCACGGAGACAGTAACGGGGGAAAAGCTTATAGGAACGCGTCTTGTGTAAAGGGCCTGCAGTACGAAAACCAGTGTGGATCTTCATAATAAATGGGCCATTGAGAGGAGTTGTGAGTATCATTCACCTCCCATCCACACAATCCCTGAGGTAAGATTCTCGTAACCCATCATCCTCTACCTGAGCAGCCGGCAATCACCTGAAACCCTACACCAAGACCTTACCAACCAGAAAACGTTCCCTTTATTTTCCAAACCCCGCTACAATGTTCACCTTTTTTATTACATACTTTGTATGGTGTCTAAATTTAAATTTATCTTCAAGAAGTATGCCCAAATATTTGGCCTTCTAATTTTTTGATTACTGTATTTCATTACTAGTCACGTTTAAGGATTCCTTTGAGGACTATATATGCAAATTTCGCAGGCGCTATTTGCAATTTTGAATTGTCACACTAGTTTTTTAATGTGGGTGTTAGTTTACTAGCTCATTCTTCAATTTCGTTTCTGTTATCAGCTTCAACTAAGAATAGTATGTCATCTGCATATGCAATTGTCTCCATGATGTTTATATTACCAATTAGGTAATCCAGAAGGGTTTCCAGAACTAAGTCCCAAAAGGTCGGTCCAAAGACCGATCCCTGGGAACATCCTGCAGTAATGTTTGGATAAATATTACTTCTGGTATCTTTTATATACTCGTATATATACCTTTCTGTCCTTACTATAATCCTTTAACAATTTGTATAGGTATATAGGGAAGCCTTTTAAACGCAGTCTCTGAAAGAGTACAGGATTATCAAATGCCCCCAAAATACAATTTAAAATACCAATTACGTATTTGGAGTTTGATGAAGATATTTACTGCAGATGTTTCTTTACTACGTACTCCGTGGACCTTCCTTTTCTAAAATCATACTGATTGTTGTTTAAACCAATCGTTAATCTGAATTCTTTAAGACGTTTGCAGATTAATTCCTCGAGTACTTTGACCTGGTGTTTAAAAGCATATAAGCCAATGGAACTTTGGTTTTTTATCTGCATTTTTTAAGAAGTATTACTTTCGCTCTCTTCCAGCAATAAGGAAAGCGGACTTTTCAAATACTGTCATTAAATGTCGAAATAGGTAAAGTTTTATTCTATATTTCAAATTAATGAGAAATTCATTTGTCATGCCATCGGGGTCTGCAGCTCTTTTCTTCCTTAATTTTCTTATAATTAGTTTTACCCTTAAATGTCAACGGCAAAGATTAGACCATTGCTGTAACTATTCAACAGTTCTAGTCTTTTTCTAATGTGATAATTGTTGTTATTACTCTTATCTTCTTAAGGTAAGAGTTTATACAATAGTTATTAATGTTTCAGGCTATTTAATTTTTCCATTATTATCTTATACGGCATTCCCCATACATTAGTGTCCAATTCTATCTCCACAAAATTTTCCCAGCAAATGCGTTCCTGTAGTTAGTCAAATTTTTCTCTCCTAATTTAACTACTGTTGTTCTGTGGTAAATTCTTCTTGCCATGGAGTATAAAATAGTTGCTGTACTCCGCAGAGAATGTGTGGCAAAAACAAAAGCCGGCTACATTTTATTCCAAGCAATATATATATATATATATATATATATATATATATCGATGGCCGTGATGCAATGCAACACTTAAACAAACAGAAGAGAGAGCTTAAAAAGCGAGAATCGATTCTCTTTATAATGATATGGATCGTATACTATATTTATTTCTTTGTCATATAACAAATACAGTGTCAAAATCTGTGAATAACATTTATTTTCATTCTATGGATGTATGCATTGAAATTGCTGGACGCCAAAACCTTCTGATAACCCTCATCTAAGAAATGTTCTGTTTATTTCCTTTGTACTTATTTTTAGTCATGTTCGTTAGCAGGGCATATTAAATAAATGTATATATAGAGAAAACTGAAATGAGTGAACCGACAATTTATAATTAACAACTAAGACTATTGCTTTTCTCAATGGTCGCAGGCTACATGTTTTTCCAAAGAGGTTAACTTGGTGGCCTGGGATTGGAGTTTTCTCATATTCACCGTACCACCTCTATTTCGTTTAATATGTTCAGATCTGTGCATGATATGAAAACTATGCAGCCTTTGTTATTAAATAACTAAAGGACCAAACTGAAGTTTGGTTTCATAGAAGTTTTAGAATTTCACCTATTGTAATTATATAGAAATTACTGGACCATTTCGAGCGATGATTGTTCCACCGCCCTTATAGCCTAAGCAGAATTTCCAGAACTTCGAAAGCTCTCGAGGGGAAGTTAAGGAAGCCAGACTTTCCGCAGATATTTCAATCCTTTTGCGTGTATATCAGGGATTTTTTCATCCCTTATTAAACGGGGTTGTACAAAGTTACAATAATAAGATATAAAAGGGAGGATTAACCATAAATATCGTCTAGACCATTCTATAGTAACTGTATAAGGAACGGGGGAAAGTAAACGAAATGAATTAATTCGTCGTTCCAGTTTAAAAAACTAAGAGTGCAACGTGGATAATCCAGATAGGGTTCTTATAATTAGAAATATGTTACATTTATTAGGTGTAAGAGCCTCAGGTTTAATTTTGCGTAATCAGCATTTTCCAAAATTAGAATGAATATTTTCTCTCGTAAACCTAAACAATAGAGATGTTGAGTTTTTACGCTGTATAAAAAGTCTGCTAATTATGCCAGGCCATTAGCATTAATCATAAAAGATTGATAAAAATGATCCATCACAAATGGAAAGGTTTCAAATTTCTTCTTAAGTAAAATATATAACGTTTGCTAAAAGCGTTTAGCTCGTTCTTGTTACATATTAATAACTATAGGTATAACGAATTTCATACAGCCGGCTCTAATATTCTTCTAGGAGAAAAGGAAACATTACATTTCACCCAAATTTCAATTCAAGAGTTCATCGGAAACACACGTTTTGAAGCATTTTTCGAGAAAGGTTCCTGTGTTTGTATGTATATGTGTGTCCGTCCGTCTGCTATGCTCTCTGTGAACAACATAACTAAACGAAATGTCAAATAAACACTAAACTTGATATTTATGTTCAGCATGATTCAAGGATGCGATACGAAGATTTTCCAGAAAATCCCCCTACCCTAAACTACGTTTTATGTTTTCGTTACCTTTAATGTTCTCAAAATAACTTTAACCATTTAGATTAAAATAGCATGTGCATAAGATGACAAATACGACGGCTGATCAACAAAGACTGAGACAGATTTTTTTCACAGATGTTTATTACTCTAATTCAATGTTTACATGATCTTTTTCAAAGTAGTCCCCTCCTACTTCAATGCACCTTTTACAGCGTCTGTGCCAGTCCTTGAACACGTGCTGCAGACCATTCTTTGTCAGGTCCTTGAGAATCGCCTCACTTTTCTTGAGCACTGCTTCAGAGTTCTCAAATCGAATACCCCTAAGCTTTGCCTTTAGTGGTGTGAATAAAAAAAAAGTCACTGGGTGCAAGATCGGGGCTATAAGGTGGATGTGGTACACAGGTAATGTTGAATCGAGCCAGAAACTGCATGACTTGATTTGCGACGTGAGGCCGTGCATTGTTATGATGAAGTCGCCACCCAGTCCGAGAAAGCTCTGGTCGTTTCTTTGCAATGTGCTTCCTCAGTGTAGCCAATACTGACGTGTAGTATGCTGCTGTAACAGTAGTGTGAGGGGGAACTGCATGCTGGTAAATCATTCCATTACAGTCAAAAAATGTGATCACCATCACTTTCCCTGCAGATGGAACAACGTTTACCTTTTTGGTGTTGGAGAACCTGGCGAGTTCCACACTGTGCTGGCTTGTTTTCCTTCAGGATCATAATGATGCAGCCATGACTCATCACCTTGTTTAACACTGACAAGTCGGCCTTCTTTGAAGTCCTTGAACCACCTAAACACTGTTGCACGAGGTAGTGCATCTTCACTGTGCGTTTGCTTCAGCTTTTCATACGTTTCGGTGGCTGTATGGTTTAAACGAAAACAGAATTTGATTGCGCTGTACTGCTCCTCTCGCGTCACCTCCATTGTCTGGTATGCGAAATGCACGTAGGGTCTACAAAATAGAGCATTACTACCAACCTACCAATACGAGAGTGCTGCCGCCTGCCAACATTATACATAAAAACCTGCTCTTTTCAAATATTTATGTTACAGATACGCAACTATTACGGAAGCAACAGGAAAATATCAGTCTCAGTCTTTGTTGATCAGCCCTCATAAAATGCATATCTTAACTTTTCTGGGAATAACTTGTTAAATCCCTTTATTGTGAATACATTTTTTAACATTTTGTATAATTTTGTATAACTAGTAAGGGATACACAAAACACTTGCTGCACAGAAGATATAGATCGCATTAAGACACAAACTTTACATAACTAAAGCTTTCCTGGTATTAATCATCTCCGAAGTATTTTTGCTTTCTCTACTAGTATAGTAAATAGGGGAAGTACAGCATTCCACCCAAAAACTATATGTCGATATTTCACCGGAAACACATGTTTTTTAGGCCCCTGAATCGAAATAAAGCACTTTTGGAAACATTTCCATGTATGTTTCTGTGAACAGCATAGCTCAAAAACTGAAAGTCGGATAAATACAAAACTTGGTATTTAGGTACACTACTAAACAAGGACATGAAGATTTTCAAGAAAACCTCCTTACTACCCTGTGCATGGAACATTATTTTAAGTTGCTTATTTTCTAAAAGTTGACTAACGATTTTGATTAAAATACCATATATCCATATATGAAAGATATTTACATGACAAATAAAATGTATATCTTGAACTTTCTAGGAATAGTCTGTGAAGCCCTCTTCATTCGGAAGGAATTCTTTATAATCTTGTATAACTGGTAAACGTTAAGTGATAGACGAAAACGTACTACGCAAAAAATGAAGATCTATTTAAAACACACAATTTATTTCAAATAAGCCTTTTTGTGGCATAAGCCTTTTCTGAGATATCCGTTTTTAAAAGTTTGAACAGATAATTTTTTGGTCATTCTCTTCGTATTGTCTACATTTAGCTGTTTCTCGCGATTGCATGGAAACGGTATGGAATTTTAAGGCCAGCATATAGCGTCCAGTTCTTAAAAAATTGACTGTCGCAGTTTTGTTTTGGGAAACTTTACTGCGATTGTTGAACTTCACTAAATCAAAGTACAAACTGTGCCAAACTGACCCTCCCAGGAGAAACCTACTCTAGGCGATGACGGGTTCCACTAAAGGAAAATTGAGATTTACGGGAACAGAAGTAAAACGACTATGGCAGTGGTCTGTCAAGTAGACGACAACAAAAGAAGAAAGCGCGCAGGTAATTTGAGTTGTGTAGAGCGTCAGGCGATTGTGATCGTCAACTGCGCAGGCGTCGGATTAGTTGCAGCTCTCCTCAACGTTCAGTCCACAACGCTGATCAGTCTTTCTGCGACGGCGAGAGAGGTTAAGAGGAAAACAGCAGGACAGCGTTTAGACAGAAGGCATTCCGGACGGTATTTATAAATGCTTTTTTGTCTTAACTTATTCAAAATTCTCTTTGTAATTATTAACCGGGGTAAGGTTGGTCGTCCGAACTATACATTTATTGGGGTTTAGATTTCAAAGATATCGGTAAATGTGAGAGCAGGAAGCAAGTACGTAATTATTGTAATTTAATTTAATGTATTGAAACCGTTAAGAATATAAAGAATTGTGAAAGAATAAGGGTTTCTAGAAAGGTAATTATGTATGTTATTGAATGCAAGTTTATTAAATGGAGGAAATTCGGCTTGTTAATTAATTATGTAATATATTTTCAAGTAAAATCTGCCATTTTTCCTTCATTTAATCCACTTCATCTTGGGCTAGAAAAACATGTTTCAAAACACAGCCCTAGAGGACCTGGGAACCGCGGATACTGGGAAAACTAATAACAGAACCAAACTTCAGTCCTTTTTATCAGCAAATAATATATTTTAACTAACAATTGATAAACAAATGGCAGAATAAACTTCGCCCAAATCAGCATCACAATCTACCAAAGTTACATAAATGAAAACCTCTGATTGCTCAGTCCTATAAACTGCCGAGTTTTCTAAGTAACAAAATTAAATTACTAAAGAAAAGCACTGCAGTTTACTATTGCTGAACTCTCGCAAGCACTGAGAAACAACGGCTTAGCACTGTCTTTCACCATTCCGTAGCACTAACATGTTTCACTACAGACGAGACCAAAGAATAAATGTATATGCATGAACTGGTGGTTATAAAGTGCTTTGAACAAGAACAACAAGTAATTCCACTTCACACAAGCACACAGATAGCTTGGCATGTTACGGGGACGAACATTAATCAATTGCTTAGCACTATAATAATTAACCAGTTGCAAGATTACTTCCTTCTGACATACCAATATTTTGCCCAGGTTTGGGCATTCTTGACACTGCATGTTGAGACAGTAACTATGGTTATATATGTCATATATATAATAATGTGAATTATAATGTGAAATGGTATTAATAAGAAAAATACTTGTTGTATAAATAGAAGTTAAGGCATAAGTTTTATGTATGTGCAAGTGTAACTGGAGCTGTGGAACCCTTGTTAAAAGCCGACAAACATATCTTTGTGTTAGAATTAGGGCCCAGGCAAAAAGGACTTGTACGGGAAGGTCATAAAAGCCAGACCTTGAGTCTATGTGAAAAAGAAAAGGCGACAAGCGAACACAACATATGTTTGTAGAGAGGCCACATGTTTGCAAACGTAGAACAATAGCCGGGTAAGTCTTCTGGAAGGTTCCAAGCTGAACGAAGACAGACAATGAAATTTTAAGGAAGAATATGTTTAAAATCTTCAAGGGGAGAAATGTTAGTTCTAGCGTCTCCATCAGCCAGGGCGGTTGAGTATAAAGTGCTGCGATGTGAATAAGATGCATATAAGCTCTCAGAAGCAGGCGATATTATTTACTTCTTATAATGTAGTAGGAACGGTGAAAGGTTATCGATTTAAAGGTCTATAGGAACGTGTGATAAATATTACAATTATTTCTAGAGCACGTATAAAATACTTGATTGCTCAGGGACCGCAAGTTTGGCTTACGAACAGGGCAGGGCTCGACCGTTCTACAGCTCCAACTAACTTAAGAACTGTGTAGATTATTACTAAGACAGTCAAAGCGTGTGCCATTAAAGCATAGTGTTCTTCAATAACTTAATATATTGTTAGAGTTGTTACTTATTACCTTCCTTCCCGTATCACACCCTGCAAAGTTGTACATGCTTTACCAAAAACCTAAATAACAGCAGCCGTGGCAAGAAATAAAAATAAACAATAAGAGTAACAACTAAAACATCAGATATTTAACAACATTACCATAGTTCATATATTAATTCATATATTAATATATCGGACATACTGCGAGTTATGCTCTCCCTCCACGAGTATACCGCAATGTCACCGCGTATCAAGCGACCTCCACTACTCGCCTTCTCGTTTGCTGTTTGCAGCACACAAACAGTCTTCTAACCCAGTGGTGGAACACTACTTAACGCAGTTACAAAATGCATTGCGCAAGAATTTATAGGATATTTAGGGATGAATGGGCTCTTTCAAATTTGTAGTATACAAAGGTGCTGTAATGCTGCTTGTGTATGTAATGTATGTGTGTACTCGTGCATACAGTTAATAAATTGTGTGTTTTAAAGAGATCTACATTTCTTGTGTAGTACGTTTTCAGCTATGATTTAACATTTATCAGTTATACAAAACAGTACAAAATTGCTTCCGAATGAAGTGGACATCACAGACTATTCCCAGGAAATTAAAGATATACTTTATTTGTCATGTAAATGTCTTTAATGTATGGAGTTTTAATCAAAATCGCTAAAGCCATGTTTTAGAAACTCAAAATATGTTATATTATTCAAAATCGATAGATCCATGTTTAAGAAAATAAAAGATTTCGAAAAAATTTCCATATAAAGGGAAGTTTGGGGCGGCGCGATTTCCTTGGAAGTTTTCATGTCGCATCTTTGGAAGGTAGTGGACTTAAATACCAAGTTTAGTAATTATCCAGATTTCGTTCTTAAGTTACACTGTGCACAGACACACCGACACACACGATATTTTTCTATAAATGCAATACCTTCTCTAACTTTTAAGCACGTGTTAAAGTAAAAATCTGATGCGTTACACTCACATGACCTTCTCTAATTTGTACAAAATATTCTTACGAAAGATTATTCTCCATATGCTTCATGTTAATCGAGATATCGAGATGTCAATCTTATTGCTAATTTTCTTGTAGATGCAAGGGGAATATGGTAGGTTTTAAGCGATAGTCAAATATTTTAACGCTGGTTGCTATGTGACGCATTCCATTGTCTTTGCATGTCCAGGACATAAAAAAATGAATAACGAATTTGAGAAGAAGTATAAGGTATTGGAAAATTTAAGGAAATAACAAGCAATATCTCGAAAACGGTTCACTCAACAAAAGAAATGTATATGACATAAGTTGTGTATTTTAACACGATCTACATTTGTTGTGTAGTAAAATTTTGTCTATCTCTTATGGTTTACCAGTTATGCAAAAGTCGTTCACAATGAAGAATACTTTTGGAGACATTCCCAGAAAATTCGAGATATACATTTCATTTCTCATGACATTATCTTAAACATATGATATTTTCATCAAAATCGTTAGAGCCATTTTTGAGAAAATTAACATTTTCGAAAAATATTCCATGTAAAGGGTAGTCTGGGGTGGGGGGATTTTCTTGAAAACCTTCGTGTCGCATCTCTGGAAGATACTGAACCTAAATACCAAGTTTGGTGTTTATCCGACTGTTCGTTTCTGAGTTATGATGTTCACTGACAGACAGACAGACAGACATACATACATACAGACAGACAGACACACAGACACTCACACGGACATGTTTCCAAAAATGCTATTTTTTGGATTCAGGTGATCTCAAAACATGTATTTCTGTGTAATCTCGGTATTGAATTTTTGAGTGGAATACAATACTTCCCCTACTTACAATACGTAGTAGAGAAAGTAAAAATGAATAACGAATTTAAAAAACTGCATAAGTACTGGAAAATTTAAGGGAATAACAACCAATATCTCGAGAATGGTTCACTGAACAAAAAAAATGTATATGACAGAAATTGTGTATTTTAATGCGGTCTACATTTTTTGTGTAGTGAAATTTTGTCTATCTCTTATGGTTTACCAGTTCTGCAAATGTCGTTCACAATAAAGAATACTTTTGGAGTCATTCCCAGAAAATTCTAGATATACAGTTCATTTGTCATGAAAATATCTTAAACATACGATATTTTAATCAAAATCGTTAGAGCGAGTTTTGAGAAAATTAAAACTTTCGAAAAATGTTCCATGTAAAGGGTATTCTGGGGTGGGGGATTTTCCTGAAAACCTTCGTGTCGCATCTCTGGAAGATACTGAACCTAAATACCAAGTTTGGTGTTTATCCGACTGTTCGTTTCTGAGTTATGCCGTTCACAGACACACACACACATATACACATACGGACATGTTTCCAAAAATGCTTTTTTAGTTATTCAGGGGGCCTCAAAACAAGTATTTCCGGTGAAATCTCGGTATCGAATTTTTGGGTGGAATACAATACTTCCCCTACTTACTATGCGTAGTAGAGAAAGTAAAAAGCATTAGTACTCCTGGCTCTATTTAATAGGTCAACAACTTCAAATGAAGCAACATACGAGTACTTATTTACTATAAAAACTGTAAGGTTTGAGTATTGTTTTTTCAGTTTTCCGATATTATATTTATTTGTTCCATTTTATGACCAGTATGAGATATTTTCAGTTTCAAACCTTAATTGTATGAATAATAATGAATACTTTATTTTGTTTTGTAATTTGAAGCTAGATATACGTATGAAATGATCGAAACAAGTAGAATTTATAACTACCCAATATGATTTTGTACCAAATTCCAAGAGGTCTTAATTACGAGACATTTTAAGAAAGGCATAAGGTAGAATGGACACGGCTAAAATTGAATTCGTAAATAAGGCACACATAAAATATAACTGGCACCAATCATGAATACAAACTGACTCACTCACTCACACACAGACACACACACAGACACACACACATACACCCAAAATTCAGAACTTTGACTTATCGGCAAATATGTATCTATATTAATTTCGAGATACTTTGTCTTTTTCTAAAAGACAGAACAGTGTAAATGTGGTACCAGAGGTTATGTCGGGCAGTACCAATTAGCCCATTCGCAGATTTGGCTGAAAGTTTTCTATCTACTCTGACCATAAGTAAAATATTGCAGAAATACGAAGGAAAACGCCGTTTAATAACTTAGCAAAGAACAGGAAATTAACTTCTTAGACTGGTAAATAATGTAGTTTGCACTCAGTAAAACGGTCTATCAGGTGAGTTATAATACTGACATTACAAATTTAAAATAAATGACAAAAAAAAAAAACAGAAAGCGCATAAATATCATTACCTGTTTTTACAAATGCAGACCACCGCATTAGAAATCCAGGACACAACAACTATAAATCGCCATGGAACCGACTAAACCAGTCATATTAGCCACTGCCGAGCTCTCGCTAAAGAAGCTATCTAAAGCTACGGTCACGATTCAGCATTTAAAGCACCTCTCTTACGCAACAGGTCGCTAAGCCAGGAGAAAGGTGAAGGGCGAATTACGCGACGCCTGCTGGGAAAACAAAGAAAACGCGGCGTAAATATCGCGAAATTTCTAACGGGAAGTTGAGTATTCGATAAAAACTTTGGACAGTTACTGACAAATAGCGGCAGAGTTTGTATCTAAGGAGTCCTTCAACAATAGCGTCCTATCTTTAACATGTGATAGCTGTCGTTGTTATTGAGTTACAGCAGTCATTTTTTTCATGTGATTACACTTGTTATTGGCAAATAGCCATGGAACGTAACAGCATTTATCAACGCGTAGAAATTGTGAAAAGTTATTACCAAAATGGATCATCTGTTCGCCAAACCTTCCGTGTATTGTGTGAAGTTTACGGTGCATAATCGTCCCTGCGAGAGAACGATTCGTCATTTGATCGATACATTTGAAAGAATGGTTCTGTCAGCAATCAAAGAACGCTTGCACGTAATCGACGTAAGCGCTCCAACGAAAACATAGGCGCCGTTTGTGGGAGTGTACGCGAGAACGGAAACAAATCAATTGCTCGTCGAGCGCAAGACTTGGGGCTTTCGCTGACCACAACTTGACGAATTCTGCATCTTAACTTGAAGTTTCACGCTTGCAAAATGGTGTTAACTCAAGAACTAAAGCCCAACGACCATAAGCTGCGCCGTGTATTCACTTACTGGGCTATGGAGCAATTGGAAGCTGACCAGGATTTTTGTCGAAAAATCCTATTCAGCGACGAAGCCCACTTTTGGATGGATGATTGTGTTAAACAAAATTGCCGCTATTGGAGCAATCACAATCCAATGCAGATTCGAGAACGACCACTTCATCCCCAAAAGGTTACTGTGTGGTGTGGATTTTTGTATGGTGGAATCATTGGTCCATATTTTTTCCAAGATGAAGATGGAGAAGCTCTAACTGTCAATGGAGAAGGATACCGGGCTCTTATAAGAGACTATTTTTGGCTCAATTGGATGGTATGGATCTCAGAAACATCTGATTCCAGCAAGATGGTGCCACGTGTCACGCTCCTCTCGAAACAATCGATCTTTTGAAAGAGAAGTTCAAAGGTTTCATCATCTCCCGCGGTGGTGATGTTAACTGGCCCCCGAGGTCATGCGATCTAACGTCGTTGGATTACTTCTTGTGGGGTTATGTTAAATCTCCAGTTTATGTCAACAAGGCGGAATCAATAAATAAGCTTATGAATAGCATCACGCGTGTTATTTGTGAAGTTGGACCTAATTTACGTTCTTCTGTCATTGAAAATTGGGTCAACCATATACGTGCAACACAACGAAGTCGCGGCGGTCACTTAACTGATGTTCTCTTCCACACGTAATGACATTAATTATGTACCAAAATAAAAAAAAATAAACCTCTATCATTTATAGAACGTGTTTTATTTATGTTCAAAGATATGACACTCTTGTTGAAAGACCCTATATAATGAAAATGTTAATGTATCTATTTCTGCAAAGGTTCATTTCCATTAAAATGTAGCAGACAGAAAAATAAGCTTTAGTAAAAGAACTTTCTATACCCACTAATAAATAATAGAGGGTGGAAAAAGTTATGTGAATGTATCACACAAGATTTTTTGTCACTGAATGAATTTTCGAATACTTAATACTGTTTTACTCTACCGCATAGCTTATAGGTAGAGGAAGCATTGCATTGCACCCAAAGTTCGATATCGAGATTTCAACGGAAATACATTCTGACACCCTTGATGATGATGAAAGTGGTGGTGGTGGTGGTGGTCACTGAGTAACCTCTTAAAGAGGCTCTTTGGAGACCTTTGTGCCTCTTATTCTAGGCATTACTCGACTTCTATGGTCCGTATCAAACGGACAACGTCCTTGCTATCTGCCCTTCATATCTCCTCAGGTTCCAAAGAGATGGACCCTAGGAATACATATCTATGCATACCGAAACCTTCTCATTCACATAGTATATGTTGTGGGATCTCAAAATCCCTCGCACATTTCCAACAAAAAGGGTCATGTTTGCACGTAGTATTGTAAGATAGCCACAATTCCTCTCAGCCTATTTAAAGTCTCTTAATCCAAATATTTAATACTGAGATTCACCGGTAATTCATGTTTTCAGATCCCCTGAATGAAAAACGTTTTGGAGGGCGGCGGGAAATCCGTATGTGTGTGTGTGTGTGTGTGTGTGTGTGTGTGTGTGTGTGTGTGTGTCTTTGAATAGCACTTATAATCACAAAATTAAAGTGAGATGTATACCATCTTAATATTTATGTTCAAGAATTTCCAAGTAAGTGACAAGAATTTTTTCAAGAAGACCCTTCACCACAAATTAATCTTTAGGCACATGGAAATATTCGTTATATTTTAATTTCTAAAAACACCATATGTTTAAGGCATTTGAGTAATTAATAAATTGTATGTTCTTGAAAGTTTATGAATTGATAAAAACGTTTCTTACCAAAGTTGTTTCATTTGAGGACTCTATGTAATGTTACCCTATTTGACCCCTACTTCCATTTGGATTTTAAAGTGATACCCTCTTCCGGTTATAATTGACTGATGCAATCTAGCCCAAGTGAAAGTTCACATATACTTTAGCTACTAATATTTTAGTGTCGAAAATTTTAAAACCATATTTTCCGAAGCAAATTACTGTCATTGGACCTTCTTGGCACACAGAAAAGAAAGAGGATACACTTTTAAATGTGGACAGAATTAATTAGAAGAAATAATATGGAAAATGTATATCTTACTGTATGATAAAGCCTATATCATTAAAAGCCTTCAACCTGTCCTTATAAAAAGATGTCTACCGAGACAACACAAAGCGGGTCAAGGCATACCGCAACATCGCTACAACCTCTGTCTCCCCATTACGGAACGACTCACGGTTAGCCTATAAAGTACCATCGGTGAGTATACACTATGTGATCAAAGGTATCCGGACATCCAACAAACATACGTTTTTCATCTTAGGTGCTTGGTAGTCATTATCCGCGACCTCAGTAGTCATTAGACATCGTGAAACAGCAGAATGGGACGTTCCGTGGAACTCACAGACTTCGAACGTGGTCAGCTGATTGGGAGTCACTTGTGTCAGAAGTCTGTACGCGAGATTTCCACACTCCTAAACTTCCCCAGGTCCACTGTTTCTGATGTGATAGTGAAGTGGAAACGTGAAGGGACATGTACAACACAAAAGCGTACAGGCCGACCTCGTCTGTTGACTGACAGAGACCGCCGACATTTGAAGAGGGTCGTAAAGAGTAATAGGCAGACATCTATTTAGACCATCACACAGGAATTCCAAACTGCATCAGGATCCACTCCAAGTACTATTACAGTTAGGCCTGAGGTGAGAAACCTTGGATTCCATAGTCGAGCGGCTGCTCATAAACCACACATCACGCAGGAAAATGCCAAACGACGCCTCGCTTGGTGTAAGGAGCGTCAGCATTACACGATTGAACAGTGGCAAAACGTTGTGTGGAGTGACGAATCACGGTACACAATGTGGCGATCCGATGGCTGGGTGTCCATATGGCGAATGCCCGGTGAACGTCATCTGCCAGCGAGAGTAGTGCGAACAGTGAAATTCGGAGGTAGTGGTGTTATGGTGTGGTTGTGTTTTTCCCGGAGGGGGCTTGAACCCCTTGTTGTTTTGCGTGGCACGATCACAGCACAGACCTACATTGATATTTTAAGCACCTTCTTGCTTCCCGCTTTGTAAGAACAATTCGGGGATGGCGATTGCATCTTCCAACACGATCGAGCACCTCTTCATACTGCACGGGCTGTGGCGGAGTGGTGAGACGACAATAACATCCCTGTAATGAACTGGCCTGCACAGAGTCCTGACTTGAATCCTATAGAACACCTTTGGGATGTTTTGGAACGCCGACTTCGTGCCAGGCCTCGCCGACCTACACCGATAGCTCTCCTCAGTTCCGCACTCGTTAAGAATGGGCTGCCATTCCCCAAGAAACCTTCCAGCACCTGGTTGAAAGTATGCCTGCGAGAGTGAACGCTGTAATCAAGGCTAAGTGTGGGCCAACACCATATTGACTTCCAGCATTACCGATGGAGGGTACCACGAACTTGTAGGTCATTTTCAGCCAGGTGTCCGGATAATTTTTATCACGTAGTGTACATATGTTGTCTTTCAGGCGTAGCAGCCACTACTTTTCGATCAAGTAGCGGCTCAGACGGTTGGCAACAGTCGTATACTTCCGAAACCAGACCTTTTTAATGTGAGAAAAGCCCTATGCTAGTATTGGAAATGAAATTAGTGTCCTCTTCACTGCTGCATCGTTACCGACACGGGTGGCTGTGGTCGTTACAGCTTGGACTCGTGAACAGGAGTCTGGGGTGCAAATTCGCCACGGCCGTCCTCCCAGACTGAGGGTTTTTCCAGCTTTTCCTTGGGTTTCATAACTGGCAAATGCCGGGAAGACACTCTAAATCCTAGCTCTAAACGTTTCCTTTCCCAATTCAATTCATTTCATGTATCATTAGTGTCCACCGCTTCTGGTGTCGTATGTAGTAAGCATGGACATTAAAAACTGCCAAAAATATTCTGTTGTGATACATTCACATGACTTTCTCTACTCCGGGTCATTTATTAGTGGGTATACAATTAGTTTTTCTATAACTTATTACTTTCTTTAACACGTACATATGGTATTGCATTTTACCCAAAAATCGAACTTGAGATTTCACAGAAAACACATATTTTGAGGCCCCTGAATCCAAATAAAGCATTTTTGGAAACATGTTGAGTTCCAAGAATGTGACACGAAGATTTTCAGGAAAATTCCCCCACCTCTAACTAACCTTTACATGGAAATTTTTTCGAAAATGTGTACGTATTTTCTAAAAAATTACTCTAACGATTTTGATTATACACTTGATATAAAAGATGTTTGCATAAAAAATAAAATTTATACCTTGAATTTCCTGGAAATAACTTAGGAAGTCCTCTTCATTCAGAAGGAATTTTGTATAATCTTGTATAACTAGCAAACGTTAAGCGACAGACGAAACGCACCAAAAAGTGTAGAACTCTTTAAAACACTCAATTTATTTTAAATGTTTTTTGTAGCATAAACCGTTTCTGAGATATCCGTTATTAAAGGTTGAAATTGTTCAATACTAGTTATCCTTTTAAAATCCCATCGATTTTCAGCTGTTTTTCGCGATTGCATGAAACAGTATGGAATTTTAAGGCTAGCATATATCGTCCAGGTCCTTGTATCTATAACAAACTGCGTAATTTAGCTATTTTTGCAAACGTTTATTTGAATTAAAATGTAGTAAATAGAAAAAATTATTTTAGTAAGAATAGTTCTTATAGATAGAGGGTACAGAAGGTCCTGTGAATGTATCATATCAGATATTTTTCTTTCTCTACTGCATACAATAAGTAGGGGAAGTATTACACTCCATCAATAAATTCGATACCAATATTTCACCACATGATTTGAGGCCCCCTGAATCCAAATAAAGCATTTTTGGAAACATGTAGGTACCTGTCTGTGTCTCTGAACACCATAACTCAAAAACGAAAAGTCAGATGAATAGCAAATTTGGTATTTAAGTTCAATATATTTCAAACAAGTAACAGGAAGATTTTAAATAACATTCTCTCACTCCAAACTGCCGTTTACGTGGAACATTTACCAACAAATTTTATTTTCTAAAAAAAGGCTCTAACGATTTTGACTAAAACACCACACATTAAACATATTTACATTGCAAATAAAATGTGTATCTTGTATTTTCTGAGAATTGTCTGTGAAGTCCTCTTCATTCGGCAGGAAATTGTATAATGCTGTATAACTGGTAAACGTTAAGCAATAGACGAAAACGTACCCCACCAAAAAAAAAAACATTAAATCTCTTTAAAACTCATAATTATTTAAAATAAGATTTTTTTTATGGCATGAAGTGTTTCCGAGATATCCGTTATAAGGTTTCAAATTGTTCGTTCCTTAATCATTCTCTTAAAGTTCATTCAACATTCAGTTGTTTCTCGAAATTGCATGAAAACAGTAAGGAATTTTAAGGCCAGCGTAGAGCGTCCAGTTTTAAAGATTTTACAATCACTGTTCCTTTTGTATTTATAACGAAATAATAATTTAGCTATTTCTGCATAGGTTTATTTGGATTAAAATGAAGTAGACAGAAATATCAGCTTGAGTAAGAATACGTAACTTGTATACGCACTAATAAATGATAGAGGGTAGAGAAGGTCATGTGAATGTATCGCATCAAACGTTTTTATATCTACTTCCTTTTAATCTAAACAAACTTTTGCAGAAATAGCTACATTACACATCTCGTTATAGATGCAAAGGGAACAGCGATAATCAAATGTTTAAGAACTGGCCGCTATATGCTGGCCTTAAAATTCCATACTGTTTCCATGCAATCGCAAAAAACAACTGTTTTGGAAGCACTTAAGGGAATGACAAAGAACAGCACTATCTGAACCTTCAATAACGAATATCTCAGAAACGGCTTATGTCACTAAAAACTTATTGGAAATAAATTGTGTTTTAAAGAGATCTAAATTTTTGTGCAGGACGTTTTCGTCTATCGCTACGTTTATCACTTATATAAGATTATACAATATTCTTTCTGAATAAAGAAGATTTCAAAGGCTAATTCCATAAAATTCAAGATATACATTTTATTTACCATATTTCCTTAACATATGGCATTATAATCAAAATTCTTAGAGGCATATTATAGAAAATTAAAAAGTTTGAAAATTGTTCCATGAGGAGGGTAGTTTGGGGTAGCGGAATTTTTGTTTTAAAATCTTCGGCGCATGTTTAGAAGATACTGAACTTAAATACAAAGTTTGGAGCTCATCCGACTTTTTGTTTTTGAGTTATGCTGTTCACAGACACACACACACACACACACACACACACACACACACACACACACACACACACACACCAAAGAAAATCCTATGTGTTACACTCACATGACTTTCTCTACTCTTGTACAAACTATTTTTACAAACGCTTATTCTCCATATGCTTCATGTTAATCGAGATATCGGGATGTTAATCTTATTGCTAATTTTCTTGTAGATGCAAGGGGAATTGGCAGGATTTAAGCGATAGTCAAATATTTTAAGAGGCGGTTGCTATGTGGAGTATTCCATTCTCTTTGCATTACCAGGGCAAAAAAAATGAATAACGAATTCCCATTTGAGAAAAAGTATAAGTAATGGAAAATTTAAGGGAATAAAAAGCAATATCTCGAAAGTTGTTTACTCAACAAAGAAATTTATATGACATAAATTGTGTATTTTAACGCGATCTACATTTTTTGTGTAGTAAAATTTTGTCTATCGCTTATGGTTTACTAGTTATGCAAAAGTCGTACACAATGAAGAATACTTTTTGAGACATTCCCAGAAAATTCTAGATATACATTTCATTTGTCATAAAAACATCTTAAACATATGATATTTTAATCAAAATCATTAGAGCCATTTTTGAGAAAATTAAATTTTTCGAAAAATGTTCTATGTAAAGGATAATCCGGGGTGGGTGGACTTTCTTGAAAACCTTTCTGTCGCATCTCTGGAAGATACTGAACCTAAATACCAAGTTTGGTTTTTATCCAACTGTTCGTTTCTGAGTTATACTGTTCACAGACTCACAGACAGACACACAGACACACACACGAACATGTTACCAAAACTGCTTTTTTTGAATTCAGGGGCCCTTACTATATGTAGTAGATAAAGTAAAAGAATAAAAACACACACAGACATGCTTTTTTTGTACTCAGGTGCCTCAAAACATATACAGGGTTATTCAAAAAGAAGGAACAGGCTTTACATATTTATTTCTAATGAAAGACAATAGATGGCGACACATGTGATGCATCACTGAATAGAGAAATGTACAAAGTTTTATTTTATGTGTTCAAATTGAGCACCATTTGTTATGCGAGGACGACCAATGCCTCTCCGTTTGCATACTCATTCATCTTCTACGAATTTATTGTATCAATTTTAGATGTTTTATGACGAGGCGACTCGTTGTTGAACTTACAATGAAATGCACGCTGAAATGAAAGAATGTATTTACTCTTTGCATACTATAGCACACAAAACGACTATTGCTGTGGCGTCGCCATTTTCTCGTAAACAAACATAGCGCCGCTGTTTGGCACTGAATGGAACAAATAGGTGGGGCTTAAAACTTTGACCTTCCTCTATTCAATGATGTGGGTCGCTATCTACTGTCGTCATTGGAAGTAAATATGTTAAGTCTCTTCCTGAATAGCCCTGTATTTTCGGTGAAATCTCGGTATCAAATATTTTGCTGAAATGCCTACTAGGTATGTGTTGAAGAAAGTAAAAGTTTACGTGGAGGTACCATGCTTTATATAAGGATATTTTAACTAGCGTACTCATATCAGAAACTCTCCTGCAACCAAAAGTCGGCTTGCATTGGGCTTCAGTTTTTTACGTAGCTCTTTTATCTCTATTTTTCAGTGTCGTGCGGCTTCATGATTTTTTCCAACCGGTGCTTAAGGTGACTAATGTTTTGCATCGTGTTTGGCGGTGCCATAACTTGTGAAGCGGCTACATAGGATAGGATTGTGAGTGGCCATAAGTTAGGTTAGTTAGTCTGGAGAGAGTGTGGGTAAAATACGACTCTCCCTACTCGAGGCTTAGTACTGCAGCTAAACAAATGAGTCTGGACTAGAGAGTACCTACTTGTCTGTGATACTCTTGTATAGGCACAAGTTTTGAACGAGCTTCGTGACATTTACAAAACTTATGTGTTAAGCTTCAAACGGTATCACAAACTTTGAACACGTTAAATATTTTACGAGGTGTCAACGTAATTTAAAATGCTGTACTACAGAAGTTTATTATAACTTAGCAACTTGATCACAAGCAAAAACACGAGACATTCAAAATTCTAAAACGTTTAAAGAGAGATTAAGTGGACAAAATTGCAAAATGATGACACCCTTATTGCATTGTGCAACTTTATTAATTAAAGTTTCCTCTTCCATGTAATATACAGAGTGTAACAAAAATGTACGGCACGAGATCATATTGTGAATTGTTACAAACGGCATGTATGGGCTGACGTCAATCCTCACGCAACTGTTGAAACCAGTCATAAAAAAAATCCTGTCAATGTTTGGGCCGGCATTGTTGGTGGTTGTTTGATAGGGCCCCTCGTTCTTCCATCCAGGCTCAACGGACAATGTTACTAATTTCGTAGAGAAGGTTCTACCTGACCTGTTAGCACATGTACTTCATGCACGATGGAGCACCTCCTAATTGTCCGTCGGCTTCTAAATAACATATTCAGTGGATAGGTAGAAGTGGAACAGTTTTCTAGCCTCCACGCTCCCGAACTAAACCCACTAGACTTTTATTTGTGGTGTATTTGAAAGCTGTTGTGTATCGAACCCCAGTACCAGATGTTCAGAGTCTCCGTGCCCATATTTTGGGAAGCCGCGAAACCGTACGCAATATCTATTCCAGGGACACATCAGCGCATCCGGGATTTACTACGACGGCGGGTTGATGTATGTATCAATGCTCACGGAGGGCAATTGAACATCTCCTGTGAGAAAGAGTTGCATGTGGTATGCTGGTACGTTCTAATCTTGTGTGTTTCCTGTAATTAATAAGTTGGAGAAAATGAGTTGTAACAAAGTAGTAACAAAGTGTTTCCCATGCTCTCATATAACATAATTTATTCGTCTACGTGTGAGAAATGCATCCTGCAGTTTGTGTCGTACATATTTGTTACACAGTGTATATTATCATTATAAGCAAAACTCTTATACTTAAAACATATTTACCTTTTCTACTACGTAGAGTAAGCAGCAGAAGTATTGTGCTTCACCGGAAAGATGTGTTTTGAAGCTGCCTAAATTCAAAAAAGGCATTTTAATTTCTCTACTACATATACTAGGGGAAGTATTGCATTCCAGCCAAAAATTCGATACCGATATTTCACCGTAAATATATGATTTGAGGCACCCTGAATACAAATATTTTTAAAACATGTCTGTCTGCTGGTACAGCATAACTCGAAAACTAAAGGTCAAATAAATACCAAACTTGGTATTTGAGTTTAGTATCTTTCATGAATGCGACACAGATATTTTAAAGAAAATCTTCCCAACCAAAGTACTCTTTATATGGAACACTTTTTCGAAAACTTGATTTTATAAAAGATAGCTCTTAATGATTTTGATTAAAATGCTGTATATGAAACATATTTACATGGAAAATAAAATGCATATCTTGAGTTTTCTGGGAGTAGCGTAGGAAATCCTCTTCATTTGGAAGGAATTTTGTATAATCTTGTATAACTTGTAAACATTAAGCGATAGACGAAACGTACCGTACGAAAAATCTGCATTTCTTTAAAACACACAATTTACTCGGTTTTTTTGTGGCATATGAGATATAGCTTATTAAAACATGCATTTACGGTGAAATCTTGACCTCGAATTTTGGATGTAATACATTACTTCCTCTACTTACTATATCTAGTAGAGAGAAGAGAAACCTAATTGTTGATAAATATTAATCAAAAGATGGTTAAGAAAATATTCACGAACCTTCTTTAATAAACAAACTTACTGGGACAAGGTGGATCAGTGAACTTAGAAGAAAGCATCTACAGCCTGTAGAGGTTTCACTCTGATATACTAAATAATTTCAGGTATAATGGGTTATGAAGCTAGTAGATTAAACTGAGTTTTATTTATGGACGCTCTTTAACTCCCATTCTATATTGGGCGTGAAAGATGGGTAATTTTGCTCAGAGATTCTTTTACGTGCCGTAAATCTACGACACGGGACCACTGGCTTTACTTCCCTTCTGAAGGAAGCCATGCTAAGGATTTTTACACCCGAAAAAATCCATCGCCCTACGCAGGGTTTGAACCCGCGATCTCGGGAACCAGAGGCTAGCATAGCACCATTAGTCCACGGAAGACTTCAGCGGTTTAGGAATTTTAGTCTCTGTTTAAACTAATTTCTGACACTTGTTGTGTAAACATGTAAATAACGTTTTGACAGGGTCACTGTTGCGACTCGCCAGCAAACTCTGAAAGGTGTGGAAGGGAAAATGCCCTTAAGCTGGAGGATAATTATAAGAGCTTTTCAGAAAACGGAGGTAGTCAAAACGCTCGAGCATTCTTGAATAAAAAAGTGTCTAACTCAGATTCGGTAACTGCGAGTAAAGTCAGAAGAAGGAATATTGTTAATGCTTATAAGCTCTTTTTATATTTTCATTATTTATTTTAATAATCGGGTCTCTTTTGAAATTGTCTTTAAATAGAATATAACACGATTTATTGGGTAAAATATTAAGTTTACATTTCTTATATTAGTACTTAATTTTTCTATCAATTTATTTGCCTTGGTGTCCAATTCCCTACTATTTTGACCTTCAATAATAATAATAATTAAGTCATATGCGTATGCAACCGTATTTTATGTAGTATTGTCCTCAACTAAGTTTCTAACACTATGTCCCTAAAAGGGCCTCAGGACTGAGCCTCAGGGACACTCTTTTGTGATATCTTTATATATTTTTTGATTTATCAGTGCCAACGTTTTGGGTTTGGATGTCAGGGTACTATCTGAAAGAACAGTTCGAACCTGGCAATCCACGTGTACTTTTTATACAATCACTTTTCATATAATCACTAGGGCTACGACATCATAGCCGTTACGTTTCTTTATAGGCGTCCTGTAGTCGTCTGTTTACAACGAGAGGGTTACCTATACAGTTGAGTCAAGTGTATCACCGCACAGTGTTCACGTAGACGTAATGCCAAAGGAAAGGGTAAGAAAGTCCACAACGTTGCAAAACTATGTATTGGTGTATGAGGAAAATGTTTTCTGTACTATTAATGAAAACCTTTACTGCAAACCCCGCAATAGCACAATTACTGCTTCTGCGCATATTTTATGTGCGAACACCTGTCATCACATAAACTTTGTGTTGTAAAATGTAAGAATAAACCGCTACAGCAAGAGTCGCCTCCATCAAATCAAACATTTAATGAACTATGCGCGGCATTTATTTCTGCCGATATTCCGTTATCTAAACTACAGAATTCAACATTGCGGATTGTAATCCATTACAATAAATTGACATAGAATCTTATCCATGTGGTCATTGTAGCGCAGAATTCTGCATTAATGATTTAATAAAGACATTTCAGTTATGTAAATCAGCTCTATATCTTATAAAACATGCGTAATTCTTCTTGTATACTGTACCGCAAGCGGTCATAGTTAGCGCTTATCGCAACACTCTTACCTTCCTATTCTATGCGGTTTCCTTCACGCAACGACTCCGATGTCGCAGCCCTAATAATTACTTGTATATTTATGCAGATTGTGTTTCAGGTCTATACTCATTCTGTGATCCTACACTATTATCGGCTTCTCTTGCAAAATAAAGTACATGAAGCCCTTAATTCTACACAGACGCTTTTAAATTGAGGCAGTATTTCTAACACTTAAATGATCTCAGTCTAATTATATAATATACAAATTCAATAACAGCCCAAATTAAAGCAATATGTGTATGTAACAATATATAAGGTGTATATTACGTCATTGTATATGTTTATATTATTGTATACATGTAATAATGTTATGTGAATGTATTACGTAATTTAATAATGTAGGAGCTGTGAGAATAATAGGTTAAAGGTTGCTAACAATGAGGTAACATTGAGGTAACCTTGAGTCAATAATGAGTAAGAATGTTTAATAATGCTACTAGTCATTATTGGAGCAACAATAATGTAAATTTTGAGACAAATAGCCAATCAACAACCAAAAAAGGGCTAAAGTTAAATAAAAGTGTTCTATTGGATTAGGAATAGCCAATCAGAGACTTGAAATACAGAAATTTACAAATATGGCGGTAGAAATCAAGTCAGTTGCTTGTAAACAGTGCTCATAACTGGACGCGTTGTTTGTAGACAGCGTTTCTAACCAGACGCGAGATGTGTCCTCGAGAAATTTGATACGTATTCTGGTGAGGAAAAAAAATAGTTGCAAAAATCTCACAGCTCTCTCTATATCAGTGAAGTGTCATTTAAATTGTGTCAAGGATTAATAAATGTAGTGAAGTAAAAATTATAATCTGTGTAAGCCTAAATTCTTCAGTCGCACCACAACCCTGCAAAGAGAAACATGTCTCTAACAATAACAATGACGCAGCCGAGGCAAACATAAATATATAATATTTAAAAGAAACAGTCACAATTATAAAGTTAATATTTTTAAAGTTGAGGCGAAGGCTACCGGAAACTTTTTACCATACGTGCGGTTGCAACTACTTCAAGTTCGGCTCACTAACAGTTGAACTACAATACAACTCCTACTTCAAATCGGCTTTCCATACGTGAAGCAACAACTTACTTCAAAATGTAAGACAAGAGAAAGAGAGAGAGAGAGAAATCTAATTGAACTAAGCCAATTAGAAAGAAGAACAAAAATATAGTATTCTGTGTGGCCCCAGTTAATTTCTATCACTGTCCTTAATCTTCGGCGCTTGGAACCCACCAGGTTCCTGAAATAATTGGTATCCTCTGCTAGTGATTCCCAAGTGGCTTCTATGGCATACCACAGCTGTGTAGCATTAGTGAACCTTGATACCCAGAAAGCATCTTATTTATTTTCGCCTAAACATGCTCTGGTGACTTCGGATGCCATGGCATCTGCTCAAAAATGTACGTGCGATCCGAAAACCAGCTTTGAACTCTGGCTGACCTATTGACCGAATGGTTGTTTTGCTGGAATGTAATAGTTCCTTCAGGATAATGCGTTCGCACAGATGGAGGAGAACTTGTTGGATTATTTCAATATGCGTTTTGCCGTTCAGGTTTCCATGAACGCATGACACAACTACTGAGTCTTATTGCCAGTAGTTGGAAGCGTTGGCTGTGATATACAAATGAAATGCAAAGTATGAACATGTATAAGTAATACGCATTTTATAAAATAATGTCGTGTAAGTTATATGAAGGTTTAAAGTAGGAATACGATATGTGGTGTCGACGTGAAAAGAAGGAATATATAAAAGGGGGGAAAAGTTGGCACTCACCGATATTTGAAGTTGGCAGTGCGTGCACGTCCAATTAACAAGCAGCACAATAAAAAATAACAATGGAATTCTTGGTTACGTCATTTCTCATTTTACGGGTACTCGATAACTTATATGGGCTCAGTTTACTGGCCGTGTTTGTCAACAGAGTTTTGATTGGTCCTCTTATTTGTATAACAAATCGTTAAGGATCCCGTCCTTGCTAGCGCGCATCGTCGCCCTTCGGGTCTCTCCATCACACGGTCCTCCCAGGGTCATGTATGTCATATAGGGCCTACAATGTCTACGTGTGGTGCGGAGCTTCAGTGGTTTGAGTCCCCCTCATTCTGACTAATCCTAATCGCTAAGAGCTAGGCGTTAGTCTAACTTCACACCCAAGAAGGTGATGGTATAACTCCATTCAATCCTCCGGAAAAGGTCGTGAATGTGGGACAGTCAAAACCTGGGGAAGCTATAGAACTAATTTCTAATTCAGGGGCATGTTCACTATGAACTACCTCGCATGGATAGCATTATACCATGCGTTCGATTTATAGCGGGCCACAGATCGAGTATATGAGTAGCTCGCTAGCACAGCAGTCACCTCGATATTTACTAGCGGTGAATGACACGCTCAAGGCTGCATTAATTAGCTGTGTTATACTGTGTCAGTTCCTGCCTTCATTTCGAGTTGCAACGACTAGAGTTTGTTCATTGAGCATTTCAAAGATGAAAGCTTAATCAAACATCTGTGTTGTGTGTGAATTACTTTAGAGTATTCTTGTTTACTGTTACTGTTCTTGTCTGTTATTAGACCACTGAAATGCCTACCAAAAAATTCACGCTTGGACAAATAATTTTTATGTGCAATACAAACGTGAGAATCGAATCATATAGACAGATCTTTGCACGAACAATTCCCACACCATAGACGAACTTAAGGACAATATAAGAACATAAATTACCAAAATTACGCAAGAACTTCTGCATGTGAATACCGAGCGAGGTGGAGCCGCGACAATATGTGGCACTTACATTCGGGAGATTCCGGGATCTACCGCAAGCGACTCCCACTCTGAGCCATGGGTTTTTTCGTGGTTTCCCCTGGCTGGCGGGCGAATACTAGGGTGGTTTATCCACTACCACGTCTTTCCTGTCCCTCCTGTACCCACCATCTTCTTTTTCGCTGTTTCAGGGCTGTAGGACCGGCACTGCGTTCGGCGGGTTGCGACTGGGCGGTGGTTGTGTGCTCTGTGGAGGTTTCATCCTGACGTCGTTCCAGGGACAGCTCGGTTAGGACACATCTCCGGGAGCTTTGGTGCAGGCGCTCCTTCATGAACCCCCCGGAGACTTGAGACCTATGGTTGGGCACGGGCGGTTGGGTGCGTTCAATCTGGAAACATTAGGGGCCCGGTCAATGCTTTCTCCGTCGTCATCTGGATCTAGTCACATTTCGGGTCTCTTCCTCATCCCTCCCTCCCATGGGCCACAGTAGAAGCACCAGGGGCCGGATGGCCTGCATGCAGTGCTCTGCCCGTTTCAAGGTCCCTTGTTCGTCAGTACCTTACATTTATAGGTGTAAAAGGAAATTTAATCTGAAGATACCAGGAATGTCTCTTTGCAGATGGTCACCACTTTCAACTTATAACAAGGTTGGCACTCATTATAGTGCACGTTACTCTCACTCGTAAGTAACGCGGGAGTTTTAGAAGGAAGAACCGCAGTGTAATCGACAGGGAGCGGAGCACGCATGCTCGCGTACCGCGGTCCAGCGATATAATGAACGCACTGTGTAAGTCATTGTTCACATGCTGGATCACAACCCTTCGGGAAAAAATCTGATGTGTTACACTCACATGACTTTCTCGACTCTTGTACAAACTATTTTTATAAACGCTTATTCTCCATATGCTTCATGTTAATCGAGATATCGAGATGTTAATCTTTTTGCTAATTTTCTTGTAGATGCAAGGGGAATTGGTAGGCTTTAAGCGATAGTCAAATATTTTAAGAGGTGGTTGCTATGTGGAGTATTCCATTCTCTTTGCATTACCAGGACAAAAGATATGAATAACGAATTTCCATTTGAGAAAAAGTATAAGTATTGGAAAATATAAGGGGATAACAAGCAATATATTGAAAATGGTTCACTCAAAAAAAACGTATATGACATATATGCATATTTTAACGCGATCTACATTTTTTGTATAGTAAAATTTTGTCTATCTCTTATGGTTTACCAGTTATGCAAAAGTCGTTCACAATGAAGAACACTTTTGGAGACATTCCCAGAAAATTCAAGATATACATTTTATTTGTCATGAAAGTATCTTAAATATATGATATTTTAATGAAAGTCGTTAGAGCCATTTTTGAAAAAATTAAAATTTTCGAAAAATGTTCCATGTAAAGGGTAATCTGGGGTGGGGGAATTTTCTTGAAAGTCTTTGTGTCGCATCTCGGTGTTTATCCGACTGTTCGTTTCTGAGTTATGCTGTTCACAGACAGACACACACACGGACATGTTTCCAAAAATACTTTTTTGGATTCAGGAGGCCTCAAAACATGTATTTCCGGTGAAATCTCGGTATCGATTTTTTTGTGGAATGCAATACTTCCCCTACTTACTATACGTAGTAGAGAAAGTAAAAAAAAAAGTAATTTTTATTTATGGACACTTTTTAACTGTGTGGTCCTAGGGTTCCATTCTATATTGTGCGTGAAAGACCGGCAATTTTACTCAGAGGCCTCTTTATCAGACTTGAGGTTATTTTACGTACCGTAAATCTATGATACGGCACCGCCATATTTACTTCCCTTCCGAAGGAAGCCATGCTAAGGATTTTTACTCCTTAAAACATCCATCGCCCTCCGCCAGGCTTAAACCCGCGACCTCGGGAACTAGAGGTTAGCATGGTAAACATCCATTTGGGATGTACATTAATCGACATGAGACGTAGTGGCTCTCCAGATATTTTATTCGCTGATTAAACCTTCTGGCACACTTGTTACGGTAGGATTTATTTGAATTAGTTCACAGATGTTTATTAACTCATGCCGCAGAAGCACAAAACAAATGTGTTTGTATTTGGTTACGAGTTCATGACGCTTTTAGGTGGAAGTTTTGTATTTATCAGAGGCGGTATACAGCACGTGTGAACTGCATGCAATGTGTGTGTTGGATGTCTTACGTTCTTTCTTGTTCTCAACAACAAGAACACTTGGGAAAGTGAAGTGCTCTCAGTAAATATGTTGGGGAGGAAACTAGAGAGGCAGTCTGCGGTCAAATGTAGGTCTCCACAGCTGCGATAATCGGCGAGCCTACCCCATCAAGTCTCTAGTACTCTCAGTTTGTATTAGGGATGTCTTGCAGGGTAAGGGGAATTGTGTGTTTGAGCCCAACACAAGATATACAAAATTTGGTACCAATGGCGAAGTAAACGACAAATGTGTCATCTTAATTAAAGCAAGTTCATCCGAGAAATTTGAAAAAAGATTTGAATATCTTGGGTTTTTAGTTTTTTGCATTTTACTCTTTCTAACAGTACATAGTAGGTAGAGAAGGTTGTATTTCACCCAAAAAATTTCTATCAGAATTTCACAGAAACACAAGTTTTGAGACAGCCTGAATTAATAAATGGCATTTTTACTTTCTGTACCACGTACTCTAGTAAGTAGAGAAACTATTCCATTCCCCTGAAGTTTTTGTTAATGTTGTTTGTTTTGAGGGGGGTTAATAATATAGATTTATTGAAGGGTATATAAAAACGTATTACATTGAGTAAGATTAATAGCATTGAGAACAATGAGAAAAATATTCATTAATTTAAAGGGACATTATTCCTTATCCGGGTAGCACCTCCGATACGTACTTAAATTGCTACAAACCGTAATATACGCCTGCTGGCAATCACTGTTCCCTTATGAAGCACTCATAAGTAATTAGGAATCATAACCAGGTAATTTCTGAGGGTGTTTAAGCTCATTTATGAAATATATTGCCAACTTTGTTCACTTATCGCACGGTACACAGCATCCAGCAGAACACGCGTCTCAGACGGACAATGATAGTGGCGTTGGAGTCGTGATTTTACTGCCTACATTCCAAGTGAGTCTGTGCTGCCAACACCTGTTAGTGCATCCAAATCTGAAAGGGATATAAAGCTCTACAAACAATGAACCTGTTTAGTATTTCCACCCAGAGAAAAAGCACCTAACCACATAGCAGCGTTCCGCACTAGCGTGAGTTTACGGTATTTCCCAGTACTCCTGTAAGAAGCGTTTAAACACGGAAGTGATTTTAGTCTGGTATTTCGCAATCAGAATAAAACTGTAACCCTAAAAAATCTATGGTTAATTTTAGATTTGGGAGCAATAGTCGATACTAAGGTGTATAATAGTCTACCCTGCACCTAAAAGTAGCATTTTTAACAGCAGTTTTAATAGGGTGCGGAATAAAAAAGATCTGATGTGTTGCACTCAAATGACTTTCCTTACTCTGGTACAAAATAATTTTGCTAACGCTTATTTTCCATTTACTTCATGTTAATTGAGATAAACATTTACAGAAATTAACTTGCTGCTAATTGTCTTGTAGTTGCAAGGGGAATAAGGAAATACAGTAAGTAGGCTTTAAGAGTTAGTCACCTTCTGAAACGCCATCTTATTCCTTACTGATTACGTAATGGAGTATGCCAAAAAATCTTACCCACACTCTTTGTCTCATGTCGATTTAGCTACTTCTGCATTGCCTCGCGACATTTCGTTGGCGACAACACGTCCGCCATCGAATAGCAGTTGAGGATTTGTGAATGATTTTTGAACACCGCATACCTCGCAATTACACAGTAACATAAAAAAACGCATGTTCGGTAATTTTCATAACCCATCGAAGCTCCTAATGGATAAGGAATAATGTTCATTTAAATTATTAAGTGAGATACAAGGAAGGAAAATTCGATACCGAAATGTCACCGGAAATACATGTTTTAGGCCCCTGAATAAAAAAGAAGCATTTTGAGAACAGCGTAACTCAAAAACGAAAACTCGTATATATACCAAACTTGATATTTAGGTTCAGCACTTTCCAAATATTCGATACGAGGATTTTAGAAAAAATCACCCCATCCCAAACTACCTTTTACATGAACATTTTTCGAAATTTTTTATTTTCTACAAAATGGCTGTTACGATTTTGATTAAAATATCATGTATTAAAGATATGTATATGACAAATAAAATATACATCTTGAATTTTCTGAGAATACCCTCTGCAATACTTTTCATCCAGAAGGAATTTTGTATATTTTGTATAACTGTTGTAACGGTATTTGTGTTTACTTGTGTTTTGCCTCACGTTGTGAAGCCAATATGCGACAGTATTAGTGTTTGTTTTAAAGAATGCTACTGTTTATCTGCCGCACGTATTGAATACAATTTGTCGCGGTCACTTCGTGTTATCTTTTACTGAGCGCCTATTATTTTATTTAATATTTTTTGGTTCACTGTCCTCCGGCTAGCTATGATCTTTTTGGTCGAGCACTTATCTTATACAGGTGTGTAAACGGAAAGGAGTTTTTATCCAAAAATAACACTGATGAAGAATTTGTTTTACACTTTTATTGTCGTAACATATTTTGCACTTTCACATATTAATCTTGACACTCGCCAAACTGAAACTGTTATAATAAATTATTTACTGCTCATTCTTAATTCGCGTACTTCAACTTTTTGTGTAATTAACTTTACAACACTTGAGATTTTTCATAACTCTGCTACGCGTAACCTGCGAAGCGATAAACTGTGCGATGTATTCAGCGACGTGTAATGCACAAATATTTCCGATGGACTGGACCAATTTGACTCTGACCTAGCCCTTTTTATACTCCTACACCCCGATATGCCTAAAGATTATAACCGAGCTGCTATTGGTTAATAAAACGCGCCAACATTAGCGTCTATTTTTATATCCAATGAAAATTACGAAAACATATGCTCTAGGAAAAATGTTCCAGCAAATTCTAAGAAAAACGCGCCAATATTACGTCATTTGCTCGTCTCTAATAATGATAAACAGCTCACCCCCTTGCTACATTATTGCACGCTATTATTGTCAGTTTCAGTAAGGCCGTATAAACCCACTTCTCGACAATGCTTACAATCAACAAACATCTCAAATCAATGTCACACAATAATGCATATTCACACTATAATCACTCTTTACATTTACATAATTTGTGATACAAATTACTGCGTCACTGTTAAACGTTAAACGGTAGACAAAACATACTACACAAGAAATGTACATCTGTTTAAAACACAATTTATTTCAAATACCTTTTCTGTAGCATAATCTTATATAAAGGATATATTATTTGATTATAGCTTTCCTGTTAAGCAAACATTCGTTTCTGAACCCCAAGCCACTTATTCGTCCTCTTGTAAAACTCCCTCGTGTACCTCCTGTGCGCCAGCTCATTGATTAGGATCCCTAAGACAAGAGTTACGGTAACAAATCTTCACCCTCTTTCTTCACCATCCTCATATAAATGCTTTGCATGTTCGACTGGCATTTTCGATCCCTAGGAGAGAATCCTTCCCATTAAGAACCGTGGCAAGAAAATTGCTGCTGGACAATTTCACGCCCATATAGTGGCTCTGATTGAAGCCGAAGGTTTTTGTTTGCCGTGCAACTCCAGTGGCGTGACGATGTTAGGGAATTAGCTCCTGAGGAGAACAGTAACGACCTATTCACATACAAACCTTAACGCAAACGTAAAACCAACACAAAAGCTTATGGCTAGGTTAATAAACGGGGCCATTCACAATCATTTTCTTTAAAATGTATGAACACTATTGCTAGACGCTATACTAACCTCTTGTTTCTGAAGTCTGGGTTCAAACCCGACGAAGGGCGATGGATTTTTTCGGGCGTAAAAATCCTTAGCGTCGCGTCGTTCGGAAGGGAAGTAAAGCCGCAGTTTTACGTCCTAGATTTACGGCGCGTAATAGAACCTCAAACCTAATACAATTTCCATTCTTTCACGTCCAATGTAGAATTGTACGCTGAGAACTACAGTAATTAAGGAGCGTCATAAATACAACTCAATTTAATTTATCGCCAGATACTAACGTCTTAATCGGCGAGAGAGACAGACAGAGAGAGAGAGAGAAACTACACTATCGCATTGCACAGTAACAGAAAATAAGAAAAATGAAATAATTTATTGAGAAGATATTTCGTTGTCATTATGACAAAAAGAGTAACTCTTAAAACGATAATTTGTCAAAACAAAATATTTACAAACAGATTGCGAATGAACTGAAATGTGAAGGTAGTTTATTATTATGCTTATTATTATCATTGTGTCTTTTGACGTTGTAAGAATCTTTATAGGTGTTAAACCATTCTTTTCTTTCATGTATGGGAAAATATAACATTTATAATACAATACACATACAATAATATAGCTTATATCAGCATAAATGCACTGCTGAGTCGTTGTTAAGTTATCGCAGCCTCCATTTTTTATTCTTTTCACACTTCACTTGTCTTGTTTTGAAGCTAATTGTGAATGGCAAGGCGAAACATGTGTTCATGTAATACGTTTATATCCTCGCATTCATGATAATGTTACTATGTGAACGGCCCTTACAGCATGTTTATGTTGTGGCGTTTGGTAGATCATGATCTTTCGATACTAATGGAAGCTTGACTCTAAGTTAATTAAGACAATGCACCTGTGAAAATCCAAAAATGTTCAGTTTTCTTCTGATTGATTTGATTTTTTTACCACACACTCAGAACATAAAATATAATACATATAGTTTAAGGTAATTTATTTTTGTAGATAGATAAGGTGTCTTTGTTGGTGTCAAATTATTAAAATTATTACAGAAATACTCAGCGCATGGTTCATTGATACCGAACGAGATCGTTCCGCGGTAACGTGTGAGGCACGCATTCGGGATGTTCAGGTTCGATACCCGTCTTTGGGCTTTTCTTCGTTTTCCCTGGTCTGAGGCGAATGTTGGGATGGTTTATCATCTACCACAATTTCCTTTCTATCATTTCCCTTTCATTCTGTTCCCTCCTCATGTTTCAGGTTCACCTCTAGGTTGCGTGGCGTATGACGGTGCCGGACAGTTCGCGCGCCTTCCTCAAGGGAATGAGTACTCCCCGTGGATACTAGGAGGCTGCTTGGTAGACAGGTGGACCATTGACTACCCTAGGCAACTCCAGCGTGGCACAAGTCTTCAAGATTTCCACGCGTCTCTGTAGCCTGTCTGCCTGCGACCTGTAGCCCCCTGTGGTTCCCCCACTACATCCTTTCCTCCTAGGGGGCAGCGACAATAGATCGTAGTGCACAAGGTGTTCCACTCCGTTGCATAATCTATACCTATTCCTATGAGTTATTGACCGTGCATACATATTTAAGATACAAGTTAAAGGTGGCAAAAAGAAACAAAACAAAAATAGGAAATAAAAGTAAAAAAGAAACGAAAAATTAGAAATAAACTACCTCTGCATAAGTGAACAAATTTGATGTGGCTTCGCGCACTTCAGCCAAGTAATTGCTCGTATTTTGCCAGTTCCTCTGGTCGGCCAGTAGATCCCAACATGCCAACATCTTTCTAGCAGGAATTAAGAATTTTTCCTTGAGTTTAATTGTTCGCTGGTTCTATCACTATGCGCATTCAACCAAAATATATACCCAATATGTATCCATCCAAACCACAGAATGGGCAAATTCTCCTGCTAGAATCTTCAGTCAATTTCTATATCCCCCAGCCTCCCAATCTAAACCGTTACATTTCTAATATTCCCTTTTTCCTAAGGAAAGTATATGTTAGCCTCACTACTGCTATGCAATTTTATTTCATTTGCTAGACTTAGAGAAGGTATCATTTTACAATCCGATTCAATATCCTATAAACATTGTTGAATTCTTAAACTTTTTCAATGTGTGTTAAGAAAATAATTAATTTCAATTCAACTGTTTAATATTTTTGCTTTCTCTACCACGTACACAGTAGATGGAGAAGGTATTGCATTTCACTAAAAAAATCGATATCGAGATTTCACCGGAAATGCACCTTTTGACGCCCCCTGGATCCAAATAAAGCATTCTTATGAAAAGTTATGTGCGCCCGCGTCCGTGTGTCTGCAAACAGCATAACTTAAAAACGAAAATCGGATAAATACCAAACTTGGTACTTTGCAATTTTTTAAACATAATATAGTTATGTGCAACGCGCCATATGCCTTTCTTGTATGCAAAGAATAAATTTACGTGTACAACAGGTATGGACTAAATGTAACAAAAACCATCGCACGATGAGCTCATTATACAGGGACAAAGTTGGAAAGAAATTGAACAATTATAAAATTAGAAGTATCTGTGGTACAACCCAACAAAATTGGATATAGTACCTAATAAATCCAGTTTTAATGCGGCGGGGGTCCGCGGTCGCCTGACCGACTGACGGGAGGCATCAATTTGGAAACTGTCGGGACCATCTAATTGCTGTGCCGTCATTCCTGGTTCCGGCTGTCAGGTACGATATGCCAGGTACTGGAGCAATGCGAGTCCCTCCTATCATCGAAAAAATAGTTTTATTACTAAAAGGAGGAACTATACTTTTTAGTAAAATACTCAAATGTGAATATAAGACGCCAAAAAGATGCTAAATATCTTGGAATCTATTTAGAAGAAAAACTAAACTTTAAGAAACACACCGATTGTTTTTGGAACAAAGCTGAAAAATAGTGATGACCATCACTACATTTCACATATAGCATAGCCTTAAATTCAATTACATCCTGCCATAACTGTATATTTTCATCAGTTATATCTAGGGAGAGGGCGGCGCCGTGGCCGAGTGGTTAGACCGCTCGCCTCCCATCTAGGCGGCCCGGGTTCAATCCCAGGGACCTGCATGTGGGATTTGTGGTGGACGAAGCGGCGTCTGGGCGGGTTTTCTCCGGGTTCTCCGGTTTCCCCCGCCATTCATTCCACCAACTGCTCCATCATCACCTTTCCTTTCATCCATTTCACCAATATTTCGTTTCATCTACTTCCTTCATCCCATACCAGGCATCGGGCTGATCACCCATCCTGGATGCTCTGTCCGATCCATGAGTGTCTGCTCCTCGACGGGCCTCTGACCCCAGGCACCCGCTTGTAAGTCCTGGGGGGTGTAATTCCTACATAAGAGGAGGGTAAACAGATAATGAATGAATGAATATCTAGGGAGAGGATTTTAGCGTAAATGCACGTTTATTCACTGCTGTCAGAAAGTATGCTCACGTTCTATGTGCATTAAGTACTAAAATCCAACGAAATATTTTATACTGATAAAATGAAGATCTTCTGTTTTGTTAATAACTATAACAATTCAGAAGTTTGCAGATTATGCTGCATATTTACATATCTACCAGGTACCTAGAAGTTAGAGCAGGTATTGCATTCCACCCAAAAATTCAATACCCAGATTTCAGAGGAAATACTGTTTTGAGGCTCCCTGAATACCTATAAAAGAGTATTTTTAAAAAAGTTTCGCATAACACAAAAACGAAAAGTTGGATCAACACCAAACTTGATATTTAAGTTCAGCATTTTCCAAAAATGCGACATAAGCATTTTCAAGAAAATCCCTCTTGCCCAACTACCCTTTATATGGAACATTTTTGGATAATTTTGTTTTGTTTTATGATGGTTCTAATGATTTTGACTAATACACATATTGAAGATATTTACATACAAATAAAACGTACATCTTGCATTTTCTGGGAATAGCCCGTGAAGTCCTCTTCATTTGGAAGGAATTTTGTACAATCTTGTATAACTGTAAACGTTAAGCGATATACGGAAACGTAGCAAACAAGAGATGTAGATCTCTTTAATACACATGATTTATTTCAAATATATATATAATTTTTTTATGCATAAGCATTTCTAAGATATCCGGTATTAAAGGTTCGAGTCATTCATTACTTGATCATTTTTAAGTCTTGACAGCATTCAGTTGTTTCTCACGTTTCCATGAAAACAGTATGGAATTTTAAGGCCAGCACATAGCATCCAGTTCTTAAACATTTGATTATCGCTGTTCTCTTTGTATCTAACGAAATGTGTAAAGTAACTGTTTCTGCAAGGGTTTATTGGAATTAAAATAAAGTGGATAGAAAACTATGTTTTCGTAAATGTCGTTCCTATACCCACCAGTAAGGATAGAGGGTAAAGAAAGTAACCTTCATATGAATTAATCCATCAAGCTTGTTGTACTTGTGAGATGTTATTATAGCTATTTTATGCTCACTAATGAAAAATTAACTTTTTCGCACTCTAGCAGAATCCACATGTGCAACGTATATATCAAATATCGTTTGGTAAACTAGTAATAAAACTGATTTTTAAGGAGTGAGAATAAAATTTAACGCGTAAGTAATATCCCTAAGAGTAAGCAAATTTGTATTTCTCCATTACGCTAGCAACAAAATCATAGCTATACAGTTTAGTATTTAAATAATAGTAAAGAAAGATTTTTTATGGCTTTGCAAATATTCATACTTTCGAAATTCTGTGCATACTCAAACACAACAGAGCTATTACACTTGTAAAATGTTGTTAAGTAACATTTAAGCAAAAGGTGAATAATAAGCGAGGCTTTGAGATTTGTTTTGATTTCGAGTTGTTACTTTCTATTTTACTGTGATTACTTAGTCATCTGTAAATAAAAGGGAATGGAGAGTAAATGTTCTAGTAGAACTCTTACTCTTATTTTGTAGCTCATTATTCTCCATAAATATTTCTGTATGAACAAGGTAAATTAGTTGTGTTAAGAAAAGTCTTGTTTTACTTCATCATTAGCGAGTTTAAATTTTTATTTAAACTTTATGAAATTTTAATTATACTTTCATATAGGTAATGTACTTCAGGAAGGTAAATTTAATCCTTTTACGGGTCAATATAAATGCAGACTTAAACCCAAAGGCATGAATGATGAAGATATATTGTGTTTTATTAGCTCCACGTATGGACGCCAATTTCAGAAGAGGGTTTCTTACGTTATTTTTTACCACACTTTGGGTGTCAATTTGAAGTAGTTTGTATTGAAGGAGTTGTATTATATTTCAACTGTTGGGGAGCAGAACTTGTAGTAGTTGCAACCGCACATATGGTAAACACTTTCCGGTAGCCTTCGCCCCAAGTTGAAAAAAATATTACTATTGCAATTTGACTGTTTCTTTAAGTATTATATATTTATGTTTGCCTCGGGTGTGTCAGTATTATTGTTAGAGACACGTATCTCTTGGCAGGGTTGTAATGTGACAATAATGTAGTCTTACACAGATTATAATTTTACTTCACTCCTTTTATTAATCCATGACACGATTTAAATAAAACTTCACTAATATAGAGAGCTTTGAGATTCTTTTTATTATTAAATACTTGCACTTTTTAACACGTAAATTTATTTTTCGTCTCATAGGAATACTTATTAAATCGCTCGAAGACACTTTTACGTCTGGTTAGGAATACTGTTTGCAGGCAACTGAACTGATTTCAACCTCCTAAACTTGTAGATTTCTATATTCCAAGTCTCTGATTGGCTATTCCTAATCCAATAGAATACTTTTATTTAACTAAAGCTTTTTCTGGTTGTTGAATGGATATTTAATAAACTGTCACTAAAATTACATTATTATTACTCCAATAATCAGAAGTATTATTATTAAACTCTCAAACTCATTATTGCCTCAAGGTTACCTCATTGTTAGCAACTTTTAACTTATTATTCTCACAGCTCCTACATTATTAAATTACGTAATGCATTCACATAACATTATTGAACATGTTTACAATAATATAAGCTATGCAATGACTGTTACATACATTTTACAAATTATTACATACATATTGCTTCAAGGTGGGCTGTTGTTGAATTTACATATCATATAACTTGACTGAAATCATTTAAGTGTTAAAAATACTCCTCAATGAGCGGAGGGGCCATCGAAACAGAGGGTGAGCACGCACATAGGCTCTTCGGCCCCTTGTGCTTCTGCCAGTGACCCCCAGGAGGCAGGGATCAGAGCAGACCCGAAGGGCGGCCAGATCTGAATGACGACGGGCGCAAGCACAAACGGGGTCCCTAATACAGTGTCTTCGTTTTATGCCAGGTCACAACCGTCTTATGGGTGTGTCGGCCGAGACGGCAGTGACCTCGGTATTATGTCACCGCACAGAAACGGCGCAGGACGTGTCAAGGGTATGTTTATTAGCTGTGAGCTGTCTTAGTCGTTGCTTTGTCTTCGTGTTGTGAAGTGTTTCGACGATGCCGTGTGTTGTATGTGATTTCCTTAGGAATGTTATTCTCTTATTAGTCCACGGAAATGCCTGCCAACAAATTCACTCTTGAACAGCGTATTTTTATGTACATGGAAACTGAATCTTCTAGACAGGTGTGTAGACGATTTCATCAGCAATTTCCTGGCTATCCAGTTCCGGGTAGAGACACTGTGAGAGGTTTGGTCAATAAATTTAGAACAACGGGATCTCTAAACACCAAAAAAAATAAAGCTTATAGGAACCCCTCAGCATAGACGAACTTAAAGACAATATAAAAGCAGAAATTATGAATATTATTCAAGAGGAACTTATGCGTGTAAGTGGTAATTTTATCCGACGATGTCAAGAATGCCTTCGCACAGATGGACACCACCTTCTACAACAGTTATAACAAGATAAGTACTCATTACATATGTGTCACTAATGCTGTTGAGAAGTAACGCGGGAGTTACGGAACGGAAAACCCCGCAATGTAGTAGACTATTCACTGCCATTGGCGTGATCCGCGGCCTCGGCATAAAACGAATGCGCTGTACTTTCAGAATGAACGCATCCGACGCCGCCCGGCCCTGCCCAAGAACAACTAACCTCCAGCGTCCCCGGGCGGAGCCCACTCGGAGGAGAGACCTGAACAGTCCTTGCACTGATGCCAGGAAAGAAACCTCTAAAGGTGGGCAAGTCACTGTCCAGCCGCAACCCCGGAACACCGTCGCCTGTTCCTAAAGCCCTGAAACAGATGATAAGGAACGTAATGGGTATACGAAATGAGAGGGAGGAGAGTCGGTAGAAGATGAACCAACCCAGCATTGGCCTGTCGACTCGGGGAAACCACGAAAAACCCATGGGTCAGAGCGGCATTTGACCCGGGACCTCACGACGTTGCCGCCTGAGCTATCCCACTAGGTAAATGCAGGCGTACTTCTACATTGAATACGAAAGCCAGTCATTTGTGGTACTAGCTAATTCAACCCGCCATTCCTTCAGTCCATACTCCGGAGATTTCCATGCTGTGCTTCTGCTCCTATGCTGGCATTAAATATTGTTAGTTTCATTCTTGTTTAATAGTGTAGTATTGTGGTTGCTTAAGGAATCTGCATACTTTAACGCATGTACAGTTAAAAGGAACATATTCTGAAATAAAAACATAAACCAATATGATTGGTATATGATTACTGATTACGCTCAGAAAATGGGAGAGAATCCTAGGTTGAGCATCCGCAGCTACGTCTAGTGTTATGGTATTGGCTTATGATTAATATGAAATTGGCCTTTAAATATCAAGACGAAGAAAGGTCCTAGTTACTTATAGCCTTTGAATTACTCTCTTTAGCTGCGCTGGACTCTTGATACATATCTGAAAATATCAAATGATAAGTTAAAAGGGTAGAATCAGGTTAATATATTCAATACCATTGCCGAGATTTGAACTACGGGTCTTCGGTTTACAGTGCCGCTGCTCAGTGGTGTTTTATGATTCTAAGTCGCTATTGGGGTATGCTATCTGAAAATGAATTTGAGAGCGCCTTGTGTTTACCCGGAGGAATGCGAGACAGTTGGAGAATATAATGTGATACTGGCATCGTAGTTCAGTTAGAGCAGCGGCACAGGGAGCTCAGATGCCGTGGTTTTAAATCCTATGGTATGAGCCGATTCTGGCCCTTTCTTTCTTCGAGTGACTGTTTTGCAGAGATGGCCGTAGCTCTTCCTGTATCCGCAGCCATAAGATATAATGCTGGCCCATGCTTCTTATGCCGACAGCCTGCCTTACACTAGGAACCGGCTGCACAAAAGTCTACAGCACTCGCCAGTACAGGTGGCGCTAATGTTGGTTCTACATCATCACCTGACCCGCCCAGTGCGTACCCCGAGCGGTGCCAGAAGAGAGAGAGAAACAGTATATCACTTCGTTTTCGACCAACATCGAAGAAGGCCTTGGGATGAGCTTCGTGTCTGGGAGCAGCCGTCTCCACACCCTTTGGTCTCTTCTAAATTTGTTATAACATGTATCTTCGGGCGTAAGTATATTTCAAAACTCTTATACTGTGTGGAGCGGCGTATAATATTTCATGCGAAGCGAGTTACATTATATATTTGGCGTGTTAAAATTTTTTCGTAATAAATATGTGTGAGAAGAACAGAGTTAAATATACCGTGCTTAATTGCAATATGTTTCTGAGTTAATATATTCAGTACCTTTGGGGCTGTAGAGATTTTTGTTCTTATTTAAAGCTACATTAAATCCTTTGATTCCTTTAAGCTGTAGTACTAAATAATTATTACTCTGGGGGAATACCTTACTTCTAATGCATTCTATAATGGCCCCGGCAAATATTTCTTTTCCAAGTTTATTACTTTCTCTACTACGTATAGTAAGTAGGGGAAGTATTGCATTCCACCCAAAAATTCGATACCGAGATTTCACCGGAAATACACGTTTTGAGACCTCCTGAATCCAAAAAAAAGCATTTTTGGAAACATGTCCGTGTGTGTGTCTGTGTGTGTGTCTGTGTGTGTGTCTGTGTGTGTGTCTGTGTGTGTGTGTGTCTGTGAACAGCATAACTAAAAAACGAAAAGTCGGATAAGCACCAAACTTGGTATTTAGGTTCAGTATCTTCCAGAGATGCGACACGAAGGTTTTCAAGAAAATCCCCCCACCCCAGACTACCCTTTACATGGAACATTTTTCGAAAATTTTAATTTTCTCAAAAATGGCTCTAACGATTTTGGTGAAAATATCATATGTTTAAGATAATGTCATGAGAAATGAAATGTATATCTCGAATTTTCTGGGAATGTCTCCAAAAGTATTCTTCATTGTGAACGACTTTTGCATAACTGGTAAACCATAAGAGATAGACAAAATTTTACTACACAAAAAATGTAGATCGCGTTAAAATACACAACTTATGTCATATACATTTCTTTTGTTGAGTGAACCGTTTTCGAGATATTGCTTGTTATTTCCTTAAATTTTCCAATACTTATACTTTTTCTCAAATTCCTTATTCATTTTTACTTTCTCTACTACGTATAGTAAGTAGGGGAAGTATTGCATTCGACCCAAAAATTCGATACCGAGATTTCACCGGAAATACATGTTTTGAGACCTCCTGAATCCAAAAAAAGCATTTTTGGAAACATGTCCGTGTGTGTGTCTGTGTGTGTGTGTCTGTGTGTGTGTGTGTCTGTGTGTGTGTCTGTGTGTGTGTCTGTGAACAGCATAACTCAAAAACGAACAGTCGGATAAACACCAAACTTGGTATTTAGGTTCAGTATCTTCCAGAGATGCTACACGAAGGTTTTCAAGAAAATCCCCCTACCCCAGACTACCCTTTACATGGAAGATTTTTCGAAAAGTTTAATTTTCTCAAAAATGGCTCTAACGATTTTGATTAAAATATCATATGTTTAAGATATTTTTATGACAAATAAAATGTATATCTTGAATTTCCTGGGAATGTCTCCAAAAGTATTCTTTATTGTGGACGACTTTTGCATAACTGGTAAACCATAAGAGATAGACAAAAGTTTACTACACAAAAAATGTAGATCTCGTTAAAATACACAACTTATGTCATATACATTTCTTTTGTTGAGTGAACCGTTTTCGAGATATTGCTTGTTATTCCTTTAAATTTTCCAATACTTATACTTTTTCTCAAATTCGTTATTCATTTTTTTTTATGTCCTGGACTTGCAAAGAGAATGGAATGCGCCGCATAGCAACCAGCGTTAAAATGTTTGACCATCGCTTAAAAGCTACCATATTCCCCTTGCATCTACAAGAAAATTAGCAATAAGATTGACATCTCGATATCTCGATTAACATAAAGCATATGGAGAATAGGCGTTTGTAAAAATAGATTGTACAAGAGTAGAGAAAGTCATGTGAGTGTAACACATCAGATTTTTTTATGTCCTGGACATGCAAAGAGAATGGAATGCGCCTCATAGCAACCAGCGTTAAAATATTTGACTATCGCTTAAAACCTACCATATTTCGCTTGCATCTACAAGAAAATTACCAATAAGATTGACATCTCGATATGTCGATTAACATGAAGCATATGGAGAATAGGCGTTTGTAAAATTAGATTGTACAAGAGTAGAGAAAGTCATGTGAGTGTAACACATCAGATTTTTATATCGATATTTCATCCGAAATGCCTGTTTTGAGAAACCCTAAGCTCAAAAGTGTTATTAGGGAAAGGCTTGTGTGTATATGTGTGTGTGTGTGCGTTTGAATACGATAACTCAAAAATCGAAAGTAGATTGACTACCAAAATAGGTATTTAAGTTCACAACTTCCAAGGTGCAACACGAGATTATTGTGAAATTCCTCATCACAACATACAACTTGCATATAAAAACCATCTTTATTTTCTATTTTTCAAAACAGCTTTAATGTTTTTGATTAAAACATTTTATGTATGCCATATTGACATGAATAAAATGTGTATCTTGAATTTTTCTGTAACAGCCTGTGAAGTCCCCTTCATTCTGGTTGAATTATTAAAGTATTGTATGACATGTGAATCATAAGAAATTAACAACATTTTAATGCTGAAACATGTAGAACTCAATTTTTTTTTTGGTACTTCAGCTGTTTACCGAAGTACTCCATGGTGTACGATTATATTTTTACTCTCTCTACTACGTATAGTAAGTAGGGGAAGTATTGTATTCCACCCAAAAATTCGATACCGAGATTTCACCGGAAATACATGTTTTGAGACCCCCTGAATCCAAAAAAAGCATTTTTGGAAACATGTCCGTGTGTGTCTGTGTGTGTGTGTGTGTGTGTGTGTGTGTGTGTGTGTGTGTCTGTGTGTCTGTGAACAGCATAACTCAAAAACGAACAGTCGGATAAACACCAAACTTAGTATTTAGATTCAGTATCTTCCAGAGATGCGACACGAAGGTTTTCAAGAAAATCCCCCCACCCCAGAGTACCCTTTACATGGAAGATTTTTCGAAAATTTTAATTTTCTCAAAAATGGCTCCAACGATTTTGATTAAAATATCATATGTTTAAGATATTTTTATGACAAATAAAATGTATATCTTGAATTTTCTGGGAATGTCTCCAAATGTATTCTTCATTGTGAACGACTTTTGCATAACTGGTAAACCATAAGAGATAGACAAAGTTTTACTACACAAAAAATCTAGACCGCGTTAAAATACACAATTTATGTCATATACGTTTTTTTGTTGAGTGAACCATTTTCGAGATATTGCTTGTTATTCCCTTAAATTTTTCAATACTTATTTTCTTAAATGGGAATTCGTTATTCATTTTTTTGTCTTGCATATGCAAAGAGTATTAATCTGTGGCAAAGGGAATGGTGCTGCACCTAGCAACCAGCTATTAAAGAGATATGTATGTGCTTAAAGGCTACTGTTTTTGTATATTGCCCTTGTAAATATATTTTCCCCTACATCTACAAAAAAATTAGCAATAAGATAGAGTTTGCAAATGTTTATCTCGATTAACATGAACTAGATGGAGAATAAGCGTTTGTAAAAATACTTTGTACAAGAGTAGAGAAAGTCATGTGAGTGTAACACATCAGATTTTTTTTACTTTCTCTACTACGTATAGTAAGTAGGGGAAGTATTGCATTCCACCCAAAAATTCGATACCGAGATTTCACCGGAAATACATATTTTGAGAATCACTGAATCCAAAAAAAGCATTTTTAGAAACATGTCCGTGTGTGTGTCTGTCTGTGTGTCTGTGTGTCTGTGTGTCTGTCTGTCTGTGTGTCTGTGTGTCTGTGTGTCTGTGAACAGCATAACTCAAAAACGAACAGTCGGATAAACACCAAACTTGGTATTTAGGTTCAGTATCTTCCAGAGATGCGACACGAAGGTTTTCAAGAAAATCCCCCCACCCCAGACTACCCTTTACATGGAACATTTTTCGAAAATTTTAATTTTCTCAAAAACGGCTCTAACGATTTTGATTAAAATATCATATGTTTAAGATATTGTCATGACAAATAAAATGTATATCTCGAATTTTCTGGGAATGTCTCCAAAAATATTCTTCATTGTGAACGACTTTTGCATAACTGGTAAACCATAAGAGATAGACAAAATTTTACTACACAAAAAATGTAGATCGCGTTAAAATACACAACTTATGTCATATACGTTTCTTTTGTTGAGTGAACCGTTTTCGAGATATTGCTTGTTATTTCCTTAAATTTTCCAATACTTATACTTTTTCTCAAATTCGTTATTCATTTTTTTTATGTCCTGAACATGCAAAGAGAATGGAATTCGCCACATAGCAACCAGCGTTAAAATATTTGACAATCGCTTAAAAGCTACCATATTCCCCTTGCATCTACAAGAAAATTACCAATAAGATTGACATCTCGATATCTCGATTAACATGAAGCACATGGAGAATAGGCGTTTGTAAAATTAGATTGTACAAGAGTAGAGAAAGTCATGTGAGTGTAACACATCAGATTTTTTTAAATAATTGTGACTTGTATGCATTGACTACTTCTATATCGGCCTTGTAAGAACGTTACAGGTATTGAATTTTTCGGTCTACCTTATAGATCAAACAGGCTTGTGTAGAAAAAGAACTATTCGACTCGATGACTCGCCGTTGGCATATACTAATACACTAGTGGTGATTTTTATAATCGGATGTATCTCTGCAGTCTGATTTCGCCACCAGTAGGCAGCAGATGATTGGCCCACCGGCTATGAACGCCACGGTAGGGAAGCAGGACCTTACGGGCGTGAAATGACTGAAAATTTTGCTTCCGGATGCTTTCTCTCAGGGTACGAGATTCTGTACGTGCAAGTAACGGCTTGGATTGGCTGCGGATGGGACTCGGCACTGGTCAGTATAGGGAATATTGTACCTATGTCTCACAAGGGGGCGTCCCCAGAAGGAAGGAATAGGGGAGAGAAGACACCGGGCGGCCGAAACCAGGAGTGATGGTACAGGAATGGCAGGGTCCTTAAGTTTCCAGATCGAGACTCCCCGGCAAACGGACAGGCAGACCGGGGACCCCCATCCGCACAGAGGGGTATCAATGCCCCTCAATGGAGTTCGGATACCCCCGCCAGGCCAGCTGAAAGCCGAGGGACGGAGAGAGTCACATAGAGGATCCTTTTCCCCTGCCACACTGAGCCAAAACATCATCGCCGAGACACTTCCAACCTTGAAAGAAAGCAACGGATGAAAGATGAAATGAATTGAGAATGGAGATGAAATGGAGGGACAGGAATTTCGAGGATTGTGAGAATCCTTTCTAGCATTCACCTGGCGACCCGGAAAACCCACGAAGGTAATCGAACCCACGACCTCCCGAATGTGGGCCACAGACGACGCTTAAGCCATTCCGCTCGGTAATTACGGCTTTACTTTCTTTCCGAAGGAGCCAAGATAACGATTTTTACGCCCGTAAAAGAATCCATCACCCTCCGTAGGATCTGAAGTCGCGATCTCGGGAACCAGAGGTAGCACGACGGACGACAAACGTTTTTTAAATGATTGATATATTCTTTATGAAATTATATAATGTAACGGAATTTTCTCTACCTGTGAAGAGAAGGAATAAAACGAAATCTCTCAGCAAACGTTCTCCTGATCAACGTGGGACAATTCCTTCTTTGTTACGCCACTGCTCCCTGCACTTTTTTTCTTTAGTTTGGGGGGGAGGTTTAAGCATTTCACCTCTTTTCTCTCCCATTCCGCCCTATCTCTATTTCAACGTTGGATTTATTGCTTTCCATTTCCGTGGTACAGCCACAGAATTCTCACCCAGTTCCCCACTTAAAATGCGGTAATATGTGTCTGACTGGGAACAAAAAGTACACGGTAGCTCTCCGTCCGTGTTAAGGAAGCGCATTCCGTGCGAACTTGGTCGTGTTTACAAATGTGAAAACGCTGACCAAGTCTCCACGGCTCTTCATGTATTCTATCTCCACCGCATTAATAGCTTTCCGGGTACTAAATCAGCGCGTCTGCCTCGACCGTGCGACATTGATACAGCTGTAGCTCAAACAACGGTAAATATGAGATTGTAACCTTCAATCACAAGTTGAATAAACGAAGCTTCATGTTTAAGGTGACTTGTCAAAGAGATTTGCTTTTCAAAATAGTGGAGGCTGAATATACATTTCAAATCTTTTTACGACTCATATATTTCCTAAGATTTTCATAATCCTTAAACCATTTAAATCACAAGGATAATACATTTACCTGCAACCATATATTCTTTTATAATTCCACATTTTACTGTTTATAAAGTAAACATTTACTAGACCCTTAAATGCACAATTAATCAATAAGTTATTTTCATACTCCATATAATACAAAATTTGAAATACACATCATAGGCGAATAGGAGATAACCAAAATATGATATTACTGCTATAAAGAAGCAGAAAATATCTGTAAAATAAACTACTTCCATTATGTATTTCAACTAAATAGCTGCTGTCTAACATAAAACCAGAATGCGAAGATTTTGCCAAGGTTATAGGCAAAACAGCAAAAGAAGTTTTAGGGGGACAAGAAAAGAGACAAAGAGTAAACTCTACATTTGAAAGGATGAAATTAAGAAATATACTTGAGATGGTTAAATTCAAAAACATTTGAGCAGTACACTGCATATCCTTTTTTCCGACATTTTTTTCGTACTTTTTTAACTTCTTACAATGAAGAATAACCATTAAATAAAAATTAGATAAGCAAACGTTTGACTGGTATCGGAATACATAGAATACGTTGTATGCAGTGAAATACTGCAAAATGAATAAAAAAATTCAATGTGTTACATTCACATGACTTTCTCTACTCTCTATCGTTTATTAACGGGTATACAAGCTATTCTAACCAAAGCTTATTTTTCTATTACTACTTTTTAATCTAAACAAACCTTTGCAGACATAGCTACATTATACATTTCATTATAGATAAAAATTTACATTCAGTCAAATGTCTAAGAATGAACCATATGCTGGCCTTTAAATGTCATACTGTTTCCATGCAAAAAACAACTGAATGTTGACAGGACTTCAACAGAATGACCAAGAAATTAACAATTCGAAGCATTAATAACGGTTATGTTAGTAATGGTTTATGTCACAAAAACGTATTTGAAATAAATTGTGTTTTTTAGAGACACACATTCTTGTATAGTACATTTTCCTCTATCGCTTAACGCGCATCAGTTATACAAAATTATATAAAATTCCTTCCAAATGAAGAGGACTTCATAGGCTATTCCCAGAAAATTCAAGATATATATTTTATTTGTTTTGCAAATATCTTTCATATATGGTATTTTAATAAAAATCGTTAGAGCCACGTTTAGAAAATAAAAAAATTCGAAAAATGTTCAATGTAAAGAGTAGCTTGGGGTGGGGGAGTTTCTTGAAAATCTTCGTGTAGCATCTTTGGAAGATACTAAATCTAAATACCAAGTTTGGTTTTTAGCCGATTTTTCGTGTTTGAATTATACCGTTCACAGATACAGAAACACATGCACACACGGATATTTTTCTAAAAATGCTTTATTTGGATTTAGGGAGCTCAAAACGTGTATTTTCGGTGAAATCTCGATACCGAATTTTTGGATGGAATGCAATACCTCCTCTACTTACTAGGTACGTGGTAGAGAAAGTAAAATTTGACATAGACCTTGTACGGCTCGAGGGACTGATTATTAGAAAAGAGCTTAGCGTAAACTGTTTTCAGATAAAATAACACGGTTTGAAATAATCATATATTTATAATGGTGCAGCACATAGTACACTGCATTGGCTAGTAACTATACACAAAACATATGCCTGTAAGTCGGAGTTAACACAAAATCTGGTTCTATGAATGTTGGGGTTACAACATCATAGTGATGCATCTGCAGTTTCTTCACAGAATCCATGAAATGTCTCTTCATAGACTACACAATAGGACATTCATGTAACCTATGATTTAACAGTCCTCTCCGTAGCCCTCAAGCACTTATTTGAATCAGTATGATGAATTTTATGTAACATACCACGAGTGGGCAGATCATTTAATAAAGGCTATTTACTCAGCGTCACATCACAATGGTAATGCGTTAATATACTGTCAAGGAAGCGGTTAGCGGCTCCACCAGATGTGACGTAGAGCCACTTTGCCCAAATCAGCGCCTATACCAGAGATGACGAGCACATAGCTCAGGGACATCATCGAGAGGGTTATAGGTTGCGGAAAGCTGGAAGGTGGTGAAAGGGTGATACTATTAGACGTGTAATTCTGATTCCAAGTTAGCCTTAACCTTTCTAATACTTAATCTAAACTACATTGCAAGAGGGAGAAAGTTAGGCAGTTTTTGGGTTAACCTGATTGAAGGAAGAATTCCGGCGTTCCATCTTTATCGTGCCTAGGGCCTAGTGGAAGTTGTAAGCTGGCAAATAAATTTAAAGAGCTGATCGTCACAGAGTCCTGCTAGTGAAATGATAGGCTGAGAACCAGCAGTCAAAAAAACTCTAACTTTAAATAACCGAGGAGTATGCTGACTAGTGCTTTAGCCAGCATTGATGTATGCGGGTATCAGCATAATCCACGCAAGAGTCGAACATGAGGCAAGCAATCCCCCAAAAGTCTTGCCACCAAACCCATGATTACATAAGTATCTGTAAAATAACTCGCAAGAATTGTAACGCAAATTTTACTTAAATTTTGTGCTGAATATCTCGAACGTTATAAAATTATATTTATCAAATTATTTTAAGATAAAACTATGACCGTCACAATAAATACATGCAAAGAATAATACATCCACAGAGACGAAGATTTGTAAGATTGTGATAAAAGCTCAAACTATTACTCACTCCCTTAACTTCTCCGCAGTAGCGATTACACCATAGACGTACAGTTGAACGCGTCATAACACCACCAGTTGTTTTGGCGGCTATACAAGTACACAATTAAGAAGAAAATAAACCCGACAGCATCTGCATGTGGAGTAGATATCTACATCCTAAATTTTGTTAAAAGTCGCCTTATAAATCCGCTATAATACAGTCATTTCAGATACGAATCGTACATAATACTCCTAGTAGATTATGATACAAGGTGTAAAAGTAAACTTTTACCAATATTTTTCGAATAAGAAACGAAGACAACACACCTTTTTTTTTGCATTCCCACTCGCTCCTATAAACTCCTATTCATTCAAATAAAACCACTTTTAATACGTGTGGCATATGCTATTTTTTCGACAGCGCTCGAATTTGCAAAATACCAATAATGTGATATTGGCACCAGAAACTAACAAATTACGTTTAGAACACGGTTCTTGAAACACGAGAAATGGCGTTAAAAGCTAGATGTCAGATACTTTGATGTTTTGTTGATTCGCTAGCAGTCATTTTCAGTGAAACTATTTTCAACATGTTTTCCATACACAGCCAATGAGCGATTAAATGCTATATCATATTCTTTTCTGAATCTTTTGGGCAAGCCTCTAGTGTTATTCTTTCTGCTGCTTCTTTAATTTCACCTGGCTCCTCCATTTCAGTTTCTTCTGAATTCATAATTTCCTTCATTTAATTTTTATGTAGGTAATTAAAAGAGCAAAAAATTAGATAAAAGATAACTCCCAATATAACGTTTTGGTTAACTCTACAACGAATTGCGATAAATTTAAGTATGATTATTTGTATTGTGAACAGATAATGCTAGTGCCATAAGAAATGTATCATGTAAAAAGACATAATGAGGTAAAGCCTAATCAAAAAGAGTCGAGTTATTAAACAAGTGCAAATACAAAGGGTAATTTCCATGTGAACTGGACTTGAAACCAAAGTTGGACACAATGAATATTATTGCACTAATGCGATAGTCTAAAGTCTTTAGCTCGTGTGCACTATGTTAGAAGTTCTACTTTTAGGCCATGCTGTTTAAACAATATTTTGAATAAAGGGTATGTCTGTAGGGGACTAGAAATCCATAGATAAATTCCAGTAACATTTATAAAAAGTACCAGTACCATATTTACATCTTAATCTGTGGAAAAATAATTGGCTATAGCCCATGAAAGGCCCTGACATGCCAATCCGACTGCCGGCCTCCCACTCACGTACGCATGGCAGAAGTGGGCGATCATCTAAGCGATACGGGGAAATTATGTGGTCAGCATCAAGCATCCGCCATCCAGAATGTTGGCGTCTCTGACCGGGATCGCTGCCTATCGCAGTTTCTCACTTTCCTCTCGATACTGAGTGGGCAACGGTCCTACACTCGGGACTTAAAATCCTGACCAGGCCACTGAGCTATATCCCATAGCGCCATGGTTCAACACTAAATAGAATTAATATTTCATAAAATTAAATACGTTTCTTCGTTTTCTTCTTCCTTCATGGTTTAGATATTTCTGCCTGTTGCAATAGATATCTTGTTACATGTTGCGCAGGTTAAGCTGGTGGCGGTTCTACCATCTCTCTGCCTCCAGTCAACAGAATACATTCTTCGGAGCATCATCATAAACACCTTTCTTCCATCACAGCTATCAAGTTGTTTATAGACCAGTCTTAGCTTCCCCTCTCCTGCTACTATTCAACAAGTTACTTAAACATGTTTAACAACTAAATCGAATATAGTATTTCAATGAGACATAATGTGAAGTTTAATATCTCTGCAGTTATTTAATTTATTATTGGATGTATTACAGTAACCTATAATATTCCATCTGATTAATATTATTAAGAATGGCCAGAAATAGACATATACAATTAATTTAAAACTATAACAACTAACATTTAAAGTGTAACTTATATTTTTTCCACCGTTCACAGACGCAACACCTTTTAAGTAATTTTATGGAAACGGTAGAGATAGGGTGGGATAGGATTTTGTACCTGGACTAATGCAGATCTTTTGTACCTAGGCCCATGAGGTAAGGATAAGATGAAACGTGACAGAGGGCCGGACCAGGAGGCATGACATGCAGAGGGCAAGGTCCCTACCGTTTATAGATTTGAACTCCACGGGTGGTGGCAGGTGCAAAGGTCTCCCGTCGCCCCTGTGGGTTTACACATCGTCTGGGGTCCCGGGACCGGGAGACCGCTCGCAGCCCGGAGGACGTACGTTCACTCAGACATGCATATGCCGAGACCTCTCGCCGACACTTGGAACACTACAAGAAACCAGGCAGATGAAAGATGAAGTGAGATGAGAATGGAAATGAAGTGGAGGTATAGGAAATTCGGAGGATGTAATTATCCTTCCCAGCATTCGCCTGACGACCTGGGGAAACCCCTAAAATACCCACGGATCAAGAAGTTCGGTCACTAGAATCGAACCCACGACCTCCCGAATGCTGGCCAAAGACGTTACCGCCTGAGCCATTCGCTCGGTATGGAAACATGAGGCAGTGTTTTTAACATTTAAATGATTTCAGTTTAACCATATAAAATAAATAAATTCAATAACAGCCCGCCTTAAAGCAATATGTGTATATAACAATATATAAAAAGTGTATATTACAGTCATTGTATATGTTTATATTATTGTATCCATGTGTAATAATGTTATTTGGATATATTACGTAATCTAATAATGTAGGAACTGTGAGAAATACGTCAAAAGTTGCTAACAATGAGGTAACCTTGAGGCAATAATGAATTAGAAAGTTTAAATGTTACTTGTGATTCTTGGAAGCAATAATGTAATTTTAGTAAAAGTTTAAAAAAATAGCCAATCAACAACCAGAAAAAGTTTTAGTTAAATGAAGGTATTCTATTGGATTAGGAATAGCCAATCAGAGACCTGAAATACAGAAATTTACAAGTTTAGGCGGTTGAAATCAATTCAGTTGCCTGCAGTGTTTGCAACTGGATGCGAGATGCGTCATCGAGAGATTTAATACGTTTTCGTGTGAGACGAAAAATAAGTTTACGTTTTAAAAAGTGTAAGTAATTAATTAAAGAGTCTCACAGCTCTCTATATCAGTGAAGTGCTATTTAAATCGTGTCAAGCATTAATAAAAGGAGTGAAGTAAAAATTATAATCTGTGTAAGCCTACATTCTTAGTCGCACCACAACCCTGCCAAGACATTAAAATGAATACTGACACAGCCGAGGCAAAGATAAATATGCAATATTTAAACAAACAGTCAAATTAAAAAGTTAATATTTTTTAAACTTGGGGCAAATGTCACCTGAAAGTACACTTGCGGTGAAGGCTACCGGAAACCGGATACCATACGTGCGGTTTGCAAACAAAATTCAAGTTAGGCTCCCCAACAGTTGAAATACAATACAACTCTTTAAATTGACGCCCAAAGCGTGCTGCTAAAAAAGTTCGTAAAAAATAATTTACTTCTCAAATTGGCGTCCATACGTAGAGCTAATAAATATACTATTTCAAACAGTAACAAAATACAGAATCAATATTTTTAAATTCAGCAGAGAAAAATGTTTCAGTGTTAAAACCATTGGAGAGATTTCAGGGAAGAAACTAGGGTTATAGGAAGGATATGGGAGGACTCACAAGAAATGAAACCCGAAGATAGAGATATACGATGCGGATTTTAGCATTCACTAATGCATAATTTTATAGGTAGCAGAAGGAAAGCGTATATGTAATAAGGAAATCGGAGATAGTATTGGCAGGTCATGGAGTTTCAGGGTTTGAGAGAAGGAGTGAGTGTTTTATCTTATACTTTATTTGAAATTGGGGATACAGAAGATGCAGAAACACCTTCACTGGGATAAAACGGCGATCAATATGGCATATAGAGGATGCTTTGCTACATAAAGAAATGTAAGGATTTCTTTATCAAGCTTAAGGCTGAACAATATTATGTAACTTCTAAAAAATATATGCCAAATTCCTTGTAAGCTTTTAGTGAATGTCATCTACGTGTCCGGTAAATCGATATCTTACACTATCATACCTAGTTTGACAATTTAATTAGCGTATTTATTTACAAATTTAATAAAAATTAGGAATGGGATCTCGATACCGTCGATACCTGATACTCTCGATACTCGATGGTATCGAAGTATGTGTAATAGGTTGAGACAAATCTTCGATGCTTTTCGATACTTTTAAATTCTGTTCTGCATTATTGAAAGTTGTTGCATTTAACTTCATGCTAGATACGGAATGAAAGGAGTCAAGTCTTCACGTTATTGCCTCGCATGTATCACAAAAATCTTATGTGTTACACTCACATGACTTTCTCTATTCTTGTACAAACTATTTCTACAAACATTTATTCTCCATATGCTTCATGTTAATCGAGATATCGAGATGTTAATCTTATTGCTAATTTTCTTGTAGATGCAAGGGGAATTGGTAGGCTTTAAGTGATAGTCAAATCTTTTAAGAGCTGGTTACTATGTAGAGTATTCCATTCTCTTTGCATTACCAGGACAAAAAAAGTCTGATGTGTTACACCCACATGAGTTTCTCTACTGTTGTACAAACTATTTTTACAAACTCTTATTCGCCATCTATTTCATATTAATCGAGATAAACATTTGCAGAAACGATCTTTTGACATGCAAAAAGAATTACATTTTACATATAGCGACCAGTTCTAAAAATATTTGACTATCGCTTAAGGTCTACCATGTTCCCCTTGTTTTGTAATTGCAAGGGCAATATAGAAATATAGTAGCCTTTAAGCATATACATATCTCTTCATAGCTGGTTGCTAGGTGCAGAAACATTCTCTTTTCCAAAGATTAATAATCTTGGCATATCCAAGACAAAAAAATGAATAACGAATTCCCATTTAAGAAAATAAATATTGAAAAATTTAACGGAATACTAAGCAATATCTCGAAAATGGTTCACTCAAAAACAAAAAATGTATATGACATAAATTGTGTATTTTAACGCGATCTACGTTTTTTGTGTAGTAAATTTTTTCAATCTCTTATGGTTTACCAGTTATGCAAAAGTCTTTCACAATGGAGAATACTTTTGGAGACATTCCCAGAAAATTCAAGATATACATTTTATTTGTCATGAAAGTATCTTAAATATATGATATTTTAATCAAAATCGTTAGAGCCATTTTTGAGAAAATTAAAATTTTCAAAAAATGTTCCATGTAAATTGTAATCTGGGGTGGGGGATTTTCTTGAAAACCTTCGTGTCGTATTTTTGGAAGATACTGAACCTAAATACCAAGTTTGGTGTTTATCCGACTGTTCGTTTCTGAGTTATGCTGTTCACAGACACACAGACACACACACGGACATGTTTCCAAAAATACATTTTTTTTATTCAGGGGGTCTCAAAACATGTATTTCCAGTGAAATCTCGGTATCGAATTTTTAGGTGGAGTATAAAACTTCCCCTTCTTACTATGCGTAGTAGAGAAAGTAAAAAGGTGTTGGACTATAGTTTTTGATAGACCTTGACTGAGTTTCCTGTGGATAAAGAATGCAACATTCCATAGTCTCTCATTTCTAAATGAAATCATGCAAAACAATGGGAGGAGGAGTAAAGGGTACTCATGTAACAGGGTTAACTGAGTTGGATTAAAGCTGATTTAGCTGACTCACCACATCGCGTTTCTGCAATAGTCTGGCTTGGTGATTCACTCTCAGCCATTACATTTAGCTACTCTGGTAACCAAAATCTTTCAATCCAACAGAAACAAATCAGAACTTAGGAAGTGAGACAGTGCATGAAAATATTCGTTATTTTTAGCTGTTTGAGTTTCATGTGAAATATATGTATGTTTATATTTTCAAGATTGCAAAATAAAGATGAATTTATAGTATAAGTTTTCTATGGATAGAAAATACTTAAAAAGAAAGTTTTCAGCACAAAGTATAGTTACATATAAACGGATCCAATATACATTATTATTATTATTATTATTATTATTATTATTATTAGCATCATCATCAATCTTTACTATCAATAGGGGATATATATCCTGTGGCATTATCAACATAATAAAAAATCTGACCTGTTACACTGCAATGACTTTGTCTACTCTTGTAAAACTATTTTTACAAAAGATTATTCTCCATATGCTTCATGTTAATCTTACTGCTAATTTTCTTGTAGATGCAAGGGGGTAGGCTTTAAGCGATAGTCAAATATTTTAAGAGCTGGTTGCTATGTGGAGTATTCCATTCTCTTTGCATTACCAGGACAAAAAAATCTGATGTGTTGCATTCACATTACTTTCTCTACTCTTGTACAAACCATTTTACAAACGTTTTTGTCTATCATATAACATTTACTGTTTACACAAGATTATACAAAATTCCTCCAGAATGAAGAGGACTTCAAAACGCTATTTCCAGAAAATGCAAGGTATACACTTTATTTTTCATGTAAATATGCTTATTATATGGTATTTTAATCAAACTTGTTAGAACATTTTTTAGAAAATAAAAGGTTTCAAGAAATCTTCCAGTAAAGTGTAGTTAGGTGTAGGGGGATTTTCTTCACATTTTCGTGTCGTATCTTGGGAAGCTACTAAATCTAAATACCAACTTTGGTATTTATCCGACTTTTGGTTTTTGAGTTATGATGTCCACAGACACACACACGAACGCACACATGGACCTTCTTCTAATGTTTTTTTTTTAGATTCAGGGATCCTCGAAGCATATTTTCCGGTGAAATCCCAATGTCAAATTTTTTTGTGGAATGTAATACCTACTCTAATTATTATGTACGTGGTAGAGAAAACAAAAATATCCTACTGGCAAACACCGAAATGAGCTTCTGTACCTATGATTTATTTACATTTCAGTTCTACAAATTATTTATATAAAGTATTTTTGTTGATTATTACCTTTATATTATTCTGATTAATATTCATAAAAAATTAGTTTTTGTGCACATACAGATGCAGGAGGCTAATGCCATCAAATATTTAATAAGCTAGTCGGCGAATGCTGGTATTGATTTAAAGTACTATATTTTCGCGAGAAACAAAAGAGAGCATTGAAAACCCCAAGCGTAAACTTCCCAATACTTCGAAAAAATTAGTTGCACGAAAAAAAAAGGTTATTGGACATATACTTCATTTCAAAATTATATTTACATTTGTCCTTCAGAAATGTTTCTTCATGTTGTAAACTTTGTCATTTATAGAATAATAAGAATTGATAAGACATCATATAACGCTTAAAGTGAATTCAAGATTTTATTAGCAGTAGCATTATATCACATAAGTAATTTAATCAAAATCGTTAGCCATTTTTGGTGAAATAAACAAATCTAAATACGTTCTATGTTCGGGATGGAAGGCGTTTCCTGAAAACCTTCGTTCCGCATATTTGGTAGATACTGAACTTAAATATTCAGTTTGCTGTTTATCAGCACTTTGGTTTTTGAGTTACCCTGCTGACACACACAGGGACCTTCTTCTACAAATGTCTGTTTCCGCTATGTACCTCAAAAGTATATCATTCTTAACTGATTTGAGTTACGAAGGTCTTTGCATGTAATTTACAAAAGAAAATAAACTAAGTTATAAACATTTTATTCAACATAACTTACAAAATGTATTTAACAAATTGATTATTACTGTACTGCTGATTCCTCTATGTCACATGAAATAAAATTTTCGTGGCTTTTCGAGCTCATTAAATATTAATATAAGAAACCTATAATTTTCAATAACTGTAAAATGGCGACCACACAGAACTTTGTTTATTTACGAGTATTTGCAAGGCAACAAGCTCTAGCAACGCAGCAATCGATTCTTACAAGGATGTACGATGTGTTTATCGGACGGGGACACCTCGTGCTCAGCGACCATCTTGATCTATTGTGGTTACGCCCCCCGTGAGACAGGGATGAGGTGGAGGGGCCATAGGAAGTCCCAGGCCCGCAGGCAGATAGGCTCACAGAGACGCGCAGAAATTCCTAATATTTCCAGTTTTAACACCCACGCACCAGCAGAGGCGAAGAATCCCAAGAGGAGAACGAAACGACCCTAACGGGCGGGACAACGCGGAGCAAGCGCATCGTCTTCCATGGTGTATTGGTTACGATGCTAGCTTCTAGTTCCCGAGGTTGTGGGTTCAGACCCGGCGGAGGGTGATGGATCTTTTTCGAGCGTAAGAGTCCTTAGCATGGCTTCCTTCGGAAGGGAAGTAAAGCCAGTGGTCCCGTGTCGTAGATTTACGGCACGTAAAAGAACCTCAATAATGATAAAGAGGCCTCTGACCAAAATTTCCGTCTATATTTCACATCCAAAATAGAATGGGACGCTAAAGATCATAGCAATTAAAGAGCGGCCATGAATAAAACTCAATTTAATTTAATTTTTTCAACGTGCAAGTTACCACGCCATCTGCTCGGCACCGCAGGACCTAGAAACACACTTAAAACATAAAAGGCAAATATGAAGTAAGTGGAAGGGAGAAATCGTAGTAGAATACACCACCCTGACATTCGCCTTGGCGACCAAAGGAAAACCACGAAAAACCCAATGGTCAAAAGGGCGGTCACCAGGAATCGAACCGGGACATCTCGAATGCGAGCCACAGGCTTTGGCACCTGAACCATCCCGCTCTGTTCCATTCTTGCTAACTCCACCGCTAATTATCAGGATACCTTGATCATTAATTCGTATTGCATTTCCTACACGTCAAAAATGCTAAGCTACGTATAGATTGAATACTTTTGAGGTAGGTAGCAGAAAAAAAGTTATATATGAAAGTTTTTATAGAAAGCTTGTGTTTTGAACTTGCGAGTTTTCAGAACTTGGTTGGCGGCTCGTTGTAGAATCATCGTAGGTTCAGAAACGTGTAAGCTTTTATCGATTTTCAAAAGACTTTCGATAACATAGACTGAGAAAAGCTAATGAAAAACATTATGAAAGATGAGGCAGTATTTTTAACACTTAAATGAGTTTAGTCTAATTATATAATATATAAATTCAATAACAGCCCGGCTTAAAGCAACATGTGTATGTAACAATATATAAAAGGTATATTACAGTCATTGTATATGTTTATATTATTGTATACATGTGTAATAATGTTATGTGAATGTAGGAGATGTGAGAATAATAGGCTAAACTTGCTAAGAATGAGGTAATCTTGAGGCAATAATGAGTAAGAAGATGTAATAATGCTACTAGTCATTCTTGGAGCAACAATAATGTAATTTTTGTGACAGTTTATAAAACAGCCAATCAACAACCAGGAAAAAGCTAAAGTTAAATAAAAGTATTCTATTGGATTAGAAATAACCAATCAGAGACTTGAAATACACAAATTTACAAATTTAGGCGGTGGAAATCAAGTCAGTTGCTTGTAGACAGCGCTCATAACTGGACGTGTTGGTTGTAGACAGTGTTCCTAACCGGACGCGAGATGTGTATTCGAGAAATTTAATACGTATTTAGTGTGAGACGAAAATAGTTTACGTGTTGAAAAGTGCAAGTAATTAATAAAAGAATCTCACAGCTCTCTATATCAGTGAAGTGTGACTTAAATTGTGTCAAGGATTAATAAATGCGATGAAGTAAACATTATAATCTGTGTAAGCCTACATTCTTCAGCCGCACTACGCCATGTTTCTAACAATAATACTGGCGCAGCCGAGACAAACATAAATATATAACACAAATTACAAAGTTAATATTTTTAAACTTGGGGTGAAGGCTACCGGAAGCTTTTTATCATACGTGCGGTTGCTACTACTTCAAGTTCGGCTCCCCAACAGTCGAAATATAATACATCCTGTTCAAACTGACGTTCCATACGTAGCAGCTACCATACCTCATACTTCAAAGAATAAGGTTACTCTAAGGATACTGAAAGTGATTTTCTCTGAATCAGAAAACAAGAATGGTTTTAAATTTTAGGACAGAGAAATCAGAAGAAATCTATCTAATCCATTGTCACCGACCCTATTTAATATTTATATATTAATAACATGATCCAAAACGGTAAACAAAAAATTAACGCAGGCATAAAAATAGTCCAAGGAAATATTTTAAATATTTTACTGTACCCTGACAATGTTGTAATAATACAAGAAACAGAAGCTGCTCTATAACATTGAATACATTACCTTAGTAAAAATGTAAACATTATAATATCGAAATATCAAGAGAGAAGACAAAATTAATTCCAAATTGGGGGAAAATACCAAAAAATTCGAAAATAGTCGCCCATAACAAAGTACTGGAACAAGTCTTCTTATTTAGGATGTTAAATCAACAACGAGAAGGATGAACACACACACGGAAAACTAATGAGATTCCAAACAATCTGTAGAAAAATACATAATACCTTAAAGAATAAAACAAGAGCCAAACAAGGGTGAAATTTTGTAATACCATAGCGATTTCTACGTTACTTTATGGATGTGAAAGCTGGGTACCTATACAGAGGACAATCAGTAGAATACTAAGTTGTGAAAGGAATACGAGAGGATATACAGCAGAAGATAGAATTAAGAATGAGGAGATAAGAAAAGAATTAGAAGTAGAAGCTGTTAACTCAAGAATGACAAGAACAAAACAAGATGGTTAGAATATGATTGAAGAATGGAAGATGCCAGACTGCCAAAAATCTTTCCAGTACGCCCCTAAAAGTAAGAGAGGCCGAGAAGAAGATGGAAGGAGACACTGTGAAGACAGACCCGCAGCAGTCTAATCCATGAAGTGTATAATAATAATAATAATAATAATAATAATAATAATAATAATAAGGATAATAATAATAATGGAACTCTAATCTGTGTTATAAGCGATGTTGAAAAAGTCCCTCAGCACATCAATGAGATCTGCGTATGAAATTCCCATTCGCTTCCGTTAGCTCCTGAGACCCAATTACAGAAATTAGTTGTGTAATACTTGCTTTCAGATCTTTAATTTTATGGGGGTTGTTCTGGTACACCTTGTACTTTAAGTTTCCCCATAAATAAAAATCACAAGGTGCCAATGTTTTTGAGAACACTATTGACCGTGAAGATACCAAAGAGACATTTTACAGCCTTTCTTTGAACAACTGACAAATACTGAATGTCGGCAGTCATTCTTTAGGCAGGACTCAGCTACTGCACATACCGCTTGATTTGATTGTTCAGATTTTTTAGGACAGAATTATCAGTACTCAGTTGTGATCCGTTCGTAGCCCTTACTTGACGCCTTGTGAGTTTTTTTATGGGGAAACTTAATGAGCAAAGTGTATCAGAACAATCCCATACAATTGAGGATCTAAAAGCAAATATCACACAAACATTCTGATGTGTTACACTCATATGACTTTCTCTACTCTCGTACAAACTATTTTTACAAACGCTTATTCTCCATATGCTTCATGTTAATCGAGATGTTAATCTTATTGCTAATTTTCTTGTACATGCAAGGGGAATATGGTAGTATTTAAGCGATAGTCAAATATTTTAAGAGCTGGTTGGTATGTGGCGCATTCCATTCTCTTTGCATGTCCAGTACATAAAAAAAAATGAATAACGAATTCCCATTTGAGAAAAAGTATAAGTATTGGAAAATTTAACGGAATAACAAGCAATATCTCGAAAATGGTTCACTCAATAAAAAAAATGTATATGACATAAATTGTGTATTTTAACGCGATCTACACTTTTTGTGTAGTAAAATTTTGTCTATCTCTTATGGTTTCCCAGTCATGCAAAAGTCGTTCACAATGAGGATACTTTTGGAGACATACCCAAAAAATTCAAGATATACATTTTATTTTTTATGAATATATCTTAAACGTATGATATTTTAATCAAAATCGTTAGAGCCATTAAAATTTTCACAAATTGTTTTCCATGTAAAGGGTAACCTTGAAAACCTTCGTGTCGCATCTCTGGAAGATACTGAACCTAAACGACCCTTCGATCAAGCAATCCTCTAGTGTCTACGGGGAATACCTTTGGGGGGAAGCATCCGCGGCATCCATCCGACACCGCCATATCCACGAAACCTAGAAGCAGACCTGAAAGGTATAAGGAGACGGAAAGAGAGGGGAATAATGGAAAGGAAAAGGTAAATGAGAAACAACCCCAGTATTCCCTACCGACCAGGGAAAACCACGAAAAACCCAAGGTCAGATTGGAAGGTGTACGGAAATCGAACCTGGGACCTCCCGAACGCTAGCGATCGCGGCCGGTATCTTGCTTATTTATCTGTAGTTACTTTCCCTGTTATTCCGGAAGGCATTTATAGGGGAAAAGCTTTAAGGGAAATTTTGTTTATCGCATTGTGAGGTAGAGCATTGATATCACTGCGCGCACTGACACACAACATACGCAGTTTAGATTAACGCTGCCCTGCTATTAATATTTACAGTGCTCCACAAACAGCCGTGTATGTCATTTTGGGAAGGTTAATTTGTAAAACGTAAATATGTGCGCATCGCGATGGAGTTAAACGTTACTTTGTATTAATGATGCTGCATAGCGTGAAATTGTCGGCAAATAAAATACAACGCAGTGATTGCCGTGGTCATTGCAAAAACGTTGGTTTAATTAAAGCGTTCTGACATCCAAATTACGAAAGTGGGATACCATAAATTGTGATCTAGGCTACAATGAAAGATATAAGTTTCATTCGCACATTGACTTTATACTTTCTCCACTAATTATCTATAGTAAATAGAGGAAGTGTTACATTCCACCCAAAAAATTCGATATGCCGATATCAATAGATTAATACCTACGATTTGAGGTCACTGAATCCAACAAAAGAATTTTCATAAAAAGGGTCCGTGACTGTGTGTATGATTGTGTGTGTGAACAGCATAACTCAAAAAAAAATTGAAGTGTTGCGATCACATGACTTTCTCTAGTCTTGTACAAACGCTTATTCTCCACCTACTTCAAGTTAATCGAGATGTTAATCTTATTGCTAATTTTCTTGTAGATGCAAGGGGAATTGGTAGGCTTTAAGCGATAGTCAAATATTTTAAGAGGTGGTTGCTATGTGGAGCATTCCATTCTCTTTGTATGTCCAGGATATAAAACAAACAATCAAACGAATAACGAATCCCCATTTGACCAAAAGTATAAGTATTAGAAAATTGAAACAGATTATAAGAAATATCTCGGAAATGGTTCACTCGGGAAAAAAGTATATGTCATAAATTATATGTTTTTTCGATATCTACAATTTATGTATGGTAAAAATCTCATGCAAAAGTCATTGAGAGTCAGAAAGTTCATGATATACATTTCATTTGTCATAAAGGTATCTTAAACATATGATATTTCAATTAAAATTGTTACAGCTATTTTTGACAAAATCAAAATTTTCGAAAAATGTTCTATGTAAAGTATAGTCTGAGTAGGGGATTTTGTTGAAAATCTTCGTTTTGCATCTTTGAAAGGTTCTGAATTTAAATACCAAGTTTAGGATTTGTCCGCCTTTTCGTTTGTGAGTAATGCTGTCCACAGACATACACACGGACCTTTTTTCTAAAAATGCTTTTATTTGGATTCAGGGGCCTCAAAACATGTATTTCCGGTGAAATATCGGAACTGAATTTTTGGGTGGAATGCAATACTTCCCCTATTTACTATACGTAGTAGGGAATGTAAAAATTTGGTGAACACCAAACTTAGTATTCGAGTTCAGCATCTTACAACGATGCCACAAAACTACCCTTTACATGGAGAATTTTTCGTAATTTCGATTTTCCCAAAAACAACGCTTTAGAACTTAAACCATAAACACATTATTTTTGCATGAAATTGAAGGCTTATTTACCATAGTTAGAATGATTCGATTTAGGTCAAATATACGCCGTTTTGTTCGATAACTAGTTGCCATTTTGAAGGTAATTTCATTATGCCTATCTCATAGAAGTCTTCGTTCCTACTGGAAGAAAATTGAGACAGTGGATTTCCACAAGTCTCTCTTGAAGCGAATTTTTCATCAGAAGAAGCGTTCGCCATGGACAGGAACACATGGTAATCACTTGGTGCCAAGTTTGGACTATAAGGTGGATGCATAAGAACCTCCCAACCAAGCTCTCAGAGCTTCTGGCGAGTCACTATGGATGTGTGTGGCTTGGCGTTGTCCCGATGGAACACAATTCCTCTTCTATTTGCCAAACCTGGCCGTTTCTGGGCGATTGCTTCCTTCAGACGGTCCAATTGTTGACAGTACAGTTCCGAATTAAGAGTTTTGCCGTAGAGGAGCAGCTCATAGTAGACGATTCCGTGCCAATCCCACCAAACACACAGCAAAGCCGTCAATCCTTTCTTGGCCACCATTTTAGCCGGCTCATCGCGATTCGACCACGACCGTTTTCGTTTGACATTGTCGTAAGTGATCCACTTTGCATTACCAGTCACTAACCGCTTCAGAAATGGGTCGATTTAGTTGCGATTCGCAGATGCAAATTCGGTCCATGAGGTTTTTTTGCGTTAATTCGTGTGGCACCCATACATCGGGCTTCTTTTTGTATCCAGCCTTAGTCAAATGGTTCCGAACGTTTTTTTGTGCAACCTTTAGCTCTTGGGCAATCGAAGCAGTGTTTACATAACGGTCGGACTCGATAACTTCCATGATTTTATCGGTACTTTCGACAATTGGTCTTCCAGTGTGTGGTGCATCTTTGATATCGAAATTACCGGAACGGAATCGACGAAACCAAAATTGTGCGTGATTGGCTGTTACAGTATCAGCACCATAAACACTATCCACATTTACAGCCACCTGGCTTGCGTTTTAACCTTTATCTAAGAAAAGCTGTAAAATATGGTGTATTTTCTCTTTGCTAGTGTTCATCTTTGACGCGCGCTCAAGCAAACCTGATTCAACCAATTATCGACCTGTCGGAAAAGTTTGTTTTAGTACGAAATTTCTTCTTTCTAACGCCATCTAGAGCAACCCGATCGGACTTTTACAACGCGAGATACAGATAACTGAAGCCATCTATTGGAAAAATAATGGATTTCTTTTTACTACACTTGATACAATGTACCTATATGATAAATTGTCCGCGAATAGCCTTTGAAGTGGGAATAAACTTTTATAATATTGCATAATTAGTAAACCGTCAGATATAGACAAAGCTTACTGCACATAAAATGTATATCTCGTTAAAGCACACAATTCATATCTAGTTTTTGTGAAATAAACAATTTCCGAGATATTCTTTGTTATTGTTTCAAAATACTTTTACACTTTTCTTTGGTGCTAAGGGGCTATTCATATTTTTCTCGTGGTCATGCAAGGAACATGAAATACCAAAGCCATTACAGAGCGACCCGCTTTTAAAATATTTGACTTCAGTTTACTGTATTCCACAACGAAAAATCTGATGTGTTAAACTCGCATGACTTTCTCCACTCTTGTACAAAATATTTTTACAAACGCTTATTCTCTATGTGCTTCATGTTAATCGAGATGTTAATCTTATTGCTAATTTTCTTTTATATTCAAGGGGAATGTGGTAGGCTTTAAGCGATAGTCAAATATTTTAAGAGCTGGTTGCTATGTGGAGCATTCCATTCTCTTTGCATGTCCAGGACAAAAAAAATGAATAACGAATTCCCATTTAAAGGATTAACAAGCAATATCTCGAAAATGTTTCACTAAACAAATAAAATGTATATGACATAAATTGTGTATTTTAACGCGATCTACATTTTTGTGTAGCAAAATTTTGTCTATCTCTTATGATTTACCAGTTATGCTAAAGTTGTTCACAATGAAGAATACTTTTGGAGACATTCCCAGAAAATTCAAGATATAAACTTTATTTGTCATGAAAGTATCTTAAATATATGATATTTTAATCAAAATTGTTAGAGCGATTACTATGTGACGTCGTTTTGGTGGAAATTCAACAATTTCAGAACCAACTTTGCTGCTTACGTTCATGCCCAAAACATCCAAAATAATTGCTTTGCATGAGCCAGAGGATATGCCGACATCATTAGTAACCTCTCTAATGGTGATTCGGCGATTTTCCAGAACCATTTTCATTACTTCTTCCACATTGTCGTCAGTAATTGATGTGCTAGGGCGTTCAGGGCGATCGTTGTCTTCAACGTCTTCTCGACCTTTTTAAAACATTTATACCACTCATAAACTCTTTTCTTATTCATAGTAAATTCACCAAAAGCTAAGTCAATATTTGGAATGCAGTGCTGCAATTTAATCCGTTTTGATCCATCTTTTTGGAAATTAAAATTTCGCCGAAAACACGTATAACTTTTTCGACTCTCAACAATAAACTAAATATTCAAAACAGACTAAAATGCAAACATACATCAGGAACATGTGTAACAATAAGATAAAACAACATTTTTGAACATCGATATATAAAGCTCGCGAAATTAAAAAATTCCTGTTATTTTTTGTTCGCATGTAGTATATATAACATTAATAATTTGTGAGAAACAGAACTTTTCTTAAAAACTCCGAAAATGAAAGGCGTATTGCAGGAGATACCACTGCATCTGTTCCCTCCGTCGTAGCAAGTTAACATCATTATGGATTTGATTTGACGTGATCAATAGCCCAAACGAAACTGGTGCCTATCTGTCACAGGTATTTCCCTTGGGAAATCTTGTACATCTTTCCCGTATCCGTATAATTTTTTTTCTTCTTCCCCTGATTCATTTGTCGTCTAATTGTATTTCCTCCTTCTGGGATATTAGCAGACCTGATCTTTATCCTTCAGGACTACAATATCGATTTATCTCTATAGTTTCCGCTGCGCGATGTTAATCTCTCGTTATCGTTCTGACCTCTTGCTCTAATATACAAGCGCTATCTTAATTCCTTACAATCTTATGTGCTACAATTTATTCTAACAAAGCATTAGATGTGTGTAAATAGCATTTGGAATAAATGTTCCCGCCCAGGGTTTCAAAACCGCTTTTAAAGCTTGACGTATTCTATTATTAAATACTCACTTAAAGTTAGCATAACAGAATTATTTATAGAAACTTTAAAAGAAATTTAAGTGGAATAACTATGGTGATAAACATGCATAAAAAATGTTTAAAATGAAAGTTACAATCATGGCTAAAGAAAAAGCATAAAAGGTAACTAAGAAAAACAAATATGTGGAAGAAAGACTTACACAACTATGTGGATATAACAGGGCTATCCATAATGATAATTATGGCTGCTGCTGTTGCTACTTTCTTCCGATTTCTTCATCTTTTCTCCCTCTCTCTTTCCTCTTCCTCTGTAATTTCCATTCTTCTGCCTCTTTCCATCTTCCACTCTTTTAGTATCTATCCTCTTTTGTTGTTCCACTCTCTCTCTCTTTACCCTTCAGTCTGTCCTCTCCTAATTCATATACCTCTCCTTTCCCACTATTCCTCATATTACTTTTTTCCTCTCCCCCTTCACTTATCTCTGCTACTATTTACTTTTTCTGCTGAAAGTAATGTTTTAAAACCAAAAGTTCGATATGCAGATTTCACTCCAGAGAGACGTGATAAGGACCTCCAAACCTAAAGTAAAAAGATTTAGATGGTCTGTTCGTACACATGTGCGTGTGCGTGTGCGTATGTGTGTGAGCACCACAATTAAAAAACTAAAAGTCATATATACTTCCAAATTTAATATTTAAACGTGTACTTCTGTACTGCAAAGTTAAGATTTTCAAAACACTTTTCCGGAGCAAATTATCTCTTACAGAGAGAAACCTTCGTAATTTTATATTTTTAGAAATCATTGCGAGCAGCCAATAAGGTGTTATCTATTTTTACTAAAGTTTATGGAATTTGAAAACTTATAGTTAACATAGTTACAAGAATAATACAGAGATCACCTAAGTGTACCATGTTTTTCTTTCTGTGCTATGTGGAGAGAGTACATGTACGTTCATCTACCTACTGGATCTCCGTTGTTTTCTAGACTTCTTGCCAGCTACCAGTCGAAGAGCTGAGGAAAGAATTCCTATCCTATCTAATTGAATGATACCTCTGGGATTTTTCGGGGGAAGGCAAAGTAATAACTGATTTTCCCATAACCTTGACTTACTGAAGTCTATTCAGGTGGCTAGCAATTTTCCCTTATGAAGTGCTTATTAAATCTTATAGCTTAAACCTTCCTGCTATCACTATGTTATTCTGTGGACTTAGCTAAATTCGTCACACGATCTTCCCACCCACATATACAGCATCTTCCAGCTGGTTGCACAAATTATTTGCATCACTAATTCTAATATCGGTTGCTACGGTAGTAGCACGCAAACTAACGCCAAGAGAGCATCTTAGAGAGTCGTCTAAACTCGGGGCTTCCCTCCCATTTATCTGCTTTCCTATGACGCCAGAATTAGCGCCTTTATTTTTTACAGCAATTTCCATTTGTCCTTGAGTGGGGTTACATGGCACGCTATGACAATAAAATGTGCCAAATTTCTGAAGTCACGCGTCCTGCTGACTTATCCGGCAAAACGCAATGTCTCTGTCCTTCTCTTAAGTTCATGTTTTCATTTCTATTTTACTAACTCCCTCGAGTTCCGAGAAATAGACCACTGTTTCTGTCTGTTTCTATTCTCTGCTCTCCCTTTCTATTTTCTGACGTTTCTTTCTGAACCCTGTTCACATTAGCACGCGTGTTAATGGACCTCTCGCTTTGCTAGCTCGCCTGTTATAATTACAGCTATGTTACACGTTGGTTTCACATTTTAAACTATTCCCAATATTGATTCTTAATCCTATTTCCAATATTTTATATGCTGTTATATTCCATGCTTATTTGTTATCGGGTATGTCCCCTTAAAGCTATCTATATATAGTAAATAAAAGGAAGTATTCCACCCAAAAATTCAACACGAAATTTACCTGAAGTAGGCAAAACAAATAAATTCTAGAAAACCTTCCATGCATTTGTAGACGTATATGAGTATTTGTGTATGTGAGATCTAACTTAGTTGATATTAAAGTTGAGTGATGATGACAAGAGAATCTTCAAGGAAGCCTCGCCACCTCATACTACACTTGTTTGCATGGTAAATTATTGTTATTTACTTAAATACGATTACCACCATTATTAAGGTTTAATATACTGACATGAGAAATAAGCGAACATCTCATATTTTCTGCCGATATACCACAAACATTCCGTTATTTCGTTTAATTTTGTATAATAAGAACGTCTTAAACGATAAATGAAACCATACTACAGGAAAAATGCAGAGTTTTAAAACAAACAATTTGTATCAATTAGATTTTGAATTTCTCTGCTACGTATAGCAAATAGGGGAAGTATTGCATTCCACCCAAAAATTCGATACCAAGATTTCACCGGAAATACATGCTTAGTGGTGCCCTGAATCCAAATAAAGCATTTTTGGAAACATGACCGTGTGTGTGTCTGTCTGTAAACAGCAAAACTCAAAAATGAAATGTCGCATAAATACCAAACATGGTATTGAGTTTAGTATCTTCTAAGGATGCGACACGAAGATTTCTAAGTCAATTATCCCACCCCAGACTACGCTTTACATGAAAAATTTTCGGAAATCTTTATTTTCTCAAAAATGGCTCTAATTATTTTGATTAAAATATCATATGTTTATTATATTTGATGGGAAATGAAATATATATATCTTAAATTTTCTAGGAATGTCCCCAGAAATCCTCTTCATTCTGAATCACTTTCGCATAAGTGGTAAACCGTAAGAGATAGACGAACGCTTACTCTACAAAAAATGTTTAACTCGTTAAAACACACCACTTTTGTCACACTTTTTGTGAAGTAAACCATTTCCCAGATATTCTTTGTTATTCGTTTGAATTTTCCAATACTTATACTTATCCTCAAATGGGAATTCATTATTCGTTTTTACTTTCTCTACTACGTATAGTAAGTAGGGGAAGTATTGTATTCCACCCAAAATTCGATACCGAGATTTCACCGGAAATACATGTTTTGAGACCCCCTGAATCCAAAAAAAGCATTTTTGGAAACATGTCCGTGTGTGTGTCTGTGTGTCTGTCTGTCTGTCTGTGAACAGCATAACTCACAAATGAACAGTTGGATAAACACCAAAATTGGTATTTAGGTTCGGTATCTTCCAGAGATGCGACACGAAGGTTTTCAAGAAAATCCCCCACCCCAGATTAACCTTTACATGGAACATTTTTTGAAAACTTTAATTTTCTCAAAAATGACTAACGATTTTGTATAAAATACCATAAGTTTAAGACATTTTTATGGCAAATGAATTCTATATCTCGAATTTTCTGGGAATGTCTCCAAAAGTATTCTTCATTGTGAACGACTTTTGCATAACTGGTAAACCATAAGAGACAAAAATTTACTAGAAAAAGAATGTAGATCGCGTTAAAATGCACAATTATGTCATATACATTTGTTTTGTTGGGTGAACCATTTTCGAGATATTGCTTGTTATCCCTTAAAATTTCCAATACTTATACTTTTTCTCAAATAGGAATTTGTTATACATTTTTATGTCCTGGAAATGCAAAGAGAAGGAATGCTCCACATAGCAACCAGCTCTTAAAATATTTGACTATCAATTAAAGCCTACCAATTCCCCTTGCATCTACAAGAAAATTAGCAATAGGATTAACATTTCGATTAACATGAAGCATATGGAGAATAAGCGTTTGTAAAAATAGTTTGTACAAGAGTATAAACAGTCACGTGAGTGCAACACATCACTTTTTTTCGTAGCGTTAGCCTATTTCGAGGTATGCCATGTTGCAAGCTTAGACCTTTCCTAAACTTCACCAAACAGACATGCTTGAAAGTTTTCTTTCCTTCCATTTAGTTTCTTTACTACGTACATGTTAGGTAGAGAAGATATTGCATTCCATCCAAAAATTAAATAACGAGATTTCGCCGAAAATACATGTTTTGAGACAGTTACGTGTATGTTTTGAGTCCGTGTGTGCATCTGTGAACAGTATAACTCAAAAAGAAAAGTTGGATAAATACCAAATTTGGTATTTAGGTTCAGCATCTTTCAAAGATGTGACACGACGATTGTTAAGAAAATCCTCCACCCCAAACTACCCTTTACATTGAACATTTTTCTTACTTTTTTATTTTCAAAACTATGCCTCGATTTTGATTAAAGTATCGTATATTAAAGATATTTATATGAGAAATAAAATATATATAAATTTTCTGGGAATGGCCTGTGAAGCTCTCTTCATTCGGAAGGAATTTTGAATAATCTTGTAGAGGCGGATTCCAAACCTAAGGCCCGTCTGGTCATAATAACAACATTGCTCATGAGTCAAGGTGTTTATTGACTGTAATATGTGCCTACATACATACTTTATTTTTCCACATAATCGCCCTTCACATCTATACACTTTCTGTAACGCTGCACCTTAACACCTCGGCATAGAAGTCTGCCGCCTGGGACTTAATGCAATTGGTAACGCTCGTCTTGAGTTCATCGTCGGTTTGAAATCGTCCACCCAGCCATCGTTTCAAATGCAAGAAGAGGAAATAGTCGCTTCGTGCCTGTCGGGACTGTACGGAGGGTGGTCAAAGAGTTCGCAACGAAACTCTTGAATCTTCTCTTTGGCTTTGGCAGCGGTGTGCGGGCGTGCGTTGTCATGCAGGAGGATGATGCCAGACGACAGTTTCCTGCGGCGTTGACTTTTGATCGCACGTTTCAGTTTGGTAAGCATTGCACAGTACACGTCAGCTGTAATTGTTGACCCACGGTTATGAAATCAATCAAAAGGACGCCCTTTTCGTCCCACAACACGGTAGCCATCATTTTGCGATTCGTATACGGCGATTGCTTACACCTTTTTGGTTTGGATGAACCGGAACGGTGTCGCACAGTGACTGTTGTTTCGATTCTGCGTTGGTGTACACTATCCATGTCTCGTTGCCCGTAACAGTGTGGGAAACAAACCATCTCTATCTTGTCTATAGCGCTCCAAAAAAACTGTTGTGCACTGCGCATTCGTTGCTCTTTATGGTCACCGTGGAGCAGTTTTGGCATCCCCGATGGCCAAGCTGGTTTTATTTATTTATTATTTATTTATTTATTTTAAGTTCCCTTGTTTTATCCAGTTTATGAAACTACGTTTTTACTGTTTTCGTTACCGCTTATCACCGCAAATACACAACACACATACACACAAATACCCTCGACCCTGAGCTTGGCGGAGCTAAACACTCCAGCGACCACGGCTGCGAGGACCGACAGCTGTTCAGTGACAACCCCGCAAAGTGAGGTTTGAGCAACATTTGGGAATTCATTAGCCAGACCACTAATCGTCAAACGCCTATAATTCGAAGTTTTTGGTTCACTTGCTCAACGATGTCGTCGGTCCGAATACTTGGCCTACCACTCCCCCATTCATCGTGCATATTTGTGCGGACATTTCGAAATTCTCTGCACCAGTGTCGAATCTGTTTGTCACTCATTACGTCCAGTCCATATACGAAGCATAAATCACGATGGATGTCCGCAGCTGACGATCCTTTTACCAGCAAAAATCTAATCACACCGCGCTCTTCACAACTAATCTACGATTATCGCGGCCATTATGATTAGCTCTCAGCGAATGGTAAACGCCTACTGCGTCACACCATACACTGCGGTAGGTTTCCCAAGAGTCAGTAGATAGTGCTGCAGACGTTAAACATCATTCAGTCCTACCATCCGTTAAAATTTAACAATATTGTTCACCGGATCTTAGTTTTCGAATACCTCGTATAACTGGTAAACGTTAAGTGATAGATGAAAACGTACTTTAAAAGATGTGTACATCTCATTAAAACACACAATTTGTGATAAATAACTTTTTTGTACCATCAGCCATTTCCGAGATATCGTTACTAATGGTTCGATTTGTTCAATACTTTGTCATTATTTTCCAGTCCCGTCGATTTTCAATTGTTTCTCGGGATTTTATGGAGGGAATATGGAATTTTAAGACCAGCATATAGCGTCTAGTTCTAAAATATTTGACTCACTGTTCGCTTTGTATCTATAACGAAATGTATAATGTTGTTCTTTCTGCAAATGTTTATTTGAATTAAAGTGAAATATATATAAAATTAACTTTCGTAGGAATAATCTGTATACCCACTAATAAGCGACAGCGGATAGAGAAAGTTGTGTAAATGTAACACATCAGAGTTTTTTTCCATTGTAAGAACTTACAACCACGAATAAACATTTTACTGTTATTTCCTCATGTTGAATCCTTACTTAATTGAAACAGTTTCTAAGTAAAAGTATACTGTGATTAACGTAACAAGGATAGAAGAATTACTTTTCATATGAATATTAAAGTATGTAATATATGTGAGTTTGTTATTGGCAGAGAAATTTATCTGAATCCATTACATCAGATTTTTCGTATAAACACTTTGATGACATTAAGCGTTTCCAAAATTTGTATCTACGTATGTGTGTTTTACTTTTGCTTGGTAGAGGTATACTTTGATTTGCCATTTATGAATATTGAAAAATCATTGATTTCTGCGCAAACATATAGCTAAATATTTTTTCTCTTGATTATATAAAAAGACGATTTTGATATAAACTCTACATTGTGCATATTACAAAGACTATTCCATTCATACGCTGCGTATTTGATACCAGTAAGCTTAGCAATGTCGACCAATCAATGTCATTTATCTTATAGTATGCTTGAAAGGATAGGATTTTGTCGGATAAAAAGTCAACCCATTACTAAACCGTAATAGTTTCAGTATGAAGTGAGTATGGCACTACGCCATCCATCTCGACAGCAGTATCAAACATAACTAATACTGGAATATAGAAGCAGGAATTGATAAAAACGTCAGCTCATCTTCAGTGAAGCCATATCTGTTGACGAATCAACAGTAAAATTCAACAATTCCGAAGAAATTACGAAATCCTATCGCCTAAAAATCCACTTGTGTTTCCTTTGCCGAAAACCAACACATTTATTGAACTTTCAAATTTTAGAATTGTGTTCTTAATCAGTCCACATCCAAACAGTATCAGTTTGAAAATAACTTATACTCTCTAAAACATGTGTCTATTCTGTTAACTTAGCTTATCATAGCTTCTATGTTAACTATTTTCTTACTCCCATTGTTAGTAGCCTGGTTAATATTCCGTAACACATTATTCATTCATTTAGTATGCCGACAAAATGACTATTTGATTTTAAACAAAACATGTAAGAAAGTAATTATTATTTATCTAATATGTAACATTTTATTCATGAAATACAAATTTCATTTGATCTTACAAGTTTTATTAGATAAATTTGTAACCTCTCATAGGGATACCTACGACAAAAACGTTTATGCAGATGTTTATTGCGATTAATGTAAAGTGGAGAGAGAAGGATAGTTTATACGAATTGACAAATATAGTTGTGTAACCATGAATTGCTTTTTGAATAAACCAATTTACAGGTTTGGCTGTTACCATAAACTGCTATTCAATTTAGACAGCATATCATGCTTCTAATTATCCTTTACTACTTGTGCATAATGCGCCATATTGCTGAATCTTTTCACGAAAACATTTTTTATCCTTCAGGTATATCTGTGCTTTAAAGGTTAGGTAAGAATAGGAGAAAGAAATTAATAAAACGCACATCTCCTAAATGTGCTTTGAAGGAGGAACACACGAAATAAGAAAGCAATGTAAACCACAAAAAGAAGAAAAATCAGGCAAGAAATTAAGTTGCTCTTGAGTATATAAGAAAAAAGGAAATGCAGGCATCAAAATTGCACAAGAAATAAATACTGCTGATGGGGGTGGCAGTCCCTCCATTTACATTGTAGTTGTATATTTTCTTTGTTTCTTCTATGTGAAATATCTAGGAAACTTAAATTAAAACCCGAGGTATGAAGATTAGAGTTTAGAAGCAGTCAACCTGGAATATGAACGTGATAGTATGGTAGAAATTAACTCTTGTTGTTGGAGCAGGGTCTGTCTTCCTGGTAGGAAGCGGAGGGAGAAATACGGGAGGTGCGAGGATAGAATTATGGATTTCTTATCTCACACCGTGGTGTTCCGATACTCAATGAAAAGTGCCGTTTGTGGTTAAAAAATCTGATGTGTTAAAATCACATGAGTTTCTCTACTCCTGTTCAAACTATTTTTACAGACGCTAATTCTCCATATGCTTCATGTTAATCTTATTGCTAATTTTCTTGTAGATGCAAGGGGAATTGGTAGGCTTTAAGCGATAGTCAAATATTTTAAGAGTTGGTTGCTATGTGGAGTATTCCATTCTCTTTGCATTACCAGGAAAAAAATGAATAACGAATTTGAGAAAAAGTATAAGTATTGGAAAATTTAAGGGAATAAAAAGCAATATCTCGAAAATGGTTCTCAACAAAAAAAATATATGACATAAATTGCGTATTTTAACGCGATATACATTTTATGTGTTGTAAAATTTTATCCATCTCTTATGGTTTACCAGTTATGCAAAAGTCGTTCACAATGAAGAATACTTTTGGAGACATTCCCAGAAAATTCGTCATGAAAATATTTTAAACATATAATATTTTAATCAAAATCGTTAGAGCCATTTTTGAGAAAATTAAAATCTTCGGTAAATGATCCATGTAAAGGGTAATCTGGGGTGAGGGAATTTTCTTGAAAACCTTCGTGTCGCATCTCTGGAAGATATTGAGCCTAAATATCAAGTTTTGTGTTTATCCGTCTGTTCGTTTCTGAGTTATGCTGTTCACAGACAGACACACAGATACACACACGGACATGTTTCCAAAAATGCTTTATTTGGATTCAGGTGGTCTCAAATCATATATTTCCGGTGAAATATCTCGATATCTCGATTAACAGGAAGCATATGGAGAATAAGCGTTTGTAAAAATAGTTTGTATAAGAGTAGAGAAAGTAATGTGAGTCACCACATAAGATTTTTTGTGAACGGACGTTATTGGCAGGGAACATTGTCTTGGTGGAACAAAAAATATTGTCCCATTAACCTTATGGCAGATGGGACCATAACTTCCTCCAATATTACCAAATACCTCTGTAAACTGTTACCAAGTAACCCACACAAGCAGTCATTAGTTGAAGTTAGTTTATACTGGATGGTGCGGATGCCAAAAGGTTTGCCTAAGCAGAACTGAAATGGGGAGTCCATACTGACAGAGAAGAAGCCGCTAAATGAAAGGGCAGTGCTTGAAAACGAACACTTTAACTACTATTATTGGTTCCAAAGCTAATTCGGTAGAGAAACTGCCTGCTAGGAGAGGTGTTCCAGGTTCGGTTCCCGGGCTGAGCGTCAGAAAGTTGTCTTTAAACAAAAACATTTCACGAATGCCCAGAGTCTGGTGTTTGAATGTGAGAGTAACTATGTGTGTGGGGGTGTTATCGGTTATTTAATAATCAATTCTCTCATTAACAAGAATTCAGGAATGCTGCTTCACTCAAACCTGAGTACACGTGTTTCATTTAGTTACATAACAGTTAATCTATAATCAGTACAACTATATGACACTAATTGGTGCAGCAGAGTTAACAAGATTAAACATAATTCTATTTTTATTATATTTATGTACCTTAAATGCGTTAGAATTAAATTACTTTCAATAGGTGCATTATTTACAATAACCATATACAAAACCATGCCCACCTTGGTGGATGATTTGATGTAAGGTTCTCTCAGGTCCACGTTCTACCTGGAATGATCCATCATTTCTTAATATTATTTCTGTACGTCAAGTAGAAAGAAAAAAAATAACAATAACACCCTTAATACAGACATATCACTTTGAGTTAAACCCTTATTATCTGAAGCCTTCAATGAAATACAACAAATCTAGAACGCTCAGCAAACATACTAATGCCTGAACAAAGAGCTACAATAATCGGGAAACGAGCACAGCAAAAGCCATCCGTCAGAATAGGCCAAATTTCCGTTAAGTGTTTATACTGCGCATGGAACAAAAATCAAAGTACATCATTACACTTACCCCAGTACAAAACCCGCATGCCACTCACGGCCTGAAGCAACTGCCAGTAGACTCAAACCATTCTAAACGAATATCCATAATGTAATCCCCTACTCTATAATTTTACAAATCCCTTCTCGATCGGGGGCTGGGCAATAAAGCTCACACAAGGAACCAATAGGGAGTCCCCCGGCGCCCAACGCCGCAAACATAAACTAACATTAAGCGGCTACTTGAAAACGTTAATAACAACTATTTCGAATAACCTAATTGGCACACAGTAATGGTGTTGCAGAGCATGAAATTGTCGGAAAGTAACATTTCCAGAGTGATTGCTTTTGTAAGAATATATTCCAGAAGAGAATACATAAAAATACTAAGGAGCGAAAGTCATGTGATTCTCACATTAGTGCAGCAAAATGAGATTTGCAATTACATTTCGCACAAAGCCACAAGTATTTGATCACTGCTAGTGTACTGTGTAACACGACTTTATCATTGCCATTATCGCAAGCATGAATTAAAACGGGTGTGGCTAACAAAAGCTTTTGAATTTTGCATGCTAAGGGGAAATTAGAATTGTATTGACCATACATGCGCTTGTAGAGAGTAGGTTCTGGCTATCAGTATCAAACTATTTAAACCTTATCTTGAAATTTCTACCTATTTAGAAACCTACAATATGGATTCCTAGCATATCCATAGACAATATGAATACTATAAGACTTCGAATTTTGCAGGTTAGAAGATCATGTTCGTAAATTACTATGTCATTAAGAAAGTTGTGTGGAAATCCTATATGAGCACAAAATAATGTGTTAAATTAAATACTTTTGGTTAGAAGCAAAAAACCCTATTAGCCTAGAGCAGGATTTTTCAAAGCTGATTAGCGTACGATGATTTGTACAATTTACTTTTTGAACAAAACATGAATTCAATAACTCTGAGTGAAATAAAAATTGATATTTCATATTCAGAGGAACTTCTTTATCCACCATAGCTTATAGGTATAGGATATACAGCGCAGGGGGATGTCTTATGCACTGCTAATTACATAAATCTGTTGTGGCCATTGTGCCATTTTCTCCCTTTCCACAAGTTGAACTACGTCCATAGTATCAGAATGGCATATTCAAGACGACGCGGGTTGGGCGTCGGAGTATGCCATAGGCGAATAAAGTCGCCAATAGTGACGCGGCGGCAGCGCTACAACGGAGGAAATGAGAACTATTCACCTTCTCCTAGCTTGGGTGACAGCACGAGAGAGAAGACAAGGAGACTCTGAAAGGCACGCCTACCTGTAGCGCGCAAATACGAAATGTGAGTAAGGTGCACTATTTTTTCGGACTATTCCAAATTTCTAATCAACAGCTTTGGCGTGTAACTTTTCAAAATGAATTAACTTGAAGTGCCAAGTAGACAAGGCAAGCAGACAAGGAGAGACGGCTGTAAAATTTTCTTATATGATATAAATAAATTTTGTTACCTGGGGGAAATCAAGATTCAAAGGCTGCCTGTACAGTGATAATCTGAAATGTAAAATAAACCCAAGAATTGTAACGGAGTCAATATATATTGTATTTCGCTAATTATGTAATAATTACCGCAAGATAGGAGGTTTCCGTGGCTTGTTATATATCCACCATTTTTCGAATGAATAGATAAAGTTATGTGATAATATGCCAAGTACTGTCTTACGTGAGAATCTAGTCACAATTACTAACTAATTACTAGGTGACACAAACATATTAAAAAACCGTTATAATGGGAGAAATAAAATAGGAAAAGAAATATTCCCAAAAATTCAATACCCAGATTTCACCGGAAATATATATTTTGAGGCCCCTGAATCCAAAAAAAGCATTTTTGGAAACATGTCCGTGTGTGTATGTGTGTGTCTGTGTGTCTGTGAACAGCATAACTCAGAAACGAACAGTCGTATAAACACCAAACTTGGTATTTAGGTTCAGTATCTTCCAGAGATGCGACACGAAGCTTTCAAAGAAAATCCCCCCACCCCAGATTACCATTTACATGGCACATTTTTCGAAAATTTTAATTTTCTCAAAAATGGCTCTAACGATTTTGATTAAAATATCATATATTTAAGATACTTTCATGAAAAATAAAGTGTATGTCTTGAATTTTTGTGGGAATGTTTCCAAAAGTATTCTTCATTGATAGACAAAATGTTACTGCACAAAAAACGTAGATCGTGTTAAAATACACAATTTATGTCATATACATTTTTTTGTTGAGTGAACCATTTTCGAGATATTGCTTGTTATTCCCTTAAATTTTCCAATACTTATACTTTTTTGATATGGGAATTTGTTATTCTTTTTTTTTTGTCCTGGTAATGCAAAGAGAATGGAATACTTCAGTTAGCAACCACCTCTTAAAATATTTGTCTATCGCTTAAAGCCTAACAATTCCCCTTGTATCTGCAAGAACGTTAGCAATAAGATTAACATCTCGATATCTCGATTAACATTAAATACATGGAGAATAAGCGGTTGTAAAAATAGTTTTTACAAGAGTAGAGAAAGTCACTGAGTATAACACAGCAGATGTTTACAATACATGTGTTAATCTTTACTGCTAATGATTTTTCCTTTCCCTTCCATAATTATATACATAATTGTGACGAAGTAAGGTCCACGCAGTTAAACAGTTGTAGATAGATGGGATGGGCATGTGGCTCACTAAAAAAGGTGATTTAACACAGGCTTCATCTTTTTAATAATCTCTAACTCCTTCCTGCGGTAAGTTTTTTTCTGTATTCATAGTTATGCAATGTGGATCATTTAAGTTGAAACTGTACAATATCTCCAAAACTAAGTGTTGTAGAAACAAATGTGTTTAATAAAAGTTGTTTGATATTAATTCTTTTTAAATGGCAACCTCACTTTCGTATGTTGTTTTCTCACTTCTCATAAAGAACTAAACAATATTTGTATAAAACACTTTGCAATTCTCTTACACCAACGTAAATAACAACGAAAATTCTGAATGACTGTGTACGAAGAGCGCAATGAATGGTTGGACCATCCATGGATGATCATTTGAGAGTCAACTTACGTTTCGAAATGGGAACCAACATTTTTTATTTTGTTTCGTTATTTATCATCACAAAATAAACAGCTTTTTAAAAAAACATTTTCTAATGAGAAACCAATAATTAAATTGACCCTAATACGACCATCATGGACCTCCAAACAAAACACGACTAATGGCATTTACTTTTCCCATAACATCAAGCAGCTTTTATTCAAGACATTTATTTCTACAACGCTTAGTTTTGGAGATATTCTATAGTCTCAACTTAAATGGTACAGCCTGTATAATAATAAGCCAAAATTAAATGTGTCTTAACAGACCATTCGCAGTAAATTCAAGATAACTATACATTTTATTCCTCTTGTCAATACATCAAACATACGCTATTTTAATCAAACTAGTGACAGCTATTTTTGAGAAAATCAGAAATAAATAAATTTCTCCAGGTTATCGGAAGTTTAGGGTGCAAGATGCCGTAATTAAATACCAGGATTGACATTTTCCGATTTTTCGTTTTTGAGTTATGTTGTTATTATACGCGTGCGCTATCTGAACTGTTCCTAAAAATAATTGTTTATTCAGGGACGTCAAAATACGTATGTATCACCAAGCGCGGGAGATCCAGGTTTCGAATTCCCGTCGACCACCAACTCGACTTGTAGTTTTCCCTGGTAGGCGAGGTGAATGCTGGGATGGTTTCTTTTCCTTACTTTCTTTCATGCCACTTTATTCTATTTTATTTTTACGTCGCTTTAACTCCTTGGTCATATCGCGAGGATCTGTTGGTGGATAACTCTTAGAACGATATGTGATGGACAGTTAGCCTTCTAGGTCTCATCCCTGTAACCTATTAATAATGGTAATGAAGCTAAAAGAGTGTATAATAATAAATAAATCCCAGCTTGCAACCGTTCAGGTTGATATCCTCATCCAAAAATTAAAAATAAAGTCGGAACCAAGCTACGTCACCTGTCACAGAGACCCTAGCGTATAGCTACCAAATCATCTGATCTCGTGACGTGTAAACGGCATTAGGGTGCCGTCCAGTCCAACCGCCGCCCCCACACAGAAAGGTGGACAACTAGCCTTCTAGGTCTCATACCTGGAAATGCCATCTTGCTTCGTCACGTACCCACTGAGATCCCCAGCCATGGTAGCCGGATCTTCTGCTTCGTGCCGTGCAGATGGCGTTAGGGTGCCGTCCAGTCTAACTGCTTACATTGTCTGCAGATAGATGGCATAGTATTCGCTATTACCAGTTATTTTCCATGTTACTATTGTTTTAGATTTAAGGTGGAACTTTGAATTGTGGTATTAAATATCCAATCCGGTATTTACCTTGGCGACTGAGGAAAACCACGAAAAACCTCCGACAGTTTGGTCGACCCACGGGATTTGAACGGTACCTCCCGAATGCGGGCCACATGCCGCTTTCTTCTCATGTTTAAAATGTGTTTGCAGGTTTCGCGGTGGGAAGCGGTGCCGCAGAGATGGCGCATATACTTGCTTCCAGGAAAGAGTATTCACCGTGGACGCCAGAGGGCTAGCTGGTTCTAAGAGTTGTTCATCGACCTCTCTGGGCAGCCTCAGTAATTGGCCGGGTCTTCGGGCTAGGAAATGCAAGGACTTCTGCGCGTCTCTATGGCCTTCCTGGGGTCTGTAGCCTCCTGCAGATCCTTCACTTCATCCATTCCTCCTGGCAAGTGGTAGCCGTAAATCATCTAAGAGGCACATTTAAGCATGCAAGATCACTTCTTCCATTCATTAGGAAGCCAGATGCAGCTATTGTCATTTTGTGTTTTCCTGTTGTTATGACCTTTCAAAATGTTCAAAGCAATCAAACGACCACCGACTGTGAAGTCAGATCAGTGATTGGTTTTTGAATGCGAATATTTATCGCCATCTGTGCGAGGTTTAATGTGAGAAATTGGTTTATTTATTTAGCCCCACGTTTTGGACGTTAATTTGAAGTAGGTCGTATTGAAGGAGTTGATTATATTTCAACTGTTGGGGAGCCGAACTTGTAGTAGTTGCAACCGCACGTATAGTAAACATTTTCCGGTAGCCTTCGCCCCAAATGTATTTTTGGTGGCCTTTGCACCAAGTTTAAAAAATATTAACTTTGTAATTAAATTGTTTCTCTAAGTATTAAATATTTAAGTTTGCCTCGGCTGCGTCAGTATTATTGTTAGAGACATGGAAGTCTTGATGCGACAAGAATTTAGGCTTACGCAGATTTTTTAAAGTTTTAATTCACTCCTTTTTATTAATCCTTGGCACAAAGTAAATAGCACTTCACTGATATTGAAAGCTGTGAGATTCTTTTATTTAATACTTGCACTTTTTAACAAGTATACTATTTTTCGTCTCTCACGAATACGTAATTAATTTCTCGAGGACACATCTCGCATCTAGTTACAAACACTGTCCGCAGGCAACTGACTTGATTTCAACCGTCTGAACTTGTAAATTTCTGTATTTCAGTTCTGTGATTGGCCGTTTTTACTCCAATAGAATACCTGCATTTAACTAAAGCTTTTTCTAGTTGTTCATTGGCTATTTTAAAACTGCCTCAAAATTTACATTATTGTTGCTCCAATAATGACCATTAGCATTTAATCTTTAAAATTCATTACTGCCTCAAGTTTACCTCATTGTTACCTCATTGTTAGCAACTTTTAACTTATTCCCACAGCTCCTACATTATTAAATTACGTAATACATTCATATAACATTATTGAACATGTATACAATAATATAAGCATATGAAATGACTGTTACATACATTTTACAAATTATTGTTACATACACATATTGTTTTAAGGTGGGCTGTTATTGGATTTACTTATATAATTTGACTGAAATCATTTAAATGTTAAAAAGACTGCCTCAAATGGGAAATAATAATGAGCGATAATGCCTGGCCACACACAGTCAAACAAACGCAAGATATGATCGCATCATTTGGTTGAGAACAACTCGAGCACCCTCCCTACAGTCCCGATTTGGCACCAAGCGATTTTTATCTGTTTCTTCGTGTGAAGAAACTCCTTAGTGGAAAACATTTCAACAACGATGATGTTGTGAAACAATAAGTGCAGACTGGGCTTTCATCACAGGCGGCATCATTCTTTGACGAAGGCTTACAAAAATTGGTTTCCTGTTACGACAAGCGCCTGAATAACGGTGGTGATCATGTGGAGAAGTAGTGTAAGGTGTAAGGTAATGAATGATGATAAAGTATTTGGAAAACAATGTTCTTTAAAGACATCCTCGGATGTAGGTCGCGGTGCTGGAGGTGTCTTCCTATATTGTATAATGTATACTTGTATCATTAATCGAACCGGCGAACTGAAATCAGTTCAGAAACTAATTTTTACGACATATCAACTATAGTAAATTAAAAGTTTCAACTGCAAAATGACGCTGTAGATATCATCGCATATAAATTCAGATAAAGTATGTTAGTCTGCAGATACCTCCACTTCAGGATATGCACCACTCAATTTTCGTGATATCCTCGCGAAAATCAGCTTCAGGTTTCCGTGTCTAAACGATATTGACATACTACAATTTCAAAGAATTATATTTACTTATGTTAACGCGGTTGTTTATTTTTCCATTTTAAATTTAGAGTATTGGAATTATTTTCCAAACGTTTTTCTCCTCATCATGGAGTTTTCATTCAATATATTAAATAAAACTTATGTAACTTTTAATCCTCTTGTAGGTTTTTTGTTAGTTTATTTTTGAAGACAAACGCAGACTCAAAAGTTATATATTTCCAATTATAGGTTTTAAAAAAATATTTTCTGTTGAAATAAAACTACAAATATAAACATTACTTTTAAATTTTCATCGTGTGGAACATTCGACAACACAATAAAGTTCGTTTTTGAAACACTATAACTTTAAAAGGATACTGAGGCAGTATTTTAACACTTAAATAATTTCAGTCTAATTATATAATATGTAAATTCAATAACAGCCCGCCTTGAAGCAATATGTATATGTAATAATTTGTAAAATCTATGTAACAGTCATTGCATATGCTTATATTATTGTATCCATGTGTAATAATGTTATGTGAATATATTACTTAATTTAATAATGTAGGAACTATGAGAATAATAAGTAAAAAGTTGCTAACAATGAGATAACCTTGAGGCAATAATGAGTAAGAATGTTTAATAATGCTACTAGTCATTATTGGAGCAACAATAATATAACTTTAGTGACAGTTTATAAAATAGCCAATCAACAATCATAAAAATCTTTGGTTAAATGAAGGTATTCTATTGGAGTAGGGTTAGCCAATCAGAAACTGAAAAAGAGAAAATTTTACAAATTTAGAGTGCAGTTGCCTGCAAACAGCGTTACTAACCAGACGCAAAAAGTGTCCTCAAGAAATATAATATGTATTCATGTGAGACGAAAAATAAGTTTACGTGTTAAAAAAGTGCAAGTAATTAATAAAAGAATCTCATAGCTCTCTAGCAGTGAAGTGTTATTTAAATCGTATCAAGTATTAATAAAAGGAGTGAAGTAAAATTATATTCTGTGTAAGCCTACATACTTGTCGCACCAAAACGCTGCTAAGAGAAACGTGTCTCTAATAATAATACTAACGCAGACGAAGCAAACATAAATATATAATATTTAAAGAAACAGTCAAACTACAAAGTTAATATTTTTTAAACTTGGGGCAAAGACCACCTAAAAGTCCATTTGGGGCGAAGGCTACCGGAAACTGTTTTTTACACGTGCGGTTGCAACTGCTACAAGTTCGGCTCCCCAACAGTTGAAATACAATACAACTCCTACTTCAAATCGGCTTTTCCATACGTGAAACAATAACATTTACAAGTTGGCGACCAAGCGTGGGGCTAATAAAAAACAACTACAAATTTTCTTTTGAAATAAAACTACAAATAAAAATATTACTTTTAAAATTTCATCGTGTAGAATATTCGACAATACAATGAAGTTCGTTTTTTGAAACACTATAACTTTAAAAAGATACATAACGCGATTTAAAACCATTCAATGTTTGTATAATACAAACTTCAGATTAGTTATTTAGACAATTGGCAGAAAGCTTTAGAAAATATCGTTTTCAATGGTGTCTGCCCTTAAGAGTGTACTATTTTCCAATAAGTTTATCTTTACATCAAATTATCATTTTGATCATCCAAAGTCTAACGATAGTCTAAAAGAGGAATTTATCACAATTCAGCTCCAGTAACTGTTAAAAAATTCTAATTAGAACCCACCTTTTCCGGTTCTGTCAAAGCCGTTCTTTAAAGCTAACGCATATGTTTGCAGTAGATTGAGTAGACGAGGTAAAGGGACGAGAATTTACATCTCGCAGTAAGAGGGAAGGACGTTCTTTGCTGCGGTCTACGGGGTAATGAAAAGAGCATAGAGACTGGCTGTAAATTGGCTGTGGGAACAGAGGGCTCCCATGTCACGCTACGGCGGTCTGGTCTTGACCCAAAGACCTTGTTTCTTTGAGGCCGGTTGAATTAAAACCGTGTGCAAGCCTTCCTCCGCGAATATATGGTAGCTGCGGTTGGCAAACGAATCTGCTCATAAAAACAGAGAATAGAGTAGTGATTCAATTGGGTTGGATGTGACATACAAATATACATTTCCACAGTAATAAGAACCTCCGTAGACTTCAGCGAGCAGCTTAATAATTACATTGCAACTAGAATAATAATCAGCGTATAGTTTGGGGAATGTGTTTACAAAAATCTTATGTGTTACGTGCACATAGCTCTAACATAACTCTATCGTTTATTAGTAGGTATGCCAAATATTATTACGAAACCTTATTTTTTATCTACTTCATTTTAATCTAGATAAACATTTCGGGAAATAACTGCATTACACATTTCGTTATAGATAACGAGAACAGCGATACTCAAATGTTTATGAATGGACGCTATTTGCTGATCTTAAAATTCCATACGGTTTCCATGCAATCGTAAAAAACAAATGAAAATCATTGAAAAGAATGAAAAGTATTGTACAATTCTAACCAGTAATAACGGATATATCGAAAATGGTTGATGGTACAAAAATGTTTTTTAAAGTACACTATGTGTTTTAAAGAGATCTCCATTTTTGTGCAGTAGGTTTTCGTCTATCGTTATACAACATTATACAAAATTCATTCCAAATGAAGAGGACCTCACAGCCTATTCTCAGAAAATTCAACGTATAAATTTTATTTGTCATTTAAGTATCTTCAGTATATTTTAAACAAAATCCTTAGAGCCATTTTGCGAAAATAAAAATTTAAAAAAATGCTTCATGTTAAGGAAATTGGGGTGGGGAGTTTCTTGAAAAACTTCATGTCGCATCTTTGGAAATATTTAAATTAAATAGCAAATTAGGTATACATATACCTTTTTTCTCAAAGTGCTTCTTCTGTATTCACGCGGCCTCAAACATATATTTTCGGTAAAATATCGGTATAGAATTTTTGGGTGGAATACAATATCTTTTCTACATACTATACGTAGTAGAGAAAGTAAAAATACGATGTGTTACATTCACATGATATTCTCTACCCAATATATATTTTCTGAAAGATGTTCTTGAAAATGTTACTTTATATTATTGGAAATAAGTGTTGCAGAAATAGTTTCACTACACAATTGAAGCCTTGAGGGACTAACTAGCTAAAACAAGAAATAAAAGTTATTTGAAAAACAAAACAGTTTATTTAATCACTGAACGTATAAATGTTGTATACAGCTAACACTTTATATGCATATTGAACATGTAGTTGTTCACAGGAAGTTGACAAACGTATGAATCAATAAAAAAATATCCTTTTGACAAAGGGGCAAAGCGTCATGCGCTACCTCTTGTAACAGTGTTATTTAAAGTAATGTAGACCCTTCAGATATAAAGCACGCGGTATCATTTCTTTGCAGAAGTGTCTGTCTTATGAAAGTCTACAATGAAAACCGGTAATTCAGTTACAAACAAAGATGATGGTAAAATTCTTGATGGTTTTTATATGGTAAATAATCTCCCATATACAGTACGTCTATTTTTCTTACTTGAACCTGTAGTTGACATCAGCACTTCTCTTGATCTATATATCCCTAATGATTCAAATAGTCTTTGTACGATCCATAACATTTTTTCGCGAATATGCTTGCAGTTCACTGAAAGTTTTCTTGATATTGCTACAAATCAGATCAGCAGTTGCTGTAAATACACTTTATTTGTCACTTAGGTGCTCACATAGCACAAATTTATAGTTGGCACGCCTTTGCCATACACTCAGAACAGAACACAACACATCCGTCGAATCAAATCGCAACTGAACTGCTGAGTCATGACTCAGAATTTAACTACATTCATCACTTCAAACTCTTCGACTTCTTAACGGCATTTCTCGCAACTTCTTTACTAACTCCCAGGTAAGAGCACCCCCTTATACAAGAATGTTCTAGAAATGTAGACTACTATAACACGCCGAAAGGAATGTTCTGGAACAGTAATAAAGTGTGGGGAAGCGGCAAATAATAGGCTCGTTCCACGTCTATTATTCTGAAGGGACTGGTCATTAGTCCTACCCAGCCTGCCAGGTAGGCGAGTCGAGTGTAGTCACACCGCCGGGCCGTAGATAGCTTCGCGCGCGTGGTCACAATATTCAGTACTCGGGGGATTTCAGCTTCCACCCTTATTGCAACAAGTTTAGTGACCTTATTGTGTTCAGCTACTGCCTATAGAATGTAATGGAAGTTGTAAACTCCTATTTTAAATACTTGAAAAGACTTGGACAGTTTTGCAGATGTAACGACATTCCATAAGCGATAACGACACATGCTCCTTTGGAACTACAAGGACCCGCGGAATATGCACTAACGCCATCTACCCATGCTGGTTTTAACTGTGTACAACTGTCACTGGGCCCAATTGATATTTAACGTGTCACGGTACTACGCAACTATTTATGCGAGAATATAATTTTCGACAAAAATGGCACTTAACCGCTTTGATATCTCAAGCCTTCAATTCGTTTTAGATAAACGGGAGGCAGAAATAATAGCCAGATATTTAAAATATGTATCGTTATATGCTGGCTTTAAAATCGCATATCCTTAGCATGGCTTAGAACGAAAACAATGGTGCATTATCATTTAAAAAGAAAATTTACAAAATGTGATGTTTCTTTACACTATCGTTTATTAGTGGGTATACAATGTAATGTTACTAAAGCTTATTTTTTACTTCATCTTAATGCAAATAAACCTTTGCAAATATATCTACATTACACTTGTTATAGATACAAAGAGAACAGCGATAGTCAAACGTTTAAGAACTGGACGCTATATGCTGGCTTAAAATTCCATACTGTTTCTATGCTTTCGCGAGAACAACAGAATGTTAACAGGACTTTAAAAGAAAGATAAAATAATGAACAAGTCGAGCAATAAATAACGGATAACTTAGAAATGCCTCATGACACAAAAAAATTTATTTGACAAAAACTACGTGTTTAAAGAGATCTACAATTTTTGTTTTTACAGTTTCATTTATCGCTTGAATTTGGAAATTAAATTAGATTATACAAAATTCCTTTCAAACGATGAGGACTTCACACAATTTGCAGAAAATGCCAGATATGCAATTTATTTGCCATGTATATATATTTTATATATGTTATTTTAATCAAAATCTTTAGCGCCAGTTTTTATAAAATCAAACATTTCAAAAAATCTTCCATGTTTGGTAGTTTGAGTAGGGAGACTTTCATGAAAATCTTTGTGCCGCGTGTTAGGAAGATACAGAACACAAATACCAAGTTTTTTGTTTATCCGACTTCTCATTTTTAAGTTATGCTGTTCACAGATACTCACCGACCATTTTCTAAAAATTACTTCTGTATTCAGGGGGCCTCAAAACAAGCATTTATTGTGATTTCTTGGTATGGAATTTTTGGGTGGAATGCGATAACTACTATATACGTGGAGAGAAAGCAAAAATGTTACACTGAATTACATTCTTCGCCCAACATTCTATAAACTACTCCTAAAAAATCTAATGTGTTACACTCACGTGACTTTCCCTACTCTTGTACAAAATATTTTTACAAACGCTTATTCTCCGACTACTTCATGTTAATCGAGATAAACATATGTAGAAACTATCTTATTGCTAATTTTCTTGTAGGGGAATATGGTAGGCTTTAAGCGATAGTCAAATATTTTAAGAGCTTATAGCTATGTGGAGCGTTCCATTCTCTTTGAATGTTCGGGACATAAAAAATAATAAAGCATTTTTGGAAACATGTCCGTGTGTATTACTTGTGTGTTTGTGTGTGTGTGTGTCTGTCTGTCTGTGAACAGCATAACTAAAAAACGAAAAGTCGGATAAACACCAAACTTGGTATCTATATTGGTTCAATATGTTACAGGGATGCGACATGAAAGTTTTAAAGGAAATCCCCCACACCAAACCACCCCTTACGTGGAACATTTTTCAAAAATTTTTATTTTCTCAAAAACGATCAAACGATTTTGATTAAAGCATCATATGCTTAAGACATTTTTATGGCAAATAAAATGTATATCTTGAATTTTCTGTGGATGTCCCCAAAAGGCCTCTTCATTCTGAACGACTTTTGCATAACTGGTAAACCGCAAGAGATAGACAACCCTTTACTACATAAAACATGTAGAACCCGTTAAAACGCACAATATATGTCCTAAACATTTTTTTGTAAAGTGAACCATTTTCGAGATATTCCTTGTTATTTCTTTGAATTTTTCGTACTTACACTTTTTCTCAACTGAGAATTCGTTGTTACTTTTTATGTTCTTGGCATGCAAAGAGAATTACATTTTACACATAGCGACCATTTCTAAAAATATTTGACTATCGCTTAAGGCGTACTATGTTCCCCTTGTTTTGTATTTGCAAGGGCAATATAGAAATACAGTAGGCTTTAGGAATAGACCTATCTCTTAATAGCTGGTTGCTAGTTGCAGCACCATTTTCTTTGCCACAGATTAACACTGCATAACCAAGACAAAAGAAATGAATAACGAATTCCCATTTGAGAAAAAGTATTAGAACATTAAGGGAATAACAAGGAATATCTCGAAAATGGTTCACTCAAAAAAATGCATATGACATAATTGTGTATTTTAACGCGATCTACATTTTTTGTGTAGTAAAACTTTGTCTATCTCTTATGGTTTACCAGTTATGCAAAAGTCGTTCACAATGAATGCTTTTGGAGACATTCCCAGAATATTCAAGATACACATTTTAATTGTCATGAAAGTATCTTAAACATATGATACTTTAATCAAAATCGTTAGAGCCGTTTTTGCTAAAATAAAAATTTTCGAAAAATGTTCCATGTATAGAGTAATCTGGGGTGGGGGGATTTTCTTGAAAACCTTCGTGTTGCAATGCATCCGCTGTTGTAGAAGGCGAGACAGTATACCCATTTTGTCACGTTATTGAATACATCTTTTTGTAACATAATTTTTTATCTTGGAGTGCCATTTCGTTGTGTTCCTCTGGTGCCAGTCCTTTATTACTTTCTCTACTACGTATAGTAAGTAGGGGAAGTATTGCATTCCACCCAAAAATTCGATACCGAGATTTCACCGGAAATACATGTTTTGAGACCTCCTGAATCCAAAAAAAGCATTTTTGGAAACATGTCCGTGTGTGTGTCTGTGTGTGTGTGTCTGTGTGTCTGTGTGTGTGTGTGTCTGTGAACAGCATAACTTAAAAACGAACAGTCGGATAAACACCAAACTTGGTATTTAGGTTCAGTATCTTCCAGAGATGCGACACGAAGGTTTTCAAGAAAATCCCCCCACCCCAGACTACCCTTTACATGGAACATTTTTCGAAAATTTTAATTTTCTCAAAAACGGCTCTAACGATTTTGATTAAAATATCATATGTTTAAGATATTGTCATGATAATTAAAATATGTATCTCGAATTTTCTGGGAATGTCTCCAAAAGTATTCTTCATTATGAACGACTTTTTCATAACTGGTAAACCATAAGAGATAGACAACATTTTACTACACAAAAAATGTAGATCGCGTTAAAATACACAATTTATATCATATACATTTCTTTTATTAAGTGAACCGTTTGCGAGATATTGCTTGTTATTCCCTTAAATTTTCCAATACTTATACTTTTTCTCAAATTCGTTATTCATTTTTTTATGTCCTGGACATGCAAAGAGAATGGAATGCGCCACATAGCAACCAGCGTTAAAATATTTGACTATCGCTTAAAACCTACCATATTCCCCTTGCATCTGCAAGAAACTTATCAATAAGATTGACATCTCGATATCTCCATTAACATGAAGCATATGGAGAATAAGCGTTTGTAAAAATAGTTTGTACAGGAGTAGAGAAAGTCATGTGAGTGTAACACATCAGATTTTTTTTACATCAATTGGATCGTATGGATCGTCTCCATAAAACATGCATAACACGCATAACCTTAATCCTTTGGTACTCCTACCGTAGTTTTTCGAAACTACATTGGATACATACTAATACGGTATTGCGTGGCAATACTGGTTTTAGTTTAGTATGGGAAAAACAAGCTATAGGTAAATATTACACTACATCGATTATTTTTATGCTAGATTATACGACACACTGAATTGTTTATTTTGAATTTCTGTCATTTCGGGACAACTATTGATAACATTAACGGAATGTTATGCTTCATTGTTTGATATACACAGACAGAAGTTCTTAGTTTCTATGTACATCTTTCATTTTGTGTACTACACTCATTCTTTTTTAACATTGGGTTCTTTTTAAGATCGTGTTACATATTTGTAAATTATACGAGGGCTTACAGCACTTTTTTCTTATTTTCGACACATTTACCTGTTATATAGGTATTTATTGTTTTGTGACTTATTCATTTTTTGGCAATGATGTTCTAATCTGATTAATAAATATTCTATATTTATACTACAAATACCACGCTGTATGATGTTTATTCTCTACTGTTTTTCCATCTACTTTTCCCCATAAGAATATCGATTTTATTTTACTAATATAAATTAATAGATTTTGTATAATTTTGATTAAATGCGCATGTAGCTCAGTATTAAGTTGCGTTTTTCTAATTTTCTTGTTTCTTATGGTGCTTACGTTTACATGACTTTCTTGTTCGCTGGTACATAGACTGGCTTCTCACGAACTGTCTGACAGAACAGATTCCTCGCTCTCACGAACAAGTTATCAGCGGTTTGTGGTTGTTTCACGGAAACTTCTTCTCGCTACACTGGCTATGTTTACATATTAATTCATCTAAGTTATCTTATATGATTCCCTGACCTAGTACCCAAATTTTCTGTGTATTTCTAGTTACCTTGTATGATTCCTCCCTTTTTACTGCCTATGCTTTCTGTCCCCTATTAGGTGATATGTATTTTTGGGTTACGTGAAATAATTATTGTATATGGTACACCATCCCCTTATGGACGTATAATAAACTATATGATGTCATTCCGATTCGCGGGCAGACTATTTCTGCCATCAGATTCCTAACCGTTACCTTCTGAAATCTCCAATACTGATGTATGTGACATAAAAATCTTGGAATTTAAACTGTTCGTTTATGCAAGGCTTCATGAGTTAAGGAATTAATGGCAATTGGTAGCTGTCACTACAGTTTACAACAATCTTAATTTTTATGTATATCTCCGATAGGTACTCATCAAATTCTGAATTAATTATATTTGTCAATCTTATTTGGTTTTTATATGGATACGTCTCACCATTGTTTTTTCTTCTATGATAGGAATACTTAACTGGAATTTCACGTATGGTATTATTTGCACTTGTTTCGTATTTCTATGTAATGGGGAATACACTTCATTTGCGTAACGTTAATCATTGCTGTATACTTTTAGTATTTTTACTTTCTCTACTACGTATAGTAAGTAGGGGAAGTATTGCATTCCACCCAAAAATTCGATACCGAGATTTCACCGGAAATACATGTTTTGAGACCTCCTGAAACAAAAAAAAGCATTTTTGGAAACATGTCCGTGTGTGTGTCTGTGTGTGTGTGTGTCTGTGTGTGTGTGTGTCTGTGTGTGTGTCTCTGTGTGTCTGTGAACAGCATAACTCAAAAACGAACAGTCGGATAAGCACCAAACTTGGTATTTAGGTTCAGTATCTTCCAGAGATGCGACACGAAGGTTTCCAAGAAAATCCCCCCACCCCAGACTACCCTTTACATGGAAGATTTTTCGAAAATTTTAATTTTCTCAAAAATGGCTCTAACGATTTTGATGAAAATATCATATGTTTAACATAATGTCATGAGAAACGAAATGTATATCTCGAATTTTCTGGGAATGTCTCCAAAAGTATTCTTCATTGTGAACGACTTTTGCATAACTGGTAAACCGTATGAGATAGACAAAATTTGACTACACAAATAATGTAGATCGCGGTAAAATACACAACTTATGTCATATACATTTCTTTTGCTGAGTGAACCGTTTTCGAGATATTGCTTGTTATTTCCTTAAATTTTCCAATACTTATACTTTTTCTCAAATGCGTTATTCATTTTTTTTATGTCCTGGACATGCAAAGAGAATGGAATGCGCCACATAGCAACCAGCGTTAAAATATTTGACTATCGCTTAAAAGCTACCATATTCCCCTTGCATCTACAAGAAAATTACCAATAAGATTGACATCTCGATATCTCGATTAACATGAAGCATATGGAGAATAGGCGTTTGTAAAATTAGATTGTACAAGAGTAGAGAAAGTCATGTGAGTGTAACACATCAGATTTTTTTTTTTGTTTGTATTCGTACAAAAGACTTACTGCTTTTTTTTTAGTTCTGAGTTCAGATATATACTTTTTCTTGATATGCCACAACTCGCTAGTGCGATTGCTTGAGCACATACCCTATCGAATAGTCTTTCATTTACTTCGTACTGAGGGACTATATATTGGACGTACTCTCTCACTCCTATTCGTCACGGACCGAAGTCGACTTCTAGTTTTTTCAGGTAATGTCAATATTTTTTATTATAGATTTGTGAGATTTCAATTGTTCTACAGTGACATGTTTGCACTGTTATTTCTATTATAGTATGTATCACTTTATGCTTCTACTCTTTGTATAAGAGTAGGTGTTACTTTATCTGGATCTATGATGCTATTGCAAACCCAACTTCATCTCATCATTTGACATGAATTTAATTTGGCAATTTAATGTTGTTAATACGTAGGGATTGTCAGAGTTAGACGTCATCATTTTATTTTCGGAGGGTATGCTGTGAGGCCCCCACCCCCGAATTCTAGGGTTGATTCATATTTATAAAATGATTATTGTTTTCGTGGCTAAACTGCGAGGTCCCTTGAAAAGATAATCCTTGTTGAGAATATTGTTTATTCAGATCACATTACGATTATTTCATCTCTTGAATAACCTGCAGGATCTCAAGAAATAGTAATCCGTAGAAATATTGTTGAGGTGTAATAACCGCTGACCAATTTATGATCACGATGGCAGTGTTAGATGCGATATAGATTCCCCTGTGATAGTGGTGTTATGTAGTTTCTTAATTCTAAACAACCTCTAGCCTATTACTTTATTAGTTGGACACATTACCAAATTACTATTTGAAGTGATAGTTAAAGAAGGTTTTTCTGTTTTGTTTAAACAGGAGATGTTATAGATTTTTATATCAGTATTGCTTTTATTGTACATTCTGGGTATACACACTGTAACAGAATTTTCTAGATTATTATTTCTCATGCTCCTAGATTTCTGTAATTGATTTTTAACAAATATGTTTATGTGTGATGCAACAATGCATCTTATATTGCAGGAGCCTTGTACTTTTAATCCTTTGTGTTATGGTACTTATTACAATATTGTAGTGAAAGTGCTTGTAATCTTACGGATGCTCTTATTTATTATTGTAATGCATTGTTTTGTTTAAATTTTACATTGTGTGATATGCACTGTGAAGATTAATTGTGACTTATAGTACCTTACGATTCGTATGATGAATAAATAGGCTGTTTGCCACTATATATTTGTTTATGGATATCCAAGATGACAAGAGTTATTTTCACATATTACAGGTAATACTTGTGTCTTAAGTTCAAGTAGAACTGATAATTTAGTGTAAGTTAAGAAGTTACAGATACATGGCTGCGGATATGGCAAACATACAATTTTTTAAATGGAACAATGCCTAGTGTCATCAACAGAATAAAGGTAGAGTAAATTAGAATGTCAATGGTCTTTGTTGCAGGATTCTAGGTAAGTGGTTTACGAGAAATCCTATTTTGAAAAGTTTCCACCCCGACAATTGTTTGTCCTATTCAACCTGCTTAGTTGCTAGGTACGATGTTGTTATGTTTGTTTGCATTGGGTTTTCTGTTCATTGATTGCTTTGCGACTTTTTGGTCAGTTAGTTTGTGACAGTTCAAGCAGTAAGCCATGGGGGGAAGATGGGGTTTACTATTGCAGAAAAAGCCGACATGCTCATGGTGTATGGAGAGTGTAGGAAGAATGCAGTTCGTTCCTGTACGGTGTATGCGGAAACGTATCCCAATAGACGTCAACCATCTCGGCAGCTATTTATAAACCTCTTCAACCAATTACGTGAAGTGGTACTATAACACCTATAAAACGTAACATAAACAAACAAGTGACTAGAGAAGAGGCAGAAATTAATGTATTGGCTGCCGTTGCAGTAGATCCGCAAATTAATTCTCGCGCAATCGCACATGGAAGTGGCATAAGTCCGGCAAGTGTACTGCGTATTCTCCATCGACATAGGTTCCATCCCTATCACATCTCTCTCCATCTGCATGGAAACGATTTTGAGAATCGTGTTAACTTTTGTAAATGGGCATTAAGACATGATAGTCCATATTCATCATGTATCTTGTTTAGTGATGAGGCAACATTTACTAATCATGGCCAGGTAAACCGCAGAAACATGCACTATTGGTCTGTTGGCAATACCCGTTGGCTTGGTCAGGTGGAACGACAGCGTCCGTGGAGTTTAAATGTGTGGTGTGGGATAGTGAACCATCAGCTCATAGGCCCTTTGTTCATAGAAGGAACAATGAACTTGCACAAGTATCGCAGCCTCTTGACAGACCATTTGCCACAATTGCTAGAAGACGTTCCTTTGCAGACTAGGAGGAACCTGTGGTACCAACACGATGGCTGTCTAGCCCATAGTGCACGAAGTATTACAGCTTGTCTTAACGGATTGTTTTAAAATCGTTGGATTGGACGAAGAGGACCTGTACTTTGGCCGGCCCTTCACCGGATCTGAACCCTTTAGACTTTTTTTCTGTGGGGAAGGCTGAAAGACCCTGTATACAAGGATGAACCAACCACACCAGACGATATGAAACGACATATTACTGCTGCCCGCTCTGAAGTTTCCACTGAAATGCTAGAACGTGTGCAGCAGTCTTTTCATAGCAGACTGGAAGCGTGTATTGAAGCTGCCGGCGGTCATTTTGAGCACAGCCTTTGAAGGGCTATGTTCTCTTTACTTGTGAGAATTCACAGAAGTATTGTAATTCCCTTTTGTTTTACTTTAGGTTGTGCTACCATAGGTTGTACAAGTGTCGGTGGGGTAAAAGTTTCAAAATAAGATTTCTCGTAAATCACTCGCACTAGAATCTTGCAACAAACGCCACTGACATTCTAATTTACCCTAACTTTATTCTGTTGATATTGTCACGAACGTGACTGAGGAGATCGGTATTGTAATTATTATTTTATATTATAGGACATTATTTTATTAACCTGTCACAAGTTTCTGAATTCATATAGAATCATATTTTATATTCTTAATTCTGCTCAATTCTTAGTAAATTGTATATATGACAGGAAATAGTGGCCTGCTGCTTTCCTTGACATTTCCAAGGGATGTCACTATAACATCATTTCCTGAGGAGTACGTCTCCTTCTGCAGGCTCTTAGCTGCACCTTAAACCGCGTTACGTCACATAGAATGTTCTAGAACTATTCAGGAATCGAGTTATGATTGGCCGCTATATTTCAAACCCAGGGTGATGACAGACCATATTTGGTAATGGCGGCCAGGGTATTAGTATGAACCCCTTTAGGGTATTCAACTCTATATAAGCAAACCCTCAAGCTCTGCTCGCGGGGACTTTGTGTTGTAACTTGGCCGGGACTGCTGCACGGCCGCTCCGGATGGTTTCACTTGGCACCACTAGTGGCTTCACAAAGTCGTGTTGAGTATTGGCTCCCCTCATCCACGACGAGACATTTCTCAAGGTAAGCATTATAAAATAATTTTTTAATAATAATGTTAGCTAGTACCATCATCATCTCTGATCTTGTAAACCCAACTATCGCACGGTAGAAATCAAACTCTTTAGAATATAGTCAGATCGCTCTAGCCAAGCGTTTTAATAATTGTCTCTACCTCTGCAATCACTCATTTAGCTATTCCCCCGAGTGTCACAACTTAGCACGTGACATTTATGGTGGATGCGCCGGCTTCTCTAAACCACTTTTGAGAAGTATGGTTCGATACCCTACCTCTATTTTGATTCCTTATAAGATGATTATGGTGGAGGCCCGGTTTTTCATAATTCTTTTCTTGAAAAGTATGGTTCAAATCCGTACCTCTCTATCAAAGTCGTTATAATAGTAGCATCCATGGCTATGGTGGACCGCCACTTTTTTTATGAAGTTTGGCTTCACATAATTCGGATGATAATTCTGTTAAGATGGGCAATAGACCCCACCATCACCCTCACCCCCAGGTTCTGGCTCCCCCAAAAGTCTTACCTCTTTGGCTACGGTATCCACGGCCGCCGACCCCCACCCCCTCTGTAAGGGATCAATTGCTCCCCAAGTCAAAATTTGCATCTTCAGAACCCTTAGCTACACTATTTGTTAACATATTTTACAGTAATTCATACCCACGACTTACAGTCGAAGAGAAACGGAATACGCAGAAAACCGCTAAACAAGATTGTTGTTTTTCGTTAACGGCAGAAAAAAAGAAGAAAGCTAAGAAATTTGAAATGCTGCGTATGACGGTTAGCGATTTAACGCATAAAATTGAACACAAAATAAATTAACGGCACGCATTAAATAGTATTGTAGAACGACATCTTCTTAGTTCTTTAATTTAAATGTTTGTAAACATTAGATAGGAAGCCAACACACCAATGTGAATTTTTCCTGATTTTTGGTTACCTATTATATTATAAATAGTGTTCCTTGTACCGTTTAATGTTGAGCCTTTGAAAATCATTATTTCCATTATATGTTATGTATATTCCAGTATATGGGAGAACCTTTAGCGGTGACATAATACTGCGAAGCTGATAATGTTCCCTCAGTCCTTGTTGATAGTATATTTTCAGGATATAGCACTGCAAAGACGTCCCGTTTTATATTTGCTTCCTTATCATTTCGTAACAAATTCGCATAGTCACATTTATAACTCCAGAAGGATTAGAATAATTGTACAATTGCCCTAGACTTTTTTGTTCGCAATCTTCTCCTTTAATTGTGCTATAACTAAGTGCAGCAAAATCAGTACCAATAATGATCAACAGGAAACACCCAATCCTCAATTAACTGTTTTCTTATCTATCATCTAATGCATGAATGTTGCGTTATGAATTAACAGCTGTACGCTTTTCTTTTGTATACATTTTCTGGGTATTTAATTTTACTTATAGTTTTTAGGAAAACGATACCTCTTATATTACTTTTTAACTTCTATCTCAATCTGATGGTGTTAGTTGTAGCCTGATTATGTCAGATAATACAGCATAGAGTCCAGAATCTACTAAATATATCTTTGTGCATTTATATCGATAACACTAATTTAGGAACAAGTAAAAGTCAAACCGGGATAGGTAATAGTAGCTTGAAATTACAAGTATATACTCCTAATTTCGCTGAAACCACACTGTATGACTTATTTATGACACTCCTACTAAAGCGTTCTTATGGTTAGTATCTACTTACTTTTTAATTCCTCAAATTAATATTAAGTAGGCATGGAAATTATCCCTTGCTATAAAAATCCGCTTTTAAGATCCATAGTTCTAGTGGTATAAAACAATATAATAGACAATGAACGTATAAGATATACATTGTATTAATTGTGTTATATGTGCATATTAGTGATGATTGTAAGAATAAGTTAACACTATAAGTGTATGTAATTATACTCTGAAAATTTGATCTTATTTATATTTATAATTTTAATTAACAAGCTATCACTCTTACTTGTATGTGGGCTTGTACTGAGAATTATTAGTAGATAGATAAGGTATCTTTATTGGTTTCAAACTATTGAAGTTATTTCACAAGTATTTAGTGCATGGGTCATTGACCGTACATGCATATTTAAGATACAGTAGGGTGACAAAATAAACAACAAATAAAGAAAACACAACAAAAAGGAACAAGAAAAAAGGAAATAGAGATAAATTACCTTAGTCTAACTGAACGAATTTGACCTAGCTTCGCGCACTTTAGTCAAAAAATTGCCCATGTTTTGCCAGTTCCTCTGGTCAGCCAGCAGATCCCAACATGCCAATCTCTTTCTTGAGGGACTTAAGAATTTTTCTTTCAGTTTAATCGTTCGCTGGTTCTCCCACTGTGCACATTCCGCCAAAATATGCACCCAGTCCTCATCCAAATCACAGAATGTGCAGATTCTCCTGCCAGAATCGTCAGTCATTTTCTGTGCCCTCCAGCCCACCAATCTAAATCATGACATTCCGGATCTTTCCTTTCTTTCTAAATTAAGTATATATGCCTCTTTACCCCAGTTCAATTTTATTTCATTTGCTAGACTTAGAGAAGGTTTAATTTTACAATCCGATTCTATTTCCTGTTGGTTGATGTCTCTTTGTCTTCTTTTAACACCTTTCCATATATTTTTGTCATTTGTTTCAGCCCTTAGCCATACTGACCACATTCCTAATCTCCTCAAACTCCTTTCCAAATCACCTGCCCAAAACATAGGAGACAGGTTTTCTCGCTGGTATTTATAACATTTGGATCGTAGTGTGGAGTTATCCCCATGCATCAGCCTCAGCCAGTATTTCACTGATCTTATTTTAATTTTGTTATTTTAGGTTACACTTTTAATGCAAATGTTCGGACACCATCCAATTTCTGTTTAATTTCTTTGTTCATTGTTATGGTTTATTCTAATATTTCATATATTCGTACGAATAGTAATAACTTGTTCATTTATGGATTATGATGTCAGTTTATAACTCCTTAATTTTTATTGTCTTTTCAAACGTGCGATAGAATTGCGTATAGAACGCTTACCTCGGTCGGCTGAATTTTCTAAACCGTAATGTTCTTTTCTTGTAACGATACATTTATTGGTACAAACTTTATATGAGTAGATTACTTCCCGCAAACGCTTAGTTACACTTGTGTGACATTGATACGATTGAATCTCTTACAGTAACCTGTGGCGTTTATTTCGCAAAATTATAGTTTTATTTAGCTTTACGTTTCAATAATACAACGATAATATTTTGTTGCAGATTGGGTGAAATTTTTCTCTAGTATTTTCACTTTGAGTCTTTTTCGGGACTGTACGTTTGTATAAATTTTCTTGGAACTATTTCATCTCTTTATTCTAATAATGCATCATGGAGATAATCCATCTTCGCCTATCTCATCGCCCGTATGTAAATTCTTTATCGAGTTCGGATTCAATGTCAAAAGTATTTTTCCTATGACCAGTTGAACTATGTTACTGGGACTTTTAGCGAGTAGTGAATAACTCGCCGCTTCCTGTTTTACTTTGGATTAACCAGCCGCTACCAGCTATAAGTAGCTATTCCTATTTAATAAATAATTTCTTTTTGTTTATTACCATAAGTACTTAGGGTTTGTCAGGTATTTCGTAGGGTTATTACTTTTTGTATAGCATTTTTGGGAATATACTGATCCCTCCAGGGAGACGTCGCGAGACCCTCCTGGGATTATGTGCGTGTTAATAAGTACAGGAGTTCGAGATTTTTGGTTTATAGCTAAATCGCGAGATTCTATGAATCACCTCCAATAATGCGTATTACATTTATTTTATTTCTCAATTGCACTGTCCAAGGGTGAATCGCGAGATCCCAGTGGATCGCAATGTGGAATAGTTATTTTTAGGAAGTTGACGAACATAACTTCTTTTTCCATATGGATAAATAGACTGTGTGCCCATATAGACTTTTCGGCTGTGTGCCCATATAGATTTTCTGTTACGTATATATAGGCTGTGTGCCCAGTTATTTTTGTTTGGAGACGTCCAACATTAAACAGTAGATATTTTAAGTAATTATTTTAATATTTGTGTACTACGTTCAAGTGGAACTGATAATACACTTTGTAGTTAAGAAGTTACAGATACATGGCTGCTGATATGGCCACTGCAAGCATGTTTCTGTGTATTTTAGTGACCCTGACAACCCCTAATGTCTGAAGCGCAACCCCTAATGTATGGAGCAGACGTATTGAAATACCGCCTATAAAGGTGACGGCAAGTAGCGACTTCTATACCCTATCAAATATGACGTTTTACGAAACCTCAGTCCCAGTATTCTTTTTCGCTCCTTAATGTTGGATTCATCCACCCGTGTCGTCATTTTGCAAAATTAATGCCAGTAGGTACTTCTGTTCTTTGTGATTGGATATCTTCAAAATTTACGACATTTTCGTATGACTATCCGTCTTTATTCAGGTCCAATGACAGCCCTTTGCGGGGTGATGGATCTATTTTCGGTTCGCAATTTTTGTTAGTTGATAGGCAGCATATAGAAAACATGTACATCTCTGACGATGCAATGCATCGGCTTTTGCAGCAAGCGAGGCAGTATACCCATTTTGTCACATTATTCAATACATCCTTTTGTAACAAAATTGCTGATCTTCGGAGTGCCATTTCGTTACGTTCCTCTGGCGCCGGTCCTTTATTTGCATATGCGGGAGACAGTGCCACAGAAGAGTTCGGGACCAATTAAATCAAACTCCACGCCCGTCTTAGTAAGAGTGTCAATCTCATTTCCTTTAATCCCAACATGCCCGGGAACCCAAAGAAGGGTAACTGACCAGCGAGACCAGGGGCAAAAGCCCCCGCAGTACCCCAGGCAGGAGAGCACCATCAGGTGGCTCTCCCAACCCGTAGGTTTTGCCAGTAGATCAGCAACTGAAAATTTAAATACCCCCATTACAGGGTGAAAGGGGATATGCCATTTACGCAGTCAACCTCCAAAGGTGAAGACTACCGAGCAACCTCGGTGGGACCTGCAGCCCACTAGCAGGCCGCCTACCAGCTATCCGGGACGGTACCGGAGGACCTTGAGGCATCTTACAACCCCGCCTGGACGAAAACCGCCCAGACGTACCCAATCTACAATGGATATCAGGAACCACTGCCCCGCCGAGTTCAACCCAATCCAAACAACATCCATACGGGTTGGGCTCGGACGTTTGGCCCAGCGTACTTCCAGTAACGTCAGAAGTATCACGAGTACTCAGGGTCCGCAGCGCCCCCACGGCAGCTGAAGGGGTCGTACATGGTAACCGGACAACTGCACAGAGTATATCCAATGCCTTTTGGTATTGACACACCAATTTGTATGTAGTTTGGACCACCATAAGAGCTTTTAGGGTTGCCAGGCTATCTAAGCAGATATTCACCTCCGCCTGTCTGCCTGGAAATGTAAAAATAATGACATCACAACCTAAAATTGCATATATCTCAGCCTGATAGACAGTGGCAAAATTTCCAAGGAGAATGGCAAGCCTAGACTAGGGTACCAGGTTCAAGCCCCCATCCTGCCCCCATAAAATGCGTCCGGCTCCCAGACTTAAGACGAAACCCCGTCTCTAGTCCTACTCCTCCCTGGAAGATATCACCCTTTGTAAGATGGACTTAGATTATACTCCGTCCTCATCATATCCCCTACCGTCAGGGTAATGGTACACATATCCTGAAGTCGCTTGTTCATCATACAATGTGAGCAGTTTTCCGTTCTCTTTGCATGGCCTTCTTTGTGGGCAAAGAAGACTGTCCTTAAGTGCTCCTAACATATCGATTCATACTTATATCACGTCTTGTATCACAATCCCAAAATGCTAAAATAAAGACATTTAAAAAAATCTGATGTGTTACACTCACATGACATTCTGTACTCTTGTACAAACTATTTTTATAAACGATAATTCTCCATTTGCTTCATGTTAATCGAGATTTCGAAATGTTAATCTTATTGCTAGTTTACTTGTAGATGCAAGGGGAATTGGTAGGCTTTAAGCGATAGTCAAATATTTTAAGAGGTGGTTGCTTTGTAGCGTATTCCATTCTCTTTGCATTACCAGGCCAAAAAAATGAATAACGAATTCCCATTTGAGAAAGGTATAAGTATTGGAAAATTTAGGGGAACAACAAGCAATAACTCGAAAATGGTTCACTCAACAAAGCAAATGTATATGACATAAATTGTGTATTTTAACGCGATCTACATTTTTTGTGCAGTAAAAGTTTGTCTATCTCTTATGGTTTACCAGTTATGCAAAAGTCCTTCACAATGAAGAATACTTTTGGAGACATTCCCAGAAAATTCGTGATATACATTTCATTTGCCATAAAATGTCTTAAACATATGATATTTTAATCAAAATTTTTAGAGCCATTTTTGAGAAGATTAAAATTTGCGAACAATTTTCCGTGTAAAGGTAATCTGGGGTGGGTGGAGTTTCTTGAAAATCTTCGTGTCGCATCTCTGGAAGATACTAAACCTAAATACCAAGTTTGGTATTTATCCGACTGTTCGTTTCTGAGTTATGTTGTTCACAGACACACACACGGACATATTTTCAAAAATACTTTATTTTTTGGATTCAGGGGACTTCAAAGCATATATTTACGAAGAAATCTCGGTATCGAAGTTTTGGGTGGAATACAATACTTCCCCTACTTACTATACGTAGTAGAGAAAGTAAAAATCTGATGTATTACCTTCACATGCTTTCTCTACTCCCTATATTTATTAGTGGGTATACAAACTATATTCTTACACAAGCTTATTTTCCTACCTACTATATTTTAATACAAATAAAGCTTTGTAAAACTTACATTACACATTTCGTTATAGATACAAAGGGAACAGCGATAGTCAAATGTTTAAGAACTGGATGCTATATGCTGACCTTAAAATTCCATACTGTTTTCATGCAATCGCGATACATAACTGAAAATCGATAGCACTTAACAATTCGAACATTTAATAACGGATATCTCAGAAATGGTTTAGCCACATAAAAACATATTTTAAATAAATTGAGTGTTTTAAACAGTCTACATTTCTTTGAGTGGTACATTTTCGTCTATCACTTAGCGTTTAGCAGTTATACAAGATTCTACATAATTCCTTCCGAATGAAGAGGACTTCATACGCTATTGCCACAAATATTCAAGATATACATTTTATTTGTCATGTAAATATCTTTCATGCTCGTATATGACATTTTAATAAAAATCGTTAGGGTCATTTTTTAGAAAATCAAAATTTTCGAAAAATGTTTCATGTAAAGTGTAGTTGGGGTAAGAGATTTTATTGAAAATCTTTGTGTCGCATCCTTGTAAAATACTATACTCAAATACCAAGTTTGGTGTCTATACGCAGTTTTGTTTATGAGTTGTGCTTGTTCACAGACACACACACATACGTTTTTGATTCAGGGATCTTCAAAACGTGTATATCCGATGATATCTCGGCATCAAATTTTTGGTTGGGATACAATACCTCATATACTTAGTATGTGTTAAGTACTAGAAAAAGTAATTAGTAGTATATAATTATTGGGGCTTCCCCCCTAAACGATACTTTATACTGCGCTCCCTCTCGCTACTTCATGTACAAAATTCACCGTCTCAACGTTTGCAAAAGGCACAAATGGAGTCCCTGAATGTTTCTAGTTCTCTTCCTTGAATGCAGAGGGCCTTACGGTAGATAAACTGCCACGTGGAATCGCAAGAAATTGTAAAACACGTTCAGAGCAAGAAGATGGCATTATGAAGTAGCGATTCAGCGATTTTCTTTGCCGACTCTTTGGTTTCTCGGCAACATTTTCAGTGCAATATGCAGCAGCTTACGAGCTAGAATCTGTTTGATGTTCTCTGACTCGAGAGAACGTGTTCATCAGAGCGTTCGTTTGTGTTACTCTTGTTCCACGAATTATTTCCTTTCTTGCTTTATAGCATTAAAATGCAGTACCGTGCACACTTCATCATATGGTTCTTTGTAACAAACCAAATGTTTCTCTCTCACATCTGCTGAAATGAAAGCAAAGCTTTATCATGCTTCTCTTTTGTAGCATATTTGCTTGCAAGTTGACAAGGATCAGAGGATCGTATTCTTTGTTGTTCCTTCATAGAAACATAGAACTGCATTTATTAACGGTTGCAAGTTAAATTTTGCTTCTTTTTGGAAACATGTCCGTGTGGGTGTCTGTGTGTGTATGTGTGTGTGTGTGTGTCTGTCTGTCTGTCTGTCTGTGAACAGCATAACTCAAAAACGAACAGTCGGATAAACACCAAACTTGGTATTTAGGTTCAGTATCTTCCAGAGATGCGACAAGAAGGTTTCCAAGAAAATCCCCCCACCCCAGGATACCCTTTACATGGAAGATTTTTCGAACATTTTAATTTTCTCAAAAACGGCTCTAACGATTTTGATTAAAATATCATATGTTTAGGATACTTTCATGACAAATAAAATGTATATGTTGAATTTTTTGGGAATGTCTCCAAAAGTGTTCTTCATTGTGAACGACTTTTGCATAACTGGTAAACCATAAGACATAGACAAAATTTTACTGCACAAAAATGTAGATCGCGGTAAAATACACAATTTATGTTATATACAGTTTTTTTGTTGAGTGAACCATTTTCGAGATATTGCTTGTTATTCTCTTAAATTTTTCAATACTTATTTTCTCAAATGGGAATTCGTTATTTTCTTTAGTTCTTCTCTGTTTATGTAAATGTTTCTTCATTACTTGATCTAACAGTCGTGTTGGATAGTGAACCAACTGCATTCGAACCCAAAATAAGATTCTGATACAAGTGTATGTTTTGAACGCCCATGGCTCCAAGAGGATAATTCATAGAAGGAATCTGTGTTACATTCACATGACTAACTCTGCCCTCTAGCGTCTATTAGTGAGTATACAAGTTATTCTTACGTCAGTTTATTTTCCTATCTAAATTAGACATTTTGTTATAGATACAAAGAGAACAAATGTTTTAGAACTGGACGCTATATGCTGGCCTTAATGCAATCATGAGACAACTGAATGTCGAAAGGACATGAAAAGAATGACAAAAGCATTTAACAATTCCAATGGTTAATAACGAATATCTGGGAAATGGCTGAATCCACAAAAAGGTCATTTGAAATAAATCGTGTCTTTTAAAGAGATCTACTTTTTCTGCAGTACGTTTTTCCCTATGGCTTAACGTTTATCAGTTATACAAGATTATGCCAAATTCCTTCCGAACGAAGGCTTCAAAGGTTAATTCAACATATACATTGTATTTGACATGTAAATATCTTTAATATACGGTATTTTAATCAGAATCGCTAGAACAATTCTTAGAAAATCAAAAAATTCTAAAAATGTCCCATCTTAAGGGTATTTTGGGTGGGAGGATTTTCTCTAAAATCTTCGTGGCGCATCTTTGGAAGATACTGAACTTAAATACCAAGTTTGGTATTTATTATACTTTTCATTTTTGTCTTATCCTGTCCAAAGACACTCGCACACAAATGGACCTTTTCCTAAAACCCTGATGTGTTGTACTCACATACTTTCTCTAGTCTTGTACAAACTATTTTCATAAACGCTCCTTCTCCATCTACTTCATGTTAATCGAGATGTTAATCTTATTGCTAATTTTATTGTAGATGCAAGGGGAATATGGTAGATTTTAAGCGATAGTCAAATATTTTAAGAGCTGGTTGCTATGTGGAGCATTCCATTCTCTTTGCATGTCCAGGACATAAAAAAACGAATAACGAATTCCTATTTCTGAAAAAGTGTAAGTATTGGAAAATTCAAACAAATAACAAGGAATATTTCACAAAAATTGTGATATGAATTGTGTGCTTTAACGAGGTCGTCATTTTTTTGCGTAGTAAAATCTTGTCTATCTCTTACGGTATCTTAAATGTATGATATTTTGATCATAATCGTTAGTCCTATTTGAAAAAATCAAAATATTCGAAAAACGTTCCTTGTAAAGGGTGGTCTAGGGTGGGGGAAAATCTTTGTGTCGTATACTTGGAAACAGTAAACTCAAGTGCCAAGTTTGGTATTTATCTGGCTTTTCGTTTTTGAGTTATGCTGTTCACTGACTAACAGACAGACACACATATGGGCATGTTTCCAAAAATGCTCTATTTGAATTCAGGGCATCTCAAAACTTGTATTTTTGGTGAAATTTTGGGTAGAATACAATACTTCCCCTACTTACTATACGTAGTAGAAAAAGTAAAAACCTTCGCGCAGCGCCCGGCTGTTTAAGTGTGTATGTGTGAATGAGTGCGCGCGCTTCCCCTTTCAACCTGACTATGAGCAGGATAGTTCAGAGCTGAAAAGCCCTGCCACATTTTGCTTTCAGTACTAATACCTATAATATACGGTACAGGGTATACATTAGAGGGGAAAACCTCTCTCATTGTGACCTACATAGGTATATTGTGACTACCATCAACTAAGAGGAAGGAATGAAGTCAGGGAACCTTAGGAGGCTACAGGCCGCAGAGACGCTCGGAGGTCTATAACAGTTCCGGCCTCGAAGGCCCGTCTCAATGCTTGAGCTGCTCAGAGAGGGCGATGAACGACCCCTCTACCAAACAGTTCCTCTAATGTTCACGTGGAGTACTCTTTCCTTTCAGTAAGTATTCGCGCGATCTGTCCGGCTCTGCCAACACCACGAAACTTTGAACCTGAAGGATTAGAAGGAAACTGAATGAAAGGGATATGATGGAAGGGAAAGCGTGGTAGATGAGAAACTATCCCAGCATTTGCCTACCGACCAGGGAAAACCACGAAATATGGTCGACAGGAATGGAAGCCGGGACCTCCCAATACGAACCTCACACTGAAAATATACGTTATGAGGTCCCCAGAGTTAAAAAAACAATTGTTACATTTAAGTCCCTGTGTGTATGTGTGTCCGTCCGTGTGTTTGTCTGTAAAGAGCATAACTCAGAAACAGAAAGCCAGTTAATACCAAACTTCATATTTAAGTTCAGTTCCAAGGATGAAACACAAACATTTTCAAGAAAATGCCAAACTAACTTTTATGTGGAAAATAACGTAGCGTTTTTTATGTTCTCAAAGTGACTAACAATTTTGATTAAAATACATCATGTTTAACATATTTGCATGACAAAGAAAATACATTTCTCGAATTTTCCGCGAACAGCTGGTTCTCTCTGAGTGAGTTTTGCATCATTTTATATAACTCTTAAACAATAAAAAATAAAGTTACTACATGAAAACGCAGATCTCTTAAAATGCATGGTTTATATGAAAGGATTTTTTGTGCCATTAACCATTTCCGACATATTCTTTGTTGTTTGTCTGAGTCTTCAAACACGCATACTTCGTTAACAGCTAAGGTTAATTTAACATCAGGTTTAACATCCCTTTTAACTTTGTTAAATGGGACAAGCAATTCTCATTCAAGACATTTCTTTCTACAACGCTTAGTTTTGGAGATATTGTACAGCCTCGTCTTAAATGGTCCACCCTCTGTATATGTATATTATACGGGTTCTTCAGGTTTATTCGGACTAGACGCCAGTCGGTTGTCTGCGCAAGACGTCCATACTTTGAAGCAAGTTTGTCACTAGTACTTCTGACAGAGGACTAGCGAAAGAGAATGGAAAGGATGGATATCAACAGTTTCGAGGTCACCTTAGTAAAATGGTTCTAGTATCATACCTTTCCAATATTTATATTTGAAACGTCTTTCGCTTGCGTCTCGTAAACTCGCAATCTCAGCATATATGCTGATAGGTAGCTCAAATATTTGAACGTTTTTTGTAGCGTAGAGTGTCTCGGCTTAGCACTTAACCATGCTAATTGTGTAATTGGTGGCCGCTTACATCTCCCGTGCAAAGAACGCAAAGTATATCCTAGCGAAAAGCAGTTCTACACTGCCGCAGTACATCAACATGTTTACGAAGTAGGAAACGCATGCACTCCGAGGTTCAATTCCGCACCTCTCCTTTGAGACAAAGGGCTCGTTGCACTAATGACGACGTCATTCATGTAAACCGACTGACGGTAAAGGTCGAATAAATTTGAAGACCCGTTATACCGTTAAAACATACAACTTATGCCAAACGAAACGTTTTATGAAGTGAACCTGCTCCGAGATGTTCTTTGTTATTGGTAAGTCGCTATTGTTTTATCTCGTGGTCATGCAAAGAGTATGGGTTTTCAAAGCTACCGGAGAGCAAAGTTAAATGCATTTGCAACCGCGTATATCACTTTCTCGGATAATTATTAAATACCCTTAGGTTACATGAATCAGATGAGAGATTGTACGTGCGTTCGGGTATATTATCATCACAAGAGGATTGGCACGGAAAGCAGAAATTGCGTGCTTGGAGTTCCAACCGTGGCAATGAATTTTTCAAACTTGATTCAACTTCACCACTAAGTCTCATTAGAATCCTGCATCAGGCGTACCTTTCAGTAGTTTCAATTACTTGGATACGTTGTACCACAAACACGGCTTTTAATATTCTAAGTAATTAATGGGTTGATTTATGTATAAGGGACGCAGCAAAGCTAAGGTTACTAAAAACAAGGATGACTATACCGCATGTCAGGGCGGTCAACGCTCTAAATTGAGTGAATAGATAATATATAACCAGGGAAACCACCAGACAGCCTATTTACAAAAGACACATTTTATTTTTCTGCTAGAATTATGAGTATCTGTAATAACGCATACAGAGTGTTAAAGAAAAAATATTCTATATTTTGAGAAGTGGCACTATGGGCCAAAACAAGAAAAAAATGTCCAGTAAATATGGACTCTAAAATGTAAACCTTAAAACCTTGTTCATCTTCTCTGCTGTGAAACAATATCTCTTCCACTGTAAGCTCTTTGCTATTACGTACGACCTACGGAATGCAGTAAACAAATGAGGACACATTACTCTGTTACGGTGAAACAGCATAGCTTTTAATGTAATCTGCTTGCAATTACATACGATCTGCACTTGTGAACCATCGCTAAAGGGGTGCTTAATATGGTTCCCATTCATAGTAAGACATGCTTCTGTCCGGGAATCACGCACTGTCTGAAAGACTTCAGGTTGGTCACGGATGCTCTGGCAGTCATTGATGACGCCTCCCTGTAGTGTTTGTACATCATGGTTGCATACACCAAAGAATTCAAGATAAAACTGCAATGTAAAAGCATTTCACAAATTTATAAAAAACAAATATTCCACTAGAACCAATAACTATATGCTTTGCATTTACCCAGAACTGTGAATACGGTTTACAGTAACAACACTAACAGATGTTTACTGCATGCTGTACCCATGGACAGTAACAAAGTAATGTGGCCTCATTTGTTGACTGCCTGCTGTAGGTCGTACGTAATAGCAAAGAGCTTGCAGTAGAAGAGATGTTTCATAGTAGTGAAGATAAACAAATGCTCATAGCTCTTAAGGTATGCATTTTAGAACCCATGCTTACTGGACATTTTTTCTTGTTTCGCTCCAAACATCTACCTTCAGAATATGGAGTATTTTTTTTAACACCTGGTATACTGCTCTGAAATATTTTCTTCAGTGCAAAGGTTTGGTCATCATCTTCCTTCTCCGCCATAATAACGATTACCTAAAACCTGGATGCACCTCAGGTGTTAAGCACTGAACCGGCTATGAAATGAATTGTTATAACATGCGTATGTTATTAAACTTACAAATTATTGTACTGTAACAGTGTGAAGAGCAATTTATACCTACGTTTTAATGAGATTTTGGCGTGCTTATCTAAACCAAACAATTAAATGTCTTGGCTCTTCTCTACACAGATCTTCTTCTCTAAAAACAAAACTCAACACAAACACACAACGCTTACCTAAACATTACAAAAAACTATTCAAATTTATAGTTAACTGCAAAGGTAAAACCTAATAATTAATCCCTAATAAACTAACCAATTATAATTGATAAGTAAATGCTCGAAATTTAGCCTAATGAATATAACTAATCTAATATAAATAGTAATTTAATTAATCTAATATAATTAACATTACAATCAGCGCGTCAGTTGGTGACTAAATGCTCGGCATGCGAAGTTTGAACACATGCGAATATAAAAACAAGCCGCCAACATAACAGATGAAATATAACTAACCTTCCCAATACATCTAACAAGTGCGTATTTGCGAAGAAAGTTTCATTTATGAATAGAACCTAACAACCAGAATATCACCAGATTTCAGTGTCTTATTCCATAATGGTGTTAAAATGTTAAAGTTGTATTAGTAACTTCTATATGTTAATTGTTCTTCTACACTGTAGTTTATGGGCAAAAGATAAGTAATTGTGTAAACAGTTTTTATCATATTTTGTGTTTAGGTAAAACGATTTTAAGTCATAAATATGCAAGGTTAATCCTTAGTAACTTCTTGAGCCTCAGGACTATAATACTCATACAGTAGGTAAATGCATGCAATTTCTAGCTTTGTTTTAACATCTAATGCCATTGATCTATTGGCATATTATATAAACTAGTATTGTAAAGAGAGAATTTAAGTGTACGCGTGTATGTGTAGGGTAATCCCAAAAGCAATTCAACCGATTTTTATAATTATTTCACCATTAAAATGTCCAATTTGTTCTGACGGACATGGAGTAATAAAATCCGTAATATGAGTTCGTAAATTACTAAAATATTGAAAAGAATTAGAAAGCCTTCGTTGACGATGACATGGAGTAGAGAGACAAAGATTTATTAATAAATAAATACTCTGCCCTCCGACGAGGTTGAACACATGGGTCCAAAATACATAGACAGACAACTTTTTCAGACTGTTTACAATGGACATTGAGAATATAATATCCTGGCTATTAACAACTCTTTTTTAAAATAATTATATCCTAATTGCTTCTATTAATATTTTAATGTCTTTATAGAGCTTATGTGGAAATAACCATATTGGATATTTTTCTTTGAGGCAGTATTATTAACACTGAAATGATTTTAGTCAAATTACATAATATGTAAGTTCAATAACAGCCCGCCTTGAAGCAATATGTGTATGCAATAATTTGTAAAATGTACGTAACAGTCATTACATACGCTTATACTATTGTAAACATGTTCAATAATGTAAGAACGTAGGTTTTCACGGCCGGAGTCACAATTATAACTAATATGATTTTCCGGGCTGTTATGCCGTGGTCTGCTGAAGAAAGATTTCCCAGACGTTTCGTCCACAACTGCGGTGGACATCTTCAGTGGCGCGGACGAAGTCTTCTCGGACATCTTCAGTGGCGCGGACGAAGTCTTCTCGGGCATCTTCAGTGGCGCGGACGAAGTCTTCTGAATACACAAGAGGTTACAAAGTAAATGTATTGAAATATATATGTAAGTAATATATCGCATAGAAAATATAAAAGTACACAATAAAAAAATAGCAAAACTTTTTGAAACTAATAATTTATATATAATATTTAAGTGATACAAGAAATTAATCTAATACATAACATAAAATCTTTAACACATGGGTGTTACAAATAATTATTTATATACATTTACAATATTTAAGTGATACATAGTGAGTGTTTACATAAGAAACAAAAGAAAACGTTAATGTAGAATTGGTATTAAAATATATGTGAAGTAATTAAATATGGAATAAATCATACCTATAATAGTAAAGTATAATTATAAACAAGTTAAGATAATTGCAAATATCTAATAACACATAAACCTCAATACATAAGTATTACAACGTTACACATTTATGACACAAATTAATTATACAGCGGCATTACATAACATTAACGACTTGCCAAATAATGTGTACCTAGAAACAAACTATAAAAATGCACTCAGAAGTTTATGTTTTTATATTTGTGGTACGAACTGCTGAAGTCCAAGTCGAATTAAGATCGTTGTACTGAGCAACCGTTTTTGTAAGTCGAGAATTTTGATGAAATAATGTATTTGATTTATTGTAATGAAGTAAGAAAGGTGATCTTAGCTTTTAATTGCTAGTGTTTAACTTTACTTCTGGTAGAAATCCATTGCTATCTGTAATACCATTGAGTATTTCATAGAGAAATGGCTGTTGCATTTGCGTACGATTTTCTAATGGAATAGTTTTTTACTCTCTTAGTAGCTCAGTATACTTAATGTAATTAGGATATATCTTGAATTGTTTAAAATAAAGGATTTTTAAGATTCTTTTCTGTACTTTCTCAATTTGCACTGTATAGGATGTATAATAAGGTGACCAAGTTAGACGACAATATTTCAGTTTAAATCTTACAAAACTATTAAAAAGTCACAACAGAGAATCCACATTTTTGAATTGTATGCCGTTTCTAATTGTAAATCCTACGCTCTTAAAGGCCTGATTCACTCTCTGATCCATATTCCCCTTAAAAGACCAATTTTCATTGAACTCGACACTAAACATTTTAACGTATTTAGTCATATTCAGTGTTTTATTCTTCATTATGCACTGAATATCAAAAGTATTATTACGTTTAGTGTATTTGACTACAAACATTTCCTTACATTAAAGAGTAGATGGTTCTCTTCACCTGAATGTACAACGTTGTGTGTATCTGTTTGTAACATTTTGGAATCATTTGCATTTCTTATCACTTTGTACAATTTGAGATAATCCGCGTAAAGAAGACACTCGGAGAATTGTAGTGCATTTAGCAGGTCGTTACTGAACATTACAGGAATAATGACCCTAGATTTGATCCTTGAGGAACACCCAAATTCACAAAATTAGTGTATAATACATGGTTCCTGTATGTAACAAACTGTTGTCTCATAACTATGACGAAATAAACTGTAGTAATGGAACAGCCAAAAAGCTTTAAAAGTAAAAATTCAAGATTAATTTTATCAAGTGCTTTCGAAACACCAGTATATATAGTATCAACCTTTAGACAATTGTCAACTGCGTAAGCAACATATTGTATGAAGTTAATAAGATTAGTTAAGGTAGACCTATTCGTAAAGAAGCCTCGCTGACGCTCAGTGATGTAACATTTAACATGGAAAAATATACGTTCATATAAAATTTGTGCAGACGTTAGCAGGAGCAGGAGCAGATTTTGTTGTAGTTTTCCATTCTGGATAGGTTGCTTGATTTATGTATAGGGAATACGTTGTTATTTTTCAGAAATCTGGGAATGTCTGAGACTTAATAATGTTATCGTACTGTAAGCATAATTGTCTAACTAAAATTTTACAACCTTCTGCAAAATGGTGTTAAGCTATGATTAATATAAATTAGATCACTAGTACCTAGGCCAGATGATTACAGGTTAGCGTCCTCTTCATTTTCCCCCGCTGCATTAACTTCTCCTCGTCAATTCTTGTAACGAACTTCGCCACCGCGATACCATTGGTAGGGAGATGAGCTGGTTTTGGTAGTCGATGGTAAATGTCCTTAATTTCCATGTCCAAAGCTTATCCTATCTTCTTAAATGTGTCATACATGTATATTTCGACCGTATTGCGCCGACCATACTAATTCAAATCATCTAGTTGGCACTGTGTACCCAGCTGTTTCCTTAACATGTTGTTTTCTTCTTTTGATTTATCTACTTTTTTATACAAGATCCGTTGTTTTATTAGATTAAAGTTATCTTCTAGTTTCTCATTAAAAAGTCCAGTGATTTGTTTAGCTGTTCCTCAAAATCTTCCTGATGTTTTCTGAGTGTAATGATTTCTTCTTTCAAAGCTTGTGTTAGTATATATACGTCACGCATATGTGGCGTTTCATCTGTACGTCATCTTTAAATGCACTGTCACGACGTTTAAGGCCACACGTATTGCAACACCACGGTTTAGTAACTGATTTCGTACTTGCAACACCACTTTCACTTAAGTGAACACACTTAACTGATATCAGTTGTAACATGGATTGCACCGAATTTTACCAGGTATATCTTCCCTAGGTACTTGTTTAGAACAAACACTACAACCACTTATCTTTTCGTTTGATCAATATGATCAAGAATGTGATCCTATTTTGAAATAATGAGGTACCTTTGTTTACCTTGTTGCACTATGGGCTTCTTACCTTCAAGTTCGTCCTTATATAAAGTTTAATGTTAGTGAAACATCATAATCTATACAGAGTGGACCACTTAGGTTGAGAATGTACAACAGCTCCAAAACTAAGCGTTGTAAAAAGAAAGGCCTTGAATAGACGTTGATTGATATTATAGGGAAAAGTAAATGTCATTAATCGTATTTTGTTTGGAGGACGTTATGATGGTCATTTTGGGAGCAGTTTAATTTTTTAAATGGAAACCTACAATTAGGGACAATTTAAACTGACTGTAAAATGACCACAACAACGTTCTCCAAATAAAACACAACTGACGGCATTTACTTTCCACCCTAATATCAAGCAATTTTTATTAAAGACATTAGTTCCATCCTGTATATCAAACAAAGCTGAAATTATAGCTTGATACATTAATATGTATACACTTTGTCCAAACAATTACATACCTATTTAAACACTCAATTTGTACAGAGCACGTTTACTACAAACTTATATTTCCATTGCCAACGCTATATGTTAAGGATATCTGCATTATGTGAAAATATGTAGCTTTTATGTTAATAAATAACTGTGGCCCCAAAGAGAAGGTGCACAGCTTTAACCTACAATAAACATCTGAAAATTTTCTCAACCATTTAAACCGAGGATTCTTCCACCGCCAGAATACGAATGCTATGTAGAATTTCCAGAGCTTGGAAGACTGTTTGTGGGAGATTAAACAAGTCACACATTCCGTCGATATCTCACGTCATTTTGCGTAAGTATCAGGGGAGTTTTCATCCCTTAAGGTGCCGTGGCTGTACGAAATTAAAATTATAAGTGGTAAAGGGAAGGATTCACCTAAAAAAGTCTAATGTGGTTACATTCACATGGCCTCTACCCTCTATCGTTTATTAGTAGGTATAAAAATTACTCTTACCACAAACTTATTTTCCGACCTACTACATTTAATCCAAATAAACCTTTCCAGAAATACCTGCATTACTCATTTCGTTATAGATAAAAAGAGAATGGTGATAGTCAAACGTTTAAGAACTGGACACTATACGCTGGCGTTGAAAGGATGTTGAAAGGACTTTAAGAGAATGATCAAGAAACAAACAATTCCAACCAGTAATAACGGATATCTCAGAAATGGCTTATACCACAAAAAACTTATTTTAAATAAATTGTGTGCTTTAAAGAGGTCCTCATTTTTTGTCCATCTGTCGGTTAACGTTTACCAGTTGTACAAGTCTACACAAAGCTTCTTCTAAATGAAGTGGACCTCACAGGCTGTTTCCAGAAAATTCAAGATCTTTAATATATGGTATTTTAAACAAGATTGTTACAGCCATTTTTAGAAACTCAAAGTTTTCGAAAAATCTTCCATACAAAGGGTAGTCTTAAGTGGAGGTATTTTGTTTAAAAACTTCGTGTCGTAGTTCCGGTGAGTACCGAACTTTAATACCAAGTTTGGTACTTATCCGACTTTTCGTTTTTGAGTTATGCTGTTCACAGACACACACCGACCGTGCTTTTCTAAACGTGCTTTTTTATTCAGGGGGCCTCAAAGCATGTAACCCCGGTGAATCTTGATATAGAATTTTTGGGTGGAATGCAATACTTCCCCTTCTAACTGTAAGTAGTAGAGAAAGTAAAAATCCTCTAGATTATTGTACAACAATTTCCTAAAGAACGCGGGAAGGGGGTAAATGTAATTAATTAATTAAATAATGAATTCGTCCTTCGAGCATTAAAAGCTAACCGTGTAACGTCGGATTAAGTCAGTTGTTTTATATAAAGATAGAAAGTTGTTCCCAGCTCGCATTAGAAATCAGTCAACATATGTATATTATAATTAAAAATTGAGAATATTATTTTTTTTCAATGGTCACAGACTATAGGTCTTTTCCAAAGCCGTCAGTTAACTTGACCTAGGAGTGGGGAGTTTTCATATTCACACAACTTCACCTCTGTTTCATTACATAGGTTAAGGTTTTCTATATTAAATGAAATCTGAGTAGCTTTTATGTTATTATACAGTAGAACCTCGCTAATTCGAAAACTCGGTTAATCCTTAGTAGCTCGGTCCCTACCGAATTACATGGAAAAATCTACCGCTTAAGTCGAATTTCGGATAATTCGTACTGCGAACTAAAAATTTTCCCCTCATTACATATCCCATGCGTTATTCTTCATTTAAACCGAATATGTATGTTGTGCTGTACACTACGGTATTTTCCGTTACGCATTACACACCATTTTTTCTCATTTTTCTTTTTCACTGTCCAACCCCATGCTTCAAAAGAAGGTTCGGGAAATCCCCAAGAAAGAAGGAATTTCTGGGTTTGTGTCTTCTGAGGGATGGCTATGGCGTTTTCAGAAGAGGTATAACATCAGTGCTGTCAGTGTCTGTGGGGAGGCACGTAGAATAAACGAGGAAGATGCCAATGATGTGCGGGAGTTTCAATCTAAGCTCTCTCATCATCACCAAAGAAATGTGTTTAATATGAGTGAAGCAAGCATTTTCTATAAATTGATACTTGAGAAAACACTACGTGTCAAGTGTGGAAAATGCCGCGGAGGAAAATGCAGCAAGGACAAGGTGGTCCTGTGTTGTAGTTCAGATGGTTCTGAGAGGGTCAAACCATTAGTGATTGGAAAATAAAAAATCCACGTTGTTTTAAAAATGTTAACCTATTCAATCTGCTAAGTCAGTACGAGAAAACAATAAAGCTTGAATGACCAAATCTCTTGACGATTCAACAACAAATGGCTGCGAGAGAGAGGAACATTTTGCTAACTTTGGACCACTGCTCGGCGCATCAGTTAGATGACCTGGAACTTCCCAACATAGAAGTTGTCTTCTTACTAGCTAACACCACGAGCCGTTTGTAACCATTGGATCAAGGAAAATCGCCTCAACGAAGCGTAATTACAGACGCCATTTTGTTAAGGCTCCCATCAGTGCAAAAGAACTACAAGAAACAGTTCCACATTGGAATGTACTGCAAGCTATCCACAACATATCTGCTGCTTGGGATGAAGTTACAACACACACCATAACTAACTGTTTTAAGAACGCCTGCATAGCAACTGATAACGCCGCCGAAACTAAACAGGAAACCAATGATCCACCTATGAACTTATAATGTGGATATAATTGGAATTCTGCTAATGCTCTTCTACACGCTTACACCCGTTTGGTGTACTCTTGTACCGTCATGGAAATATGGACGTAGGTAGACAACATCTGTGCTGCTGAAGAACCATCATTTGCTGATGATGCAGAAGAGAATGATAATTCTTTACTGTCATCTTCTGAGGAACATGAAAACACGACAACGCGACCCCGCGCTGAAGTTACAGCTGCAATTTCTGTTATCGAGAGATTTGCTACAACTTCTGATGTCTCCATGGCATTTCAGGCTGCCCTGGAAGAGGTATCTTCAGAGAGTGTTGTAATATTACGACAAAGCTCCGCCAAACAACAATTAATGACTTTTTCAAATTATAGAACTAAAATATGTAATGGATAGGAGTTTTAACTAAAACATGTGTTCCGATTAAACCTTAGTGTTAAAAGAACGTTTGTTGTATTATACGACACACTAATGTAATGAATACAATATTGTTCCAAATGGTGCTGTTTAAAAAAATATACGACAACCATTTGACAGTATGCTATCTCAAATAAACAAATGCCAGATACACCGTATACAGCAGTTATTTTTACATTTTCTTAGAAGTGGAACACCCTCATTTGTTGGTATGCATAACAGGAGAGAAAGTGAACTCAACAGTCGTATTTTACCATTTCAGATAATACGGGACTATTTTTAAAAAACCTCGTTAATTCAAACTTCATTAAACCGAATTGGCTATTTTTCGGTACCTTGGAATTCGGATAAACGAGGTTGTTCTGTATATCAATTGGATCAAAGAGAAAGCACAAAGGCTTAATGTTTTACCTCCTGTGATTATCTAACATATTACTTGATCATTGCTACCGATGATTGTTCCACCGCAAAAGGGCATTTGAGACTATGCAGCATTTCCAAAATTTTGAAGATTCTCAATCGAAGGTCGGGGAAGTCGGATGTTCCGCCGAAGTTTCAAGTCCTTTTGTGTGAATATTAGGGGATTTTCATCCGTTATGGGAATAGCCGGAGCTGCACAAAATTACATAAGTGGTAAAGGGCAAGGTTCATCATAAAGGTCTTCTAGATCACTGCAAAGAATTTCATAAAGAACAGCGAGAGGAAAATTAAATTAATTAAATTGTCACTAGAGTTCACAAAGGTACCCGAGCAACGTCGGGCGTTTCCGCATATGTTACTCTCGATTATCAAGAAATTGGAAGAAGTACCAATTTTTACTTTCTCTACTACGTTTAGTAAGTAGGGAAAGTATTGTATTCCACCCAAAAATTCGATACCGAGATTTCACCGGAAATATATGTTTTGAGACCCCCTGAATCCAATTTTTTTGGAAACATGTCCGTGTGTGTGTGTCTGTGTGTCTGTCTGTGTCTGCGTGTCTATCTGTCTGTGAACAGTATAACTCAGAAACGAACAGTCGGATAAACACCAAACTTGGTATTTAGGTTCAGTATCTTCCAGAGATGCGCACAAAGCTTTTCAAGAAAATCCCCCACTCCAGATTACTCTTTACATGGAACATTTTTCGAAAATTTTAATTTTCTCAAAAATAGCTCTAACGATTTTGATTAAAATATCATATATTTAAGATACCTTCATGACAAATAAAATAACTGTCTTGAATTTTCTGGGAATGTCTCCAAAAGTATTCTTCATTGTGAACGACTTTTGCATAATTGGTAAACAATAAGAGATGGACAACATTTTACTACACAAAAAATGTAGATCGCGTTAAAATACACAATTTATGTCATATACATTTTTATTGTTGAGTAAACCATTTTTGATATATTGCTTGTTATTCCCTTAAATTTTCCAATACTTATACTTTTACTCAAATTCGTTATTCATTTTTTGTCCTGGTAATGCAAAGAGAATGGAATACCCCACATAGCAACCAGCTCTTAAAATATTTGACTATCGCTTAAAGCCTACCATATTCCCCTTGCATCTACAAGAAAATTAGCAATAAGATAGTTTCTCAAATATTTATCTCGATTAACATGAAGTAGATGGAGAATAAGCGTTTGTAAAAATAGTTTGTACAAGAGTAGAGAAAGTCAGGTGAGTGTAACATATCAGATTTTTTTTCTTTGATGTAATGGAGCTAGTCTCTTTGTACAGTGGCCACACCAACACCGAACTTTGCAGCTATCTTTCTTTGTGTCATAGAATTATTCTGCGCTAATGCCAGAATATCACTTCGCTTCCTGGGAGCCGTATTCATCGAAGACCGAAAATTACAAATATTACAAGAGAACTATAAAACTCGACCACATCCAAATAAATGCTCATTTGAACTGAAGACCAACTTCCACACAACTGACGCGTGAACAACAAGCAACAATGTCCAGAGAGCATTTGATTTCATTATAAGCACAGTGCTGACAATTGTTTGGAAAAATACAGCAAAATTTACCTTGTTTGGATTAATTTGCATAGGACTATATGTACTGCATGGATTCTGTGCTATTCGGGAGCTTGAACATCGCAAGCCAAAACAATGCTTGAAATTAATATGTGTCTTCTTTATTTTCTCTTTAGAAGGGAAAAAGGTTTCGTTATTTATAATCTATAATAAATGGGCTAATGATTTTGACTAAATACCATATGTTTAAAATATTTATATCACAAATAAAATGTATACCTATGTTGAATGTAATAAATTTTTTTGGTTTTTATTTTCAAGCCGGAGCCTGAGAAATATTCTTCAAATTAAACCCGATCCAGGCTCGCGGGCCGAGCCGGACCTAGACCTGGGGGATTGGCCCGGGCCTGTGCATACCTCTATTGCATGGCAAAAATACAGTTAAGATTATTTAATGTATTACGTAATAGTTAGTTTTTGGATTTCTTTTTAGTTTTTGCTCTTGTATTATTCGCTAACCAAATGTAATGCATCTGTGATGTAATATCGAGTTTTTCGACACATCTTCCAAGTAATTCTCTTTCCAACAAAATCAGGTTTTAATATACCGACTGAGAATGGGCCATACCAAGATCATGCAAATTATCTTCTTTCAAATGACCAACCAAACATCTGCCACCAGTGTAACATACTGTTAACGACGAAACACATAATCGTGCAATGTCCACAATCGGATCAATGGAGACAACACTACCAGATACCCAATGATTTACAAACAGCACTCTACTATTCGATGTGACCTAACATAGTTGAATTTTTTAAAAGCATAAATTTATATAAAAGTATATAATGTTCAAATCAATTTCATTAGTTATAGTGTCACAATTTTATACCAGTTCATTGTAATGTTTCAAAGCTACCAGTATGTTAAATAATCTCATTGTTTTATTGTTAAATATTTATTTTATAAAAGGTGTAAATTCGCGATATTACTAATATGTTAAAGCGGTTATAAACTTTCAAAATAAAAAAACTCTAACGCGAGGTTCTGTTATTTGGTAGTCAAAGTCATTCGCGACTTGCAGTCGCTCTAATTTTTTAGGAATAACACAAATCTTGTAGATTATTTATGATAATATATTCTATGTCCTTCAAAACTGAGTTGTGCATTAGATTATTCAGATCCATAGGAAACGCACTTTGCGGGAATATGTATTACAAAGTCTAAGTCAGCTTGTTAACAATAACGACGCAAGGAACCGATTGTTCTAACTAGGGATAAATCGCTTACTAAGAAGACTATAACGTCTAATGGTAAAGAGGACCAGATTGCGTTACTCGACGATAATCCGAACAAGTTTGAAACCTTCTGTCTTATAATGGAGCACTTAAACAGATTACAGGAAGTGGTTAACACTTAAGGTTCGACAACACAGCCATTAGCAGCGATACCACACTTCCTATCGATCTGAACCTCACACAGGACCCAAACCGTTTATACACACACGCCGTTCTTACCAGACTAATAGTCTTCAAGCAAATATTGTACTTCTTTCTTTTAAATGTTTAGCAAATCTTAATATTCTACTCCATTCTTATAGTTGCAAAGAAGAAAATATATTCTTCCCTTACTTATTTACTTACATTAATACTTTATCTGTGCAATTTTTAGAGTAACCTGCTTCTGCGGTTATTTAAACTCAAACTGCACATTCTAGATTTTATAATTCATCAACAATATTAGTATCAGCCTCTTGTCTAGGTTAAAAGGTGATATTTTAAATATACGATGATTTTTTTATTATTTTCCTTTATCTTCGTTTACGCTTTCCACATAAACTTCACTCACCCATTACCAAATCTCGCTTGCTTCACTTAAAATCGAAACTGAGTGGATTACAAATATCAAACCACTTCTTATCATTGAGTGAAGCAGTTAAGCAACGCTTATTCTTTTCTAAAAAAATATGCATTGAAATTTGGCTGGAGTTCCCAAAACTCGTTAGCTACAAGTACGTTCTATAATTTAAGCAAGTTATGCACTATTGTATAAATGCTATGAAACAAATCAATATAGACTTTTTAGTATTCAACTAACAGAATCTTTTGAAATCTTCTATAATGGCTGAGGCGGTAACGTCTGATTTTAATGTTGGAAAAACTTATAGTTTTAACTACAATTTTATAGGAATTTAGTCTTACAGGTAGAAATTTAAATCACTGTATGACGTGGTTTAAAAGGCCGTACAGCTATAAAAAATACAGAGAACTAAAGTAGTGTTTAATAACACTAACATGCATGTTTATGAATCTCGGCAATTTTTTACCTTTCTTCACAGTTGGGTATCCTTAAAATCCTAAACTTCTAATGATTTTAAAAGAACTATATCTATGCATATTCGCTTAGTATTTGCTAACATTCTTTACTTAACACTTTCACTTGTTTTCTCGTCAGTTAAATAATATCAACTTAACCAATAAAGTTGTTTTATTAGATATATCAGCGCCAATTTTGCAATTTACCTTCGACTTGAGTGGCAGTTTATATCTTTAAATGTAGTTTCAGCATTTTTTTAACATTCTCCTTTCTTTAAACATATTGCCACAGTTCTCTACCGATCTATATGTACATCGAATAAATGGAGCAGTCGTAACGAAAGCGTCTATTGGATTGGGGAGGACAGTGTCCATCATATGTCGCCTATACTCCGTGAGATAACACTATTGCTCTGTTAACCTACTAATACCCCTCTGCCTGATACCTACATATACAAGATGAATCACCTAGAGCTTGCACCGCAAATATTTCGGAAATAGAAAGTGGTATTGATGTGCAGTTCTCACAGCATTGATTGGTAGTCAGGGGCTCGTACATTTAGCCTATAAACAGATTTTAATAATACTGAGAAAGTGTATGTTTTGAGCAAACATACAATTTTTAAATGAACAATGCCTAGTGTCATCAACAGAATAAAGGTAGAGTAAATTAGAATGTCAATGGTCTTTGTTGCAGGATTCTAGGTAAGTGGTTTACGAGAAATCTTATTTTGAAAAGTTTCCACCCCGACAATTGTTTGTCCTATTCAACCTGCTTAGTTGCTAGGTACGATGTTGTTATGTTTGTTTGCATTGGGTTTTCTGTTCATTGATTGCTTTGCGACTTTTTGGTCAGTTAGTTTGTGACAGTTCAAGCAGTAAGTCATGAGTGGAAGATGGGGTTTACTATTGCAGAAAAAGCCGACATGCTCATGGTGTATGGAGAGGGTAGGAAGAATGCAGTTCGTTCCTGTACGGTGTATGCGGAAACGTATCCCAATAGACGTCAACCATCTCGGCAGCTATTTATAAACCTCTTCAACCAATTACGTGAAGTGGTACTATAACACCTATAAAACGTAACAGAAACAAACAAGTGACTAGAGAAGAGGCAGAAATTAATGTATTGGCTGCCGTTGCAGTAGATCCGCAAATTAATTCTCGCGCAATCGCACATGGAAGTGGCATAAGTCCGGCAAGTGTACTGCGTATTCTCCATCGACATAGGTTCCATCCCCAACAAGAGCTGCATGGAAACGATTTTGAGAATCGTGTTAGCTTTTGTACATGGGCATTAAGACATGATACTCCGGATTCATCATGTATTTGTTTAGTGATGAGGCAACATTTACTAATCATGGCTAGGTAAACCGCAGAAACGTGCACTATTGCTCTGTTGACAATCTTCGCTGCCTTCGTCAGGTGGAACGTCAGTGTCCGTGGAGTTTAAACGTGTGGTGTGCGATAGTGAACCATCAGCTCATAGGCCCTTTGTTCATAGAAGGAACAATGAACTTGCACAATTATCGCAGCCTCTTGACAGACCATCTGCCACAGATGCTAGAAGACGTTCCTTTGCAGACTAGGAGGAACCTGTGGTACCAACATGATGGCTGTCCAGCCCATAGTGCACGAATTACTACAGCTTGTCTTAACGGATTGTTTTAAAATCGTTGGATTGGACGAAGAGGACCTGTACCTTGGCCGGCCCGTTCACCGGATCTGACCCCTTTAGAATTTTTTCTGTGGGTAAGGTTGTAAGACACTGTATACAAGGATGTACCAACTACACCAGACGATATGAAACGGCATATTACTGCTGCTTGCTCTGAAGTTTCCGCTGAAATGCTAGAACGTGTGCAGCAGTCTTTCTATAGCTGACTGGAAGCGTGTATTGAAGTTGCCGGTGGTCATTTTGAGCGCAACCTTTGAAGGGCCATGTTCCCTTTACTTGTGAGAATCCTCAGAAGTATTGTAATTCCCTTTTGTTTTCCTTTAATTTGTGCTACCATAGGTTGTACAAGTGTCGGTGCATAAAATTTTCAAAATAAGATTTGTCGTCAACCACTTGCACTAGAATCTTGCAACAAACACCACTGACATTCTAATTTATCCTACCTTTATTCTTTTGATATTGTCACGAACGTGACTGAGTTACTATACGTAGTAGAGAAAGTAAAAAAGGGGAAAAAGAAAACTTCAACAGATGACCGCTTTCCCCTTAGGAAGAGCAAATCAAACCCTAGGTTCACTGCTGTGGACTTGGCTCGCCACCTGAGAGGCAGTTGTGAATATAGATGCATCTAATGTCCGTCGTAGACTTTTAGCAGTTGGAAGAAAAACCCGAAATCCTGTGAATAAACATTTACACAAGCAATGCGTAAGAAACGCCTCTTATGGGTGCGTGTTCATTGGAATTGGACATTGCAAGACTGGAAAAAAGTTCTTTTCTCTGATGATACTCATTTCGAAGTGCAAAGTCAGAGGTTCAGCATATGCGTCGAGCAAATAATGAACCTGCAAGTTCAGCACATTTTCAACAAACTGTAAAACACCCTGAGAAGAAAATCTTTTGGGGCTGTTTCACCTATGAAGGACTAGGACCTTTAATTCCAGTTGAAGGCGTGATGAAATGCGATCAGTACATCACCGTACTGGCGAGAGTTGTTCATGAACTGCAGAAAAGGTTTCCGGTAGGTGACAGAATTTTTCAGCAAGATTTAGGTACCTGCCACACTTCTAAGAAGGTTAAGAAATTCTTCAAAGATAACAATGTTCGTGTGCTTGACGGACCAGGGAATTCGCCTGACATTAAGCCCATAGAAAATTTGTGGGCTATTTGCAAAAAGAGACTTGCAAACTTTGACTCTTCCGCAAAAGAACGTTTGATATTAGCTTTAAGTCAAGTGTGATTTCGTGATGATGATCTCAAAAATATGTATTACAATCTTGTGGAGTCAATGCTTAATCGTGTAATGGAACTTATAAAACAGAAAGAGGACATATTAAGTATTAACAAATGTAAATTGGAAGTAACTTATGATTAAATTCATGAAAGCGTGTAAAATGTTGTGTTATTGTTCTGTTCGGATTAATTCGCACGGGACTGTACTAATATTCGTAATAATAAATAAATGCTCGCTTCGGCCAATTGCGAATATAATAGGATGGCAGCTGCAAGCTCCACCTCTCTCCATCCACCCACACCTAGGACATCCCGGGCAGAGTGCAGTAATAGGAGCGGCATGTGGTCAATAAAGACACCTATCACATAGAGGTTCCAGAACCTCATCCACCGCTATTTCTGTAAAAATACCCTTCAATTGATGCCAAGGACCTAAGTGCATCCTAGCATGGAAAAAATTCCCTATGCCAGTACCGAAAATCAAACTCGAGTCCCTTCACATTGCAGGCAGCACGGTTTCATGGAATAATAATAATAATAATAATAATAATAATAATTAACTACAAAATAGCTTTATTTAAAATAAAATTGGACAATCGGGACATTCAAAGCCCTCTGAAATTTCCCAGGTCAAATTTACCAGATTGGATATATTTACTGCTAAATGTCTTTGGAACTATACAAATTAACAATAAGCAAATAACCTATGCAATATAGTACGTAAGAATTTAGTTTATAGATTTATTTTTAGCTTCTAATCGTGTATTATTGGCCAAAATAGTGAGAAAGTAGCTTCAATGAAAAAAATTCAATTGGTATCTTTAAAACGTACAATGTTAATTAAAAACACTTATTAAAATTAAAAGTTTGTGGAATATTTTTCTTGTTGCAAGAACAGATGTACTGTCATTAGAGATGGAAGTGGAAGATGTTGAGTATATTCTCTTGTAGGTTCTGGATGCCACACTTTGTTGATTATGATGCTGTTCATTAATTCGTGGCTATATGAATAGTTTGGTCAAAGAAATTATGTGCGGAGATATGTTTCATTGCGAATTTTAACATTGAAACCGGCAACTGAATTTGTGTTGGCAATGCTGACCGAAGCCTTAGATTATTAACGGCAGGAAGCCATTGATTATCGGGAACATGAACTAAGTTATCTGCAGTAATGCCACGAGTGGTTTCGAAATCATGGAGTGGCATTTGCTAATACCATTTTACGAATAAAATAAAGTGATTTATCAAAAACTTTATAAACTTTATATATTTATTTGCAATATAAGTGGCGTTGTTTTCAAATACGAGTTAGAATCGTATCATCGCGTTTTATTTGTTTCATCAGTGCAACTTGATCGTATAGGTATTATTTGCTGCCGTCTGGCGTGTGGATCTCGCAGTAGGAATTATCTATTATTTTATCTATGATAGTAAGAATGCACTTTGTAAATAAAATATGAAAAAAATAAAATCTATATTATCAACATTATAGACTATGACTTTCTTTACAAAAATACTAATACATTTTCACTTGTTTGAATTCATTGGTTTATTACGAACGTTATTTAAAAACCAAGTTATCTCGTTAATTTTATAGTGTGTTCCTTGCACACTTCTCTATTTGATTTCCTCATATTGACGTTATAAGAACAATGTGGAATGTCATGGCTAAAATACTACAAGAAATGTTTTTTAAGGTATATCATATAAAGTCAAATTAATTTGAGGACCAGGAATTTCAAGAGGCGAGAGATGCAAGGAACGCGAAAAGAAAACTGCTCCAAAACTTACCGAAAAAAAGAAAGGTTAGTTGAGTGGTTTTACAGTCCAAAGAATATGAAACAATGATCAGTTTATGTGACGAGAATTCTCCTAAAGTTCTTCCTTATCACTGCGCTAGAATTGGCATGTCTAATTAATTAACCTCGTCTACATCTTCATTTGAAGTGTCACCAATTCTCGTTTTCGCCATTTTTATGTTTAAATTGATTGTTGATAGCACAGTAACTGCAAAATGATACTCCAAACTCTTCAGAGTATATAAAAATGGAGGAGCCCAAAGGAGGAGGTGGTAAAGATATTTGGATAAACAATGAGTAGAATCATGGACGTGACTGGTTCAAAAACAAGATTCCTTTAAACATGATTGGTTCGTTCTCCCCCATTTGCGGCATGTGTTAAACGGTCATTATAATCGCATTAAGTATAAAGTAAAAGTGAATGAAAAGAAATAATTTATAAAATTATTTTATAACTTAACATTTAGCTTCAATTATCATTTATTAAACACACAGTTAGAACAGAGGTTGTTAAGGCACGGACTTATGAACGGAATGTCTGCGGTTCAAATCCCACTGGGACTACGCTTCTTGACTGAGGTTGTCCTCAGTTCTCATAATTGCAAATACAAGGGTGATAGGTCCTAAATCATTTCCCCCAAAATTCCTTTCCCGATTATCATTTCATTCATGTATCATGAGTGTCCACCGCCTGTGATGCCGTGTATAGTAAGTACGGGGTTAAACACATAAATGTACATATCACGGAAAGGGTCTACAAAACTGGGGCAGAGCACCCCACGTAGACCAATGTGGTTCATTGTGTTTCGAACGTGATCCCTGGGAGGGAAGGATGAGGGACAGACTCGGAGGGCAACAGATCCTGGAGTTGGGGCCCGTAATGTTTCCAGATTGAATGAATCCGCCGCTGCTCAAGTCCGCCCACAAGCCTAGAACCTCGGGGAGCCCCCTTAAAAGGAGCGTGATCCTTGAGGACCCGGAGGACAGGTCCGTGACCGACGCCAGGGAGAAACTTACACAAACCGCACTACCATTGAGCCCAAACACGCCGAAAAATGTCGCCTGGTCATATGATAAACATATGAAACATATGATGATGATGTTGATAAATGCAATTATGAACAGGAAAGTCGTGGTACAAGAGGAATTACCCCAGCATTCGCCTACCGAACCGAGGAAACCACGAAAAAATCCAAGGTCAAGAGTTACCGCAGAGCCATCCCGCTCGGTAAGAACGAGCGTTCAACATAACTAAAACATCATTCAGGTACCAACTGTTAATGTCATTGATAACTAGGGATGCGAAAATACATCGAATATATCGGAGTAATCGATATATTTGTTTCGATAGTATTGCAAAATGAATAAGTATTTTTAAACCAACGATATATCGAAAAGGTGGTTTTAAAAGCAGCATCGTGGCCAGTATTCTTACTCATTACGGTATTGTTACATTGGCTGCAGATGACACATGCAACTTGAAGTTTGCTGTGAACACGAGTAACGTCAACCCAGGCAGCTTAAAATACAGAAAAGTTTTATCCAACATATTACTTACTTACTCACTCACACACTCACTCACTCACACACACACACACTCACTCACTGACTCACTGACTGACTCACTAACTCACTCACACATTCATACACTCATTCACACATTCACTCACATACTCACTCACTGACTCACTGACTGATTCACTCACCCACACACTGACTGACTGACTCACTGACTCACACACTCATACACTCATACACTCACACACACACACTCACTCATCACTCCCACACTCACTCACTCACACAGTCACTCACTCACACACCCACTCAAGCACTCATTCACTCAAACACTCACTCATTAACTCACACGCTCACACACTCACTCACTCACACTCTCACTCACTGACTCACTGACTGATTCACTCACCCACACACTGACTGACTGACTCACTGACTCACACACTCATACACTCATACACTCACACACACACACTCACTCATCACTCCCACACTCACTCACTCACACAGTCACTCACTCACACACCCACTCAAGCACTCATTCACTCAAACACTCACTCATTAACTCACACGCTCACACACTCACTCACTCACACTCTCACTCATTCACTCACACACTCACTCTCTGACTGACTCACTCAGTCACACACTCACTAATTCACTAACACATTCATACACTCACTTACACACTCACACACACTCATACACTCATACACTCACTCGCACATTCATACACTCACACATTCACTCATTCAGTCACACATTACTCCCTCACACACTCATACACTCACTTACACACTCACTCACGTACACACTCACATACTCACTCAAACACTCACACACTCACTTACTCACACACTCACTAATTCACTAACACATTCATACACTCACATCCCCACACTCACTTACACATTCACACACACTCCCTCACACACTCATACACTCACTCACTTACACACTCACTCCCTCACACACTCATACACTCACTCACTTACACACTCACTCACGCACACACCCACACACTCACTCAAACACTCACACACTCACTCACTTACTCACTCACTCACTTACACACTCACTCACTCTCTGACTGACTCACTCAGTCACTCACACACTCATTAATTCACTAACACATCCAGACACTCACATCCCCATACTCACTTACACACTCACACACACTCATACACTCACACACTCACTCACACATTCATACACTCACACACACTCATACACTCACACACTCACTCACACATTCATACACTCACACATTCACTCATACACTCACACATTCACTCATTCAGTCACACATCACTCCCTCACACACTCATACACTCACTCACTTACACACTCACTCACGTACACACTCACACACTCACTCACTCACACACTCACTAATTCACTAACACATTCATACACTCACATCCCCACACTCACTTACACACTCACACACACTCATACACTCACACACACTCATACACACACACTCATTCACTCACACACTCACTCATTCAGTCACACATCACTCCCTCACACACACATACACACACACTCATTCACTCACACTCACTCATTCAGTCACACATCGCTCCCTCACACACTCATACACTCACTCACTTACACACTCACTCACGCACTCACTCACACACTCACTCACACACTTACTTATTCGGCTTATCCTCATCTTATGTAGGGCTTACGCCCTCTAGGACCTGTGCCTAGGGTCAGTGGCCTATGGAGGAGTGGGTGAACATATAATCAGAGAATAAAGAACCGAAACGGGGGATCGGCCTGTGAGAGCGAGGAAGAAGATGATATGAAATGAAGGCGAAATGGATGAAAAGAAAGGTGAGGATGAAGCAATGGTGGATTGAATGATGGGGAAACCGGAGTATCTGGAGAAAACCCGTCCAGACGCCGGTTTGTCCACCACACGCGGGCCCATGAGATTGAAACTTTCGTGACAGACAAGTGGTCTAACTATTCGGTCACGGTGCCCCCTATCCAGCATATTACCCTGAAACCATTTCCCCCAAAATTCCTTTCCCGATTATCTTTCATGATGGTTTAGGACCTATCCCCCTTGCATTTGCAATTATGAGAACTGAGGACAACCTCAGTCAAGAAGCGTAGTCCCAGCGGGATTTGAAACGCAGACCTTCCGTTCATGAGTCCGTGCCTTAACAAACCTCTATTCTAACTGTGTGTTAAATAAATGGTAATTGAAGCTAAATGTTAAGTTATAAAACAATTTTATAAAATATGCCTTTTCATTCGCTTTTACCTTATACTTAATGTGATTAGAATCATGGACTAAAAAGACTTCGAAAATGCAGTTTTCCTAAGCAGCTCTATAAGACATAGCCACACCCCAATCTATTGATTCAAGAGTAGCACTTTCCCACAGCCTTCTAGTAGAACTGCAGGGTAATCACAAATAAATATGCTTCCAATGGATACCTTCACATTGCGAAATCAATGAAAATGAAGCAGATGGTGCCTTGGCAAAGAAGGGACACTATATACAGCTAATCCTAAACTATCCTTTAACTAGGCTAAAATGTGCAACAGGAAATAATCTGATGTTTCACATTCACATGACACTCTCTACCTTCTATCGCTTATGAGTGGGTATACAAACTATTCTTACTAAAGCTTGTTTTTCTATATATTAAAATTTAATCAAAATAAACCTTTGTAGAAATAGCTACGTTACACATTTAGCTAAGGAGACAAACGGAATACGATAATCAAATGTTTAAGAACTGGACGCTGTACGCTGGCCTTAAAATTCCATACTCTTTCCATGACATCACGACAAGCAAATGTACGTTCAAAGGACTTTAAATAATGAGCAAGTAATTACAATTCGATCCATTAACATCTCACATCTCGGAAATCGCTAATGCCTAAATATTTAATTGGCATATATTGTGTGTTTTACCAGGATCTAGATTTCTTGTGTAGTATGTTTTCGTCTATCGCTTAATGCTTACTGGTTATACAAGATTATGCAAAATTTCTTCCGAATAAAGTGGACATCACAGGGTATTCCCAGAAAATTCCAGATATACGTTATATTTTTCAGGTAAATATCATTAATATATAGTATCTTAATAAAAATTGTTACAAACATTTTTTAGAAAATAAAAAACTTAAAACCTCGTTCATATAAAGCGTAGTTTGGGGTGGCAATTTTCTTGAAAATCTTCGAGCAGCATCTTTAGAAGCTACTGAACCTAAATACCAAGTTTGGTATTTATCTGGCTTATCGTTTTTAAGTTATGTTGTTAACAAACACACAATAACACTGACCTTTTCCTAAAAATCCTATTTTTACTTTCTCTACTACGTATAGTAAGTAGGGGAAGTATTATATTCCACCCAAAAATTCGATACCGAGATTTCACCGGAAATATATGTTTTGAGATCCCATGAATCCAAAAAAAGCATTTTTGGAAACATGTCCGCGTGTGTGTGTCTGTGTGTGTGTGTGTCTCTGAACAGCAGAACTCAGAAACGAATAGTCGGATAAACACCAAACTTGGTATTTAGGTTCAGTATCTTCCAGAGATGCGACACAAATGTTTTCAAGGAAATCCCCCCATCCCAGATTACCCTTTACATGGAACTTTTTTCGGAAACTTTAATTTTTTTTAAAAATGGCTACAACGATTTTGATTAAAATATCATACGTTAAAGATATTTTTATGACAAATGAAATGTATATCTCAAATTTTCTGGGAATGTCTCCGAAAGTATTCTTCATTGTGAACGACTTTTGCATAACTGGTAAACCATAAGAGATGGACAAAATTTTAGTACACAGATAATGTAGATTGCGTTAAAATACACAATTTATGTCATATACATTCTTTTTTGTTGAGTGAACCATTTTCGAGATATTGCTTGTTATTCCCTAAAATTTTCTAATACTTTTTCTCAAATGGAAATTCGTTATTCATTTTTTTCATGTCCTGGACATGCAAAGAGAATGGAATGCGCCACATAGATAGCTTAAAGCGTAGCATATTCCCCTTGCATCTATAAGAAAGTTAGCAATAAGATTAACATCTCGATTAACATGAAGCATATGGAGAATAAGCATTTGTAAAAGCAGTTTGTACAAGAGTAGAGAAAGTCATGTGAGTGTAACACATCAGATTTTATTTGTAAGGATACTAACATGTAAGTATTTTAGTATAACTTGCTGTAATGTAAAATTCTATATATACTAACCCGAAGTGTCCGAAAAACAATGCAAGTTGTTTCCCAAAGGATGAAATAAATAAAAAGAATAAATAAATAAAAAATACTAAAAAGTTGATAAAATAGTCTTAGAAGCTTCTAAGTGTCCCATCTATGAACACTGAATCCTGCAAAGGGGTAGTTAGTTTAGAACTAGCTGAAAATAAAAGTATGTTATGTTGCTGGTCATTTACTAATACAAGCAACTCGTTTTTATTGGTTAAAATATTAATTACTTATAACGAGTTGTGTAGCTCAGGTAAATTCGAGGGTAACCTTGGTTATAGTGCGTGACTTGCACGTCGAATGCTCCTTTTAACTAACTATACAATGTAATATAAAATTGTTTCTGTCACATTTTTACTTTCTTTTCAACAGTAGCATTCCACCCAAAAATTTGATACCGAGATTTCAAAGGAAATGCATGTTTTGAGGCCCCCCGAATACTAAAAAGTATTTTTAGAAAACGATCCGTGTGCTACACTTGGTATTTAGATTCACTGCCTTTCAAAGATGCAACACGAAGATTTTCAAAAACTCCCCAACACAAACTACCCTTTATATGGAGCATGATTTTTTAAAATCTGGCTCCAACGATTTATATTAAATTATCGTATATTAAAGGTATTTACTTGGTGAATCAGTATCTTTAATTTATTGGGAATAGCATGTGAAGTCTTCTTCATTCGGAAGGAATTTTATATACTCTTGTATAACTGGTAAACGTTAAGCGGTAGACGAAAACGTACCATGCAAAAATGTAGATCTCTTTAAAACACACAATTTACGTGAAATAAAATTTTCTGTGGCATAAACTACTTCTGAGATATCCGTTACTAAATGTTCGATTTGTTCATTTCTTGGTCACTCTCTTTAAACTCCTTCCAACATTTAATGTTTCTCGCGATTCAATGTAAGCAGTATGGGAATTAGGCTAGCATATAGCGAAGAGTTCTTAAACATTTGAGTGTCGCTGTTCATTTTGCATTAAATAGCTATTTTTGCAAATGTTTATTTGGATTAAACTATAGTTGATAGAAAAATAGCCTTTAGTAAGAATAGTTTGTATACTCACTAATAAACATAGATGGTAGAGAATGTCACGTGAATGTGTCACATCAGATTCTTTCAATTCGCCTGGGACAATTTTGAAAGTTTCTCATGTAATGTTTCACATCCTTTCCTCTTAGTTCTTTGCTAAGTTAGTGTCTATTTTATACGGCTATACGGCTTTCCTTTTCGTGGTTATGATCCAATTTACTACTGCCTGATTTGAATTACTTAATTTAAAATAAGACTTACATGATTTCCTGGTACAAGACTACCTTGAAAGTCCATTCTTGAGGTCCTTGTAGCGGCGAAACGTATAAACATCTTTCACAATTAAATTCTTCCCATTTTGACTGGTCATGGAGTTCATGGCGCACACAACGAGCACTAATCCGGAACTGAGAAACATTGTAGAGGGCTGTCAAGGAAGGCACTGAAGGCAAGGAAGGCATTCCGCACTCGAGCGCTTATCTTGCCGGTTGCAGGTGGAATGTAACGAAAAATATTCCGGGCCACACATGGAATATGGTGTAAAATGTCCCGGGCCGCAATGGGACATATTTCTCAGATCAACTTTTCGTCCCTGCTGCACTTGGACCCCGCCCTAGAATTCTAAGGTCAGTGTATAGCGACCAGTTTTCTTTCTCTACTACGTATAGTAAGTACGGAAAGTATTGTATTCCACCCAAAAATTTGATACCGAGATTTCACCGGAAATATATGTTTTGAGGCCTCCTGAATCCAAAAAACGCATTTTTGGAAACATGTCGGTGAGTCTGTGTGTGTGTGTGTGTGTGTGTGTGTGTGTGTGTGTGTGTGTCTGTGAACAGCATTAACTCAGATACGAACAGTCGGATAAACACCAAACTTGGTATTTAGGTTCAGTATCTTCCAGAGATGCGACACGAAGGTTTTCAAGAAAATCCCCACCCCAGATTACCCTTTACACGGAACATTTTTCGAAAATTTAAATTTCCTCAAAAATGGCTCTAACGATTTCGAATAAAATACCATAAGTTTAAGATATTTTTATGGCAAATAAATTGTATATCTCTAATTTTCTGGGAATATCTCAAAAAGTATTCTTCACTGTGAACGACTTTTGCATAACTGGAAAACCATCAGAGATAGACAAAATTTTACTACAAAAATGTAGTTCGCGTTAAAATACACAATTTATGTCATATACAGCTTTTTGTTGAGTGAACCATTTTCGAGATATTGCTTGTTATTCCCTTAAATTTTCCAATACTTACACTTTTTCTCAAATGGAAATTCGTTATTCATTTTTTTGTCTTGGATATGCAAAGAGTATTAATCTTTGGCAAAGAGAATGGTGCTGCACATAGCAACCAGCTATTAAGAGATATGTCTATGCTTAAAGGCTACTGTATTTCTATATTGCACTTGCAAATACAAAACAAGGGGAACAAAGTAGGCCTTAAACGATAGTCAAATATTCTTAGAACTGGTCGCTATGTGTAAAATGAAGTTCTCATTGCATGCCAAGACACGTAAAAAATATTCTGTGGGCGTAAGAGAAATGAGAGCGTAAGAACAGTCAAAATGATATTTGTAACACAAGCAAGGATACCAAAAACCAAAACACAGAGCAAGAAATGATTATATACGAACGGAAGTACTGATGTGCGTGGATAAAACAAGGTGTGTTTATAACGAGCGGAAGTGCACTCGGATAAGGCTAAAATTGAGGTACAAGTGAGGCAGCACGTGTTTCCAGCAAAGCAGTAAACTAGAAGAAAAAAAATCTGATGTGATACATTCACATTACTTTTTCTACCCTCTATCGTTTATTAGTGGTTATGCTTTTACTTAAGCTTATTACTTTCTTACGTATAGTAAGTAGAAATATTGCATTTCACCTAAAAATTCGATATTGAAATTTCACCGGAAGTACATGTTTTGAAGCCCCATAATGCAAAAAAAGCATTTTAAAAAAAGGCCAGTGTGTGTGTTTCTGTGAACAGTATAACTCAAAAACGAAAAGTCGGATAAATACCAAACTTGGTATTTAGCTTCAGTATCTTTAAGAGATGCGATACGAAGATTTTCAAGAAAATCTCTCCATTACAGACTATCCTTTACATGGAACATTTTTCGAAGTTTTTTTTCTCTCAGAAATGGCACTAACGATTTTGATCAAAATATCATATTTTAAGACACTTTCATGGCAAATGAAAGGCATATCTGGAATTTTCTAGGAATGTCCCCAAAAGTCGTCTACATTCTGAATGAAGTTTGCATAACTGGTAAACCGTAAGATATAGACAATATTTTACACAAAACACACAATTTATGTCATATACATGTTTTGTGTGCAGTGAACCATTTCCGACATATTCCTTGCTATTTGCTTAAATTTTCCAATACTTTATGCTTTTTCTCAAATGGGAATTCGTTATTCGTTTAGTTTTTCTTTCTTTAGTTTTTTTATGCCCTGGACATGCAAAGAAAATGGAATGCTCCACATAGCAACCAGTTCTTAAAAAATTTGTCTGTCGCTTAAAGCTTACCATATTCCCTTTGCGCCTTCAAGAGAATTAGCAATAAGATCGTTTCTGCAAATGCTTATCTCGATTAATATGAAATAGATGGAGAATAAGAATTTGTAAAAATAGTTTGTACAAGAGTAGAAAAGGGCATGTGAGTGTAAAACATCAGATTTTTAAATATACTGTCGCTATTCGCCTTATGTCTATAACGAAATCTGTAAAGAAACTACTGATGCAACACTAGATCTAAATCATCGAGATAGAACAAACTTTTGCGAGAAAAATTTTCGGACACTGTATAAAAATAAACAATACTGGGTAGACGAAGCCATGTGAATGTAACACATCGTGTTTTTATTTGAGCAACCTGGTTTGAAAGTATATATATATATATATATATATATATATATATATATACAATGTTTGAGCAGCGACTTTGCGTGATAGAAAGGAAAATTGCTAACTAATTTAAACCGAAAATATTCATCCCAACTTGTGGTAAAGGGTATCTTAGGGACTTAAAAACTTTCTATATAATTTAAAGTAATAAAATATTAAATGTTACGTTCAGATGCGTTTCTCAACACTAATGTTTATTAGTGGATATAAAGATATTCTTACTAAACCTTATTTTGTTATCCATTACATTTTAATCCAAATAAACATTTTCAGAAATATTACATTATACATTTCGTTATAAATATAAGGGGAATAGCTATAGTCAAACGTTTAAGAACTGAATGCTATATGTTGCCTTAAAATTCCATACCGTTTCCATGCAATAGCCAGAAACATCTTGTTGACAGGACTTTAACAGAATGACCAAGAAATGAACAATTCGAACCATTAATAAAGGATATCTCAGAAACGAATCATGTCACAAAATATCAATACATTGTGTGTTTTAAAATGATCTAAATTTTTGGTATAGTACGTTTTAGTCTATCGCTTAACGTTTACCAATTATACAAGATTATACAAAATTCTTTCCGAATGAAGAGAACTTCACAGGCTATTAGGCAAGATATACATTTTATTTGCGATGTAAATATCTTTAATGAGTGGTACTTAAAATAAATATAGCCGTTTTTTATAAATACAAACATTCCGAAAAATTTTCCATGTAAAGGGTAGTTGGAATGGAAGATTTTTCCTGGAAATATTCCTCCACATCTGTGGAAGATAATGAACTTAAATACCAAGTTTGGTATCTTTCCTGTTCTTAATTTTTGAGTTATGCTGTTCTCAGACACACATACACACGGACCATTTTCCAAAATTGCTTTTTTGGGTTTTAGTGGTCCTCAAATCATATACAGAATGGTTCAGAAATAGATGCATAATTTCAGATATGTATTCCTCAAACGTAGAGAATTAAAAAAGTCTATTACAACATGTATCCGAAATGCCTGTTTTCTGATGTGTGGCCTTCAAAGCAATGATAATCACCAGAATGCTTTTCTTCCCGCAGATAGTTGCCGTGACAGAAGATATTAACAGGGCACTCTGACGAAGAGTGCATTGAGTGTTGTGTTTGGCGTCCGACTGAGCGACATGTACTCAAATCAGGAGTTGGCAGAAATGCACTTCATGTACGGTAAGGCGGACGATAATGCTGCACTGCCTCATCCTTTGTACCAAGAGAGGTACTCACAGCAAAGATGTCGAGATCGGAAGAGATTTGATCGTCTCCGTCGCATGCCTGTGTGCTCATGGGAAGTTTACATCTCCTGGTTTGGTGAGGGGACAATCTAGATATACAGCTCCAGTGTAGAGGAGATTCTGGATTCTGTGCACACGACTCCTTCTATGAGTACACGAAGGTTAGCGATGCAAGTGAATGTTCCTCATACGAGGGGCACTATTTATATTTTGAGCCTTGGCAACCCTGAATATTGTAAGTGCCATCTGACGTTTCCAATGGAAAGTTTGACATTTTTACCATAATCTACTTCAAACATTTTGTCAATAGAGCGTCATTTGTTTTTTTTACACTAACTTGAAAATTGTGTGCCAACAAAAACATGGAATTAACTCGTGAAAATGTTCGTGCAATGATTTATTACGACACTCGACGTGGATTATCAAGACAACAGTGCATCGATCAACTTCCACATTTGGCGACCAAGCTCCATCCTTTGTCACTGTGAAACGCTGGTATAACGAATTTAATCGTGGACGCCGTTCGCTCAATGATGAAGTTCGTGAAGGTCGTCCAAAATCAGTTGTTGTGTCAGAAAACATTGATGCTGTGCAAAAACTAATAATGAAAGATCGTCATGCGACATATTGTGACATCGAGGCAACTCTAGGCATTAGTTCCACCAGCATATATAAAATATTGCATGATTATTTAGACGTGAGAAAGGTTTGCTCTCGTTGGATCCCACATAATTTGAAGCAATCTCAAAAAGATATTCGTGTCGATTGTTGCACAAAAATGCTCAATAAATACAATGGCGATGCCTCAAAAGACGTATATACGATTGTAACAGAATCATGGATCTATGCGTATGAGCCGGAACGTAAACAGCAGCCACTGTATGGCTGTTTCAAGATGAAGCAAATCCAACAAAAGTTGTTCGCACTCGAAGCACTTCGAAGCGAATGGTCGTCTGCTTTTTCAGCAAAACTGGCCGTGTGGTAACAGTGCCTTTAGAGGAACGTAAAACGGCCAATGCCGAATGGTACACAACCATTTGTTTGCCGGAAATCTTCGACGAAGTAAGGAAAACCAACAAGAACCGTAGGATCGTTCTTCATCAAGACAATGCGAGCGCATACAACCTCGTCTAACAACAGAGTATTTGATGGCTCAAAAATCGAATTCATGGGTCATCCGCCATACAGTCCTGATTTGGTACTCAATGCCTTCTTTTTGTTCCCGAACATCAAGAATAAATTGCGTGGACAACTATTTTCGTTGGCAGAAGAAGACGTTGATGCCTTCAAAAACCATGTTTTGGAGGTGTCTCAAGAAGAGTGGAATAAATGCCTTGATAAATGGTTCAAACGGATGCAAAATTGTTTTGATAATAAAGAAGAATATTTGAAATACAATAAAGAAGTTTTCAATCAGAAATTACTTTGTTTTAATTATTTGGCTCAAAATATAAAAAGTGCCCCTCGTACGACTGTCTGGAGACTGTTACGAGAGCCACAGTTGTATCCTTATCCTTTGAAATGTGTAAAGCCCTTTCACCAGCAGATTATTCAGCTCGATTGATGCTCTGCTGGTGGTTTGTGAAGCAGTGTGCTACAACTTCGAACCTTCCTGCCTTAGTATTATTTACAGATGGTGCACAGTTCACACGAGATGGCATTATAAATTTCCACAATCAGCATGAATGGATATATGAAAACCCATTTGCAATTGTTCAATCTTATCACCGAGTGCGGCTAATTCTCAACATAGTGCTGATATCATTGGTGATCGGTTTGTTGGACACCATTTTGTAAACAGATTTACGGGGCAGGGGTACATAAACTTCCTCGAAAACAGCATATCAAATATATGTGAAGACACTCCTTTGAGCATTCGTCAACAAGCATGATGGCGCTCCTGTACAGTTCTGTCCCACCACTCGCCGGTACATGGATCAAAGTTTTCCTGGTCTAAGTATAGATAGAGGTGGCCCAATTTCTTGGCCACCACGCTTACCTTATTTGAAACCTATCGATTTCTACTTGTGAGGTTATTTAAAAACTTTGGTGTAATCATTTCCGGTGTGTGACATGGAATCCCTTCAGGATCTAATTGTGGTAGGTTGTGAGGAAATACGCAATACTCCTGTAATTTGGGATTGTGTTCGCACGGTCATGAGATGTCGATGTGAGCCCTGCATTCAAGCAGGAGGTGGACACTTTGAACATCTCTATATAGAAAACTACCTGCGGCAAGAAATACGTTCCGATGAATATGCTATACATCGGGTAGAGGCCAAAGGTTTTGCAGCTAAAATATTAAATTTAGTTACCCTGGCATAAACATTGTGGAGCGTAGCGCAGAGGCAACGAAAGGACCAGGAACTTAGCTGCACAAATCTAAAGTAGGCGTAGGATTTTCATAACAAAATACACGTTTAACACGTTACCTGTGGTTTATTACAATTGATATGGTGCCGCTACATCATTCACAACAGATTACAAGACAAACATTGGAGGGAGATGCTCCACACTCACATGGTCCACGCACACACGCTACATACACATCCACTCGCCCTGAAGACACACACAAGACTCACGCTACTATGACACCACCAGACTGAGGAGGTGGTGAGGGAAATGCCGCGCCGGACATAAATTCAAACTCCCAATCAAAATTATTATACACAACAATGTCATGCTACACAGCAATAATGTGTCCGACGCGACAATGCACACACATACGCTACAATATTACTGTTTTAAAAGCCATAACTCAGAAACGAAGCTTTTACGGACACATGTTGTAATGGACTATTTTATTGTCTACATATGGGGAATGCATACCTGAAATTAGGCCCTCTAGTTTTGAAACATTGCTGAAATCTCGGTATCGAATTTTTGGGTAGAATACTATACTTTCCCTACTTACTATACGTAGTAGAGGCAATAAAAATGAAAGGTAAAATAACACCAAGACTGTTATGTTTGACTGAAGTAAGTTTTAGCTGGTTGTTTTGTGTGATAGCTGCATCTTTTTTTGCACATTTCTGCTCTAGCATGTGTAATTTGCTTCAAGTTTATCTCCCAAACGTGTGTTGTCACTCCAGAAGAAACTTTTATTATTGGCAGAAGCGTTATTTGCTCCGTCCTACGATATACCAAGGGGAAGTATTAGTTTTACGGTGTGTTTGGTCAGCTTTTTATGTGACCATCTCTGAGGGTATGTTGGGTCTTGAAGCCTTCAAGATATTGGCATCGACGTTTATAACAACAGTCGCCACGAGCTCTGTGATATGGATCTCCGTAGCAACGGCACATACCCTGCAATGCTCGTAATTATATAAAAAATCTGATCTGTTGCACTCACATGACTTTCTCTACTCTTGTACAAACTATTTTTACAGACGCTTATTCTCCATCTACTTCATGTTAATCGAGATAAACATTTGAAGAAATTTTCTTCTACGTGCAAGGGGAATATGGTAGGCTTTAAGCGATAGTCAAATTTTTTAAGAGTTGGTTGCTATGTGGAGCATAAGGACACAAAAAGCGAATAACAGTTCCCATTTGAGAAAAAGTAATTATTGGAAAATTCAAACAAATAACAAGGAATATCTCGGAAACGCTTCACATCACAAAAAATGTATATGACATAAATTGTGCATTTTAACGTGATCTGCATTTTTGTGTAGTAAACGTTTGTCCATCTCTTACGGCTTACCAGTAATGCGAAAGTGATCCAGAATGAAGAGGACTTTTTGGGGACATTCCCAAAAAAATTAAGATATACATTTGATTTGGCATAAAAATATCTTAAACATATGAAAATAAAAATTTTCGAAAAATGTTCCCTGTAAATGGTAGTCTAAGTTGGGGGAAATTTCTTGAAAGTCTTCGTGTGTCATCTTGGAAGATATTTAACTCAAATACTAAGTTTGGTATTTATCTGACTTTTTGTTTTTGAGTTAAGACTGACAGACAGGCACACACACGGACATGTTCCCAAAAATCCTTTGCTTGGATGCAGGGCACCTCAAAACTCGAAATCGAATTTTGGGGTGGAATACAATACTTCCCGTATTTATTAAACGTAGTAGAAAATGTTACATTCACATGACTTTCTCCAGTTATCTACAAATTATTCTCACAAAAGCTTATTCTTCTGTAGACTTGTTAATAGACATAAACTTTCATTATAAATTTCGTTGTAGGTACGTTAAGAGTGATACAAAGATTAAAGCGATAGTCAGACTTTTAAAGGGCGTGTCGCTATGTGATGGCTTTGAAATCCAATGCTCTTTGGGTGATTACGAGAAAAGTATAATAACAAATTAAAAACTCAGAAAAATATAAGTATATGCGGCGCCGTGGCCGAGTGATTAGACGACTACCATCTCACCAAGGCGGCCCGGGTTCAATCCCAGGGAACCGCACGTGAGATTTATGGTTGACAAAGCGGCTTCTGGCGGGTTTTATCCGAGTTCTCCGGTTTCCCTCCAGCAATTGCTCCATCAGCACCTTTCCTTTCATTAATTTCACCGCCATTCGATATCATCTCCTTTCTCGCTCTCATGCCAGGCTGATCTCTCTAGTCTGTGCTTTACGACAGGATACTGACCCCAGATATCCGCTTGTAAGTCCTGGAGGTGTAACCCTTAACAATGGGAAGGGTAAACAGCGAAACAAGAAAAATAAAATATGATGTGTTACACTCACAGGATTTTCTCTACTCGTGTACGAATTATTTTTACAAACACTTATTCTCTATATTCTTCATGTTAATCGAGATATCGAGCTGTTTATCTTATTGCTAATCTTCTTGTAGATGCAAGGGGAATTGGTAGGCTTTAAGCTACAGTCAAATATTTTAAGAGCTGGTTGCTCTGTGGAGTATTCCATTGTTTTTGCATTACCAGGACAAAAAAAGAAGGTGAATAGCGAATTTGAGAAAAAGTATAAGTATTAGAAAATTTAAGGGAATAACAAGCAATATCTCGAAAATGGTTCACTCAACAACAAAAATGTATACGGCATAAGTTGTGTACTTTAACGTGATCTACACTTTTTGTGTAGTAAAATTTTGTCTATCTCTAATGGTTTACCAGTAATGCAAAAGTCGTTCACAATGATGAATACTTTTGGAGGCATTCCCAGAAAATTCAAGATATACCTTTTATTTGTAATGAAAATATCTTAAACATATGATATTTTAATCAAAATTGTTAAAGCCATTTTTGAGAAAATTAAAATTTTCGAAAAATGTTTCATATAAAGAGTAATCTGGAGTGGGGGGGATTTTCTTGAAAACCTTCGTGTCGCATCTCTGGAAGATACTGAACCTAAATACCAAGTTTGGTGTTTATCCGACTGTTCGTTTCTGAGTTACGCTGTTCACAGGCACAGGCGCACACACACACACACACACACACACACACACACGGACATGTTTCCAAAACTGCTTTTTTTTAATTCAGGGGGTCTCAAAACATATATTTCCGGTGAAATCTCGGTATCGAATTTTTGGGTGAAATACGATACTTCCCCTACTTACTATACGTAGTAGAAAAAGTAATAAGTATTTGAAAATTCAAGCAAATGATAAAGAATATTTCGCAAGTGATTAACACGACAAAAACTTTTAATTGACATAAATTGTGTGCTTTAAGGAGATTTCATAATTCCTTATTGTTCCATTTATATCCCGCTTTTAACTGCAATGGTCATATCGGCGGCCTTTTAGCTTTAGAACGCATTGCTTATCGGCAATGTTGTTTACTTGTACATAGTTGTCATTGCATTTCTGGTTTATCTTTGGGTTTTATACATTAGATCACACATGCTATCATACTCTCATTCATAGTTCCAAACTCTGACAGTCGTCCTCCGTGGACTAGTTGTGCCATGTTAGCCTCTAGTTCCAAGGGTCGCGGGTTTAAACTCGGCGGTGGGCGTTGGATTTTTTCGGGCGTAAAAATACTTGGCATGGCTTCCTTCGGAAGGGAAATAAAACCTGTAGCCCCGTGTCGTAGATTTACGGCACGTAAAAGAACCTCAAGCCTGATATAGAGGCCTCTGAGCAAAATTACCAGTCTTTCACGCCCAAAATAGAATGGAACGCTAAAGAACATGGTAGTTAGCGTCCATATATAAAACTCAATTTACTTTAACTCTGGGCAGGATGTGGAATAATCTTGGCTAGAGAAAACTTTCAATTACACAACCGGGATTCGAACCCGAGACCCCTCACTCAGCAAGCAAATACTCAACCGACTGAGTTACGGGATTGGACTTAATTTTTGTTTCGTAACACTTTAGACTTTGTCTATCGTACAAAGCTTACCGGCTACTAAAATGTCATTCAGAATGAAAAGGACGTCATTATACGAATTGTATTCAGGATATACAATTCGTATAATCATGCAAGTATCTTAAATATGTGATATTTTAATAAAATTGTATTTCATCCAAAAATTCCATACCGAGATTTCACCGGAAATACATGTTTTGAGACCCCCTGAATAAAAAAAAGCATTTTTGGAAACATGTCCGTGTGTGTGTCTGTGAACAGCATAACTCGGAAACGAACAGTCGGATAAACACCAAACTTGGTATTTAGGTTCAGTATCTTCCAGGGATGCGACACGAAGGTTTTCAAGAAAATCCCCCACCTCAGATTACCCTTTCAATTGAAAATTCTTGGTATATTTTAATTTTCTCAAAAATGGCTTTAATGATTTTGGTTAAAATATCATATGCTTAAGATATTTCCATGAAAAATTAAATGTATATCTCGAATTTTCTGGCAATGTCTCCAAAAGTATTCTTCATTGTGAAGGACGTTTGCATAACTGGTAAACCATAAGAGATAGACAAAATTTTACTACACCAAAAATATAGATCGCGATAAAATACACAATTCATGTCATACATTTTTAGTTGAGTGAACCATTTTCGAGATATTGCTTGTTATTCCCTTAAATTTTCCAATACTTATACTTTTTCTCAAATGCAAAATCGTTTTTAATTTTTTTGTACTGGTAATGCAAAGAGAATGTAATACTCCACATATCAACCAGCTCTTAAACTATTTGATTAAGGCTTAAAGCCTACCATATTCCCCTTGCATCTACAAGAAAATTAGCAATAAGATTAACATCTCGATATCTCGATTAACATGAAGCATATGGAGAATAAGTGTTTGTAAAAATAGTTTGTACAAGAGTAGAGAAAGTCATGTGAGTATAACACATCAGATATTTTTTTGTAGTACGTTTTCGTCTTTCGCTTAACGTATACCAGTTATACAATATTACACAAAACTCCTTCCGAATAGACTGAGAACTACACAGGCTACTTCTAGATAAGATATGCATTTCATTTGTCATAAAATATATTTAACATATGGTATTTTAGTTACAATCGTTAGAGGAATTTTTTAGAAAATAAAAAGATTCGTAAAATGTTCGATGTAAAGAGTAGTTTGTTAAGAAGGGATGTTCTTTAAAATCTTTATGTCGAATTCTTGGACGTATTGAACCTAAATATCAAGTTTGGTATCTATCAGACTTTTCGTTTTTGAGTTATGCGGTTCACAGACACACACACACACACACACACGCAAGTGGACATTTCTCCAAAAATCTTTATACAGAGGTGCTCAAAACCTATATTTCCTGTGAAATCTTGGTATAAAAATGTTGGGTGAAGTGCAGTACCTTCCCTGTCTACTACATAGGTGATAGAAAAAGTAAAAATATGTAACTTCATTCGGATTATCAATTGAGATCAAAATGGACATGGATGATGACATAGTCAGAGCTTCTGAGTTGGAATTATCTTAAACATAAACCATGAAAAGAAGACAGAAAATAGTTCTATGAATCTTGTGTATATCACTTTGTGTCAGAGGAGGCAATTATAGTAAAATAATATACGATTAAATTATAATATTTAATCTCCATAACTTGTTTTTATAGACGGAACTAGCTACAGAGAAAACAAAGATTTCCTTTTCATTTGTTTTCTTCCAAGAAAATGGGGTTGTATTTTCACAGCCCACGGGGCGCCATGATCCCGAGTTTTAATTGCCTCATTGGTTTGCTTTCATTTTCTTCCCCAACGAAAGAAACTAACAGCGTCTCTGGAGCAGAAATAACGAAACAAGAAAAAGAAAACAGAAAGGGAGGGAAGTAAGGAGAAAAATAAGCAAAAAGAAAGGGAAAAGAAGCTAGTTTTGCTCTGTTTCCCAGAATGGCAAAGAAAAATGCTATTTATGCCCTCCGTGACCGTTTCCTCTCTATAATTGAATTTTAAGCTATTCCAAGCTCCAAAATATAGTACATTATTCTGGTGGTGCTGCCCTCTTCTTTAGTCGAGCAGAGATAAATCTCTCGTGTGTCGACATGTTGGAATCTTGCCAGTCCGCTACTGAACTTCTGTTTGCTCTGTAAGGAAGAGCTGTCGTTAAATATTGTAAACTGTTCTTTAAGAAGCCAGAAACCATCTCACTTAAACATCTGTCTGCATTACTCTTTTTTCTTTATTTTCAAAGAAGCACTTTTCCTCTCACCTCCCTTAATACAGGCCCCAACTTCGCTTCATCATAATTTAGGATGAGTAATTGACTATCGATATTCTATTATTTTGTTAGTTCCTTTTATACCCCGCCTTTAACTGCATTGTTCTTATCGGCGGCCTTTCCTTTGGAACTTATTGCCTATTGGTAATGGTGTTAACCCGTGTAACTCTCGTCGTTGGGTTTCTTGCACTTTAGTTTTTAATCATTATATCATACACATATTCACACTCCCATTAATATTTCCAGCTAATAGGGATTAATCTTGCCTAGAGAAAAACTCCCACCCCCAGCAGGGAATCTTACCCGGGATCCCTCGCACAGCAGGCAGGTGCCTTACCGGCTGAGCTACCGGGTCAGCTTAGTATTTTTGTGAGTAGTTCACCTTCTGCTAAAGAAACTAAATGCGTTTCTTACCAGTGAAATGTTTACCATAGCACCATGAACGTGGTTGGAATTTCTGCATAAATTAAAAACTGGAATTTTCTTAACATATAAGGTACAATATTCAGATTGTTGAAAATAATTTATTTTGCTGCAATTTTGTGATAACGTAACAATTTAGACAGACTATTACAAAATAATTTAAAATTCGCATTTTTTTAGGTTTGTCCCTAAAAAGGCCTTAAAGATAACGTTATATCCGTTAAAGGAAAATTCCAATCGTAAACCTCATTGTGCTGGTATTTAAAACACGTCAAATATTTTTTGTTTGTTTAGTTCCATTTATACTCCCCACTTTCAAGTACATTGGTCTTTTCCTAACATGTGCACATGATTACAGGTTGGTGTATTCCTCAGATTGTGAAACTAATTTATTTTGCTGCAATTTTGTGGTGACGTAACAATTTAGGCAGACGTACTCATTTGCAAAATAATTTAAAATTCTATATACGCAGAAATTTTATTTTATATTTACACCTAAAAGGCTTTGAAGATAACGTTACGTCCGTTAAAGGAAAATTCTAATCGTAAACTTCAATGTGCTGGTATTTAAACCACGCCAAATATTCTTGTACGACATAAATATTATTCAGGAATTTGAAGTTTATGCCACCTTTAAGTGTTACCCCATTGTATTCTAATATAGTGAAATAATATATGTAGCTAAATAAGCGTGGTAATGTTCTATTAACCCTACTACTTTCATTGTGGGAACTATTAAATTTTAGCATACCGCGAAGCGACCGTGGCCAAGTGGTTAGACCGCTCGTCTCTCACCAAAGCGGCCCTGGTTCAATCCCAAGGACCCGCATGTGGGATTGGTGATGGACAAAGCGGCGTCTGGGCGGGTTTTCTCTGGTTTCTCCTGTTTCTCCCGCCATTCATTCCACCAACTGCTCCATCATCACCTTTCCTTTCATCCATTTCACCATCATTTCGTTTCATCTACTTCCTTCCTCCCATACCAGGCATCGGACTGATCCATAAGTGTTTGCTCCTCGACGAGCCTCTGACCCCAGGCACCCGGAAGGTGTAAGTCCTACATAAGAGGAGGTTAAACAAATAAAGAAGAAGAAGATACCGCGAAGCGATATTCAATATGCTGTGTCAAAACGGTTTTCACAAATTAAATGTAGCCCAAGGTATGCAATATTGCAAGTAATTCGGTTGCTTCAGATATAATTAAAAAGCTGCAAGCATATTTTTAACCTTTTTAGTGGCACGAAAGTTATATTTTTACTATTGTCCTCATTGTAAAAGTTATCATATCTTGCAAAATTTAATTCACAGAAACAACGTACAAGTTTAAATCCTCAGGGAGATACGCATGCTATACGATAAGATAAAAAATATTTGAAAAACCTCATGTCTTACATTCACATGACTTTCTCCAGCTATTCCTCAACAAATTACTCTTAAAAATGCTTATTATTCTATTTACTTCATTCTAATCGAGATGAAATTTTTGTAGAATGGCTTATTACATGTTTCCTTATAGGTAAAAAGTAGACTAAAGTCAAATATTTTAAGAACAGATCGCTATGTGAGGCTTTAAAATTTTTGTTTGAATGCTCTTTGCATGACTATGAGAAAATATTCTGACATGATACATTCACATTTCTTTCTCTACCCTGTAATGTGTATTAGTATTGCTACTTAAGCTTATTTCTCTGCCTATATTTTAATACAAATAAACCTTTGCAGAAGTAGCTACAATATACATTTCGTTATATATAGAGAACAGAGGCAGTCAAATGCTATATGCTGGCTTTAAAATTCCATACTGTTTCCATGCAGTCGCGAGAAACAACTGAATGTTGAAAGGACTTTTAAGAGTATGACCAAGAAATGAACAAATCTAACCTTTAATAACGGATATCTCAGAAACGCCTTATGGCACTATAAATTTATTTGAAATAAATAGTTGATTTAAAGAGATCTATGTTTTTCGAGTTATACAAGATTCTACAAACTCCTTTGAATGAAGAGGACATCATATGCTATTCCCCAAAACCTTAAGATATACATTAATTTTTCATTAAATGTCTTTCATACATGGTATTTTAATAAAAATCTGATGTGTTACACTCACATGACTTTCTCTACTCTTGTACAAACTAGTTTTACAACGCTTATTCTTCATATGCTTCATGTTAATCGAGATGTTCATCTTATTGCTAATTTTCTTGTAGATGCAAGGGGAATATGGAAGGTTTTAAGCGATAGTCAAATATTTTAACGCTGGTTGCTATGTGGCGCATTCATTCTCTTTGCATGTCCAGGACATAAAAAAATGAATAACGGATTTGAGAAAAAGTATAAGTATTGGAAAATGTAAGGGAATAACAAGCAATATCTCGAAAACGGTTCACTCAACAAAAAATGTAATGACATAAATTCTGCATTTTAACGCGATCTGCATTTTTTGTGTAGTAAAAGTTTGTCTATCTCTTACAATTTACCAGTTATGCAAAAGTCGTTCACAATGAAGAATACTTTTGGAGACATTCCCAGAAAATTCGAGATATACATTTCATTTGTCATGAAAATATCTTAAACATATGATATTTTAATCAAAATCGTTAGAGCCATTTTTGAGAAAATTAAAATTTTTGAAAAATGTTCCATGTAAAGGGTAATCTGGCTGTTCGTTTCTGAGTTATGCTGTTCACAGGCACACACACAGACAGACACACAGACACACACGGACATGTTTCTAAAAATGCTTTTTTTGGATTCAGGCGTTATTTCCGGTAAAATCTCGGTATCGAATTTTTGTGTGGAAAAATTATTACAGCCATTTTTTAAGAAATAAACTTTTTCCAAAAATGTTCCATGTGAAGGGTAGTACGGGGCAGGGGGATTTCTTTTGAAAATCTTTGTGTCGCATCTCTGGAATACATTGAACCTAAATACCTAGTTGGGTATTTATCCGACTGTTAGTTTTTCAGTTATGTTGTTCGCAGATATACAGACACACAAGATATATGTTTCCAAAACGTTTTATGTGGATTCAGAGTATCCAAAGCAAGTGTTTCCGCTGAAATCTTGGTATAAAATTTTTGGGTGAAATGCAATAATTCTCCTACTTACTACGTAGTAGAGAAGGTAATATATACTACCAATTATTCTTCATTCTGACACCTTTAAAATATAAAGAAATATACGTATATTTGATATGAAACTCAAATAGCTTAGAATAACAACATTTCCATGAGCTGTATTACCTCAACTCTTGAGTTCTGATTTGTTTCAGCTAGATTCGCAGATTTTGGTCACTGGATTAAGTAAGCGAAATGGCTGAGAGTGAGTCACCAAGACAGGCTGTTGCAGAAACGTCAGTTAAATTTTCTTCATTCACAACTTAGTTAATGCTGCACGTTACACGAGGATTCCTACTCCCCAATTGTTTTACATGTTTTCATTTAGACACAAGCGTCTATGGAATGTTGCATTGATTCACCCACAGAAAACGCAGCCAAGGTCTATCAAGAACTTTAGTCCAGCAATTCTTTGAGGGCATATGTGAGGCAATAAGGTGAAGTCTCTCATTTCTAATCTAGCATAAGGTTAAATACAACAACTTTCAATGATGCAAAACTTAAGAATTTAAAAGATTTATCTCAGAGTATTAGACACACTTCAATGCCATAGAGTATTGAGAGTATCGAGGTCCCATTTCTATATTTGTTAACCCTTTCACAAGTTATTGAAAGATACTGGAATATTATGGGTTCAAATTTAGGCACAATCCATTTATAATCCTAATGGCTATCTAATGGTTCATCAAGTCTGGAGGTAACCATTCTATTTTTCTGCCTACTCTATTACTTCCTGTAAATAGGTAGTGTAAGTAGTGTATTCCATCCAAACTTTCGACATCGTAATTTCACCGGAAAAGCATATTTTGAGATCTGTTAAATACAAAACAGCAACAAAATATTTATAAAAAGCCTGTACGTTCGCGAGCGTGTCCTTAAACAATCTGATGTGATACATTCACATTACTTCTGTATCCTCTATAGTTTATTATGGGTATGCAAATTAGTCTTACTAAAACTTATATATATATGCCTCAGTTTGATCGAAATTAAGCTTTACAGAAATAGCTACGTTACAGATTTCATTATAGATACAAAAGTAAGAGCAACAGTCAAATGTTTAAGAACAGGTAGCTATATGCTGGCCTTAAAGTTCAATACTGTTTCCATGCAATCAAGAAAACAACTGAATGTTGCCTAAGTTCTGAAGAATTCGAACCAGTAATAACGGATATCTCAGAAATGGCTGATGCCATAAAAAGTTATGTGAAACAAGTTGTGTTTTTTTAAAGAAATCTGCAGTTTTTGTGTAGTACGTTTTCGTCTATCGCTTAACGTTTACCTGTTATACAAGATTATAAAAAATTCCTTGCGAATGAAGAGGTCTTCATAGCTTATTCCCAGAAAATTCAAGACATACATTTTATACTTAATGTACATATCTTTAATATAAGGTGTTTTAATCAAAATCGTTGCAGCAAAATTTAGAAAACAAAAATTTCGAAAAATGTTCATATAAAGGGTAGTTTGGGGTACGGGGATTTTCTTGAAAATCGTCGTGTCGCATCTTTTAAAGGTACTAAACTTAAATACTAATTTCGGGTGTTGATCCGAGTTTTCGTTTTTGAGTTTTGCTGTTCACTGACACACATAGGGAGCTTTTTCTAAAAATGCTTTTTTTTATTCCGGGGCCTTAAAACTTCATTTCCGGTGAAATATTGGCATCGAATTATTTTGTTGGATGCAATACCTTCTCTACCTGTTAGATACATGGTAGACAAAGTAAAAAGCATTTTTAGAAAAAGGTCCGTGTGTCTGCGAACATATACCTGAAAAGGAAAACGTCGAGTAAATACTAAGCCTACTATGTGCAGTATCTTACAAAGATGTCCCATGGAAATTTTCATGAACATCCCCATCTCAAACTACCCTTTATATGGAAAAAGTTTCGATATTTTTGATTTTCGTAAACAAGGTTCTAACGACTTTGTTACTTGATAAACAAAATGCATATCTTCAATTTTCTATGAAAAGTCTGTGAAGTTCTCTTCTTTCGGTAGGAATTTTATATAATAAGTTTGCACAACTTTAAGAGACAAACGTTTACTACATAAAAATTACATCTAATTAAAGCTTACAATCAATTTCAAAATACTTTTTGTGACACAAGCCATTTCCGAGATATTTCCGATATATATCTTGTTATTGGTTTCAAGTTTTACTTTGTCTACTACGTATATAGTAAGTAGGGGAAGTATTGCATTCCGCCCAAAATTTCATTACCGAGATTTCATCGGAAATACATGTTTTGAAGTGCTCTGAATCCAAATAAAGCATTTCTAGAAACATGTTGTGTGTGTGAATAGCATAACTCAAAAACGAAAAGTCAGATAAGTACCAAACTTGGTATTTAAGTTGAGTATATTTCAGGGATACAACACAAAGATTTTCCAGAACATCCCCCAACTACTCTTTACATTGAAGATTTTAGGAAAATTTTTATTTTTTAAAAACTGGCTGTAACGATTTTGATTAAAATACCATATATTAAAGATACTTACTTTAAAAATAAAATGAATATCATGTATTTTCTGGGAATAGCCTAGTAAGTCCTCTTCATTCGGAAAGAATTTTCTATAATCTTGTGTAAGTTGTAAACGTTAAGCGATAGATGAAATCGTACCACACAATAATGCAGATCTCTTTAAAACACATAATTTATTTAAAATACTTTTTTGTGGCATAAGCCGTTTCTGAGATATCCTTTATTAAGTGTTAGAATTTTTCAAAACATGTCATTGTCTTAACTCCTTTCAACATTCAGTTGTTTCTCGCGATGTCATGGAAACAGTATAGAATTTTAAGGTCAGCATATAGCGCCCAGTTCTTAAACATTTGACTATCGTTGTTCTCTTTGAATGTAAAGAAATGTGTAATGTATCTATTTCTGCAAAGGTTTATCTCGAAAATGTAGCAGAGAGAAAATAAGCATTAGTAAGAGTACTTTGTATAATCACTAATAAAGATAGAGGTTAGAGAAAGTCATGTAAATGTATCACACGAGATTTTTAAGGGACTGTCGCTGTTCACCCGTTTCTCGCTATATAATGGAAAGAGTATGGAAGTTCAAGTCAGCAAATAGGAATCCGCTTTTTGTTATCTGAGTATCAATTCGGTTACCTTCATCCCTCTTATATCTAGAAGGAAATGTGTAATGAAGCTGTTACTGGAAATGTTTATTGGATTAAGGAAGTAGGTAGAAAAATAAACCTTTGTAAGAATATTTTGTTTCATACTATCTGAAGCTTCACCCTTTTCCATCTCCAAATCAGTACGTGGTATTTAACTTTTCCGTTCGCTTATTTTACGAATACCAACATATGGTCACATAATGATAAATCTACTACGAGAATAATCTTGCATAAAATATTTTCTCCGCGTATCTACGTTTCCATGTGAATTTTAAAATTTTAATATTTGTAAAATACCCACCTTAATTGCTTTACTTACAGAGATTCTATTCGTAACGCTATTAAACATCTGCAGTCCCATACTCAAGAATACGTTGAAATAGTTGACACATACTCCGACAACGGCACCACTGTACGACAAGCTATTAGTTACCTACAAGTATTACATCAACTCATATGACTGTATGAAACACATGATTGCGCCCATGTCCAGCATAATATCCAACACAATATTATGGCCTATTAATAATTTGGAGGTTTCATTGTCATTACCAGAAATACTGTTGTTTTCCTTTCATGTTGACTGAGATGACGTTGCTCCTGACTGGTCGCTTTGCTAGCCACGAGTGGTGGGGATATAGCGTCTGTCTTAGTAAGGATTCCGTGAGAAGCGGATCGCGTGTGTAAGCCGACTTTTGGATAGGTGGACATCTCCTCTCACCTTTCATACTTAATAATGTAGGAACCACAAGCGGTTGGGAAATAAATATAGTAATATGTAAGTAGATTTCTGTTATGAATTTTGTACAGTGAAAAACCAACGCCTTCCTCATAACCTCCACACCAGTTTCGGTCCTCCTCAGCCAAAGGAGTATACGTCCCCTCGTGTGCGTGCTGGGTGTTAAAATTAATTTAATTTTCATGTGAACTTTTAGGCCATCTACCCAGCATGTAACAATACTTGATTAACATGTAATGTATTTCAACATAGTATGAAAAAAATGTTGTAACTGCAGAAAGGCATTTATTTTTTCAGGAGTCGTTTCGATTCTCCGGGCGCAGCTTCGCTTTGTCATAAACATCTTACTCGTCCTGAAAAACTCATTTTCCTATACAGTTACGTGAATACAAAAATAAATTATATTGTGTAAAGAAATTCATGTGCATATAATATAGTCAATATTTATTTAGTTAGCTAAGGATGCATTAACAGTTAGGTCATGAGCCACCCCATTATGTAAATCTTTTATTTCATTTTCGGATACACATATTTAAATCGATTCAATATTTTTACTCACAATAATACAAATGTCACATATAATAATAGATCAGCATGTAACCAGTTGCCATAAGGTAATAAAACATAAAAATGAATATAATAAATTTTACAAAAATATTAATAAAGGATATAATATTAAACTTTAACATTGACATTAAAAAATGTGGTAAATCAATAACAAAAAATGCAAAAGAGTACCTCATAGAAATAAAATTATGTGTTATGTAATTCTCAATGACAAATTAAAAATAAATGACAATTTCGTTTAAAATGATTCGATAATTTAATGACCTTAATGTATTTTTATAATATTTAGAGTAGATTCATAATTATTCATTGCTTGCATTTTTCCAGAGGGCACTTTGTACCTTAATCTACAAGGCTTTGAATTGTAATTTCATAATTTATAAGTCTGTAGTTTTGTCACATAAGAAAGGTGCTTGTTTTACACCTCTGACATCTCCGAAACATTGGAAACCAAATTTTACACACCCTATTTATGGAGACCTTTAGGGATATCGTGGTTACCATGATGTGGTCTACAATTGAAATTCTACAGTTTTTCAGTATACTATTATTAGCGAAAGCATGTGGGCTTGCCCTGTATATCCTAGCTGTAAATAACCAACCTAATTTTATCACTCGAAGTTTTTATGTAATTTAATTCTGTAGTAGCAATACATCAAAACCAAATTACAACAAGAAAAACTGAATCATAAACCTCTCTAGCACAGAATACACATTCACGTTCTCGGACTGTCCATTAAAACTCACGGAAGTTTTGAAAATAATCTGTTTGCTTTTAATGCTACAGACAGACCAGTCCGAGGAAAAATAAACTGTTGTTTCTTTTTGTAATGTATTATTTCTGATGACGAAGTTAAGAGAGATGTGTTGGACCAAAGTGCTGCTGCCCATTGCTTGAGTCACGCAAACTTCAGTACAGTGGCTTTATTTTTAAAGTAGCATAAAGCATACCAATGCTCAGTTTACCTAAAATGTGTGTATGTCGACTTCAAACCATATAACGGTACCTCAAAGCCGGTCTCTATGTGATGGCTTTGGAATACCGTTCTCTTTGCATGACCACGAAAACAAAAGGAAGGAATAAAAAAGGTTAACGATTAGCAATTGAGAAAAGTATAAAGTATTTAAAAATTCAAACCAACAACAAATATTTAATATCACAAATAAGTGTTATTTCACATAAATTCTATGCTTTAAAGAGATTTAGATTTATCATAAGGTTTACCAATTATGCAAAATTAATACAGAATGAAGAGGACATTTTATTTCTCATTCAAATACCTTAAACACATGATATTTTAATCAGTTTCGTAAGAACCTTTTTTGAGAAAATGAAAAGTATCGTAAAATTGTCCACGTAAAGAGGAATTTGGATTTGGGTGACATTTCTTGAAAAGCTTTGTGTCACATTCTTAGGATTAGGATTTAACTAGCAGGGGGACTAGGTACATAGTACGTCGACCTGTGCCTATGCCCCGACGGGGTATCCCGAGAGGGCGGTCGGACTAGGAAGCATGACAGGCAGAGGGCAGAGCCTCTACCATTTACACGTTTAAACTCCCCGGATGGACAGCCGGCTCCCGTCCACCCTATGGGTTTATACATCCTCTGGGGCCCCGGAACCCGGAGAGCGTTCCCATTCCGGGGGATGAAGGTTTCCACAAAGAATTCTTTTGTGACACATCCTTGGAAGAGTCTGAAGTTAAATACCAAGTTTGGTATTCAACTGACTTTTCGTTTTTGAGTCATGCTGTTCAAACCGAATGAGGTAGCGCAAGCAGTAGCGCGTTTAACTCGCATTCGGAAAGCCGTGGGTTCGATTCCCGCAGCCGACGTTCCTGAGCAATAGGTTTTTCTGAGGTTTCCCTGAACCGCTAGACGAATGCTGAAAAGGTTAGTTACATCCTACGAATTTCCTATCCCTCCATTTCACCTCGTTTGTCATTTGATTTCACCTTTCATCTGCTTAGTTGTCGGCGGAAGTCTCGGCGTTGCAAGGCAGGAGAAAAGGATGCTCTCTGTAAGCCTTCGTTCCCGGAATGGGAACAGTCTCCGAGTCCAGAGCCTCCAGTGAGTTGTGTAAGCCTACAAGGGGATAAGGGAGCCGTTTGTTTCAACCTGGAAAATGTAGAGATCCTGCCCTCAGCTCTGTCATGCCTGCTGATCCGGCCACCCTCTGTCTCCTCTCACCTCATTTCTCCCTCTCGGGGACACCCTATAAGGGGCCTAGAAACAAAAAATTTCGTCAGGTCAAGGTGCTAGGTCCATCTCTGCTCTTCGTTATATAGCGTGATGTTCAGAAACAGACACAGTCACGGACCTTTATCTAAAATAATCTGAATGTAATACATTCACATAATTTCTCTACCCTCTATCTTTATTAGTGGGTGTAGAACCCATTCTTACTAAAGCTTGTTTTTCTCTCTACTACATTTTAATCCCAATAAGCCTTTGCAGAAATAGCTACATTACACATTTCGTTATAGATACAAACAGAATAGCGATAGTCAAATGTTTTATAACTGAAACTATAGGCTGGCCTTAAAAGTCCATTCTGTTTCCATGCAATCACGAGAAACAGCTGAATGTTGACACGACTTTAAGGGGATGACCAAGTAATGAACAATTCGAACCATTAATAACGGATATATTAGAAATGGCTTATGCCACAAAAAGCTTATCTGCAATAAATTATGTCCTTTAAAGAGATCTGGAAAAATGGTTGTCAAGTCCTCTTCATTCGGAAAATTCTTTTTATAATCTCATATAACTGGTAGGTTAAGCGATAGACGAAGATGTCACGAAAAATGTAGATCTCTTTAAAACACAAAATTTGTTTTAAATATCTTTTGTAGCATAAACCATGTCTGAGACATACGTTATCAATGGTTCGAATTGTTCTTTTCTTGGTTATTTCTTTTTAGTCCTTTTGTTTCTCTCAATTACATGGAAACTATGGAATTTGAAGACCAGCATATAGCCTCCAGGTCTTAAACATATGAATATCGCTGTTCCCTTTGTATCTATAATAAAATGTGTAATGTAGCTATTTCTGCAAAGGTTTAGTTGGATTAAAATGTAGTGTATATATATATATATATATATATATATATATATATATAATCTTTAATAGGAATAATGTACGATAGGGGTAGAGAAAGTCGTGTGAATGTGTCACATCCGAGTTTTTTAAATATTATAAATCAATTTGTTTGTCCAAAAACTGGAGCAGTGGTTAATAGGTTTATTTTGGACATAATTTAACACAATTGGTTCCAAATTGATTTGGATAGTGTGGGTTCTGTTCCCAGTTATTAGATTGCTTATGCATAATTGCATTTCAAATTTATAATCAGTGTTCATTTGTACTTTCTCTACGCCTCTTCTAATGTAGCAGTACCTGCACACTTCATCCATAAATACGATATCCATTGTATATACCACTAAATATAAAAAGTCATAAAATTTTGACACGATTTGCAAGCAGTATGATACTGAAGCGAAAAGTCTCATACAAGATGACCAATTTGGGAAAATTCCTCCATTCGAGCTTTGCTGTGCTTGTAAGTAATTCAATCCTTTCTTGATATGGAAATAAATATACGATAAACAAAAATTCCATAAGGAACATCAAGAGTCTTAGTTTTCTGAAACTAAAATCCAGTTAGCTTTTCTCTCCGTTCTCTTCCCTTTCCTCTTCGCTACAAATATGAATCACTTAAGTCAATCTTGTTTCTCATTCGGTATTTTCTTCTGACCCGAATCTTTTTCCTTCCATCATTTCAAGTAGTTTTTGCCTAATGCTGTAGACTACCGGTTTTGCTATTTTTCTTGATAGCATTTTTAGTTCATTCAGTGTCTCTAAGGCGTTACGTAATTTCTCTCCCCATTTTGTGTGATCCATTCTTCTCGGTATGCACCTTTCAAATGCTTTCAGTAGTTTTCTTTTACGTCATCCCAACATATAGGTTTCCGCACTCTAGAATATCACAATCCATTCGGAGCATTTCATTAGCCTTGTTATTAGTTATTTTTACTTTCTCGAACACCTATTTACAGAGGAACATTGGTATTTATCCAAAAGTTCGGTATCATTGTTTCACCGAAAATGTAAGTTTTGAGGTTCACTGAAATAAAATAGTTATAAATAATTTCATGTGTGTGTGTGTGCGCGCGCACGTGCACGATGAAGCCATTCAAAAATTCCCTCCACCCCAAACTACCTTTAAATACAAAAAATCTTTTGTTTTTGATTCTCTTAAAATGGAACAAAATATTTTGATCTAAATATTGGAGATATCAATGTAAAAACTAAATCTGTGTCTTTCGTTTACGTGAATGGCTTGTGAAGCACTATTTTAAAGGGGATATACCACACACACATATATACCTATACACACAATATATGTATATATAAATCAATATCAAACAAGAATTGTACATAATAATATAATTCAGGCGAGAATGATGTTAGAATATTTAGCAGCCAAGAAATGTACAAAGCAAATTGTAACTCAGATAAATAAGGGACGGGCGAGCTAGCTAATTCCAAGTAAAAGGTAAATCTAGGTAGAGACCACCACCTTTCACGAAGCTAATGAGCAAGGAACTTGAAGCAATAACAAGAAATAGAAAGAGACAGATATAGAAAGGAAAGAGACACAGCTATTGAATCTGCTTCCGGACGCGTCACTGGGCGTGTATGCGAAAAGTTTTGGAGCAGAATATTTTCACACATAATGAGGTAACGCGGTTTGAGGACCAATTAGAAATGTCGTTACATTCTAAGGCGCGTAAGTGAGCAACACTAGGCTTAGGTATAAAAGGGGGAAGAAGGTCCCAGATTTTCACTCTCTTATAGAATCTCTTCAACACTCAGTGATACTTGGTGTGCGACGGATGCAGTGTGTGCATATAAATGGGAAACGTGAGCAGTTAGAGTAGGCTTCTAATTTGTTATTATTATGGTGGGAATTTTTACAGATGGTAAAAGCTAGCTGCCCATAAGTATTTTATTGATAGTAAACCACAGTTTAAGGGAAGAGCAATGCATTTAATTAGCCTCATCTGCGAAAACCCTCACATCAATGAAATTAGTCAGATAGGTAATTTATTAAGAATGGAGAAATCATCAACCGCTGAGTAGAGGCAGACGGGAACCAGAACACTGCAGCAGGGGGCCTCAATGAAGACGACCAACCTTTTCCGCTACATATTGATACTAATATAATTTTTCTTAATTACTGGGATATCATAATACGACGAAGTGACTACAGAAGTACTGTAGAGCGGATCAAAATACATGTTTCATGTTTGCATTTTTCCAAATACGTCAATGTTTAGCTATTTTTCATTTCAATCTCAAGTTACCACGGCTAAATATGCTTTTCCGCATTTTTGTGTAATAAAGCATGTACTTGAAATCATTTCTAAGCAAGAACCTATCCTGAATGATGCAAATTCGATTGAGAAACCAGTTTCTACATTTTTACTATAATAAATGTGAATTTATTATGAGTGTAGAATAACATGTGAGTGTTCGCAAGAAATTTTTACTTTCTCTAGCATTCTACCCCAAATATTCGATACCGAGGCTTCACTGAAAATACATGTTTATAAGGTCCCAGAGTCCAAAAAAGTTAGAAAAAATCTGTCTGTGTGTGTCTGTGAAAAGTATAACTTAAAAACGAAAATTTTAGCATCTTCTAAAGATACGACACAGAGATTTTCAAGAAAATTTCCCCACCCTAAATTACCCTTTAATGGAACGTTTTTAGGAATTGTTGACGTTCTAAAAACGGTTCTAACGGTTTTTATTAAAATACCATATATTAATGATATTTATATGACAAATAATGTGTGTATCTTGAATTTTCTGGGAACAGCATTTCAATTCCCCTTCATCCGAAAATAATTTTTATGTAATCTTGTATAACTATTAAACATTAAGCGATAGAATAAAATGCACTCACAGGAAGTACATAGAGAAATAAGCCTTTGTACGATTAGCTACATAAGCTTAAGAGTACGTTTACATCATTCCCTTAACGTTTACCAGTTAAACATCATACAAAATTCCTTCCGAACGAAGAGGTCTTCACAGGGCCATTCCCAGAAAATTCAATGTATACATTCTAATATATGGTATTTTAATTAAAATTGTTAAAGCCATTCTATTAAAATAAAAAAATTCTAAAAGTGTTCCATATAAAGGTTAGTTGGAGTTGGAGAACATTTTGAAAATCGTTTGTCGAATCTTTGGAAGATACTGGACTTAAACACCGAGTTTGGTATTTATCGGACTTTTCGTTTATGAGTTATGGTGTTCATAGTCACACACATACGGACATGTTTCCAAAAATGATTTGTTTGTATTCATGGTAACTCAAAAATGTATTTACGGTGAAAAATCTATATAGAATTTTATAGTGGAATGCAATACCTTATCTACCTACTATGTGAGGCAGTATTTTTAACACTTAAATGATTTCAGTCAAATTATATAATAAAAATATATGATAACAGCCCGTCTTAAAGCAATATGTATATGTCACAATATATAAAAAGTGTATATTACAGTCATTGTATAGGTTTATATTATTGTATACATGTTCAATTATGTTATGTGAATGTGTTACGTAATTTAATAATGTAGGAGCTGTGAGAATAATAGGTTAAAAGTTGCTAACAATGAGGTAACAATGAGGTAACCTTGAAGCAATAATGAGTAAGAAAGTATAATAATGCTACTAGTCATTCTTGGAGAAACAATGTAATTTTGTGACAGTTTATAAAATAGCCAATCAACAACCAGATAAAACCTTAAGTCATATAAAAGTATTCTATTGGATTAGGAATAGCCAATCAGAGACTTTAAATACAGAAATTTACAAACTTAGGCGGTAGAAATCAAGTCAGTTGCTTGTAGACAGTGCTCATAATTGGACGCGTTGGTTGTAGACAGTGTTACTAACCGGACGCGAGATGTGTCCTCGGGAAATTTAATACCTATTCGTGTGAGACGAAAATAGTTTTACGTGTTAAAAAGTGCAAGTATTTAATAATAAAAAACACTCACAGCTCTTTCTAAATCAGTAAAGTGGTATTTAAGTCGTGTCAAGCATTAATAAAAGGAGTGAAGTAAAAATTATAATCTGTGTAAGCCTACATTCTTCAGTCGCACCACCTCCTTGCTAAGACATTCATGTTTCTAAAAAAATAAATACTTACGCAGCCGAGGCAAACATATATATAAAGAAACAGTCAAATTACAAAGTTAATATTTTTAAACTTGGGGCGAAGGCTACCGGAAACTTTTACCACACGTGCGGTTGCAACTACTTCAAGTTCGGCTCCCCAACAGTCGAAATATAATACATCTTCCAACTGGCTTTCTATACGTAGCAGCAACAAACCTTCTTCAAATTGCCTCCCAAAACGTGGGGCAAATAATAATACAACAAAATAAAACTTCTTCATATGTACGTGGTAAGTAAAGTAAGAAGCGTCCTGTATATATCGTAGATTTTTATGATTTTTTCTTCTGCAGCTTGAAAAACAGAATCCTGTTTAAACGTGTTATTCCCTTTAATAATACTGGTTGGAATGGAGTGTACATATTGGACCTGTAATGTAACAAGCTAGTTCCCAGTTCATGAACTTCCTTCCAGTCAGCATCCTCGGAAACGAGATAAGCCAAAGATCTTACAACTTCCTCAACAGCCCCTTTAAGAGAGCCAGAGTCTGAATGCAAAGTGCCGTAGGTGATGATAGTGCCAGTGGACCAAACGAGATAACCTGTATACCGCATCACACAACACTGCTGGCAAAATGATCGCTTTACTTACCCACAGGAGAGCAGCAGAACATCCTACGGGTTTCTCCAATAAACAATTGACCTCAAATCCCTTTTTCAGCTGCAGAGAATTTCCAGGTTAAACCCTGCTCAGGGAACCACTGGAGCGATCCACTGGCATACTGTGACTCCGAAAGGCAAGGGTAAGAGTGGGCGGTGTTCTTAATAGTAACAGTGGAGCTCCAAATACCGCTACCTTGGTCCCAACAAGGAAATAAACAGGGTGGAAGAAAAATAAGTACTCAGAATCCACCAGCGTACTCCTTCTTAGTTGATTAGAATTATTAAGATAATAGATATAAATGAGATTTTTTGCATCATCATTCATTCACTATCTGTTTAACCTCCTCTTATGTATGACTTACACCCCCAGGACTTACAGGCGGGTGCCTGGGGTCAGAGGCCCGTCGAGGAGCAGACACTCACGGATCAGACAGAATATCCAGGATGGGTGATCAGCCCGATGCCTGGTATGGGAGGATGGAAGTAGATGAAACAAAATTAGGTGAAATGGATGAAAGGAAAGGTGATGATGGAGCAGTTGGTGGAATGAAAGGTGGGGGAAACCGGAGAACCCGGAGAAAATCCGCCCAGACGCCGTTTCATCCACCACAAATCCCGGGCCGCCTCAATGAGAGGCGAGCGGTCTAACCACTCGGCCACTGCGCCGCCTTTTTTGCATCATCAAATATTAAAATAGACATACAAAAATAAACCAAAATGTACAAACACCTTATGTTATGAAAACTTCAGTGCTATAGCCGGGATTTGAACTACGGATCTCCAAGTCCCCGTAACTACTCTCTAACTACTGAGGTACCATAGCAGCATACCAGCACGACACTAAATTCTCCAGCTGAATGGAATTTATTGTACATTGTACTTAATGGAATTTGTTGTCCTAATAGAAACCATGAAGCCCGGGACTTAAAGTACTTACGATATTCTAGGTCGACATTGGGGTATGTCATCTCAATAAAATTTGAGATCTCCTTGTGGTTTACCGTGGAAAATGAGAATCAGCTGGAGAATTTAGTGTCACATCGGCATGTTGCCATGATAGTTCAGTGGCTAGAGCAACCGGAGGGAGATCGGGAGATCCGTGTTTCAAATCCCAGCTATGACATTGGATTTTTCAGTAGCCTGATTCTGTCTTTCCAACCTTGTCCAACACACGGATCGTGTGGAAGAACAATTAATTCTATCATGTGTTACATTCACATGAATTTCTCCATCCTCTATAACTTATTAGTGGGTATAAAACTTGTTCTTATGAACTGTTATTTTCTTATCTACTTTATTTTAATCCAGATAAACCCTTCTGTAAATAGCTGTATTACGAATTTCGTTATAGATAAAAATGGAACAGCAACAGTCAAATGTATAAGAACTGGACGCTATATACCGCCTTAAAATTACATACTGTTTCCATGAATCGCGAGAAACAATTTAAAAGGATTTTAAAGAACGGCTAAGTATTGAACCATTTCAACCATTACTAACGGATATCTATTGAACCATTTCAACCATTACTAACGGATATCTCGGAAATGGCCGATGCTACAAAAATTGTATTTGTAATAAATTGTGTATTTTTAAGAGATCTAAATTATTTGTGTAACAGGTTTTCGTCTATTGCTTAACGTTTATGAGTTATACAAGATATGTAAGATGCCTTTCGAATGAAGAGAACTTCATAGGTTATTTCAAGAAAATTCAAGATACATGCATCTTTAATATATGGTATTTTAATCAAAATACTTTACAGTCATTTTTCAAAAAACCAAAAGTTTCAAAAAATGTTACATGTAAAGTGTAGTGTGGTGTGCGAGGAATTTATGAAAACCTTTGTGTCGCATCTTTGTAACGTATGGAACTTAAATACCAAGTTTGGTGTTTATCTGACTTTTCGTTTTTGAGTTATACTATTCATAGTAAAAACACACGCACACAGATAATGAAACACACCGACATACTCACACACCATTTTCTAAAAATCTTATGTGTTACACTCACATGACTTTCTCTGCTCTTGTACAAACTATTTTTACAAACGCTTATTCTCCAGCTACTTTATGTTAATCAAGATAAACATTTGCAGACACTATTTTATTGCTAATTTTCTTGTAGGTGCAAGACTACCCAGACTACCCTTTACATGGAACATTTTTCGAAAATTTTAATTTTCTCAAAACTGGCTCTAACGATTTTGATTAAAATATCATATATTTAAGATATTTTTATGAGAAATTAAATGTATATCTCAAATTTTCTGGGAATGTCTCCAAAAGTATTCTTCATTGTGAACGACTTTTGCATAACTGGTAAACCATAAGAGTTAGACAAAAGTTTACTACACAATAAATGTAGATCGTGTTAAAATACACAATTTATGTCACATGCATTTTTTTGTTGAGTGAACCATTTTCGAGCTATTGCTTGTTATTCCCTTAAATTTTGCAATACTTATACTTTTTCTTAAATGGGAATTCGTTATTCATTTTTTGTCCTAGCAATGCAAAGAGAATGGAATACTTCACATAGCAACCAGCTCTTAAAATATTTGACTATCGCTTAAAGCCTACCAATTCCCTTTGCATCTAAAAGAAAGTTAACAATAAGTTTAACATCTCGATATCTCGATTTTACATGAAGCATATGGAGAATAAGCGTTTGTAAAAATAGTTTGTACAAGAGTAGAGAAAGTCATGTGAGTGTAACACATCAGATTGTTTGTCCTGGACATTCAAAGAGAATGGAATGCTCCACCTGGCAACCAGTTCTTAAGAGATTTGACTATCGCTTAAAGCCTACCAATTCCCCTTGCACCTACCAGAAAATTAGCAATAAGATTAACATCTCGATTAACGTGAAGCATATGGAGAATAAGCGTTTGTAAAAATGGTTTGTACAAGAGTAGAGAAAGTCGTGTGAGTGTAACATATCAGTTTTTTTATTTATGCTGTTGACATACACATAGACACACACACAGTCTTTTTTCTAAAACTATTTTTTTTTATTCGGGGTACTTCAAAACATTTCCGGTGAAATCTCGATATCAAATTTTTGAGTGGAACACAATACTTCCCTACTTACTATACGTAGTAGAGAAAGTAAAAATGACTCGATTCAAGGGACCTCAAAACTTATATTTCCAGTGAAATCTCGATATTGAATTTTTGGGTAGAATGCAATACATGTTCTAGTTACTATGCACGAGGCAGAGAAAGCTATAACTGCATTTTGCATATAAATCTGTGCTCAAGTAATAGCATGCTGCTGTTAGTGAGCATAGTAATATCTATGTTCGTTTTGGTATTTGGTCGAATATGAGTGCAATCGAAGTTTGCTTTACGTAAGTGAGCCGAAGAAAGCTCCCCCGGCTCTTACAGCTTGTTTGGCGTGTCATATTCGCTGTCACTCACCACATAAGTCTCTTCCTTCCCCTATACAGATATTGCTTCATTACTTTAGGGCTGAAGTTCACTACATAGGGATTCCAAAAGTATCTGTCAGTCATTTTAATATTCTAGCAGCCAGATCAATGTATGGAAAAAACAAGTAATGTAACATCTTGCTTGTTATAGCATTCTTTACTGAGATGCCTCCGCGGCAGTGGGTGAGTCTTGCATGCGGGAGGTCCTGAGCTCAAATCCGGTTGTGTCGTTCTTTCTGATTGAGTTTTTCCGTGATTTTCCCAGGTCGGTAGGATAGTGCTGAGGTGTCCTCTTCTACCACGAATTTATATTCGTCATATCCTGAGCCAATTGTGGCTCTTTCTTTCACCGAGTGGCTGTTTTGCAGAGATGGCCGTAGTTCTTTTGTATCTGCAATCATAAGTTGCCCCTGCTTCTTATTACGCTGGCAGCCTGCTGTACACCAAAACCCGACTGCACCAAGTGTCTACAGCTCTCGCCAGGTAGTGTCCTTACCGCCAATATAGGTAGTGCTAATGTTGGTTCCACGTCATCACCCAGCCTTCCCAGCGCGAACCTCGAGCGATGCTCCAGATAACAAAGTGTGTAACAGTTAGTTCTCGACGACCAGCGATAAAGGACTTTAATTGAGCTTCGTGTCTGGGAGAGGCCGTCTCCAAACCTTTCGGCCTTGTCTAAATTATTTATAACATGTACTTTTGGGCGTAAGTAAATTCTAAATTCTTGTACAGTGTGGAGCGGCATTTAATATCTCATGGAAGCGCGTTTATATTATAGTATTGCGTGTTAAATTTTCATTTCTAAATGGCAAAGGTGTGTGAGGACAAATTCAAATGCAACGTGCTTCACTTGTAATATATTTATGTTTCTACATTTGAGTGTTAACATATTCATACCTTTCCAGTACCTATAGATTGTTACTTTTATTTAAAGTTGCTTTAAATTCTTGTTGAATTAATTTAAGCTTTAGTAGTACAAAACAAATGTTAGTCTTATTTCTACTGCATTCTATAATAGGCCCGGCGTTTTAGTTTACTAGTTTACTTTTTTAAGTAATTGTAATTTTTATGCATCGACTAATTATAAATCGGCTTGCAAGAACAATACACTCCTTTCATTTCTTTCAATATATTCCAGGGTTTCAGGACCAGACGACTGCAATTGGTGCGTGGTGGAGGGGCGGTAGAGTTTGCTCTGTACAAAAGGTTTCTCTGTGGCGCTGTTATGGGCGAATGCCGCCCCTTCCTGGGGGTCTCGTTCGCGGGGCCTCCGGATTCTTGATGGGCAGGCAGGCTCAGTAGCGCGCATCATCCGTCCGCGTTTGGTGGCCCTTTGGGTCTTCCCTTCATCTCTTATAACCAGGGATCAACTAAGACACAATGGTTCTGCTGAGTTGGCCTACGTACGATGATGAGCTCTAGTGTCTGGGGACCTCCTCTGTGTATCCTATTCTATAAGCATTCCTCAAGTATGTTTATCTTATGGTTTTAAAATGTGTTTGAAATAGAACTACTTCGACAGTGGTTTAATATGCACAACCTCCAAAATTAACTCACATGCATTTCGTAAACGATTTGTTTTGATTTTGTGTACTTCTATGTTTTAGCAGTATTGGTTTATATCCGGTGGAGGAAAAATAGGTTTAAGTCACTTATAGTTGACTATTTTGCTGCAGTTTCTTTTTAACGGACTGAAGTACTAAATTTACTAAATTCTGTAATTTTGAAGCGCTTTAATTTTAAATTTGTAGACATGCTTCTTGTGCTAAAGATAAACTTGGTACAATCTTGAAATGTGACATGGTAATTACTTTATAGAATATTGAATTTGTAATCAAATATAATTAAAAATACTTATTGAGCTTTGAAAATGCCTCGAATATAAAATTTGAAATAGACCACTAACTAAAGTTCTTCTTGTTTATTGAGATTCAAGAATAGCTCAGCTTTTCATTTCTAAATTACACGGCTAATTATTGAAATATTAATACTTCCTCTACAACGTATAAGTAGGGGAAGTATTGCATTTCACCGAAAAATTCGATACCGATATTTCACCGGAAATACATATTTTGAGGCCCCTTGAATCCAAAATAATCATTTTTAGAAAAAGTTCCGTCTGTGTGCCTGCGAACAGCATAACTCAAAAACGAAAAGTCGGATGAATACCAGACCTAGTATTTAGGTTCAGCATCCTTCAAAGATGCGACAGGAACATTTTCTAGAAAATCCTCCTACCCTTTACATGGAATATTTTTTGAAAATTTTGATAGTTTGATTAAAAATTATGTGTTTGAGATATTTTTCGGCAAATGAAATGTATATCATGAGTTTTCTGGGAATGTCCCCAAAAGTTCTCTTAATACTGAATGAGTTTTGCATAACTGGAAAACCTTAAGAGATAGACAAACGTTTGCTGCACAAAAATGCAGATCTCGTTAAAACACACAATTTATTCATATACATGTTTTTTTGCCGAGTGAACCATTTCCGAGATATTCCTTATTATTTGTTTCAATTTTCCAATACTTATACTTTTTCCCAAATGAGAGTTCGTTATTGTTATTTTATTCCTGAACATACAAAAAGAATGGAATGCTCCAAATAGCAACCAGCTCTTAAAACATTTGACTATCGCGTAAAGCCTACCATATTTCCTTGTACCTACAGGAAAGTTAGCAATAAGATAATTTCTGAAAATGTTTATATCGATTAACATGAAGTAGATGGAGAATAAGCGTTTGTAAAAAAGTTTGTACAAGAGTAGAGAAAGTCATGTGAATGCAGAACATTCTTTCTTTTCAGATAGCTTTAAATGAACAATTTTGAAAATTATTGCAATCAAATTTTTGTCGAAACCAGTAGGAATGTGTAAAGAATAATAACAATGATGTGTTTATGAAGATCAAGTACAGCTTTTTCGTTAAAATTTGTGCTCAAGAAGCGCCTTATATCTTGAAAAACGCAAACTCAATGGATAAACATTTAAACATGCTCGACATTATAAAGATGAAACAGAAAACCTCTATAGACTACTGAGGTGTATTTGTATTATAAGACATATAATTAGATAATTTTGTTGTATTTGGTCAAATGTCAGTCCCGGGGTACCTTAATACCTCCATTTTTATGCTTCCACAAATGCATTGTCCTTCGGCTTAAATGTAATTAGAATGATTTTTCAGATATTACATATATAATTACACATAGGTTAATTTTTTTAAATACGAAAAATGAAAACTTTAGAAAATCGGTGCATTGCAAACACAAATGGCTTCATATGCATGTCACTCAACGTCACTGATTTTAGACTCCAAGCTCTACGGTAGTGTGTTGTTGGCGGCATATAGCGTAAGGCGCACATGTTACTATCCGGCATTTTCGTCTCATGCTGGAACATTGCATGACACAATTGCTGACACGTACATACTTTTCCCATCAAGAATATTTTTGGGAATATTTTACTGGTTTTCTAGATTTTTTTTTTACTTATTTTAGTATACTTACTTTCTCTACCACTTACCTATGGGAGGTAGAGAAGGTACCGCATTCTATTCAAAATTTCGACATCGAGATTATTCCGAAAATAAACTCCTTGTGGACCTCTAAATAAACAATCCGATATGTTATATTCACATGCAAACGGGTAGTGAAAATAGATACAGTGCCGTGGAAAAAGTCAAAAGACGACTAGAATCTGAATGTAGACAAAGATCATCATTTGAGCTACAAAATGAAATAAAAACTGTAAGGAAACGTATATTTTGGAAGTGGGTATAAAGCAGAGGACGGGAATAGCATGGCTTAGTTTGGGAGGGTAGAAAGCTTGCGAGATTGTTGACGATGCTGGAAGGAGGATTTGCCCATTATCCGGGGAACAGGAAGACTGGACGCATATTTTGCCAGCATGCATGCAGACGGAGGGTGTTAGGAAAAAATTATTACAGAAGTATTTTTGGCTTCCAAAAGACGGAGAACAGCGTGCTATGACTTGATTATAAACAGTCAAAACTGGCCAAGCTTGGGCACATACTTAGTAGAAGTACGTTTAGTAAGAGATAAGGTGTTTATGTAAATTTTCTTTAAATATATGTAGTACTTGAGCATTTGTGTGCTTGTGTGCGTGTATTTGTGTTATTCAGAGTACTTTCATTTTATTGTATATTTATAATGTTGTGATTCTGAAAGTCAAGTTTACAGACATGGTATTTTTCTAGAGAGCATGTAAGGTCTTGTGACCCATGAGATTGTGTAACGAAATTAATGTAAAAATAAGTACTTATTAAATACTGCTACTGTATTCACAAGACTTTCTCTAACCGTCATTTAAACAAACTACTCTTATAAAATCTCATTATTCTGTCTGCTTCATGCTATGCTCCAGCACTATTGAAAAAATCAAGAAACTAAACAAGCATGTCCATTATCCCCTACTTTATTTGGTTTATATATTGGCAATGCCATCTGTAATTGTCTAAGCATTTTAATAGACATTTTAAAATGAATGGGCACGAAATGGACACTATATTGTGAGGCAGAATATTTTTTTGTAGTAGGAAGATGCTTCATGTTTATCTGCACAACGTATGGGAGCCAATTTGTCGCGGTCACTTCGTGTTATCTTATAGCTGAGCGCTTGTTATTGTTTTATTATTTTGCATTTTGGGTTCATTGTGCTCCGGCTAGCTATTATTACTACTCAGTCGAGCACATCTCTTGAACAGGGTGTGTAAACGGAAAGGATTTATTACTGAAAGATAACACTGATAAAAGAATTTGTTTTTACACTTTTATTGCCATCACTTTTAATTAATTTCACATATTGACTCTTGATACACGCCCGACTGAAACTGTTATATTTTCTACTATCACTATAATCACTTATTTGCTGCACATTATTAATTCGCGTATTTCACATTTATAACTAACTTTACAACGTGGGAGATTTTGTAGAATTGCGCGACATATAACGCGTGAACGATTCTCTTAAACTGTGCGACGTATAACCTTTGTATAATTCTGTTGGACTGAGCGACGTTTACCTCGTGAATTGTTCTGTCAAACTTGCGTTACCCGTCTCTGGCACGGAATTTATACTCCCTCACCCTAATATGCCTAAACATTATAACCGAGCTGCTATTGGTTAATAAAACGCACCAACATTACCGTCTATTTTTATATCCAATCAAAATTACGAACACATACGCTCTAGGGAAGATATTCCCTCCATTTCTAAGAAAAGCGCGCTACTCTGACGTCATTTGCTTGCCTCTTCTAATTGATATACAACTCACCCCCTCGCTCATTGTTACCCGCTCCTATTGTCAGTTTCAGTGAGGCCGTGTAAACTTATTTCCTAACCATGCTTATAATTAACAAACATCTCAAATCATTGTCATACAATAATACTAATTTACACTACAATCACTCTGACATTCACAGTGTTGTGATATAAAACACTGCGTCAATTGTATGCTGACGACCAGGTAATAATTGCTGAGTCAGAAGATAACTTACAAAGGAAACTACAAATGTTAAATACATTATTGACGAATTACAATATGAAAATATCAAACAATAAAACAAACGTTTTAGCATTTGAAGGTAAAGGGCACACCAGAAGCAAGATTGTAATAAATGACGAAATCGTCAAACAAGTTCCAATATTTAGGATGTACTACTGCAGTAGATGAAAGAGGTGTAGACAATAAACTTCATACATTTAATCTCATGTCTGGAACAATAAGGAGAGTGCTAAGACAGACAAGGAAGGAAACGCAGATAACGTTTTATAAAACAATGGCAGCTCCTGTACTTCTATATTAAGTGAAACGTGGGCCTTAAACGGAGAACAGAAAAGGAAAATTTAATCGGCAGAAATGACATTTTTAAGGTCTGTTGCAGGATACTCTTTGTTGGATCGTAAATACGGCCATGAAATAAGGAATGAATTGAAAATATTTAAACTCATGGAAAGTATTAACCAAATAAAAACCAGAGACACCATGCCCCAAAGATAAAGGAGAGGAGGTTACCAAAATATTAAGAATACAAGCCATTAGAGAAACGGAATATAAGAAAACCAAGGCGTAGATGCAGAGACCAGTTTGATTAATGGGGATGGAACAAACCTTGAACAAGGTCCAAACCTTGAAAAGTATGACTCGTAAGCGGTATGTGTGGTAGTAGATTCTAGTTGGAAACATCCAGATTGCCATTTGACGTGGTCAGCTGTTCAAGAAGTGATGTGAGTATGACATTCCAGCATCTCTCTGCATTTATTGTTTGTTTTCAAAAAATATAGGTCGTAATATTCTGTATGTATTTAATACACACACTTTTCACGTCATGCAAGTGAATCTCGTGTGTAAAATCGGGTTTATCTGTGCTCAAATACCTGTTATTTTGCGATGAAACACGGCCATATAAATGGAGTCATGCTTCGTCAGAGAAGAATATTATGTGTGGATGAATTGCTCTATCATTTCGCAAAAGCCAATTACAGAAACTTGCACGACTCTGACGACCATATGAAATATAGGGTACATGCATAGAACCTCTATACATTGTATGAAAACCAAAAGAATACTACAGGCCAGAAATTCACTCAATTTCAGATATTGGCCTCTCGAGTGTAAATGAAAATTTCCTGAGAAGATGTCAGAAATGTGTGGATAGAGGACAACATAAGGTTGGTACTTGTTATCATTTTAACTGTAACTATGAGAACCTGAAGAGGTTGCGGGTAGCCGTATGGCGGCTACAATGTGAAGGAAAATCAATGTTCATCTTATATAGTCTCGCGGTTGCTTACGGAACACCGTGACATTATATCGCACGTTAGCCACAATGGTAAACCAACGCTCATATACCTACGTGACAGTGCCTAGTAAAGCGTGATTCTGCATGTTACTAAGCTGAAAATTATGTTACTGTAAATCCCCATATAAGAGATAAATCAAGAAGTACCGTTCAGGAATATCCTGACTGAAGAAACTTAAGTAAAGCTCTAAAATATTAAAACTCCAAAGAATTTAGACTCTTAATAAATTCTAATAAATATTTAAATTCACATAATTTACGAGGGACACTACTTATATTTTGAGCCTTGGCAACCCTGATTGTTGTAGGTGCCATCTGATGTTTCCAATGGAAATTATGACATATTTGACCATTATCGACTTCAAACATTTTGTCAATAGAGCGAATTTGTTTTGTTTAAACTAACTTGAAAATTGTGTGTCAACAAAAACATGGAATAAACTCGTGAAAATGTTCGTGCAATGATTTATTACGACATTCGACGTGGATTATCAAGACAACAGTGCCTCGATCAACTAACATCTACATTTGTCGACAAAGCTCCATCCTTTGCAACTGAGAAACGCTGGTATAACGAATCTAATCGTTGCCGCCGTTCGCTCAATGATGAAGTTTGTGAAAGTCGTCCAAAATCAGTTGTTGTAGCAGAAAACATTGATGCTGTGCAAAACCTAATAATGAAAGATCGACGTGCGACATATTGTGAGATTGAGGCAACCCCAGGCATTAGTTCCACCAGCATATGTAAAATATTGCATGGTTATTTAGCCGTGAAAAAGGTTTGCTCTCGTTGGATCCCACATCATTTGACGCAATTCAGAAAGATGCTCGTGTCGATTGGTGTACAAAAATTCTCAAGAAATACAATGGCGGTGCCACAAAAGACGTACATAAGATTGTAACAGGTGACGAATCACGGATCTATGCGTATGAGCCGGAATGTAAATAGCAGTCGACTGAATGGATGTTTCAGGATGAAGCAAATCCAACAAAAGTTGTTTGCACTCGAAGCACTTCGAAGCGAATGGTCGCCTACTTTTTCAGAAAAACTGGTCATCTGGCAACAGTGCCTTTAGAGGAACGTAAAACGGTCAATGCCGAATGGTACACAACCATTTGTTTGCCGGAAATATTCGGTAAAGTAAGAAAAACCAACAAGAGCCGTAGAATCGTTCTTCATCAAGACAGCGCTAGCGCACACACATCTCGTCTGACAACAGAGTATTTGAAGGCTCAAATGTATGGGTCATCCGCCATACAGTCCTGATTTGGCACCCAATGACTTCTTTCTGTTCCCGAACATCAAGAATAAATTGCGTGGACAACAATTTTCGTTGACAGAAGAAGCCGTTGATGCCTTCAAAAACCATGTTTTGGAGGTGTCTCGAGAAGACTGGAATAAATGCTTTGACAAATCTTTCAAACGGATGCAAAAGTGTATTGATCATAAAGGAGAATATTTTGAGAAAAAAATAAAGCAGTTTTTAATCACAAACTAATTTTTTTAATTAGGCTCAAAATATAAATAGTGCCCCTCGTATATTGGTTTAATTCCAACTGCAGTCTCTCTAAAAATGAATAAACCTAGAAGATCGGTTGCTTAACATGCACTATTTGAAGATTTTTTCAGTCTAACACTCATTGATACTTTACCCGCCTGTTCCTGTTAGAAATAAATGGCTGCCTTTGTCTTGCATAAAACACGGAAACCTACTCACTAAATCTCACGCTCTAGTTGCATGCTGCTGTTTCATTTTATCTGTGTTATTTGGTCTCATTATCCATTCTGATAGAATATTAAAAAGCTCTTCTGACTTATCGACCGTTTCTAAGTTCCCCTTCTTTCTCCACACGCGGTCAACTTCCACACACACTTTCAGGGCAAGTTGTTTGCATTGCGCTGTCCCATAAAGTTTCATTTTGTCAGGTTGGTACATAATCGCACCAAGCCACTCAGCAGACACTCTTTATATAATATGTTTACTTCTCTTTGAGCTTTCGACGAAGGATTCTTGTATGAAATATTACAGCGTTCTGTAATTGTGTTTAAATGAGCCCGATTTCATAATTCAACACTAGTTCGTTTTATAGAGAACGAGAGAGTGAATAACTCCACCAATTAGGTCTCTGATATAAAAGAGTCTCCTTTGCAAACATAGTTTCAACTGCAATTGGGCACCTTTTCAGTATAGAGCTAAATTAATTTGAAGCCTTGTTATGCTAACTATTCGGATCATTATATGTGTTAGGCAAGATCAACAAAGTTCTTAAATATTATAATTTTCTGTTAGAAAAGTATATATAATAAAATAATAATAATATTATAATTATACATATTTTTTATAATTTAGAGAGTATTAAATTTACAAGAATTACATTCTGCATAATAATGATTAAGAAAACATAGTCCGTAGATGCATGATAAAACTCCTATACCGAATCCGCTCTAAGAAACACACTTCTGTATTACTACGCGCAATATGCGCACAGAATATGCAATCGATATGCGATAACTAATGCGATAACTACTCAGATTCAGTAAATTGATTCTTTGCTATTCCCAAATAACGCGAAAATGTTAAACATTAGAATGAAATCATTAAACTTATTCATTACGAATTTTAAAAGTAATGGCTTAAAGAAAAGATGAAATCTATTTTCTACTCTTAGATTGAGTGTTGCGGTCAAAGGCCAATGAGAGCATGTACTTGGAGATGCCACGCGCCTTGTTTACCTCAAGTGTATTTCTTTTTGGAAGGGGTACAGTGTCTAATAGAGAAGGGATTCCTTTTGTCAATTCAGTGTAAAAATTATGGATATATTGAGGAATTTGTCTTATAAGCCCTAAGCGGCTGCAAAAATATTTACCTATATTTTAAAGAATTAAGTGCTTGCTAATAGTTATCACATTTTTAATAAATCATAAATTCTTATAACATCTAAACAATTTATATTGCCTATTAAAATGTTTGCTTATTTAGCATTTTCAAAAACACATTTCTGTCTTTCAAAAAACTTAGGCTAACTAATAGCATTTTCAAGAAATATAAATATTTCAACTTGTAAATAATGCACGTTACCCATAAAATTTGCTTCATTAGCATTAATATGAGTGATGAATTATAAATTATTTACATTTTTAAGGAGAAGAACCCTGGAAAACTATAGAAAATTCTGAAAAAATACTGACATTGTAGTTATAAAGTTTAAAACTTTTAAGTGGAATGTGTATTAATGGCCCAGATATCAATTGTTTCCCATCACAGCAGCGCTGTTTTGAAAGCTTGAACCACACTTAGAACTAATTTATTTTCTCCATTGTGTATTTCAATGTTTTTGTACTAAAACTGCTTCTTGCTGTGACAAAATTCTTCAATTACTTTGAAAATTTAAAGAAGGAGTCTTGACGATAAAAGGGTTATAGTGAACATGTTCAGGAAAGTAAATATGGCGAAGTACAAGCATTTGGAAATAATTTGTGTTTTCTCTTTTACTTAACTATAGTAAAGAGAGGACGTGTTTCATTACACCCAAAAATTCGAAACCTCTACTTCAACGAAAACTCATGTTTTGGGGACCCTTATCCAGGAAAAGGCTAGTGTGTGTTGAAGCTAGCGGTCTGTTTCGTTAGTTGGTGTGAGTAGGCAGTCTTGACGGAAAGGGTGTGTAATAGGTTTAAAGTACCTGGCTTCTTTGCTGTCCTTCGTCCTCTGCGACGTCGCCTGTTGTCCTCTGGTGTCGGTAGAGCTATGAGAGTGTTTAAGATTTCTCAGGGGTGGAACTTCCTAGTACTGTAGAATAATTAAATCGGACCTGTTTTTATCGGCTTTATTTTGTTTGTGTATAAGCATATTTACATGCATTTGCCGACTACACGAAATCGAACTCGCTAACCTCATATAAATGTTTAATACAGGTTTTTGGTTTATGCCCCTATCTCAGTGGTAACATTAGACCGAAGCTATGCGGTTGAAACTACGTTTGTCACGGCGCACATGATAATGATGGACGATTTCGCTAGCCCACGGAAAAGCTTGTAAGTTCCATTTCAAGGTAACGTGATGTGGAGCAAAGCCACTGGCGTATACTCATAGTGTATGTTACTCGGGGGCTTCAATTCAGAAGTGTCCCCTGAAGAATCAGAACGGGGAATGATTCGTCTGTAAATTTTCAGAAACAACCTTGGAATCCCTTCCTACTTTTCTTAATCGTGTGACTGTTTCATAGTTACTGGTGACACGTGATATCTAATCTTGCTTTAATTGGTCACTTTTATGTATAGTATTGATATACACCGGGGTGAGGCCAAAAGATTTGCAGCTAAAATATTAAATTTAGTTACCCCGGCAAGCACATTGGGGAACGTAGCTACAGAGGCAACCAGAAAGGTACCTAGAACTTGCTGCACAAAACTAAAGCGGGCGTGAAATATTTTAAAATAATTATATTTGAATTCACGTTTTGTTCAGATTTATTATAAAGGTGCTCTACATGGTACACAAAAAGGTTACACACACAAAACATTGGGGGAGATGCCCCACGCACACACATCCATCAAGCACTCTTACACACACATGCTAACACTCAGAAGACTCACGCCCGAATGACGCTACTGCTAGACCCACGCTATCACACACACAGAGAGCTATTACCTCAATTGCCTTCACCTCCAACTAGGAAATGGAATTGCCGCGCCAGACAATAATTAACACACAAACTCAACAATAGTATACACAGCAATAATGTGTCTGACGCGACAATACACACACATACACATACATTACAGTATTTTATTCTATTGGGCAAAGCGATCAATTGGCTACGCCCCCTTTTAAATTTGGAAAGTTCTCAGCCGCGGAATGTTCACATGCTGCCTTTTCTAATTATGTTATGACACGTACTTCTGGACAATGCCCAATCCCCGTTCTCTTATTTCGAAGCACGTATCTCAAGTTAACAAAGGGTTGTTGTATTTCCGGCTTGGCACACATCGTCTGTGTTTTACCTGAAACCTACATTATAGTTCTTTTGTGACCGGACCCGTCGTGGCCCTTCCATTAGAAGGGTCGCCTTTTCAATTTATAAGTTTTCTCACCTGAGAACTGCATTTGTTAGCGCTATTCAAAGGGATAATAATCTTTAATGGGCGAAACTGTTCATTAATGGATTTTTGTTTATCTATCGAATAATTTATTTATCTTAGTTTCAATCTAATTCATCTCGTAATGGATGTACGGTTACAGTGTGTGTGTATGTGTGTGTGTGAGTGTGTGTGTGAGAGAGAGAGCATAACTCTAAAACGAAAAATCAGTTAAGCACCAAACTTAGCACTCAAGTTTAGCACCTTCCAAAAATTCGACACGAAGGTTTTCAAAAACATTTCTTACCCCGAACTATCCTTTGGATGGAAAAACGTTCGGTATTTTTTGTTTTCTCAAAATAGCTTAACAACATTTTTTTCGCATGACCGTATGTTCAAGACATTTGCATGACAAATAAAACGTATGTTGAATTTTCTAGAAATTCTGTTCATTCTGAATGTCCTTTGTATAGCAGGTGAGGGGTAAGAGATGCATAAATTTTTACTAGAGAAAAAATTAGATCTCCTTAAAGCTCGCAGTTTATGTGAAATTAATTTTTTTGGCGTTAACTTAATTCCGAGATATTGTTATTCGTTTGAATTTTCAAATACCTTTTTACTTTTTGAACGATCAATTCTTTTTTACTTTCTCCACGACTTGCATAGTAAGCAGAGAAGGTATTGCATTCAACACAGCTCGATACAAGATTTCACCAAAAATACATTTTTGGGGCCCCTGAATCTAAATAAAGCATTTTTAGAAAAATATCGATGTATGTGTGTCTGTGTCTATATGCCTGTGAACAGCATAACTCAAAAACAAAAGTTCGGATAAATACCAAACTTGGTATTTAGCTTCAGTATCTTCCAAAAATGGGACACGAAGATTTTCAAGAAACCCCTGCTTCAAAACTACCCTTTACATAGAACAGTTTTCGAAATATTTGATTTTCTAAAAACTTACCTAACGAATTCGATTAAAATACCATACATTAAAGATATTTACATGACAAATAAAAAGTATATCTTGAATTTTCTAGGAATAACCCATGAACTCCTCTTCATTTGGAAGGACTTTTTACTTTCCCTACTACGTATAGTAAGTAGGGGAAGTATTGTATTCCACCCAAAAATTCGATACCGAGATTTCACCGGAAATACATGTTTTGAGACCCCCTGAATCCAAAAAAAGCATTTTTGGAAACATGTCCGTGGGTGTGTCTGTGTGTGTGGCTGTGTGTGTGTGTGTCTGTGTGTCTGTGAACAGCATAACTCAGAAACGAACAGTCGGATAAACACCAAACTTGCTATTTAGATTCAGTATCTTCCAGGTTTTCAAGAAAATTCCCCTACCCCAGACTACCCTTTACATGGAACATTTTTCGAAAATTTTAATTTTCTCAAAAATGGCTCTAACGATTTTGATTAAAATATCATATGTTTAAGATATTCTCATGAGAAATGAAATGTATATCCCGAATTTTCTAGGAATGTCTCCAAAATTATTCTTCATTGAGAACGACTTTTGCATAACTGGTAAACCATATAGATAGACAAAATTTTACTACACAAAAAATGTACATCGCGTTCAAATACACAATTTATGTCATATACATTTTTTGTTGTTGAGTGAACCTTTTAGAGATATTGCTTGTTATTCCCTTAAATTTTCCAATACTTATACTTTTTCTCAAATTCGTTATTAATTTTTTTTATGTCTTGGACATGCAAAGAGATTGGAATGCGCCACATAGCAAGCAGTGCTTAAAAATTTGACTATCGGTTAAAACCTACCATATTCCCCTTGCATTTACAAGATAATTAGCAATTTGATTGACATCTCGATTAACATGAAGTAGATGGAGAATAAGCGTTTATAAAAATAGTTTGTACAAGAGTAGAGAAAGTCATGTGAGTGTAACACATCAGATTTTTTATAATGTTCTGTAACTGGTAAACATTAAGCAGTAGACGAAAATGTATCGCACAAAAATGTTGACCTCTTTAAAACACACAATTTAAAAAAATAACTTTTCTCTGGCACAAGCTATTTCTGAGATATCGGTTAGCAATGGTTCGAATTTGTCATTACTTAAAGTTCTGTCAGCATACAGTTGTTTCTCGCGATTCCATGGAAACAGTATGGAATTTTAAGGCAGTGTATAGCGTCCAGTTCTTAAACATTTGACTATCGCTGTTCTCATTGTATATATAATGAAATGTGTAATCTAGCTATTTCTGCAGCCGTTTATTTGGATTAAAATGTAGTAGGTGGAAAAATAAGCTTTAGTAAGAATAGTTTGTTTACCCACTAATAAACGATTGAGGGTAGGGAAAGTCATGTGAATATATCATATAAGATGCTTTTCTCGTAGTCATGCAAGGAGTATTGTATTTCAAAGCTATCATATAGTGATCCAACTTTTAAAAATCTGACCGTTTCTTTAGTTTACTGTTTTCTCCACATACATTAAAAACGAATGTGTAAATATGAAATGAAAGTTTTTCTCATTTACAAAAAGTAGGTAAAAGAATAAGATTTTTTAAGAATAGTTTGTAGAAACTCGAGTAGATAAAGTCATATGATTGCAATGCCTGAAACTTTTATTAATTAAAAAGGTTAGAAAGCATGGAATATATGGTGCTCAATTTATTTTCCTACAGTACGCGAGGTTTAAGTTGAAACATGATCATTTTGACGCTACTTGACCGGTCTAGGAGAGGAGTGCGTTAATGACGGTTCCAGTGCTGAGAAACTCTTCATTGCCTTCGTTGGCTTTCTTATAGTTACAAGCGGATGTTGCTTGTTTCAACCTAACCCATATTTTAAATAGTAAGTTACAATAGTAAAGGATTTGAAATTAGGCAGTTAAGGATTACCAACTGCAGTGTGGATTATAGTGCTAGCTCTTTCTACTTTCCATGTTTAAACTTAAAGCAAATGCACGGTAAATATTCAAGCTTTATTTGCAAGTTTATGAGGCATATACATTTTACAACAACAAAATTTAAATTTACTTCCAACATTTTGAAAACTGCATGATTGGCAGATGCTTAATATATAGAGTTTGATATGCACCCCTGTTTTGGAATTTCAGTTACGCTGTTCACAGACACATTACGTAAACGGACACACACGTTTTCTAACTGTCTTTATGAAGCCAAAATACATATATGAAAATATGTACTTCCGGTGAAATTCCGATATTGAATTTTTGGGTGGAATGCAATACTTCCTTTACCTGCTATAACTGGGTGTTAGAGAAAGTAAGATTCAAATTATTGAAAACCTAATATGTTGCATGTTGACCACGGAAGCAAGTATGTTTGAAAATTCAAATCAATAACAAAGAATATTTTGGAAATGGTTCAAGATACAAAAATTATTTTACATATAGTGTGGCATTGAATGATATATACAGTTTTAGAGCAGTAAGGTTTTTTTCTCTCTCTTACAGTTTACCAATTATAGAATGATCATTCGGAATGAAAAGGACTTCCTAGGCTATATCCATAAAATTCAAGATATATACTTTACTTATTGTGCAAATAGCTTAAATATCTGGTATTTAATCAAAATCGTTAGTTGTTTTTGAGAAAATCAAAAATACGAAGAGATGTTTTTGGTTGGGAGGGACAGCTTCCTTAGAATTTAACCAACTTTTAGTTGTTTAGTTATTCTGTATCACAGAAAGACGCACGCACACGCATACACACATACAATCCATTTGCTAAAACATTTTTTGGATTCAGGAGTCCTAAACGTGTATTTTCAGTGAAACCTCTATATCGATTTTTTATAGAATGCAATATGTAAGCAGTAGATAGAAAAAAGTATAAGTATTTTAAAATTCAAACCAATAACAAAGAATATCTCGGAAATCGTTAACGCCAAAGTTCCTTTGACATAAACTGTGAGCTTTAAAAGCATCTAGGTATATTTTTGTATAGTAAGCTTTCGACTATCTCCTACGGTTTACCAGTTATCAAAGGTCATTCTGACAGGACTTCAGAGGGTATTCCTAAAAGTTCAAGATATAGACATTCTATTTGTAATGCAAATATGTTAAGCATGCGGTATGTTAAACAAAACCCTTAGTGTAATTCATTTTTGAGAAAACCAAAGGGTAGTTGGAGGTGGTTGGGAGATTTTCTTGCATCCTTTCAAGATGCTGAATTTAAATACTAAGTTTTATATTTATCCCACATGAGTTGTTTTTAAGTCAGAAGGCACCATTTATTTCCAGTAAAATTTCGACGTCGAATACTGTGATATTTCCTACGGCTGTAAGAAATCGCTAGAAAAAGTAAAAATCAAATATAATTTTCTCTACACAATTAGAAAGTATAGTACTTTCACAGAGTATAAAACTGCTTCTCAGAAAGCTGCAGAACTTTGGAAACTTTAATATTATAAAATTAGTAGTCCACGGACGTTACTATCGATTACTGCATAAAATGGTTTCTGCCACGAGATCTTAAATCACGTAGACGTTCTGTTGTTTTTAATATTCTTTATACACGAACCTAGGTATAATTTCACAGTCCATCACAGACTTCGCTAATTTTAGTCCTGATACATGCGTACCTTAATAAATCAATTAGCATGGCAACAGTTACTTTTCTTCAAGTAAGGAAGGAGTGGTTCTATGGAGCAACCGTCAGATGGTTACTAAGTAGTAGATAATGGCCTCGGTTGGCATTTATAGGAGGCTGAGGCAATATTTTATATCATAACATGCTGTGAAGGCCAGAATGATTATACTGTAAATTAATATTATTGTACGTACATGATTTTATATGTTTGTTAACCATAAGGATTGTTAGGAAATACGTTTGCACGGCCTAACTGAAACTGACAATAGAAGTGGGTAGCAAGAAACCGGGGGGGCGAGTTGTTTGTCACTAGAAGAGAAAGCCGAATTGACGTCAGGGTAGCGTGCCTTTTTTAGAAATGGAGGGAATATCTTCCCTAGAGCATATATTTCCGTAGTAGTGATTGGCTGACCAAAACAGACGCTAAAGTGGGCGCAGTTTGGTAACCAATAGCAACTATATTATAATGTTTAAACAATTCGAGGTGAAGGAGTATATATTCTCGAGCCATAAGGAAGTGTCGCACAGCTCTGAAGAATCTCTCACGAGGTGCACGTCGCAGAGTTAGTTACAAAAATGAAAAGTACGCGAAATAATTGGTGCGCGGCAACTAAAACGACTGTAGTTACATTCAGAAATATCACAGTTTCAGTCAGGCATGTATAAAGATTAAATATGTAAATTATTAATTAAGCGTGACGCCAATAAAAGTCGAGATTCAGATTTTTTTTATCAGTGTTATCTTTTAGCAACAGCTCATTTCCGTTTACACGCCCTGCTTAGAGACACGTGCTCGACTGAGTTATAATAGCTAGCCGGAGGACAAAGAACCCAAATTTAAAAAAAGAATTAAACAATGAGCGCCCAACAAATAAGATAACACAAGTCATCTGAGAACTACAACAAGGCCCAATTATTTACGATGTTTTTTTGGTTCTAGCTGTTTACAGAAGAGAATGGATTCTTGGGATTAATTTACTGCTGTGAGGTTGACTGTTGTGTTACACTCACATAAGGTTCTCTATTCACCATCATTTATTTCTATATAGGAAAGTTGATTACTTCCTCTATCACTTAAATGGTAGATAGGTAGATAGGTTTGTGGCAGAGAAAGTAAAAAGTGAATGAACTTATGCTATATTTTACTACTACTAGAACGCCTTCAAAGACAAAGCGATAGGGTAACCTTTTATAATGACCGTCTGGCAGCAGCACCTGTCAAAGATAAAATCAAAGCTATTAAGTAACATTTGAGGTATTATCCAATACTAGCTGCCAGGATGGATGCATAATAATATAATTGCGACATGTTAAAGTATTACTTTCTCTACTACGTATAGTAAGTAGGGGAAGTATTGTATTCCACCCAAAAATTCGATACCGAGATTTCACCGGAAATACATGTTTTCAGACCCCCTGAATCCAAAAATAGCACTTTTGGAAACATGTCCGTGTGTGTGTCTGTGTGTCTGTGTGTTTGTCTGTGAACAGCATAACTCAGAAACGAACAGTCGGATAAACACCAAACTTAGTATTTAGGTTCAGTATCTTCCAAGGATGCGACACGAAGCTTTTCAAGAAAATCCCCCCACCCCAGAGTACCCTTTACATGGAACATTTTTCGAAAATTTTAATTTTCTCAAAAATGGCTCTAACGATTCTTATTAAAATATCATATGTTTAAGATATTTTCATGGCAAATAAAATGTATATCTTGAATTTTCTGGGAATGTCTCCAAAAGTATTTTTCATTGTGAACGACTTTTGCATAACTGGTAAACCATAAAGATAGACAAAATTTTACTACACAAAAAATGTAGATCGCGTTAAAATACACAATTTATGTCATATACATTTTTTTGTTGAGTGAACCATTTTCGAGATATTGCTTGCTATTCCCTTAAATTTTTCAATACTTATTTTCTCAAATGGGAATTCGTTATTCATTTTTTGTCTTGTATATGCAAAGAGTATTAATCTGTGGCAAAGAGAATGGTGGTGCACCTAGCAACCAGCTATTAAGAGATATGTATGTGCTTAAAGGCTACTGTATTTCTATATTGCCACTTGTAAATATATATTCCCCTCACATCTACAAGAAAATTAGCAATAAGATAGAGTCTGCAAATGTTTATCTCGATTAACATGAAGTAGATGAAGAATAAGCGTTTGTAAAAATAGTTTGTACAATAGTAGAGAAAGTCATGTGAGTGTAACACATCAGTTTTTTTTAATGTGTATTGTTTTCTTTGAATAAAATCAAACTTTCTTGAAGTTCTAAGTACAGGAGTTTTCGTATGCTAAATCGCAAATCTCTCTCTGCTGACGTATTATTTCTTTTCTCAGCGGCTGGGTTCAGAAATTAATCTACATTCTTTCTTTTACTTTCTCTATCACGTAGAGAAGGTATTGAATTCTATCCAAGAATTCGATACCGAGATTTCAACAAAAATATATTTGAGGCCCCGTGAATAAAAAGAAACATTTCTAGGTCCATGTGTATGTCTGTGAATAGCAGACTTAAAAACGAAAAGTCAGATAAACATCAAACTTGATATTTAGGTTCAGTATCTTCCAAGGATGTGACTCGAACATTTTCAAGACAATCCACCACCCTAAACTACTCTTTACACGGAACGTTTTTCAATTTTTTTTTATAAAAAATGCCTCTAACGATTTGGATTAAAATATCATAGATTAAAGATATTTACATGACAAATCAAATATATATCTTGAATTTAGGAATAGCGTGTTAAATCCTGTTCATTCCAAAGAAATTTTGTATAATCTTGTATATCTGGTAAATGTTAAGCGATAAAAGAAAACGTACTACACAAGAAATGTATATGTATTTAAAACACACAATTTATTTCAAATAAATCTTTTTATGGCGTAAGCCATTTTCGAGATATCCCTTATTAATGGTTCGAATTCAGTACTTAACTCATTGTTTTGAAGTCCTTCCGATATTCAGTTGTTTCTTGGGACTGCATTGAAATAGTATGGAATTTTAAAGCCAGCATATAACGTCCAGTTCTTAAATATTTGACTATCTGTTCCCTTGGTATCTATAACGAAATGAGCATTCCTGCAAAGATTTATTTAAATTAAAATGAAGTAGATAGGAAAATAAACATTCATAAGAATATTTTGTATACCCATGAGTAAAGGATAGAGGGTAGAGAATGTTCTTGACTCTATCACATCAAATTTTCTTATTTACTTTCATACATGGATTATCCCTCAAGTGCAGTAAATATGGGACCAATTATAAGATTCAGAGGTCATTAATGCAGTTGAAGAAGATACACAAAGTCAATCCCAGAAGTTCCCTACCTGACATATCTATAGCAGTTGTTGTTTCAAACAAATGACTGTGGTAGAAAGTACCCTCCTTATTAAGCTTACTTTTTAAGTTTTACGATGCTACGTTGTTTAGTGATTGTTTGGCAGCTATTAATAGTGAACTCTCTCAGCGAATTTCTAAACCTGGATTAAAATACTTTCATTTGAAAGGTCTTAGTCCAACTAGTATTAAATCTGAACTAGATTCTACTCTGGGGGAGTCTGCTCCTTCATTTACAATAGTAAAATATTGGATGGCAGAGTTTAAGCGAGGCTGCCAAGACGAACATCGCAGTGGTCGACCAAATGAGGTGATCACGCCAGAAATTGTGAAGAAGATCCACAAAATGGTATTGTATGACCGTCGACTGAATGTGCGCGAGCTAGCAAACATCGTAGGCATTTCAAAAAGTGGTGTACATCGCATACTAGCTGAAAACTTAGACATGAGAAAGATGTGCGCAAGATGGGTGTCGCGTTTACGCACAATGGAACAAAAGGAACGTCGTGAGGATGTTTCAGTCGAGTTTTTGGCGATGTTTCGCTGCATTAAAGCCGAGTTTATGCGTCCATTCATAACCGTGGATGAAACATGGGTCCATCACTTCATTCCTGAGACGAAGGAACACTCAAAACAGTGGGGAGAATAGGCTCCAAAGAAGGCGAAGACAGTTCAATTCGCAGGAAAGGTCTGGGCGTCAGTCTTTTGGGATGTGCGTGGAATAGTTTTCATTGATTACATTCAAAAATGAAAAGCAATCAATGACGAGTGTTATGCAAACTTATTGGAGCGTTTGAATGATGAAATCAAGCAAAAACGACCGCATTTAGCGAAAAAGAAGGTTCTTCTTCATCAGGACAATGCACCAGTTCACACATTCATTATCGCTATGGCCAAAATCAATGAGTTAAAGTTCGAATTGCTTTCTCATGCACCCTATTCGCCAGACTTAGCCCCCTCTGATTATTTTCTGTTTGTAAAGTTTAAGAAATAGCTTGGTGGTAAAAGATTTGCCAACAGTGAAGAGGTGGTTTGCAGTTGATGGTTATTTTGCAGAACTCGACGGTTCTTACTATAAACAGGGTATCGATACTATTGAGCATCGCTGATAAAAGTGTATCGAGCTGAAAGGAGACTATGTAGAGAAATAAAGATGTTTTTTCCCAAAGTTTTTGTCTTTTATTTGTTAGGTCGGGTACTTCTGGGACAGCCCTTGTACTTCTGAGGAACCGCACTTTCTAACTTACTGAGACTCCACGCGCGAAGTTAGTTGCGGGCCGCCGGTAAGCGCATTCCGTCCCGGCCGGGCCCTTCAGAACAATGGCTCGCGCACCAAACCCATTATGTGTCCCTTCCCCACAGCTTGGGTAATTATTGCTCCAGAAGGTATCTTTCGGCAGGTTAGAGTGGCTTCCCCTTCGAGAACGTTCGGCTTTGTATGTGGGGCCTATGCGCGGGCAGTCAGTTATGTAAGAAGTGCACAGTGCAGAGTGCAGTTTAGTTGTTTATTTGATCTTGTTTATATCCTAACCTTCAGCAGTTATACAAAAGGTATTCAGAATGAACAAGATTTCCAGAAAATTCAACATATATTTTATTTGTCATGCAAATGTCTTAAATGTGTGATATTCTAACCGAAGTTGTTAAATGTATTTTGAGAAAGTAAAAAATACCGAACGTTTTTTGTATCCAAATGGTAGTTTGGGGTATGAATTTTTTTTAAAACCTTCATGTCGAATCCCTGTAAAATGCCAAACTTCTCGTTTTAGAGTTATGTGAACACATCGCACATCACAATCTTTTCTAAAAATGTATTTTATTCAGCGGGCCACAAAACAAGTATTTACGGTTTAATAACGGTATAGAGTTTTTTGGAGGAATACAGTACCTTCTCCACCTACTGTGTACGGGTTAGAGAAAGCAATAATATGGTTGCAGAAACATAGCTTTTTAAAACACACGCTGTTATTTATCATGTCTTTCCTATTTTCTCAAGGAATTACCCATCTGTCGGGGAAGACATGTATAAATAATGTTTCTGTTGTAGCGGATGCTGCCCGCAGGTACCAATATTTTTAACCCCGTGAGCTACTAGAGAATTCTAGCCACGCTATTCAGTTGGAAACGTGACAGAGTATAATAAGATACTCCCTCTGTGCGCGACACAAATCACGATCTCTGTTACAATTGTGCCAGGTGAAATAGGTGTGGGCCCGAAGTGCTTGCTTATCAATTTCAAATCCATTTCATTCGGCTCGTGTCGCTCCTGAACCCATGTTGGTTTTATCAAGGTGATCCTAGAAATAATGTACAGTGTTATTCAGTAGCCTATGTATACGGTGTTCCCAAGTCGCTGTCACTTTGTTCGAACAGGCAACAATTTCAATTTCAGGGATGGTAAAGTGTCTACTTGAAGCAGTATTTTTAACACTAAACTGATTTCAGTCACATTATATAATATAAAATGTAATAACAGCCGGCCTTCAAAGCAATATGTGTATATATAACATAAAACCATGCTTAATAATGTTATGTGAATGTATTACGTAATTTAATAATGTAGGAGCTGTGAGAATAATAGGTTAAAGTTGCTAATAATGAGGTAACAATGAGGTAACATTGAGGCAATAATGAATTTGAATGTTTGATAATGCTACTGGTAATTCTTGGAGCAGCAATAATGTATCTTTTGAGACAGTTTATAAATAGCTAATCAACAACCAGAAAAAAACTTAAGTTAAATAAAATTATTCTATTGGATTAGGAACAGCCAATAAGAGACTTGAAATACAGAAATTTACAAATTTAGGCGGTAGAAATCAGTTCAGTTGCTTGTAGACAGTGTTCCTAACCGGACACGACACGCGTCCTCTTACGTATTAAAAAGTGCAAGTAATTAATAAATAATCTCACAGCTCTCTATATCAGTGAAGTGTTATTTAAATCGTATCAAGAATTAATAAAAAGGAGTGAAGTAAAAATTATAATCTGTGTAAGTCTACATTCTTAGCCGCACCACTCTCTGCAAAGAAATACATGTCTCTAACAATAATACTGACGCAGCCGAGGCAAACATAAATATATAATATTTAAAGAAACAGTAAAAATACAAAGTTAATTGATTCTTAAGCTTGGGGGAAGGCTACCGGAAACTTTTTACCATACGTGCGGTTGCAACTACTTCACATTCGGCTTCCCAACAGTCGAAATACAATACAACTCCTCCTAAAATTAAACTTCTTTATACTACATTACGTAGGACTACTTGCTTCTCTCCCTCAGTTTCTCTGTCTATTTATGTTATGTCGCTTTAACTATGTGGTCATTTCGCGACGGATCTGTTAGGAGATATGTTCTGGATCGGTGTGTGGCGGATAGTTAGCCTTTTCGTCTCTCTTTCGTCACATATCCGCAGAGACCTTAGTGCTAGTCAACTGTACCAACGTAACGGGTAGGTAGCAGCTTCAGCACGTGTCCGAGGAGACCTTAGAGTCAGGCAACAATATCTCTGCTTCTAAATGTGCCGAGCAAATGGCATTGGGGTGCCATACAATCTACCAGCTTTCATATCATTAGATAAATGGCATAGCATTCGTAATTACCATCTATTTTCATTTTTGCTATTGTTTTATTCTTGCAGTGAAGCTTTGAGTCATGGTATGAAATACAATCCGGTCTTTACCTTGACGACTGAGGGAAACTACGAACAAACACCATTCAGATTTGTCAGTCCATGGGATTTGAATCCGAGAGCTCTCGAATGCGGGCCAAGGACGTTACCGCCTGAGACATCCCGCTCGGTTACTTGCTTGTGTTTCTCTTAGTTTTACTTTCTCTACTACTCTAGTAAGTAGTGGAAGTATTGAGTTCGACACAAAAATTCGATACCCAAATTTCTTTTCGATACCGTCTGTGTGCCTGTGAACTGCATAACTCAAAAACAAAAAGTCGCATAAATACAAAAATGGGCATTTACCTTCAGTATCTTCCAAGGATGCGACACGAGTATTTTTAAGAAACTCCCCTTCACCAAACTACCCTTTACCTGGAACATTTTTTCGAAATTGTTGACTATAAAAAAGTGGCTCTAACAATTCTTAACAAAACACTACATATTAAAGATATTCACAAGAAAAATAACATGTATATCTTAAATATACTGGAAATAGCCTGTGAAGTCCATTTCAGTAATAAATTTTGTATGATCTTGTACAACTGCTAAATGTTAAGGGATAGACGAAAACGTAATCCACAAAAAATTTGGATCTCTTTTAAAACACAAAATTTACTTCAAGTAATTCTTTCCTTTGTATAAACCATTCGTTATTAAAGGTTCGAATTGTTCATTACATGGTCATTCTTTAAAGTGCTTTCAGCATTCAGTTGTTTCTCGCGATTGAATCGTAACAGTATGGAATTTTATCATCAGCATATAGCGTCAGTTCTAAAACATTTGACTATCGCTGCTCCTTTTGTATCTATAACGAAATGTCTAATGTAGTTATTTCTGCAAATCTTTAGTGGATTAAAATGCTGTAGACAGAAGATTCAGTTTTAATAAAATTAGTTGTATACCCACTGATAAATTAGAAAGGTAGAGAAAGTCTTGTGAATGAATCACATCAGATTTTATTTAAAAGCCCTCTGGCGTTATTAACGCTGCCACCGGTACCAGGCAAGTTTAGTTGATGAACTGACATTTAGTTTTGGTTGTTACATCTATCTGACTACAATTCGTGTATTATTAATGTAGGAAGGGAGGGTAAGTTGACGAATCATTAATATACTGAGATTGTCGATAAATAGTAGCATTTGGAAGAATTTTCCTGTTAGAGGCTAGCGCTCTACGTGTACTGCAACAGGAACTAATGCCAAACGTCATCATTCAGCGTCCTGGAGTTTATTATAGTGCATTACATAGACACAAAGCAGTAACAGACCGATACCAGTGAAACAGACAAATGTTCCATGACTCTTGATTACTTCTTGCAGAGTAGCTCAACGTGAGAGATGTGTAAAAGAACTTCACCCCTCTACAGGGAGGCATTTGCACTTATGGGGACACAAGAGGCTTCATTCATTCACCTGTATTATAAATGGCTGCTTTGGACAAATTAAAGAATTTACTAGGCGGGCATGCTGCCGAACTCGTTTTGTTAGCCGAACCATTCGTAAATCACTTTAAAAAGTTTTGTATTTAATTTTCAGTACTCAACATGCCTATCAAATATAAAAGAAAGAGCAATAGGCAGAAATGGGGACGATAATAGGTGGTAAAGAACGGTGTGGCGGTGTATGCAACATCGAAGAAGTACAATCTGCCAGAAGCTATATTGCGACGTTACGCCAAGAAATACACGGAAGAGGCAAGTCTTTTAGATGTTAGTCTATAGGAACTATAAACACGGGACCGGGTCCGCCTACGCAGAGACCACACCCTCGCTTGATCCAGGATTGCTCGTGGGCCCTTTCCATTAGGGACGGTGCCTATTATATATACCGCCCCCTATCTGGTCGAGTTTAGGCTAGGACTCGTCCTGATCACCCTTCCAAACAGGGACGGAAGTGGATACGCCACTTACGCGCGTCAGGCCAGCAGGATGAACACTGCTGGGGGAGACTACCGGACAACCACGGTGGGGCCGACAGTTTCTGGCTACCGTCTACCAGCTATCCCTCATGGCTGGTGCCGGAGAATCTCGAGGCGTCTCATAACCCCGCCTGGGCGGATAGACCAGCCAAGCGTACCCAATCTCCCATGGGTGTCGGGAACCTCTGCCCCGCCGAACCCAACCCAACCCGAACAACTCCCATGCGGGAGGGGCTCGAATGTTCGGCCCGGCGTACTTCTAGTAACGTCAGAAGTACCACGAGTGCTAAGGGTCCGCAGCGCCCGCACCACGGCAGCTAAAGGGATCGGAACCCCCCTTTACGGGGAGTCTATAGGAACTGACTACTGTGGCCCATAATTAATGTATTACATTTAAATAAATGAAATAATATTTTAAATTTATTTTTCAGACTTTGCCGACAAGCGCCGGACTATCTCGATGTACGTTCATTCAGAAGCAGCTGCTAAACCTCAAGGAATATATTAAAGACTTGAACAGAAGAGCTTTCGGCTTAATAAGGGAACAATTTGAAAAACTCTCCTTTAACTACGCCGAAACAATGAAGATTCCACACCGCTTCAACAAAGAAAAAAATCTTATGTGTTGCCCTCACGTTACTTTCTCTACTCTTGTGCAAACTATTTTTACAAACGTTTATTCTCTATATGCTTCATGATAATCGAGATTTCAATCTTATTGCTAATTTTCTTGTAGGTGCAAGGGGAATTGATAGGCTTTAAGCGATAGTCAAATATTTTAAGAGCTGGTTGCTATGTGGAGCATTCCATTCTCTTTGCATTACCAGGACAAAAAAAATGAATAACGAATTCCCATTTGAGAAAAAGTATAAGCATTGGAAAATTTAAGGGAATAACAAGGAATATCTCGAAAATGGTTCACTCAACAAACAAATGTATATCACATAAATTGTGTGATTTATTGAGATGTACATTTTTTGTGCAGTAACATTTTGTCTATCTCTTAGTGTTTACCAGTTATGCAAAATTCATTCAGAATGAAGACGACTTTTGGGGACATTGCCAGAAAATTCAAGATATAGATTTTACCATGAAAATATCTTGAACATATGATGTTTTATTCAAAATCGTTAGAGCCGTTTTTGAGAAAATCAAAATTTTCGAAAAATGATCCATGTAAAGGCCAGTTTGGAGTGGGGGGATTTTCTTGAAAAATCCTCGGGTCACACCTTTGAAAGATTGAGGATGCAACAGCACTTTTGAACAATGCACCACCCGGTCCTCTAGATGTGTGTAATGAATCCGGATGTATGAACGCTGAAACCTTTAGGCATGGTTAGAATATTTCATAAAAGCTGCAAGACCTAGCAAGGAAACCCAAATTCTCTCGTTACGTTGAGGGCTGTGAATTTATGCCGAGAAAATCATATCATTTTACTAGGTTTTCCTGCACATACCAGTTATGGTATGCATCCTTTGGACGTGACTTTCTACTGCCAACTTAAAACAACTTACAGTGGGCTTGTGATGATTACTAAATGGGATACGCAAGACAACTGATAACTCTTAAAGATGTTGCTGGATTATTTAACGTGAACCTACAGTAAGGTTGCCACAATGAGCAATGCAGTTTAAAGTTTTAAAGCTACTGGATTAGTTACACTAAACACACAAATAATCAGGATGCTGCCCTTGAGCCATCGATGACAACGGAAATGCCACATGATGCCTCAGTGGCTAATGTGGATAAAGCAGAAGAAGCTGGGCCATATGATGCCTCTGGAAGTATTGCAGATGACACCGAAGTAAGCTTAGCTGGATCACTTTTACATCCAGAGGTCAGTGCAGATGAAACTGCAATAGCTGGTCCAACTCGGGTAGAATCATCCCACTTTCCACTTCCCCCTTACCCAGAAAACTGAGGGAAGAGTTGCCCTCATTGCACACACAAGCAGCCCTGTCAAAAGAGTTTTAGAAAATAAACAGGTTGAGAAGGGAGCAGAATAAAAAAGAAAACTAAAAGAAAAGAGCTGTAAAACAGAACTCAGAAGCGCGATAAGAGAGAAAAAACAAATCCGATAAGGGACAGTTTTTGGAAGATTCTTCGGATTCTTCGATATCAATAAACTATATGGAAGAAGATGACGATAGCGATTTCGTTGAAGAAGAACTCTGTGAGATCTGGAATGATTATGGTAAATCAGAGACTTGGTATGTTTGTTCTCGCTGTCATAAATGGACCCATGCTGCTTGTACCGGGCTCATTCCGGGTGAAGCGAAGCGGAAAGTCTATGTTTGTGACTTCTGTGGTTAAAATAAAATGATTTTTTATGCTTATTTACTTCTGTTTTCCTGCGCCAACTTACCCGCCCAGTTAATTCATCTTACCCACAAGTGAGGGTAAGATGACGAATTCGAACTCATTTTAAAAAAGTGACAGAAATATCTATAATTTTTAAACTTAGAAAGTCCAGAATATCAGAGGCTGGAACGAAAGCTATAAGGTTGCTTTAAAGGATTAATGTATGCATAAAATAAAACACATGAGGATAAAAAAAAATACGAAAGCTTATAGTCATCATCTCACCCTCCCTTCCCCCACCACATACAGAATTATAAATTTATATGAATGCAAATGTAATTCTCTGTAATGCAGTACAGTATAGGTATAGATTTAGATTATACAACGGAGGGGGATACCTCTCTCACTGCGTCCCACAAATATATATTGTGGCTACAACCCCCCCGGGAGGAAGGGCTGAAATGAAGGAACCACAGGAGGCAGCAGACCACAGAGACGCGCGGAAGTATCTCGAAGACCCGTCACACTGCTGGAGCTGCCTAGAGAGGGAGATGAACAACCCGTTGACCAAGCACCCCTCTAGTGTCCACGGCAATACTCTTTCCTATGAGAAAGCATCCGCATCATCTGTCAGGAACCGCCTAACACCAAGAAACCTAGAACACCTGAAAGATGAGAAGGGAGCGGAATGAAAGAGAAATTATGGAAAGGAAATCGCGGTAGATGAGAAACATTCGCCTACCGACCGGGGAAAACCATGAAAAACTCAAGGTCAAAGTGGGTGGTCAACAGAAATCCAACACGGAACTTTCCAATGCGAGCCTCACGTTACTGCGAAGCCATCTGTCATGCTAGAGTACGAAATAATAATAATAATAATAATAATAATAATAATAATAATAATAATAATCATAATAATATAATAATAATAATAACAGTAATAGTCATAAATCAACATAGGATTATGTGTGAGGTAGGTGCACATACACTACGTGATCAAAAGTATCCGGACACCTGGCTGAAAATGACGTACAAGTTCGTGGCGCCCTCCATCGGTAATGCTGGAAGTCAATGTAGTGTTGGCCCACCCTTAACCTTGATGACAGCGTTCACTCTCGCAGGCATACTTTCAATCAGGTGCTGGAAGGTTTCTTGGGGAATGGCATCCCATTCTTCACAGAGTGCGGAACTGAGGAGAGGTATCGATGTAGGTGGGTGAGGCCTGGCACGAAGTCGGCGTACCAAACCATCCCAAAGGTGTTCTATAGGGTTCAAGTCAGAATTCTGTGCAGGCCAGTCCATTACAGGGATGTTATTGTTGTGTAACCAGTCCGCCACAGCCCGTGCAGTATGAATAGGTGCTCGATCGTGTTGAAAGATGCAATCGTCATCCCCGAATTGCTCCTCAACAGTGGGAAGCAAGAAGGTGCTTAAAATATCAATGTAGGTCTGCGCTGTGATCGTGTCACGCAAAACAACAAGGGGTGCAAGCCCTCTCCAGGAAGAACACGACCACAGCATAACACCACCACCTCCGAATTTCACTGTTGCCACTACACACCTGGCAGATGACGTTCACCGGGCATTCGCCATATGGACACCCTGCCATCGGATCGCCACATTGTGTACCGTGATTCGTCACTCCACACAATGTTTTGCCACGGTTCAATCGAGTAATGTGGACGCTCCTTGCACCAAGCGAGGCGTCGATTGGCATTTTCCTGCGTCATGTGTGGCTTATGAGCAGCCGCTCCACCATGTAATCCAAGGTTTCTCAACTCACTCCTAACTGGCACATTACTCGGAGTGGATTCTGATGCAGTTTGGAATTCCTGTGTGATGGTCTGGATAGATGTCTGCCTATTACACTTTACGACCCTCTTCAAATGTCGGCGGTCTCTGTCAGTCAACAGACGAGGTCGGCCTGTACGCTTTTGTGCTGTACATGTCCCTTCACGTTTCCACTTCACTATCACATCAGAAACAGTGGACCTAGGAATGTTTAGGGGTGTGGAAACCTCGCGTACAGACTTCTGACACAAGTGGCGCCAACCACGACGTTCGAAGTGCGTGAGTTCCATGGAGCGTACCATTGCTGTTTCACGATGTCTAATGACTACTGGATCGCGGATAATGAGTATCAGGCAGTAGGTTGCAGCACAGTGCATCTAAAATGAAAAAGTATGTTTGTGGGGATGTCCGAATACTTTTGACCACATAGTGTACATATACTCAGCTGTGGTTTGTGTATAAATGGTGTTGGAATCTCGCTCCTGTCTGCAGAGTTTCATATTTGTAATACATGCTGTACTTTAATAATACTTATATGTATAGAGCCACAACTCGTAATGAATTAAGATTTGTACCATCTCTGAAACCTCTGCAATATGCAACCAACATTACCGGCACGTCTTGCACAGCTACGAAATACAATTTTGGAAACACCGTGTATATGCAGTTATGGTTATCAGCAGGCATAAGAATTCTTGAACAGTTGGATTCAAGTTACCTGCACTTACACCACTATTTATACAAGAACGTAAATAGTGGCCGAGGGTCATGATGAAGGTAAACCACGGTCTGGTGAGTAACTGAGCGATGACTGCAAACGCAAACAGGCAGTACGAGTTATGGGGGTGAGTCCAGTGGCATTTCAAACTATTTTACTTTTATACTGCTTTTTTATTGCCTGAAAATTCCTATGCCTGGTTATCAGGATGTGGAGATGTGTGCTTCTGGAAATGAGCGGTAGGAAGGAGTGAAGCGAAGGACAAAAAGGGCGACGAGATACAGGGCGGCAGGCTCGGACGAAGACGATGTCCCTAACGTCTACAGATTTTACATAGATAAAGTATCTTCATTGGTTTCAAATTATTGAAGTGCTTACACAAGTATTTAGCGCATGGGTCATTGATCGTACTGCATCTTTAAGATATAAGTATAGTGACAAAATAAACAACAGAAAAGAAACAAAACAAACAAAACAAGGAAAAAGTAAATAGAGATGAATTACCTTTGACCAACTGAACAAATTTTACCTAGCTTCGCGCACTTTAGCCAAGAAATTGCCCATATTTTGCCAGTTTCTCTGGTCAGCCAGTAGATCCCAACGTGCCAATCTCTTTCTTGACGGACTTAAGAGCTTTTCTTTGAGTTTAATTGTTCACTGGTTCTCCCTCTGAGCACATTCCGCCAAAAAAAGTACCCGTCCTCATCCAAATTGCAGAATGGGCAGTTTCTACTAACGCCGGCGAAATCCTCCAAAGGACTACCTAGGAGAGTAAGCAATTACCTTTTTCTGTTAGACAGCCTCCTGTACAAATTTTAGCCTTTGCAGTATTCAGTTCTTCATGCACACATAATATTCCTGTATGTTAATTATTTACATACTTATTTAACGAGCAAAGTGGTGACGCGGTAACTTCTGCAACATGCATCCGGGAGGTCTCGGGTTCGATCTCCGGCGTCCGCCAACTCTAACCTATAGGTTTTACGTGATTTTCCCGGGTCGTCGGGCGAATACGAGTGGTTCATCTCCTACCACGACTCTCCTTCCTCCCCGCATTTCCTGCATTCATGATCGTGCTTGTCATTTGTTTCAGGGTTGTAGGTCCAGGTGACGGTGTTCAAAGGGTTTGCGGCTGGATGGTGGCTGTGCGCTCTGAGGAAGTTTTATCCTGACGTCGTCCAGGGATTGCTCGCTGGAACCCGCCTCTGAGTTGGAGGCTCGGGATCAATAGAGTGGTCTAGGGCGGCATTGGAGGCGTTCAAACTGGAAACATTAGGGACTCCGTCTGTGCTTGTTCCCGTCGTCATACGGATCTGGTTGCCTTTTGGGTATCTTCCCTCATCTCTCCCTCCCGGAGGTCGCGGTAGAAACACAAGGGGCTGCCTGGCCTGCGTGCAGTGCTCTGCCCCGGTATCGGGGGCCCCCTACGTTCGTCAGTACCTTTACCTTACCCTTTACATACTTATGTACTATTCCTATCTCTTTTCTCTTTCTCCATTCTTTCTAAATTAGTCTGTTTATTCTATCATTACTTCCTACTTTGACACAGTTCCTTCCTACAGTTATTGTTATTTCCTCTAACACTTTTCTTTTATACAATAATATCATTATAGTAAATATGAAGTAGGCCTCCCCTCATAGTTAAAGAGCAACTAATGTCTCTTATTGAAAGATAAAATGAACAATAACACATATTTAGAAGTCTAGTGCCGATCTAGTACACTCCCATTAAACAATTTTAGATTACACGGATGGTATAAGAATATGAACATTGGCAAAACACTACAGGATTTGCTGATTAGGCTGACGTTTATTTTAAATTTTCAAACAGCAAATTTGTCGTTTAAGTATTGTGGCGAGGATATAGATTTAACAACAAAGCTTTTATAAATGTCTCTGTCATAATTATTTTAAACATTTTTATGCATGTGAGGGTGACAGCTGAGGCGGTTTGTGAAGCTACCGCAATGCCACAGTGTTCAAAGTGGAATTTGTGGTAGTATATGCAAGTACCACACAATGACCACAGCAGTGGGAGGAGTATATTTATCTGGATGTACTGGGAAATTATGCTGGGCTTCAACTTTTATATTTCCAGCAACAGGATACGCCTCACCAGGCGGCCCGTCTAAGAAAACTTTTGCAAAAGAATATTCCTGGACAATGGATTTGTCTGAGCCATTCATTTAGCTTCCATAGTATCTGAAGGCAGTCTAAATGCTCCAATCACCAGTGTTAAATTTAACCAAATAAATACCCATAATCTAAAGAATCTGATGTGTTACATTCATCTGACTTTCTCTACCCTCTATCGTTTATTAGTGACAATAAACATTATTCTCATGAAACTTGAAGAAGGTTTGTTGCTGCTACGTATGGAAAGTCAGTTTGAAGAAGATGTATTATATTTCGACTGTTGGGGAGCCGAACTTGAAGTAGTAGCAACCGCACGTATGTTTTAAAAAATATTAGCTTTGTAATTTTGACTGTTTCTTTAAATATTATGTATTTATATTTGCCTCGGCTGCGTCAGTATTTATTTTTTTAGAGACATGAATGTCTTAGCAGGGAGTAGTGCGACTGAAGTATGTAGGCTTGCACAGATTATAATTTTATTTCACTCCGTTTATTAATGCTTGGCACGATTTAAATAACACTTCGCTGATATAGAGAGAGAGAGCTGTGAGATTATTGTGTTAATTACTTGCACTTTTTAAACACGTAAACTATTTTTGTCGCACACAAAATACGTATTAAAAATTTCTCGAAGACACATCTCGCGTCCGGTTAGGAACTCTGTCTACAACCAACGCGTCAAGTTATGAGCGCTGTCTACAAGCAACTGACTTGATTTCTACCGCCTAAATTTGTAAATTTCTTATTTCAAGTCTCTGATAGCTATTCCTAATCCAATAGAATACCTTCATTTAACTTCAGCTTTTTTCTGGTTGTTGACTGGCTATTTTATAAACTGTCTAAAAATTTACGTTATTGTTACTCCAATAATTCCCAGTACCATTATTAAACATTTTTACTCATTATTATCTCAAGGATACCTCATTGTTACCTTAAGTTAGCAACTTTTAACCTATTATTCTCACAGCTCCTACCTTATTAAATTACGTAATCCATTCACATAACATCATTAAACACGTATAAAATAATATAACCATATACAATGACTGTAATATACACTTTTTATATCTTGTTACACACACATATTGCTTTAAGGTGGGCTGTTATTGAATTTATATATTATATAATTAGACTGAAACCATTTAAGTGTTCAAAATACTACCTCAAACTTTACCTTCCTATCTGCTTCTTAATCGTAATAGAACTTTGTAGAAATAGCTACATTACACACTTCGTAATAGATACAAAGAGAATATTGATAGTCAAATGTTTAAGAACTGGACGCTATATGCTAGCCTTAAAATTCCATACTGTTTCCATGCAATCGCGAGAAACACCTGAAAATCTACGAGACTTGAAAAGAATGACTAAGTATTGAACAAATCAAAGCATTAATAATGGATATCTCGGAAATAGCTGATGCCACAAAAAATTATTTAAAACAAATTGTTTCAAATAAGTTTTAATTGTGTTTTAAAGAGATCCACATTTTTTTGGTAGTACGTTTTCGTCTATCGCTTAACGTTTGCCTTCCGAATGAAGAGGACGTTACAGGCTATTCTCAAGAAATACCTGATATAGATTTTATTTTTCATGTAAATACCTTTAATATATGGTATTTTAATCAAAATGTGAGAGCTATATTTTAAAGAGTCAAAAATTTTGAAAAACATTCCAACTAAGGTAGTTGCGGACCGGAGTACTTTCTTTAAAATCTTTGTCTCCCACCTTTAGAAGATACTGAACTCAAATACCAAGTTTGGCATTTATATGAGTTTTCGTTTTTGAGCTTTGTTGTTCACATGGACCTTTTTCTAAAAACTAAATATGAATTCATTCGACCTTAATTCATGTATTTCAGGTGAAATCTCGATATAGAATTTTGTGTGGAATGCAATACCTTATTTACCTATTATGCATGTGGTGGGGAAAGTAAAATGCTATTTACAGTTTTTTTACAAAGCGAATGTAGAGTATAGGTACTCAAAAATCAGTATCGGTATCAAGTAGGAAAATAGTGGTATTGTTCTACCACTAATTTTTAAACTATTTATAATCATCAAAATTATTACAGTTTTAAATTAGAGCGATAATTACTTAAGGTTACCTATTTACCAAAAACTAAATTTGTGGTGCGTATGATCAATGTACTTTTGTAATATTTTAACTAGAATTGCATTAAAGCGATTTGCATACGATTTTAATAAACCTTGTACTTCATATCTCACAGAAAAGGCAGTCACAAAAACAGAAATTTAGGGATTTTGGAGGCCTTACACTATCTCAATTTTTCGAGATGACCTTAGCCATTATGGAGACCTAGCAATGTGTGCTTTGGCACCATCTTGTTGGAACGATTTGATTGACTATTTACAGATAAATTAATGCCATTTGAGTTGAAAAGTTACAGAAATCGTTTGAAAATAGGCTGTCTGTTTATGCAAAAATAGAAGTGAAAAAACATTTCTTCTGCCTACTATACTATACTATAGGTAAACGGAAGAGAAAATAAAGTTTGATTAATTTTTTTTACAATACTAATAGTTATGTTGCATAAATATCTTTATTTTTTAAATCCAAAATAAACATTATGTCATCATTGTTTATCATATGTACAATAATAGTTTTATGCTCAACTCATATTACAAATTGTAATTCTTATACAATCAGTTATTACTTCGTTTTGTTAAAATGTGTATGGCCGTTATCAGTTTCACACAGTATTAAAAACAACCATATAGTTTCACTCACGAATGTTTAATGAATATTTGTTAAAAGTTGTACTGTAAAAGTTAAACATATTGCGTGTGTCACCCTGAAATCTTTTAAACAGTTTATTGTAGTAAACATCACATTTTCGAATTTAGCAAACACCCTTAATTTTTGTAAGCATTTGCTGGGTAATGACATTATTTGTGATAATTATTGTTACATGTATGCACACAGTTTTATAGTCTAGTGCCAAATAAAGCCCACAGCAGTTAATTCATATACAACTGTGGCAATTAGAAATAAATTAATTAAACAGGACGCACCTACATGGTCCAGATTAACGCGCAAGGGAATTTGAGCTAATGCAATTATAACGCAGATTTATGATTCTATACCTACTGTATTTTTACTTTCTGTACTACGTATACTAGTAGGAAGTATTGTACTCCACCCAAACATTCCATGTCAAGATTTCACCGGAAATATGTTTTGCGACTCCTGAAGCAAAGCAAACACTTTTTTACTTTCTCCACTACGTACATAATAGGTAGAGAGAGTATGCCATTGCACCAAAAAGTTTGACACCGAGATTTCACCGAAAATGCATCTTTTGAGCTCCCTGAATCCAAAAAGAAACTCTTTTACTTTCTTTACCACATACATGGTAGGTAGAGAAGGTATTGCATTCAACCCCAAAATTGTATAGCGAGATTTCACCGGAAATACGTGTTTTGAAGCCCCCTGAACCTAAATAAGGCGCTTTGTCCCTGTGTCTGGGTGTGTCTGTGTGTCCGTGAACAGCATACCTCAATAACGAAAACTTGGATAAGTACCAAAGTTGATATTTAAGTTCAATATATTCCAAGGAAGCCACAGTAAAATTACCCCGGCCCCAACTACCCTTCATTTGGAACATTTTTAGAAAATAATTATTTTAAAAAAAATGGCTCTAACGTTTTTTATTAAAATACCATGCATTAAAATATTGACAAATAAAATGTGTATGTTAAATTTTCTGGGATCAGCCTTTGATGTCTTCTTTCGAAAGGAATTTTGTTTAATCTTGTATAACTTGTAAATTTTAAGCGACAGACGAAAACGTAAAGCACAATAAAATGTTCATCTCATTAAAAAACACAACTTATTATATGTAAGGGTTTTTGTGCATAAGAACTTTCGATGGTTTAGATTGTTTATTAGTTAATTATTCTCGTTAAGTCCTGTCAATATTCTCTTGTTCTCGCGACTGCATGAAAACAATATTGAATTTTAAGGCCATTATATTGCGTTCCAGCTCTAAAACATTTGACTATCCAATTATACTCGTATGTGCAGAAAAGATTCTGCTACATGTTTCCTTGTAGGTACAAAGGGAATAAAGAATACAATAGGCTTAAGCAATAGTCACATCAACTATGTGGTGGCTTTGAAATTCCTTTCTCTTTGTACGAAGACGAGGGAAAAAATCTGATGTGTTACACTCTCATGACTTTCTCTACTCATGTACAAATTATTTTTACAAACCCTTATTCTCCATATGCTTCATGTTAATAGAGATGTTAATCTTAATGCTAATTTTCTTGTAGATGCAAGGGGAATTGGTAGGTTTTAAGCGATAGTCAAATATTTTAAGAGCAGGTTACTATGTGGCGCATTCCATTCTCTTTGTATGTACAGGACATAAAAAGAAATTAATAACGAATTCCCATTTGAGTAGACGTATAAGTATTGGAAAATTTAAGGGAATACCAAGCAATATCTCGAAAATGGTTCACTCAACAAGAAAAAAAATGTATATCACATAAATGGTGTATTTTAACGCGATATATATCTTTTGTGTTGTAAAGTGTTTATCTCTTATGGTTTACCAGTTATGTAAAAGTCGTTCACAATGAAGAATACTTTTTGGGACATTCCCAGAAAATTCGAGATATACATTTCATTTGTCATAAAAATATCTTAAACAAATGATATTTTAATCAAAATTGTTAGAGCCATTTTTGAGAAAATTAAAATTTTCGAAAAATGTTCCATGTAAAGGGTAATCTGGGGTGAGGGGGATTTTCTTGAAAACCTTTGTGTCGCATCTCTGGAAGATACTGAACCTAAATACCAAGTTTGGTGTTTATCCGACTGTTCGTTTCTGAGTTACGCTGTTCACAGACAGACACACAGACACACACACGGACATGTTTCCAAAAATGCTTTTTTTTGGGTTTAGGGGCCTCAAAACATATATTTTCCGGTTAAATCTTTGTATCGAATTTTTGGGTGGAATATACAATACTTCCTCTACTTACTATACGTAGTAGAGAAAGCAAAAAAAAAAAAAAAAAAAAAATCTGATGTGTTACACTCACATGACTTTCTCTACTCTTGTAAAACTATTTTTACAAACGCTTATTCTCCATATGCTTTATGTTAATCGAGATATCGAGATGTCAATCTTATTGGTAATTTTCTTGTAGAAGCAAGGGGAATATGGTAGCTTTTAAGCGATAGTCAAATATTTTAACGCTGGTTGCTATGTGGCGCATTCCATTCTCTTTGTATGTCCAGGACATAAAAAAAATGAATAACGAATTTGAGAAAAAGTATAAGTATTGCAAAATTTAAGGAAATAACAAGCAATATATCGAAAACGGTTCACTCAACAAAAGAAATGTATATGACATAAGTTGTGTATTTTAACGCGATCTACATTTTTTGTGTAGTAACATTTTGTCTATCTCTTATGGTTTACCAGTTATGCAAAAGTCGTTCACAATGAAGAATACTTTTGGAGACATTCCCAGAAAATTCGAGATATACATTTCATTTCTCATGACATTATCTTAAACATATGATATTTTAATCAAAATCGTTAGAGCCATTTTTGAGAAAATTAAAATTTTCGAAAAATGTTCCATGTAAAGGTTAGTCTGGGGTGAGAGGATTTTCTTGAAAACCTTCGTGTCGCATCTCTGGAAGATACTGAACCTAAATACTAACTTTGGTGTTTATCCGACTGTTCGTTTTTGAGTTATGCTGTTCACAGACACACACACACACACAGACACACAGACACACACACACACACACAGACACACACACGGAATGTTTCCAAAAATACTTTTTTTGGATTCAGGAGGTCTCAAAACATGTATTTCCGGCGAAATCTCGGTATCGAATTTTTGGGTGGAATGCAATACTTCCCCTACTTACTATACGTAGTAGAGAAAGTAAAAAAATCTGATGTGTTACACTCACATGACTTTCTCTACTCTTGTACAATCTAATTTTACAAACGCCTATTCTCCATATGCTTCAAGTTAATCGAGATATCGAGATGTCAATCTTATTGGTAATTTTCTTGTAGATGCAAGGGAAATATCGTAGCTTTTAAGCGATAGTCAAATATTTTAACGCTGGTTGCTATGTGGCGCATTCCATTCTCTTTGCATGTCCAGGACATAAAAAAAATGAATAACGAATTTGAGAAAAAGTATAAGTATTGCAAAATTTAAGGAAATAACAAGCAATATCTCGAAAACGGTTCACTCAACAAAAGAAATGTATATGACATAAGTTAAGTATTTTAAGGCGATCTACATTTTTTGTGTAGTAAAATTTTGTCTATCTCTTATGGTTTACCAGTTATGCAAAAGTCGTTCACAATGAAGAATACTTTTGGAGACATTCCCAGAAAATTCGAGATATACATTTCATTTCTCATTACATTATCTTAAACATATGATATTTTCATCAAAATCGTTAGAGCCATTTTGAAGAAAATTAAAATTTTCGAAAATCTTCCATGTAAAGGGTAGTCTGGGGTGGGGGGATTTTCTTGAAAACCTTCGTGTCGCATCTCTGGAAGATACTGAACCTAAATACCAAGTTTGGTGCTTATTGGACTGTTCGTTTTTGAGTTATGCTGTTCACAGACACACACACACAGACATACACAGACACACACGCACACAGACACACACACACACACAGACACACACACGGACATGTTTTCAAAAATGCTTTTTTTGGATTCAGGAGGTCTCAAAACATGTATTTCCGGTGAAATCTCGGTATCGAATTTTTGGGTGGAATGCAATACTTCCCCTACTTACTATACGTAGTAGAGAAAGTAAAAAACAACGAACAGAGTTATGCAGTTGAAAAACAATGAAGTATTTGGCAATTCAAACCTGCAATAAAGAATATCTTGGAAATGATTATCGCCAAAAATTCTTAACATAAATTGTTGATATAACGAGTCCTACATCATTGTGTGGTAAGTTTTGTCTACCTCTTAATATTCATTAGTTATAAAAAATTAATTCAGAGTGAAAACTACCTCACAGGCTATTTTGCAGAAAATTCAAGATTTACATTTTAATTTCCCATGCAAATATCTTAAACATATTGTGATGCAGAAGCTATGGCTCAACGTTATCGGGAGGTTGGCGCAGGGTAGTCGAAGTAAACCACGATAAGTAAACACCGCTCGCCAGCGTAAACACCGGGGAGATAAACGGAACATTCTGGAAGAATCTCCCCCTCGTCCAGAAAGGTGTATCGAAATAGTTCTAGAACTTTCGAGAACCTTGCGGGAAGATTCCACTGACTATATAAGCGAGCGCTTTCGCGGGAGGCAGGCAGTTCGTCACCTCCGCCTCGTCTAAGAGTGGTGCCGGCGTTGGCGCATGTCTGTTAAAGCGGACAAGAGCCACGCCATTCTACTTACAAAGCGCCAAACCGCCGCAGACTGTCCCACGTTAGAGGCCAAAGAATTGAATAAAGAAATTCGATCACCTGCCTGTAGGTGAAGGTAAGGGTCTAACCTTTCACAAACACACACACAAGACCTGTTAGTACGGGTGCAGTGGGTATTGCTTACTTGTACTCTATGATAAGGCCTGGGAGCCCTGATAATCCCCCTCATGTTTTATGCCTACGAGATCTGGGCATGGATGCAGATAGCTTGTTATTGTGGCTACAACGGGCACAGAACAGAGTACTCCGGTCCTCAGACCGCCGCTTCTTTCCCGTGAGACTACTACACGAGACCTTATCCGTTCTATATGAGGGAGATGCAATTAGGCACGGGGCAGGAAAATTCTGCAAGAGTTTGCCACAACATCAGAGTGCCCTGGTCAGGTCTCTTGGGGATTATAATCCCAGAACTCGCCGCTTCGGGTGACATCGGGGTTCCCGCATGGCTTGCGGGCTCATTGGATAACACTGGAGCTTTACCATCAGCAGCTAAACCTGACCATTATTTTAATCCAACCAAGAGCTGATTGGCTTCAAAATTCTAACCCAACAGCCAATGAAAATAAATGACAATATGGTTTTTAAACCACTGCCACCAGTGTGCAGAAGCACCGCTGTATCCTAACAGGCAGCCGTTGAGGGACAAACGCTTCCTCCTATCTATTTCTAACCATCCTTAACATCAATCGAAATAAAACCCTGCGTTAAACCGTATTGAGAGTGGGCACGCACAATCACCCAGGCTGAACCTCAGCAAGAGAATGATGAACGGGCAGGCAGCTGCAATCGAGTACAAGGAGAGTTATTGAGTCAGACATGAGCGAGCAAGTTAGCGAGTGCGTCTCTAGAGCGACATCAAGAGCGAGTTAGCGAGTGCGCCTCTAGAGCGACGTCAAGAGCGATTAGCGAGTGCGGCTCTAGAGCGACATCAAGAGCGATTAGCGAGTGCGTCTCTAGAGCGACATCAAGAGCGATTAGGGAGTGCGTCTCTAGAGCGACATCAAGAGCGAGTTAGCAAGTGCGTCTCTAGAGCGACGTCGAGAGCGAGTTAGCGAGCGCGTCTCTAGAGCGGCATCAAGAGCGATTAGCGAGTGCGTCTCTAGAGCGACGTCAAGAGCAAGTTAGCGAGTGCCTCTCTAGAGCGACATCAAGAGCGATTAGCGAGTGCGTCTCTAGAGCGACATCAAGAGCAATTAGCGAGTGCGTCTCTAGAGCGACGTCAAGAGCGAGTTACCAAGTGCGTCTCTAGAGCGACATCAAGAGCGAGTTAGCGAGTGCCTCTCTAGAGCGACATCAAGAGCGAGTTAGCGAGCGCGTCTCTAGAGCGACATCAAGAGCGAGTTAGCGACTGCGTCTCTAGAGCGACATCAAGAACGAGTTAGCGAGTGCGTCTCTAGAGCGACATCAAGAGCGAGTTAGCGAGTGCGTCGTTATGCCACGTCAAGAGCGAGTTAGCAAGTGCGTCTCTAGAGCGACATCAAGAGCGAGTTAGCGAACGCGTCTCTAGAGCGACGTCAAGAGCGAGTTAGCGACTGCGTCTGTAGAGCGACATCAAGAGCGATTAGCGAGTGCGTCTCTAGAGCGACATTAAGAGCGAGTTAGCGAGTGCGTCTCTAGAACGATGTCGAGAGCGAGTTAGCGAGCGCGTCTCTAGAGCGACATCAAGAGCGATTTAGCGAGCGCGTCTCTAGAGCGACATCAAGAGCGATTTAGCGAGTGCGTCTCTAGAGCGACGTCGAGAGCGAGTTAGCGAGTGCGTCTCTAGAGCGATGTCGAGAGCGAGTTAGCGAGCGCGTCTTTAGAGCGACGTCAAGAGCGAGTTAGCGAGTGCGTCTGTAGAGCGACATCAAGAGCGAGTTAGCGACTGCGTCTCTAGAGCGACATCAAGAGCGAGTTAGCGAGTGCGTCTCTAGAACGACGTCGAGAGCGAGTTAGCGAGCGCGTCTCTAGAGCGACATCAAGAGCTAGTTACCAAGTGCGTCTCTAGAGCGACATCAAGAGCGAGTTAGCGAGTGCCTCTCTAGAGCGACATCAAGAGCGAGTTAGCGAGCGCGTCTCTAGAGCGACATCAAGAGCGAGTTAGCGACTGCGTCTCTAGAGCGACATCAAGAACGAGTTAGTGAGTGCGTCTCTAGAGCGACATCAAGAGCGAGTTAGCGAGTGCGTCGTTATGCCACGTCAAGAGCGAGTTAGCAAGTGCGTCTCTAGAGCGACATCAAGAGCGAGTTAGCGAACGCGTCTCTAGAGCGACGTCAAGAGCGAGTTAGCGACTGCGTCTGTAGAGCGACATCAAGAGCGAGTTAGCGAGTGCGTCTCTAGAGCGACATCAAGAGCGAGTTAGCGAGTGCGTCTCTAGAGCGACGTCAAGAGCGAGTTAGCAAGTGCGTCTCTAGAGCGACATCAAGAGCGAGTTAGCGAGCGCGTCTCTAGAGCGACGTCAAGAGCGAGTTAGCGACTGCGTCTCTAGAGCGACATCAAGAGCAAGTTAGCGACTGCGTCTCTAGAGCGACATCAAGAGCGAGTTAGCTACTGCGTCTCTAGAGCGACATCAAGAGCGAGTTAGCGACTGCGTCTCTAGAGCGACGTCAAGAGCGAGTTGGTGAGGCTGTTGTAACGTGCAGCGAGTGCTATTGCGGAGCGACAGGTTGTGGAAGTCTTGTGTTCGCCTCCGAGTAAAGTGAACTTTCCGGCGTGAAGAGGTTATGTCACGAAGATGAAGCGTCGGAGAAACGAACTAGTTCACCTTAGTGAAGTAATAGTATGAACGAAGTGAATTTCCAGTGAAGTTGCACTAAATAAAAACCAAATAGTGACAGTGAGAATAGAGAGAAGTCACTCTAAGAAAAACTGGTGAAAGTCATAATATAATATTTTATTTAAAATCGTTAGAGCCATTTTTGATAAAATAAAAAAATAACGAAATCTTTACACGTAAAGCGTAATTTCGTATAGGAATTTTCTTAAAGACCTTCATGTCGTATCTTTGGAGGACACTGAACTTAAATACCAGGATCGGTATTTTTCGTTTTTCAGTTATCCTATTCACATTCACACGGATGCACAAAAGAACTTTTTCTAAAAATGCTTTTTTAATTCAGGGGACCTCAAAACACGTATTTAGAGTGAAAAGCAGTATCGAAATTTTGGGTAGAATACAAAGCGTCCTCTTCTTACTATAGTATGCAGAAGAGAAAGTAATAATAGCATTCCTTTTTGCAAAATAAAGATCTGATGTGTTACACTCACATGACTTTCTCTACTCTTGTAAAAATTATTTTTACAAATTCTTATTCTCCATCTATTTCATATTAATCGAGATAAACATTTGCAGAAACGATCTTTTGACATGCAAAGAGAATTACATTTTACACATAGCGACCAGTTCTAAAAATATTTGACTATCGCTTAAGGCGTACTATGTTCCCCTTGTTTTGTATTTGCAACGGCAATATAGAAATACAGTAGCCTTTAAGCATAGACATATCTCTTAATAGCTGGTTGCTAGGTGCAGCACCATTCTCTTTGCCACAGACTAATACTCCTTGTATATCAAAGACAAAAAAATGAATAACGAATTCCCATTTGAGAAAATATTTATTGAAAAATTTAAGAGAATAACAAGCAATATCTCGAAAATGGTTCACTCAACAAAAAAAATGCAAATGACATAAATTGCGTACGTATTTTAAGGCGATCTACATAAAATTTGTCTATCTCTTATAGTTTACCAGTTATGGAAATGTAGTTCACAATGAAGAATACTTTTGGAGACATTCCCATAAAATTCAAGATATACATTTTATTTGTCATAAAAATATTTTAAACATATGATATTTTAATCAAAATCATTAGAGCCATTTTTGAGAAAATTAAAATTTTCGAAAAATGTTCAATGTAAATGGTAATCTGGGATGGGGGATTTTCTAGAAAGCCTTCGTGTCGCATCTCTGGAAGATACTGAACCTAAATACCAAGTTTGGTGTTTATCCGACTGTTCGCTTCTGAGTTATGTTGTTCACAAACACACACACAAACACATACATGCACATGTTTCCAAAAATGCTTTTTTTTATTCAGGGGGTATCAAAACATATATTTCCGGTGAAATCTCGTTATCGAAATTTTGGGTGGAATACAATACTTCCCCTACTTACTATAAGTAGTAGAGAAAGTAAAAAAGAATCACTTCTTACTCAAAATCAGATTGCTTGTTCCGTAAGGATGTGTCAACATAAGATTTTGTCATTTGTAAGATGAGCAGAATAACGTGCTTTGTATGTATATGTTTCTGGTACTTACTAATCTACAGAAGACGCTATTTTCAAAGAATCACTTTCTGCTATCGGAAATATCGTGTCTCTAAAATACCGTAATGTTGGGTGTAGATCAAAATGGATGCACGACGGATAAATTAAACACATTAAATATAGACTAAATGGCAAATTTGCCAAAAAATTACATTTTTTAAACAGTGTCTTAAATTGGAATTTTCTTTTTAATTTGATGTAGGTATATTTTATCAGAATGCTTATATTTTAAGTATACTTTTAAAATGGTTGTGCATCTGCCATTGTGTACCCTGAGTTCTGTATCCAGTTTAAATTAGATAGGGAGATGAACAGCAGGGACATAAACCTACCTGTCCACGCCGAAACTTGAGGTTCATTGTACGGCCCCCCCTGTTTATTCTGTTCATTACCTCCCTAACCCTTAATAAGCCTCAGGAGTCCATAGTTAAGATTTCCACTGGATACTATCTCATCTGGAACAACAGTTCCAAACTGATTGTATCTATTCACTTCCAGTGCTTCACACCGGAATATTAAGAGAAACAACGTTTGCTCCTCTGCACCACACATCTTGCATATTGGGTCTTTTAAGAGCCTCATTGTCTGCAAGTTTTTTAAACTTTTCCTTATCACTTCAATGTTTACTCTTTGGAGTAATCATTTTAGCTAATCTTTTAGGGGGAGCTTCGCTCGCAAATTGATACAAATGAGGTGTGAAATATTTACAGGAGGGTGACACCTCGTCACTGCAACCTACTAGATCTATTGTGACTACATGCCCGGGAGGCAAGGGTGAAGTGAAGAAGCCGCAGGAGGTCGCAGGACCGAAGGCAGAGAGTCCACAGAGACGCACGGAAGTCTAATATTTTCGAGTTAAAACAACCGCCGGCACCAGCAGAGGCGAAAAATCTCGCGAGAGGGTGACAAAGCGACCCCAGTAAGCGGGCCAACGTACCCTGGCGCTTTACGGGGAGAAATCCTTTACAAAGCGCAGCAACCATGTCATTTATCCGACATTAGCCGCACTACGGAACCCGAAGACACTTCCTGAACGATGAAAGGGAGAGATATGAAATTATAGGAAATGAAGGAAAGGAGAAATCGTGGTAGAATGCACCACTTGAGCCATTTATGGATCTTGCCTCCCCACAACTTACTGAGTACCTTTATTAGCAGGCACGGTCCATAGTTAAAGAAGAGCAACTTGGAGTTCATTGAGAATAAGTTCTCGGCCCCTGCTACACCCAGTGGAGCAGCCAGCGTAAGAAGCCTCGTACCGGCTGGAAGGCATTACCTCCGTGTGTGCCTCGAGGGTGAGCAAACGACCAAGAAAAGCAGAAAGACCTCGTTTTTTCGGCCACCGATAGGGAAATACTTTTTCGCTCTCTTTGTCTTGGAAGCGACCTCCTCCACACCTTTTCGACTTTGTCAAAATCATTTACAAAATATTCTTGTCGTAAGTATCCTTCCAAATTCAATTTCTTATGTGTGGAGTGGTTAAATTATATTTCACGCGAGGGAGTTTATACATGTTTTGGTACTTTAAAACTGTATTAAGTTCGCAAACATGGTGCAAGAAGAACAGAATTTAAAACCTGTATTGAGAAGATGGGAAGTGTAATTTTCTTTGTTAATGCTGTTAAAGTTTTTCATTAATATATTTATTATTATCCAACTGCAAGAAGATTAGTTATTTTATTCTATAGAAGTTAAATAAATCCTTGCGTTAATTCTTTCCTAACGTCATTTTCTGTAAAACAGTTATTTCTCTGGGGAACACTTCATAAGCGAATGTGTTCTATAACGGTCCCAGCACATACTAGTTAGTGCTTGTTACTTGCTGCGACTTGAACTCTGTTAATTTGCACATAATTAAATAGTGGTTTAGGGGAATTTAACAAATTTGAAAATTTGTGGCAGGAAGGTGCAATGACTACATTTAACTTTGGGAATTAAAAATATAATGCACTGCATAACTGTTACACACCCCAGCAATCGCCTAGGCAACCAGAGGAAAACCACGAAAAACCGCATGGTCAGAGTGTGCGGGCACAGGAAATCCAAACCTGGACCTCACGAATGCGTAGGACCTCACCAAAACTACGTATGGCACCTTCCGTAAACTTAAGCAATGTAATGTTAGATTTTATTTTCTCCAATTTTACTTTGAACAAGTTTTCTCTGAATGACATTTTCTTATATAAATGACTCGTTTCTCGAGAATTAATAAAGATAGTTAATTAAATTGTCATATGAGAAAAACAACACGTGGATGAGTTATTGATGTATATTGGTTAAATTGGTTGGTTATGTATTAAAAAATCTGATGTGACACATTAATATTACTTGTCCTGCCTCTATTGTTTATTAGTGGGTATACAAAAGTATTCTTAAAAAGGCTTATTTTCCTATCTACCTAATTTTAATCCAGATAAACATTTTGTATTCCACCCAAAAATTCGATACCGAGATTTCACTGGAAATACATGTTTTAAGACCCCCTGAATAAAAAAAAGCATTTTTGGAAACATGTCCGTGTCTGTGTGTGTGTGTGTGTGTGTGTGTGTGTGTGTGTGTGTGTGTGTCTGTGAATAGCATAACTCAGAAACGAACAGTCGGATAAACACCAAACCTGGTATTTAGATTCAGCATCTTCCAGAGATGCGACACGAAGGTTTTAAAGAAAATCCCCCCACCACAGATTATATGGAACATTTTTCGAAAATTTTAATTTTCTCAAAAATGGCTCTAACGATTTAGATTAAAACAACATACGTTTAAGATAGACTGCGCCGTTAGACCGCTCGCCTCACACCGAGGCGATCAATCCCAGGGACCTGCATGTGGGATTTGTGGTGGACGAAGCGGCGTCTGGGGGGTTTTCTGCGGGTTCTCCGGTTTCCCCCGCCATTCATTCCACCAACTGCTCCATCATCACCTTTCCTTTCAACTATTTCACCGACATTTCGTTTCATCTACTTAATTCATCCCATACGAGGCATCGGGCTGATCACCCATCCTGGATGCTCTGATCCATGAGTGTCTGCTCCTCGACGGGCCTCTGACCCCAGACACCCGCCTGTAAGTCCTGGGGGTGTAAGTCCTACGTAAGAGGAGGGTAAACCGATAATGAATAAATGTTTAAGATATTTTTATGACAAATAAAATGTATATTTTTAATATTCTGGGAATGTCTCCAAAAGTATTCTTCATTGTGAACGACTTTTGCATAACTGGTAAACCATAACTGCACAAAAAATGTAGATACACAATTTATGTCATATACATTTTTTTTGTTGAGTGAACCATTTTCGAGATATTGCTTGTTATTCCCTTAAATTTTTCAATACTTATTTTCACAAATGGGAATTCGTTATTCATTTTTTTGTCTTGGATATGCAAAGAGTATTAATCTGTGGCAAAGGGAATGGTGCTGCACCTAACAACCAGCTATTAAGAGATATGCATGTGCTTAAAGGCTACTGTATTTCGATACTGCCCTTGTAAATATATATTCCCCTTACATCTACAAGAAACTTAGCAATAAGATAGAGTCTGCAAATGTTTATCTCGATTAACATGAAGTAGATGGAGAATAAGCCTTTGTAAAAATACTTTTTGTACAAGAGTAGAGAAAGTCATGTGAGTGTAACACATCAGATTTTTAAATAGCTGCATTACACCTTCTTATAGATACAAAGGCAATTGCGATATTCAAATGTTTAAGAACTGGACGCCATCCCTGGTCTTAAAATTCGATACGATGACATTGCGAGAAACAATTGAAAATCAACAGGACTTGAAAGTAATGGCTGTGTTGAACAATTCCAATCACTAACAACGAATATTTCGGAAATGACAGATGGCACACAAAATACGTTTTGTAATAAATTGAGTGTTTTATTGAAATCTACAATATTTGTTTAGTGGTTTTCCATCTATGGCTTAACGTTTACCAGTTATACAAGATTATACAAAACTTTTCCGTATGAAAGGACCTCACAGACTATTCCCAGAAAATGCAAGATATGCATATTTGTCATGTATATATCTTTAATAGATAGTATTTTAATCAAAATATTTTGAGCCGTATTCTATAAAATAAAACGTTTTGAAAAATGTTCCATGTAAGGATAGTTGGGCTTTGAGATATTTTCTTGAAAATCTTCGTGTCGCTCTTTGGAAGATATTGAACTTAAATATCAAGTCTGTTATTTATACTATTTTTGTAGTTATGCTGTTCGCATACACACAAACACGGACCTTTTTCTAAAAATGTTTTTTTTTTACTTTCTCTACTACGTATAGTAAGTAGGGGAAGTATTGTATTCCACCCAAAATTTCGATACCGAGATTTCACCGGAAATACATGTTTTGAGACCTCCTGAATCCAAAAAAAGCATTTTTGGAAACATGTCCGTGTGTGTGTCTTGATGTGTGTCTGTGTGTCTGTGTGTCTGTCTGTGTGTCTGTGTGTCTGTGTGTCTGTCTGTATGTCTGTGTGTCTGTGAACAGCATAACTCAAAAACGAAGAGTCGGATAAACACCAAACTTGGTATTTAGATTCAGTATCTTTCAGAGATGCGACACGAAGGTTTTCAAGAAAATCCCCCCACCCCAGACTACCCTTTACATGGAACATTTTTCGAATATTTTAATTTTCTCAAAAACGGCTCTAACGATTTTGATTAAAATATCATATGTTTAAGATATTGTCATGCCAAATAAAATGTATATCTCGAATTTTCTGGGAATGTCTCCAAAAGTATTCTTCGTTATGAACGACTTTTTCATAACTGGTAAACCATAAGAGATAGACAAAATTTTACTACACGAAAAATGTAGATCGCGTTAAAATACACAATTTATGTCATAAACATTTCTTTTGTTGAGTGAACCGTTTAGGAGATATTGCTTGTTATTCCCTTAAATTTTCCAATACTTATACTTTTTCTCAAATTCGTTATTCATTTTTACTTTCTCTACTACGTATAGTAAGTAGGGGAAGTATTGCATTCCACCCAAAAATTCGATACCGAGATTTCACCGGAAATACATGTTTTGAGATCTCCTGAATCCAAAAAAAGCATTTTTGGAAACATGTCCGTGTGTGTGTCTGTGTGTGTGTGTGTGTCTGTGTGTGTGTGTGTCTGTGTGTGTGTCTGTGAACAGCATAACTCAAAAACTAACAGTCGGATAAACACCAAACTTGGTATTTACGTTCAGTATCTTCCAGAGATGCGACACGAAGATTTTCAAGAAAATCCCCCCACCCCAGACTACCCTTTACATGGAACATTTTTCGAAAATTTTAATTTTCTCAAAAATGGCTCTAACGATTTTGATGAAAATATCATATGTTTAAGATAATGTTATGAGAAATGAAATGTATATCTCGAAATTTCTGGGAATGTCTCCAAAAGTATTCTTCATTATGAACGACTTTTGCATAACTGGTAAACCATAAGAGATAGACAAAATTTTACTACACAAAAATGTAGATCGCGTTAAAATACACAACTTATATCATATACATTTTTTTTGTTGAGTGAACCGTTTTCGAGATATTGCTTGTTATTTTATGTCCTGGACATATAAAGAGAACGGAGTGCGCCACATAGCAACCAGCGTTAAAATATTTGACTATCGCTTTAAATCTAGCACATTCCCCTTGCATCTACATGAAAATTACCAATAAGAATGACATATCGATATCTCGATTAACATGAAGCATATGGAGAATAAACGTTTGTAAAAATAGTTTGTACAAGAGTAGAGAAAGTCATGTGAGTGTAACACATCAGATTTTTATTCATGGGATAACAAAACGTGTATTTCCGGTGAAATCTCGGCATCAAATTTTTGCGAGGAATACAATACATTCTCTGCCTACTATGTACTTGGTACAAAAAGTAAAAAAATTATGTGTTACATTCACATAACTTTCTCTACTGTCTATCATTTATAAGTGTGTATATAATTATTATTCCTACGAAAGTTTATTTTTCTATCTACTTCACTTTAATGTAGATAAACCTTTGCAGAAATAGTTACATTACTCAATTCGTTAATATGGAAAGAGAATATTGATAGTCAAATATTTAAGAACGGACGCGATATGCTTGATTTAAAATTCTATACTGCCTACATGTAATCTCGAGAAACAACTGAAAAATCTATGTGACGTAAAAATAATGACAAAATTTTGAACAGTTGGAACCATCAATAACGGATATCTCGGTAATGGCTAATGCCACAAAAAGAGTTATTTGAAACAAATTGTGTGTTTTTAAGAGATCTACATTTTTTGTGTAGTGCGTTTTTGTCTATCGCTTAACGTTTAGGGTTATACAAGATTGTACAAAATTCCTGCTGAATAAAGCGGACTTCACAGGCTATTCCCATACGATCCAAAATATACATTTTTTTCATGTAAATATATTTAATATGTGGTATTTTCATCAAAAAACCGTTAGAACCACTTTTTAGAAATTTTTTTTTAAAAAATTCCATATAAACGGTAGTTTGTGGTGGATGGACTTTCTTGAAAATTATCTGACCTTTTTTTGAGTTATGGTGTTCACACACAGACACAGAGACATTCTTACGGACCCTTTTCTAAAAAGCTTTTTTATACCTCAAAACATGTATTTCCATTGAAATATCAGTATCGAATTTTTGGGTAGAATAGAATACCTACCTTGTCTACGTAGTATGTATGTGGTAGAGAGAGTAATTAATGATAAATTGTAATAAATCGTTGTTTAATTAATAAAAAGTATCACATCTTCCTTAATAAACCACATTATCATTTAAAGTATATCACTGGACTAAGAAGGCATGCCTCTACATTCTGTAAAAATTTAAGCTTGATATGCTTTATGAAATAATGGGTCATGAAGTTTGTAAACTTAACATTGACCAGATTTCATTTTATCTCCATTAAGTGAAGTTATCTGAAAAGGATTTTGAACTTAATTATATTTATCTATTGATGTAAACATTGCAGCTAGAGCTGGTGTTAGGATCAGTACATTATATACATTTATAAACATTTATTTTAGGAAATAAAAGACAGTCAAGTCAACGTTAAAATATCCAGATTCCGGCTCAGGTTGACCACTGGTTTTGGTTAACGTGTGCCCTTTTACCTAAATAAACACGACGCAATGATGATGTCACATGGTGGCGCATAAGCGAGTAACAACTGGCAAGTCTTTGGTTTATACAAAGACAGTGTAAACAGCAGGTATGGAATCACCTTAGATTCAGCAAACGTTTCTCTGTCTCGTCTAAATATCGCTGATTGCAGAGTGCAGTAATACTTTATATCAACTCCACGAGAAGTCTGATTGCTGTTAGACTAACGCATTAAAATTTATAGGAAAGGTGAGAATACAACCAGAAGATAATACAGCACGTAAATATTACACGAATGCAAGCCCTTTCGGATAGTGATGTCAGTGTTATTTACTCTATTCATTACGGCGAAACCGCTCAAAATGCTGCAGCCGCCGCTGGGTACGCTGCCCAAACGTTACTAAACTAAAAAATCTGATGTGTTACACTCTCATCACCATCCTTACTCTTGTAAAACTATTTTTCCATACGCTTATTCTCCATCTACTTTATGTTAGAAATCTTATTGCTATTTTTCTTGCAGGTGCAAGGGGAATATGCTAGGGTTTAAGCGATAGTCAAATATTTTAAGAGCTGGTTGCTATGTGGAGTATTCCATTCTCTTTGCATGTACAGGATATAAAAAAACGAATAACGATTCTCTATTTGAGAAACAGTATAAGTATTTTTTGTGTAGAATAAGTTTGTCATCTATTACGGTTTACCAGTTATGAGCAAGACATTCAGAAAGTAGAGGACTTTTGGGGACGTTCCCAGAAAATTCAAGATATACATTTTATTTATCATGAAAATACCTTAAATATATGACATTTTAACCATAATCGTTTCAGCCACTTTTGAGAAAATCAAAATTTTCGAAAAACGTTCCATGTAAAGGGTAGTCTGCGTTGGGGATACTTTTTCGAAAATCTTCCTGTCGCATCTTTAAAAGATACTCAACCGGAATACCAAGTTTGGAATTTTACCAACTTTTTGTTTTTGAATTATGCCGTTCACAGACACACAAATGGACCTTTTTCTAAAAATGCCTTTTCTTTGCATTCGGGGGGGGGGTTCAAAACATGTATTTCCGGTCAAATATCGGTAACGAATTTTGGGTGGAATGCAATACTTCCCCACTTACTATACGTAGTAGAGAAATTAAACATTTCTGAAGGCAGGTGAATTATTCGCTTCCTACATGATGGCGCTCCACTTCACTTCACTTATAATGTTCACGACCAGGTAAATCAAAGTTTTTCTCTTAGGTGAATTGGACATTATAGATTTATCAACTGGCCTGCAAATTTACAGAAGGAATTCTCTTGGCATTTTTTTTCCGGGGGTAGGAAAAACAGAGTCTACAAAGCGCCAATTGTTGTTATTGAAACTACGATAGAACGCATCTCTCTGGCTGAGGCGTAAACACGTAACAACGAAGTATTTGCAAGATTAAAAGAAACTGGTTAAAATATCAATTTGCGGTTGAGTAAATCGTTCGCATTTGGGAGAATACTTCTGAAATAAGTGATTCATTCAGTTCATTAATGCCTTTATGCACCGTGTTAAACGTTTCTATTTAGCTGATACCTATTAAATTTGTATTGCTAATGATTTAGTTACTTTATTTTTAAATTTTAGGAAAGAAATGGCTCTTTCATTAAGTAATAATGTAACTAAGTGAGATGCTAAACGTCTGAGGCTCGAATTCGGGAGGTGCCGGAAATTTGCTACCCCTCCATTTCATCTTCATTGTCATTTCCCTTCACCTTTCATCTACTTGGTTTCTTTGAGGGTTGCAAGTGTCGCCCAGAAGTCTCGGCCCGTGATTGGCAAGGGAAAAGGATGCTCTGAGTAAACCCTCGGACTGCGAGCAATTTCCGGGTCCCTCAGGGGATGTATAAGACCACAGGAGGAAGGGCAGCCGGCTGCACCAACCACCACTCAGGAGGTTTAAATTGTAAATGGAAGGAACCCTATTCTCTGCCTGTCGAGCCTCCTGGTCCAGCCGCCCTATGTCTCCTCTCACCTCATCCATCCCTCCTGGGGGCGCCCGTCAGGGGCCTAGGCACAAGCGACCTGCCTAAGTCCGGGTGCTAAGTTGCCCCCGCTTCTAGTCTTATCCTATCCTAAATGAAATGCTATCAAACAGACCCTGTTCTCCCACGAGAGCGGAATATTGTTTATGTTTTGTTTTCTCTGCATTTTTACTTTCTCTACTACGTATAGTAAGTAGGGGAAGTATTGTATTCCACCCAAAAATTCGATACCGAGATTTCACAGGAAATACATGTTTTGAGACACCCTGAATCCAAAAAAAAGTATTTTTGGAAACATGTCCGTGGTGTGTCTGTGTGTGTGACTGTGAACAGCATAACTCAGAAACGAACAGCCGGATAAACACCAAACTTGGTATTTAGCTTCAATATCTTCCAAGGATGCGACAGGAAGGTTTTCAATAAAATCCCCCCACCCCAGACTACCCTTTACATGGAAGATGTTACGAAAATTTTAATTTTCTCAAAAACGGCTCTAACGATTTTGATTAAAATATCATATGTTTAAGATATTTTTATGTCAAATAAAATGTATATCTTGAATTTCCTGGGAATGTCTCCAAAAGTATTCTTTATTGTGAACGACTTTTGCATAACTGGTAAACCATAAGAGATAGACAAAATTTTACTACACAAAAATGTAGATCGCCTTAAAATACACAATTTATGTCATATACATTTTTTTGTTGAGTGAACCATTTTCGAGATATTGCTTGTTATTCCCTTAAATTTTTCAATACTTGTTTTCTAAAATGGGAATTCGTTATTCATTTTTTTGTCTTGGATATGCAAAGAGCTATAATCTGTGGCAAAGGGAATGGTGCTGCACCTAGCAACCAGCTATTAAGAGATATGTATGTGCTTAAAGGCTACTGTTTTTCTATATTGCCCTTGTAAATATATTTTCCCCTTACATCTACAAGAAAATTAGCAATAAGATAAGAGCCTGCAAATGTTTATCTCGATTAACCTGAAGTAGATGGAGAATAAGCGTTTGTAAAAATAGTTTGTACAAGAGAGTAGAGAAAGTCATGTGAGTGTAACACATCAGATTTTTTTGTCTTGGATATGCAAAGATTATTAATCTGGGGGAAAGGGAATGGTGCTGCACCTAGCAACCAGCTATTAAGAGTTATGTATGTGGTTAAAGGCTACTGTTTTACTATATTGCCCTTGTAAATATATTTTCCCCTTACATCTACAAGAAAATTAGCAATAAGATAGAGTCTGCAAATGTTTATCTCGATTAACATGAAGTAGATGGAGAATAAGCATTTGTAAAAATAGTTTGTACAGGAGTAGAGAAAGTCATGTGAGTGTAACACATCAGATTTTTAATATCTTTTGTGTTCTGTTTTTAACATTGTCTATATCTCCATTAACTTTAAACCTGCGTTTAGTTATTTAAGTGGTAAGGGATTGCATCGCATGTTATACACACTTTGTGGTTCCTACAAGAGGTGTAGGTTATCAATCTCAGTTATTAGGATATAATAAAGTGCTCTGGAAGGACTTTCAGTTTTACATCCTATTATAAAAATGTTCCACTTTACTTACGCAGAACTAGCAGATACGTGTTTTGTTTATGGTGCTGCTTGGCAAAACGTGAAAAGGGCAGGAGGTTTTTATGCTGAGCTTTACTAGAAGACATTTGCCTAATCACAGCACCTTTACTGCCGTACATCAACGACTGCGAGAAAAAGGGGCTTTCCAAAACCAGCGCATCGTTCGTGAGTCCAAAGCAATGTAAGAACAGTGGCTCCAGAAGAGGAGATTCTTGAGCGGGTCTATAATTCTCCGTCCACAAACACAAAAGCAATAGTGCATGCCATACATGCAGGCCAGTCTTCAGTTACTAGAATTCTGCGCGGGCAGTAATTACATCCTTATTATGTCACCGGAGTTGCAGCACTATTCCGACTACAGTTTGTCCAGTGGTTTCTTCATAAATGCAGTGATCAACCAAGATTTCCTAGAAAGGTATACTGAACGGAAGGAGGTTTTTACACGAGAGGGCATGTTTAACACATAGAACAGTCACACAAGGAAACCTTACAGCTATTAGAGTTACAAATTACCAACGCCGGTTTGCAGTGAACATTTGAGCTGGCATTGTGAATGATACACTCATAGGGCCCTGTTTACTGCCTCCACGTTTGTCGGGTCAAAATTACATGACATTCTTTACTCTGAATCATTTATTACTAGGTATAAAAACCTATCTTATGAAACCTTATTACTTTCTCTACTACGTATAGTAAGTAGGGGAAGTATTCTATTCAACTCAAAAATTCGATACCGAGATTTCACCGGAAATATATGCTTTGAGACCTCCTGAATCCAAAAAAAAAAGCATTTTTGGAAACATGTCCGTGTGTGTGTCTGTCTGTGAACAGCATAACTCAGAAACGAACAGGCGGATAAACACCAAACTTGGTATTTAGATTCAGTATCTTCCAGAGATGCGACACAAAGGTTTTCAAGAAAATCCCCTACCCCAGATTACCCTTTACATGGAACATTTTTCGAAAATTTTAATTTTCTCATAAATGGCTCTAACGATTTTGATTAAAATATCATATGTTTAAGATATTTTTATGAAAAATAAAATGTATATCTTGAATTTTCTGGGAATATCTCCAAAAGTATTCTTCATTGTGACCGACTTTTGCATAACTGGTAAACCATAAGAGATAGACAAATGATTACTACACAAAAAATGTATATCGCGTTAAAATACAAAATTAATGTCATATACATTTTCTTTTCAGAGTGCTTGTTATTCTCTTCAATTTTTCAGTACTTATTTTCTCAAATGGGAATTTATTGTTCATTTATTTGTCTTGGATATGCAGAGAGTATTAATCTGTGGCAAAGGGAATGGTGCTGCACCTAGCAACCAGCTATTAAGAGATATGTATGTGCTTAAAGGTTACTGTATTTCTATATTGCCCTTGCAAATACAAAACAAGGGGAACATAGTACGCCTTAAACGATAGTCAAATATTTTTAGAACTGGTCGCTATGTGTAAAATGTAATTCTCTTTGCATGTCAAAAGATCGTTTCTGCACATGTTTATCTCGATTAATATGAAATAGATGGAGAATAAGAGTTTGTAAAAATAGTTTGTACAAGAGTAGAGAAAGTCATGTGAGTGTAACACATCAGATTTTTTTATGTTTACTTCATTTTAATCGAAATAAACCATTGCAGAAATAGCTGCATATTCGCTATAAATGTAAAGGGAATAGTGATAGTCATATATTTAAGAACTGGACACTACATGCCGGCCCTGTATGGAAGGTTGTTCACGAACTGTGGTGACAATATCAGACGAACACAGTAGTTGCACGCTGAAACATTGGGACCGAATGAAAGTTCAGCTGTATGAGTGTATCACTGTGTTAGCTCAGTTGTGTGCTCTTGTTCTTGCTGCATTAAATGGTGTCAAAAATAGAACCACTCAATAAGGGTACATTATTGCCCTTTCCCATGCAAAGTACTTGTATTTTAAGATTATTAAGCAGTGCAAGAGGCGTGGGTTTACCATATCTAAGAAAGTAATCTCATGTGCACACAACAAAAAGGGTAAGGCTACTTCAGGACTTATTCCAAAAGGCAAGAAACAGGGAAATCCATGACCAGCCACCAGTCGCAGCCCAGAGAGAGTTTGGAAGGTGCAGGCCCACGCCTCTGAACCAAATCCTGCAACTCAGAGGGCTATTGCACTGTAATTGGTGATCTCTATTACTACTTTAAACACTATAATCAACCAGGATTTGAATCTATAAAAGTGCTATAAGAGCCGGGATATAAGCGGTTGCCTAAACACATTGCAGGACGTGCCACTAACAGCAGAAAGCTGTATGAACAATACCTAGCTGGTGAAAAGTGGATGTTTATTGTCTTTTTAGATGAGACATGTGTTTATCTAAGTGACTGCAACAAACCCTGGGCTATATATTAACGACCAAGGCGAGTAAATAAATTGAAAGTTGGTATAAGAAAACTAACGAAAATTTACACAATGGTTTCATGGTAATAGCAAGGTATAGTTACAATAGCAAATTAATCATTCCTTGTGTACATATAAATGTTAAAATCAACTCGGCATATTACCAGACTAACGTTCTGATATCAATTTTCCATACAGAAATCCCTGCTCTCTATGGTGCAGATGTAAATAAAGTCTGGTTGCACCAGAATAAGCCATCAAGCCATACGTCTGCTTCAACCCACAACTTTTGGAGAACATAAAGAGAGAGAAATGAGAATACATTCCACACCTTTCAGTGACATATGTGTTAAGTCATCTGATGCATAACTTATGGAGCCTTGTGCATTTGGATTACTTAAAAGAGCCCTTGGAAGCAGAGCGCGAACTTTGGATAGTCTCTAGAAAGCTGTCAGGAGGAATGGAGTAAACTGGACATCCCTGTATTTCGCAGCAGTTTGCTCCAGTGGAAGCTGTGCTGCAGATTGATAGCTCATGCCAAGGCTGCCAGATAGAACATCACTGCTGGTGGAGGCGTGGTTTTTTATAAGGTAAGGAAGTGTTATGTTTGATACCATAGATTGCGAACAACCGTCTGTTCTCTTCCCACGCAGTCTTGAAAAATGACTTAATGTTGACAGTGCTTTAAAAAAACGACCAAATATTTAACAATTCCAAAAAAATAGTGACGCTTATCTCGGAAATGATTGATGCCAAAAATGAACAAAGTTGTTTGAAGTAAATTATGAGTTTTAAAGCGTTCAGCTTTTTGGGCGGTAATTTTTCCCCTGTCATTTAACGTTTATTAGTTAGACAAGACTATACAAAATTCCTTCATAATGAAGAGGATTTCAGAGTGTATTCCCACAAAATTCAAGTTATACGCTTTATTTGTCGTGGAAAAACCTTTAATATACCGTATGTTAACAAAAATCTTTAAAGCCATTTTTTATAAAATCAATAATTTCAAAAAAGTTCCAAGAAAAGCCGTTAGGGGTGTGGATTCTATTTAAACTCTTTGTGTCACATCCTTGGAAGGTACAGAACCTAAATACCAAGTTTGGTATTTATCCGACTTTTCGTTTCTGAGTTATGCTGTTCACAGAGACACACACTAACCTTTTTCTAGAAATGCTATTTTTATATTCAGGGAGCCGTCAAAACATGTTTTTATGGCGAAATCTCAGTATCAAATTTTTGGGTGAAATGTAATATCTTCTCTACCGCCTAGGTACGAGGTAGAGAAGGTAAAAATGCCCTTTTTGGATTCAGGGGCCTCAAAACATGTATTTGCGATGTAAACTCCACATCGAATTTATGGGTGGAATAGAACACTTCCCTTATTTACTATACGTAGTAGAGAAAGTAAAAATCGGATGTGTTACACTTTCTCTACAAACTATTCTTACAAAAGCTAATTCTTTATCTACTTGCTCGTATATGACGGCCTCACCAATGCTTTTGAATGAATGAGAAGGCTCTGCTCTCAAAGAAGAATAAAGAAAGACAAGAGACACTGTAAATGAGATTTCTGATAAGAACGGCTCTTTATGAAGCGAAAAGTGAAACAATTAGGGTTGAGCTTCATATTACTTTCTCTACTACGTATAGTAAGTGGAGAAGTATTGTATTCCACCCAAAAATTCGATACCCAGGTTTCACCGGAAATATATGTTTTGACACCCCCTGAATCCAAACAAAGTAGTTTTGGAAACATGTCCATGTGTATGTCTGTGTGTGTGTCTGTGAACAGCATAACTCAGAAACGAACAGTCGGATAAACACCAAACTTGGTATTCAGGTTCAGTGTCTTCCAGAGATGCGACACGAAGGTTTTCCAGAAAATCCCCCCACCCCAGATTACCCTTTACATGGATCATATTTCGAAAATTTAAATTTTATCAAAAATGGCTCTAACGATTTTGATTAAAATATCATATGTGTAAGATATTTATATGACAAATAAAATGTATATCTTGAATTTTCTGGGAATATCTCCAAAATTATTCTTTGTGAACGACTTTTGCATAACTGGTAAACCATACGAGATAGACAAAATTTTACTACACAAAAAATGTAGATCGCGTTAAATTACACAATTTATGTCATATTCATTTTTTTCGTTGAGTGAACCATTTTTGAGATATTGCTTGTTATTTACTTAAATGTTTAATACTTATTTTCTCAAATGGGAATTCGTTATTCATTTTTTTGTCTTGGATATGCAAAGAGTATTATCTGTGGCAAAGGGAATGGTGCTGTACCTAGCAACCAGCTATTAACAGATATGTCTGTGCTTAAAGGCTACTATATTTCTATATTGCCCTTGCAAATACAAAACAAGGGGAACATAGTAGGCCTTAAGCGATAGTCTAATATTTTTAGAACTGGTCGCTATGTGTAAAATGTAATTCTCTTTGCATGTCAAAAGATCGTTTCTGCAAATGTTTATCTCGATTAATATGAAATAGATGGAGAATAAGAGTTTGTAAAAATAGTTTGCACAAGAGTGAGAAAGTAATGTGAGTGTAACACATCAGATTTTGTTTAATATCAATGAAAACCGAGCAGGATGGTTCAGGCGGCTACATCTGGGTCCACATTGGGAGGTACCGGGATCGATTCCCAGTGTCCGCCCACTCTGGCCCATGACTTTTTCACGGATTCCCCTGGTCGCCAGGCGAATGCTGGGGTGGTTTATCTTCTACCATGACTTTCCATCTCATTTCCCGTCCCCATCATCTTCCTTGTCATCTGTTTCAGGATTGTAGAACCAGGCGACGGTGTTCGGCGGATTGCGGCTGGTCGGTGGCTTGCGCTCTGTAAAGGTTTCTTCGTTGCGGTATCGTTCAGATAGGTCTCTCCTTAGCGTAAGGCTCCGCTCCGGGGAATCCTGAAGGTTGGTGGCTTGTGGGCCGGGGCCGGGCTTCCTCAGATGCGTTCTTTCTGTAAACGTAAGGAAGTCCACGCTTCGCCCTTCGGCATCCAGATCTGGTCGCCTTTAGGGTCTCTCACCTCATTCTTCGCTCCCAGGAATCACGAATGGCCTTTTTGCGTACGTTTCCAGCACCACCCGGGCTTGTCCACAAGCTTCCAGATCCCCGGACCCCCCCCCCTCCGTTTTAAAGAGATCTACTTGTTTATGTAGTACATTTTCCTCTATTACTTAACGTTTACCAGTTATATAAGATTCTAAACTCCTTCCGACTTAAGAGGACTTCACAGGCTATTCCCAGAAAATTCAAGATATACATTTTATTTGTCATGTAAATGTCTTTAATATATAATATTTTAATCAAAATCATTGGAGCCATTTTATAAAATAAAAAATTTCGAAAAATGTTCCACGTAAATGATAGTTCGAGAGATACTGATCCCAAATACCAAATTTGTTATTTATCTGACTTTTCATTTTTTAGTTTTTAGACATAGACACGGGCTTACACACGATCCTTTCTATTACTAAAGGTGCATCAAAACATGTATTTACGGTGAAATTTCGGTATCGAATTTTTGGGTGGAATGCAAAACCTTCTCTACGTACTAAGTAGGTGGTAGAGAAACTAGAAATGCCGCCGATTTGACCATTGGAGTTAAAGGCGAGCTATAATATATATAATATACCCTAGTTGACTGTTTCTGTGGTCTGGTGGTTAATACACTAGCTTCCAAATCCAGGAACCCGGGTTCGATTTCTGGCTGGAGGATGGGAAATTTTCTTTAGTCAGAATTATTCCTCATCCTCCCTAGAGTCTAGAAGTATAAGTGAGAGTGTAAATATGTATATGAATTTAATGATTATAAAATAACTGATATAATAAGATATAAGAAATGGATATAAGTAATTGCCCAAAGGCAAAGCAGCCGATGTTACCTTAGAGGCTTAGATGTTAAGGGCGGCATGTAAATGGAACCCATCCCCAAAAGAATCATGCTTCTAGTATCCTATTTCTGTAATAAATATTATCTTGCTTCATCTGGTATTTTTAAGTTACTAACTGGAGCCAGAGGCAGTATTGCAAGTTATTTTGTAGCAGTTTACAGAAAATATAACCTAAGGAACTCATTTATCAAAGAAGCCTTTCCACCTTATTGTAGGGTAACTGGTTATATTGAAAAATAATTTGATGATATGTAAACTGGTTTCTTCATCCGAATAAATTTTTAGTAAGGCTAAGTTATTTTCAGATTGTGTTTTATATAGTTTAAAGTTTGCGAACAGTTTATTGTTTATAAGTTTAATTATTATTTATATGGTTTCTTTGTTCGATATACTTTGTTTATGGCAGCCTACAATTCGGGAAAGATCTATTTGTTAATTAATATATATATATATATATATATATATATATATATATATACATACAAAGAGATGCGAAAATGACTCTATATCCCTATATGACGAAACAAGACTATTCAGCCCGCTTTAAATATGATAATGATGTTAATTAACTTTATTTTGGTTTATATAACCTTTGCTTTTATATATATAGTATAGCAATTCTTCTTTGTGTATTACTTGATTTTGTGCTTCAAATAGGAGTTTATTTGACGGAGGAATAACATTTCAAAGTTAGGAATTTTCAAAGTTTTTGCCTTAAATATTTTCTGCTCACTTTTTACGACTTCACGACTTTATTTATCCACTAGTTTAAGCCACATATTGATGACAGTGTGTGGATATATGCACAAAAAATGTTCTATCTAATGCATGAAAGATAATTTTGAAAATACCACGTATAAAATGTTGCAATTTTGGCATATTTAAAAAAAAACTATTAAAATGAACTATCTAAAACCCGCCAAAACTTGTAAACTGTATTACCATTTGATATTTATGTCCAAAACAAAAATAGATTTTTCTCTACATTAATTTGGCAACTGGAATTTTTTACAGTGCATATGAATACTTTCTTGAGGGCATGTACACCTCCAAGAGGATGTGGCGATGTCTTCTATATTTCTATATGACGAGCCAGACTATTCGGCTACTTTAAATATGATAAGCAATTTTGTGTGGGTTTATGTAACTCTTGCTTAACCACTTTCTGGACTATTACATTAAAATTTATCTGTCCGTGTAATAAAAAACATTTTATGATTGTTTTAACCGAAAATGGGATTGCAAAGGAAAGCATGGATAATATTCAAAGAAAAGCGCTGCTAAATTCCTATTTCACACTCAGAAGATTTAGAGTTGACCTCGCCAAAGTTAGAACCCAGTACTGAGCACGCCACACCTGAGCTACCGCGGTAAACCACTTTCTTCCTTCTCCCGCAAATTTTCTTCGCCGTCGCTTTGCTTCCGCAATTCGTTTTCGGTTTCCTTGTTCCTCGCAGCAGGAAGATTAGTGGCGGTGTGGTCCAGGCTGCGACGGGCAGATGGAGTAGGGATCGTCGGATCAATGCTCGGGAGCGACCCCCTCGCCGCTCCTGCCCACCTCGGCGCTCGCATAGCCGTCATTCGCGTCCCGACTTCGTGAGGATTCGCTTCTCCGCCGCGAACCAAAGAAGACATTTCACCTTCCGGCTTAGTGAGCGCCAAGCAAAACATCGTGTCGAGTAGTCAAATCCAGCAGCAAACTACCGGCTCAGTTATTATGACGGGATGATAGTATTGTTTGTTACGAGTGTTGACAGAGAGGTAAAGGTTGGTCAAACTGGACTAACAGCAGCGCATCGTAATATCAAGTTTATCTTTATCTCTTTAGTAGGGGCAAAGGCACGGCTTCAGCAACCACTGGACATTGTCAGGGCCTTCGGCTTTTTCAGGTAAGTCTAATTCCCGCATCCGTTGCCGTTTACATTCATAAAACTTTTGTTACTGTAAAATATTTTAATGCGGATAGATATACTTGAAGTTTAAAAAAGAAAACAAAAAAAGAAAGACCTTAGAGAAAAAAATGGAGGCATTCGACTCTATAAAACTTCTTAGAACTTCCGAAAATAACATGAAAGAACTATTGCAGAAACCCAACTCGAAGCAGGCTGATAAGCACCAAAAAATTATCATTCATTAATAAATATAAATCAATAACGTCTTAAATATATAAACGCTTTGGTATTGCGAGAAAAACAATTTAATTCGTCAAATGGGGAATTCATGCGCCTGGATTTAGCCAAACTACAACTTGTTTTTCTTTGAATTTTCTGAGGAAACTTTGTATTTAATTTTCAGGTTCCAACTTCGGCTGCGAAATAAGATACTTATTAGACTTTTTATTCAATATCAACTCGAAATTGAATTCGCTAAAATCATGCGGTATGGTTTCTTAATATTCATTGCATCAGTATTTGGCACATTTGTTTAAACTTGACTTATATGGATGCAAACTAATTATAAAAGTATAATAATAATCATCAAAATGCAAATTTGACTACGAAGTTTGGTGCTGAACGTAAAAGTTCTAGGAGTATTAGTATATAAAAATACCGCAGGTGTAAAGTACTCTGATATTGACTTGTGTAACAATGGATAAAAAAAATCGCATCACTCCATTCGAACACCTTAATGGAAAAAAATATTAATTCGATAAATGGGTATTTATTGCGCCTAGATTTAATCAAACTAAGTTTCACTTTTTTCATTTTCTAAGATAACTAAGATTTCGTATGAATTTTTCAGGTTCCAATTACAGCACTTAAGTAAGTTATTGAAGATATACTCAAAATGAAATTTGCTAAAATCATTTGGTACGCTTTCTGTAATTTTCATTGATTGCACGAGTATTTTAGGCTTTTTTTAAAAACAAAATATCGTTAAATGGGTGCAATCTAATCATAAAAGAATAATAATGCTCTTAATGAAAATTTCAGTTTACGAAGTTTTGTGCAGTACATAAGCGTACAAAAATAGTCAGGAATAAATTAACTAAAAGAGCTTTGCTGTCTTCTATAACAATAATAGATCAAAAACTCATTACTTGATTCTTACATGTTAGTATTTTAACGTTCCATTTAAGTAGAAACAACTGTTGTAGCCGTGAGTGATGTGTAACTGCAGAAATAGATGCGAATGAAGGCAAAACCGTCAAATGCTTCTTCAACTAACTTGGCCGTTGAGGCCTTGAACTTGATGTTATAAGATATTATTTATATCTTTGTTTCAAACTCGTATACTACATAAACCTTGACATATTATAAATAATGCATAATAATTTAAAGCCTTCCATATTTTTTTCATTGCATTCGTAGTAATTTTATCACTTTCTGCTGATAACAGAAAAATAATTTATTATGGTCATCCTTTAGCTACAGGAAGTAATCCGATAAAAGTTTGAACTAAGTTAAGCCGTACGCTTCACATTTAACCCCTGACCTACTCTGACGCAGGATGGAGTAGTGACAGTTTCAAGTACCGCCTTCAGTTACCTCCGTAAGCTAATAGGAAAGTGCACGATTAACGAAGAACACAGTTCCTGCTACAAAACAGATAATTTAACATAATTTAGATTTCGAAGCGATTTTGTCGTATTAAAACCATCTTGCAACTGATAAACTAACAATGATGGATCAAGAGAAAAGTCAGATCTAGAAAAATGTTCATACATTTTACAAGAAGTTTAAATTCTTCAAAGGTTTACTGTATAGCAGATAAAAACATTTTGTGCGTTTTAGACACGCATGTTCTGCACGCGCTTGTTATTTTGGAGTGAAATTTGCTGAATGCTTTCTATTAGTTGTATAAATGAGGTTTGGAATTTATATTAACACTCAGGATTATTATTAAAAAGAAATATTCTTATGTATTACATTCACATGAGGTTTTATACTCACTCTTCTACAAGCAATTGTTACAAAAATTTATTATCCTAACTATTTCTTGTTAGTTTAGATAAACTTTAGTTCACACTTACACACTTCCTTGTAGAGTACTGTAGGTAAAACGATAGTAAGACTTTTACAAAATCTGATGTCTTACACTCACATGGTTTTCTCTACTCTTGTAGAAACTTATTTTTACAAACGCTTAATCCCCATATGCTTCGTGTTAATCGAGATATCGAGATGTTAAAACTTATTGCTAATTTTCTTGTAGATGCAAGGGAATTGGTAGACTTTAAGCGATAGTCAAATCTTTTAAGAGCTGGTTGCTATGTGGAATATTCCATTCCCTTTGTATGTCCAGGACATAAAAAAAGAATAACGAATTCCCATTTGACAAAAAGTATAAGTATTGGGTGTATATGACATAAATTGTGTATTTTAATGCGATCTACATTTTGTGTAGTAAAATTGTGTATCTCTTATGGTTTACTAGTTATTCAAAAGTCTTTCACAATGAAGAATACTTTTGGAGGCATTACCAGAAAATTCGAGATATACATTTCTTTGTCATGAAAATATCTTAAACATATGATATTTTAATCAAAATCGTTAAGCCATTTTTGAAAAATTAAATTTTTCGAAAAATGTTCCATGTAAGCAGTAATCTGGGGAGAGATATTTTCTTGAAAACCTTCGTGTCGCCTCTCTGGAAGATACCGAACCTAAATACCAAGTTTGGTGTTTATCCGACTGTTCGTTTCTGAGTTATGCTGTTCAGACACACACACGGACATGTTTCCAAAAATGCTTTTTTTGGATTCAGGGGGTCTCAAAACATATTTGCGGTGAAATCTCGGTATCGAATTTTTGGGTGGAATGCAATACTTCCCTACTTACTATACGTAGTAGAGAAAGTACAAACGTATCGCAATGTGATTGCTTTAAATTCCATGCTCTTTGCATGACCACCAGAAAGAAACAAATAGCAACCTACCAGTTGAGAAAAGTATTAAGTATTTGAAAATTCAAACCAATAACTAGGAATATATCACAAATAGCTAATCCCACCCCCAAAATAACTAAATGCGCACTTTAACGCATTTTTATGTAGTAAGATTATGTATCTCTTGCGCTGTACTCTTTATACAAAAATTCATTCAGAATGAAGAGGTCTTCATACGCTATTTCCAGAAAATGCAAGATATGTATTTTATTTGTTATGAAAATATCTCAAACATATGGTATTTTAATCAAAATCGTTGAACCATTTTTTAAGTAAATCAAAAGTTTCGTAAAACTTTCTATTTGATGTGCTGCATTCACATGACTTTCTCCACCCCTCTATAGTTTATTAGTGGGTGGACAGACTATTCTCACTAAAGCTTATTTTTCCACCTACTTCTTTTAATCCAGATAAACCTGTGCAGAAATGGCTACATTACATTTTTCCTTATAGATGCAAATAGAACAGCGATAGTCAAACGTTTAAGAGCTTGACGCTATATGCTGGCCTTAAAATTACATACTGCTTCCATGCAATCGCGAGAAACAAATGAAAATAGAGAGAACTTTTAAGACAATGACTATTAATAACGAATACCTCAGAAATGGCTTATGCCACAAAAAATTATTTTAAATAAATTGTGTGTTTTAAAGACATCTACACTTTTTGCGTGGTACGTTTATGTCTTTGTCTTTAAGGTTTACCAGTTATACAAAATAACACAAAATTTCTTACGAATGAAGAAGATTTCGCAGGCTATTTCCAGAAAATTCAAGATATAGATTTTATTTATCAAGTAAATATCTTTCACATATAATATATTAGTCAAAACTGTTAGCCAGTTTTTAGAATATAAGACATTTCAAAAAGTCTTAAATGTAAAGATAGTTGGTGTGAGGGATTTTCTTGAAAATACTCCTGTTGGATGTTGGAAGATACTGAACTTAAATACCAAGTACTATTTATCCGACTTTTCGTTTTCGAGTTATGCTGTTCACACACGCGCGAGCCGTTTTTACGCAATTTTTTTCTTGGGTTCAGGAAGTCTCAAAATATATTTCCGATGAACTCTTCAACATTGAATTTTTGAGTGGAATAGAATACTTCCCCTACTTATTAGTAGTAGTGGTAGTAGTAAATAAAGTAAAAGAGGATTTTAAACAGTGTATCAGTGGAACAAATTAAAAGAAATACTAAAGGAGTTTCAATTACTATTCAGCTGTAAGCATAATACTAATTCTTTATACTTCAGCATATGTCAACTTAATAGATGAACATAGTGTGAGCGCTACGGAAAATAAAAACGCAAATTTTTTACCGTAAGGAGTAGGGGGAAAAAACTCGCGTGTTGGCAGCTTGACGCGACCGTTATTCGAAATAGCATTGTCGAATTCGCTTATCAATCTAGCTTGTAGCTTAGCTTTGAAGCGAAACGCGAATGTGATTATGAAATTGTTACGTCATATCTACTTAGGCTCCCACTGGTTTTGGTTGGGAGAGGTTAGACGGGATTATACGGAGAAGGATTTCCCCACTTCGGCCTTAGGCATGTTGTATCCTACTTTACTTCCAGAGGGAGAGATGGATGTTAGGAGCCGCGCGGGGCCTTACAATCCGGAGTGATTTGTATGATGGAGGTGACAGACGCCCAATATTTTCAAAATTCCTCTGCTTTACCAACTGTACAAGCCTCCCCCTAGTAGTCAAGTCGGTAAAACCTTTTCAGAACTATCGCAGACATTCGTACGTGAAAAACTTGTAAATTCCAATCCGCTATTCCACATGACAGATCGGGCTTCACCAGGTTAGCCGACTACAGGGATTGAACCTTGGCCCTCCCAAATGTTTTATCTCGCTCCGTGAGTTGGGGAAAAGTAAGTCTTGAATACAATCCTGAGTATCTTTAGTTTTATAAATTTTATGGACGCTTAAGGCTAATAGCCTAGTATATAGTTCATACGTGAAAAGCGTACTGCTTACGTTGTACGTGCGGGCGTTTTAAAGCGAGGCCGCAAACCGGCTATATGCGTGGGAGGCTGTACTGCAGTGACCGCGGTATCTTTCCGATGCTCAACTGGCGGCACATGACGCATTCAAGCTTATCTTTATCAGCTGTGTTTCAGTCGCTGCTGTAAAAAGTTGACATTGTGGATCTCAAAGGTGAAAATTTATTCAAGACATCTATGTTGTGTGCGATTTGCTTAAGAGTGTTAAGTCTTGCTATTAGCCCACTGCAATGCCTGTCGATAAATTCGCGCTTGGACAGCCAATTTTTATATACGATATATACCTTAAAACGGAATCATATAGGCAATTTCAGGAGAAATTTCCTAGTATTAAAGTTCCAAGCGGAAAAACTCTCAGACGTCTGGTTAATAAGTTTGGACAACGGGATCGTTAAACCCAAATAGCGACAACGAGTAGTTCTAATGCAGGAAGAAATTGACAAAATTGACGAAATTAAGAACATTACGTAAGAACTTATGCGAGTGAATGGAAATTTCATTCGAAGATGCCAGAAATGTCTTCTCGCAGATGGACACCACTTATAACAAGGTTAGTTATCTTATAGTGCATATTACTATCACCACTGAGTAAGTAACGCGGGAGTAACAAAAAAAACCCACTGTAATGGACGTATGCGGAGCACGTATGCGCGCGATCTATGGCCTCGACATAAAGCCCTTGCATTGTAGTTTCCAATCTCAGTAAATTGATTGTTGCTGTCAGTATTAGTTTGCCTTGACTAGTTGTCCTCCGTGGTCTAGGGGTACCATGCTAGTCAATAGTTCCTGCGGTCACGGGTTCAAACCCAGCGGAAGGCAATGAAGTTTTTTCGGTGTAAAAGGTTCCTTCGGAAGGGAAGTAAAGCCGGTGGTACCCTATCGTATATTTACGGCACGTAAAAGAACCCAAACCTGATAGAGATGAGAAAAATATCGGGTCATTCCCGCCCAATATAGAATGTGACGCTAAGAACCATAGCAGCTAAAGAGCATCCATAAATAGACTTTTTGGCTTTACTGTCGTAAAATGCGATAAGACGCACAAAACTTCCATATACGTCTAACTAGCGCATAAATATAATCATTATTTATTTCGTCTAGCAGTTAGCTACATTACAGAAAGTATTGCATTCGACACAGCGTTAATATCGATACTTCATTGAAGATAGATATCTTTTGGGTACCCTGAATAATAATAATAATAATAATAATAATAATTAATAATAATAATAATTAATAATAATAATAAAACACACAAGAATGCTTTAGGAAAAGGCTCGTTGTTTATGAATAGCGTAGCATTAACGCGAAAATATGTTGGGGGTACCTTTTAAGGATGAAAGAACACTTTGTCATTCTCGCCCTAAATAGCACTTCATATGGACGAATTAATGTTTTAAAACTTCAAAAACGGCTCTAACATGATGATTAAAATATAATTTTGATGTGTTGACGTGTATTAAAATGTATTTTTTTAAATAAGGCACTGTATGATATATATATATATATATATATATATATATATATATATATATATATACCAAAACTTAATACGGTTACAGCTGAGGCAGTATTTTTAACATTTAAATTATTTCAGTCAAATTATATAGTATGTAAATCCAATAACAGCCCGCCTTGAAGCAATATGTGTGTAATAATTTGTAAAATGTATGCAACAGTCATTGCATATGCTTATATTATTGTAAACCTTTCAATAATGTTATGTGAATGTATTACGTAATTTAATAATGTAAGCGCTGTGAGAATAATAAGTTAAACGTTGCTAACAATGAGGTAAACTTGAGGCAATAATGAGTTTGAGAGTTTAAATGTTATTTGTGATTCTTGGAAGCATTAATGTAATTTTAATGACAGTTTATAAAAAATAGACAATCAACAACCAGAAAAAGCTTTAGTTAAATGCAGGTATTCTATTGGAGTGGGATTAGCCAATCAGAGACTTGAAATACAGAAATTTACAAGTTTAGACGGTTAAACCAATTCAGTTGCCTCCAGGCAGTCCTCGTAACCAGACGTGTTGCCTGCAGACAGTGATAGTAACCGGATGCAAGATGCGTCCTCGAGAGATTTAATGCGTATTCGTGTAAGACGAAAAATAGTTTTACGTGGTAAAAAGTGTAAATAATTAATAAAAAGAATCTCGCAGCTCTCTATATCAGTGAAGTGCTATTTAATTTATGTCAAGGATTAATAAAAAGGAGTGAATTAAAACTTAATCTGATTAAAGGCATTAAATTCGTAAAATAGTGGCACAAGCCATTTCTTGAATATTGTTTTGTTTACACTTGTCCAGACTGCATTCCACTTTGATGTACCATTCACGAAACCAGTTTGGGTTTTACGTTTACTTTCTGTATCGTTTACCTATAATAGGTAGAGGAAGTATTGTTTTCCACCACGGTAGCAAGAATTCATTGGAATTACAGATTTTACATCCCCCCAAAACATATTTAGAAGATCTGCGTCAGATTTTAAGAGTTGCAATACGAAGACTACCTTTTAAAAGGCAAATTACTCATTAGTAGATAATTTTCTCATAACCGCCTCGGCAATTTTAATAAAGTATCGTACGTTTGAAATACTGACGTGAATTTTGCGTCAGCAGGTTGTGAAACCTTCTTCGTTCTGGGTGAATTTTATATTTCCACAAAAATATGGAGAAAATGTACCGCAGCAAAAATTTAAAAGTCCAGTAAAGTAAAAAATTTGTGTCAAATCATTTCTTCGTATCTTTATATATTTCCGAAATACTTATTCCACGTTGTATTTTTATGTTCAATGTAAGTATGTCGTCTGGTGGAACATGCTTGAAACATTATGCTTCTGCATTTATTTCGGAAGAGCTTGTAAATACGATTCATCTTATAAATAATTGATGTTTCCGCGTGTTGTACTAATTCGAAGCCCATTTTAGGTAAACTCTCGTCATTACTGTGTAATATATGAGATGTATATAAGTTTTTTATGAGTAGAGAAAGCCGTGTGATTGTTACAAATCATATTTTGGCATGTGAATTCGCTACATTTTATTTACTTTGATGCGATTTGAAATCGTTTGCATGCAGATACTTACTGTCTGTTTGATGACATTTATGATAGTGGGGTGGGGTGGTGTGGTTAGTTTTATCTCTCAAGTAAAGTTTCAGCTGATGGAGGGGTACACAGTACGCTGAACGCGTGACGCGTACAGAGGAAAACAGCCAAAATCTTTCACTTGCGTCTTTACATCTCACTTGCCTCAGACCAAGTATACACTACCCCCTTCCACTAACTAAACCTCTATTTGCTTTAAAGGGCTCCCCCGCCCAGTAACTAAAACATCTTTGAACGGACACTACCTGACTGTTTAGAGGAATAAGCGTTTTATATAAACGTTGTATATATATATATATATATATATATATATATATATATATATATATATATATATATATATATAGGTTGTTTGTGAAAAGGTAAAGCTGGCAAAAAAATCGCGTGAATTTTACACATTGCATTTGTTTATTATTGTTTTGTCTAAGTATTTTACTAAACTTCCACATAACTAGGATTGTAATCTCGGGGACTCATAACAAATATTCACTGCGTTGCAAGTATTAGCCGGCTCACTCCTGCCCCTGAGCTGCATACACACGCACTCCATCCAGCGAGTCGTTCACCTGAAAGCACTGCATTCCCTGTCTCAAACATTGCGTTACCTATACTGTCTTAATAGGCTTTGCAGCTGTTTATCGTACATCGGAACAATCTTTATATACTGTTGCTTTACTCCTTTATTTCCTGCTGTTTCATATTTACTAAGCGTTAAATATTAATTGAATTAACCATTTAGTTTCTATAGCATCGCAGAAAAATCCTATGTTACATTCACGTGGTTTTCTCTAGCCTTTATTAATGGGTACACAAATTATTTTTACGAACATTTATTTTCCCATCTACTTCATTTTAATCGATATAAACCTTTCCGGAAATAACATAACACATGTACAAAAAGATACAAAAGGAAAAGCGATAGTCAAATGTTTAAGAACTGGACGCTATATGCTGGCCTTAAAATTCCACACTGCTTCCATGTAATCGCAGGAAACAACTGAACATCGATGGGACTTGAAAAGAATGGTTATGCATTGAACACTTCGAAACATTAAAACGGGTATCTCGGAAATGGCTGATGTCACAAAAAGGTCATTTAAATTAAATTGTGTGTTTTAGAGAGACACATTTTTTGTATGGTACCTTTCGGCTATGTGTTCACGTTTACCAGTTACACAATATACAAAATTCCACCGGAATGAAAAGGATTTCATAAGGTATTCTCAGAAAATTCAAGACATACATTTTTTTTAATGTAAATATCTTTAATATATGCTACTTTAATCAAAATCGTTACTTATTTTTAGAAAATAGGTATTTTCGAAACATTTTCCATGTAAAGGGTAGTTTGGAATGAGGAAGATAGTGAACCTAAATACCAAGTTTGGTATTTATCCAACTTTTCGTTTTTTAATTATGTTGTTTACAGATACAAACACGCCCACACGCACGCACGCACGCGCACGCACTCACGCACGCACAGAAATTTTTCTAAACGTGCTTTTTTGGACTCGGGGGGGGGGGTCTCATGTCGCATGTATATATTTACGGTAAAATCTCGATATTGAATTCCTGGTTGGAATGCAATACCTTTTCCGACTATGTATGTGGTAAAGACAGTAAAAATCTGATGATTCACATACCTTTCTCTACTCGCTCTTCTACAAACTCTTTTTACAAAAGCTTTATTCTTCTATTTATTCCTGTTAATCAAGTTAATCCTGTTTCATTACACATTTACACTTCTCATTGTAGGTACATATAAGAAAGATACAGTAAATTAAAGATTTTAAAAATCGGGTCGCCATGCGATGGCTTTGAAAAACCATGCTCTTTTTTTTTTTTTTTACTACGAGATAAAACGTATGTATAGCGGCTTATCAATAGCAAAGTTAGAAGTATTTGAAAATTCAAATCAGCAACAAAGAACATCTCTGAAATGGTTAACGCCACGAAAAATTGATTTAAGTTGTGTATAATAAGCTTTATGCAGTAAGATTCTCTCTTACGCTTAAACATTTATACAAAACTCATTCACAATTAACAGCTCTTCACAGGCTATTCCCAGAAAAATCAAGATACGCGTTATGTTTGCCATGCAAATATCTTAAAAACCGAATATGTTCGAATTTTTAATTTAGACCAAATAACAAAATCCCGAGTATACCCGCACGTGTTAATTCTGAGCAGCATATATTTTAAGAGGCCAAAATTTCGAGTTTTATCCATTTTTTTTGCCTAGTTGACACTCCCTCTAGACTTGCATATAATCTTATTTTTATATACATATTTCTGCCAACGTGTGTGTGAGTTAGCCAGTTCATGATTTCAGTCAGATTTTCTTTCCGCGAAGTTCATGGCCTCTAAAAGATTGTGCAGTTTTCATGTGTTTCTTCCTCACGTGTTATGAAAATGGAGTTTGGCGACGAGTTCAGTATTGAACTTAGTATTTGGTAGTGGTAGTGGGGTTTAAGGCGCACAACTGAGATTTTTCGCACCCAGAGTATTTATTGTTGCAGTTCATTTCTGTTAATCTCTAAGTGTTTCAATGAACCAGTATTCACATTTTTATACATTAGGCAACTTCAGCAAAAAATCAAAATTAAACATTTGATCTATTGTTAATTTCTTAAAAATGAGCTTCTGTTACTATCATAATACCTAGCTGAATATTTCATTTTGACAATAAAAAAATGTCTGAAAAAGAAAGAAATATTACTTTGTAAATAATACTGTTAAGAGATTAATAAAGACTGTTAGAACTATTTTTGAAAAAAGAAATAACAAAGCATTTTTAACGTAAAGGTTGCTTTAGTTAGATTTTGTTAAATCCTATGTCGCATACTTGAAAGGTAAGAATACCAAGTTTGGCGTTTAACAGATATTTCGTTTTTTAATTATGCTACTCATTCTTCTACAGCTATTCTTACAAAGGTGGAATCAGACGACTGTAAAATTCAACGCCATAGCCGGGATTTGAACTACGGATCTCCCGGTCTCCGTCCGGTTGCTCTAACCACAGAGCTATCAGTTGGGTAATTTAATGTCGTAGAGGCAAGCAGCTTGGTTAGAGCAACCGGACGAAGACCGGGAGATCCGTAGTTCAAATCCCGGCTATGGCATTGAATTTTTCAGTCGTCGATTCTACCTTTCCAACACACGGCTAGTGTCTTACGAAATCTTATTATTCCAATTACCTCTTGTTAATCCAGATACACTTTAAAATTATTCACATTTACATATTTCGTTGCAAGATAGAGTAGAAAAGGCTATAGATTTTTAAAGAGTGTATAGATATGCGATGACTTTGTAATTCCATGCACTTCGCATAACGAGAGAGAAAGTGAAAAAAAATCTGATGTGTTACTCACATCACTTTCTCTATTCTTGTACAAACTATTTTTATAAACGCTTATTCTCCATCTACTTCATGTTAATCGAGATAAACATTTGCAGTCTCTATCTTATTGCTAAGTTTCTTGTAGATGTAAGGGGAATATATATTTACAAGGGCAATATGGAAATACAGTAGCCTTTAAGCATATACATATCTCTTAATAGCTGGTTGCTAGGTGCAGCACCATTCCCTTTCCCACAGATTAATACTCTTTGCATATCCAAGACAAAAAAATGAATAACGAATTCCCATTTGAGAAAATAAGTATTGAAAAATTTAAGGGAATAACAAGCAATATCTCGAAAATGGTTCACTAAACAAAAAACTGTATGTGACATAAATTGTGTATTTTAACGCGATCTACATTTTTTGTCTAGTAAAATTTTGTCTATCTCTTATGGTTTAACAGTTATGCAAAAGTCGTTCACAATGAAGAATACTTTTGGAGACATTCCCAGAAAATTCAAGATATACATTTTATTTGTCATGAAAATGTCGTAAACATATGATATTTTAATCATAATCGTTAGCCATTTTTGAAACACTTTTCGAAAACTCTTCCATGTAAAGGGTAATCTGGGGTGGGAGGATTTTCTTGAAAAGCTTCGTGTCGCATCTCTGGAAGATACTGAAACTAAATACCAAGTTTTGTGTTAATCCGACTGTTCGTTTCTGAGTTATGCTGTTCACAGACAGACAGACAGACAGACAGACAGACAGACAGACACACACAGGACATGTTTCCAAAAATGCTCTTTTTTGGATTCAGGGGGTCTCAAAACATATATTTCCGGTGAAATCTCGGTATCGAATTTTTGGGTGGAATACAATACTTCCCCTACTTAACTATACGTAGTAGAGAAAGTAAAAAAAATAACGACTTCCCACTTGAGAAAAATGGAAATATTTCAAAATTTAAATCAATAACAGCAATATCTCGCAAATAGTTAACTCTAGAAAAAAAAATGCTCATAAATTGGGTGCTTTAAGAAGATCTACATGTGTGCAGTAATATTTTTGCCTATCTCTTTATGGTTTATTGAGTTATTTGGGAATATGGGGGATCAAAACAGGTATTTCTAGCGAAATTCTCATATTATTTTTGGGTTGAGTTCAACACTTCCTCTACTTACTATAGATAAATAATAGAGAAAGAAAAAAGTTGTTAGCGATTTCTTAACTTATTCCGTCTTAAATAATATGAAGGAATAGTACGGAATAAGGAAGGAGGTAGTAAAGGAGTGAAATAGGAAGTTAGAACAGTTAATAATGGCTGAACTGGGATTCGCGAGTTACTAGCAACGTAAAGAATACGTTTGTATTTTACAAAAAAACAATTTTAAAAATTCCCACCTCTGTGTTGCGAGGGTAACGGGTCTATACTACATTCAAGAGCTCCCAAGTTCAAGTCTCGGCTAGGGCGACTTACCCGGATTAGGTTTCCTCCGTAGTTTTCTGTTCTCCCGAAAGATGTATATCAGGCAACTTGGTCTATAGACCCCCCAGCTCTTTTGAGCATCATTTCCTCCATTTCATTTATCACCTGATATGTATTAACGGTTAAAAGACGTTAAGATTTAAAAAAAAATCTTATGTGATGCATTCACATGACATTCTCTATTCTCTATCGTTTATTTGTGGGTATAAAACAAGTTTTATTAAAGCTAAATTTCATATCCGTTTCATTTTAATCGAAATAAACTTTTTCAGATACAAAGGGAACAACTATAGTCACATGTTTAAGAACTGGATGCTATACGTTGGACTTAAAATTCCATACTGTTTCCATGACATCACAAGAAACAGCTGATGTTGGCAGCACTTTAAAGGAATGACTACTGAACAATTTAATCCATTTAATAATGGATATCTCCGAAATGGTTAATAACACAAAATGTTGGAAAGGTAGAATCAGACGACTGAAAAATTCAATGCCATAGCCGGGATTTGAACCACGGATCTCCCGGTCTCCGTCCAGTTGCTCTAACCACTGAGCTACCATGGCAACATGCCGTACGACATTAAATTCCCCAAATGATTCGCATTTTTCTGGTAAACCATAAGGAGCTCTCAAATTGTGTTGAAATGACTTTTTCAGTCGTCTGATTCCACCTATCCAACCTCGTCCATCACACAGCTTGTGTGGAAGAAGAAATACTTTCACAAAAAAGGTTATTTGAAACAAATTGTGTGTGTTTAACAGACCTACATTTCTTCTATCGCTTAACGCTTACCAGTTATGCGAAATTACACAAAATTCCTTCCGAATGAAGAGGACTTCAAAGGCGATTCCCAGAAAATGCAACATATGCATTTTATTTTGCATGTAAATATCTTTATTATATGGTAATTTAATGTAAATCGTTAACCTTTATTTAGAAAATCAAAAAAGTTCCAAAAATGTTCCACGTAAGGTGTAGTTTGGGTTGCGGTATTTTCTTCAAAATCTTCGTCTCGTATGTTTGGACGGCACTAAACTAAAGTACCAAGTTTGGCGTTGATGCGACGTTTCGTTTCTTAGCTATGCTGTCCACACACGCACACACAGACTTTTTAAATACTACTACGTATAGTAATTAGGGGAAGTATTGCACTCCACCCAAAAAATCGATACCGAGATTTAACCGGAAATATATGTTTTAGGGCCCCCTGAATCCAAAAAAAGCATTTTTGGAAACATGTACGTGTGTGTCTGTAAACAGCATAACTCAGAAACGAACAGTCGGATAAACACCAAACTTAGTAATTAGGCTCAGGATCTTCCAGAGATGCGACACGGTTTTCAAGAAAAAACCCCACCCCAGATTACCCTTTACATGGAACATTTTTCGAAAATTTTAATTTTCTCAAAAATGGCTCTAACGATTTTGATTAAAGTATCATGTTTAAGATACTCTCATGACAAATAAAATGTATATCTTGAATTTACTGGGAATGTCTCCAAAAGTATTCTTCATTGTGAAGACTTTTGCGTAACTGGTAAACCATATGAGATGGACAAAATTTTACTGCACAAAAAATGTAGATCGCGTTAAAATACACAATTTGTGTCGTATACATTGTTTTTATTGAGTGAACCATTTTCGAGATATTGCTTGTTATTCCCGTACATTTTCCAATACTTATACTTTTTCTCAAATGGGAATTGGTTATACATTTATTTTTATGTCCTGGACATGCAAAGAGAATGGAATGCGCCACATAGAAACCAGCTCTTAAAAGATTTGACTATCGCTCAAAGCCACAAGATGCTTTTCTACAAGAAAATTAGCAATAAGATTAACATCTCGATTAACATGAAGCATATGGAGAAACATCGTTTGTAAAAATAGTGTGTACAAGAGTAGAGAAGGTCCTGTGAGTGTAACACATCCGGTTTTGTTTGGGTAGAATGCAATACCTTCATTACTAGGTAGGTACGTGGTAGAGTAAATAATAAAAAACAAATTTTTAAAGTCGCCATTTTCTGCTCCCTTTGCTCATTATTGCTCTATTATAACATAAACTTTCAACGAGGAAAACCCTCAAAAAATTTTCCATACACTTTCTAAAACTTCATTTTATCGAAACCCTGTCTCTGTGGCCTGTGGGAGAATCCTGTTGAAAAAAGGCAGAAGTATGCTTAAGCATCGGTTATAAATGTGTGAAAATGCGGACAGTGATGGTAGTTAGTTTCGCCAACTCCTTTCCCCTTCGTTGTTGAAACAGCCCCCGGGGTATGCAGAGTCAAATGGGAGAAGTTTGTGGGCTTACCCGGATGAACATGTTTACAGCATCTGTACGTCAAGACAACTTCCTTGTTGGATCCCAATCGTAGCTACAAGTTTCTCTAGTACAATTTCAACCATCGTGCAATAAGTATACCACCACAGTGATAGGGTATTTAAAAAATCTGATGTTACATTCATATAACTTTCTCTACTCTTGTACAACCTTCTTTAAAACGGTTATTCTTCATTTACTTCATGTTAGGAACCTTATTACGTATTTTCTTGTAGGTACAAGGGGAATATGGTAGGCTTTAAGCGACAGTCAAATCCTTCAAGAGCTGGTTGCTATGTGGAGCATCTCATTCTCTTTGCATGTCCAGGACATAAAAAACGAATAAAGAATTGTGATTTGAGAAGAAGTATGAGTGTTGCAAAATTCAAACAAATAACAAGGAATATCTCGGAAATGGTTTGCTCTACACAAAAAGTATAACATGAATGGTGTGTTTTAACAACATCTACTACATTTCTTGTGTAGTAAAATTTTGTCTTTCTCATACGGTTTACCAGTTACGCAAAATTCATTCAGAATGAAGAGGACTTTTGGGGAAATTCCCAGAAAATTTGAGATTTACATTTCATTTGCCATGAAAGCATCTTAAACATACAGTATTTTAATCAAAATCTTTAGAGCCATTTTTGAGAAAATCAAAATTTTTGAAAAATTTTCCAGGTAAAGGGTAGTTTGGGATGGGGGTTTTTCTTGAAAATATTCCTGTCGTATATTTGAAACATACTGAACCCTAAATACCAAGTTTGGAATTTATTAGACTTTTCGTTTTTGAGTTATGCTATTCACAGACAGAAATCCACACAGATACACAGGCAGACAAATACAGACGTTTTTATAAAAATGCTTTTTTTGGATTCAAAGGGCTCAAAACATGTATTTCCAGTGAAATCTCGGTATCGAATTTTTGCGTGGAATGCAATACTTCTACCTACGATACGTAGTAGAGAAAGTAAAAATCTGATGTGTTAGGTTCACATAACCTTCTCAACCCTCTAGTGCTTATTAGTCGGCATACAAATTATTCTTACGAAAATTTTTCTATCTACATCATTTTAATCTAGATAACCCTTTCCGGAAATAGCTACATTACACATTTCGTTATAGATATAAAGGGAATAGCCATAGTGAAATGTTTAAGAATTGGATGCTATACGCTGCCTTTAAATTCCATACTCCTTTCATGGCATCGCGGGGAACAATCAAAATCGACAGTACTTTAAAATAATGAATAAGTATTGATCAATTCGAACCATTAATAACGGTTTCTCTGAAATTTCTGATGATACAAAAACGTTTTTTGAAATACATTGTTTATTTTAAAGAGATCTACATTTTTTATGTAGTACGTTCTTCGTCCACCGCTTAACGTTTACCAGTTATACAAGATTATACAAAATTCCTCAGAATGTACAGGAATTCACAGGATATTCCCAGAGAATTCAGAATATACATTTTATTTCTCACGGAAATATCTTAAATATGATATTTTAATCAAAATTGTTGTCATTTTTGAGAAAATCAAAATTCTCGAAATATGTTCCATGTAAGTGCTAATCTGGTTGGGGGGATTTTATTGAAAATCTTAGTATCGCAACTTTGGAAGATACTGAACCAAGTTTGGCATTTATCAGACTTCTTGTTTTTGATTTATGCTGTTCACAGACCACATCCATACAGATACACAGCCACACACCCGGAACGTTTTCTAAAAATGCAGTTTTTTTGTATTCAGGGGACTCAAAACATGTATTTCAAGTGAAATCTCGGTATCGAATTTTTGAGCGGAATCAGTACTTGCCCTCTTACTATACGTAGTAGAGAAGGTAAAAATCTGTGTTACATACACATAACTTTCTCTACTATCTAGCGCATATTAGTGGGTATGCAAATTATTTTTCGAAAATTTATTTTCCTACCTACTTCATTTTAATCGAGATAAACCTTTCCCTAATAGCTGTACTACATATTTCCTTATAGATACAAAGGAGATTGCGATACTCAAATGTTTTAGAACTCAATGCTATATAGTGCCTTTAAATTCCATATTCCTTCCATAGCATCTCGGGGAAACCATTAAATATCGACAGGGCTTTAAAAGAATCAATAAGTATTGATCAATTCAAACCATTAACAACGCATATTTCAGAAATGGCTTATGCCACAAAAAGTTATTTGAAATAAATTGTTTTAAATAAATTAATTTTTGTATGTAGTACGTTTTCGTCCATCCCTTAACGTTTACCAGTCATACAATATCATATTTTTAAGAAGTGAACGCTATATGCCGGCTTTAAAATTCCATACTGTTTGCGTGACATCGCGAGAAACAGCTGAAAATCGACAGGGTTTTAAAAGAAGGCTGAGTATTGAACAATTCGAACCATTAATAACGGATATCTAGGAAGTTGCTGGTCACAGAAAATCAAAATACGTTGCATTTGTCATGTAAGCATCTTAAATATGTGGTATTCTAATCAAAGTCGTTAGGCATTCTTAGAAAATAAGATTTCCAAAAACTTCCCATGTAAAGGATATTTTGGAGTGGGAGGATTTTCTCGAAAATCTTCGTGTCCCATCTGCGGAAGATAGATGAGGCAGTATTTTTAATACTTAAAATGATTTCAGCCAAATTATATATTATGTAAATTCAATAACAGCCCGCCTTGAAGCATTATGTATGTAATAATTTGTAAAATGTATGTAACAGTTATTGCATATGCTTATATTATTGTAAACATGTTAAATAATGTTATGTGAATGCATTACGTAGTTTAATAATGTAGGAGCTGTGAGAATAATAAGTTAAAAGTTGCTAACAATGAGGTAACCTTGAGGCAATAATGAGTTTGAATTTTTAATAATGCTACTAGTCATTATTGAAGCAACAATAATGTAATTTTAGTGACAGTTTATAAAATAGCCAATCAACTACCAGAAAAACTTTAGTTAAATGAAGGTAGTCTATTGGACTAGGATTAGCCAATCAAGAGACTTGAAATAAAGAAATTTACAAATTTAGATGGTTGAAATCATTTCAGTTGCCTCCATACTGTGCTCATAACCATACGTGTTGCTTCTAGACAGTGCTCATAACCAGACGCGAGATGTGTCCTCGAGAAATTAAATACGTATTCGTGTGAGACAAAAAGTAGTTTACGTGTTAAAAAGTGCAAGTATTAAATAAAAGAATTTCGCAGCTCTCTATATCAGTGAAGTGCAATTTAATTTATGTCAAGGATTATTAAAAAGGAGCAATTAAAACTTAAAATCTGTGGAAGCTTACATTGTTCAGTCGCACCATAACCCTGCCAAGATATCCATGTTTCTAACTAAAATACTGACGCAGCCGAGGCAAATATAAATGTATAATATTTAAAGAAACAGTCAAATTACAAAACTAATATTTTTAAACTTGGGGCAAAGGCCACCTGAAAGTATATTTGGGGCGGAGATTACGGGAACGTTTACTATACGTGCGGTTGCAACTACTAAAAGTTCGGCTCCCCAACAGTTGAAATATAATACAACTCCTAAAAAACCACCTACTTCAAATTGACGCCCAAAGCATGGTGCAAATAACGTAAACCATCATTTTCTCATAGTGAACCTATATACCAAGTTTGGTATTTATGCGTCTTTTCGTTTTTAAGTTATGTGTACACACACACACACACACACACACACACACACCTTTTTCTAAAAATGCTTTTTTGTATTCAGGGGTCCTTAAAACGCGTATTTCCGGTGGAATCTTGATATCTAATATTTGAGTGGAACAATACCTTCTCTACCTACTAAGCAAGTGGTAGAGAAAGTAAAAAGAAATACGTACAGTTTTCCCTTCCTTTAGAAAAACTCCTTAAACCATTCTCTCAAATTGTTTTAAGTGTCTGATTATTTTAAGACATTTTAATTTCAAGACATGCCAATTCCAAGAAACCCTCGGTTTCTATGTCTTGTTTTTCTTTCGGTCGGCAATTAAACGTTTGTAAGGTATTTCGTTATATTCCTTCCAGTTGTGCCAATATGTTACTACAGTATGTAATTAAAGGACTCGCCTAATCTTTACTTTCTCTGTTTACCTATAGTAAGTAAAGGAAGTATTGTATTCCATCCAAAAATTCGATGACGGGATTTCACCAGTAATACACGTAATGACGCTCCCAAAGTCCAAAGAAGCATTTTTAAAATAAAAACACTGCACACGCGTGCGCACGCCAGCGTGAGAGTGAGAGGGAGAGTGAGAGAGTGAGAGGGAGAGTGAGTGAGTGAGAGGGAGAGTGAGTGAGTGAGAGGGAGAGTGAGTGAGTGAGTGTGTGAGAGTGAGAGAGACTGTAAACTGCACCTACTCAAAAACTAAGTCAATAAAATACTACACTGGGTATTTAAGTTAATCTTCCAAGGATGCGATACGAAGTTTTGCAAAAAAAATTCCGTAACCAAAACTACCCTCCATATGGAAAAATTTAGATACATTGTATTATTTCAAAAATCGCTCTAAAGATTTTGATTAAAATTGCACGTGTTTAAGCTATTTGCATAAAAAATGAAATGCAAATCTTAAATTTTTACGAATACCCTAGGAAGCCTTCATCCTGAATGTATTTTGTATAACTTGTAAACCGTAAGAGAGGAACAAAACATTTACTGCTCAGAAATATAGATTTGTTAAACCACACACAATTGTCCCTTTTTTGCGGCTTTAACAATTTCCGAGATATTCCTTATTGATTTAATGGTCAAGGACTAAACTTTCAACTGCAACTCCAGTGCTTGCTCTCTTAAAGGGTTTGACTAGCATTCAAACCTAGTGCATTCCCATATTCCACTTGTACCTACGTGGAATATGTAACAAACTGAATTCTGTAAATGTTTATCTTGATTGGTTTGTGAAGTGGAGAGGGATTCGGCACCGATACAGTGACTGCGGATTGTACCGACGCCCCACTAGGGGGCGTCACCCCTGGAGGGATGAGGTGAGGGGAGACACCGGGCCCCCGGAACCAGAACTGGCGGCACACCAATGATAGGTTCCCTACAGTTTTCAGATATACACGCCCGAGAGGCGGTCCTTATACCCAGAAACCAGCCGAGGGGCGGAGAAAGGCCACAGAGAGCATCATCTTACCTGCCACGTGCAACGAAACACAATTTCCAATCCTGAAATAGACCAAACGGGTGAAGGGTGAATGAAATGACTAATAGAACGAAATGGTGCCGGAAATTCTGGGATTGAGAAAACCCACTCCAGCATTCGCCTGAAAATCTGGGAACCCCCCCAAACAAATCATGGTCAAAGAGGGCGGTCGCAGGGAATCGAATCTGGCACCTCCCGAATGCGGACTTATCTTGATTAACGTGAAGTAGATAGAATAAAAAGCTTTTTATGTATGATAATTGTTGAATGAAGGTAGAGCATGTGAATCTTAACACATCAGACTTTTTAATTTCTAGATTCTACAGCTTTGTACAGCCTAAACCTGATTCAGTGTTTACTACTGAATTACTTCATATGCATTTCGTTTTTAATATCCAGTCTTTTGAGTCATGCATGGATACTGTTAAAATTGTCTTCTAGAACCAATTTCTTTGAAATGTATTTTATATTTGTTTTATACTTTCAGAGATGCCTTGAACGGTTTGGTGCTTTTATAGCCTAATCCTTAGTTAAAGGTGGTTTTTCAAACCATATATCCTAATTTTACTAAATATTTGTTTAATTTACACCATTTCTGATTATTTTTTATCGATTAGATTAGATAATGGGCTTTTTGTCGACCTCTCACACGTCAGTCTAAAACAGTTATTGTGTAACCCATTGGAAAGGATGCCTTTATAGTTTCCCAAAATCCACTCCCTAAGGAAGTTGAATCTTTGTTCCAATGTCAGCATCCTTTGTTGGATACTCTCTGGTTATAGAAAGAATAAGTTCCTTCCTTGCCAGGAATGGGCAGTCAAAAAGGATGTGCGAGACAGTTTCCTCATCCTCTTTGCATATTCTACAAATGGGTTCATTCTGGTAGAGGCCGACTTTACGTAGATGTTTCCTGAAGCGACCACGTTCAGAAATTAATGCAACTGCTTTCCTTATTCTTGTTCTACCTAATGTCAGCAGAAATGAGGAAAGTGTGTTACATGGGCCTAGGATCGGTTTCCTGTTTTGTCTTTGTCCAGGACAGGTTTGCCATCTGATTGGCGTTTCCCTTTTCCATGCTTTCTCCGATGTTTTTGCAGCACGTGTGTTGATTCCAACCACAGGTTTAGGGCCAACATAAGTTATCTCGGTGTCCCTTTTAGACAGCTGATCCAGCTTATTCATGTCCATAGATGCCCTGATGTCCCGGCACCCACTGTATGTCGAGCCTGTTGCAATCAGGGCATTGAGACATTAAGTTTTCATTTTTCATGAACTGAGGAGAAGGATTTTAAAGCCCTTTGACGGTTTGTGAGGATGAGAATTAGTTTGCGATGGTAGCCTTTCTCAAGACCTCTTAGAGCATAGCTCAAGATAGGGAATACTTCTGCTTGAAAAACTCTGCAATATTTCCCAAGACCTATACCAACATTTGTCCTTGGAGATAGACCAATATATGCCTGCGCCCAATTGTGTACTATACGAGATCTGTCTGTAAACCACACAAGTTGGTTACATTCTTTATCAGGCGTAATAATCCTTTCCATTCAGTCTTCTCGAGACCGAGTCACCTTGTTTTTTCGCTGGGGAAAAACCATAAGCAGAACATCCTAGAATAGGAAGGGAGTACCAAAATTTTGAGGATAGAAACAAGGGTTTTGAAAAGCTTTGACTGCGTTACATGTGTCAACATTAAATCCGCCATGTTAGAGTCCCCGATGGTGAAATCTTTTTGTAGCGTGTCAGATGTGATTAAAACACACTTTTGCAGAGTCGCTGGTCATGTTTCTAGGTGTGTCTGTGTTAAGTTGCACAGACGCTCGCCTTGTTCAGTACAGTACATGCATACCGAGCCAAATGGCTCCTCGACAACATGTGTGGTTTGCGTTCAGGAGGTCCCAGGTTCGTTTTCCGGCGACCGTCTAGACTGACCATGGGTTTTTCGTGGTTTCCCCGGGTCAGTAGGCGAATTTTGGCGTGGTTCCTCTACTATGACATCCCTGTATCCAAAATTCCCTTCATTACCTATTGCAGGATTGAAGGACCAGACAACGGTGTTCGGCGTGTTGTGGCTGGGCGGTGGAGGTGCGCTTTGTAGAGAGTTTCTCCTAGCTTAGGTCGGATGCTCAGTTTGGTTCCGCCTCCGTATGCTCTAGGGCGGGGTCAAGGTCTTGTGGGTGGGTTTGAGCGGCGTCGGATGCGTTTGAAGTGGAAAAGTTAGGGACCCTTTCTATGCTTGCACCCAGATATAGTCGCCCTTCGGATCTCTCTCCTCATCTCTCCCTCCCAAGCGGTTTCGGTGGAAGCATAAAGGGCACATTGGCCTACCTGCTATGCTCTGTCCCTGTTTACGGAGCCCCTCTCCAGTACCTTTACCTTTGCAGTATGAGCACATAATTAGTTTCTCATTGTATACCAGTATTCAGTGGTTGACACATTTCATTTCGACTGGCAAACGTTTCATAAAGTTAGATTTCAATTATGTTCTTGCAGCACTTCTGACATTGTCCTTGACTGCCTTTCTATTCCGCAATATTCTGCACCATGTTTTTACCCAAGTTGCATACAGAAACGCTGTAATTCCAAGGTAAAATCCACTCATATCTCGTGTCGACAAAATTCTGGATCACCTATCGTTCAAATGCGTATTCTTGGTACATAATAAAACGTATAAACAGAACCCAAGTGCCTTCCTGTATAGGTATCCTTACCTTTGTATATTGCGTTTTTACATAGCTATTATAAAGATGTATACACTCTAAGAGACGAGGGAGAGGGAGAGAGAGAGAGAGCAAGAGAGAGCAAATTCTCGAAGCGTATATTTGTCTTAAGTCCAAATCATTTCTGCGACGGCCGGTTCACAATGATGTCTCGGGACGCGTGCTTTTAACTTCGTTCTATTGTCACCTCTCGTATTGAGTGTGAGCTACTAAATATGCGCTGACAACCGAGTGGTTATAAGCCGGCACGTAATAATGAGGCCTACCGAGGTTCGTATCTCGATAATTTTTTCAAGAAAAACGCAATGTTTATTAAGCATACTATAATATAATTTCCAGTTGCTAAGTATTTGATTTTACGCTCACACATAACAACTGAAACAATGTCCTTTACGTTTTCAAACTAAATAAGAAATGAGTAAATATTATAGTCCTAAATGAAGAACCTGATGTGATATATACACTTGGCATTCTCTAACCTCTAATGTTATTAGTGGGTAAACAAATTATTCATACTAAAGCTTAGTTTTCCATCTACTAAATTTTAAACTAAATATACCTTAGCAAAAATAGCTACATTACACATTTTGTTATAGATACAAAGGGAACAGCGACAGTCATGTGTTTAAGAACTGGATGCTATATGCATGGAGACAGTATGGAATGTACTTTAGAATTTCTACTAATATGGCACTTATTTTGAAACGAAAAGAGTAATTTATGCATAAATGTCTTAAAATTGAAATATCCTATGCATTGAAAACATACCGCATTGCCATATATTTAACAAATCAAAATTTAAATAATAAAAAAACATTTATGCCAAGGATTCAAACCCAGGTTGTTCCAATTGCAAGACACAGGCGTTTTACCGCTCGGCCACCATGCATACAGCCAAATTGAAAGGCAGTCTTACTTATCTCATAGCTTTGAAATGAACGCAGGGTGGTATTAAGTCGTGTACTGTGAACGCAGCGTCAGTGAATGCTTCCGTCGTTTTCCTAATCGAACTCCTCTGGCTGCTGCTCATTTATTTTGTCTTAGGCTGTACAAAGAGCGCCAAAGAAAATCTTACTGCACCTCGCGTCTGTCTCATTTATTGTAGTACGTGGCCTTGCAAAGCCGTGGCCATTTCAATGGTTGCTTTAGGCCACGGTGCAAGGTTGCGGCATTCCTTCTACTAAACAGTTACACAAATAACACAAAATGGCGTAGAAACGAAATGTGTTTACGCTCTCGGTCGTATTGGCTAAAATAGAAAGAGGTAGAGTGAGTGCTTTTAGTTTGTCATACAGACCTCTTATCGTGATTGGTAGCCCATATCTTATCGACTAGCAGGACGCGCCTTTGAAAGGGTTAAAAGCTAAGGGAAAAACTTGATGAGCGCCCAGGTTAGTGAAATGTAGAATGTGTAGTGTGAGAAGATTTTCAGGGGATGCAAATTAGAACTCGAATGGTATTCATTAAATACAAAGCAAAGCAGCACTTTGTAACAAACAATAAACAGAACCGTATTCTCACAGTGATATCAATGCTTGTTGCTGCATAGAAGCAAAAATAACTAAATAATAAATAAATAAATAAAGCAGCATGTTTTCCCTCTGATTCAAACAATAGTTGGTTAATATACCTTTACTAACATACCTGTTGCTGATCATAGGAATATGGCATGATCATAGATAAAAATATAACCCAATTGTATTGCCATAATATGTATGTCGCATTCGGTAAACCGTATACATATTTGTCTAGTTTCTAAGCATGACCGTCAATTATAACAAAAGAGTAATCTTCATTTAGTAAACGAATATCATCTGCGGAGTTTTACGGTGAAATAGGTTGTATTGAAGGTGTTGTATTGTAGTTTAAATGTTGGGGAGCCGAACTTGAAGTAGTTGCAACCACATATTGTACAAAGTTTCCGGTAGCCTTCGCCCCAAATTTACTTTCCGGTGGCCTTTTCCCCAAGTTAAAGAATCAACTTCGTATTTTGAATGTTTCTTTAAATATTATATATTTGTTTTCCTCGGATGCGTCAGTATTAATTTGTAGAGACATGTTTCTTTTTGCAGGGAGTGGGCGGCTGAAGAATGTAGGCTTACACAGATAACTTTTCCCTTCACTTGTTTTATTAATCCTTCGCACTATTAAATAACACTTCACTGATATAGAGAGCTGTGAGATTATTTATTAATTACTTGCACTTTTTAAACACGTAAACTATTTCCGTCTCACGCTGAATGCGTATTAAACTTCGCGAGGACGCGTCTCGCATCCGGTTAGGAACGCTGTCTGCTAGCAACTGAACTGATTTATACCGCCTTAATTTGCAAATTCCTGTATTTCAAGTCTCCGATTAGCTATTCCTAATCCAATAGAATACTTCTATTTAACTTTCAGTTTTGTCTGTTTGTTGATTGGCTATTTATAAACTGTCTCAAAAATTACATTATTGTTGCTCCAAGAATTACAAGTAGTATTATTAAACTTTCTAATTCATTATTGCCTCAAGGTTACTTCATTGTTGCCTCATTGTTAGCAACTTTTAACCTATTATTCTCACAGCTCCAACATTATTAAATTACGTAATACATTCACATAACATTATTACACATGTATAAAATATAAACATATGCAATGACTGTAATATACACTTTTTATGTATTGTTACATACACATATTGATTTAAGACGGACTGTTATTGAATTTTATATTATATAATTTGACTAAGATCATTTAAGTGTTAAAAAAACTGCCTCAACGGGGAGTGCCCACTTTCTGATGGAGTATGTAGACAGTACTCCCCACTTTCCTTGAAATCTTATCCAGTAATTTGCTATAAAAAACTTTTATGCACTGCCTTGCAATTGCTGTAACAGTGCGACCAGCGTGGATATGTCCACGAGTAATTTCGCTAGTATATGGCATGACTGGTTCTGAGACAATAACAATGTTTTTTTTTCCATAACACCAGAAAAAGCAAGGGTATCAACTTCCCCTCTTTTCCCCCTTATTGCTGTGTTATCAAGCCACCACGCTCTGCTATAGGTAAGGTGAAGGACACGCATCAAATGTCTCCAGAAAATGGTATAAAATCCGCTCTGTATACGTGTTTCTCTCAAGCAGATACTTATGGACAAGTTGTCGCATGGCGAAGGATTGCATTACTGTGTAGATTTAAATGTTGTTTGGCTGTTTTAGTCGATAAATGCACACAATTATTTGTGTCGCCCATTCATGCTGGAAACAAAACTGTCAAGTCAGTCTATTCACCCTGTTGGTGAAACCACACAACTGATGAAATAGTGTGACGGTTTCTCTTTGATCACATGGGTACGGCGCAGTTTGCTATTCCTGTCCACAATGACGTAGTGGTGAGTGCCCTTCAATCCAGGGGTCACGATTGCTCTGTCATTTCTCTACACTGTAATCTAAACTGCTCTATAGGGATCACAAGTCCAACGTAATTTGCACGTTCCTTATACAGTTTCAAAGCCTGCAAATTTTCCTCGGCAATACTTTGTCCACCTTTCCGTAATTCACCCTAAATAGTGGTACTTTCGTTATGTAACCGTGAAATAAGGGGGGAGTTATACAATATACTATGTACTGCGAGGTGGCAAATAGTATATTGCGACACTAGTGTGGTAAGTGTGTCATTGGGGAACGAGGAAGCGTTTGAAAATACGAGACCAATTCTACTGTTTCGTACTTCTGAGATTATCCAATGCACTAAACGCATGCATATTATTTACTTTTTCTACTGCTTACCTATAGTAAGTAGAGAAAGTATTTCATTCCAACCATAAAATCGAAACTGAGATTTCCCCAAAACTACACATTTTGAGACTCCTTGAATTAAAACAAAATCTGTGTTACACTCATATGACTTTCTCTACTCTTGTACAAACTATTTTTACAAACGCTTATTCTCCATATGCTTCATGTTAATCGAAATGTTAATCGTATTGCTAATTTTCTTGTAGATGCAAGGGGAATTGGAAGGTTTTAACGGATAGTCAAATATTTTAAGAGCTGGTTGCTATGTCGAATATTTCATTCTCTTTGCATTACCAGGACAAAAACAATGAATAACGAATTTCTATTTCAGAGAAAGTCTAAGTATTGGAAAATTTAAGGGAATAACAAGCAATATCTCGAAAATGGTTCACTCAACAAAGAAAAATGTATGTCATAAATTGTGTATTTTAACACAATCTACATTTTTGTGTAGTAAAATTTTGTCTCTCTTATGGTTTACCAGTTATACAAAAGTCGTTCACAATGAAGAATAATTTTGGAGAAATTCCCAGAAAATTCGAGATATACATTTCATTTGTCATGAAAATATTTTAAACATATAATATTTTAATCAAAATCGTTAGAGCTATTTTTGAGAAAATTAAAATTTTCGAAAAATGTTCCATGTAAAAGGTAATCTGGAGTGGGGAGATTTTCTTGAAAACCTTTGTGTCGCATCCCTGGAAGATACTGAACCTAAATACCAAGTTTGGTGCTTATCTGACTGTTCGTTTCTGAGTTAATGCTGTTCACACACACACACACACACACACACACACACAAACGGACATGTTTTCAAAAATGCTTATTTTTGGATTCAGGGGTCTCGAAACATATTTCCAGTGAAATCTCTGTATCGAATTTTTTGATGGAATACAATACTTCACTACTTACGATACGTAGTAGAGAAAGTAACAAAACATTTTTAGAGAAAGCTCCGCTCGCGCGTGTCTATGAACAGCGTAATTCGAAAACGAAAAGTTGGTTAAATACAACACTTGGTATTTAAGCTTGATATCTTCCAAACTATGGATGTAAATATAACACAAAAACCTTTTTACATTCACATGACATTCTCTACTCTCTATCGCTTATGAGTTTGTATACAAATTACTCTTACAAAAACTTATGTTCCTATCTACTTCATTTTAATTCAGCTAAACCTTTCCGGAAATAGCTGCATTACACATTTCATTAGGATACATGCGAGTAGCGCCAGTGAAATGTTTTAGAACTGGACGCTATACGCTGACATTAAAATTCCATACTCTCTCCATGATATCGCGAGAAACAGCAAAAAAAATTTAAAGGAATGGCTAAGTATTGATCGTTTTAACCATTAATAATGGATGTCTCGAAAATGATTGATTCTAGAAAAAGGTTATTTCATACAAAGTGTTTTTTAGAGATCCACATTTGTTGTGACCTAAGCTTTTCTCTGTCGCTTAACGTGTACTAGTTACACAAGATTATACCGAAGTCCTTCCAAATGAAGAGAACTTCAAGCTACGCCCAGAAAATTCAAGATATACTATACATATATAAATAATATGTATATAATGCATGGTATGTTATATATGTGTATTACTTGTAATGTAAATTTCGTATGGTATTTTAATTAAAATGGTTAGAGCAAATTTTTAGCAAATCAAATATTTTAAAAAATATTCTCTGTAAAAGGTACACTGGGGTGGGGATTTCCTGAAAATCTTCATGTCGCAACTTTAGAGTGTACTGAACCTAAATACCAAAGTTTGGTGTTCATCCGACTTTTGGTTTTTATGTTACACTGTTCACACACACTCGCCATGTATTCGGCCTTTTTTGGATTTGGAAGCCCTTAAAACCTAAATTTTCGGTAAAATCTTGGTATCGATTTTTTTTGGTGAATGCAATACTTGCTCTGCCTATTATGTAGACAAATTAAAAAATATAACACTCTTTAACAAAATTTATTTTAGATAACTTTGTTTTTGCCGTAAGCCATTTTCAAGATATCCATTATTAATGGTTCGAATTTTTCGAAACTTGTTATTCTTTAAAATTCCTGTCGACATTATGTTGTTTCTCACGTTTGCGGGGAAAGAGCAAAGAATTTTAAGGCCAACATATAGCATCCAGTTTTTAAACATTTGACTATCGCTGTACTCTTTGTATCTACAACGAAATGTATAATATAGCTATCTTTGCAAAGGTTTATCTCAAAATGTAGTAGACAGAAAAACAAACCTTCTTAAGAATAATTTGTATGTACTCTAATAAACGATAGAGGGTAGAGAAAGTCATGAGTGTAAAACATCAGCCCCCCTTTTCTGTAGTGTTTAACGCACATTCTTACTGCAAACGCCAACACAGTCGGTGAACACTGATAATATGAAATGATAATTGGGAAAGAAATCTCTCAGGTTAAGTTCTAGGTATCTCCTCTGCATTTGCCGATTGTGAGGACTGAAGAAAACCTAGAGAAAAGCTGTGATGGAGGAGAGTCCTCGTCGGATTTGAACCGCGGATCTCTTCTCACGAGTCCGTGCTTTAACGAACTCGGTCACCCATGTCGGTGCATGTGTATTGCATAGTATTTTTTCGTATTAATAGATCATATAAATTTGCACTTATGAGAAAATAAAATAAACAGCTGTTGAATATGGTGGTTCCAACAGCAAGCTCACCAAAGTTAACATTGGTGACAACCTGACCTGGTTGTTAACCTTAAAAAAATAATAACAGCTTAGCTGATGTTTAAACTAAATCCTAAGTAAATATGCATTAACGTATAAAAAGAGACTAAAGACCCAGATAAGATACAAGCAGTAAAATGCAACTATTAATTATGATTATATTCTATGTCTGAAATAGTAAATATTCCATAAGTTAGGGGATTTAATATAGTTCGTGCACATACGAGCAGTAAAATGGACAAAACACGCAGTTGGGTTCAGGTTAGCAGCACTGAATCCTGGAAACTCAACTTTGCACTATGAATGCATGAACGGGAGATGGATAAAAATAAAACTACTGTCAAAACATAGCTACGTTTTACAAATTCGGAAAGTAAAAAAGAAAATCTTAGTTAAATATTCGACGTTCTGTATAAAGGTAAACAGGGTTGAGATAGCTTGAAAATAGCCATTTCTGTATCAAATACACAAAATAGCTCTTCAGCGAACAAATGAAGTACACTACGTGATCAATAGTATCCGGATACCTGGCTGAAATTGATGTACAAGTTCGTGGCGCCCTCCATCGGTAATGCTGGAAGTCAATATGGTGTTGGCCTAACCTCAGCCTTGATGACAGCGTTCACTCTCGCAGGCATACTTTCAATCAGGTACTGGAAGGTTTCTTGGGGAATGGCAGCCCATTCTTCAGAGTGCGGAACTGAGGAGAGGTATCGATGTAGGTCGGTGAGGCCTGGCACGAAGTCAGCGTTCCAAAACATCCCAAAGGTGTTCCGTAGGGTTCAAGTCAGGACTCTGTGCAGGCCAGTCCATTACAGGGATGTTATTGTCGTGTAACCACTTCGTCATAGCCCGTGCAGTATGAACAGGTTCTCGATCGTGTTAAAAGATGCAATCGTCATCCTCGAATTGCTCTTCAACAGTGGGAAGCAAGAAGGTACTTAAAATATCAATGCAGGCATTCACTGTGATTGTGCCACGCAAAACAACAAGAGTGCAAGCCCCCTCCAGGAAAAAACACGACCACACCATAACACCACCATCTCCGAATTTCACTGTTGGCACTACACACTCTGGCAGATGACGTTCACCGGGCATTCGCCACACCCACGCCCTGCCATCGGATCGCCACATTGTGTACCGTGATTTGTCACTCCACAAAACGTTTTGACACTGTTCAATCGTGTAATGTTGACGCTCCTTACACCAAACGAGGCGTCGTTTCGCATTTTCCTGCATGATGCGTGGCTTATGAGCAGCCGCTCGACCATGGAATCCAAGGTATCTCACCTCACGGCTGAAACCTGATGCAGTTTGGAATTCCTGTGTGATGGTGTGGATAGATGTTTGCCTATTACTGTTTACGACCCTCTTCAGATGTCGGCGGTCTCTGTCAGTCAACAGACTGTACACTTTTGTGCTGTGCATGTCCCTTCACGTTTCCACTTCACTATCACATCAGAAACAGTGGACCTAGGGATGTTTAGTAGTGTGGAAATCTCGCGTACAGACTTCTGACACAAGTGACACCCAATCACCTGACCACGTTCGAAGTACGCAGGTTCCACGGAGCGTCATATTCTGCTGTTTCACGATGTCTAATGACCACTGAGGTCGCGGATAATGAGTACCAGGCAGTAGGTGGCAGCACAATATACCTAAAATGAAAAACGTATGTTTGTGGGGGCGTCACATAGTGTATTTCGGACGAGGTGTAAACAAAACTAAGTATTTCGTGCAGAAACACTGGATGAGTCTGCTAAAGCTTTTCTGTACGTGGAACATATAATATTTTTTAGTAAACGCTCTCTAAACCTTATTAAGTAACTGTAATATAAGTACGGTATAAATGTAAAAAGTATAGTCAGCGACTTGTTCATATTCTCACAGTCGACTGAATTCTACGCTATGAAACGTACCAACGCTTCCTATGATGCGCTGACCATAACAATACGAGGTGTGCATGTAAATGACAGTGCTTATTCTGAGCGTTCGTTTCTAAAAAAGCTTGTGACTGAAAATATGGTTGAAAATCCCTTGGAAATTTCGATCCCATCTAGAAATATTAAATCGTAAATGCTGCTACCAAATCTCGGCAGTAGCATGGCAATGATTATATTGCATTTAAAGATTGGTGCAAGGTATGCAGTGTTTATCTTGTGAACAAAATAAATCTTTCATTTTTTAAGAAATCCTGAAAATGAATAAAGGATGCTAACTTATTTGTTTTTAAATGAACTGTTTAGTGCAAAATACAGGTAAAGCTTTTAATTAATATAAAAAGACAATGTTTGCACATAGTTCTTGTTTTGTGATAAAGTATTTTGCTTAAAACCCTGTACGACTGGTTACTGTCATATCGATTTTGTTTCGATATTACACCGCTAAATGTTTCTATGAGGGCTTTAGGCCGCTAAAGTAGTACGTATATTTCGGTTGTTAATGGTTCAATAAACAGTTATTTTATAGAGTGTGTATTTCAACATATTTGAAAACTAAAACTAACTTGCCTTAATTGAAACAATTAGCAAGCATGACATTAATCCGTTATCAGCGAGAATTATAGGTACCATAGTGGTATTGCAAAAGATGAAAGGCCCTGGCAATCAAACTTACAAGATACATCGAACAATGAGAAATTGAAGTGTCCTGAATAATTTGTCAGTCCTCAGTGTTTGGTGTAACCTGTAAACTCCATTTAGATGGGTGCATCCGTTCTTTATTAGCAAAACGAATGGCCATACAAAAATCTGATGTGTTACACTCACATGTCTCTACTCTTGTACAAACTATGTTTACAAACGCTTACTCTCTATATGCTTCATGTTAATCAAGACTTTGATCCTATTGTTAATTTACTTGTAGGTGCAAGGGGAATGTGGTAGGATTGAAGTGACAGAAAAATGTTTTAAGAACTGGTTGCTATGTGGCGCATTCCACTCTCTTTGCATGTCCAGGACATACAAAAAATAGATAACGAATTCCCATTTGAGAAAAAGTATACGTATTGAAACATTTAAGGGAATAACAAGCAATATCTCGAAAATGGTTCACTCAACAGCAAAAACGCATATAACATAAATTGCGTATTTTAACGCGACCTAAATTTTTTGTGTAGTAAAATGTTGTCTATCTCTTATGGTTTATCAATTATGCAAAATTCGTACACAATGAAGAATACTTTTGGATACATTCTCAGAAAATTCGAGATATGCATTTCATTTCTCATGAAAATATCTTAAACATATGATATTTTAATCAAAATCGTTAGAGCCATTTTTGAGAAAATTAAAATTGTCGAAAAATGTTCCATATGAAGGGTAATCTGTGGTGTGTGGATTTTCTTGAAAACTTTCGTATCACATCCTTGGAAGATACTGAACCTAAATACCAAGTTTGGTGTTTATCCGACTGTTCGTTTCTGAGTTATGCTGTTCAAAGTCAGACACACAAGGACATGCTTCCAAAAATGCTTTTTTTGGATTCAGTGGATCTTAAACATGTATTTCCGGTGAAATCTCCGTATCGAATTTTTGGGTGGAATACAATACTTCCCTACTTGCTATACGTAGTAGAGAAAGTAAAAATGATTCCAATTATTAGTTACAACTTATTCTGTGTCCTAGTTACTTTCTCTACCACATACATACTAGATAGAGAAGGTTTGCATTCTACTACCCAAAATTCGATAAGAGATTTCACGAGAAATGTATATTGAGACCCACTGAATACAAAAACTGCATTTTTAAAAGAAAGGTCTGTGTGCGGCTGTGAACAGCACAACTCAATAACGAAAACTCTGATAAATACCCAACTTAGTATTTAAGATTAGTATCTTCTATGGATGCAACACAAAAATTTTCAAGAAAATTCCCCTACGCCGAACTATCCTTTACATTCACAACTTTTCGAAATTTTTTATTTTCTTAAAGGTGGCTCTTAACTACTTTGATTAAAATGCTATACATTAAAGATATTTCCATGACAAATAAAATACTTTACTTTAATTTCCTGGAATAGCCTGTGAAGTCCTTCATTGGGAAGGAATTGTTTATAATCCTGTATAAGTGGTAAACCATATATATACCAAGTAAGTCAGCTGCCCCTATTTATTTTTTAATTTATGCAACGTGCTCAGCAACATATGTGACCTACACCTTTCTTGAATTCCTTCTGAAGGCTGATTTACATAAAACTTTATAGAGGAGGGATAGATAACTCAGTGCATACATGTTTTATGGAACACAATTCTATCGTCATGTATGTGGATGCCAAAAACATCCCACCCTGACATTGGGAGCTTCAGTAGCACTTTAAGCTGATTTTACCAACTTTTATTCTTTAGCATACATTGATACATACCTTTGAAAACGCCCCTGAAGGAACAACTTATCACATGCATCGGATGACAAAACTGTTTAAAAACAAAATGGAAGATCTAGCATTGCGACCAATTGGATTTAATCTGTCATTCAACTAAGGTTCGTTGTAGAGTCTTGTCAAAGAATGCTAAGCATTAGGTAGATAATTTCTCTTCTGTCACGAACTATGGCATACTTCAGTCAATACAGTAATTGAAATGGCTGATGCAGTTTGTTTATTTGGGTTAAAGTTACAAAAATGACCTCCAAATGCTGTATGAAGTTCCAAAAAGCCTGTAAAGATTTGATGTGGGGTTGAGTTTTGCTATTATTGATTCGTATAGGAACCCAACTCGCAACGTAGCATTGGCCGAATTTTATTATCATAGTTGCTTTACCACTGTGTCGCTTTAGTGCGGGTTCAAATCCATCGTGTTAAGTTTGAAGAATTTTATTACCTTTTGTTTTATCTCTTTTAGCTTATAATTTGATATTATGATAACAAAGAACATTTTTTATAACACAAGTGTTGTGTTTTTTCTACTGTAACGAAGAAGAACCGCAAAGCCCAAATCATTTCCGGGCACTCATACGTGAAGAATGCAGGGAGATTACACCGGGAATGTTACAACATGCAAGAAGATCTTTCCGGCAACATACATAAATGTGCATTGAGGAAGGGGGTCGTCATTTTGAACATTTACTTCCTTCATGAAATCCACGTTCTTTAACAATTTATTATTCTGTTTACCATTAACTTAGCACAGTTGCAAATCCTTTGTCAACAGAAGAAGTGAAAAATGAGGTTTAAACATGAAACAAAATCCGTTTGATTTAATTTCGTTGATATGTGCACAAAAGAATACAATCTAACTACGTGACACGGTTTACAACACCAGATAGGTAATTCTTGTGTCTTTGTCTTACAGGAGAGCTAAAACAAAAATAAATAGATTAGTATACTAAAATACATAAAATAAAAGCAAGGAGAAAGAAAAAAAATAACCAAAACAATTTGATATTTGTATTAGATTCGAACTTCAGAAGCTAACCGTTGCTTTACCACATCCCGTCAGCTAATCCACCCGGCCAGAACGTACGTATTGTCTCCTGCTCTCTGGGAAAGCATACCTCTATCTCCTTGAAAGCATTATATCCATGAAAAGCCGTCTTTTTAAAGCCTTTCCCAGCTTCTTGGCTCTTTCAGGCCTCTAATCCTTAATGGTGATTGTGTATAGTATCGAATAGAAGTGCAGAGCTACAATAACAGTTGTTTGATAAAAGGGTCAATGTTTTTCATTAGTCTATAAACTGCGGGTTGCATAGATACAAATACCTAGGGGCAGCTGACTCGCCTGGCATATATATTTCAATTTATTTCAAAAAGCTCTTTTTGGTCAAGTCATTTCCGAAACATTCGTTATTAATGATTCGAATTCTTCAATACTTAGCAATTCTTTTAAAGTTGTGGCAATTTCAGTCATGCCTCGCCATTGCATGGAGAGTGTATGTATTTTTAATGCAGCGTATTACATCCATTTCTTAAATATTTGACTATAACTACTCCCTTTGAATCTATAACGAAGTGTGTAATACAGCTATTTCTGCAAAGGCTTACCTTGATTAAAGTTAAGTAGATAGGGAAATACTTTCGTAAGAATGGTTTGTACAACCACAAATAATGATATAGGTGAAAGGTCTTGTGAATGTAAACATAACATTCTTTTCTTCGTTTTCGCATTGACAAAAAAAAATAAATGTTAATTCCTGAGGTTATGCATTCCTTAAGTTTAATAAGGTGCAATCCGAATGTCTGTTTTGATTTTGGATAAATAGGCAACCTATAATATTAATGATCTAGCCAAAATAGCACTTGCAGGTGTGTGTATGTGTGTTCAAACTAGAGGGTTGCTGGACAGTAATTGCTCTTGCAATTTCCCAATCGATCACACAAGCATGCTGTTTACTCGGGGAAACATTTGCGAATACGGATTTCTGTGTGGAAATTGCATAACGGGCCTCTAAGTTTACTCCTGTACGTTTGTAACGTTTTAATTTCTCTACTACGTGCCTAGTAGGTAGAGGAAGATTTTACTTCACCAAAAATTTCGGTATCCAGAATTCTGCGGAAATGTTTTGAGTGCATGTGAATCCCCCCAAAAAAGCAGCATTTATAGAAGAAAAAGATCCGTGTTTGTGTGTTTGAGCAACATGACTCAAAAACGAAATGACCGATAAATACACAACTTGGTAATTAAGTGCAGTATGTTCCAAAGATGCGACACGAATTTCAAGAAAGTCCCCCACCCCAAACAGCTTTTTACATGGAAAATGTTTCGGAATTTTTCATTTTCTGTAAATGTGTAACGATTTTTAATAAAATACCATATATTTAAGATGTTTGCCTGATAAAATGCATAGGGTAAGTCAGATAGTAGTGTGTAATACCCGTTATACCGCCCTACGGCACCACAGGTGGTGAACATGCTACATGGAATGAGATTACCTTTTGGAAAGGAATTTTGGGATGGAAATATTCCAGACCTAAATTTAGGGTACCATCGCGTATTTGCCAGTTAAGAGGACTGAGGAAAATCTAGAATAAATCTCATTCAGCAACGACGGTACTGATGGGATTTGAACCGCGGACCTTCCGAATACAAACCGCGGAACCATCTCGCTCGATGAAGATTGAGTCGGACAAATATGGATACCTTATATTTTCCTATATAGCACGCTTGAAGTTAATTTTAGGACTCTATCAAACAATTCTCTAGAAATATAACACATACCAGTTATTAACATTTTCTTTGTATCTGAGTTCACAAGCCCATTATTTGAACTGTACAAATGTAAGCGTAATATGGTCAGAGGGTATTGGCGTTATGGGAATTTAAATTTGAATGACATTTACACAGTAAAACATTTTATTTTAAACATATGGGTGTTAATCGCTTCCCTTAAATATGTACACAACAGAACATAAGAACTGCATCAACACTTACATTAACACCATGATACAATTGTGACACTAATGCATCCTTTTGCATCCAAAATAATACTGCTCTGATGCTTTACTCGCGATAAACCTTTGCAGAGATGGCTACATTACACATTTCGTTGTAGATGCAAAGGTAACAGCGATAGTCAGATGTTTAAGAACAGGACGCTATATGCTGGCCTTAAAATTCCATACTTTTTCCATGTAATCGCGAGAAAAAACTGAAAATCGACAGGACTTTAAAAAGAATGGCTATCATTAATAGCGATATCTCAGAAATGGATGATGAGAAATAAAATATATATTGAATTTTCTGGGAATAGTCTTTGAAGTACTCTTCATTCGGAAGAAGCGTTGAGCGATAGACGAAAGCGTAACACACACAAATATAGATCCTTTTAAAAACACCCAGTTTATTTTATATAACTTTATGGCATCATCCTCTTTTGGGATATATATATGTACATTATTGCTTTGAATTTTTCAGTATTTACTTTTTTAAAGTGCTGTCACTATTTAGTTGTTTCTCCCGAGGTAATGGAAATGCTACAGAATTTTAAACCCAGTATATAGACCCGCTAACTAGTGCGCAGAAGTTATATAAAAATAAATGACAACGGGAAGGGAAAGTCATGTGAATGTAAAACATCACCGTTTATCTCCTACGGTAGAATTTAAATAACATGAGACTTCTGACACTTCTTCGAGGGGTATGTTTCCATGGCAACGTTCCCCTCCGCTGTTGCTCTAGCCAGTAAGGTGTCGCCACCTTCCTTACCTTTCGCCTAAAAGCTGAACTTTGAGGGGTAATACATTGCCATGTTAGCGTGATTTACTCCTCCTCACTAGCTTCACATACCAGCGAGCTGTTTGCTATTCGGCGTGCTGCTAAATAACAGACAACGCTCTAATACAACGTGGCATTAAGTTGTTTAAATGGCACTGTATGTGTTTGCGTCTCTGTTCGATTATTAAACTCTTTTAGGAATATTGAAGTTATCTAATAATTATAGGGCTGGTATGAACTCCAGAGAAATCAAAATAGGCATTTAAGCCCTTAGATTAAAAATCGTTAGCATGACGTGCCCTAACTTTCATTTGTCAGCGAGTATTCTGAACTTGCTTTTGCGTACAACTGCCTAGAATGCTGTAGACTTATTCGAATCCACCGTTACAGAAGGTTAAGTATTATGTACGTTGGAAAACGTAAATTTTATACATACTTGGTATTTGCTACGAAGCAATTGTTGCTGGATTTTGTACCTCAATCGGTTTTTGATGCTCGAGAATTATCGATTACGTACTGGGTAAGATCATTAGTTTACTAACACATGGATAGTATTAACTTCAACCCAGATGACTACCAAAAGGTAGACTGATAATTGGATTAACCGACCTTCGTTACTGCCTAATAGCATTAAATAATGGCATCAATATTTTGTCCTTCATCAAACATCGTTACCTCTAACGGGTCCCTTAGCGTGTCCTCAATTTCAGACATGTCTTCGTGACGTTAAATCCGTCACTGAAGCTTTTAAGCAGAGACTATTTAAAAATGCCTTTATAGATTTTTTAGCCATTCATAATAATTGGAATTTTCCCCTTAAATTTAAATGTATTCTATTGCTGTAAGTACAATATTTATATTTTAATTATATTTTCAAAATATTATGCAACATTTACATGGCTTTCTCTACCCTTTATCACTAGTTAGTGGGTATAAAAACTTATCTTATGAAGGCTTACTTTTCTGTCTACTTCCTGTTAATCCAGGATAAACCGTTACAGATATAACTATATTACACATATCGTTATAAATCGACATGGAATGGCGATAGTCAAATTTTTAAGAACTGGACACTACATGCTAGCCTTATAATTCCATACTGCTTCTATGACATCGCGAAAAACAGCTGAAAATCGACAGACATTAAAAGAAAGCTAAGTATTGAACAATTCGAACCTAAGTCGGTAGAGCAACTGCCTGCTGTGCAAGGGATCGCGGATTCGATTCCTGACTGAAAGGGGGATTTCTCTCCAGCCAAGATTAATCCCTATTCCTCCCGGAGTCTAGAACTATGAATGAGTATGATCTAATGATTAGAAAACCAATAGTGAAGAAACCCAACGACAAGAGTTGCACGAGCTAACAACATTGCCAATAGTCAATAAGTTCCAAAGGAATGGACGCTGATATAACCAATGCAGTTAAATGCCGGGTATAAATGGAAATAAAAAAAAATCTGATGTGTTACACTCACATGACTTTCTCTACTCTTGTACAAACTATTTTTACAAACGCTTATTCTCCATCTACTTCATGTTAATCGAGATAAACATTTGCAGACTCTAAACTTGTTGCTAATTTTCTTGTAGATGTAATGAGAATATATATTTACAAGGGTAATATAGAAATACAGTAGCCTTTAAGCACATACATATCTCTTAATAGCTGGTTGCTAGGTGCAGCACTATTCCCTTTGCCACAGATTAATACTCTTTGCATATCCAAGACAAAAAAATGAGAATTCCCATTTGAGAAAATAATTATTGAAAACTTTAAGGGAATAACAAGCAATATCTCGAAAATGGTTCACTCGACAACGAAAATGTATGACATAAATTGTGTATTTTAACGCTATCTACATTTTTTTTGTGTAGTAAAATTTTGTCTATCTCTTCTTATGGTTTACCAGTTATGCAAAAGTCGTTCACAATGAAGAATACTTTTGGAAACATTCCCAGAAAATTCAAGATATACATTTTATTTGTCAAAATATTTTAAACATATGATATTTTAATTAAAATCGTTAGAGCCGTTTTTGAGAAAATTAAAATTTTCGAAAAATCTTCCATGTAAAGGGTAATTTGGGGTGGGGGGATTTTCTTGAAAACCTTCGTGTCGCATCCTTGGAAGATACTGAACCAAAATACCAAGTTTGGTGTTTATTCGACTGTTCGTTTCTGAGGTATCCTGTTCAGACAGATACACACAAAGACACACAGATAGACAGACATACACACACGGACATGTTTCCAAAAACGCATTTTTTGGATTCAGGGGGTCTCAAAACATGTATTTCCGGTGAAATCTCGGTATTGAATTTTTGGGTGGAATACAATACTTCCTACTTACTATACGTAGTAGAGAAAGTAAAAATCGAATCATTAGTAAGGGATGTGTCGGAAATTGCTGATGCCACAAAGAGAGTTATGTGAAATAATTTTTTTAAAGGATATCTTCTATATTTTTGTGTAGAACGTTTTCCTCTACCGCTTAACGTTTACCAGTTATACAAGATTATACAAAATTCCTTCCGAATGAAGAGGACTTCACAGGCTATTTCCAGAAAGTTCATAATCCATTGTATTTGTCTTGGGAATATCTTATATATGTGGAACTTTAATCAAAATTGCTACAGCCATTGTTTAGAAAATAAAAAAACTTTAAAAATATGTTCCTGTAAAGACTATTTTGTGTGGAGGAAATTTTCTTAAAACTCTTAGTGTTGCATATTTGGAAGATACTGAATCTAAATGCCAATTTTGCTAATTATCCGACCTTTTGTTTTTAAGTAATGCTGACCATAACCACAACACACACCGCGCCTTTTTCTAAATATTTGCGTTTATTCAGAGGTATTCAAAACATGTATTTGCGGTAAATATCGACATCCAATTTTTAAGTGGAAGAAAATATTTTCCCTACTTGCTATAAGAAGTGAAATAAACATAAATAAATTTACCTGCATTCAGAAGATGGAATTCTGATTAACTTTTTAAGATGGCTGTTTTAAGGAGTTTGAACTTGATGCTCATTAACATTTCAAATTAATATTTAACTGTGACAAAAGATAAAAAGTGATGCTAGGTACAGAGCCAAGCGCACAAGGCGCAGCTTCCTTTTTTATGATACTCCTATACTGGAGAAAGATCTGGAGCCTGTGGTTGCCAAGTTCCAGCAGTTTATCTTGAAAACTTGGGCCGGGAGTTATAATTCCATAAGTATTCTGGAGGGAGCTCGTTCTGTCTGCACTATGTGGACTTTCGTTGATGTGCACGCGAGATTAACCAGACAAAATAGAGAGTCTGGCGGCAAAACATTTTAAAAAGAAACCGGGAACAGCTGGGTTTATGTCGCACAGGTGAGGTCATCAGAGGGTGTGGTCACTTTACTGTATCTTATAGCCCCACATTTGTACACAACGTTGCCAAAACTTAAGGCAATTTTGTCTTATAAATGTGATCTAGGACATGACGTAAACCTGTAAACGTAATGGAAACGTAGTTAAATTGTGTAACAATTCTGATGTAAGAATTAAAACGAAAAATATCTAGAAAAAAAATCTGATGTGTTACAATCACAAGACTTTCCCTACTCTTGTACCAGCTATTTTTACAAACGCTTATTCTTCATCCACTTCATGTTAATCCAGATATCGATATGTTAATCGTATTCCTAATTTTCTTGTAGGTGCAAGGGGAATATGGTGGGCTTTAAGTAATAGTCAAATCTTTTAAGAGCTGGTTGCTATGTGGAGCATTGCATCCTCTTTGCATGTCCAGTACATAAAAAAATAAAGCATTTTTGGAAACGCGTGTGTGCGTGTGCGTGTATGGAACATTTTTCTAAAATTTTTATTTTCTCAAAAACGGCTTAACGATTTTGATTAAAGTATCATACCTTTAAAACATTTTTATGGCAAATAAAATGTGTCTTGAATTTTCTGGGGATGTCCCCAAAAGTCCTCTTCATTCTGAACGACGTTTGTTTAACTGGTAAACCGCAAGAGATGCTCAATTTTACTACTTAAAATGTATATCTTGTTAAAACACAATATATGTCAAACATTGTTTTGTAAGGTGAACCATTTTCTAGATATTTCTTATTTCTTTGAATTTTTTAGTACCTACACTTTTCTAAACTGAGAATTCCTTGTTCTTTTTTTAATCTTCTTCACATGCAAAGAGAATTACATTTTACACATAGCGACCAGTTCTAAAAATATTTGACTATCGCTTAAGGCGTACTATGTTCCCCTTGTTTTGTATTTGCAAGGGCAATATAGAAATACAGTAGCCTTTAAGCACATGCATATCTCTTAATAGTTGGTTGCTAGGTGCAGCACCATTCTCTTTGCCACAGATTAATACTGTTTACACATCCAGGACAAAAAAAGTCTATAACCAATAATTGAAAGATGACTGTCAAGAATCATGATTGTGTATTAACATGTCCGTATTTTTCATGTCTTAACTGATAATATAGCGAATCAATTAGACATTTCATTAACTAAAAGTTTTGAGAGCAAGCAAATGATCCGTGGTCCAATAGAGTAGGTACTAATTAGAGAGGAAGGTTCAGGTGAGCTTGAAAGATGCAGCGGTCCTCTCAGCCACCGCAAATATCTCGTGACCTCAGACGTTGTGCAGGTGGCGCATGCTTTAGGGCGGTGCATAAATAATGAGGATTAGCAACGTGGTGGTCCCAGCAAGAATTGGACGGCTCAGACCACATCGTATTTACATAATTTATTTGCTTTACGGACTTCAAAGCAACGGCACCGTCATACTTTTGTTATTACTCATCTTGTATAAGTTTTACCCTTTTTAATTTAGCGGCAACCCGCCAACAGGAAGGTGGTTTTTTACTTTCTTCGTTTACGTTTCAGACATGGCGCGTTTCATACAAGCTTGTGATTGTTATTATAGCTGAAAATTGGCATTGAGCGCGTACTTGGAAGAGTTTTATAGCAGCGTAATTCACATTGAACCCTCAGGCTGTGCTCCAGGGTGCGGCAAACCCAGTGCTTTGATGTCCATGCGGCATTCATAGATTCCAGCTAGTAGTAACGAATCTTAGAGAATGGGGCCCTTTTTTTAAAAAAAACAATAGGAGTTGTTCAGTTTTTTCGAGCATTTCCTCTGAATGCTTGCATATCTGTTGCAACTTACAATGTATGGCTAACCTTACAAAGCGTAGGAGTAAAGGAAATTACGAAGACGTGCAAAGAAAAAGTAATCTCTCAAGAGACAACATATATATACACATAAAGGATCTTTAAGGCTCCCAAATAAAGAAATTCGTAAAACAATATGATGTGTTACACTCACATGAATTTCTCTACTCTTATACAAACTATTTTTTACAAAAGCTTATTCTCCATATGCTTCATGTTAATCGAGATGTTAATCTTATTGCTAATTTTCTTGTAGATGCAAGGGGAATTGCTAGCTTTAAGCGATAGTCAAATATTTTAAGAGCTGGTTGCTATGTCGAGTATTCCATTCTCTTTGCATTACCAGGACAAAAAAATGAATAACGAATTCCCCATTTGAGAAAAAGTATGTGTTGGAAAATTTAAGAGAATAACAAGCAATATCTCGAAAATGGTTCTCAACAACAAAAAATGTATATGACATAAATTGTGTATTTTAACGCGATCTACATTTTTGTATAGCAAAACTTTGTCTATCTCTCCTGGTTTACCGGTTATGCAAAAGTCGTTCACAATGACTGTTCCATGTAAAGGGTAATCTGGGGTGATTTTCTTGAAAACCTTCGTGTTGCATCTCTGGAAGATACTGAACCTAAATACAAAGTTTGGAGTTTATCCGACTGTTCGTTTCTGAGTTATGCTGTTCACACACACACACACACACACACACACACACACACACACACACACACGTTTCCAAAAATGCTTTTTTTTGGATTCAGGTGCCTCTAAAGATAATTTCCAGTTAAATCTCGGTATCGAATTTTTTGGTGGACTACAATATTTCCCCTACACACTATACGTAGTAGAGAAAGTAAAAACATAGTTTTTTTGGGCAGTCTTATATATTGTAATTTCATCTTTAATTTGATTTACATTGCTTTTCCTTCGAATTGTGTCCATCGCACATCTACTCGCACGCCGGTCATCGCATTTCGAACTCCCGCCAAAACAGTTATAATCTCCCCGCAATCGCCTCACGTTCTCAAAAGTTGCAGTTAAAATTACAGTGATAATGCGTACATAGCTTATCGTAACATGTTTATTAAAGCCCTTCTTTAGCCACACATTTCTGGCATCCTATCTGAAAATTGTCATTCACACTCGAGAGTTCAATATTCGAAATTGGGTGAATTTCTCGCCTGATGTTTTCTTTCACTTCTTACAATATATAGGATTTGTTGCACACGTGTCATCATCCAAGGCTAGCAAATTTCTGTCGTTCGATTTTGTGAAACGATAGAGGAATTTGCTCACGCTTAATATTCTTTTCTGACGAAGCATGGTGCCATTTAGTTTTGTCGAAAAGTAACACATATTGGAGTACAGAGAAACCCGATTTTATACACGAGATTCCGTTGCATGACGCGAAAGTTGATGCTGGTAAAAGCATGCAGAATATACCTTTTTAACAAACAATAAATGCAAAGAAGTACAGCAATATCTTGCTGCATTTTTTTAAAAGCTGACCGAGGTTGAATGTCAGTCTGGAGTTTTCCAACAAGACTTTGCTACTGCACATGCAGATGATTTATTAAATTTACTTCAATTAGTGAAGAATTATGACCTATAATCCCCTAATTTAACTGTGTGTAATTTTTATTTATGAGAAAACTTGAAAAATAGGGTGCGCCACAAACCTTATATATTGGAGGAACTAAAAGGAAACTTCAAAGAATTTTGGATATTTAACTCTTGAGTGTGAATGCAACTTTCCTGAGAAAATTGCAGAAACATACGTATAGAGAAGGAAAATACTTCAACATCTCTTATGATAAGGTATGTCCTTATGATTGTTGTTGTAACTATGAGAACTGAGAAGGTTGCCGGAATGTTATAACTAGAGCTGCGACATCGGAGTCGTTACGTTTGTTTAGAGGCGTTCTGTAGTCGACTGTTTACAACGAGAAGGTTGCTTGTACAGTTAAGTCGAGTATATCGCCGCACAGTATTTACGTAGACCAAATGCCAACGGAAAGGGTAAGAAGCTCAACATTGCAAAACTGTATATTGGAGTACGGGGAAAATGTTTTCTCTATTAACGAAAACCTTTATTACAAACCATGCAATAGGACAGTTTCTTCTGCGCATAGTAGATCGAGTAATGTACGAGGGTATGTCAATACAGAAACACACAACCGTTGTATTGTATAATGTAAGTATAAACTGTTACAGCAAGAGTCGCCTCCATCAAATCAAACCTTTAATGAGCTATGCGCGACATTCATTTCTGCCGATATTCCTTTATATAAACTACAGGATACAAAGTTGTGAGTTGTAATTCATTGTAATAAATTGATAAAATCTTATGCACATCGTGACGTAGCGCTTTGCATTAACGATTTAATGTAAATGTTCGCGAGACATGGGTATTTCTTCTTGTAGACTGTATTGCGCGGGTTTAATTCATCGACTCCGGGCCGCTGCGACCGGCGCGCGAGACCTTAGAAGGCCTATTTATACACTCTGTAAAATGTTATGTTAATGTTTATAACTTGTAATGAAGGTGACCGATAAAATGAAATGTGTTTTCAGGTTACCTGTCCACTGGATGGAGTGCATATGTATAGACCAGTAGGCAGGAGTGAACCGGTTTATATCCGTACTACAGTCAATCTATTTTTGCTTCGAGTCCAGAATTTTCTTGCTTTCTGTGTAAGCAATTAAACTTATAATACCACTCATACGCTTTCAGTGAAAAAAAGTCGATCCAAGTCAAATAATCGTGCGTAATGGAATGTGGATGGATAAACCATTTTTAATATGAAGGCTTTAAGATAAAACAGATATATTAGAATTTATCTATGAGAGAAAAAGTCGTTTTGAAGGTATCATATCATATATATTATGAATATTCTCTGTAGTTTTTATTATTAATAAATGCTCTATTACATATGCAGTAATAAAAGTACATTGTCGTGCCTAAAGAGGTCCATTCCCCTAGGTCGTCAATGCTTTCCTCTCAGTAAGGTTTCGACCTTCAAGTAACCAACTTTTGACTCCACCCAGTAGTATCAATTCCCTATGTGACTGACCTGTAAAACAATACACGAACATACAAAGTAACCAGTGAACGATGTTTATAATCTATCTAGAATAAAGGGGTAGTATGGATACCGCCTCTGTGAAGGAGTTTCGCTACGATTGGTACACAAGGAAAGGCTAAAATAACAACAAATAATTCGGCCTTCTAGATGAAGGGACGAAGAATAATTTGCATGTATGGTTAAAATGAACGATAGCTACGGCATTTGAATGAGACTTTCATCAGCGACATGGAGACGACGGTTAAAGTTATTGCAGCTACTAAACGGCAGCAAGAAAACGGTAAAGTAGCATGAAAGTAAGACATTAAATTCTCCAATTGACCTTCCAAGGCCAGGCTAAGGTCCCTAAAGTAAATTAATTTCAATTGATTATGTATGTGTGTATATATATAAAATCTGATGCGTTACACTCACATGACTTTCTCTACTCTTGTACAAAATATTTTTACAAACGCTTATTCTCCATATGCTTCATGTTAGTTGAGATATTAATCTTAGTGCTAATTTTCTTGTAGATGCAAGGAGAATTGCTAGGCTTTAAGCGATAGTCAAATATTTTAAAAGCTGGTTGCTATGTCGAGTATTCCATTCTCTTTGCATTACCAGGACAAAAAAAATTGAATGACGAATTTGAGAAAAAGTATAAGTATTGGAAAATTTAAGGGAATAACAAGCAATATCTCATATGATTCACTCAACAACAAAATGTATATGACATAAATTATGTATTTTAACGCGATCTACATTTTTGTGTAGTAAAATTTTGTCTATCTCGTATGGCTTACCAGTTATGAAAAGTCGTTCACAATGAAGAATACTTTTGGAGATATTCCCGAAAATTCGATATTCATTTCATTTGTCATGAAAATATCTTAAACATATGATATTTTAATTATAATCGTTAGCCACTTTGGAGAAAATTAAAATTTTCAAAAAATGTTGTAAAGGGTAATCTGGGGTGGGGGAATTTTCGTGAAAGCCTTCGTGTTGCATCTCTGGAAGATACTGAACCTAAATACCAAGTTTGGTGTTTATCCGACTGTTCGTTTCTGAGTTATGCTGTTCACAGAGACACAGACACACTGACACACACGGACATGTTTCTAAGAATGTTTTTTTTGGATTCAGGGGGTCTCAAAACATGTATTTCCTGTGAAATCTCGGTATCGAATTTTTGGGTGGAATACAATACTTCCCCTACTTACTATACGTAGTAGAGAAAGTAATAATTAAAAAGTAAGACGTTAAGAAACCCATAAGCAATACTTGCGACGGCAGGTCACCGTTGAGACTGTCATTTCTAGTGGAGATGGTTGGTGGTCTATCTGGGAAACAACTTGAGTCAATGGGGGAGTTCAAAGTCCCATCGGCATGTTGTCGCAGTAGGTCAATGGTTAGAGGAACCGCACGGAGAGCAAGAGAACCGTATTCAAATCCCTACTGGGGATATATATATGTATATCTTATATATATCTTATATATGGTATTTTAATAAAAGCACTAGAGCCACATTTTAGTAAATAGCATATTTGAAAAATGCTCCATGTAAAGAATAGTTTACTGTGGTGAGATTTCCTTGAAAATATTCCTGTTACATCTTTAGAAGATACTGAACTAAAATACCAAGTTTGGTATTTATCAGACTTTTCGTTTTTGTGTTATGCTGTTCAAATACACGAAACTTTTTCTAAAAATTCTTTTTATTCAGAGCTTCTCAACACATGTAGTTTCGCTGAAGTCTCCCTATCGAATTTTTGGGTAGAATGCAATACCTTCTCTAGTATGTACGTAAGTAATAGAGGAAGTAAAATTGTCATGAAAAGCGCTATTTGGATGCGTTCAGCCACTCGGTAGCATGAACTCGGGAGATTTTAGTAGGTTTTGATGCGACTGTAGTTAGGACGGCAACTTTGTTACATTGCATACTTTATTCACATAATTTGCATGTGACAGGTGCTGAAATCAATAACGAAGCGAGGAATTTAGAAAAGGCTACCTTAATACTAGCCTCCGTTGTATATGAGGGAGGGATATCCGGGTGATTAATCAAAACAGTGGCACGAATGATTTCAACCCCGAAAAAGGGAAACCCGCGTTAACGAAAATCCTTCCTACGATGCGAATACCTGCCCTATCATTCATCGTTGTCTCTTAATTAAAGGAGTGACAATGAGATTTATATTATCATCACATTTGTAATCTGTTTTCTTTTATAAACGTTTTCATAACGATAGCATGGAAGAGAGTTGCTGCTTTTGTTTTTATATACAACAGGGGAAGGGATCGCACATGTGAAGTTTCTAAAATCCACAATTTCGGTTCCATTCATTTGAAATTTTAATACAGCAATCCGGTTTTAATGCATATATACACCCCAAAGCTCATGCATATTACTTTTTCAAAAGGACTTTTTAGACAGAGGTCCGTACGTGTGTCGGTGAACAGCAGAATTCGAAAACAAAAGTTGGATAAATATCAAACCTTCCAAATATGTGACAAAGGTATTTTCAAGAAAATTCTCCCACCCCAAACTACCGGTAGATACATTAGAAAAGATGTATAAGTCCGGTTTAGTTATATGGAAGTGAAATCTGGGGATGGGAAAGAGCAGATCATGTAAATAAAACGCAGGTAGCATTTTGGAAAAGAGTTCTTGGAGTTTCACAAGGGCCATTAAATTCGGGGGTATTGAAGGAGGTGGGATGTTATGAAGACACAGTACACTGCAAAATAAGAGCAGTGAAGTGCTGGCTGAGGCTGATGCAGAGGGATAACTCCACACTACGATCCAAATGTTATAAATATCAGCGAGAAAACCTGTCTCCTAAGTTTTGGGCAGCTGATTTGGAAAGGGGTTTGACGAGAATAGGCATGGGGTCAGTGGCAAAGAGCTGAAACAAATGACAAACATATGGAAAGGTGTCAAAAGAAGACTAAGGCATCAATCAACACGAAATAGAATCGGTTTGTAAAATTAAACCTTCTCTTAGAATTGGGGTAAAGAGGCATATATACTAAACTTAGGAAGAAAGGAAAGGTCAGGAATGGCATGGTTTAGACTGGGGAGTTGGAGGGCACAGAAATTGACTGACAATTCTGGCAGGGGAATTTTCCCATTCTGTGATTTGGATGAGGACTGCGTACATATTTTAGCGTAATGCGCTCAGTGGGAGAACTAGCGAACAATTAAACTCAAAGGAAAATTCTTACGTCCGTCAAGAAAGAGGTTGGCATGTTGGCTGACCAGAGGAACTGGCAAAACGTGGACAATTTCTTGGCTAAAGTGCGCGAAGCTAGGTCAAATTTGTTCAGGTAGTCAAAGGTAATTTATCTATATTTTCCTTTTTCTTGTTTTTTTTCTCTTCCGTTTCTTTTTCTTCTATTTATTTACTCGCCATACGTTGTATCTTAATATGCATTTACGGTCAATAAGCATGCATTAAATACTTTTGTAATAATTTCAATAATTTGAAACTAATAAAGATACCTTATCTATCTACCTTTTGTACGGAATGGAACAATTTTTGAATTTTTTATGTTCTAAAAATAGCTACGATTTTGATTAAAATACAGCATATTAAAGATATTTGGTTGATAAATGTATATCTCCATTTTTGGGGCAATAGCCTGTAAAGTGTTCATTTAGAAGGAATGTTGTGGAATCTTTGTATAATTGGTAAACAGCAAGCAGACGAAAACGTTCTACACACAAAATGTAAATATCTTTAAAACACAGTATTTCAAATAACCCTTTTTGTAGTATAAGCTATTTCCGAGATACCCGTTACTAATGGGTCGATTTTCACAGTACGTAGGCGATTTTCAACTGCTTCTCACGAAGTCATGTAAGAAGTATGGAATTTTAAGGCCAACATATAGCGTTCAGTTCTCAAATATCGCTGCACTCTTTGTAACTATAACGAAATGTGTAATTCAGCTATTTCTGCAAAGATTCTCTGGATTAAAATGAAGTATAGTAAAATAAGCTTTCATAAGAATGGGTATACCCACTAATAAGCGATAGAGGGGTAGAGAAAGTTATGTGAATGTAACACATCAGGTTCATTTTTAAATTAGTTTCCGAGATACCATTTTTACGCTTGAGAAATTGTTGCATACTATCCAATTGTTTTCTAAAAAAAATTAGAATTTCATAATTAAATTCTCTTAAGGAGTTAAATTATAGAGGTTTATTTTGTAAAAGTTTAATATATTAGTGTTTAATTATCTATTAGTTCGAGTGAAAGTAAATGTTAAATATAAGATACATTTTGTTTAAAAATTTACAAAACAGGAATATTACAAGGGTGTGACAAAAAATAGCAGGAAAACTTTTATTGAATTTTTTTGTTCAAATTCAATCGAAAACTTTCAAAATACTACCCACTTTTTCCAACATTATATCCTCCTTTCAAAACACTCAAAGTCCTTGTTTGACATCGTGTTCAGTATACCTTAAATAACATTCTTTAGTTCAGTTTCGGTTTGAAAATGGCACACATGAAGTATTTTTTTTATCACCCGTGGGAACAGATGGAAGTCACACGGTGCAAGATCAGGCGAATATAGTGGGTAGAGCTTGACTTCAATGCCTAGTTGAGTGACGAGACACTGCAACTCATGGTATTCATTTTGCTGCGCCCTTTCTGCTTAGCCCGCAAACTTTATCCCAAATAATTACCAATTAAGTCTTCAACTGATCCATACGAAATGTACATAATATGTGCAACCTTTTCTTTTGTTATCCATCGATCTTCCTGCAACATTCCGTCAGTGGTGTTGAGGATCACCTCAGTTTTTGATACAGAGGGCTGTCCTGGACGTGGAGCACCTGAAGGTTTTTTTTCTCACCATTTTTAAATGTTTTATGCCATCCAAAAATAAGCGTTTTTGATAACACTTGATCTCTCTATGCTTCCTGTATATTTGCAGCGTTTCAGTTCCTGATTTTGTTTCCGAAAAACACAAAACCTACATTGTTCTAACTTGAAATCCATGATGGGTCACTGAAACACGCGCTTATACAATGGGTCCCTCTGAGAAAATAAATAGCTCACTGGAAATAACCCGCATATGATAGAGTGAATCAAAGTCAGCCCTATGACTTGAAGATTGGTGAATTTCGGCGCGCGCGTATTCACACAGAAAAAAAATTCCCTTTTCTTTTTGACACCCTCTCTATTATTTTATAACATTGCAAATAAGCTGTTGAAACATTCACCTCAGCTTTTTTGTCCTGATATTAGTAAGGAAGTATAAAAAATCATTCATTTATACGGAAAATATATCCTGTGGGAAAAATTTAAAAATGAGTGACCGACAAATGAAAACCCGAAAACGGAAGTTTCAAAATTATAATGTTAAGATAATACTGTTTCTGAATTTTTTAAAAAGTTTTTCTTATTTTCTGCTCCTCTGCAGCTCATTGAGTAATTGAAAGTACCTGCGGTCTCTCTTGAATGGTTTGTTCACATTTATGTAGACAACACTCATCCTGTTTGCTTTAATTTTATAGGAAGATAGACTTAAAGGCAAATATTTAAATACTTATGATATCCTTTAAGAGTACTATATAGAATTAAAATAAAGTTTGTGTTTTTTAATAACAATATAATGAATATTTATAACTTTTGGCAATTTTTGGATTATTTTCACAAATTGGTAGATATCCTTAAGGTTTCTGTACTTAACATTTATATACTCTGTCCCAGAACTTTCGTTGGGGAGACCGGTGTAGCGAGAGTCTCGTACTGAGAGTCCGGGGTTTAATTTCCGTTTGAGATACCCGTTATTAAAGGTTCGAATTTTTTTAGTCCCGCCTTTAACTACATTTGTCTTATCGCCGCTCCTTCCTTCGAAACTTATTGCCTATTGTTAACTCGTGTAACTCTTGTCGTTAGGTTTCTTGCACTTTGATTTTTAATCATTATATCACACACATTCATACTCATTCATACTTCCGGACTCTAGGGAGGATAAGGAATAATCTTGGCTGGATCCCCCAGCCAGGAATCGAACCCGAATCCACTGGCACAGCAGGCAGTTGCTCTACCGACTGAGCTACGGGGTAGTCCGGTTTAAATTGTTCGATACTTGTCGTTATTTTAAAGTCCCATCAATTTTCAATTGTTTCCCGCTATTGTATAGAAACAGTATGGAATTTTAAGGCTACAAATAGCGCACAGTACTTAAACGTTTGACTATTGCTGTTCTCTTTGTATCTATAACGAAATGTGTAATGTAGATATTTTTGCAAAGGTTTATTTGGATTAAATGTAATAGATAGAAAAATAAGCTTTAGTAAGATACTTTATACACACACTAATAAAGACAGAGGGTAGAGAAGGTCCTGTGAATGTATCACAGATTTTTATGTAATCCGTTTTCACCCATCTATTAACATTTACCAGTTACACAAGATTACACGAAATTTCGCGGGTTATTCCCAGAAGATTCAAGTTAGAGATTTTATTTGCAATGTAAATATTTTTAATATATGGTATTTTAATGAAAATCGTTAGAGAAAATTTTTGATAAATCGAAAGTTTCGAAAACTGTCCATGTAAAGGGTAGTTTGTGGTGGAAAAATGTGCGTGTGGCATCTTTGAAAGGTACTAAACCTCAGATTCTAAATATCAAATTTGGTATTTATCATACTTTTCGCTTTTGAGTTGTGTTTTTGAAACAAACACACACACGGACCTTCTTCTGAAACGCTCATTTTTATTCGGAGGGTCTCAAAACATTTATTTCCGGTGAAATCTCGATATCGAATTTTTGGATGGAGTAAAATGCTTCGCTTGTTTACTATAGTAAGCAGTACAGAAAGTAAAAGTAGTTTTCTTCCCGGATTAAAGATTTACGAATGTGTGTACAGGAGCTTATATGTCGACCAAGGCGAATGATCCGTAAAGAATATGAACTAGCAATGACGCAGTGCAGGCAAACACTACAGCCCGCAGATGACAAAAATACTAGCAATAGGAATGCGCTGGGTAAACATTTCCTACTCTCTTCATTCAAACTGGCACACAGTTAGGGTTGCCAACCAAATAAGTTGGAGCTTCCCGAGGGGCTGCATTTATATAGCAATAAACAGTGTCAACGAGAGTATTTACATTTGTTCAGCGGAATGTCGCTAAGTTTGGCAGCACGGCACGCAGCAGTAGATGATCTCTCCTGGTTCCTCACCCGTCTTTAGCATTCTTCTGATCTATGAACATTAGTCCGGTCTAGTTTGTTGACTATATCGATTATGTGTTGTTCATCAGTGCCTTGGCTTGGATCTTCGAGGCGTGTTTTTAAAGTACCAACAAGGTTTTAGAAAGCAATGCATTATTTTCCAAATACTTTATTCTCATTCATTACCTTAGACGTTACACTATTTCCCCACATAGTCACCACCGTCATTCAGTCATTTTTCGTAACGGGTAACCAGTTTTTGTATCGTTTCATCAAATAATGGTTTAGACTGTGATGAAAGACATGTCTGTACTGCTTGTTATGCACACACACACATGGAATTTTTTCTAAACACGCTTTTTTGGGATTCAGGCGGCCTCAAAACCTGTATTTCCAGTGAAATCTCGGTATCGAATTTTTGGGTGGAATGCAATATCTTCTCTGCCTATCATGTACGTGTTCGAGAAAATAAATATATTTAAAAGCTATGTATTGTACTTACAATGATATAATACATATTAAATTGCAGCGAAAATTGCAGTTTATAGGATTCCTTAAAAACTAAAAATATAATTTTTGTCATTTTTTGCCATTTCACTCTTTAAAATAAAAAGTCCTAGCCCGCCAATATTAAATCTGTTAAATATGATCCATTATTTTAGAAACTAATACGTCATACTGAAGCTTAATACAGTAGTTATTGACAGAAAGATATAAATAATTAAATAAAGGAATAATAGTAAGATTTTAAATCAATATACAATGTAACAAGCTTGAATTGAAAGTTTTCTCCGGAAAGATGGAGATAATTAGGTGTCCGGTTAAGCAAAGTCATTAGCTATAGCTGAAGTAGCGAGCACACTATCTTAAGGATTTTCTGGGAACACAGTTTGGTTAAAAGTTCAGTACGCTTACATAGACACGTAGGCCAAAATTTTGTAAAAGAGAAAGACCCTTACATTCTGAGAATTTTAGCTAAGCCACGTGTTAACAGAGTCGAGACGCACATGAAGAGATGTAAATATTGGCTTGGGCGTAAAATAATTTTGGTGGTAGTAAATCTAATATAGGCGTGGATTAAGTAATAGGAAGGTGGGCATCTAAATCAGTGTTACTCTTCTCGGTACCGTGACTGGTATACGGATCGACGTTCGTGCACACAGTTTCTCTCTGGTACAGCCAGCGGTACTTGCTCGTGTGATATTTTAAGCGCCCAGTGACACGCTTGTGTGAGTAGCGGCTATCGTGAGGGATCTTGCCTATAAGCATTTTAGCGACTCACGTAGGCTACGCTTCTAGTTTTTTTTTTTTTTTTTTTTTTTTTTTTTTTTTTTTTTTTTTGCGGAAACAATTATTTCCGACCATAACTTCGATACTGCTAAAGCTAGCAGGTATAATAAAACTGTTATAGTTTAGTGCTATAATTCAGAGTCAGTCTATTTCTTCATCTCAGATGGTCGGGAACTCGCCTTAATTACTTGAAATAAATTTCACAACAAATTTCTCAGTCAATTTAAACTGGTGTTATCCTTCACAATAAATCCGCGAATAGCCTGAGCGAAAGTACTCGTAGCTCTAACACTGGAGCAGCCGGTAGGAGAATAAACATCAGATATTGGAGACAACGAGAAAAGGTGACATCCCACATCCAGATTCAAGCTTTTGTAAGACGATTATGAATGTTTATTCATATATTTGCAAAGAAAGAAAAAATACATGTCTTGAGGATACAGACGCTGCCATTCTTACAATAGTACCAATTTGTAAAGCAAAATTTTCCCGACGTAGTGGAAAGCTTACCACTCTACTCCAAAATGTATAGGAGTACAAATGAGTTAGATGCAGTACTCCTAAGAAAATGCTGCGCTGAAGAGTCAAGGAAAGTTAGTGAAAGGCTTTAAAGTTAAAAGTATGAAGCACACCTTCTAGCAAGGCAGCTTAGGCGGTAACGCCTGTGGCCTGCTTTCGGCAGGTCTTGGGTTTGATCCCCGGCAACTACCTACTCTGAGTTTTTCGGGGGGATTTCCGGTTGTCAGGCAAATGCTGGAGGGGTTTCTTTCACCCCCTCCCTTTCGTTCTATTAATCATTTCATTTATCCTTCATCCCGTTTGATCTACTTTAAAGCTGGAAGTGTCGGCGATGGTGTGGAAAATGGAACCTCTCTATGAACTTTCTCCGTCCCTTGGCCTTCATATTACACTTACCTTAACCAATATAATACAGGTATTTCTCGTATAGCTGATTTATATTCTAAAAGTAATATTTTTGCGATAAAACGAAGTGCATTTATATTATTTTTTATTTCCCTTAATAATAAGCAAAATTCGTGAAACCGCAGTCAGATGTAACCCTTTCAGCATACAAACCTGCTACCACATCGATTATTTTACGTGGGCCGTCCCCGTCCTTTACCAAAGGCACATTTGACTGCAGTAGCTGCGACTCAAACGCACGACGTTTGGATTTGAATGGATGACCAGTTACATTCGATTTTACTTTAATGATCACGCCTATTGGAATCGCTTCGCTGGTGGTACCGGTGAAAGGAATATGAAAGACAGTTTTGCAATTAGAAACAATAAACATGTGACGTATGAATCTATGATAGTAATTCATGATATTTGTCAGCAGCAGTACAACTGTTTTTTACTACAAAGTTGAACGTCGTTTACTTAATCTTGCATCACTTTAAGGTAACATACAAGGCGTGCTTTTGAAGCAAGTACCGATAATTTAAATAATAGAGCATTATTTTCCAAGTGCTTTATCATTCAATGCCTTACGCCTTACACTTCTTCTCCGCATAGTCGCCGCCGTTATTCACGCTCTTGTAATGTGTCTCTGTGAACAGTAACTCAAAAACAAATGTCAGATGAACACCAAATTTGGTATTTAAGGTTAGTAACTTCCAAAGATGCGAGATGATGATTTAAAAAAAAGTGTGTGTGTGTGGGTGGGTGTGGGTGGGTGGGTGGGGAGGGGGTGGGGGAGGGTGTGGGGGGTGTGGGGGAGGGGGTGGGTGTGGGTGGCGCGCGCGCGCCTATGAACAGCATAACTCAGAAACGAAAAGTCGGATAAACACCAAACTTGGTATTTAGGTGCAGTACCTTGCAGAGCTGAGACACGAAGGTTTTCAAGAAAATCCCCCACCCCAAATTACCACAGATTTTAATTTTCTCAAAAATGGCTAAGATTTTGATTAAAATATCATGTATTTAAGATACTTTCATGACAAATTAAATGTATATCTTGAATTTTCTGGGAATGTCTCCAAAAGTATTCTTCATTGTGAACGACTTTTGCATAACTGGTAAACCGTAAGAGATAGACAAAAGTTTACTAAACTACAAATGTAGATCCCGTTAAAATACACAATTTATGTCATATACATTTTTTTTTCTACAGTGAACCATTTTCGATATATTGCTTGTTATTCCCTTAAATTTTCCAATACTTTTTCCCAAATGGGAATTCGTTATTCAATTTTTTACGTACTGGACATACAAAGCAACCAGCTCTTAAAAGATTTGACTGTCACTTCAAGTCTACCATATTCCCCTTGCACCTACAAGAAAAATAGAAATAAGTTTAACATCTCAATTAACATGGAGCATATGAAGAATAAGCGTTTATAAAAATATTTTGTACAAGAGTAGAGACCATGTGAGTGTAACACATAAGATTTTTCTTTGTCGAGTGAACAATTTCGGAGATATTTCTTGTTATTTGTTTGAATTTTCCAATATTCTCAAATGGGAATTCGTTAGTTCTTTTTTATGTTCTGGAAAGAGTGAAAGTGCATGTCCATGTAAAGAGAATAAAATGCTTCACATAGCAACCAGCTCTTAAAGATTTGACAATCGCTCTAAGCCTACCATTGTTCCCTTACACCTACAAGAAAACTAGTGGTAAGTAAATTTCTGCAAATCTTTATCTCGATTAACATGAAGTAAATTGAGAATAAGCGTTTGCAAAAATAGTTCTACAAAGGTATAGAAAGTCATGAGTGCATCACAACAGATTTTTTAAAGATAGCAGTACATCTGTGATTCTGTACTCTGAAATCTGTAACACTTCACAGATAAAATAATTAATGCTCTAACCTTTAGAGTATAGAGGTAGATTTTAGCTCATCTTTTTGGAAAAAGTTTGTTCTAAACTTGGATTCTTCTAAATAGGCACTTCACATATGTCCGAGCAATATCATCCCTTTCTTTGTAAGTGTAACAGTCCTTTCTCCATCTGTACATACTTTGAAGTTTTATCCCTGAACGTCATTTGCTGATATAAGTGATTCTGTTTCTCAGGAGCTATTTAAGGTAACTAAACAAAATTTTGATGGAATAAAAAACTTATCAATACTGTTATTGAACTACTTTAGTGTTAATAAGCTGGTTAGTTATATCTTAATAAATATTGCTGAGAAATTTTAATCAAACCTGCGCAATTTTAATTAAAAATAACCTACTTCCTTAATAAAACATAGTAGATTGAGCTTAAGGGTCCTTCTGTGTGGTTTAACAGTAGCAGGCTAGCCTCTGATTCCCGAGGTCGCGGGTTCACACCCGGCGGAGGGTGATGGAGTAGAATCCTTAGCACGGCTTCCTTCGGAATGGAACTAAACGCGGTGGTCGTAGATTTATGGCACGTTAAAGAACCTCGAGCCTGATAAAGATGCCTCTGAGAAGAATTTCCGGTCTTTCACGCCCAATATAGAATGGGACGCGAAGAACTATAGTAGTTAAAGAGTCCATAATTGAGTTTGTAGTAGAAATCCACTTCTTGTAAAATTCTGTTCTGTTATGCAATAATGGGTCATAAATTTAGGAAAGTTAACATAGGCGGTATAGGACTTTAAATTTTGCCTCATTAATATTAACATTGAATTCAAACTCATAACTACAGCTTTAAAGCTTAACATTTTGAGTCGCAAGTCAGCCTTTAGGCGTATCCAGACAGACATGTAAAGCAAAGTAACATTTAACTCAAACGCACCTAATATGAACCACGCTTTTTACGTAAATATGATTTTACCAATCCCCTGAATTTTCATAAGCGCTTGCTTTGACAGGGCTTGTAATATTCATCAACACGTGCCCAACTTGTTTATACATTTGGACTTTGAACAGAAAAGCCGTCACTCAGATGGCTTTAGCCTGCACACAACGAAAGTTATATTAAATTTACGCGTCTTTCATGTTGTGTTTGGCTTCCGAGGGACGGAGATGAAAGGTAAAATGATTTTATCTGGCGGAACGGCAGGTCAGGTTGATAATGGCGTGCGAGTTGGTGCCAGGTCACTGCCGAGATAAAGCCGTTTCAAAGGAGCTTTCCATGAATGGGAGGACATACCATGTTATTGCCGAAACTTCGACAACTTCATACAATTCTGTTCGATAACTGGTTTAAATCATCTACATTGCATTGGAAAGAGAATTGACAAATGGCAGCCGTATTTCAGTAAATTTGGTTCATTGTACAGTTGACCAAGTATTTTCTAATCATTTTGACTTTCTCTACCACGTACATAGTAGGTAGAGAAGGTATGCATTCCACCCAAAAATTCTATACTAGCGTTTCAGCGGAAAAACTTGCTTTGAGGGCCCCTAAACACAAAAAATATCATTTTTATAAAAAAGTGTGTGTGTGTAAACAGCATAATTCAAAAACGAAAAGTTGGCCACGTACCAAACTTGGTATTTAAGCTCAGTATCTACCAAGAATGCAACACTAAGATTTTTCAAGAAAATCCCACCGCCGTAACTACCGTTTACATAGAAAAACTTTCGAAAATTTTGATTTTCTAAAAAATAGTTAACGGTTTTGGTTAAAATACCATATATTAAACATATTTACATAGCAAATAAAATGTATGAATTGAATGTTTTGGTAATATCCTGTGAGGTCCTCTTCATTCGGAAGGAATTTTGTACAATCTTGTATAACTAATAAACGATAGACGAAGACGAACTGCATAAAAAAATGTAGATCGCTTTAAAACATACAATTTATTTTAAATATCTATTTTATGACATCAGCCATTTCTGAAATATCCGTCATTAATGTTTCGATTTGTTCAATACTTCGTTATTCTTTTTAAGAGACATTGATTTTTAGTTGTTTCTCGCAATTGCATGGAAACGCTAAGGAATTTTAAATCCAGCATATATCGCCCTGTTCTTAAAATTTAACTATCGCTGTTTTCTTTGTATCCTAACTAAGTGTGTAGTGTAGCTACTTCTGCAAAGGTTTATATGCATCAAAATAAATTAGTTAGAAAGCTAAACTTTCCTAAAAATAATCTGCATACCTAATAATAAACGATAGAGTACAGAAAATTATGTGACTGTAACACATCGGATTTTTAGTATAGTAGAGTACTACTTGCTGCCTGCAAGTCGCTGGGCATAGCCGCAGTGTGAAAGAAAGACTGTATATTGCAGTATAAGTGGCGTTAGAGAACGAAAAAGATTTTGAGAATACGAGACGAATTCAGTATTCTCTGCGTACTATTTTTTTCGACAATATTGTCTAGAAAATTAATACTTCACTAACAGCTGTTGCGCATAGTGGTTCCAGTAGCAAGGTCAACTGGAATGCTAATGAGTACAGCAGTTAAAGAGCTTCCATAAATAAAACTCAATTTAATTAACGGACATTAACCTTGGTGGCGAACTGATGATCAATTATCAATGCCTGTTTGTCGACTTTAAAAATAATCAGTAACTTAAGAGCTTATAGCTAGTTTATGAATTAAATTGTAAGTAAATATTAAGAAATAAAATGAAGTAGAAGTCAATTATCAAACATGATCAATATCCCATGTCTGCAATAATAAATATATGAAAAGTTAGATGACTTAATATAGTTCATGCACACACGTAAAATATACAAAACAAGCCGATAGGTTAGGTTATCAGCACTGAATACAGGAAATTCAACTTTCCAACATGACAACAGAAATGGGAAGTGGAAGAAAAAACACTATCGTCGAAAACAAATTCCAAGCAGTATTCGTTTGTCAGTATCTACAGTAAAATTAAAACTTTTGGGAGATAAGAGGGTACACATTCTAAGAACAAATTGCCATACGGTTTTCTGTGCTACCTAATGAGGTACAAAACGAGAAACAAATCTCAAAATGTTACTACTTCAGAAAACTAATCTCGCCATCATTCTTCCTGATGTAAGAGACACACCCTATATTCTCATACTCGAAGTGGAATACTTGGCTATACTTAAATGTTGCAACTGCTGTAAATTAGCCAAAAACAAAAAGGACTATTATCGAGTGAACGGGGCCGGTGAGAGAACAAGAAAGTTAAAATTCTTAGTTTCGTTTCCGTTCCCGTAGATATTGGTGCGCCTATGTATAGGCAATATGCTAAGCACTAATGATAAAAAAGTTGTCTATATGAAACGGCGAGCATTGACCAGTTGCTAAGGCTGCGCTCGCTTTAGTGTTTCGTGGCACAGGAATCGCAGATGTGGGCCCCGCCTCAGGCATATGTATTTTTTTGGCTTGTAAATGTGTATATACTTAACTGAATAAATAAATAAAAATTTCCTAAAGTTTAACCAATATTCATATTTAGTTATCCTCATACTACAAATATAGCTAAATATGGACCATTCTGTCAGATTCCTGTAAAACAGTGTTTGCTTCAAGTGCTTATAACACCATAAAGAAGGTGATATGCTTGTTAAGCATAATAAAATTTTAAAGGTCATTGGCATATTTTTTAAAATAAAACTTTTTATATTAAAAATGTGCTATGGCATGGGTTCCGTTTCAAATTTAAAGCTATAAACACTGAATTGTAGATTTTCAGGAGATGCATCCTATAAAATTGCCAATTGCCAATTTTCAACTTTACAGGAAAGAAAAGTAATGAGATGTGATGAAGATATAAGTGTCCACCTTGTTCAATTACACTGTGATAAATTTACGCTAAATACTGTCGCGAACGTGACTGAGGAGATCCATATTATAATTATTATTTTATATTAATTAGCATTATTTTACTAACCTGTTACAAGTTTCTGAATTCATATAGAATTATGTTTTATATTCTTAATTCTGCTCAAGTCTTAGTAAATTGTATATATGACAGTTTGCCACTTCCTTTGACATTTCAAAGGGATTTCACTATGCCATCATTTCCTAAGGGATATGTGTATTTTTGCACGGCTCTTAGCTGCATCTTGTGCATCACATGAGTCTTGGAAAGTCCTAAGCCTACGCATTTTCCAGGGTGTTGGTAGACAATATTTGGTAATAGCTGCCACGGTATTAGAATGAACCCCTCTAGGGTATTCGACTCTATATAAGCAAGCCCTCAAGCTCTGCTCGCGGAAACCTTGTGTTGTTACTTGGCCGGGACCACTATGGTACCCGTCGACGGCCGCTGCTCGGCCGCTTACCGGATGGTTTCACGTGGCACCACTAGATTCTTGACAAAGTCGTGTTGAGTATTGGCTCTCCTCATGCACGACGAGACGTTTCTCAAGGTAAGCACTATAAAAGAAATTGTTAATAATAATGTTAGCTAGTACCATCATCATCCCTGATCTTGTAAACCCAACTATCGCACGGTAGAAATGTAATTCTTTAGAATATAGTGAGGTTGCTCCAGCCAAGCGTTTTAGTGATTGTCTGCAATCCCTCATTTAGCTATTTCCCCCAGTGTCACAACTTAGCACGTGAAAACACTTACCCTTTCTTCGAAAATGACACACATTTTGCTGTTAGTTTAGTATAGGATAGCACTAGGAGTGGAGGGGGACTTATCAACTCCGCCTACGCAGATCGTTTGTAGCTAGGGCACCCCCGGGGGAGAGGAAGAAGTTAAGATGAGGCAGAGAGCGACGTTTTACAGATTAAAACTCCCCGGACTGCAGCTGGTGGCAGCGGTGTTACCCTCCTTCCTATGGGCGTACATATCACCTAAGGCGCCCGGACCCGGAGACCGCCCCATTCCAGGGGACAAAGGTTGACTCAGAGCATCCATTTCTCCTAACATGCACACGCAGAGACCACCCGCCGACACTTGCAAACCTGAAAGAAACCAAGCAGATGAAAAGTGAAGTGAAATGAGAATGGAGGTGGAATGGAGGGACAGGAAATTCGGAGAATGTAATGACCCTTCCCAGCATTCACCAGCGAGCCGGGGAAATCCCTAAAAATAAACCATAGGTCAGGAAGGTCGGCTGCGGGAATCGAACACACGACCAGTTGAATGTGGATCATAGACGTACCGCCTGAGCCATACCACTCGGTTAGTTTATTATAATTGAGACTTTTCACTTGTAATAAAACATCCTTTTAGCAATAACTCAACACACGCAGCTTGTGGTCAGATTATAATACACAGAACATTTATTTTATTTCGAATAAGAGATACTCTGTCATTTAAACAATAAACACAATTTCCCGATTTTAGTATCAGAAATTGCCTTATAGGAGAGCGTGGATGATGGTAGTGGTAGTAGTAGTACTTACATCAAAATAATGAATCTTTATTATGAAGTATAATTGTGCGTATAGTACATTTTCGTAAATATGTTTAAAATAACTTACCTTAAAGCTAGACTATACAGCGAAGGTTGCAAAATTAGATTTTATTCTTTGTGCAGTCTTGTACATTTTAATTTTATATATGCCTTATTATTCTAAGCACAATATTCAGATTTTAAAATAGTTTTAAAAATCTGATGTGTTAAACTCGCATGACCTTCTCTACTCTTGTACAAACCATTTTTCCAAACGCTTGTTCTTCGTATGCTTCATGTTAATCGAGATATCGAGATGTTAATCTTATTGCTAATTTTCTTGTAGATGCAAGGGAAATTGGTAGGCTTTAAGCGATAGTTAAATATTTTAAGAGCTGGTTCCTATGTGGAGTATTCCATTCTCTTTTCATTACCAGGTCAAAAAAAATGAATAACGAATTCCCATTTGCAAAAAAGTATAAGTATTGGAAAAGTTAAGGGAATAACAAGCAATATCTTGAAAATGGCTCACTCAACAAAACAAATGTATATGTCATAAATTGTGTATTTGAACGCGATCTACATTTTTTGTGCAGTAAAATTTTGTCTATCTCTTATGGTTTACCAGTTATGCAAAACTCGTTCACAATGAAGAGTACTTTTGGAGACATTCTCAGAAAATTCAAGATACACATTTTATTTTTCATGAAAGTATCTTAAATATATAATACTTTTATTAAAATCGTTAGCCATTTTTGAGAAAGTTAAAATTTTCGAAAAATGTTCCATGTAAAAGGTAATCTGGGGTGGGGTATTTTCTTGAAAACTTTGTCGCATCTCTGGAAGATACTGAACCTAAATACCAAGTTTGGTGTTTATCCGGCTGTTCGTTTCCGAGTTATGCCGTTCAAACACACACACACACGGACACGGACATGTTTTCAAAAATGCTTTTTTTTATTCAGGGGTCTCAAAACATATTTCCGGTGAAATCTCGATATCGAATTTTTGGGTGGAATACAATACTTCCCCTAGTTACTATACGTAGTAGAGAAAGTAAGTCAAAAGATATGAGACCGGGGGAACGTGAGGGCTAATACAAGCAAAATGCTCACGGCCAAAACTTCCAATCCACCTCCTTGGAAGTCTTATTGAGTTTGTTTCTGAAATCTGAGAGATAATTGGGTGGAGCTCCATCCTGCTTAAAAATTAAACCTTGATATTGTCGCAGCCTCCAATCAAACACGCTCAAGGGGCAGAGCACTCGCTAGAGAGGTATCAGGTAGTTAACAAATTGTAATAATTTAAATAAGGCGAGGCTACGACTAGGGACGCAGCTAAAGTGAAAAACTGGCAAAAGGACACTTACATGGCTCAAAATAGGTAGAAGGAGCTTTACACTATCATAAATAAGACAATAAGGATCTGGATGGCACAGTGGTTATTTGATAAAACTTAATACTTTACCCCCATCTCCTTAGTTCCATACCTGTCGGGCGAGGCCGCCATGCATTCCTGCATGGAGAGAGCGAACACACGTCTGGTCTGCTTGACTTCTACTCACTGACTCTCTCAGCCCCAAGCCACGCTTATCGCGTGGGGGACGCCAACTAAACTACCCCCACCTAAACTGCTACCCCCACCTAAACTACAACCGCCATCTCGAATCTAGGTGACCAAAGAGACGTATGCGCTAACAATGCCTGCATACGTCACAATATTCTGTTCAGGTATGGAAGAAGCTATAATTGTAACATGTCTAGGTACGAATTACCGTGACATACACCTTTTCATCCCGTACTCCTGGGAAGGTGGTAACCACAATAGATCTATGATGGTCTCAGTGCGTGAGGTGTTTCCCTCCGTTGTATAACATATATTGTATATGTACTGAAAATTACAGTTTGGTTTGAAAAGGTTAGAACACATTCGAAAAATCCAATGCCGCGGCCTACAGGTGATTGGAAACATTGATTCGGCTTTCCGTACCTATCCAGTATAGCTGTGCTGGGATAAGAGGATACCGGAATGTTTCTATTTGTCTTTGCTTTTCCGAGTAATATAGTCGCGATAATTGGCGATATTTTTCAATTATATTACATCATTTTGCTACATCAATACAACCTGTTCCCCATCTATATTGTATTACTAAGTTTTGCCTTTTCTCCATAGAATGCGAATGTGAAAATCCTCAACTCTGAACACCAAGAGCAACTGGTCCTTGGCGACCGTAACCACAGAGGTCGCTTATCTTAAGTTTAAATTGCGAACGCTTCCAGAAGTGGTTCCAAACTTTTGTGTTGTTCTTTCTGAGAGTTGCCTTAGAGCAACTACGCAACTGTATGTGGGTACGTCCAGGAGAATTTTCTGAAAGACTTTTTTCCCGCTCCTCGTCTCCGCCCTCTTCGTAACCAGAGCTGGAGCTCTGTCTGTAGCTGCGAGAGACATTTGTTTGAGTACACAGTCTTCTTAAAGGCCTCGACGTTTAGCGCCAAAGTAAGCCTTTTCTGAATGTTTTAGCCCGGATCCTTTTGAGAGAGTTTACAAAGAGTTCTGGGTGTGAAAGGCGCATGTAGGATCCTGTTGAGATCAATGCCAACATTAATTACTCTTTGAAAGTGCTACTTTCATCTCTAAGCGATTCCTGAATGAAATTCAAGCTTCGCCTTTGTTTTGAAATATCTGTGCTTGTTCTAAATTAACACTGAAAGCGAAGAAGGTTGGGAGACGAGGTGCATTATGAAAGGCGGAGGGAGTCTGTATCGTGTTACTAGCCTCTGTGAGCAATGTGAATCTAATATCCTATAATTCTTACTCGGTACTTACTAATTCCTACTTGCTAATACCTTAATATTCAGTTTCAGACGAGAACGAAGCAAATGTAAACAATGGCACAGTTCACAGGAAGAATTAGTTTACAGAGAAACTAACATTCAAATAGTGCTCTCAACGCTTCTACTGTTGACGATGTATAACTTGTCTCAGTCTTAAGACGTTATGGAGTTAAATGGGATATCTCTGGCTGTATGCATGCATGCTGCCATCAGCCTTTCCTTTTCTACTGTCGCGCTGTCACCAAGTTGCTAATGAGTAATAACAAGGTATAAATATTAAGTACAAATGTCAATTTTTAACACATTATCCTATGCAAAATATTTTTACTTTCTCTACTACGTATAGTAAGTAGGGGAAGTATTGTATTCCACTCAAATTCGATGCCGAGATTTCACCGGAAATATGTTTTGACACCCCCTGAATCCAAAAAAGCATGTTTGAAAACATGTCCGTGCGTGTGCGCGTGCGCGTGCGTGTGCGCGCCTGCCTGCCTGCCTGCCTCTGAACAGCATAACTCAGAAACGAACAGTCGGATAAACACCAAACTTGGTATTTAGGTTCAGTATCTTCCAGAGATGCAACACAAAGGTTTTCAAGAAAATCCCCCACCCCAGATTACCCTTTACCTGGAACATTTTTCGAAAATATTAATTTTCTCAAATGGCTCTAATGATTTTGATTAAAATATCATATGTTTAAGATATTTTCATGACAAATTAAATGTATATCTCGAATTGTCTGAGAATGACTCCAAAAGTATTCTTTTGTAACGACTTTTGCATAACTGGTAAACCATAAGAGATAGACAAAATTTTACTACACAAAAAATGTAGATCGCGTTAAAATGCACAATTTATGTCATACATTTTTTTGTTGAGTGAACCATTTTCAAGATATTGCTTGTTATTCCCTTAAATTTTCCAATACTTATACTTTTTCTCAAATGTGAATTCGTTATTCATTTTTGTTGTCCTGGCAATGCAAAGAGAATGGAATACTCCACATAGAACCAGCTCTTAAAATATTTGACTATCGCTTAAAGCCTACCGATTCCCCTTGCATCTACAAAAAAATTAGCAATAAGATTAACATCTCGATTAACATGAAGCATATGGAGAATAAGCGTTTGTAAAAATAGTTTGTACAAGAGTTGAGAAAGTCATGTGAATGTAACACCAGATTTTTCTTTATATGATAGCCTTTATACATAGGGCTACTCCAAATGTTTTGAGAATGGACGCAATAAAATATTAAACATTTATATCTGATAATTGCATCCTTTCAAAATATTCTCCTTTGCATTCTATGCACAGTCTCATTGTTTCAAACCATTTTCCAAGTGCTGAACACCATTCTTCTTTGGAGAGAGTGCAAATGCATTTTTCGTAAGCAGCCACTGTGGCTTCAGGTGACTCAAGTCGTTGACCTCGGATTTTTTCTTTCATTTTGAGGAATATAAAAAGTCGCGTGGGGGCAGATCTGGACTGTAGGAAGGATGAGACAAATAGGACTCCTGCGAAAATTGGTTGTTTCTTGTGTAAGTGGACAGAGGCATTGTCATGGTGCAACAAAATTCCGCGTAGACCAGTCTTAGGACGCTTTTTTCTCAGTTCATTGAACACTTGTAGCAGACATTTTGTGGTGGATCATCTGGCAGTATCAGTCTTTTGTCCCTCAAGCAGAATCGTCACAATGTGGCTTCTTGCTTAGATGAAGGAACATATCATTCTTGCCAACACTTCTCGTTCACTTAACTTTTGATGGGGACCTTCTCCTGGAAATACCCTGACTGATAACTGTCGTTTAGTTTCTGAATCATACTGGTAAATCCAGCTATCGTCATCAGTTACAATGTTAAATATGTTTTTGGATCTTCCTCCATTGAATTATTCAAACATTTCCTGGCACCGTTTCACACATGATTTGTGAGGCGGTGGTGGATGCAGAGATTCCAGAGCTTCCTTAAGTCAAGCTTTTCTTTCGAATTGTTTTCTCTGCTGCCGATCCAATATTTCTTGAATTTGACCATATGTGCAACAATGATCCTCCCGCAACATGCACCCTGCTTTCACCAAATTTTCATCCATTGTGCAGTAGCCGGCCGTCCTACTCGGTCTTCATCTTCGAGTGAATCCCTTCCTCTTCTATACTCTGCATAGCATCGATAAATGGTGGATTGCGAAGGGCAAAGATCCCCAAATGCACGATCAGTATTTCAAGGTATTCTCTCTCCACTAAACCCACTTTAAGAAAATCATAGCACGGAAATGCTGTTGCTTGAGATCCATCCTAGCGTATGGCGTAGTATATATACCTACACACTGCTATGGTGCTGACGATGCACACTGGTGGAGCGCGCACAGACTTGCACGTGTTGCTATCTGAACTTCAATCTGAAGTTCGGAAAAGCTGCTTTGGCTTACCACAACTCATTGTTGCCCATTCTTAAAAACTTTTAGTGACACTTAATTTTCTGAGGCCACAGATTTGTAAAGAAAGAGTTTTTCAGTAGAAGTTCAATATTCGTTATTTATATCATCATGTGGTAACTAATAAACTAAAGGGTAGAACGCATCAACAAACATTTCTTAGTTAGGGTAAACTACTGTGCTATTACCTGCCCAGTTTTAATTCCCTACCTTTAATAAGATGAGCGTTACAATTTTTAAATTAAATATTTTCGAAAAATTCTATACATATGCAGTAGAAAAGTCAGCTAGGAGAAACATCTTTGTTATTAGGTTTACAACGGAGACCAAGCGATAGAAAATGTTAAGGAGGATTGGAGACAGTTTTAAAAGAAACCGGAACCCTTTAACTTCTTGCATTCATTGTGTATAACAAACGTCATGCATCTCTTCAGCAACAGGCCAGACGCGAACGTAATTATTTATGGTTATGGAGGGAGAAGCTAGGAAGAGACGAAATGTTGGTAAACTAAGAAGAAACGCAAAGTAATAACGAATGTGTTGAATCACTTTAAAGTAAAATGAATGTTAGTTAGACAGTAAAAGAAACAGCTAAAGCTAGCCGGGTGTTCGGAAACAGTAGTGCATAGGATAAAAAAAGAAACAAATGAAAGTACCTCTGAGGACCCATCAAAAAGAATGCAAATAGGATGGGGAAACAAAAACACTATGTTAATGCAATACAAGGTTTTGGTTACAAATATTCAGCGTTGAAACACACTGAAATATCTGTCTGCTTGAAATCTCGTATATGAATTATTTTCTTGGAAGACAGTTTACGATTATAGTTGTGTTCCCCATTATAACTACCACAACAATATGCGCAGTCTTGTGAATAAAGCCTTGCTGTCCCTAGTGCACAGAAAATGCCGATAGGAGCTCCGTCTCTCGGCCACCTGCCAGTTTTAAATTGACAGTGTACAAACACATCATAAAATGGCCCCACGTTAGTGCTGTAGAGCAAGAATGGTGCAGTGATGAGACGTATTTTCTGTTCAATAGACTCTCTAAAGCAGCTAGTGTGATGCCCCCTCCCCCTACTGTTTTCTGTGGATAAATGAAAGAAAATAAAGGGAACAGGTATCTACCGTCCTTGACGAATGGGCATGTCCAAACATCCTCAGCTACGTATCCTTTATAGCCCAACGTAGATAACAAAACATTGAGCAGGGGTTCTGAAACAGGAAATTTGGCGGTTAAAGTAACTGACGTGATCTCGTCCAGCCAGGGGAATAAATGACTGCCGTTTCACAAACCCACCGCGACTTTTGTAAATGTCAGAATTTGATGAGCGGTGTTGCAGTGACCATTCCCCCTCTTTTATCCCTTTCTCTTCATCGGACTTTATCAACGCTAATGGAAACCATAGCTAATGCATCGCTGGAAATAAACACTGCTTTGTTTCACCGAAATGCCGCCTCCTAACGGTGTGTTCTTGTATGTCAGCTCATGCGGTCTTCTGCAATATTTACAGCAAACAGAAAGGCGTTAACTTATTTATGCACATTTTAAACTTCTTAGCAAATTTATTTATTTTTTACGAGTAGTAAACGTATGTTTGTAGTATAAATTTGGACAAGATACGTAATGCCAAGCACAGTTTATTAGTTCATTAACCACCTCCGCAAAAGCAGATAAAATAGTTTTGTCAACCCGCATTCCTAAGTTGAGCAGTGGCCTCTGCAATGGAATTTTCAGTACGTAGCTGATGCAAAAGCACTAAATTAGTTTTTACTTTCTCTACTATATACAGTAGACCTTCGTTTAACCAAGTTCCAAAGTATCGAAAAATAGTCAATTCGGTTTAACGAAGTTTGAATTAACGAGGTTTTGTAAAAGTAATCCCTGTTATCTGAAATGGTAAAATAAGACTTGAGTTCACTTTCTCTCCTGCTATGCGTTGAATGAGGGTGTTCCACTTCTAAGAAAATGTAAAAATAACTATTGTATACGGTATATGTGGCATTTGTTCAGTTGAAAAAGTGTACTGTCAAATGCTTGTAATTTTTCTAAAACAGAGCTATTTGGAACAGTATTATACTCACTGAATTATTGAGTCGTGTAATACAACAAACAAGAACCTTAAACACTTTAAATATACCGTTGTTTTAACACTAAGTGTTAATCGGAACACATGTTTTAGGTAAAACTCCTAACCATTACATATTTTAGTTATATAATTCGAAAAAAATCACTAATTGTTGTTGGCGGAACGTTGGTCGTAATATTACTGAAGATACTTCATGCAGAGCAGCCTGAAATGCCATGGAGACATCAGAAGTGGCAGCAAATCTCTCGAGAACAGAAATTGCAGCTGTAACTTCAGCGCGGAGTCGCGAAGTTGTATCTTATATTCCTCCTCAGAAGATGACAGTAAAGAATTATCATTCTCTTCTGCATCAGCAGCCAATGACTGGTTATTCAGCAGCACAGATGTTGTCTACCTATGCCCATTCTTCGATAATGACGGTACAAGAGGGCACCAACCGGATGTAAGCGTGTAGAAGATCAGAATCCCAATTGTATCCAAATTATAAGTTCAGATGTGAATCATCGGTTTCCTGTTCAATTTCAGCGGCGTTATCAGACCAAGTCTTCTTAAAACAGCTAGTCATGTTTTGTGTTGTAACTTCATCCCAAGCAGTAGATATGTTGCGGATAGCTTGCAGTACATTCCAATGTAGAACTGTTTCTTGTGGTTCTATTGCACTGATGGCAGTCTTAACCAATCGGCGTCTGTAATTACGCTTCATTGAGGCGATTATTCCTCGATCCAATGGTTACAGACCACTCGTGGCGTTAGGTAGTAAGAAGAAAACTTTTATGTTGGGAAGTTCCAGGTCATCTAACTGATGTGCCGAGCAGTGGTCCAAAGTTAGCAAAATGTTCCTCTTTCTAGCAGCCATTTGTTGTTGAATCTTCAAGAGATTTGGTCATTCAAGCTTTATTGCATTCTCGTACTAACTTGGCAGATTGAATAGGTTAACATTTTTAAAGCAAAGTGGATTTTTGTATTTTCCTATCACTAAAGGTTTGAGCTTCTCGGAACCGTCTGAATTACAACAGAAAACTACCGTTTCTCTCCTTGTCGCATTTTCTTCCACGGCATTTTCCGCCCTTGACACGTAGTGTTTTTTCAGACATCAAGTTATAGAAAACGCTTGCTTCACCCATATTAAACACATTTCTTGGGTGATGATGAGAGAGCTTAGATTGAAACTCCCGCGCCCACTCATTGGCATCTTCCTCGTTTACTCAATGTGCCTCCCCACAGACACTGACAGCACTGATGTTATACCTCTTTTAAAAAGGCCATAGGCATCCCTCAGAAGACAAAACCCAGAAATTCCTTCTTTCTTGGGGATTTCCCGAACCTTCTTTTGAAGCATGAGGCTGGACAGTGAAAAAGAAAATTGAAAAATTATGTAAAATGCGTAACGGAAAATCCTAGTGCACAGCACAACATACATATTCGGTTTAAACGAAGAATAATATATGGAATATGTAATGAGAGGACCAAAATTTAGTTGGTAGTACGAATTATCCGAAATTCGGTTTAAGCGATAGGTTTTTCCATGTAATTCGGCAGCGACTGAACAGCTACTACGGATTAACCGAGGTTCCGGTTTATCCGATTTCGAATTAGCGAGAGTCTACTGTATATTCTTGTACATAAAAGTAGTGAATTCTTTCAGACGACAATGTTTTTCTCTCCGTAAGATTTTCACCTTCAGGTAAGCAACTTTTTATTCCACTCAGCCTATCAGTTCTCTATGTGACTGACCTGAAAAACAATTCAAGGGCATTAAGATGTGGTTGGACAGCTCCTGTATAAAAGTTTCGCTACAGTTTGTACACAAGGAAACGCTAAAGCAATTAAAATATAATTCGGCCTTCTACAGGACGGAGTGAGGAATTATTTGCACGTCTGCTTAAACTCAAAGACAGCTACATTTACATATATGAGAACTTTCATTAGCCTGATGGAGACGAAGGTTAACTTGTTGTTGCTATTAAACGGCAATAAGAAAACTGTAGTGCAGCATGGAAATATAACGTGTAAGTTGTAATGTTACCCTTCGGCAGTTCAACCATACTTTGGTGGAGGTAAAGTACGCTGCCGATCCAGAATTATACTCGAAAATCAGGGGTGGTTACGCGGGTAGTAGGTGTTTTGTCAGTACCAACACAAACAGATCTGTTCCATTATGGGTTCATATTTTTTGCACATCAGTATACATAACAGTAAGTAGAAGTATTGTACTCCAAACAAAATCTCAATGTCGAGATTTCGCCGGAAATGTGTTTTGAGACCCCCTGAACCCAAGAAAACACTTTATAAATAGGTTTGTGTGTTTGTGTGAGAACAACATATCTAAAAAAATCCGATGTATTACACTCACATGACTTTCTCTACTCTTGTACAAACTATATTTACAAACGCGTATTATCCATATGATTCATGCAAATCGAGATGTTAGTCTTATTGCTAATTTTCTTGTAGGTGCAAGGGGAATATGGTAGGCTTTAAGCGATAGTCATATGTTTTAAGAGCTGGTTGCTACGTGGTGCATTCCATTCCCTTTGCTTATCCAGGACATAAAAAAAATTAATAAAGAATTCCCATTTGAGAAAAAGTATAAGTATTGGAAAATCCTTGACACGATTTCAATAACACTTCACTGATATAGAGCTGAGAGATTCTTTTATTAATTCCTTGCACTTTTTTAACACGTTACTATTTTTCGTCTCGCACTCAATACGTATTAAATTTCTCGAGGACGCATCTCGCGTCTGGTTAGGAACACTGTCTACAACCAAATGACTTCTGAATTTGTAAATTAACCTTCGTGTCGCATCTCTGGAAGATACTGAACCTAAATACCAAGTTTGGTGTTCATCCGACTGTTCGTTTCTGAGTTAAGCTGTTCACAGACAGGCACACACACACACACACACACACACACACACGAACGTGTTTCCAAAAATGCTATTTTTTGGATTCAGGGGGCCTCAAAACATATACTTCCGGTGAAATCTTTCAAGAAAATTTCGACTACGTGTAGTAAGTAGGGGAAGTATTGTATTCCACCCAAAAATTCGATACCGAGATTTAACGTTATTGCCTCGCACGAGTTTAAAATGACTGAGATTAGGTGATAGATTGTAAATTTATTTATGAGATTTTTAAAATCTCTTTTACTACATTGAACCAAAAAAATTGCTATTTTATAATACTTAAATGTTAAAAACTAATAATTTATTCTATATTTAAATATTCCAAAGAATTGCTGGACTATAGTTCTTCATAGACCTTGACTGCGTATCCTGTGGTGAATGAAAGCAACATTCCATGGATTCTTGAATCTAAAATAAAAAACATGTAAAACAATGGCGGAAGGAGTGGTGGTACTTCTGTAACATGCAGCGTTAAGAGTTTTGAATGAAGTAGATTTAGTTTACGCACTAAATCAGGTTTCTGCAATAGCCTGGCTTGGTGACTCATTCTCAGCCATTACGATTGAAGCCTAACCTTTTCTCTTAAGTGGTAAGGTTCAAAGTATATAGTTCACCCCCACCTGCTATATTTGAAGAGATTGACAAGCAAAACCAATCAAGTTTAAGTCTTTGGCAGCACGAGTGGAAATGAGTGGGAAGGGGAACTCCCTTCATTCCCTCTCTGTGAGATTCAGCATCCCTAGCCATTTAAATTATCTATTCCGGTGACCAAATGCTATGAATACAGCAACAATTCAGAACTTAAGACGTGAAAATACAGCGCATTGAAATATTTGAACTCAAGAATGCTCGTGTTCTTAAAAATGTTTGTTTCCTTTATATCTCTGCATGTTATATAGTAATTATTTTTTTTCTCTACTACGTATAGTAAGTAGGAGAAGTATTGTATTCGACCCAAAAATTCGATACCGAGATTTCACCGGAAATACATGTTATAAGACCACCCTGAATAAAAAAAAAGCAGTTTTGGAAACATGTCCGTGTGTGCCTGTCTGTGAACAGCATAACTCAAACGAACAGTCGGATAAACACCAAACTTGGTATTTAGGTTCAGTATCTTCCAGAGATGCGACACGAAGGTTTTCAAGAAAATTCCCCACCCCAGATTATCCTTTACCTACATGGAACATTTTTCGAAAATGGCTCTAAAGATTTTGATTAAATATCATATATTTAAGATACTTTCAAAATAAAATGTATATCTTGAATTTTCTGGGAATGTCTCCATAAGTATTCTTCAATGTGAACGACTTTTGCATAACTGGTAAACCATAAGAGAGACAAAAGTTTACTACACAAAAAATGTAGGTCGCGTTTAAAATACACAATTAATGTCATACATTTTGTTTTTTTTGTTCACTTAACCATTTTCGAGATATTACTTGTTATTCCCTTAAATTTTCCAATACTTATATTTTTCTCAAATGGAAATTCGTTATTCATTTTTTTTGTCCTGTTAATGCAAAGAGAATGGAATTCTCCACATAACAACCAGCTCTTAAAATATTTGACTATCGCTTAAACCCTACCAATTCCCCTTGCATCTACAAGAAAATTAGCAATAAGATTAACATCTCGATATCTCGATTAACATGGAGCATTTGTAGAATAAGCGTTTGTAAAAATAGTTTGTACAAGAGTAGAGAAAGTCATGTGAGTGTAACACATCAGATTATTTTTGTAATTATTATTATTAGTATTATACTTGACAATATATAACCTTTAGCATTATCAATATAAACAAATTGCAGTTAATTGAAGAATATCAATCACGAACAATTTCGGAATTAGAATACAATACAAAATTAGTTACATGTGTTGATACACAGAAAACTACTAATAACATAATTCATTGAACAAGCCAATACGTTTACGTTTTTCACAAACTTAGTATCCAGTATCGGTGCTCAAAATCAGTATCGGTATCGTCCCATTTAACGATACGTACGAGATGTGATCAAAACGTTTCCGGAATGGCTTCACAACAATTCTGACGCTGAGATTGCCTTAATTCTTACTCAGACTATATATGTAATTTGAGTTCACGTGACTTCCTGTGACCATGCAGTGACGAGGTAGACGCTCGGAAGTGAACACGTGTTTTGCTTGTGCTGCGATTTTTCCGCGTAGCAAAAATGTCATTAGGAAGAACAAAGAACGAACATCAAATTTTGCCTTAAATTCGCTAAAGCTGCAACAGAAGCCTATAAGATGTTAAGATCAACTTATGGGGAAGACGTTATGGGCCAAAATAAAGTATTTGAGTGGCTTTTGAAATTTTAAACTTGTGCGACATCAGTTAAAGATGCAGATTTTTCGGGGCGACCCTGCAAAACTGATGAAAATATCAATCAGATGAGGGAAATGGTATTAAATGATAGGCGCATTACAATAAGAGAACTTTCTGACTCATTAGGACTCTCCTTTGGAAGTGTTCAAACCATTTTGAAAGACAATTTGGACATGTTTCTGCATCATGACAATGCGCCTGCACCTAAAGACCTTTCTGCTCGCCAATTTTTTGATAAAAATAGGATGAATGCTGTTCCCCATCACACCTATTCTCCAGATTTGGCACCAACGGACTTTTTCTTTTCCCGCGATTTAAAATGCGGCACCGAGGACACCGATTTGAGGACATTGATGTCATTCATCGCGAATCGCAGAAGGCTCTAAACATGTTAAAAGAAGAGTACTTCCAGAGGTGCTTCCAGCAGTAGCAGAAGCGCTGGGACAAGTGTATCAACTCCCAAGGAGACTAATTCGATGGTGACGGTGCAGATTAGACAAAACAAACTGTTGTGTAGTATTTATGACGTCATTCACGAAACATTTTGATCACGCATGTGTTTGCAGTCGCCGCGGAAATGTTTTAAGAGTAGTCGCGGTACGCAGTGATGGGCATAACGTAAATACAGTAGGTGAAAGTGTGGTAAAAATGTCACATTTTTGATTCCGTCACAGTACTTCACTATGAATATACTTAAAATAAACAATATTTTTGTGCATACGTTTGCTCTCCTTTAATCTGATTTGTAGCATTATTTGTATTTTAAACAGCATAGCAACAATACATTAGCATTTCCGAAAAAAAATAGTTTTTTCAATGAATGTGCTGTAAATCTCGATCAATAAGTCTTATTCCGAATCTTAATCTGTTCACTGCAGGTTATTGCTATAGTTCTGAGGTGTTCCTGTATTGTTTGATTTAATACTTTGTTTTTCTCATTAATGATATCTATTAAAATGGCTACTACGAACTTTATTAAACTTCTCCCAAAAGCGTTCCCAGGGTTTACTTCTCCTTTAAGGTAATGCATTTGTGAAATTGGGCCAACAACTGTTAAAAATTTCAAATATATATATTAAAATAATACGAATTGTATATTTTAAGAATATATATTTTTCCCCTCTTAACTAAAACTATAAACAGACACATGATGATTAATAAGCACCTGCAAATTTAAGCCTTGTTTTCTAGCAGATATTTCTTCAGCATCCTTCCTTATTCAAAAAGCTCCACATTATGCACATTTTTACTAATTTATTTTAATTTCCTCACTGTCTCTCAAAAATGCATTAAATAAAATCACCTTATATTGTTTTTAATAATGTTCTAATTTTGAAAAATAAATTAACCCTTTGAAAGTTCGCGAATTTTGGAGAGTATAAAATTAATTAGAGGTCTACACAAGTTCTGCTGAAAGAAAATTGTTTATATTTTTCGATTTCTTGCCAGATGGAAGCTCTCAAACCAGCTATAATTTTGTTTTATCAGGCTTTTGCGATTTTCTGTTCTCTACCAGATGGGAACTCGGAAACCAGCCCTTTTGTTTTTTAAGGCTACCGTTATAGAAAATAACGGTTGTAATAATTCTATCTCTTACTCTAAAGTTTCTCTTAAGTGCCTTCCCATCCGTCATTCTATTTCCTGTTACGGTATCTATTGTTACAGGTAGTCCAGGGGTTGCCGACCTAAGTCTTTAACTGACAGGTCCCTTCACTTTGTTCTCGGTAACAAAAGAGAGGGATGGAATATTTTCCTTGTAAAGCTTCGTCCATAAAAATGTTTGTTTTGTAAATGGTCTGTCGACAGTTAGATGAGTTTTGAATTCAAGTTAGTTTGGAAAAATGCACCTAAAAATGTCTGATTTACGTCGTTACGTAAATAATCCTGATATCGTTTGCTATACGTGTGGTAATTATACTCCAAAAAAACAGAAGCAATACTACAGGCTTTTATAACAATGCATATAAAACTTGTTTTGGCATGCCTCTTGGTGATTTGGATAAAAAGTGAGCTTCCTATTGTTACACACCAGGGTGAAGCCAAAAGGTTTGCAGCTAAAATATTAAATTTAGTTACCTCGGCATAAACATTGGGGGGGGGGGGTTCGTAGCTACAGAGGCAAACATGAGATACCAGGAACTTGGTGCACAAAACTAAAGCGGCATGGGATATTTACAAATAATATATAAATTCACATTTAACTCTGGTTTATTATAAAGTTACCTTGGTGCACCTACATGATCCACAAAAGGTTACAGACAAACATTGGGGCAGATGCCCCACACTCATACGGCATTCCCACACACAACCACACGCTCTGAAGATATCCACTAGACTGCTTCTACTGATGACGCCACGCTCACAGACAGAGGCTCTTCCCACAACTTGCCTTCACCCCCCTGAGCAGGAAGAAAAAGGGAATTGCCGCGTCGGACAAGAATTCAACTCGCAAACGAAATAATTAGTTCAACAATGTCATTCTACACAGCAACAATGTGTCCAATGCGAAAATGCACACACACATACGCTACACTATTACGTATGTTTTTCGTGTACCGAAAATATAATAGTGGGTTTATGGCAAACAAAAGTCGGTGTTTGGTGTACCAATGGTGTTGCGTGAACCTGAAGACCACATTACAGGTTGCTACGTTTATTCAAAGACAAGTTTAAAGGCAGTTCTTTGTACAACGTAAATGTACTACCTTCTATTCCAGTAGTCATTCAGAGCATTTAAAAGCATCTTGCGATATTTTTGAAAGTTCTGCTAGAGAAAGTGAAGTATAAGGAACATTGAGTGCTTGTGGTAAACTAAGAGATCCCTCTTCCTCTATGCCAGCAAGCAGGATTTACTAAATATACCTGCTTTCTTCGTGAATGGGGACAGTAGGGCTACATCAGAGCATTGGACCGGAAAAAATTGGTCACTAAGGCGTAATTTAGTTCCTGGAGAAAAAACGTGAAGTAACGAACCATTGGTTTCTCCTTCTAATGTCCTTCTTTCACCACTTCATATCAAATTGGGTTTGATGAAACAATTTGTAACTGCTCTGAATAAGGACAGTGATTGTGCAAATTCCTTGTTACAAAGTTCCAAAGAAAACTGAAGCTAAGATAGCAGCAGGTATTTTTGAGGGCCCCCAGGTTCGTGAACTTAGCAGGATGAGACCTTTCCTCAGTCAATGTCCGAGTTAGAGAAGTCGGCATGGTTGTCATACAAAAAAGTGACAGAAAAATAAGTACAAAGCCTTGACTGCCGTTGTCAAGCTGTCCTGGGTGTTACACCCTTGAACATGGCAACCATAGAGTTGCCGGAAACGTCGGGTGATAGTAATTTTACCCTGAGACAACGGCCTTCCAGCCCGGAAAATTTTAATGTTTTATCGAGTGACAAAGCTTTCTTGGTAACAAGAAGCGTAAGAACTATAAGGGAATTGTGGAGGAAATTTTACACCATTTTATAAATCTAGGGTGTAGAATGAGTGTTAAAGTGCATTTTCCCCACAGCCATGTTAACTAATTTCCAGCTAACCTTGGTGCAACGAGTGAAGAACAAGGTGAGCGATTTCATAAAGACAATAAAACTTTGGAAACCGCTACCAGTTCCATTGAAATCGATCAATGGCTGACTATTGTTGGCGTTTGAATAGAGACACTAATGTAGAACAAGTCAGAGCTTCGAAAAAATGAAGTTTTCTTCTCCCCATCAATGCAGAAGTGTGGAAACGCATAATTATTGACCATGGTTATCTTGTTTCAATATAGTTATTAATATTTATGTTAATAAAATCTACAGTAACAGTTATATCTTAGCTTTGTGTACTTCATTAATGTATATAAAATGGCATTGAACACTTAAGTATATTATTACGTTTGATTTGATTTTGAATGAAAACCTAGCCCGATAGAGCAAAACCGAAAACAGACTTGAATACAGAGCATTTCATGTTATTTATATACCAGGTGAGTCAGGTGCGCCTATTTACTTTTTAATTTATGCGACGTGCTAAGCATCATATGTGACTTACACCTTTCTTGAATTCCTTCTAAAAGTTGATTTGCATAACACTTTATAGAAGAGAGATACATAACTCAGTGCATAAGGTTTTTACGGGACAGAATGCTATCGTCATGTATATCGATGTCAAATGCTTCCCACCCTGACACTGAGAGCTGCAGTGGCACTTTAAGGTGATTTTACAAACTTTTATTCTTTAGCATACATAGATACACACCTTTGAAAACGCCCCTGAAGGAAAAACTTAGCACATGCATCGGTTGACAAAACTATTTGAAAAGAAAATGGAAGATCTAGCAGTGCGACCAATTGGATTTAAGCCGTCAACCAACAATGGTTCGTTGTACAGCCTTGTCAAAAAATGCTACGCATTAGGTAGATAATTTCTCTTCTGTCACAAATTATGGCATATTTCTGTTCATACAGTAATTTAAATGGCTGATGCAGTTTGTTTATTTGAGTTAAAGTTACCAAAATTACCTCCAAACGCTGTATGAAGTTGCAAAAAACATGTAAAAATTTGAGGTGGGGTTGAGTTTTGCTATTATTGATTCGTATAGGAACCCCAACTCGCAATGTAGCATAGGTCGAACGTATTGTCATAGTTACTTTACCGCTGTGCCGCTTTAGTGCGGGTTCAAATCCGTCGTGTTAACTTCAAACATTTTATTACCTTTTGTTTTCTCTATCTCTTTTGGCCTATAATTTGATATTATGATACAAAGAACATTTTTGATTATACTAAAAGTGTGTATAAAATAGAATAATCACCATGTTTTTCTACCGTAAAGAAGAAGAAATGCAAAGCCCAAATCATTTCCGGGGACTCATACGTAAAGAATGAAGGCAGATTACACCGGGCATGTTAAAACATGCAAGAAGGTGTTTACGGCAACGTACATAAATGTGCATTGATGCAGGGGATCATATTTACTTTGTTGATGAAATCCACGCTCTTTAACAATTTATTATTTTGTTTACCATGAACTTAACACATTTACAAGTCCATTGTCAGTAGAAGAAGTGAAACATAAGGTTTAAACATGAAACAAAAGCTGTTAGATTTAATATCGTCCAACTGTGTCCAAAAGAATAAAAGCTAACCACGTGATACGGTTTACAACACCAGATAGGTACAGATTATTATCGTAAACATGATACCCAATTATATGTTTGAAATTGTTGTGTCTTTGGCTCACAGGAGAGCCAATAACAAAAATAAGTAAATTAGTATACTAGAAAATAGAAAATAAACGCAAGGAGAAAGGAAAAAAAACCAAAACAATTTCATGTTTGCATTAGATTCGAACTTCCGAAGCTAACCGTTGCTTTACCACATCCTGGCAGCTAATCCACTCGGCCAGAACGCCCGTGTTGTCTCCCACTCTTCGGGAAAACATACCTCTATCTCCTTGCAAGCATTACATCCATGAAAAGCCGTCTTTTTAAAACCTTTCGCTGTTCCTTGGCTCATTCAGGCCTTTAATCCTTAATGGTGGTTGTGTATAGTATCGAATAGAAGGACAGAGCTGCAATAACAGTTGTTTGATAAAAGGGCAAATGTTTTCACATTAGTCTGTAAACTGCGGGTTGCATAGATACGAATACCTAGGGGCAGCTGACTCACCTGGTATATATGCGAAAAATAAAAAATTAAGAAAAAAATGTTTGTTAGTTGTGTAATTCTTCTACAATTATTAGGGATTGATATAAAAAATCTGATATTATAAATATTTCTGGAAACCTATTTACTATAAGGCCTACATTTTTATGTGAATATTTTTAAAAGTTCATCATGTGAATGATTTCTATTAGAACAATTTTTTCAGACAATTTAATATTAAAATAAGCATCCAAGCTAGAATTTTGAATGGCAAAACCATTGCTCTTATGTTGCGTGATAACTGGCATAAATTTCAACAAGATGTTTTGCATAATGTATTTCTTTTTTTAATTTTACCTTAAGTTCATGCTAAAACTGTTTTCTAGGATTTATACAACAATGGTATACCGTTCTCCGTTACCGCTACCATTCTCCCAACATATCATTTTTTTGGGCAAAGAAGATAAGGAGGATGGGTCCGGGCTAGCTGATTGTTCTACTGAAACATCTTCTTTGAAAAGGACAGAAGTTGTTCCTATTAGGCTTTTTTCCAATATCGGCATTAGCAAATTAATTCTGAACATGCTTGTCATTCTTTGCTATTAGTTTTAGAAACAGGTTAACGTATTTTTTATTATATGCGGTTGTACAATCACGTGTCGCCTCCTGTCACCTGGGAGATAGAGGAGGTATTGATTTTATCCAAAAATTCGTTTTCACCGAAAATACATGTTTAGAGGCTTCATGAATCCAAAAATTATCTTTATAAAATGGTCATGTGTGCATGTGTGTCATTGTGCAAATATGTGAAACAACATAACTCGAAAACGAAATGTCAAATAAATGGTGCTTAAATTCAGTATCTTCCAAAGATGCGGCACGAAGATTTTGAAGAAAATTTCCCCTTCTCCAAGCTATCCTTCGCATTGAGAATTTTTCGATAATTTTGATTTTCTCAAAATAAAGGCAGTAAGGAGTTTGATTAAATTATCATATATTTACGGTATTTACATTATTAATAAATAATGTACATTTTGAAAGTTTTGGGAACTGCCCTTGAAGTGCTCGAAAAATATTTCTGCAATTTCGAACAACTAGTGAACCGAAGACATGGACAAAAATCGTACTAGACAGAAAACGTATATTCTCTCTTTGCAACACATAATTTATTTCAATTAACTTCATTTTTATTATTGGCTTGAATTATTCAAAACTGTGTCTGTTTTTTCGCGATGATTTTCTTTTATGATTCTTTAACTGTTGTGGTCCTTGGCATCGCACTCTATATTGGGCATGAAAGACCGGTAATTTTGCTCAGAGGCCTCTTTATCGGACTTGAGGTTCTTTTACGTGCCCTAAATCCACGACAAGGGACCACCATTTGCATTTCTCTTCTGAAGGAAGCTATGATAAGGCTTTTTACGCCGGAAAAAAATCCATCGCCCTCCGCCGGGATTGAACCCGTGACCTTGGGATCTAGAGGCTAGCACGGTACCACGGAGGACGACTCGCGATGTTGTGGAAAGAGTGGAATTTCTAGGCCAGACCTGAGCGAACTCGTTTTAAACACTTTACTATTGTTTATATTCCTTTACACCTACATACAACGAAATGTGCAATGGAAGTATTATGAAAAGGTTTATCTTAAATAATATGAAATAGACAAATAGGTTTTGTAAGTATTGTTTGTGGAAGTTATATAAAATATATGGAGGGTGAGTTGAGAAAGTGACATGAATGTAACCCATCAAATGTTTTTTGGTTGCGTAAGTAAATTAATTGCTCCATTTATTTAGTATTGAAAAGGAAACAGCATTTACGTAAGATAAACCCGAGTATAGGATTTTTCGTATAAATGCTAAGGAAACTGTCTCAGCACGTGTTTCATTGCTTGATAAAGGCAAGACTTTGCCTTACATAAGCATTGTTGCTCATGATTACGTAACACGCCAAGTGTTAGAGAATATTTTACGTTTCAAGGTCCAAAATACGGGGTGGATCATTTAAGTTGACTGTACAAAACGAGGATGGATATCAACTGGAATGGTAAAAGAATTGAAACGGTCGAAATGAAATTCCTGAGGTACGTAGCTGGCAGAAGTATGTAAGATCACATTAAAAATGAAACAATAAGAGAACAAATAAATATATTTAATTTAAATGACAAAATCAGGGAATATCAAAATGAAATGAAAAGATCAGAGCTCTCGAATGCAAGAGCAAAGCCTGAGAAAACGGGCAATACAAACCAGTTTGGGCTAGATTAGACCACGCAGACGCTGAGAGGATCCCATCTGAGCCGTAACAGGGGTGGCGTATCTTGAAGATTGATAATGATGAAACCTGGATTCTAACACAAAGATAAAAACTCTGATGTGATTACATTCACACGACCTTCACTACCCTTTATCATTATTAGTGAGTACCTATACAAAGTATAATTACTAAAGCTTATTACTTTCTCTAATACGTATAGTAACTAGGGAAAGTAATGTATTCCACCCAAAAATTCGATACCGAGATTTCAACGGAAAAATATGTTTTGAGACCCCCTGAATACAAAAAAAGCATTTTTGGAAACATTTTGTGTGTGTGAACAGCATAACATAGAAACTAACAGTCGGATAAACACCAAACTTGGTATTTAGGTTCAGTATCTTCCAGAGAAGCGACACGAAGGTTTTTAAGAAAATCCCCCCCACCCCAGGTAACCCTTTACATTTTACCAAAATTTTAATTTCCTCGAAAATCTCTAACGATTTTGAATAAAATACATGTTTAAGATATTTCACGACAAATGAAATCTATATTTCCAATTTTCTGGGAATGTCTCCAAAAGTATTCTTCATTGCGAACGAGTTTTGCATAACTGGTAAACCATAAGAGAGAGACAAAATTTTACTACACAGAAAATGTAGATCGCGTTAAAATACACAATTAATGTCATATACATTTTGTTTGTTTTGTTTTGAGTGAACCATTTTCAAGATATTGCTTGTTATTCCCTTAAATTTTCCAACACTTATAGTTTTTCTCAAATGGAAATTCGTTACTTATTTTTTTTATCCTGGTAATGCGAAGAGGATGAAATACTCCACATCGCAACCAGCTCTTAAAATATTGGCTATAGCTTAAAGCCTACCAATCCCCCTTGCATCTACAAGAAAATTAGGAATAAGATTTACATCTCGATATCTCGATTAACATGAAGCATATGGAGAATAAGCGTTTGTACAAGAGTAGAGAAAGTCATGTGAGTGTAACATCAGGTTTTTTTTCTATCTACTACACCTTAATCCAAATAAACCTTTGCAGAAATAGCTACCTTACACATTTCGTTATAAACACAAAGGGAGCAGCGATAGTCAAATGTTTTAGAACTGGACGCTCTATGCCGGCCTTAAAATTCATACCCCCTCCATACAATCGTGAGAAACAATTGAATATTGAAAGGACTTAATAGAATGACGAAGTAATGAACAATTCGAACCGTTAATAACGAATGTCTCAAATGGGTTATGCCACAAACATATTTGAAATAAATTGTGTGTTTTAAAGAGATCTATATTTTTTGTAATAAGTTTTCGTCTATCGCTTTACGTTTACCAGTTATACCAGATTATACAAAATTCCTTCCGAATTAAGAGGACTCCATAGGCTATATTTTGACATGTAAATATTTTGATTATAAGTTTAATCAAAGTCGTTAGGCATTTAAAAAGAAAAATAAAATATGTTCCATGTAAATCTTCGAATTTTGAAGATGCTTGACTTAAATATAACGTTTTTCTTTTATCCAACTTTCGTTCATGAGTTATGCTGTTCACACACACGCGAACATAGTTTACAAAATGCTTTATTTGGATTCAGGGACCTCAAAACATGTATTTTCCGGTGTAAACTCTATAACTAATTTTTGGGTGGAATGCAATACCTTCCCTCTGTAATAGGTAAGTGGTAGAGAAAGTAAAAACACCCGGAAACTTCATAAATAGAATTTCTAAAACCGGTACAACACCTTTTTTACTATAAGTTGAAAGGAGAAGAAAACAAAACTTAATGTATCACTCCGCCGAGCACATGCCAGCACCACGTGGAGGGTGACGGGAACTAAGACCCGTGAGAGGAAATTGCTTCAGACAGAATGCGAATACAGTATATTTTGTACCTTGGATCATTAGCTCTTAAACATTGTATTCTTATTCCTATATTTTGCCTTATATCATAAACTTCTAACACACAATACTGATAGTAGACAAATAAAAGCTGTAACTGAACAGTTTTGCATCTGTGATTAAAGCTACTGGATTCAACTGTTCTTAACTTCAAGCTTTAGAAATCATTCATTTAATGACTAATATCAGTATACCACATTTGCTTTAACGTTTTACGACTCAAGTCAAATAACGATTAATAGGTTAGAAAATCACAGAAAACAAACGCAACCCAAGCTATCCTAGCAACAATTCTGCATCACTAACAAAGAAGCTCAATTATTGCTAAACAATACCAACAATATTCATTGTGATTAAAGGTAGATACTTTTCACAGAATTTGTTAAAAACATTTAGTACAATTGCCTTCTTTCCATTTCCCTCGTTTACGTTTTCTACATTGGCAGAAGATTCTCAACCGGAAACCGAAAACGAACTGCAGCGCCTTTTAAACACTGAAGTTGTATTATTGTTTACTGTTTGTTTATTTACGTAATTTATTGTTAAGTAAGTTATTAGCCCCACGTTGGGAGCCAACTTGAAGTTATTTTCTTTAGAAGATTATTTATTTATTTCAACACTTGGAAAAACAATTGTAGAAAGTGTTCTGTTGTTGATGTTTGCACCACGCTTTGGGCATGAATTTGAAGAAGATTGTTACGTAATATGCTGCTACATATGTAAAGCCTACTTTTTTATTAAACTGCTTCTATAGATATTATTGTTTGTTTGCCTCGGCTGCGTCAGTATTACTTTTGAGTCGCGTATCTCTTAGACAGGGCGTGGTGCGACAAGAAGGTAGGCTTACACAGATTTTAAGTTTAAATTCACTTCTTTTTATTAATACTTGACACAAATTAAATAGCACTACACTGATATCAAGAGCTGTGAGTTTCTTTTATTTAATACTTGCACTTTGTTAACCCGTATACTTAATTTTCGCTTCTTACGAATACGTAATATTTCTTTAGAGAACACTTCTTCCATCCGATCACTACCAAGGTCTGCAGGCAACTGAACAGATTTCAACCGTCCAAACCCGTAAACTTCTGTATTTCAAGTCTCTGATTGGCTAATCCTAGTCCAATAGAATACCTGCATTTTACTAAAGCTTTTTCTGGCTGTTGATTGGCTATTTTTAAACTGTCACAAAATTTACATTATCGTTGCTCTAATCATGACTAGTAGCATTTAAACTCTCAAACTCATTATTGCCTCAAGGTTACCTCATTGTTAGCAACTTTAAACTTATTATTCTCGCAGCTCTTACACTATTAAATTACCTTATGCATTCACATAACATTTTTAAACATGTTTACAATAGTATAAGCATTTGCAATGACTGTTACATACATTTTTACAAATTATTACATACATATTGCTTCAAGCGGGCTGTTATTGAATTTACATATTATATAATTTAATTGAAATTATTCCAGTGTTAAAATACTGCCACAATCCTCGGCTATAACGGTTTATTTACTTATAGGTGAATCGAACAAACACATTTAGTTTCATGAATTTAACTGTTACAATAATGAGTTTTTTAAATTTATCTTCACGAGAATAACTACAAAATGTTACCATCCGGACCGAACTGTTTTGTAGAGGAAGAACGACATGCTAAGCGGGAAAGGTTGTAGTTTGCCCACCAGCCAATAAGGCACTGTCTTTTTTTTTTTTTTTTTTTTTTTTTTTTTTTTTTTTTTTTTTTACTTCTCCTTTCAGCTTATAGTGAAAAAGGCTTAGGTATAAAATTTACGGAACATAAACGAAGATACCAGACATAAACTCATATACAAAGCATATAGTCCATAGAATGTTTTGTAGAGAAGTTCTGGGTTTACCCAAGAGCTAACCAAGGGGTGTAGCACTGGCAGAGCTAGGAAGGGTAGGGAGAAAAGGTATAATAGTGGAAAGAATTTTGAAGTATTGGTATAGGTGTTTAAATTTAGAAGATAGTAATATATTAAAAGAATGTATACAGTTTCAAAAAGCTGTCTTAAGAGAAGGGTGTTGGTTAGGGGAGATGGGAAATGTCCTAAAAGAAATTGGCATGAGGAATATTTTCCTATTAGATAAATATAATAACAGTGGGTTTTGGAAAGAAGTGAGATTGAGGGTAGAAGACATCGAGAAACAAGAGATTTGGGATAGTTTTGAGGATAAAAGACATTGATCTTGTATAAATCAGTTAAAAGAAATTGGGGAAGGGAGAAGTATGTAGATATATGCAATCAATTTGATAGAATAGGTCATGCGTGGATGCGCACAGGAGTAATACTCTTAAAAAGGAATGGATATAATTGTTCGGGGAGATGAATTGTGTGATGAATCGGGTAATACTTTTCATTGTCTAAAAGAATGTGATAAGGTTAAAAGGTGGAGAGAGGTTATATGGAACAAAAAATGGGATAAGTTAAACAAAGAAGCAGTAGCATTAAGAATGTTGGGAATCGCAAAAGTAGAAACAATCAAAATGATGGGGACATTTCTCGGCAACACAAGAGATAAGTGGATAAGGAGCTTAAGAAAGGTACAGCAGAACGGGCATAGTTTTGAAAGTGGAGAGATGGTATAGTAGCTTTATCCCATATATATATATATATATATATATATATATATATATATATATATATATACAGCCTAGGGGCTAAATATGGGGGAGCTAGAAAACTGGTGCACTAGACATAAGTTTTAGATGTAAGCTATATTTGTATTATTGTAATAATGCAGAAATAAGTATTACATTACAAATATTACATTACATTACAAAACATAACGGAAGGAGTTCAAGATTGTCAAAAAGGAGCTTGATGCAACATCTGGAAAGAAGTACGAAATGCGAGTTCTAAAAATAGGATTCGACTACTCTCCAAAAAGAAGAAGAAACTAAGAAATTTCTTTCGAACCAATAATTCTAAGGGGACCAAAAATTGTCTATAAACCCAAGTCGTGCTGCTGCTGAAGAATATTTTATAGAAGAATAAGCAGAGAAAGTTATGTGAAGGCATCACATCGGAATTGTAATGTATAGAGAGTATCGTGCGAATATTATACCTCAGGTTTCTCACTGTTTCGTTTTGAAACATGGGAGGCCGCTAATGTAACAATAAGCAATAATGCGAGCCGAATGAGGCATACAGTTGTGAACAGAGTGAAATATCAGTCTGTGGTTCACCAGAGACTAAGCTATCGCTATTCTAATCAATGTACATTGTGTGCTATATCTCGGCAATGTATCACATGTTAGGAGCTTTAAACAATCACCACCGGGAGCATTGTTGTTGATCATGATTTATCGAATGACCTAATATAATTATGTACAACACAATATCGCGAGACAAATGTATTATCAATTAATAATTTAGCGGAAGAAACAAGCTCCCTATCTTGAATGGAGTCTATTGCCGCAAAACCTAGCGATACGAGCTCTAGCATTGTCATTACGCCATTATCTATTTTAATATTATAAAGAGCGAATTTGTACGTATGATACTATCAAAAAGCACTCAAACGATTTTAACAATTTATTCACCATTGAAAACCAATATTCTTTCTGACGGACATGGGCTATAAAATACCTAATTTAAATTTATAAGTTACTAAAAGAATAAAAAGATTTAGAAAGCCTTCATTGTGAATACCATAGAGTAGAACATAGTTGCTGTACTCCGCAGAGAATGCGTATAAAAATCTGATGTTTTACACTCACTTGACTTCTCTTTCTCATTACTGTATCATATATTAATAGGTATAAAAACTTATTTTACCAAAGCTTATTTTTCTGTCACTTATTTTAATCCAAAAATAAACCTTTGCAGAAATAGCTACATTACACATTTCATTATAGATACAAAGGGAACAGCGACAGTCAAATGTTTTAAGAACTGGACGGTATATACTGACCTTGTGTACACTTTCCATGCTGTTGTAAGAAACCACTGAATATCGATGGGAGTTAAACAGAATGATCAAATATCGAATAAATCGAACTATTAATGACTTATATATCGGAAATGGTTTGTCACAAAAAGATATTTGAAACAAATTGTGTGTTTTTAGAGAGACTGCATTTTCTTAGCAGTGCGATTTCGTTTGTTGTTTTAATGTTTTCCAGTTATGCAACATCACAAAATTCCTTCCAAATGGTCTTTCACAAAATAATCCCAGAAACTTCAAAATACACATTTTATTTGTCATGTAAATATCTTTAATATGTGGTATTTTTGAGAAAATCAAACATTTCGAAGAATGTTCAATATAAAATCTTCGTGTCGCATCTTTATAGGTTACTGAACTTAAATACCAGGTCTGGTACTTATCCGACCTTTCGTTTTTGAGTAATGCTGTTTAGACACACCCACACACATATGAATCCTTTTATAATATTTTTTTATTCAAGGGGCCTGAAAACGTTTACAATATTTCCGCTACTTTCTTTACGTGCGGTTGTATTTTACTTCAAGATAAAATAGATGGCTACGATGTAAGACTGAAAACAACAGATGAAAGAGCTTAAAAAGCGACTACGTTCCTATTTATAGCGGTACGATTGTTATTTATTTAATTACTATTTACCGAACACCACAATGAAACTATTAATATCCCCGAGTAACCTAATTCTATACGCATTTACTCAAAGTATTCGTCTGTACTTCAAAAAATTCTAGCAGCCAAATTAATGGCAGTTTTTCAGTAGGTCTATGAAATACAAAGCATGTGGTTTGCCAGCTGTCAGTCATCTCAAAAACAGACATGTGAGCATCAGGTTGGAGAGCCGAAGATAAGGTTTACCGGGATACTTGAAACTGGCGTGAAAGTTTTGGTAGCTCAGACGTCATCTGTCATATTTTATACTTACTCCAGGCAACAGTCCCTTCCACCTACATCTCATAAATACTCCTTTAGTTAACATTATCTAGAGTTTCTATGCGTGCATTTATTTTGACTTTCTGTACCACGTAAATGGTAGATAGGGACTAGCTGAATTAAAAAAATCTGATGTGTTACACTCACATGACTTTCTCTACTCTTGTACAAACTATTTTTACAAACGCTTATTCTCCATCTACTTCATGTTAATAGAGATAAACATTTGCAGACTCTGTCTTATTGCTAATTTTCTTGTAGATGTAAGGGGAATATATATTTACAAGGGCAAAATAGAAATACAGTAGCCTTTAAGCACATACATATCTCTTAATAGCTGGTTGCTAGGTGCAGCACCATTCCCTTTGCCACAGATTAATACTCTTTGCATATCTAAGACAAAAAAAATGAATAACGAATTTCCATTTGAGAAAATAAGTATTGAAAAATTTAAGGGAATAACAAGTAATATCTCGAAAATGGTTCACTCAACAAAAAAAATGTAAATGACATAAATTGTGTATTTTAACGCGATCTACATTTATTGTGTAGTGAAATTTTGTCTATCTCTTATGGTTTACCAGTTATGCAAAAGTCGTTCACAATGAAGAATACTTTTGGAGACATTCCCAGAAAATTCAAGATATACATTTTATTTGTCATGACATTATCTTAAACATATGATATTTTCATCAAAATCGTTAGAGCCATTTTTGAGAAAATTAAAATTTTCGAAAAATCTTCCATGTAAAGGGTAATCTGGGGTGGGGGATTTTCTTGAAAACCTTCGTGTCGCATCTCTGGAAGATACTGAACCTAAATACCAAATTTGGTGTTTATCCGACTGTTCGTTTCTGAGTTATGCTGTTCACAGATAGACACACAGACACACACACACGGACATGTTTCCAAAAATACATTTTTTGGATTCAGGATGCCTCAAAACATATATTTCTGGTGAAATCTCGGTATCGAATTTTTGGGTGGAATACAATAATTCCCCTACTTACTATACGTAGTAGAGAAAGTAAAAATTAATAGAATAAGCTATATGTAAACAGAATGTTTAGAAACGAAATGTCGGATAAGCACCAAACTTTGAATTTGAGTTCAATATCCCCCAAAGATGCGAAACCAGTTTTTCAATAAATCTCCCCACCTCAACCTACCCTTTGCATGGAAAATGCTTCAAAGTTTTTTATTTTCTCAAAAATGGCTCTAACTTTCATTAAAATACCAACCATACATTGAAGATATTTACATGACAAAATATGCCAAAATTTCAATGTTTTTCTACGTGGGAGTTTTCAAAATTATATTTCTTGCTTTGATACAGAATAGTTTTGTGCAAACATCCACACACTTTCATCGACACGTGACTTATACTGATTGAGAAATACATTCGTGAAGTCGTAAAAGTGAGTAGAAAATGAGGGATTAAGACAAAAGCTTTGAAAGTTCCCAACTTTGTCATTTTATTCCTTCGACAAATAAAATCCTATTTTCGCCGCAAAATCAAGTAATACACAATAAATTGCTCTACTCAATGTACGTTGGATAATTTTGAAAACACCACGCACAAAATAATTGCAATTTTGGCCCATTTTTCAAAAATATATACAGCTGACGAATTGAAGGATCTGAAAAACTGCTAAAATACAAACGATATTACCATTTGAACTTTGTCCTTCACCCCCCAAAAATAAAATTTTCCCTCCATTAATTTGGGTGCTAGAGTTTTCTAAAATGCTGACAATAACTTGAGTAACTGTATATATGTACGTAATGTATATTCTAAATGCCAAAGCCTTTATAATCCCACACGTAAGACGATTTTATTTTATTTCCTTTGTACTTCTGTTGTAATTACGTCCATTTAGGCGAGCATGATCAATAAGTGTGTAACGAGAGAAAATTCCTAACATTAGAAATCAGTGAACATGTATTTTATATTAAGAACTGAAGTTTATTTCTCTCGATGCTAACAGGTTGTCCTCTTTTCCAAAGAGGTTAACTTGGTGGACGGTGAGTGAGAAATCTTCACGTTCACAGCTTCATCTCTATTTACTTGTACAGTCTAAGACAAAATAAATGAGCAGCAGCCAGAGGTACGGAAAACGTCGGAAGCACTCGATGACTCTGCGTTCACAACACACCATTTAATTTCACCCTGCGTTCATTTCAAAGCTATGCGATAAGTAGGAAGATGCCTTTCAGTTTGGTTGTATGCTTGGTATCCAAACGGTGAAACGCATGTCTCGTAATTGGAACAACCTGGGTTCTAATCCTTTACGTTTATGCCCTTTTATTATTTAAATTTTAATTTGTTAAATCTATCGCAATGCCACATGTTTTCCATGCGATTCCACGGAAAGAGTACGGAATTTTAAGGCCGGCATAAAGCGTCCAGTTATATGAATATCACTGTTCTCTTTGTATCTACAACGAAATGTGCAATGTAGCTATTTATGCAAAAATATATTTGGATTAAAATGCAATAGATAGAAAAATAAGGTTTAATAAGAATAATGTGTATACCTACTAATAAAGATACAGGGTAGATAGTCATGTGGAAGTATCGCATCAGATGCTTCATTTAGAACTATTGTTTACTAATTTCTTATTTAGTTCGAAAACGAAAAGGAGTGTGTTTCAGTTTTTGTGTGAACATAAAATAAAATAATCTTAACAATTGAAAATTATAGTATTCGTAATAAACATTGAGTTTTTCTGGGGAAAAAAAGGTAAATTATGCTCGGGACACGAACCTTGATAGGCTTCATTACTACGTAGGTTACGATTTATAACGCTCGGCTGTCAATGCATATTGAGTGCCTCGCAGTCAATATGAAAGGTGACAATAGAACGAAGCTAAATGCACGCGTCCCAAGACACCATTGTGAGCCGGCCGCGGAAACATTTGGACTTGCACAAATATACGCTTGGAGGTCTGCCGATTATTTTTTTTGTCTAAATTCTATATGTTAAGGTTTTTTTTTCTGCATTATGTGAAAACTATTTAGATTTTGTGTTATTACATAACTGGAACCAAGGAGAAGGTGCAAAGGTTTAACATTTCACGTACGTTATCTGAAACATTACTCGACCATTTTGACCGAAGATTCTTCCACCGCCAAAGGATACATACAGACTATGAAGCATTTCCAGAGAATTTTTTTATTTGTTCCATTTATTTGCTGCCTTTGGTGTTTTATTTGGTGTCCATATCGGTGGCTGTTCCTTTAGAACAGTTGCTCATCGTCAATGATATTCCTCGCTCTACTATCATGTTAATCTTTGGGTTCATTTAAACATTTTCACAGACACATTTACACTCGTTCATGCTTCCAGATTCTAGGGAGGATGATTAAGAAATAATTTCCATACTTCAGCCGGGAATCGAAGCTGGACCTCTGGATGTAGAAGCTAGCAAGCTAACCACCACACCACAGAGGTGGTCTTCCAAAGCTCGCAAGACTTTCGCAGGTTCCAGTGTTGTTTCACGTCCTTTTGCGTGAATTTTCAGGTTTTTTCATTCGTTATCAGGATGAAATTAAAATTTTAAGGCGTAAATGGGAAAACTCATCATAAAATTTATTTAAAACATTATATAATAATTTCATAAGAATTGCGAGGAAATAACTGAAATTATTTCGTCCAACGTTCGGCAGGCCGCTAGTTCCTGATAATTTACCATCAGAAACAGACATCCAAAGCTTCCCCTTTTCATTGCGGAGCGGTTTTTAGCCAAACTAAACAATGAAAGAACTGCTTATCTTTGCGATAAAAGAAACAAAAGCCAAATGATGGCAATCTGACACTTATCTCTCATTTGTTTCCCGACTGGAAAGCCGTGATGAAGCACGGCTTGCTGGAAAATAGAAAAAAGAGCATCTCGGAGAAGTTTTTGTCATTTTTCATTTGTCACTTTTTTTCTGATGCAGCTTGACGAGTTGGAAACTCCATTTCACTATACCGTTCTTTTTCCCCGGAGTGTGGCTTCGGTTGAAGCTGGAAAGATTCCGACCCACTCTGAAGTCTTCTGTTGTTTATAGCCTACCTTTTACGGATAAAATGAGACACTAAAACCTCTTGGGTAAACTTGGACAAGGGATAGGAAATGTCTCATTATTGACCAGCATCAAAAGGCATTCACAGCACGCTACATTTAATTTCTTTTAAAATTATTTCTTAGAATCAATAAGTAACCGAAACCTACAAATTGTTACAGAATCAATACAGTTACTTCAAGGATTTTTACTTTCTCTACTACGTAGCTACGCATTCTAACCATAAATTCGATACAGTAGAATCCGGATAACTCGACCTAATATGGACTGGGTTACCGAAATGTCTAGTTTTACGGAATAAGGGGTCAGTTATTCACAACTCATAATACGTACAATAAGTTACATAAATACACGTTCTAGTACAATATAGAAAATAGTAAGGCATAACATACCCTAAAAATCTGATGTGTTACACTTGTATAACCTTCTCTACTCTTGTACAAACTATTTTTACAAACGCTTATTCTCCATATGCTTCATGTTAATTGAGATGTTAATTTTATTGCTAATTTTCTTGTAGATGCAAGGGGAATTGGTAGGCTTTAAACGATAGTCAAATATTTTAAGAGCTGGTTGCTATGTGGAGTATTCCATTCTCTTTGCATACTATGACAAAAAAAAATAAATAACGAATTCCCATTTGAGAAAAAGTATAAATATTGGAAAATTTAAGGGAGTAACAACCAATATCTCGAAAATGGTTCACTCAACAAAAAAATGTACATGACATAAATTGTGTATTTTAACGCGATCTACATTTTTTGTATAGTAAAATTTTAATTTTGTCTATCTCTTACCAGGTTTGCAAAAGTCGTTCACAATGAAGAATACTTTTGGAGACATTCCCAGAAAGTTCAAGATATACATTTTATGTGTCGTGAAAGTATCTTAAATATACGATATTTTAATAAAATCGTTAGAACTATTTTTGAGAAAATTAAAATGTTTATAAAATGTTCCATGTAAACGGTAATCTGGGTGAATATAGAATGGCCAATGACAATAAAAGCCATTCATCCATATCTTGATGAATGCTTCCAAATTCTTCAATACTTCAAAATAGTGACAAAGTCTTTTCGACATTCAGTTGTTTCTCGCGATTGTATGGTAACTGTGGATTTTTTAAGGCCAGGATATAGCATCCAGTTCTCTAAAGCATTTGACTATCGCTGTTTTCTTCGTCCCTGCAATGAAATGTGTAATGTAGCTGTTTCCGGAAAGGTTTCTGAATTAAAATAAGGTAGATAACAAAAATTAAGCTTTCATAAGATGGTTTGTGCACACAATAATATACGATAGATGGTAGAGAAAGTCACGTGAATGTAAGATCAGTTCTTTTTGTTATTTTGTAAGTGGCAGTTTCATTTCTTGAGTTTAACGCATTAATTCCTTGATAATTATCTGCAATGTTCATCTTGTATCCCAAAAGGGGTTAGGGGGCGGGGTGATATCTGTTTTAAAAGCCGATAGCTTAGTGCCGATAGAAACAATCTCTGATAAGAGCTAAGCAAACTCGAGGGATCACAGATAAAGTGTATTAGCCAGCCATATTAATGTTTAACGACAGATGCCCGAGTATAGAGGCCACACTGCGTGCTGAAGTTATCCAGCATGTTTACATTGTCCTGAATGTGGTGGCCCTGGGCTTGGCCCCGAGTGACGTGCTAATTCCCATGTTCATCACTGTGATTTTACCTCGCAATACATTAGTCTCATTACAGCCATGCTATACCCCCTAGCGCCTAACACTGTGATTGACAACAATTTATATTACTTGTCTACCTTTAACAACAGTTAAACGAAATGATTAAACAGGTAGGTAATTTGAAATATACGTTATCACCTCTATGAATGCGACCATGCAAGAGTCGCATTTTTATATTGGCAAATTTTCAGAGAACGACAAAATATTTATTTCGAGCAGGATGACTCGCGAGGTCTCGTGTTCAAATTCCGGGGACCGACCAGTCTGAACGGGATTTTTTTGTGGTTTCTCTGTCTCCAAGTTAAATACCGGATAGGAATATTAATAGCGTGACCCTAAACTCTACCTTAAGTCTAAAACAATAATAAAAATGAAAATAGATAGTAACAGTGAGTGTTCTACCATCTATATACAGATAATGAAAGCAGATAGACTGGACGGCATCCTAATACCATCTGCTCGACACAAGTAGAAGCTGAGATACAGTTGCCTAGCACTAAGGCCTCTGTGGACTTGTTTAGAAGCTGCCATCTATCCGACACGTACATAGTCAGGTATGCAGCTGACTAGCACGAAGACCTCTATGCACATGTGACTAAACAAGGTGGTATGGCACGGGGATGAGACCTAGAAGACTAACTGTCCGCCTTACGAGAATATCCCAACAGATCCGTCGCGATATACACACGTAGTTAAAATAAATCCATAGAGAAAAAAGAAAAGAAAGGCAGATTAGAAAGGATGTTCTAAATATTTAAAATAAGTATCTTAGACACTTTAGAAATAATGGGGAAAAAACAGGAAAGCATCGGGGATAGACAACATAAACACGAATTAATAAATTGCACTAGTTTAAAACGGAGAAAAGAGATTTGTACAGCTAGTAAATGATGCTTGGAACTGGTAAAAATAACAGAGGACATGAAGATAGCAAATGTAATTAATATGCACAGAAATTATTAAATTTAACTTATCAAATATACATGATGGTAATAAAATCTAAACTACAACCAATAGCAGAGGAACAACGGGTTTCAGAAAAGACAGATCTTGTATAGATGCAAACTTTGTAATAAAGAAGTTGATAGAGAAAAGAAGAGAATTAAATCTACCACTATTTATCCTGCTCCTAGATTACGAAAAATCATTAGACAGCGTGCATGAGCAGAAGCTATGTGAAATATTACACCACTATAACATCCCCCAGAACTTTATGAATGCCATTAAATCAAATGCCCAGATTATATTAACCAAACGTTCCCCTTTGAAAGTTAATCGAGTTCTCAGACGAGGATGTGGATTATCCCCAATACTATTCGACATATACATAAATAAAAGTGTTTGGTAATGGTAATTATTAATTCCTAAAAGTGTTATATTAAGACCAAATAAATCAATAAATACCTTGTTATTTGCTGATGATAAGATACTCCTGTCTGATTCCTAAAATAATCTGCAATAAAATGTAACAAAATTAAATTAAGTTCCAAAAGCCTTCAATATGAAAATATTAATTAATAAAATCAAAGTGATAACCATGGAAGGTAAATACAACAGAATACCTAAAATTGTGATAGAAGACCAAATAATAGAACAAGTTAATAACTTTACGTATCTGGGATGTGACATGATCAATTTATAGTTTAAGTCAATATCTAGACAATAATGCAATAAAATTTAATTCAATAAATGGATCTATTAATAGATGCTTGGGAAAATCAATGACAGTGGAGGTGATAATATTGTGCCCAAACCAGTGGTATTATGACAGTACTATTTGACTTAATTAGGAAAAAGACGAAAATAAAATTAAACGCGCAGAAATGAGTTCCTAGAGAGAGGTTACTAGGGGTGTCAGAGAGGGAGGGAGAGAGAGAGAGAACGAGAAAAGGAACTAAACATGAAACATTTATTTATAATCCTAAAGGAAATCGAGGTATAAGACCAACGAGGACCAAATGGAAAGATCAGTTTAAATAAATAACTTTGGCGCGGAGCGGGATTAAATTCCCAGTTCTTGTAAAGGTAAAAGAAGACGTTTTAAGTGTATTTCGAAGGGGTTTAGAACCAAATATACCAGGTGGCACGCCACCTTCGCGCATTCACCTTATAAAAGTCCCGCCTGCAGTGATGGTGAACGGGAAGTCAAAGTACTGGTTTTCAAAGGGCTAATAATACTTGTCGAAGTAACTTGCCATTTCTGATATATCCATTATTAATGGTTTCAATTCTTTGTCATTCTTTTAAGTCCTGTCGACATTCAGTTGTTTCTCGCGGGTATCCAGCATATAGCGACACTTAAATATCGCTGTTCCCTCTGAATTAACTAAATGTGTAATGTAGCTACTTCTTCTAAGGTTTGTCTCGATTAAAATGAAGTAGATACAAAAATAAGCTTTCGTAAAAATAATTGTTATACCCATTAATAAATGTTATGATTGTTTCGAATCAAATTTATTTGGTTATCAAGAATCCGAAGATTCAAACGACTTAAAAGTTTAATGTATTTTTGTAATAAAAAATCTGATGTGTCGCGCTCACATAACTTTCTCTACCCTTGTACAAACTATTTTTACAAACGCTCATTCTCCACCTACTTCATGTTAATGGAAATTTAAACTTATTGCTAATTTTCTTGTAGGTGCAAGGGGCTTTAAGCGATATTCAAATATTTTAAGAGCTGGTTGCTATGTGGAGCATTCCACTTTGTTTGCGAACGAATGACGAATTCCTTTTTGAGGAAAGTATATGTAAAATTCAAACAAATAACAAGGAATATCTCGGAAATGGTTCAATCTATAAAAAGAAAGAAAAAAAAGTTTGACATAAATTGTGTGTTTTAACGAGCTCTACATTTTTTGTGGAAAATTTTGTCTATCTCTTACGCTTTATTCATTCATTCATTCATTCATTCATTCATTCATTATCTGTTTACCCTCCTCTTATGTAGGACTTACACGCCCCAGGACTTACAAGCGGATGCCTGGGACCAGATGCCCGTCGAGGAGCAGACACTCATGGATCAGACAGAACATCCAGGATGGGTGATCAGCCCGATGCCTGGTATGGGATGAAGGAAGTAGATGAAACGAAATGGATGAAAGGAAAGGTGATGATGGAGCAGTTGGTGGAATGGCGGGGGAAACCCGGAGAAAACCCGCCCAGACGCCGCTTCGTCCACCACAAATCCCACATGCAGGTCCCTGGGATTGAACCCGGGCCGCCTCGGTGGGAGGCGAGCGGTCTAACCACTCGGCCACGAGTTATGAAAAATCCTTTCAGAATGAACAGGATTTTTGGGGACAGTTCCATAAAATTTAAAATATACCTTTTATTTTTCATCAAAATCTCCTAAATATATATTTTAATCAAAATCGTTAGAGCCAAAATTTTAGAAAAATGTTTATAGTAAAGGGTAGTCAGGATTGGGAATTTTCTTAAATCTTCTTGTCGCATGTTTGAAAAATACTGAACCTAACTACCAAGTTTGGTGTTTGTCCAACTTTTCGTTTTTGAATTATGCTGTTCACACGTATCTACATTTTATTAAAAATGCCTTTTTTGGATTCAGGGGGTTCAAAACATGTATTTCATGTGACATCTCTATATTCAATTTTTGGTTGGAATGCAATACTTCCCCTACTTATTATACGTAGTAGAGAAAGTAAAAAGGTAAAAACGGTATAACATTAATAAAACTAATCTTGTGAATTCCAAAGAAATTGCGAATTGAACTAAAAAAATCTATATGGAATATTTATAAAGCAAGGCAAGTGTCAAAATTGGAGAGACAGACTGGAGAACGCGACTGTTTTACTGGTAAGTGACAGCTAAACATGACACGCAGTTCTAGCAATAACACATTGAGGCGTGTAGCTGGCTGGCTGACTGACTGTTTATCAGAAAATCACGTTCCAGTGTTTTGCAGTCGCAGCATTCCTATGTCCTGAGTGAAAACACAGTGAAGCCGGTTAGCGTTGTTTAAACTCGCTCCTAGCAGTCAAAACAGTCCCATCTGGCAATAAAACTCACAATTTACGGCTGGCCTAGCACATCTATTCTGCGCTCCTCGGGTCTAAACCCGGGCGACATAAACCTTTTATTGTTTTTAAACAATGTTCCCGAAACATCCCACCAGGGAAAAGCTGCTACCACATGGGTGGCCATTCTGCTTAAGATTGGGTCCACTCTCCTTGTCAGAATAGTCATTGCAGCTTGCAATGTTCTGATAACACTAGTCTGCATGATATCGGATGGCTGAAAACTAATAAGCGATTCTGACTCACTTTTTATGCTGATTTCAGAACGGCTTTTAGTTTTTTTGTATCACGTACAGTTTTTTCACAATTTCACTTCAAAAATATAGAGATACAAATATATTTCTTCCGCCACTACACAAAAAATTGGGCTTTATGAAGCAATTTGTAAGGGCTCTTATCACAGGATGGATCCTGCTTCAAGTACCTTTCCAAGAAATTTCCTTTCATTACACAAGACAAATTAAAGGCTGGAATGTTTGTTGGTTCTCAAATAAAGAAATTGATGAAGGATGAAGATTTTGAGAAGACAATGAATGAGAGAGAAATAGAAGCAGGGGTCGCCTTCCGATCAGTTGCTGAAAACTTCTTAGGCAATAACAAAGATCCTAATTACAAGGCCATTGTCGAAACAATGTTGGAAAAATTCAAGAAGATGGGTGTAACATGAGTGTTAAGGTGCATTTTCTGTATCCACACATAGACTACTTTCCAGAAAATCTGGGACATTATAGTGAAGAGCAGGGAGAAGCTTTCACCAACATATTAAGAAAATTGAGAGGAGGTACCAGGGGAGATGGAATGAAACTATGTGGCCGACTACAATTGGATGTTGAGGAGGGGCAGTCATCTTCAAGGATCTGTAAGGAAGTCAAAGAAGAGAAAGTTTGGAAAAAATTAAATAAAACACTTTGGATTCTTGTTTTGTTAAGATGTAGTCATGAAATAAATTAGGGGAGTTCTTGAGAGTATTCTTAAAGTGTTTCTTGAATAAATACTTACCTTGTGTGAAATAGTATTTGAATACTTTCTACACTCATTAGTAAAATTGTCAAAACTTACTTATTTTGTGTAAAAATCTGACGTAATAGAAAACAACGGAAGTTATTTCTGGAATCAGCATACAAAGTTGATTCTAGAATACCTAATTTTAAGAAATCATCTGACATTCCTAGTGTAATGTTTGAAATGAAACCCTAAGAAGTCAATATGATAAATATTTGAATAATGAAACAAGACACTTTAGACTACCATTTTGCTCTCAATGAGACTTTAATGACATACTAGTTACAAATTAGTACCTGATATTATAGTATTTGTAGTAAAGATAAACTCATTTGTGGAAAAAGCTTATACTCACATGACTTACTCTCTACCCTGTACAATTTAATAACTGGGATAAAAGCTTACATTACGAAGGCTTATTTTTTTGTCTACTTAATCTTAATCGATACAATCCTGTGCATAAATAGTTACATTACACATTTCTTTATAAATACAAAAGGAATAGTGATGGAAAAATGTTGCAGAACTGGACGCTATACCTGCCTAATACCGTTGAGTCAGCTTCCCTAAGGTATTCGTATCTATGCAACCTGCAGTTTATAGGTTAATGTGAAAACATTGACCCTTTTATCAAACAAACTGTTATTGTCTCTCTGTCCTATTCGATACTATACATAACCACCATTAAGCATTAGTGGCCTGAATGAGCCAAGGAGCAGCGAAAAGCTTTAGAAAGACGGCTTTTCATGGATATAATGCTTGCAAGGAGATAGAGAGATGTTTTCCCGAAGAGCGGGAGGCAACACGTGCGTTCTAGCCGAGTGGATTAGCTGCCGGGATGTGGTAAAGCAACGGTTAGCTTCGGAAGTTCGAATCTAATACAAACAGCAAATTGTTTTGGTTATGTTTTTTCCTTTGTCTTTGCGTTTATTTTCTATATTTTAGTATACTAATCTATTTATTTTTGTTATTGGCTCTCCTGTGACCCAAAGACACAAGAATTACAATCAGATAATTCTGTATTATGTTTACGATAACAATCTGTACCTATCTGGTGGTGTAAACCGTGTCACGTAGATAGCTTTTATTCTTTTGGGCACATATCGACGATATTAAATCTTAACAGCTTTTGTCTATGTTTAAACCTTATGCTTCACTTCTTCTACTGACAAAGGACTTGTAAATGTGCTAAGCTCATTGAAAACAGAATAATAAATTGTTAATGATCGTGGATTTCATCAACGAAGTAAATGTTCAAAATGACGACCCCCTTCATCAATGCACAATTATGTACGTTGCCAGAAAGACCTTCTTGTATGTTGTAACATGGCCGGTGTAATCTGCATGCATTCTTCACGTATGACTGCCCGGAAATGAGTTGGGATTTGCTGTTCTTCTTTACGGTAGAAAAAACATGGTGATTATTCAATTTTGTACATACAACATTTTTGATAAAATTAAAAGTATCATAATATAAAATTATAGGCCAAAAGAGATATAACAAAAGGTAATAAAATGTTTGAACTTAACACGACGGATTTGAACCCGCACTGCACAGTGGTAATACCACTTGATAATACCATTCGGGCAATGCTGCGTTGCGAGTTGGAGTTCCTATAGGAATTAATAATAGCAAAACTCAATCCCACCTCAAATCTTCACCTGCTTATAACTCAAACTGCATCAATTACTATATGAACTGAAATATGCCATAGTTTGTGACAGAAGAGATTATCTGCCTAATGCTTAGCATTCTTTGACAAAACTGTACAACGAACCTTTGTTGAATGACAGATTAAATCCAATTGGTCGCACTGCTAGATCTTCCATTTTGTTTTCAAATAGTTTTGTCAACGGATGCATGTGATAAGTTGTTCCTTCAGGGGCGTTTTTAAAGTTGTGTATCAATGTATGCTAAAGAATAAAAAATTGTAAAATCAGCTAAAAGTGCCACTGAAGCCCCCAGTGTCAGGGTGGGATATGTTTGGCATCGACATACATGACGATAGCATTCTGCCCATAAAACACTTATGCACTGAGTTATCTATCCCTCCTCTATAAAGTGTTATGCAAACCAGCCTTCAGAAGGAATTCAAGAAAAGCGTAGGTCACATATGTTGCTTAGCACGTTGCATAAATTCAAAAATAAATAAGGGCAACGGACTTGCCTGGTATACTCGTTCTATGTATGTTCAAGAAACGAGTGTCGACAGGACCTTAAAAGTGACAGTGTTGAACATTTCGAAACATTAATAACGGATATCTCTGAAAGAGCCTTTACCACAAAAAAAAGTTATTTGAACTAAATTGCGCTTTAAGTCTCGCTTAGCGTTTATAAGTTACACAAGATTATACAAAATACCTACCGAATGAAGAGCACTACACAGGCTATTCCCAGAAAAATCAAGATGTTCTATTTATTTTTATGTAAATATCTTTAATATATGGAATTTTTATCAAAATCGTTAGAACCATTTTTAGAACATAAAAACAATTTGAAAGATATTCCATGTAAGCAGTAGCTGGGTTTGAGGGGAAAGAAACTGAAATTAAATACCAAGTTTGGTATTTAACGAATTTTAATTTTTCAGTTATGCTGTTCACAGATACACACACGCACACGGACCTTTTCCTAAAAATTCTTTTTACTTTCTCTACTACGTATAGTAAGTAGAGGAAGTATTGTATTCCACCCAAAAATTCGGTCCAAGATTTCACCGGAAATACATGTTTTGAGGCCACCTGAATCCCAAAAAAGCATTTTTGGAAACATGTCCGCGTGTGTCTGTCTGTCTGTCTGTGTGTATGTCTCTCTCTGCCTGCCTGTCTGTCTGTCTGTGTGTGTGAACAGCATAACTCAGCAACGAACAGTCGAATAAACACCAAACTTGGTATTTGGGTTCAGTATCTTCCAGAGATGCGATACAAAGGTTTTCAAGAAAATCCCCCCCCCTCAGATTACTCTTTACATGGAACATTTATCGAACATTTTAATTTTCTCAGAGATGGCTCTAACGATTTTGATTAAAATATTATATATTTAAGATACTTCCATAACAAATAAAATGTATATCTTGAATTTTCTGGGAATGACTCCAAAAGTATTCTTCATTGAGAACGACTTTTGTATAACTGGTAAACTATAAGAGATAGACAAAATTTTACTACACAACAAATGTAGATCGCGTTAAAATACACAATTTATGTCGTGCACATTTTTTATTGAGTGAACCATTTTCGATATATTGCTTGTTATTCCCTAAAAGTTTCCAATACTTACACTTTTTCTCAAATGGGAATTCGTTATTCATTTTTACTTTCCCTACTACGTATAGTAAGTAGGGGAAGTATTGCATTCCACCCAAAAATTCGATACCGAGATTTCACCGGAAATACATGTTTTGAGACCTCCTGAATCCAAAAAAAGCATTTTTGGAAACATGTCCGTGTGTGTGTCTGTCTGTCTGTTTGTGTGTGTGTGTCTGTGTGTGTCTGTGAACAGCATAACTCAAAAACGAACAGTCGGATAAACACCAAACTTAGTATTTAGGTTCAGTATTTTTCAGCGATGCGACACGAAGGTTTTCAAAAAAATCCCCCCACCCCAGACTACCCTTTACATGGAACATTTTTCGAAAATTTTAATTTTCTCAAAAACGGCTCTAACAATTTTGATTAAAATATCATATATTTAAGATATTGTCATGATAATTAAAATGTATATCTCGAATTTTCTGGAAATGTCTCCAAAAGTATTCTTCATTATAAACGACTTTTTCATAACTGGTAAACCATAAGAGATACACACAATTTTACTACATGAAAAATGTAGATCGCGTTAAAATACACAATTTATGTCATATACATTTCTTTTGTTGAGTGAACCGTTTGCGAGATATTGCTTGTTATTCCCTTAAATTTTCCAATACTTACACTTTTTCTCAAATTCGTTATTCATTTTTTTATGTCCCGGACATGCAAAGAGAATGGAATGCGCCACATAGCAACCAGCGTTAAAATATTTGACTATCGCTTAAAACCTACCATATTCCCCTTGCATCTACAAGAAAATTATCAATAAGATTGACATCTCGATATCTTCATTAACATGAAGCATATGGAGAATAAGCGTTTGTAAAAATATTTTGGTACAAGAGTAGAGAAAGTCATGTGAGTGTAACACATCAGATTTTTTTATGTCCTGGACATGCAAAGAGAATGGAATGCGCCACATAGCAACCAGCACTTAAAATATTTGACTATAGCTTAAAGCCTACCAGTTCCCCTTGCATCTACAAGAAAGTTACCAATAAGATTAACATCTCTATTAACATGAAGCATATGGAGAATAAGCGTTTGTAAAATAGTTTGTACAAGAGTAGAGGGAGCCATATGAGTGTAACACATATGAGATTTTTTTATATACAGGGAGCCTCAGTACATTTATTTTCGGTGAAACCTCGGTATTGAGTTTTTGGATGGAATACAATGTTTACCCTGCTTACTATCCTTATATTATGAAGGCTATTTTCAACATGCTTCACTTTAATCGTATAAACCTTTGCAGAAATAGCTGCATTACACATTTCGTTATAGCTACAAACGGAATTGCGAAAGTTGAATGTTTTAGAACTGGACGCTCTTAGCTTACATATTACCTACATACTCATTCCATGCATTTGTGAGAAACAACTGAATGTCGACGGAACTTTAAAGACTGACAAAGTATTGAACATTTCGAAACATTAATAACGGATATCTTGGAAACGGCTTAGGCCACAAGAAAGTTATTTGAAATAAATTGTTGTTTTTTTCGCTTAGCGTTTATCAGTTGCACAAGATTATAAAAAATCTAATGTGTTACACTCAGATGACTTTCTCTACTCTTGTACAAACTATTTTTACAAACGCTTATTCTTCATATACTTAATGTTAATCGAGATAAACATTTGCAGACACTATCTTATTGCTAATTTTCTTATAGATGTAAGGGGAATATATATTTACAAGGGCAATATAGAAATACAGTAGGCTTTAAGCACATACATATCTCTTAATAGCTGGTTGCTAGGTGCAGCCCCATTCCCTTTGCCACAGATTAATACTCTTTGCATATCCAAGCCAAATAAAATGAATAACGAATTCCCATTTGAGAAAATAGGTATTGGAAAATTTAAGGGAATAACAAGCAATATCTCGAAAATGGTTCACTCAACAACAAAAATGTATGACATAAATTGTGTACTTTAAAGCGATTTACATTTTTTATGTAGTAAAATTTTGTCTATCTCTTATGGTTTACTAGTTATGGAAACGTCGTTCACAATGAAGAATACTTTTGGAGACATTCCCAGAAAATTCAAGATTTACACTTTATTTGTCATAAAAATATCTTAAACATATGATATTTTAATCAAAATCGTTAGAGCCGTTTTTGAGAAAATTAAAATTTTCGAAAAATGTTCCATGTAAAGGGTAATTTGGGTTGGGGGGATTTTCTTGAAAACCTTCGTGTCACATCCTTGGAAGATACTGAACCTAAATACCAAGTTTGGTGTTTATCCGACTGTTCGTTTCTGAGTTATGCTGTTCAGACAGATACACAGACACACAGACATGTTTCCAAAAATGCTTTTTTTGGATTCAGGGATCTCAAAACATTATTTTCGGTAAACTCTCGGTATCGAATTTTTGGGTGGAATACAATACTTCCCCTACTTACTATACGTAGTAGAGAAAGTAAAAACCCTTCCGAATTAACAGAACTACATAGGCTATTCCCTTGAAATTCAAGATGTTCATTTTACTTTTCCTGTAGACATCTTTAATATATGAAATTTTAATCTCAATTATTAGAACCATTTTTAGAACATAAAAAGAATTCAAAAAATGTTCAACGTAAGCAGTAGTTGGGTTGAGCGGCATTTTCTTGTAAATGTTGGTGTCGCATCTTTCTAAAGTAACTAAAATTAAATACCAAGTTTAGTATTTATCGGACGTTATTTTTCAGTCATACTGCACACACACACGGACCTTTTCCTAAAAATACCATTTTAGGGCTCGGGGAGACTGAAAACATAATTTCCGTAAAATCTCGACATGAATTTTTGGGTGGAATACAATACTTCTACTACTTACTGTACGTAGTTTGAAAAAGTAAAAATCAAAAATTACATTTACATAATTTTCTAAATCCTGTTTAGTTTATTACTTTGTTTACTACTTACCTATATCTTTATTCGAGGAATTTTGTGTACGGGTAAACTATGAGACACATACATACATACTATACCAAAATTCTGATGCGCTACACTCACATGACTTTCTCTACTCTTGTACAAGCTATTTTTAGAAACGTTTATTCTCCATATGCTTCATGTTAATCGAGATATCGAGATGTTAATCTTATTGCTCATTTTCTTGTAGATGCAAGGGGAATTGGTATTCTTTAAGCGATATTCAAATCTTTTAAGAGCTGGTTGCTATGTGGCGCATTTCGTTCTCTTTGTATGTTCAGGACATAAAAAAAATGAATAACGAATTCCCGTTTGAGAAAAAGTATTGTAATTTTTAATGGAATAAAAAGCAATATCTCGAAAATGGTTCACTCAACTACAAAAATGTATGACATAAATTGTGTATTTTAACGCGCTCTACATTGTTTATTAAAATTTTGTCTATATCTTACGGTTTACCAGTTATGCAAAAGTCGTTCACAATGAAGAATACTTTTGGAGACATTCCCAGATGTTTTAATCAAAATCGTTGGAGCCATTTTTCAGAAAATTAAAATTTTCGAAACATTTTCCATGTAAGGGTAATCTGGGGTGGTGAGATTTTCTTGAAAACCTTCGTGTCGCATCTCTGGAAGATACTGAACCTAAATACCAAGTTTGGTATTTATCCGACTGTTCGTTTGAGTTACTCTGTTCACAGACAGACACACAACACACACGGATATGTTTCCAAAAATGCTTTTATTGGATTCAGGGGGTGTCAAAACATATATTTCCGGTGAAATCTCGGTATCGAATTTTTGGGTGGAATAGAATACTTCCCTTACTTACTATACGTAGTAGAGAAAGTAAAAGTGTAGATCTCTTCAAGACACACAATTTATATGATGTAAGCTTTTGTGCCATCAACCATTTTCCAGATATTGGAATTGTTACTATTGGTTTGAATTTTTCAATGCTATGTATGTCATTTATGAAAGTGCTGTCTATTCAGCTGTTTCTCCGCGATGTCTTGGAAAGAGTTATGGAATTTCAAGTTCAGCGTTTAGCCACTTGCTTTTAAACATTTATTGATTTGGTTTCCTCTATTTTCTTCGTATGTACAAGGAAATGTGCAGTGAAATATTTCTGCAAATGTTTAGCTTGGTTAAGTTGGTTAACATGAAGTAAAAAGAAAAATTAAGTTTTCGTAAGAATACTTTGTAGAACTATACAAAAATAAACAATACTGTGTAAGGAAAGTCATGTGAATACAACACATCATATTTGTTTATCGAACTAAGTGGATGTGGCTACAACTGAGTGTGAAGCCTAAGAAATTCGTTTTGTGTATTTGGCAATTTTTACTTTATCCACCACGTACAAGTAGGTAGAGAAGGTACTGTATTCCACACAAATTGATACGTCGATTTCACCGGAAATACACGTTTGAAGCCCCATAATAAAACATGATTTTTAGAGGTGTTAGAGAGAGAGAGAGAGAGAGAGAGAGAGAGAGAGAACAGCATAACTCAAAAACCAAATGTCGAATAAATACCTAGCTTGGTATTTAAGTCCAGTACCTTTCAAACAAGCTACACGAAGGTTTTTAAGAAAATTCTCCCACCTCAAATTACGCTTTTTTAATTTTCTCAAAGTTAGTTCTAATAATTTTGTTTAAAACAACATATATTAAACCCATTTACATGAGAAAGTGCATATTGAATTTTCTGGGTATAGTTTGTAACGTCCTCTTTATTCGGAAGGAACCTATATACAATCTTGTATTACTGGTAAACCTTAAAAGATAGAAGAAATCAGACCACGCAAATGCTGTATATATCTTTGAAACGCACAATTTATTTCAAATAACGTTTTTGTGGCATCAGCCATTTCCCACATATCCGTTATTACTGGTCGAATTGTTACATACCTAAGTCATACTCTTGTAGCCCTGCCGATTTTCAGTCGTTTCTCGCGATTGCATGGAAACAGTATGGAATTTTAAGGCCAGCATATAGCGTCCAGTTCTTAAACATTTGACTATCACTGTTCTCTTTGTACTTATAAAAATGGTAATTAGTTCTTCAAAAGTTTATGTGGATTATAATGAAGTAAATAAAAAAATTAGCTTTTGTGAGATAATTTTTATCCACTAATTAGTAATAGAGGGTAGAGAAAGTGATGTGAGTGTAACACAAGATTTTTTTAATTTGAACGTGGAACGTACAATGAGCATTTAATAATTTGGTAAGGTGTAGGTAAACACGTAAATCGCTGTATCATTGGTGTTAAATGCTAGTTGATTCAGTTAACCTCATGGAAATCATGCTTAGATCTTCAAAGGACTGTAAATTATATCAATAACAATGGTAAAATATGTAAGGAAAATTCAAGACGCGGTAAATCATGCTTTTTTGTAGTAAAAACAAAAGTATGAACTAAATTAAAGAGAAGTATAGGAATGTACAAACACTCACAGGTGATAAAACTAAAGCTATGCCTACAGGAAAATTCCAGAATACTGACACAAAATAACAAGCTTCGGCACAAGAGACGTAGTACAAAGTGACGGAACATTGTTAACAAAGAAACACACAAATTTCGCGCCTAGCTGAGCATTGAAATGGATCGACATCTCTCTCTAAACAGGTGGTAATCTATTCACCAACCACATCAAAGAAAATCCCTTCCATCTGTAAGTGCAAGCACTAACATCAATATTTGCATAATACAGCAGTCTGTGTTTATGGTGTGAGAAAATAATCTAATAATTGCCATAGAGGTTGTGCATCAACTGGGATGCAAGCTGCAGGTACCAATGAAGAGAGTCAACGTGCATATCCAAAACGTAGTTCGCGTATTCAAACCTCCCTAATATGCATACCTCCTGCACTGTTCATTAATGCATTAACGTCACAACCAGAATGATTAAAGCTTGACCCGTTAATTTGTCCCTGGTAGTAAGTAGTAGGCTATGCTACCAATGACTTGAGATGACTGATTATCAAATTGAGTAAAACAATTCTTACATTCAGCGCTTTCTCTACTCTTGTCGTTTATTTGTGGAAATACAAACTATTCTTACGAAAGCTTGTTTTTCTATCTACTTTATTATAATCCAGATAAATCTTTGTAGAAATAGCTACATTACACATTTCGTTATTGATACAGAGAACAGCGATAGTCAAATGTGTAAAAACTGGATGCTGTACCAGGTGGCCCAACCACGCCGTATTTCACGTGCGTAGATAGCCCTTGTGCGCTAAGAGTTGCAGAACTAAACGGGGCAATTCTAAGTAAACACAGATCAGTGAGGAATTGGCATATTGGTGTCGGCGAACTTCGTTCCATCATTCTTCTGCACACTATTCTTACAAAACCCTGTTCTATACTCTTCATGCCGAGAGGAACATTTGCAGAACTAGTTTTATTACACATTCGTTATAGGTTCAAGGGAAATACAGTAGGTTAACGTGATAGCGATCTGCTTTTAAAAGATATGACTGTGTGATGGCTTTGAAATTCAGTTCTCTTTGCATAACAGGAAAAAAAAATCTGACCTGTTGGGTTCACATAAATCTCTGTATTAATTCTTCTCAAACTATCCATATGAAAGCTTCTTCGTATGTATTTGTTAATCGAGAGAAACTTACTTCACGCATATTTTCGTTATAAATATAAGAAACATACAGTAGCCTAAAGCGATAGTCTGATTTTAAGAAAGCGCGTCACTACCTATAAAATCCCATGCTCTTTGTATGACTACATGAAGAAAATGAATGACTTCCCATTTGAGGAAAATTAAGTAATTGAGAATTCAAACCAATAAGAAGCAATAGCTCGGAAATGGTTAACTCCACAAAAAAGTATTTTGTAAATTGTATGCTTTAACAAGATGCCATTTTTGGCCCACAATGGAAGGCAACTGATTATGTTGGTAATGAGAAGGCAGAGGGGTTTTGGTAAGTAAACTTACTTGCACAATTATTGTGTGACAAACTCTTACGGTTTACCAAATACGGAAAATTAATTCGGAATATGGAGGACCTCGGGGGCTATTCCAGAAAATTCAGGATTAATTCATAATGAAAACGTGAAACATATGAGATTTTAATCAAAATGGTTAGCCACTTTGAGAAAATAATAGTAACGAAACACTTTTTCCATGTGAACGATAGTATGGGAAGAGGGGATATTCTTAGAAATCGAATGATGATGAAACTGAATTCCAAGTTTAGTGTTTAACTGACTTGACTTTTAATTTTTGCGCGCCTGTTTTTTTTTTTTTTTTTTTTTTTTTTTTTTTAACACAGAGCATCCCAAACATTAATTTCCGGTGAAATCTTGATATAATATTTTTGTACAGAGTACAATACTTGCTCTTGCCCATTACAGTTAGATGACAGAGAAAGTAAACCGGCTTGTTTAAATAGTTGGCATAAGATACGTGGTATTCCAATTATTATATCACAAGAAATTAATTCTCAGGTTGCAGGGACATTTGGTACATATGGTTAAAATAATAATAATAATAATAATAATAATAATAATAATAATAATAATAATAATAATAATAATAATAATAACAACAACTTATGTCAGAAGTGAATGTTTTGGACGAGTGTCGCAGTCACTGTGTTCGTGTTACAGTTTTGACGAGTGTCACATTAAGATTATGGACAAGTTGAATACAACATTTTATGCAACTTTAGCATTGTAAATTGTAGGAAATAAAACGTAAAATAATTCGCGTGTGTGTCTTCATATGTTCGTAAATAAGACGTTAGCTTCTCTCCCTGCATTTCATTCGTTACTATCCGGAGTATTGAACCGATAAGCAAGACAGCCACGTGCATGTATTCCCCTTCTGCAAGAGAAGTGAGCAGTTACGAATTGTAACATGGCATATTATCAGCACACACGATTAGTAATTATAATTGATTATTCTATTTGAAACGAATGTCTTTGCATCTTCGTTTGCTCAAGAAAAGAATATCACAAAATGGTTTAATCTTTCTTTAATATCCCGGCAACTTGGAAGTTAGCTATTACTCATTGTTTTAGGAAATAAGTAGGGATGAGCCCTCTATAACGTGGATACCTCGATACTTGAGAGTATCGAAGTATGCCTAATACTTCGAGATAAACTGCGATCCTTTAAAATTCTTAAGTTTTGCATACTTGAAAGCTGTTGCGTTTTACTTCATGCTAGATAAGGCATAATTTGAGACGAGACCTCACATTATTGCTTCTGGACTATAGTTCTTGATAGACCTTAACTGCGTTTCGTGTGGATGAATCGGGCAACATTCGATAAACTCTTGTGTCTAAATTAAAACATGCAAAACAATGTGGGAAGGAGTAGAGGTATTCATGTAACATGCAGCGTTAACTGAGTTGTGAATGAAGCAAATATAGCTGACGCCCTAAAATACGTTTCTGCAACAATCTGGCTGGGTGACTTGCTCTGAGCCATTACATTTACCTACTCGGTGACCAAAATCTATGGATCCAGCTATCGTCTTTACAGTTTTGTATAAAGCTAGTATAGAATATTGGTGCTCAGGAATCAGTATCATAAAATGAGATATAGTGGTATCGTTCCATCCTAGAAATGTCATTTCAATTTTTGGCAGGCGTGTGCCAATATTGAATCACTTAACAACTTGTTTTGCATAATAGTATATTATGCAACCTTATAGTGGTAGTAATTAAGACGCGGGTATGTTTATGAAATGAGCGGTAGCAAGTTTTCATAATTTCCATAGGAGGTTATTAATTACCATTATAGTCTTGTTGCATATGACTGCTTTTGGTTGTAATAATTTGGTTACTATAATTTCAAAACGTTAGAGTTTTTACAAAAAAATATTTTGTGTGTAATTAAATGCTGATCACATGGCAGCATTGATGGTAGGATTTTTAACGTGTTTTCGAGTGGTGCAACAGATGGTAGCACTGTTGAGTCCCGCCGTGTTTATTGAATGTTTGCAGGTAACGTGAAAGCAACACATTGAAGCAAAGGAAATTAACTGAGTTTATTGGAATAGGGTAGGGTGGGGTAATTCCGATAGGTTAGCGTAACTTGTTGGTTGAAAATGCAACGTTACAATGTACCGAGCATTCAAGTAAGCACACAAGTAGTACACTATTATGGCTCACGGTGGGCATAATATCACTATCATTAACGGCAATCCTAATGCTGGAATAAAGCTATCAAAATTACCCGCCTAATTGAAAATGGAGAAATTCCGAGGGTCTAATTGGATATGACTGTGGGGCAATTTGTATAACAATGAATACAGTAAATATAGCTCTGCTTTCCGATTCTGAAACAAATTTATTCTAGAAATTAAATATGTATTTATATTATAAAATATTAATGTGGAATTATGAAGAGTTAATTCCTATGAAATGTGAAGCATTGAAAAATATTAAGAAATATAAGGATTAACAATTCTTGAGTTCTGAACGCTATTCAGAAGCATTTGCAAAAATAAATTGTTCCCTTCCTTCAGCTCCCATGAACCTTTCATGAACCAAACCTGGCATTTCTCGCAGCGAATCCAGTCACCTCTCAGTACAGACTACTTCGAGTAGTAATTGACACTGCAGAATCCATATTTGTAGTCATCTACGTTGGAATCATTAGCAGTATCGTCTTCACTAGATGATAAGTCAATGAATTTCTTTGATTGTTTAGCTTCTTTTTGTTTTTCCTTGAAATGTTGCCTTTCTTCTTTTTTTAACTGAATTTGTTTCCCACGAAATTTCACCTCTCTCTCTCTCTCTCTCTCTCTCTCTCTCTCTACCTCTACCTTAACAACTGCTACATTTTCTGGCGATGTGCTGTGGCATGCTCCATTCTTAGTTTGAATTCTTCTCTTGCTCACACTCTTTACAGGACTAGGAAGGACCTCTCGAACGGTTCTTTCAGGCATTACACACTCAGGGGATTGTGAAGTGTTGGACGGTTTGTACATTGGATTCAGTTGATTTAATTTTAATTTAACTTTTGTATACAGGGTCGTATGGTACCTTGAAAACTTGACTTGCACCCAGTAATGACAGATTGCCCTATATTGCAGATGAGATTGTCTGTTCCACAGCTTCTTTGTTCCATTGTAGCCGTAAATTATTTATTTTGTAATGTCGTACCATCTGAAAATTTGAACAGAATAATTAATATAATAAAAATTACTTTAAAACATAGCCCCCAGAGAAACAAATGTGTGTTATATCCGATTAACCCCACCGATTGTTATCGAAATAGCCCCACAACACATGTTACCGGTCAAGGCGTAATTCTTAGACTGTGCAATAGACAGCACCACGGTATACTACGAGTGGTTCGCAAAATACCAAGGAAACGTTCACTCCTTAAAGCATTACGAAAACTAGTACACAAGACCAGCTAAAACTTAAGTTTTCTGACCAAAATATTACGTGCTACGTATTGTACAGGTATTCCTTCTTTACTTTTGATTAGAAAACTGACGTAGCGTCTCTCTTAATGGCAGAATCTATTCATAACCAAGCACACACGTTGATAAGACTCTGTCATTAACTGTGAGACTGGACACACACTTCAATATGGCGTGTTTAGTAGTGACAGCGCATGCGTGAGAACTTAATATTATTCAAAAAGCCCGTTATCCGAATTCCCCCGCCCTACCCACCCTATTACTTCCTTGATGTTTGTGGCAATTAATCGTTGGCAACATCCAAAGTCGGTGTCTCAAATTTCGGCGGTGTTAGATTTCCTAAATCGGTATCGGTTTTAAAACTCACGCCTGTCCTTTGAACTGCTGCTTTGACGGCATGCTGATAGGGGAGCTGCGCAACCCGCGAGTCGCTGAAGTATTATGAATGCCATACCAGTTCAGTTACGCCACGTGTAATCAGATGGTGGACAAGAATCCCATTACATATCTATTTCAGCGAAATAGATAGCGTACCTTTTTCCTAGAGGATAGCAAAGCAAGAAACGATTTATTTCCATTTTCCTGCTTTTAGAACCTTAGCTGGGATGTCATTCTAATTTTAGATTGAACTACATAGGCTGAAACAGTGTACTGGTTTTAAATGTCCTACAAACCTATACACGAGATTCTAATAATGCCGTTTGTTTTATTTATATTGAAAGGCAATATGTAACGAGTGGATGAATGGTTTGATTCATAGGTAACAAAAATGAATGTGGGCTACAGAAATACCAGAAACGAACAGATGAAAGGAGGGGGGCAATGTCGGTATAGCTTTGTGTGGCAGCGGATGGGATGAATGAAAGGATGGGAAACGAACGCTATATGGACTAGCTACCAACTCATTATGGTAGAAATTAAAAACGTGAAAGGCATTCGTTAACAGCGTCATTGTAAACGAAGCGGGGGAAAAATCAATCGCAGCTGTTGGCGATTTCGTGTTCTTGATCCGTAATATAATTGCTGCCTTTCTGTTACTGACCAATCTGCTAGCTTCCTTTCTCCCGCACAGACAAATGAAATTCTTTCTGATCCGCGCGGAAGGGCTCCCTTCCCCTCTGCGACTTTAAAAATAGAGCTCAGGGTGTGCGCTGGTTGAATACTTATTCCTTTCACGCGATGCCTCTGTGACTGACGAGCAGGCTCCGTCGTGGATTTAGAGAAAAAGGAATTGACCGTAAGAAAGGATATATCATTTCACAAGAAATCTGACGTGTTGCATTTACGCGACTTTCTCTACTCCTCTCCCACAAACTATTCTTACAATTCATATTCTTCTATCTGCGTTTTATTAATCGACAAACCTTCATTACACATTTACTTGTAAATGTAAGAACAATACAGAGTGTTAAAGCGGATCGGTATATGATGGCTTTGAAATTCCAAGATGTTTGCATAAATTCTAACAAAAATAGCGTTTTACAGTTGAGAAAAGTGTTAAGAATTTGAAAATTAGAAATTAATAACCAAAAATATCTCAGAAATGGTTAAAATCACAACAATTTTTATTTGTAAGGCTCGTAACTTGGGACACCGTGTGCCCTGCGTTCAACTGAGGCTACAACTATAACGTGAATAACGCTAACACAACGCATACTCAATGACAGTACTAGTCGGACACAATATGAGTGCGCTTGGAGGAGGGCGCCCTGGAAGTCGGCAACAACAAGGCTATTCAAACAATGTGTCGAAGCCACCTGGACCATCTCAGTCGTCTGGAAATGATGTCCTTTCCGGTTCCTTTTGTCCGGGGAGGCATATGTGGATTGTAGGGTGGTTAGGGGCGGCATTACCACTTTCTGGTTGGCCTCTATCTCCTTTACAACTAGCGGCGTGTGACGGGCCTTATTGTCGTGATGAAGGATCCAGCGATCGGTGATCTTCCTTCAAAAGCGGCAGACCTAAGCCACGTTTTCATCAGTTTGCGTCGTCCATCCTTCGTCTTGGACATTTTCCCGCCATTTTTTGAATGTTTATGCCACTGAGAAACACGCGTTCTGTGATGAATAGTTTCCTAAAGAGGTGCCAAAAATGTATGAGAACGACGGTGGCCAGTTTCAGCATTTCCTTTCATAAAGTTGTTAAGTAAAGCCTTTAAAAGTAGTTTTAAAAATATTGTATGGTTTCATCCGCGCTTTTCTATGATAACGGCAGATGGCAGCGAGCGTCGAGGACGCAGACAGGAAAAACACCGTGCAGCCGGTTCGTAGTTCTTTTGGTTCTCCCTGTATATCATGGATTTGTAGAAGAATGGAGGTACAGAAAGGTTAGGCAATAGCGTTCTTTCCTTCGCAGGTGCGTGGGATATATCACACTTGCTGGTAGATTCAGCCCAAACGTAGATGCACTTTTTTAACAGCACTGCGAAGTAGTTGTATTAAAAAAACGATATTAACTTTGCTAGCGGTATGCTTATAACATTTTTCGTTTTTAATGTAAGCTACTGAAGCCGAAACACCTGTTTATGTTGGAATGAAACAAAAGAAAAATCGATATATAAAACTGTTTATGCTTACCAAAACATTAAATGATGATGAAAATACAAATACTGAATTTAAAAATTAAGTAAAAAGAAACAAAATACATACTATGGCTAACAATATGTAGGTATGAGCGCCTGATAGTGAACATACATATGATAATCTGTGGCGTGTGTATTATCAGTTTTTAGCCGCTTCTGCGAGTTCAACTTCAGAGTGAATTACTATAAAAATAAAAATAAATTAAGAAAGCTACAAAACGAGGTCCTAAATAGAGAAACTAAAAAATAAAAAGTCTGGATTAGTTGCTGGTCTGTTGCATATTTCAATAAACTAAACAGTTCCAAAATTTTGTGAGCGTACTCGCTTTTCAAACATTTAAGAGCCATAAACATTTAAAATAATCAAAGACTTTGAAAATTCACTTTGAGTCCGCATTAAAAATTAAAATTAATGGCAGTAAGTCTGTATGAAGGCTCTTCTAGTAAGGAGCATGTATGCTGGGACCGAACTTTGAACTGGAGCAAATGAAGAGAAGCTACCATAGGTATAACGTATACCCAGTGATGTTGATAACATCGAGATAAATCCAATAAAATCCACAAAACCCTTCAGCTTGTATCATGGCAACCAACCGGTTTCTCCCTAGGGATACAACAGATCAAATGACATGACGGCCACCAAATTTCCTTTCAGCGCAGCGTTTATAACGAAATAAAAAGCTCAAGAGCGCGTGAGTTGGTGCGCTGTTGGAAATAGAAGTATATAACATCTTAATGAATAATCGTATATTTAAATATTATGATGGTCCAGTAACAGCTATCTCTACTACGTGCGCGCATGGTAGGTAGAGAAGATAATTGCATTCTACACATAAATCAGATATCGAGATTTTAACGGAAATACATGTTTTGAGGACATTGAATATAAAATAGCATTTTTAGTAAAAGATCGGGGTGTGTGTGCGTGTGAGAGAACAGCGTAACTCAAAAACGAAAGGTCGGATAAATACCAAACTTGGATTAAAGTATCTTCCAAAGATGCGACAAGAATATTTAGAAGAAAATCCCCCACCCAAACTAACCTTTATATGGAACATTTTCATTTTCTCAAAAATGGCTATAGATTTTTATTAAAATAACTGTACTAATGACATTTACATGAAAAACAAAATGTATATCTTGAATTTCTGAGAATATTCTGTGAAGTCCTTTTCATTCCGAAGACATTCTATGTTATATTGTTTAACTGGTAAACGTTTAGCGATAGACGAAAACGCACCATACAAAAAAAATGTACAACGCTTAAAACACAATTTGTTTCAAATAAATTTTTTGTGGCATCTGCCGTTTCCAAGATATCCATTATTAATGGTCTGAATGGTTCAATACTTAGCTATTCTTTAAAGTTAGTTGTTTCTCGCGATTGCATGGAAACAATATAGAATTTTAAGGACAACATATAGCGTACAGTTCTTACACATTTGACTATCGCTATTCCCTTTGTATCTATAATGAAATATATGATGTAGTATTTCTGCAAAAATTAATTTGATTTAAGCGAATTAGATGTAATAAGAGTGAGCAGGAATATTTTGTATACTCTTAATAAACCATAGATGGTGGAGAAAGTCATCTGAATGTATGATATAAGACTTTTTTAATGTACTCGCCGAGAAAAAGATTTAAGGGTAGAGCTCTAAGAGATGGTCAAAATTTACATTAAATGTGATCCTTTTAAAATATTCTGTTTGTCAAAAACTATTGAAGCAGTGGCCATTTTAAACGCTCTATTAGTGTGCATTTTGTAGTACATTAAGCAGTATAATTTGTTTCATACTATCGGGAATTTTAAGTTTTTTCGTTCCTAAAACAGTACATCAAATTTAACTGTTTCATTCAGTTATTTACGTACTCCAACACCAACATATGAAATCATGGGCAATGCAATGACTGCAGCACGACTGTGACAATGTTTAACATAATACGAAGTATTATATTAATAAATATATAAAGTATTTTATGTAGTATGAAACAAAATATTGTACGCAACTACAAGAAAGCGGTTGCTATGTTCAAATGAGTTAACATCTCTCCGGCCCTGAAAAAAACTCGATTTTCTATACAGCTACGTAAAAAACTACTAATGTTAAATAGATCCTTCCTTCCTTAAATGTGAGCTCATTTTAAAGAGTATGTACGTAATATAAATGCTAGATATAAACACCTGCTGTTTCAATGGCTTTAACCTACACGCGTCATGTATGAAGCAACTACACTGTCGTCTATGAAAATTGCAACACCAAGAAGAAAACGCATGAATTCAATGAATTTAATACCGCAAATCTATGCATGGACTTCGAACCAAATATTCACTATTTCGTGTGAACTTCATGTGCTACAATTAGAGCTGCTATACGCCTTGGCATTGAATCAAAAAGGTCCTGCATAAGTTCCTGAGGGATTTCCCTCCAGGCAGTTTGTATTCGAGCCCACAAATCCGTGACACTGATTACTGGAGGACCATGATGCACCAAGAGCCGACCAACCGAATCCCAGACACGTCCGATGGGCGACATGTCAGTCGAACGTGCAGGCCAGGGAAGCTCTTCGAAGATGGTTTGTACATTCCTCGCAATATGTGGCCGGGGATTGTCCTGTTGAAATGTGGCCTGTGGAGACGCCTGAAACAGGGGAAGTACCTCAGGCTCTATAACTACCGTTAGGTACCGGTTGCTGTTCAAAGTGCCCTCAATTCGTAAGAGGCGAGATCGGTTGTAGTAACCAATGGCATCCCAAACCATCACACCTGGCGTTTGTCCACTAGGCCGCTCAATAATGCAGCCCTCCAGGTTGCGTTCACCACGGTACCGCCGGACACGTATGCGGTCATTACTGCAGGACACGTTGAAGCGGGACGTTCGAAAAGACTACATTTTGCCACTCAGCTCCCCAGTGACGGTGTTCACGTGCCCATTGCAGCTGGAGGAGCTTGTGGTTTCTGCACAATGGAAGCCGACGTAATGGCATGCATGCAATCAGTCCAACCTGTGGCAGAAGGTGACGAACCGTTGATGCAGACAAGCTCACACCTGTTGCAGTGCTCCAGCGTCGAGCCAACACTATGGATGAAGCTGTACAGTCGGTTATGGCCATGCAGACAAGATTACGGTCATCCTGTGCTGTGGTCATGTCCCGTGATCCGGTATCCGCTCTTCGCTGCGCACGACCTTCATCTATCCACTACTTCCACACACGTATCACCGTCGAGGCAGCATGCCCTGCACAAGCCGAAATGTCACGGTACGACAAACCCGCTTCCCGGAGACCGATCATTCTGCCCCGTTCGAACTTGCATGCCGATATGGCTCCCTTTGACGTCGACGAGGCATACTGGCACCTACTTTATTATTTCCACCTTGTTTGACAGCCCTGCACTGACTGCACTGGGCGCAACATTGACCTTGTCGGACCGCCACGAGAGGGCTCTGCTCGGCCCACGTGTACCCCATCTCTCTGCAAACCTAATCACTTATTGCTTGCACACTCTTCTACACTTCTACCAAGTTTGGAGTTATTCGGGAAATTCTTTCATGGTGTTGCACTTTTCACAAACGACAGATTATTATTTAACATTGGTTGGCCTAGTAGTAGCCTATAAAGGCCGGGACTTTCAAGCCTTACGACATTATCTCAAAATTGAAAGTATGTTGCTGATATGTATGGAAAGTCAGTTTGAAGAAGATGTATTATATTTCAACTGTTGGGGAGCCGAACTTGAAGTAGTTGCAACCGCACGCATGGTAAAAAGTTTCCGGTAGCCTTCACTCCAAATTTAAAAAATATTAACTTTGTAATTTTGACTGTTTCTTTAAATATTATATATTTGTGTTTGCCTTGGCTGCGCCAGTATTTATATATTATTTTAGAGACATCAATGTCTTAGCAGGGAGTGGTGCGACTGAAGAATGTAGGCTTACACAGATTATAATTCTACTTCACTCCTTTTATTAATGCTTGATAAAATTGAAGTAACACTTCACTGATATAGAGAGCTGCGAGATTTTTTTTATTAATTACTTGCGCTTTTTAACGCCTAAACTATTTTTGTCTCGCGCAAAATACGTATTAAATTTCTCAAGGATGCATCTCGCGTCCGATTAGGAACCTTGTTATAAGCAACTGACTTCTGAATTTGTAAATTTTGCTTCATTTTAGTTTCTGATTGGCTAATCCTAGTCCAATACAATACCTTCATTTAACTAAAGCTTTTTCTGGTTGTTGATTGACTATTTTATAAACTGTCACAAAAATTACATTATCGTTTCCAAGAATCACAAGTAGCATTATTAAACTTTCAAATTCATTATTGTCTCAAGGCTACCTCATTGTTACCTCATTGTTAGCAACTTTTAACCTATTATTCTCACAGCTCCTACATTATTAAGTTACGTAATATATTCAATAACATTATTACACATGTATACAGTAATATAAACATATACAATGACTGTAATATACACACATTGCTTTAAGGCGAGCTGTTATTGAATATATGTATTATATAATTAGACTGAAATAATTTAAGTGTTAAAAATACTGTCTCAAAATGAATTTGAGAATGCCTTTTTGTTTACTGGAAAAAGTGTGAGTCAGCAGAATTTAGCGTCGTGTCACATATTGTCAGAGTAACATTGTTAGTTAGGGTAGGGTATTCCGAAGATCCATGGTTCATATGCCGGCTATGGCATTGAATTTTTCCAATCCGACTCTACCTTTCCTCGTACCTGATATCTCAGCAGCTTTCCATATTTCTTTATGTCCAAAAATATAATTTGAAACACTCTCCTTTACCATGGTCAATTGGAAGTAATAAACAATAAACCTCTGTTTATTGTTTTATACATAATGGGTGCAGAAAGGCGTGTAATTCTTTTGTACACCTTTTATACATTTTTAAAGACTAAATTACTAAAATCCTTTGTTCCGTTTCAGATCAGTATCATTGTCACAGCGAAATTTCTTCAATAAGTTTAAATTTTATTACCTAAAATCTTTATTGCTGGAAATATTGTAGCGAACATGGGGGTGGAAAACCCTGGGGTTGCTAACAAAAGGGGGACCGTAGGCTCAGGGGTAGCATTTCAGTATAGACTGCGTCAGGCTCTATAAAGAAGCTACTTACCTGACGATAATTATGGCAGCACTTGAAGCACTAGGTAAAATACCGCTGCGTGGCGAGATCGGTGTTCGAGACACGTGGTATCCTCGCATCAGCGTGACAGATAAGGTTGAGAGATACGACCTACTAACGTGGCCAATAAACACACTTCGCTATGCTACATCAGCAAGGTGTTGTCCTCATTGCTCGATTTGTTCCAATCACACCACTTTATGAAATCTGATAAAACTTATCCCACCAAGGGTCGTGGCAATATTTCTCATGAAATTTTTTTTATTTCTTATGGTAATATTTATAAGCCCTGGTCCATTAACTAAAAAATGTAAATTGATACAATCTTACTAATTTTAATATAAGGAAAAGACGCATGTTTTTTAAAACCCAGATGTTATTTTTAAGAGAGAATCTCTCAAATACTTATTGGTAAAAAAAACCAGAAATCTCGTCATAATTAAGATTAAATTCTAGAGAGGAGCTTCTCAAGAATTTAATTACAGCACAAGTTGTTGTGAGACATACATAACGGAAGATTAAATCTCGTACATTCGCTGGTATACCTACTCATATTTTAGATCCACTAGAACTCGCTTAAAAGCGTTTGAGAATGACATATTACACTGGTGATATAAAATATGAGGCGCTTTATGGTAATAAATTTAAAAAAAGTTGGTAACAGCGGAGAACTTTGAGTACAATTTCCTCCTTATGGGGAACTTCGTAATATAAATGAACTGTTAATGTCGGTTATCTACAGTTTTGGATGAAGAGCTCACGTACTATTAAGTATCCAATTCTGTTTCTATGGAGAAATAGATAGCTAGTCTCTTTGGTCGTTCATAGGTCCAACTGTTTGATTCCCTATCGACACAAACATGTGTTTAAAAAAAGGTAATTAGTTATATTGCCCTCATCTAATTAATGGCGTTGGTTATTAATGAAGACCATAACAGTTGACAGCACCCGAGAGGAGAGACAGAGAGGGGGGGAGGATACCACGTTTATGCAAGAGTACATAGCCCTCTTAACATAAAATTCTCCTACACTAGGGTTTTCTTATGCTACGATTGGCAACAGGGCGTTGTTTTAGCTTTCTTACTCTTATAAAATAAAATCCCGTGTTTTCGGGATTCATCTAACGCCTGAAAGGAAATTTCATAACTAGGATTGTTCATCATCGTCACTTAGTGTATACCTTGATCAACAAGAGTCGAGTTACAACGTAAACAAATGCACGTGTGTTTGTCCATAACACGCGTGCTAGTTCCCAAAGCATTAGCTCAGTTTAATCTTTTTTCGGGGTTACTTAATGTTATTTATATACCTATAAAATGATTGTATATAGCTGGATTAGCTAGAGCTATTCCATAAAGACTCTATTTAGTGGTAAAAAGTTCTCTGTTTCTGAGAAATACCACAGCCGATGCGGAAGAGGGAAGATGTACCTTCCATTGTATTATGCACGTGCCTTACTTCCCCGCCTCTCTCTCTCAGGGCGGGACAGGCATTAAGGCCCATTCACAACAAAATGTAAGCGCAGACCAACATAAGTGCTAGACTTAGCATCCATGTTATTTAATGGAAGCATTCACGTAGTGACGCAACGCAAGAGTTTGCAAACTCCAAACTTTATGCTTGCGTTGCGTGTATATTTCTTTCTCTTTGCATTGCCTGTTATTCAACAGCAGACGATTGCGATGCGAGACTTTACGTCGCCTACTGTACATGAAAGCTCTCTTCCATTTGGACGTGACACACAAATTGTTGTGGGTCACCATCTCTAATTTCTCTCAAGAGGTTATGGTAGTCTCCTTACTGAATCCTCCTTTCATTTAATGGATGAACCCAGCATCTGCGCCTAGATTTCTTGGCTCACAAATTGCAAGGCGTAAAGAGAGATGCGCATTGCAGTAATATAACTTGTGCAGTTGTATCATCACATATATAACTTGTTGCAGTTTCCATACTTCAACTATTTTCAATTCGTTCATGTCACTAACGCTAAGGGCGGCAGTTGTGTGTGTGTGCATTTTTTGTGACGTATTTATTTATAAAATACTGAGTGAATTTTCTTATTTAGTATTGTTGGCTATATTGATCAATTTGAAACTAAGGGTGCGCTCGGAAGATACCCGCAATTGGTTTAAGGATCTAGAAGCCCATGCCAACTTCTTGCGTTACGCCTAGGACTGCTTTGTGGTCTTCCTCTACGCCTACACTTATGCTGCGTTATGTTAACACTTACACTTCATTATGAAGGGACCCTTATTTGGGTCATTTTCAGGTAAGAACGTGCCCGTTTTTGCATACCAATAAATTATTGCCGTTCAGTTGCAGTGGCAGTAGTGGTTCAAGTTGTGACAAGCTTAAAAAAAGGCAGGATTTTAAAATGTGGTGGAAAACAATTGTATAAAACGTTTTCCGTTGTGTGTCCAATCGACTTTGAATTGTGTTGCTAAATCCACATTTGAATTAACGGAAATATCAAAGAAAAGAAAGATTGAAAAACATTGTGATAATTGTGTAGACTGCTTTTTAGAAACTGTGATAGTCAAAAAAGCCGCATTTTTGGCAATGAGCGCCCACAGCGGTAAATAGGCAAGGAATTACCGAATACGAAAGGACTTCTTTTTATTTAATATTGAAGCAGATCGGCTGTGACTCTGCGAACAGGAGAAAAAAAAATTAAACGAAAGTTATTGTGCGCGGCGGGGTAAATATTTACGAAACAAATGTGTGCGTGTGCGTGTGTGTGTGTGTGCGTGTGAACTGGACGGTTAAAAGATAGTGCGGTGAACCGTTTGGATATTAACACTGCCTAGCGTGATTCAGAGGATTTCGAATCTGATCTGGAAGGAATGGAGCCGCTATCAGAATTGGAATAAAAAAATCTGATGTGTTACACTCACATGACTTTCTCTACTCTTGTACAAACTATTTTTACAAACGCTTATTCTCCATATGCTTCATGTTAATCGGGATATCGAGATGTCAATCTAATTGCTAATTTTCTTGAAGATGCTATAGTCAAATATTTTAAGAGCTGGTTGCTATGTGGAGTATTCCATTCTCTTTGCATTACAGGCACAAAAAATGAAATACTTTTTCTCAAATGGGAATTCGTTAAAGTATTGGAAAATTTAAGGGAATAACAAGCCATATCTGGAAAAAATGATTCACTCAACAACGATGTATATGATATAAATTGTGTATTTTAACGCGATCTACATTTTTTGTGTAGTAAAATTTTGTCTATCTCTTATGGTTTACCAGTTATGCAAAAGTCGTTCACAATGAAGAATACTTTTGGAGATATTCCCGGAAAATTCAAGATATACATTATATTTGTCATGAAAATATCTTAAACATATTACATTTAATCAAAATCGTTAGACATTTTTGAGAAAATTAAAATTTTCGAACAATGTTCCATGTAAAGGGAAATCTGGGGTGGGGAGATTTTCTTGAAAACCTTTGTGTCACATCTCTGGAGGATACTGAAACTAAATATCAAGTTTGATGCTTATCCGACTGTTCGTTTCTAAGTTATGCTGTTCACAGACACACACACGGACATGTTTGAAAAAATGCTTTTTTTTGGATTCAGGGGGCCTCAAAACATATTGCCGGTGAAATCTCGGTATCGAATTTTTGGGTGGAATACAATACTTCCCCTACTTAGTATACGTAGTAGAGAAAGTAATAACTAAGCGAATACTTATTATTGTTTGCCTCCGGTAATGTATTAGTTATGTTCTGCAAAGTAGCTTATTACAAAGACACTCAAATGCTGCACATTAAGAAAGGGTTGTGATGCAGTCTTAGTCTGAACCGAGCAAAATGCCTCCTTTCCTTCCTCCATTCCTCCATCCCTTTCCTCTTACGCGCGGAAGGATATGTACATTCAACTCTCCCTGAACCAGGTATAGAAGTGTCAGTGAGGGTGTGAAAATTGAACATTTGAAAGCTAACGCAATATAAAATGTCCAAATTAAAATGAACAAAGCTTGTTGCTAGTAAGTACCACGTGTGCGATTTATAGCCATGACGCAGATCGCGTATATGCGCAGTTCACTTTCACTGCAATGACCTTAGTATGCTTTCGCAGTATTTTTCTTGTGGTGAATGCCCGCTCAAGGCTAAACTGCGTCAATTCCTGCATGCAGTTTGAGCTGTAAGGACTAGAATTTGTTCATTGTGCAGTTCAAAGGTGAAAGTTATAAAGGAAATCTGTGTGGTGGGTAAATTGCTTCAGAGTATTCTTATTATTGTTGATGTTCTTGTCTTGTCAGTCTACTGAAATACCTACGGAAAAATCCACGTTTGAACAAAGATTTTTATGTACGATATATACATAAAAGCCGCATATGTAGACAGCCGTGTAGACAATTTCAGGAGAAATTTCTTATTATTCCATTTCGAGGTAGAGAAACTAAGAAATTTGGTAACTAAGTTAAGGCAATATTTTCAAAACCTCTGAATAACCTTTATTCTAATTCTATAGATGTATTATGCACTGAATTTTCTGGATGCCAAAACCTTTAATAACCCGGGTTTTGTTTTCTTTGTATTTGTTTTTTTTTAATTTAACGTACTTTAACCTGGTATGTCATTTCGGGCGGTGAATGAATTAATGATGGTCAATTGAGCCCGGGGTCCACACAGCTTAGTTACCCGACATTCCTCCTCTCAGAATAAGTGAAAACCACGGAAAAACCCGTATTCATAACTAACCCTAATCGAGATTCGAACTCGGGATCTGTTGTATGTGAATCAGACACACTGCTCGCACATCATTCAGACCAGCTATATATATATATATATATATATATATGTTGTAATAAAGTTCGTTAGTAGGACATACTAAATAATTGTATAAAGAGAGAAAACTGCTAACACTAGAACCGCTATCAGTAAACCGGTATTTTATAATTAACAAGTGAAATTATTTCTCGATGGTCGCAGACACTGTCGTTTCCAGAGAGGTTAACTTGGTGTCCTGGGAGTGCGGAATCTTCATTTTTGTATAAGTTAAAGGTCTCTACATTATGTAGCTTTTGCTATTATTTAACTAGGGGACCAAAATGAAGGTACAAGCATTTAAAATAGAGCCTAATAAAATTTACCTGACCATTCCGACCTAGAATACTTCCACTGCCAAAGAGTAGGATAAGGTAAACAGCATTTTCAGAACTTGAAAGACGGTGTGAGGTAGGTTAAGGAAGTCGTACGTTCTACCTACATTTCATATTCTTTTGCGTGAATATGGGGGATATTTCATACGTTATTAGCTGTGTTAGGGCGATAGCAGTATTTCTCGATGGGTTACTGATTTTTGAGCACGGATACTGATACTTTATAAATAAAAACTGAAAAGTGACAGCTTGTTTACGGAATTAGGTTCTTACTAGTAGTTTTCTCTTTATAAACACATGCAACCGAAATTGTTCCTGTTTGACATTACCCAATTGGTTTTAATTTTTACTTTCTCTACTACGTATAGTAAATAGGGGAAGTATTGTATTCCATCCAATTCGATACCGAGATTTCACCGGAAATACATGTTTTGAGACCCCCTGAACCCAAAAACAGCATTTTTGGAAACATGTCCGTGTGTGTGTCTGTGAACAGCATAACTCAGAAACGAACACTCGGATAAACACCAAACTTGGTATTTAGGTTCAGCATCTTCCAGAGATGCGACAAGAAGGTTTTGAAGAAAATCCCCCTTCCCAGATTACCCTTTGCATGGAACATTTTTCGAAAATTTTAATTTTCTCAAAAATGGCTCTAAAGATTTTGATTAAAATATCATATGTTTAAGATATTTTCAAGACAAATGAAATGTATATCTCGAATTTTCTGGTAATGTCTCCAAAAGTATTCTTCATTGTGAACGACTTTTGCATAACTGGTAAACCATAAGAGATAGACAAACTTTTACTACACAAAAATGTAGATCGCGTTAAAATACACAATTTATGTCGTATATATTTTTGTTGAGTGAACCATTTTCGAGATATTGCTTGTTATACCCCTAAATTTTCCAATACTTATACTCCTTCTCAAATCGGTTATTAATTTTTTTTGTCCTGGTAATGCAAAGAAAATGGAATACTCCACATAGCAACCAGATCTTAAAATATTTGATTATCGCTTAAAGCCTACCAATTCCCCTTGCATCTACAAGAAAATTAGCAATAAGATTAACATCTCGATATCTCGATTAACATGAAGCATATGGAGAATAAGCTTTGTAAAAATAGTTTGTACAAGAGTAGAGAAAGTCATGTGAGTGCAACACATCAGATTTTTTTATCTTAATGTCACAAATTATATATATCCCATATTGTTAGTCAAAGATGATAATAACAATAATAATAATAATAATAATAATTTATATAATTTATAATAATAATTTCTTTGCTTCCCGTTTTATGTAATTATATTTTGTTCTGAAAGATTTCTTTTAAACAATTTTCTCAATATTATGGAAATTAGTAGTACCGTATACCTGTAAGCTACTATTGTGACAGTTTGACTTGCGTAAACACAAACTAACAGATGGAAGGAAGGAACAAATAAGGAGCTATAGAGCAATATGGCGTTTTGAGATATTTGTAGTGAAATATTTAATACAAGCTTTAACGATTAAAGTAGCTATTCCAAATGTATAAATGTTACATTTAGTGTATCGTGGAAGGTATTTTAAGCATAATACTAATTTTTTTAAAATGAGGAATACAACCATCTTGAAAACATAACGGTGGTATTAAACTGACGTTTCCGCCCTTTTTCCGTAAAGCAATAGCAAGTGCTCTTAAATACAAGTTACATTTTATGATTATTGTTTAATTTTTGCAAAAATTCGGCAGTGCACATATTCGAATGCTACACATTTGACAGATTATTTTCCCAAAATATTATGTCCAACCACAAGCAGCTCTTTTTGTCCAAGTATTTAAACAAATCACAAACTTAATTTTCTTTTGCAGCTGTCGCAGGCGCTTTATTCGTAGTTTGCTGTTTAATATTTTTAAGTACTTTATTTCTGTATCAAAGTGCAAAACTGTGTAAATGTACGCCGGTGAACATAGGACAGCAGCACTTGTCGTGTATCTCAGTTCAGCGTATGACTGTATCATGAAATACTTCTGTTTGTAATGGGTTTAGGAAGACAAAAGTCTTGCAGACTACTTCTCCAGTCCTTTGTTAGATTCGTGATCATGCAAACATCAAAAGGTTTAGGGTATGCTCTACACTGTTGCCTAGCTGATATATCTGGTAATGTAGTTGGAATTGTCTCAACCCTCTTCAGATATGATTTGAATAATCCAAAGTTCCAGTCACATTGACTTAAAGAATATCCACGAGTTGGAAAGAGATGAGTAATTCCCAACGCAAAGATTCTGCTATTCATGAACAAAATGACTCGATAAGAATATTCTTATTTTGACCTCCACAGACGTCGGAAAGCAAAATCACATATTTACGTCCGGGAATTCGGTCATTTTCTTTTTTTACTTTCTCTACTACATACAGTAACTAGGGAGAAGTGTTACATTCCACCCAAAATTCAAAATTGATATTTCACCGGAAATACATGTTTGAAATCCCCCCCTTGTGTGTGTTTGTGGTTTTTTTCTCACTATTTTTCAAAGATGCAACACGAAGATTTTCACAAAGATCTTCGTTTACGTGGAACGTTTTTCAAAATGTTTGATTTTCTCAAAAATGGTTCTAACGATTTGATTAAAATATCATATTTAGGATATGCTCCTGACTTATAAAATTTATATCTTGAATTTTCTGGGAATGTCTCCAAAAGTCTTCTTTATTCTAAATGGCTTTTGCATAACGAGTAAACCGTAAAAGATACACAAAACGTTTCTACATATAAAATGTAGAGCTCATTAAAACACTTAGTTTTATCATACAAATTTTTTCCTGGAGTGGACCTTTTACGAGATATTCCTTGTTATGTGTATGAATTTTCCAATACTTTTTTTTTCTCAAATGGGAATTCGTTATTCGTTTTTATGTCCTGGACATGCAAAGAGAATGGAATGCAACCAGCTCAGAATTTGTTAAACTTGATATAGAAATGAAGCAGCGGAATTAGGTTCCTTTTGGTCCGCATCTGCATAAAACGGAACATAAACGAAGGATTGTTATATGTACATGCAGATTAAATGTATATAACCACAGCAGAAGTTTGTAGAACTGGCTGGTAACATTTAACTTAGGAACTGGTAAATTCTGAGAATAGTCAGATTCAACTAAGTAAGAAGGGTCCATTTTGGGCTTGCAGATGAAATCTCCCTTCGTAGTCAACTAACGCTCTACCTTCCTCTTGTGTAGCATATATTATGTTTTACACATCTGTTCGATCACCTTTCAACTCATTTTCACACTGAGAGCAAAAATCAGACATCACTTTTTGATTTCTTGAAGACATAATCACATTGTTCCTTAAAGAGCTTGAAGTTAAATTCTTCATTGTAAGCTTTTTTTCCAGTTTGCTGCAAAACCTTTTGTTGCTATTATCATACATTTTACATTCATTTCTTATAAAATATACTTTCACAAACTAACAAAATAACCACACTAGGCATACCAGGTGTATAGGCATTTTCACAGGAGTAAATACAAAGTGCTGACATGGACTTAAATGGTAAAACTAAGAAACAAAAAATCTGATGTGTTACACTCACATGACTTTCTCTACTCTTGTACAAACTACTTTTACAAACGCTTATTCTCCATATGCTTCATGTTAATCGAGATATCGAGATGTTAATCTTATTGCTAATTTTCTTGTAGATGCAAGGGGACTTGGTAGGCTTTAAGCTTTCAAGAGCTGGTTGCTATGTGGAGTATTCCATTCTCTTTGCATTACCAGGGCAAAAATATCAATAACGAATTCCCATTTGAGGAAAAGTATAAGCATTGGAAAATTTAAGGGAATAGCAAACAATATCTTGAAAATGATTCACTCAACAAAAAAACCTATATGACATAAATTGTGTATTTTGACGTGATCTACATTTTTTGTGTAGTAAATTTTGTCTATCTCTTATGGTTTACCAGTTATGCAAAAGTCGTTCACAATGAAGAATACTTTTGGAGACATTCCCAGAAAATTCGAGATATACATTTCATTTGTCATGAAAGTATCTTAAACATAAGATATTTTAATCAAAATCGTTAGGCCATTTTTGAGAAAATTGAAATTTTCGAAAAATGCTTCATGTAAAGGGTAATCTGGGGTGGGGGAATTTTCTTGAAAACCTTTGTGAAGATACCTCTGGAAGATACTGAAGCTAAATACCAGGTTTGGTGTTTATCCGACTGTTCGTTTCTGAGTTATGCTTTCACAGACAGACACACACACATGGACATGTTTCCAAAAATGCTTTTTTTTTGGATTCAGAGGGTCTCAAAACATGTATTTCCGATGAAATCTCGGTGTGTAATTTTTTTGTGGAATACAATAATTCCCCTACTTACTATACGTAGTAGAGAAAGTAAAAATTGGAGAGAACATTCTGTACAACATGGCGGTTCAAATAAGATTTCCGGAAAGTGGGGCTCATAGATCTAAAACTCCTCTTCCAGAAATGTCCTCAAATATTTCCATGCGCTGTATTATCTCAGGATTTAAACTCTGTTTTGTTTCTGCTGGATTGACAGATTTTGGTCACCGGAGTAGTAAATATAATGACTGAGAGTCAGTCACCAAGCCAGGAGTTGCAGAAACATGATTTGGTGCATCAACTAAATCAGCTTCATTCACAACTCGGGTACCTCTACTCCTTCCCTCACTGTTTTGCACGTTTTCATTTAGACACAAGATTCTATGGAATGTTGCATTGACTCACCCACAGGACACGCAGTCAAGGTCTATCAAGAACTATAGTCCAGTAACTCTTTTGGGGACACGTGCGAGGCAATAACTTGAAGTCTCTACTCCTTTCATTCCTTATCTAACATAAACTTCAACGCAACCACGTGTAATATGCCAAACTTAAAACACAAAAGCATCGCAGGCTTATCTTGAAAGTATTAGACATACTTCGATACCACCCTGTATCGAGATATCGACGTCTCATCTCTAGTTATTAGGAATGGCCGCGTCTATACTAAATTACAATTATAAGGAATAAGCGGAAGATTCACCGTAAAAATCTTATAGATCATTGTACAAGCGCTTTCGTTTATGCGTCACCGCAGCTTAGGGAGGCTTTCTACCAAGCTTCTCAGCGGCCGCGTAATAGCAGGGAGGGGCGTGTCTGGAGCGTTCTGTCTTTGTTGCTCAACTAAGCAATGCTGTGCGTTAACCGTAGCTCACGCGATGTATGCAAATACTTGGGAGCTGCAAGAATTGTGGGTATGCGGAAAGCCAATTTGCCATTTGAAGATGTTAGGGCAATTCCATGCATCATTCCCAAGGACAGTATTAAAATGTGTAGTAAACGTGTCCTCTTTGCGAATAAAAAGTACACTTTACTTCAGTTTTACATTATAATTATTGATTAAGTATACTATATCATGAAGAACTTTTTACTTTCTCTACTACGTTCAGTAAGCTGGGGCAGTATTGTATTCCACCCAAAAATTTGATACCGAGATTTCACAGGAAATACATGTTTTGAGACACCCTGAATAAAAAAAAAGTATTTTTGGAAACGTGTGTGTGTGTGTGTGTGTGTGTGTGTGTGTGTGTGTGTGTGTGTGTGTGTCTGTGAACAGCATAACTCAGAAACGAACAGTCAGATAAACACCAAACTTGGTATTTAGGTTCAGTATCTTCCAGAGATGCGACACGAAGGTTTTCAAGAAAATCCCCTCACCCCAGATTACCCTTTACATGGAAGATTTTTCGAAAATTTTAATTTTCTCAAAAATGGCTAACGATTTTGATTAAAATATAATAGGTTTAAGATATTTTCATGAGAAATAAAATGTATATCTTGAATTTTCTGGGGATGTCTCCAAAAATATTCTCCATTGTGAACGACTTTTGCATAACTGGTAAACCATAAGAGATAGACAAAATTTTGCTTTAGAAAGAATGTAGATCGCGTTAAAATACACAATTTATGTCATATACATTTTTTTTGTTTGGTGAACCATTTTTGAGTTATTGCTTGTTATTCCTTTAAATTTTTCAATACTTATTTTCTAAAATGGGAATTCGTTATTCATTTTTTGTCTTGGATATGCAAAGAGTATTAATCTGTGGGAAAGGGAATGGTGCTGCACCTAGCAACCAGCTATTAAGAGATGTATGTGCTTAAAGGCTACTGTTTTTCCATATTGCCCTTGTAAATATATTTTCCCCTTACATCTACAAGAAAATTAGCAATAAGTTAGTCGGCAAATGTTTATCTCGATTAACATGAAGCATATGAAGAATAAGCGATTGTAAAAATAGTTTGTACAAGAGTAGAGAAAGTCGTGCGAGTGTAACACATCAGATTTTTTTCTTTAGTTTAGGTCATATCGGTCGATGAATGAAATGATGCTCAATTTTCCCGGGGTCCACAGAGCTTAGTTATCCGACATTCGTCTTTTCAGGATAAATCTCGGAAAAACGTTATCCGGGTAATTCACCCTAATCGAGATTCGAACTCTGAACTTCTTGAAGGTGAGGCAGACACGCTACCCCCACACAACTGTTTTATTTATTGCATATTTAGATTGGACAATGATTCCAATAATGTGTAGTAAATAGTCCTCTTTGAGAGGAGCAGGTATAATATGTTTGTTTCACATTGTTGCCATTTAAGCTATGTTTTGAAAGAGGTATTGTGCAAAATGGGGTTTTGTTTAGTTAAATATTTAAATAATGTTATTATAAGTATGGCGACCCATTTTTATATGTGAATAATCTACAACTACATGTAAAACAGGATGCCACAGCATGCGCAAAAAGGTAAATAGATACACCTCCATGTTATACATACTCCACCTGTAAAGGGCAGCAGAATGCCGCCTGAAGCTGTGGTGAAGTCATAAATGGAAGCGAGTGTAAAACAATTTGATAAAGGACTGGGGGAGGTAAATGAAATGAATTCGTCATTCGAGATTAAAAAGGGAGTCTACAAGTTGGACAGCCAGCTAGTTTATTATCAACACAGATTTCACTGGAGGACCCCAGAAAGAGAGATGGCTGTTAAAAGCACGAGTTTCCTCAGCACGAGTTTAATATCACTTTCTCGAAGTTCTGTCAAAAGAATTGAGACGTACTGGAGCACGATCCTCTGTACACAATGCCAACTACATCACAATATGCCTGTTGCTAGGTAACGGCAGCAGCGTCTTGCCTTGTCTCTTGTATGCATAGCGGCTCTTATTGCCAGATACTTGATGGTTGGTGGAGCATAGAATTAACCTATTAGTGCCATGCCTGTGTTAAGATCAATGGCATGGAAACATTGCTCAGCAGCTTCAAAATTCTGTTTTGCAATGTAGAACATACAGGGGGGCTTGATTCTGAGGTTACACCCAACGTAATAATTAAAAAAATTCTGATGTGTTACACTCGCATGACTTTCTCTACTCTGATACAAACTATTTTTAAAAACGCATATTCTCCATATGCTTCGTGTTAATCGAGATGTTAATCTTAATGCTAATTTTCTTGTAGATGCAAGGGGAATTGGTAGGCTTTAAGCGATAGTCAAATATTTTAAGAGCTGATTGCTATGTGGAGTATTCCATTCTCTTTGCATCGCCAGGACATAAAAAAAACAATAACGAATTACCATTTGAGCAAGAATTGGAAAATTTAAGGAATAACCAGCAATATCTCCAAAATGGTGCACTCAACAAAAACATGTGTATGACATAAACTGTGTATTTTAACGCGATCTACATTTTTTGTGTAGTAAAACTTTGTCTATCCCTTATGGTTTACCAGTTTAGCAAAAATCGTTCACAATGAAGAATACTTTTGGAAACAATAAAGATTCAAGATGAACTTTTTATTTTGCATAAAGGAATCTTAAGTATATGATATTTTAATTTAAATCGTTAGTCATTTTTGAAAAAACTAAAATTCTCGAAAAATGTTTCATATAAACGGTAATCTGGGGGGGATTTTCTTGAAAACCTTCGTGTCGCATCTCTGGAAGATACTGAACCTAAATACCAAGTTTGGTGTTTATCTGACTTCGTTTGAGTTATGCTGTTCACACACACACACACACACACACACACACACACACACACACGGACATGTTTCCAAAAATGCTTTTTTTGATTCAGGGGGTCTCAAAACATATATTTCCGGTGATTTCTCGGTATCGAATTTTTGGATGGAATACAATACTTCCCCTACTTACTATACGTAGTAGAGAATGTAAAAGTTTGATATACACAGTTAAAACCAAGACTCTTGCGTGCTTTAAACGTCCCACAATTCTTATTTAGCACTTTATGCAATACCTGAATATATGAAAAATAATAAACCTTCAACAGTATGAAATAAGTTTCGTGTTACATTCATACGACCTTCTCTACCCTCTAGCGCTTATTATTGTATATGCAAATTATTCTTACGAGTGTTTATTTTCCTATCTCCTTCAGTTTAATTGAGATAACACTTTTCGTAAATAGCTACATTACAGCTATCGTTACATATACAAGGGAAATAGCGATAGTAAAATGTTTAAGAGCTTTTTTTTTTTTAAATTTATTATGATCGATCAGCATATATGCTCTACAGATTTTGTGAATCATAAAAAACAATTATTATTAACCCTTAAGGAAGACCAGTGGCTCCTTTTAACTATGAAATGTGGATAAAATATTACATCGTGATTAAAAGTTGACACCACTGGATTTTTCCCATACACAGAGGTGTTAGATATTGTGGAAAGGACTATTGTTTAGGAGCTAGGATTGAAAAGAATCGCCGGCGCATATGTTAAAAATTTATTATAAAATGTTGCGTTTGTTAAAGCAAGCTGATAATGAAATTGTTAACATTTTAAAAGTTATATGATTTACAAAATAATATGCTCGGAGACCTTTCACCTTTTTGCAATTTAAGTTGCCGAACAAAATGAGAATATTTCTGAAACAGCGACTAATACAATGCAAAGTTACACGAAGTGAAATATAAATGCTTCTCACGGAAATATGAATTTAGAAACATCAAGAGAAAAAGGTTAAATTTTATAGATTACCAAACAGTTGAAAATAATTTAGAAAAAGCCGAAAAGGTTTCTCTTGGTGGTTTACGCCAAATCTCGCCGTCGGAACGATAACAAGTCTCGTTGTTAGCCACTCGGTCCCTAGCCGAAGAGTGCCTCTGCTGCCTGCGCAGGAGTTGTCCACGAGCGTGATGGCGCTAGCGTCGGTGGCGTGAAGCAAACTAGCCAATGGTAACTCTGCATGAACTTTTAAAACAACAACAAAGAGTATCTTCAAAACGGTTAACACCATAAAAATAATTTACTTCATATTGAGGCAGTATTTTTAACGCTAAAATGATTTCAGTCTAATTCTATAATATAAAAAATATATAACAAACCGCCTTAAAGCAATATGTATGATATAATATATAAAATGTACGCAAGTCATTTATTATGTTTATATTATTATGTACATGTAAAATAATGTTATGTGAATGTATTAAGCAATTTGATAAATTAGGAACTGTGAGAATAGAAGCCTAAAGTTGCTAACAATGCGGTCACTATGAGGTAACCTTGAGGCAATAATGAATTAGAAAGTTTAATAATGCTAGTAATAATTCTTGGAACAATAATGTAATATTTAAAACAGTTCATAAATAACCAATTATAAACTAGAAGAGCTGAAAGTTAAATAAAATATTTCTATTGGAGAAAAATTAGTCAATCAGAGACTTGAAATAGAGAAATGAACAAATTTAAGCGGTAAACGCCAGTTGCTAGTAGACAGCGTTCCCAACCGGACGCTAGATGCGTTCCCGAGCAGTTAAATACGTATTCAGTGTGAGACACATAAAATTCATTACTGCGAGAATATAAAGTTTACGTGTTAAAAAGTGCAAGTAATTAATAAATAATCCCACAGCTTTCTATATCAGTAAAGTGTTATTTAATCGTGTGAAGGATTAATAAAAGAAGTGAAGTAAAAATTATAATTTGTGTAAGCCTACATTCTTTAGCCGCATCATTCCCTGTTAAGAGATATATGTTTCTACAAAATAAAACTGACGTAGCCTAGGCAAACATAAATATGTATAATATTTAAAGAAACATAAAAATACTAAGTTGATTCCTAAACGTTGGGGCAAAGGCCACCGGAAACTTTACTATACGTGGGGCAGTAACTTCTTCAAATTGGCTTTCCAACAGTGAGGCATTCGACCTTCTAAACATAAATTGTGTTTTAAATATTGTCTGATTTTGTCTATCTTTTACAGTTTGCCAAATTGCATAAAACTCCTTCAGAGTGAAGAGAACTTCATAGGCTTTCCTCAGAAAATTCAAGATATACAGTTTGTTGTGTACATATATCTTAAAGACTAGTTATTTTAATCAAATTGTTATAACCATGTTTGAGAAAATCGGAAACAATGAAACGTTATCAGTATAAAGGGTAGTGTGAGGTGGGGGGGATATTTTTGAGTCGTCCTGTTACATCCTGGGAAGATTTTGAATATAAATATCAAGTTTGGTTTTTAACGACTTTTAGTTTTTGAGTTATGCCGTTATCAGACCTTTGTTTAGAAAAGTGTTTCTTTTTGGATTTAGGCAGCATCAAAACATTCGGTGTAATGCTATTCTCCCTCTACCTATTATAGGTAAGCGGTAAAGGAAGTAAAACTTTATGATGTATTACATTCACATAACTTTCTTTCTATACACACAATAATCCATTTTCCCAACTGCTTTAAAAATTATTCTTGCAAAAATTTAGTTTTCTATCTACTTCATGTTAATTCATATAAACGCTTGCACAAATGGTTTTTGTTGGTACAAGAGGATACAGGAAATTGATACGATAGTGAAACCTTTAACAATTGGATCGCTAATTCTGACTTTGAAATTTCATTCTCTTTACACCAGGTCGCGAGAAATAAACGAATATTGTCAGAACTTAAAAATGTGAAACGTTGGAAAAGGCAAATCAATAGCTTAGAATATCTCGGAAATAATTAATGGCTTAATAAATGTATTTTATATAGATTATGTTTTAACGAGATCTACACTTTTCATGTGGTAGGCTTTGGTCCATCTCTTTAGGTTTGCTAGTTATACAAACTGTATTCATAAGCTATTCCCAGAAAATTCCAGATGAACATTATATATATATATATATATATATATATATATTCTAAGCATATGTTGTTTTAATAGAAATTGTTAGCCATTTTTGAGTAATTAGAAAATAACGAAATATTTTACATGTAAAGGGTAATTTAGCAGGTTTTGTTTTCCTTTTAAAATCTGCTTGTCGCATCTTTGGAACATGTTAAACTTTAAATACCACGTTTGGTACTCATTCGATCCTTCGTTTTTACTTTATCATGTACATAATAGGTAGAAAAGGTATTAAATTCTAATCAAAAATTCGATATTGAGGTTTCAGCGGAAAAAACATGTTTTGAGGTCTCATGAACAGAAAGCACTTTAAGAAAAGTAACCGTGAGAGAGCGAGAGAGTACCAAACTTGACATTGAAGCTCAGTACTATCCAAATATACGACAGGAAGATTTTAAAGCACATCCTCCAAACCTAAACTACCTTCTCATGGAATATTATTTAAATTTTTTAATATTGCTATAAATGACTAAAGATTTTGATTAGAATATCATATATTAAAGATATATTGCATGACAAACTATATTATCTTGAATTTTCCTGGAACAGCCTGTGAAGTCCTCTTTATTCGGAAGGAGTGCCTAATATTATATAACTGGTAAATGTTAAGCGATAAACAAAAAGTACTATACCAAAATAAAAAAAAAACCCACATCTCTTTAAAGCACATAATTTAGTTGAGATAACTTCGTTTGTGATATGGTTTGAACTGTGCCAACACTTTGTGGTTCTTTTAAAGTTCTGTCAACATTCAGCTGTTTCTCGCAATGTCATGGAAAAGTATAGAATTTTAAGGCCAGCATGTAGCGTCCTGTTCTTAAACATTTGGCTACTGCTGTTCTCTTTGTATCTATAACGAGATGTGTAAAGCATACATTTTTGCAAAGTTTATCATTAAAATGGAACAGTTAGAAATATAACTTTCGTAAGAAGAATTTGCACCAATAAGCGATAGGGGGTAGAGGAAGTGATGGTGTGTGTATGTAACACATCAGAACTTCTTTTTAAATCTGACGTGATGCTTCCATTATGTATCAATGACAAATTCAAATATATCTGTTATATTTTATACTACGCAAATGATTCATCTATCCATGTTGCGTTACTCACACATGTTTACTCGGGGATGATTTATAATTAGGTACAAAGTGCCTAGTCGCAACCATACACGCTACAACGGTACATGCAGAAACAAGAACATATGTTTATTGACGGTAACCAGCTCTAGCAATGTAAGGAAAACTAAGGAAGGGGGAGCAACGAGAAAAAAAGGCGGAAAACGATATTTTTTTTATTGAGGAGAGGCTTCAAAATACGCATTTCCGTTGAATTTCAATATTGAATTTTCGGCCGGAATACATCCACCTATGGTAGAGAAAATAAAAATGCGATAACTGAGGGGGTATGCCAAATGCATAGCTTAGAGATGTAGACGCTAGCTGGAAATGGTTCAGAAGCATAAACAATATAGCAGACCTGCAATTTGTGGAAGATTTGTAATAGATGGATATGAAGATGTGCAATTCACTGGAATTTAAACATGTTGGTTCATTTTTATGATAGCACTAAATGTGTGTGCATGTGTTCAGTTTAGAAAGCTAAAACCCGACGCATAAGAGCTCAACATTTATACAGAAGTTAATTTTTATATATGTTTAGATTACTAGCATGAAATGCACAACGAGCATTTGAAAACATGAGCAATTTTTGAGAAAAATATTTTATGCTAAACCTCATGAACAATAGAATGAACTTATAGGTAAAAATTTACATTGTTGGGTAAAACTCTGCAAATAGTTATTTAAAAAGTCACCTTCGCATATCTTTCCCTCCATATTGTCGTTTACTTTCGTATTAGTTCTACAAGCTATCCTGACGATAGCTTACTTTTATATCTACTTCATTTTAATTGAGATAAACATTTGCAGAAATAGATACATTAAGAGAACAGCGATTGCGAAATGTTTTAAAACTGCACGCTGTATGCTGACCTTAAAATTCCGTACTGTTTCTATGACATCGCGAAAAACAACTGAATGTTGAAAGGACTTAAAGGAATGGTAAGTATTCAGCCCAGTTCATCCAACACTGGATTTTTCTTGGATTATTAAACATTGCCTCAAGATATTATGCTCGTCCAATGATTTCAATCTCTGCCAAATATGTTTAACTTTGTATTTAAATTATACTTCCGTTACTATAACAAGCACTCCAATGAAAGAAGTAGACATGATGTTTCTCCTGCATGAAACGACAGGCCCACCAGCCATTTCTACCCTAAACAATGTTAAGCATGCGAAACCGTATATGTTGCGCTTACCTTTAAAAATGTCCGAAATAATGATGCTCTGCGTCTATGCAAGCTTGGCAACTACTGCACACATAATAGAACATTCTAGGAATTTCTCCCCCAGAAATATTTGAAAACGCACGCCTGATGCCGTCTCCTAATTCGTCAAGCTTATTGGGTTTTGTTGCATGTATTTAAAGTATTCGTTTCAGATAATGAACTAAGCCAGTCAGTCTGCCATAACTAGACGACGGATTTGCATGTACTAAATCATCTAAAATATGCATACATTTATGCTGCTTAAACCTTTAAAATCTGCTATATTATTTCTAAAATATGTATTAGGAATGCACTAAAATGTTTAACTTAAGTTTATACTTTATGGTACTTAAATTTATCTCCAAACCCTCAGGTGTAAATATGACATTCATCGCTTAACACAAAATGTACTCTGAAAAGAATCTTTCCACGTCTACAAATGTAATTGGACAAAATTTGTAAGTAGTTTCTAACTCTGGGAAAATTTCTCAGGAAGCATTACTTGTTCAAGTTGAAAATATTATCCCCATTACATTAGACAAACCTTTAATGCAAGGATTTATGTCTAAAATACTTCAATTTACCATTTAATTTTCATGCATACTTTCAAGTGACACGCAAGTTTGTCTGTAGCTCACTGAAAAATAATAGATTCGTGTAAATACAAACTAGATTTTTCGAGCCTTTTTGTGGCTTCAGCTATAACTTTGAAATGTGCATTGATTTTCACCAATTCCGTTTTAAAAAAGTTCCTCTATGACAGGACTTTATTATTTTTCAATGTGCTTAAATACTTATATTAAAATTAAAATTTTTAAAATTTAATATATTGCAATCACACTTCTTTCTCTGCCATCTAGCGGTTATTAGTGGGTATACAAATTATTCCTACGAAAGTTTATTCTCCTATCTACTTCATTTTAATTTAGATAAACATTTCCAGAAATAGGCTACATTGCACATTTCGTTATAAATATAGAGGGAATAGCGATAGTCAAATGTTTAAGAACTGGACGCTATGTACTGGCCTTAAAATGCCATGCGCACAAAAGCGAGAAATAACAAAGTCTAAACGACTTGAAAAGAATGACTAAGTATTGAAAGATTCGAACTATTAATAACGGATACCTCGGAATTATTTTAACAAATTGTATGATTTCAGAACATCTATATTTTTTTGTGCAGTACGTTTTCGTCTATCGCTTAACCTTTACGAGTTATATAAGATTATACAAAACTGCCTCCAGATAAAGAGAACTTCACAGGTTGTTATTAAAAATTCGATACAAATAATATTTGTAATGTAAATGTCTTTAATATATTGTTACATCCATTTTTATAAAATAAAAAAAATTCGAGAAATTTTCCATGTAAGGCTAATTTGGAGTTGTAATTTTCTTAAATCTTCGTGTCGCATCTTTGGAAGGTACTGAACCCAAATAACAAGTTTGGTATTTATCCTACTTTTCGATTTTGAGTTATGCTGTTCACGAACATACACACACCTTTTTATTGATTCATTGTGCCTCAAAACATATATTTGCAGTGTAATCTCGGTGTTGAATTTTTGAGTGGAATGCAAAACCTTCTCTACCTACTATGTATACTGGCATATATAAATGGTGAGCCATAATGGAAGAGGGCTATTTATGTTAGTAGTAACAAAATATAGCCCACTTACTACCACCATGACCCTGTTTTTCGAGTATAATTCTATTCACTATAATTCTATTCTAGGCTACTTTACCTCCCACAAAGTATGGCCGAGCATCAGAAGGATATCATTACAACTTAAACCTATTTCCAAGCTACACTACCGTTTCCTTAATGCGGGTTTCTTATGGCCGTTTATTAGCAGCAGTAACTTAACCTTCGTCTCCATATTGCTGATGAAAGCTCTCAAATATGTAAATGTCGCTCAGTTTTTCACATGAGAATAATTCTTCACCCCTTCCTATAGAAGGCCGAATGTATAATTTAGAGCACGCTTTGAGTGGGTCTAAAGCTACATGTACACGAACAAATTTTCGTCAAATTCAATACATTACAAGGATTTGCAAGAGATGTAACAGCTTCACAACTTTTCTTGTCAAATTGCTTCTAATACTTTTAAAGTCTTGAAAGCAAATGAGGACATGCTCTAAACGATCAAAGATTTGAGAAGTATTTACAGTGCGTCACGAAATCTGCAACATGGCTGAAAGCAAAAAGTAAACAAAACTGTTACCCGGCCAAGGTATGTCGTATGCAAACTGATTAGGTTATACATAAGCTGATCATGTCCGTATATCTAGGTCTCTGTGGATTACCACAAGATGAAGGTATATGAAGAAATAATTGCCAGGCACATTTCCGAACTACGTATAGTTAATTCAATGTTATATCGTGTGGTTAACCTATCAGTTGGCGTTATTTCCGTTGTATTTCATAATCGTAATGTTATTTCATTGGATATAATACGTGAATATTAGAATAGAAATATTAGAACAATATTTCATTGCAAATTGTTATATCTACCGTGAGAAAATAATAAATTGCTTTGTACGTAATAAATTATCAGTGTGTTCTGAAGGGTTTCAGTTTGAAAAAAGACGACTTGTCAATACACATTTATAGCATTTTCAACTCCTGTCCAATCTTGTCACATATTGAAAAAGTTTGACAATTTTTTCTTTGAAACTCTTGATTCGAAAAAACGTTTTATTGTGTACAAGGGGCTTAAGAGTTTCTTGTTTATACATTTTTCCAATTTATAACACTTTGAACCTAACAGAATAACAGAAATTAAGAATATCATATTGGGATCAAGAGGATAAGTCAACTTACATTGTTAGACACATTCAGAATTGTGCTGGCCTTAGCGCTTGCTTAATGACTTGTGTGCGCTCTTAGGACCAAAAGGTTGGTAACAGCTGTTATTGTAGGGAAACCAGCTCTGTACTTATGTTTAAAAATATATATTATTATGATTATTAAAACTGTAATTAATATGTAATTATTTGTGTACCTTGGAAGTGAAATAATAGTAGAATAAGTTAAGTTTTGAAGAAGTACAGCAGAGGGAGAAAAATGGTAGAATGTGTAATTGCAAAAGTAAATCAAGCAAACATATTCAGTAACAGTTCAGGCAGGTTAATATTTCTATTTTGTTATGTTTATACCATTACAGACGTATGTAAATACATTATAAGTCTCAAAATATACAAACCACAAATTTCAATAATAAGCTCTAAGCAAATTCTCATGTTTCGTTCATTTCAAATCATCACCTGTTAATATTGTCACAGATTTGAAAACTTGAAGCCTCTTTCCTGAAAACTATCTATTTTTGACTTACACTCTTATTTCCTGGCCTGATAGATTTGTAATTGGTTTAGGCTTTCCTCGTGTGTCAATCAAAGCGAAACACGTTCGTAGAGGTGGTATTCAAACTACCCCCTCCCCAATTTCACATGAACTATAAACGTAGTTCAATGGTTAGGTTTTATGCCTCTGAATTGTTTTTCAGAACTGTCACTTATATAACTGATACCAGCCGATCGGAGTCAAAAGCTGGTTACCTGAAAGTAGAAAAACACTAGGGAGAGAAAACTACTATTACGGTCTAGGTGAATAAGCACTTTTTATGTACGACACCGTACGTAGTAGAGTAAGTAAGAATACGTCAATATTATACCTCAGGACCTGGAAACAGGATGAAATACGCTGCAACATCAGAAATATACAATTTTATGCACTTTAACATTTAACATACAGAACATGAACCATATTGCAAAACTTCTGTATCACAAGTAAAAACAAACTAAATATGCATTTGCATACAAATACATTGTTTACTTATAACAAAAAAGTTGTAGTGTGAAGCAGAGATTTCCTTGGACTTGTTTCCACGAGAGAAATGCTGGCTATCTTTTACCTTTCAAAGTCTGTTTGAATTATTCTAACAAACTAAAAATTTTGGGTTTGTTAGGAGCGGTGACACTGGGAATTTTCTGTATGAATCAACTGTTACTCCATTCGAGCAAAGTTTAACACAAACGCATGCTGTTCTGTCGTATACACAATAACTAAACAATTGAAGCAATATACAGCGCTAGCCACGAGCAAACTAATACATTAACTCATTAATGTAATAAGATATCTATTCACAGCTTCTCATCATCAACACATTAATGACTTCTTTTTTTAATATTTTGTTCTATATATATATATATATATATATATATATATATATATATAACATAAACTGTTATTGGCTAGTAGCACCAAGCAGGTACATTGATACATGCCTATAATTCAAATACGAACGTTAAGAAAACGGTTTAAGGGAACGCTAACGGAAGCTTCTCGGTCTTCAAGCAGGAAGGCTCTGTATAAGCTCGTCTCTAATTAGACGCTAAAAGTACGTATTTGAAGTCTACCAGTTATACGTATTTTAACATAACAAAGGTGATAGTGAATTGTGAATATTTACAAGCGGTTTATCTAAAAAAAACAAGTGGAAATAGTTAACAGAATACGTGTGTGCAAAAAATATTTTAACCTTCTCCATACCTAACCCTGATAACACAAAAGTGCTCTGCGACACAAAATACAGCAGCCGTGCCACAATTATAAAATAACAATTAAAACACACTAACACACATACACTCTACGAGAACCTCGAGATACACAGAGTACGGGCATCAAGACGATCCACAGGTACGTAACTCAGCATCCATCATCAACGTAGGACTACCAAGGAGGAACAGCTACACAATAAATGCAAACTATCTTCAGTTATTCTCACTATATACTATGCCAAATACATTCAGAGTGAACTGCAATTACACAATTACATTCCGTAAGCGCGTGAGCTAGGCTCCCACAGAGCGAGGTCACTCAACCATATACCTGTTAAGAGTCAAACCTGTCGGCCACCAATCGTGTCATTCAAAACAAACCCGATATAAAGCAACAATGTGTATTAATAGAATCTTTCATTGTGACAGCTTGATTAAGACAAACTGGGTCGTGATGCTGATAAATTTAGCCTTGGTGAGATATGCCAATTTACATTTTATTATTTAAATAAACTAAGATGTTCATCTAATATTAATCAACTAGGATCATGATGTGCCAGTTGGCATATGGAATACGGCATTCAAAAGAAAACACATGATACATTTACACGCCTCCATTTCCCGTGAGAAGTCATGCGTGTTGTTTCTTTTGACCAACAAAATGAACAGAAACATCGGTAGCAAAGGATTGCTTCAGTGATACGAGAAAAAGAAAGCAGCTGCCGTTTATTAAAATGTATTTTAGGAAACTTCCCGAGCTCGTTCAGAGACCAAAGGAGTGGCCATAGTAGTAAAACTGTGGCGTCTATGCAAACGTTGTAAAAATGAGGTGATGCAGCTTGAATATAAAAAAGTAGAATGAATCTGAAAAATACAAAAGACCTTTATTATTTTTACTTCTCTGCCACGTGCATAATAGACAGAAAGATATTTCATTTCAACCAAAAATTCTATACCAAGATTTTACAGGAAATACATGTTTTGAGGCCCTCTTAATACAAAAAATATGTTTTTAGAGAAAGGTGTGTCTGTGTGTGACAGCCTAACTCACAAACAAAAAAATGAGATCAACAAAAAAACTCGGTATTTATGTTCAGTAGCTTTTAAGGATGCGATACAAAATTTTCAAGAAAATTCCTCTACCAGAAACTACCTTTTAATGGAACTTCTTCGAAATTTTTGGTTTTCTAGAAAAATGGCTCCAACAATTTTGGTTAAAATGCCATATATTAAAGATATTAATACGACAAATAAACTTGAATGTTCTGGGAATAGCCTTTTAAGTCATCATTCGAAAGCAATTTTGCATAATCTTGTAAAACTGGTAAACGTTAAGCGATTGACGAAAATGCAAAACACAAGAAATGTAGATCCCTTTAAACCACACAGTTTATTTCAAATAACTTTTTTGTGGCATCAGTCATTTCCGAGATATCCATTATTAAAGGTTCGAATTGCTCTACTTAGCCATCTCATAGTCTTGTCAACATTCAGTTGTTTCTCGCGATTGCATGGAAACAGTATGGACTTTTATGGCCAGGATATAGCGTTCAGTTCTTAAACATTTGACTATCGCTGTATCTATAACGAAATGTGTAATGTAGGTATTTCTGCAAAAGTGTATTTGATTAAAATGAACTAGATAGAAAAATAAGGCTACTTTTTATACACAGTAATAAACGATAGAGAATAGAGAAAGTAATGTGAACGTATCATATGGGATTTTGTTTTGGTAATTTGCAGTACTTTGCAAGTAAATGTTCTTAGGTTTTTGCTTAATGACATTCTGAAATTGCATTAATGAGGGAACTGGTTATTTAGATGGTCTAAAGGTTTAAAATTTTTCAAAACTGACCGAATGTGGAGGAGAGCAGAAAGGATCGAAGATGCTTTTTTTTGACCTGAGGACGAGTATAGTAAAGAGCCCGTGATTTAACTGTGGTTACGCAAGTTTTATATATCGGGAAACTTAAAAAATATGTATGCAACAAAACACACACAAAAGGAAATCTGCTGAGAATTTACTCAATCTCGGATACTGAACTCTCGAGCGTGAATGAAAATTTCCTGAAAAGATGGGAGAAATATGCGGATAGAGGAGGGCATTTTTAACATCTCTCATGATAAGCTGCTTATCATTGTAATTCTAACTGTAAATATGAAAATGTGAGGCGATTGCGAGAATATTATAACGTTTTCGGCGCGAGTCGGAGCTACAGCGGTGGTGAGCGAGCCGCCGTGCGGAGGCCACATCGTGAATGAAAAGCATTGTACTTAAGAAGTAAATGTAACCCATATTTTAGAAGTTTTGTTTTACAAATTGATATTATTGTTCGTATGGCAGCTGCTGTGTACTCAAGTAATGTGGTTTTCTTTCTTTGCAAATGTATGCGTATTTGTTTTCTTCAGTTTTACTTTGAACAGCTTTTTCTATGAATGACATTTTCTGGTATAAATAACTGTTTTCTTGTAAACTACTGAGGACAGATAACTTCAATTTTAGGATTATAGAAATTCTAGGTGCTATTTTGGATATAATTTGGTCTATTAACTTTGTAGGTTATTTGTAAAAAAAAAAAAAACTGTTGGCAAAGTTAAATAAAGTGACAAAATTAAAAACTAGTCCTATATTCCTTAATAAACCAACTTATTGGATTATATTATATCAGTGAACATAAAAGGCATGCATTTAATCCTGATAAACTTTCGTTTTCATATCATAAGTATTTTCTGAGATAACAGGTCTGAATTTAGGAGGTGTAACAAAGGCGAAACAAGACAGTGTAAAATTTACGTCATTGTATTTTCCATGCATGAAATTACATGTAATTAGAATGAATATATATTTTTAATATAAAGCAAGTTATATTAACAGTCAGCAAACCAGCATCAAAGCTGGTATTTGTAGTAGGTATTTATTGTTATGATTATTTCTATTAATTTTTCTGTTTATTAGATCATAAGTTTTTCACCTTGTCTACCATTTACCTATAGGAAGTAGAAGAAGCATTGCATTCCACCCAAAATTGATACTTGTAGTATTGATCTTTATCTGTGGCCTTTGTCTTATGTTTTATAAGGGCGCCAACAAACCAGTGGTTAAGCCCCCTTAAATATAAATCACAACAATTCGATACAGAGATTTCATCGAAGATGCATGTTTTGCGTCCCAATGAATCCGAAAAAAGAATCAATTTAGAAAAATTTACATCATGTGTGTCCGTGTGTCTGTGAACAGCATAACTAAATGAAAAATAGATAAATATCATAGTATAGCAGTTCAGGCTTCCAAGGATGCGACACGAAGATATTCAAGAAAATTCCTTCAACCCAAAATACCGCTTATATGGGATGATTTTCATTATATTTTATTTTATCAAGAGAGACTATAACGGTGTTGATTAAAATAATATGTCTTTAATATATTTGCATGATAAATGGTATATCTTGAATTTTCTGGAATAACCTATGATTCATTCCCTTTTTATAATTGGTAAACAAATTCTTTGTGGTGCTAGGCATTCTCGCGATATTCTTTGTTATTGGTTTAATTTCATAAAACGTATACTTATTTTTAAATGAGTCACTGAAGTTTAAAAATGTTAACTTTGTAATTTGACTGTTTCTTTAAGTATTATACATTTGCTTGCCTCGGCTGCGTCAGTATTTATTTTTAGAGACATGAATGTCTTAGCAGGTTGTGGTGCGACTGAAGAATGTAGGCTTAAAATACCGCTTATATGGAATGATTTTCATTATATTTTATTTTATCAAGAAAGACTATAACGGTGTTGATTAAAATAACATATCTTTAATATATTTGCATGATAAATGGTATATCTTGAATTTTCTGGAATAGCCTATGATTCATTCCCTTTGTATAATTGGTAAACAAACTCTTTGTGGTGCTAGGCATTCTCGCGATATTCTTTGTTATTGGTTTAATTTCATAAAACGTATACTTATTTTTAAATGAGTCACTGAAGTCACTATAATATTTTTTGTGGTCATGGAAAAGAAAATGCAATTCCAAAGTCATCACCTCCCTTTAGCCTACACTATGTGATCAAAACTATCCGGACACCCCACAAACATACGTATTTCTTCTTAGGTGCATTGTGCTGCCACCTACTGCCTGGTACTTATTAAGCGCGACTTCAGTAGTCATTAGACATCGTGAAACAACAGAATGGAACGCCGCGTGGAACTCACGGACTTCGAACGTGGTCAGGTGATTGGGTGTCGCTTGTGTCAGAAGTCTGTACGCGAGATTTCCACACTCCTAAACATCCCTAGGTCCACTGTTTCTGATGTATTAGTGAACTGGAAACGTGAAGGGACATGTACAGCACTAAAGCGTACAGGCCGATCTCGTCTGTTGACCGACAGAAACCGCCGACATTTGAAGAGGGTCGTAAAGAGTAATAGGCAGACCATCACACAGGAATTCCAAACTGCGTCAGGATCCACTCCAAGTACTATGACAGGCGTGAGGTGAGAAACCTTGTATTCCATGGTGTAAGGTCTCGCTTGGTGTAAGGAGCGTCAACATTACACGATTGAACAGTAGCAAAACGTTGTGTGGAGTGACGAATCACGGTACACAATATGGCGATCCGATGGCAGGGTGTGGGTATGGCGAATGCCCGGCGAAAGTCATCTGCCAGCGTGTGTAGTGCCAACAGTGAAATTCGGAGGTGGTGGTGTTTTTCCTGGAGGGGGCTTGCACCCCTTGTTTTGCGTGGCACGATCACAGCGCAGACCTACATTGATATTGTAAGCACCTTCTTGCTTCCCACTGTTGAAGAGCAATTCGGGGATGACGATTGCATCTTTCAACACGATCGAGCACCTGTTCATACTGCACGGGCTGTGGCGGAGTGGTTACAGGGCAATAACATCCCTGTAATGGACTGGCCTGCAGAGAGTCCTGACTTGAATCCTATAGAACACTTTTGGGATGTTTTGGAACGCCGACTTCGTGCCAGGCCTCGCCGACCTACATCGATACCTCTCCTCAGTTCCGCACTGCGTGAAGAATGGACTGTCATTCCCCAAGAAACCTTCCAGCACGTAATTGAAAGTATGCCTGCGAGAGTGAACGCTGTAATCAAGGCCAACGCTGTATGGTGGGCCAACACCATATTGACTACCAGCATTAGCGATGGAGGGCTCCACGAACTTGTACGCCATTTTCAGCCAGGTGTCCGGATACTTTTTATCACGTAGTGTATTTATTGTTAGAGTAACAACGAAATGTCTAATCGTGTCATGAAAAGTTTATCTCGATTAAAACATTTGAAGAAGAATTTAATCTAATAACCCCTCAGTCAAATCTTAATATAGAAAACAACATTATATCACAAGAAGTACCCAAAAGAACAATCTTTTGTAAGAATTGTTTGTTGGAGCTAGTAGAAAAATTCTTAAGCTATCTGTGCCTCCTTGTGAACCTCTAAATCCCTAGGGAGACGGGCCGACACAAGATTTGTTAAATATGCTTCTCAGGGCATAAACTTGTTGAAGGAGGCAACAATTTAATGGCTGAAAGACAAGTGAGAGACGTTCTTTGTACTGCTGACGTAAACGGACGTCGCTGACTAGTGAATGGTTCCTTGGAACAAGCAAGCGTGAAGCTGTTCCGTTATTGGGCACAGATCTGAGCCCTGCTTTTTATAAAGTCATGAGACAATAATGAGGTATCTGCAGAAACTTGTAGTTGTAATTTCCGCAGTTTCAAGAACTAAGGTGCGACTTTTAGTGAATGTGATAAGACTATTCGAGGTCTAATATCCACAGTTATAACCCCGGATAAAACAACTGGTTATTAATAATGAAAGATTCTTTTGTTTCATGCCATATGCAATTTCATGTTTTTCCGTCCCCAGACCAGTACGTCAAATTGAACTTTTCTATTTGAAGCGATCCTATGTCACTTTAAATTTTTGATACTGTTATCTCCATGTTGTATTAGTTTTGATAAAGTTTAATGTTACCTGCTTAGTTCTCGAGTTCTATAATGTCTCCTAGCTCGTTCTGCGTTGTGTAATCTGCCAGCTGCTACAGTAGTATAGCTACGAGTTCTTTGTCTCGGGGTACGCTTGAGTGTAGTGTGGAAGGATAACGCCAGTTTATTTAGCCTGAGAAATTTTAATGCTGACTAAAAGTTCTGTTTGAAGAGAGTCGCCGACTGTTGAATTAAAGAATTAGATTACTTCAATAATAATAATAATAATAATAATAATAATAATAATAATAATAATAATAATAATAATTAAGCGAAGCTTCAGTTGGTGTAAGTTGCAGAAATTTTACTCAAATATTCCTCACAATAGCCGCTAAATCTTTCTAACTCAAACACTCATTTGGCGCTACACAACTTAAAACTGAAACTAAAGATCACATGACTAGTCCCAAGAGTAATCACACGATTTAGTAATCCTAAGTAAAAAATAAGTCTATTTTGAAAGGACGCCCTTTTCGTAACTTAAGTTCCTCATGCTTATCACTACCTTCCCAACGTTCCTACTTACGCGGTCCAATCCTAAAACTTTACATAGACGTTTCTGAAACTCTTTCTATGCTGGGCGTTGTGCAAATCAAGAACTCCATTTCCCTTCCTAATTTACAGAATTCCTGTCTATCTAACTTTTAAAACGTACTGAACTCAACTCTAGCTGTATTCCAGGAATCTTTACGCTAATACATTATTTACTCGGCTGTTACTAATGTACTTCTTTAACATGACTCTCTAATGAACTTTTTCTCCGGACAAATCCTTAAACTCAGGCTTATTAGATTATACATTCATTTAACGTAAGGAAATTATGCATTGTAGTTTTTTCTTCCGTTCTTTACTATCATTTATTTATTTATTTATTTATATCTTTCTGTAAATAATACGGTATCACGTTCACTTATTTTCCGTACTCCAGCACCAATATATGAATAGATAATGATAAATTTACTACGAGAATAACTTTTCATAAGCATTTTCTCTCGTATTGCATTATTTCACGTTTATATATTAGTTTAAAAATTCGAATATTGCTGAATAGTTAACCTTAGCTGATTAACTTACAGATATTGATACTTTAGTATTCCTTTCTAAGTGTTTAATCAATAACTTAACTGTTGGCCCTACAATGAGCCTATGAAATATATGACTACGTCCAAGTCCAACATAATACATGGACGTAGAATATTTAATCAAAGTATTTCTACATAGTATGAACAAAAATATTGTAACCGCAGAAAAATATTTTTAGGACTAGTTTCGAAATTTTAGCGACCTACCTGTCCTGAAAATACTCACTTTCCTGTACAGTTCCGTAAATAACTAATAACTCCTTAATTATTCATCCTATTGTTTCTGCAAATAACATAATCAGACACATCACGCTGATTAGCTTCATTTGTCAGTTTCACTAGTGTCGACCGAGAATTCGCACTTTTTTAACTTCACGGTCTGTTATAACCTCCTCGGAGAAAGTAATTACTTTCGTTACTGAATTATGTACCGAGCAGGATGCCATCGCGGTAACGTGTTAGGCCCGCATTAGGAAAGTACCAGGTTCGATTCCCATCGATTTGGTCATTATTTGGATTCCCCGTGTCGGTAGGCGAATGTTGGAATGGTTCCCTTTCTACCACGTTTTTCCTTTCCCCAACATTTTCTTTCATCTATTTCAGTGTTGTTGGACCAGATGACGGCGGGTGGCGTGTTGCGGCAGACATTGGAATTTGCGCTTTTTAAAGATTTCTCCCTGGCACTTGGCGGGACTATTGGGGCCCTTCCTTCTTGGGAATGCCTTGGTTATTCCTGGGACCTTTGAGAGTGGCTTAGACAGGGCTAGTCGGCCATGGTACTATCGTAAGGGACCCCCGACATTGCTAGCGCGCATCGTCGTCCAGAACTGTTCGCCTTTCGAGTCTCCGCTTCATTTCGTTCTCAGAGGTCACGCTGGAAGCACAAAGAGCCCATTGTGGTCTACGTGGTTGTTTTGGACCATTAATGGAGGCCCCTCCATCTGACAACTTCTAACTTCTGAATTATTTTAGGTACTGGTTTGATTTATGGATTCTGAAGAACTGTGTAGACATAATTTTTATAAAAAATCTTATGCAGTTCTTATTTTTGAAACATTCATCGTGCATGTCAAGACTACATCATCGTGTAGTATTGTTGTATATTAACTTATCATAATGAAAATTGGACATACAAATATAAGAATCCAAATGTCCGCATTCGTTTATTTCTAGTTACTAAATAGTACATTGCGACACGAGCGTGGGGAGTGGATTATTACGGAATCGAGGAAAAGTTAGAAAAGTCCAGCATTTCATATCTTCTATTGCACACTTGCACAATTGTATGTTATTTTTAATGAATTAGTAATAAACAATATTTAATAAACTCTCCTCGGATTTCCGTAACGCGATGTTGCCAATTCATCTATAACTAATACAATGGCTTATTTATACAGTGTGTATAGAAAAAACACCCACAACTACATTTTAATCGAGATAAACTTCTGCAGAAGTAGCCATGTTACACATTTCTTTAGGATTCAAAGGGAACAGCGATAGTTAAAATTTATAAGAACTGGACGCTATATGCTGGCCTTAAAATTCCATACTGTTACCATGCAATCGCGAGAAACAACAGAATGTCGACAGTATTGAAAACAATGACAAAGGATTGAACAATTCGAACCATTAATAACGGATATCTCGGAAATGGTTTATGACACTAAAGGTTATTTGAAATAAATTGTGTGTTTATAGAGATATACATTTTTTTATTATTAAAGGTGTATTTAAGGTAGTTTTGAGATGGTCCTATCACGACCTGTTATCATAAAAATACATTTGGATATACATATGTAATACATAATGATATACATTAATTTAAAATTGCATAAACATGGAATTGGGTAAACATTTACAGTAAATCGGAGAGTTTTGTATCCATTAGGAATTGTAGAGTCTTCTTGAGCACTTTGGGTCGTTAACTACACTGGGAAGATTGAAAATGCCGGCTTGTCTACATCTACTGTACTGTGGACATCTATAAGGATATGCAGAATGGTTAGTAGAACGTTTTCGTTTATCGCTTAACGTCTAGCAGTTATGATCTTAAAAAATTCCTTCTGAATGAAATAAGACTTCACATGAAATTCTTAGAATTTTTAATATATACGTACATTTTTCATGTAAATATCTTTAATATATGCTATTTTAATAAAATCTTTACTTTTTTTAGAATATAAAATGTTTTAAAATGTTTTATGTAAAGGTTAGTTGCGGGAGGGGGAATTTTCTTAAAATTTTTTGTGGCGCATCGTTGTAAAGTGTAGAATTAAATGCCAACGTTGGTATTTATCCGACTTAACGTTTGAGTTACGCTGTTCGCACGCACGCACACACAGAGATCTTCTACCAATTGTTTTTATTGAGGGGCCTCATAACATGCATTTATGGTGAAATATTCGACATAATTTTTTTTGGGTGGAATACAATGCCTTCTCCGCGTCCTATATACGTAGTGGAGAAAGCAAAATTTGCCAAAATATGAAACTATAAGATTCCAAAATATTATGAAATGTTTTAAAGCCAAGAAATCTTATACTTTGAAATTTTAAAACAGGTTCACCTTATTGTTTTAAAGAAATAGCCTTTGTAAATTTTCGTCCTTACTGAATAATAAAGTATGAAATGAAATACAAATTATGTGGACTTTATATATGTTAATGCTGTGAAAAGTGAAGTTGTTATTATTTATTACGATTATTTTTAGTACCACGCTTTGGGAGGCAATTTGAAGAACGTTATTCTGTGGAATTGTTATTTGCTCCAAATGTATTTCCCGTTGGCCTTTGCCCCAAGTTTAAAAATGATAACTTTGTAATTTGACTGTTTCTTTAAGTATTATACATTTGTTTGCCTCGGCTGCGTCAGTATTTATTTTTAGAGACATGAATGTATTGGCAGGTTGTGGTGTGACTGAAGAATGTAGGCTTAAAAAGATTTTAATTTTACTTCACTCCTTTTATTAATGCTTGACACGATTTAAATAACACTTCTCTGATATATATAGAGAGAGAGCTGTGAGATTTTTTTTTATTAATTGCTTGCACTTTTTAACACAAACTATTTTTGTCTCGCACAAAATGTGTTAAATTTCTCGAGGACGCATCTCGCGTCTGGTTAGTAACGCTGTCTGCAACTGACAGGGGAAGTAAGTAGGGGAAGTATTGTATTCCACCCAAAAATTCGATACCGAGATTTCACCGCAAATACATGATTTGAGGTGCACTGAATGCATATAAGGCATTTTTGTGTGTGTGTGTCTGTGTGTGTGCGTGTGTGTGTGAACAGCGTAACTGGAATGTAAAGTCAAATAAATATCAAACTTGGTATTTCATTTCAATACCTCCCAACAATGTGATAAGTTTTTTCAAGAAAATCCTCCCATCCGCAACTATACCTACATGGAACATTTTTTTAAATTATTTTATAAAAAAATGGCTAATGATTTTAATTAAAATACCATTTATTAAAGATATTTACATAAAAAAATCTGATGTTACACTCACATGACTTTCTCTACTCTTGTACAAACTATTTATACAAACGCTTATTCTCCATCTACTTCATGTTAATCGAGATAAACATTGGCAGAGTCTATGTTATTGCTAATTTTCTTGTAGATGTAAGGGGAATATATATTTACAAGGGCAATATAGAAGTACAGTAGCCTTTAAGCATAGCCATCTCTCTTAATAGCTGGTTGCTAGGTGCAGCACCATTCCCTTTCTCACAGATTAATACTCTTTGCATATCCAAGACAAAAAAATGAATAACGAATTCCCATTTGAGAAAATAAGTGTTGAAAAATTTAAGGGAATAACAAGCAATATCTCGATAATGGTTCACTCAACAAAAAATGTATATGACATAAATTGTGTATTTTAACAATCTACATTTTTGTGTAGTAAAATGTTGTCTATCTCTTATGGTTTACCAGTAATGCAAAAGTCGTTCACAATGAAGAATACTTTTAGAGACATTCCCAGGAAATTCAAGATATACATTTCATTTGTCATAAAAATATCTTAAACATATGATATTTTAATCAAAATCGTTAGCCGTTTTTGAGAAAATTAAAGTTTTCGAAAAATCTTCCATGTAATGGGTAATCTGGGGTGGGGGGATTTTCTTGAAAACCTTCGTGCCGCATTCTTAATACCAAGTTTGGTGTTTATCCGACTGTTCGTTTCTGAGTTATGCTGTTCACAGACAGACACACACAGACGCACACGCGGACGTGTTTCTAAAAATGCTTTTTTTGGATTCAGGGGGTCTCAAAACATGTATTTCCGGTGAAATCTTGGTATCGAATTTTTGGGTGGAATACAATACTTCCCCTACTTGCTATACGTAGTAGAGAAAGTAAATAAAATGTGTATCTTGAATTTTCTGGGAATAGCCTGTGAAGGAGATTTATATAACATTGTATAACTGGCAAACGTTAAGTGATAGACGAAAAGTTCTACACAAAAATTGCATGTCTCTGTAAAACACATGGTGTCTTAAAAATAAGCCATTTCCGAAATATCCATTATTAATGGTTGGATTTGTTCAATAGATTGCCATTCTTTTCAAGTACTGTCGACATTCAGTTTTTTCTGGCTTTGCATGGTAACAGTACGGAATTTGAAGGTCTGCATAGCGTCCAGTTCTTAAATTTCGCTGTCACACTTCCCTTTCTATCCTGACGAAATGTCAAAATGGCTAATGACGAAATGGTTATTTCTGCAAACGTTTATCTCGATTAAAATGAAGTAAATAGAAAAACAAACTTTCGTAAGAATAATAAACGATAAAGGGTAGGGAAAGTCGTGAATGTAGTGCATATTTTGCCTGTCCCTACTCATATTACTGTTTTCAGTAATGTCTGCTATGGATGCCGAGTTATTTCACAATTTATTTCCTGCAATGTTACGATTGCATAAAATGTTACATCCAATTCGTTATAATATTAATGCAATAATTGTGAAAACTGGCAAATGTTCGCTGACGCCATAATTCTGATGTTTATCCACTTGTTGCCTAAATTTCTATTACTAATGTACGTTTTGAGGGAAGCGAAGAGGTAGAACAAAAGTAATGGATACTGCTCTCTGCAAACACGCGAAGCCGTACTCTTCTCAAGGGGTTGTATCGTGTTCAGGTACAAGCCAACAAGCATTAAAGTGCCCACATGGGAGGTAAAGTTCGGTGGGTGCCCCAATAACATCAGCGAAACGGAATTAGAGTCTGGAAGGTTACGTGAAATATTCACAACATTGCAACAAGGTACCCGCAAGTTATTCAGTCGGAATGGCTCTCCTGAAAGCTGCAGTTTTTGCTACTACCTCGAGAATTCATCTCCCTGCAGGATTCAGAGAAATACGAAAACGTGCATATTGCTTCAGGTAGAATCACATAATTACTTAAAGGGACATTAAGCAATATCGATCGGTGAAAAAGTATCTAATGTTATTACGCTTAATCGTGGCTATAGAAATTATTCTTACGAAAGTTTATTTTCTACTTCATTTTAATCAAGATAAACCTTTCTAGAAATAGGAAAAAGATGCAAAGGAAACAGCGATAGTCAAATGGTTAAGAACTGTAAGTTGGCATTAAGATTCCCTACTCTTTCCACATAGCGATAAAGAACTTAAAATCGACAGGACTTGAACAGAACTCAAAGTATTGAAGAAATCGAAGCATTAATAATGGGTATCTCGGAAGCGGTTGATACCACAAAAAAGTTACTTGAAATAAATTGTCTTTCAAAGAGATCTATATTTTTGGTGTAGTTAGTTTCCTTCTATTGCTTAATGTTTATCAGTTAAACAAGATAATGCAAAAACTCCTTATAAACTGAGCTTCGTAGGCTATTCCCAGTAAAATCAACATATGTTTTATTTGTAATGAAAATATATTTTAATATATTGTATTTTAATCAAAATTGTCAGCCATTTTTAGAAAATAAAAATTTCGAAAAATGTTTCATGTAAAAGGTAGTTCAATATGGGGCGGATTTTCTTTAAAATCTTAGTGTTGTATCTTTGGAAGATACTGAACCTGAAAAACAAGTTTGGTTTGTATCAGACTTTTCGTTTTGAGTTATGCTGTTTCTCTCTCTTTCTTTCTCTCTCTCTCTCTCTCTCTCTCTCTCTCACACACACATAAACAGGGACCTTTTTCTAATGGTTTCTAATGCTTTTATAAATTAAAAATGAAAGCATTTTTTTCGGCTATCACTTGCCTAGCAGGACCCTGTGCAGTCAGTTTTTTAAATTTATTTCGTGCTACCTTACGACATCGACGGTAGGCCCCAGGCAAAGATGAAACGCTGGACTTCTGTCCACCAGGTAAACCCACAAGCTGTCTCTCTCCCTCATGAAATGTAGTTTGGTTTATTATTAGAAAGATGAAAGTTTCTAATGGGAAAAGAATTACATGTCGGATAGTATTACCCTTTTCACCACCCTTCCCAACCTAAACCTCTCAGTGCCATCCTGTACTATGTCCCCGCCCCTGTCACTTGTGCCAAAGCGCTGGTTGGGACTAAGTGACCTATACATGACCTCTGGTGAAGGCCCGATGACGTCATTTTACAGCACACTATTCTTGCACAAGCTCGTTGTTGTTTGAAGTTCAAGGTCCTTTAAGAGATGAATGAGAGATGAATGAAACAGCGTGCTCAAATGAGTCCGGGGTCCATAGAGCTTAGGGTTACCTGTTATTCATTTTTCAGAATAACGGAAAACCCTGGGAAAATGCTTATCCGGATAATACACCCTAACCGAGTTTCGAGCTCTTTACCTCTTGAATGTGAAGCTAGCCTAACACTATGGAGGTGGACTATCAAATTCTTGTTAATAGAAATAAACTTCCGTTAAACGTTCAGAGATTTCGTATTATGTATAAGATAGATAAAGCATGTGATGGCTTTGAAATATCATCCTCTCTGCATGGCCACGAGAAAAATCGAGTAGTGACTTGCCATCAGCAAAAGCTATAAATATTTGAAAATTCAAACCAATAATTAAGACCATCTCGGAAATGAACGCTACAATAATGTTATTTGGCCTAAACTGTGCACTTTGACCAGATCCGCACTTTTTGTGCAATATGATGACAGTAAGGAAGTAAAGCCAGTGGTACCATGACATAGATTCTCGACACGTAAAAGAACCTCATGCCTGATAAAGATGCCTCTGAGCAAAATAATGGGACGCTAAATAAATGGGATACTAAATACCTCCATTACACATTTCGTTATAGGCACAAAGCAGATAGCAATAGTCAAATGTTTAAAAACGTGTCGGTGTATACTGCCCTTGAAATGCCATACATTTCCATCAAATCGTAAGAAATAATTGATGGCAGTAATTTAAAAAATATAAAAAAATGCAGTACTGAAAAATTCAAACCAATAACATATATCTCGGAAATGGCTGATGCTACAAAACATTGAATGAAATAAATTGTGTTTAAAATTCCTTCCAAATGAAGAGGACTTCAATAGCTATCCCCTGAAAATTAAAATCGTTAGATTTTTTGAGAAAATTCCATACAGAGGGTGGTTCTAGGAGCTGGAATTTTGTTAAAAATCTATGCTGTCCTAACTTTGAACCGACATTTTGTTTTTGAGTTATGTGTTTACGGACACACATACAGACCTTCCTCTAAAAATTCTTCTTTTGGATTCAGGGGCATCAAAAACGTGCCTACTTCCGATGAAATCCAGATTTCGAATTTTTGGGTGAAATACAATACTTCCTCTTATCTACTTCAGGTAGGTAGTAGAGAATGTAATGTTTCGTAGGAATAGTTAAAAATAACCAGTAGTAAGTAGAGAAAGTGATGTGAATAAGTTTTACTTTTTCTACCACGTACATAGTAGATACGGAAGGTAGTGCATTCCGTCCAAAAATCTATACCAAGAGTTCACCGGAAATAAATGCTTTGAGTAACCATGAATCCCCCCCAACGAAAACATTTTTAGAAAACGGTGCGCGTGTGTATGTTAACAGCGTAACTCAAAAACGAAATGCCGGAGAAATACCAAACTTGGTATTTAGGTTCAGTACCTTCCGAAGATGCGACACGAAGATTTTCAAGAGAATCCCCCTTCTCCAAACTACCCTTTAAATGGAAGATTTTTCAAAATTGTTGGTTTTATAAAATGTGTGTAATAATTTTATTAAGATACAATAACTTAAAGATGTTTACATGAAAAATAGAATTTATATCTTGAATTTTCTGTAAACTCGTCTGTAAAGTCCTGTTCATTTGTACAATGTTGTGTAATTGGTAAAGCTTAAGTGATAGACGAAAACGTGCTACACAAAAATGCAGATCTCTTAAAATATACAATTCATTTCAAATAACGTTTTTGTGACATCAGCTATTTCCGAAATATCGGTTGCCAGACAAACTATTAGAAAGTAGAATGAAGGGGCAAGTTTCGCAATCTCATATAAGGGGAGTTAAAAGTTTGTAAATATTTTATATTTGTCTCTCTAACATGCTCCCCACAAAACAAGTCCAGATACCCTTTTATTAATGGTTCCATTTATATCCCGCCGTTAACTACATTGGCTTATCGGCGGCCTTTCCTTTGGAACTTATTGCCAATTGACGATGTTGTTAACTCGTGCAACTCTTGTTGTTGGGTTTAATCATGTTTAATCATTAGATCATACACGTTCTCATTCATACCTCCAGACTCTGGAGTGGATAAGGAATAATCTTGGCTAGAGAAAAATTCCCACCGCAGCCGGGAATCGAACCCGAGACCCTTCACAAAATAGGCAGGTGCTCTACCGACTGAGCTACAGAGCCAGGTGTTTTGAATAGTTCAGTACTTAGCCATTATTTTATCTCCTGTCGCTTTTCAACTATTTCTCGCTATGTCCTGGAAAGAGTGTGGAATTTTAAGGCCAGCATATAGCATCCAGTTCTAAAACATTTGAATATCGTTATTCCCTTTGCAGAAATAGCTAAATTACACATTTTACTACAGATACAATGGTGTATGTGGATTAAAATGAATATACAGGAAAATAAACCTTCGTAAGAAAATGTGTACCCACTAATAATACAGGATAGAGAAAGGCAGATTTTTACTTTTTAGTTTTTACCTCAGTAATGTTTATTTCGTACATTATAAAAGTATAATCAAATGCTTCTCGTAGTTTTGTAATTTAGATAAAAGCATAATGGTCTACCACTGACAAAAATCACGTTTTTAATGTTTGTGCATGTATTCGCATGCAAGATATGGTTTTGAAAATTTAAGATATTATGGCATATTAATAATTTGGGGTTACATTATTGTTCTACATTGTTATTACCATACATCCTGTTTACGCCACTCTTGGCTGGTAGCTTTGCTAGCCACGAGTAGTGGGGATTAGCGTCAGTCTCAGTTTGGTTTCCATGAGAAACGGACCGCGTGTGTAAGCCGGGCTTTGAATCGGTGAACTTTGAGGCAGTATTTTTAACACTTAAATCATTTCAGTCTAATTATATAAGAAGAAATATGTGTGTAACAACATATATATAACAGTCATTGTATATGTTTATATTATTTTTGTATCCATGTTTAATAATATTATGTGAATTTATTATGTAATTTAATAATGTAGGAGCTGTGAGAAATAGGTCAAAAGTTGCTAAGAATGAGGTAACAATGAGGTACCGAAGGAAGCCATGCTAGGGATTTTTACACCCGAAAAAATCCATCGCCTTCCGCAGGATTTGAACTCGGGAACTAGAGGCTAGCATGGCAACCACTACACTACGGACGACGATACACACCCATAGTCGTTCTCTATGCTGGATCAGTTGGTGAAAGCTTTATTCTGTTAGGCGAACATGTATGAGGACACAGAACCGGTGTGGTACACAATATGCCCGAGGAACAAGGTATCCACGAATGAACTTTCCCGCTGGATCGTCGGACTTAAACCCCATTGAGCATGCTAGGGATGCTTTAAGTAGAAGGGTTGCAGATCGACAGGACCCTCCATTGACCTACGCAGTTAGAACAAAAGAGTGGCAACAAATTCCGCAAGAAATGCCTGGATCTCATACTATCCATTCCACACAGATGTGAAGCTGTTATAGGCGTAGCAGGGAAGCGGGACGCATTAGTGGTTTGTTTGTGAAGTTTCTTTATGTCTCTATTAAAAGCGAAAATGTGAAGTGATCTGAGAAATGGTTTATTTTTGTTTATTTCACCAAACAAATTGAAAAGTAATGTGTATTTATTAACTTAGTTAATTAAGTGGACCAGAAAAAATTTCAACAGCATCGGAAAACATGGTAATATCCCTTAAACTGAAAATAAGCTAAATTCATAACACAATAAACACACTTATTTTGTCAATGGTTTATTTGGAAATTGACACTACTTGATTATGCATTTATTGGATGAGGTGACTTTTTAAACATTGCATACTGATACTATTACGGTTCAGTGACGATTTGACGTTTTATCCGATAAAACACCATCCTTGCAAGCAAATTAAAAGATAAACGTCCATGATTGGTTGATATTCGAGGCATAGCTAAACCTTATTGCTCGCAGCGTATGACTGGAATAGGCAGTTTTAAAAACATCACATGAACATACAGGGAGAGAGTGAGTGTGGTGAGACGAGTGAAAGGAGGAGACAGGCAGAGGAGGGGGAAAGGGAGTGAGCCATCTCCGAGGTTTATGCAATAACAAGAACGGAGCTGCGGGATTTACAGTTTAATAATTCAGTAAAGCGTCTGCTTTGGCAAATTAAAAGGGAAACCATAAAACACGCAGAGAAAGCAAAGCTGTTAACGCCGGTTTCTTTTGCCATTGCACTATTCCGTAATCCTAGGCTTCACTCGTGCAAGTATACTTAACTGGAGAAAAAGTGGTATATTTCCTTAGATCGCAATAGAGCTCTTTCGTTCTGTTAGGTTTCCACAACTATCTAACAACACTAGACTCCAAACAGTTCTTTTTCATGTGTTTCTCTGTGACAGAGAACCAAAACTACTCCTCAGAAACAACCGCGAACCAATCAGCAATGTTACACTCGGTATGGAACGAATAGTGAGGGCCATTATATTACTACACTACCTTCAGAAACTTCCTAAATTAAATTTAATGCATGCACGGTAGCAAAGTCCTGTTGGAAAAGTACAGAATGACATCCAATGTCGATCAGCCGTTCAAAAAATGGTACCTCTTCCTGTATACTCCGCATTTATTGTTTGTTCAAAACATATAGGTCATATACACCCCAGATTACCCTTTAGATGGAACATTTTTCGAAAATTTTAATTTTCTTAAAAATGGCGCTAACGAGTTTGATTAAAATATCATATGTTTAAGATAGTGGTTAGACCTCTCGCCTCCCACCGAGGCGATCCGGCTTCAATCCCAGGGACCTGCATGTGGGATTTGTGGTGGACGAAGCGGCGTCTGGGCGGGTTTTCTCCGGGTTCTCCGGTTTCCCCCGCCATTCATTCCACCAACTGCTCCATCATTACCTTTCCTTTCATCCATTTCACCAACATTTCGTTTCATCTACTTCCTTCATCCCATACCAGGCATTGGGCTGATCACTCAACCTGGTTGTTCTATCTGATCCATGAGTGTCTGCTCCTCGACGGGCCTCTGACCCCAGACACCCGCTTGTAAGTCCTGGGGGGTGTAAGTCCTACATAAGAGGAGGGTAAACAGATAATGGATGAATGAATGAATGAATGAATGTTTAAGATATTTTTATGACAAATGAAATGTATATCTCGAATTTTCTGTGAAAGTCTCCAAAAGTATTCTTCATTGTGAACGACTTTTGCATAACTGGTAAACTATAAGAGATAGGCAAACTTATACTGCACAAAAAATGTAGAACGCGTTAAAATACACAATTTATGTCATGTACATTTTTTTGTTGAGTGAACCATTTTAGAGATATTGCTTGTTATTCCCTTAAATTTTCCAATACTTTTTCTCAAATGGGAATTCGTTATTCATTTTGTTTATGTCAGGGGCATACAAAGAATGGAATGCGACACATAGCAACCAGCTCTTAAAATATTTGACTATCGCTTAAAGTCTATCATATTCCCCTTGCACCTACAAGAAAATTAGCAATAAGATTATCATCTCGAGAATAAGCGTTTGTAAAACTAGTTTGTACAAGAGTAGAGAAAAATATGCGAGTGTAACACATCAGATTTTTTATAAATGTGTTTCCGCTATGAACAATTGGTCTTTAATTCGAGCCACTTTTAGCCATATAAATGGAACCATGCTTCGTCAGAAGAACTTGTATGGGTCAATTTGCACTATGACTGATATTTCGCAATATTCAATTACACAAATTCTCCCGACTCTGATGATCGCATGAAACAAAATCTGATGTGTTGCACTCACATGACGTTCTCTACTCTTGTGCAAACTATTTTTACAAACGCTTATTCTCCACCTACTTCATTTTAAGCAGACAAACCTTTGCAGAAACTATCTTATTGCTAATTTTCTTGTAGGTGCAAGGGGAATATGGTAGGGTTTCAGCGATAGTCGAATCTTTTAAGAGCTGCTTGTTATGTGGATGTCATTCCGATCTCTTTGCATGTCCAGGATATAAAAAACGAATAACGAATTCCTATTTCAAAAAAAGTTTTAAGTATTGGAAAATTCAAACAAATAACGAGGAATACCTCGGAAATGTTTCACTCCACACAAAAATGTATATGACATAAATTGTTTGCTTTAAGGAGATCTAAATTTTTTCTGCAGAAAAAATGTCTCTCTCGCGTTTCACCAGTTGTACAAGTGTCATTCAGGATGAAGAGGAATATTGTGGTAATTTCCAGAAAATTCAAGATATACATTACATTTGTCATAAAAATATCTTAAATATATTTTAATCAAACATTTTTGAGAAAATCAAAATTTTCGAAAAACGTTTCATGAACCTTTTCGTTTTTGAGTTATGCTGCTCACACGGACCTTTTTCTAAGAATGTTGTTTTTGGGCTCAGCGGCCTTAAAACATGTATTTCCGGTGAAATCTCATATCGAGGTTTTGGGTGGAAAAAAATACTTCCCCTACTTACTATACGTAGTAGAGAAAGTGATAAGGTGTATGCTACAACCCTCATACACTGTCAGAACTAAAAGAGAATATCAGGCGAGAAATTCACTCAATTTAGGATATTGAACTCTCGTGTGTAAATGAACATTTCCCGAGAAGAAGTCGTATATATGTGGATAGAGGACAACATTTCGAACATCTCTTGTGATAAGGTCGCGGAAATATGTATAACTGTTTCGGCAGGAGTCCGAACTGCGGCCGTCGGCGCGGGAACAGCCACGCGGTGGCCGCCTGTGAAGGAAAAGCACTGTACAAGAGCGAAGGTTTCTGAGATGTTCGCGGACGGCGAAGGGGAGAAGCTTTGAAAACAATGCGTTATTTTTCGGTAGCAATTCTGGTGTTTATGCTGGGCGAGAGTGCTTCTGGGTCTATTTTCCTCTCCTTATCTCTTGAACCAATCAGTCGGTTATTCAGTCAGCGCTTTCTCCGGGATAATTGAGGCTCGTGTCCATTTAGATTATTATTATTATTATTTTGAAAAGGGATATACCACACACACACATATATATATATTATATACATATATATTCACATAGACGTATAAATCAATATTAAGCAAAACTTGTACATAATATAATTGACCAAGAAATATGTTTGAATATTTAACAACCGATATTGCACAACAGCAGATTGTAACGTAGATAAGTAAGAGACAGGCGAGATAAAAGAGGTAGAGCCCACCTTTCACCAAGCTAATGAGCAGGGAACTGGAAGCAGTAAGGAGAAATAGAAAGAGACAGATAGAGAAAGGGAGAAGACAGAGATATTGAATCTGCTTCCTGGCGCGTCACCGAGACGTGTAGGCGCAAAACTTTGGAGCAGAATATTTTCATACATAATAAGGTAACGCGGTCTGAGAACCAATTAGAAACGTCATTACATTTTGAGGCGCAGCGGTAAGCGTCACTAGGCTTAAGTATAAAAAGAGGAAGAAAGCCCCAGATTTTCAGTCACTCTTATAGAATCTCGCGACTCATGTTACTCTCTGGACGACATATGGGTGGGAAGACGGGTGCAGTTAGTTTAGGCTCCTAATTTATTGTAATGGTGGGAATTGTTATAATGGGAAAAGCTAGCCGCCCATAAATATATATTGCATAATAAACCACATTCTTAAGGGAAATGCAGTGTATTTTAATTTGCCTCATCTACGAAAACCCCGAGATCCAAGAAATTAGCTAGATAGGTAATGGAGAATACAGCAGCCAACGAGCAGCAATAGCCGAGGACAAGAACACTGCAGCAGAGTGCATGCAATCAACCAGAGGAACAACGCTTTCCCGCTACAATCTTGATGTAATTGTTCAATTTAGATAGTCACTTTGGTTGATAAATATTTGAAGACAAACTATACTAATAATATTATTCTTATATCTGAATTCTGAAAACGACGAAGTTCCCTAAACATTGAAGGTGTATTTAGTGCTTACGTAATGTTTTTACGTAAATTATTAGAACTTGAAGATCTTATGTTGTGCTGCTTTTGTTTTGTTTGGTTACATAATTTTAACTGCCCCACGTTGGGCGCCAATTTGCGACGGTTTGATGTTATTTATTTAACATTATTGTAGCCCCACGTTGGGCGCCAATATGCGGCGGTATCATTATGGTTGTTTTGTTAGCCCCACATTTATGAGCCAATTGTAGTGGTATACTTCTGTTATATTTATTTAAAATTATTGTAGCCCCACGTTGGGCGCCATTTGAAGGTGTATTTAGTGCTTACGTAATATGTTTTTACGTAAATTATTAGAACTTGAAGATCTTATGTTGTGCTGCTTTTGTTTTGTTTGGTTACATAATTTTAACTGCCCCACGTATGGGAGCCAATTTGTAGTGGTATACTTATTAAGTTATATTTATTTATTTGTTTGTTGAGCCCCACGTTTGGGAGCCAGTTTGAAATGTTAACCTTTGTAATATTATATTTTTGTTTATTCCACGTGGTGAAGCCATTTTGTGATGTGATTCTTTGTTAGGTTTGTAGCTCCATCTGGTGTTAGCAATTTGCGGTAGTATTAGTGTTTGTTTGAAAGAGTGCGACTGTTATTTTATTTAATTTTTGTTTACTGTCCTCCGGCTAGCTATGATCTTTTTGGTCGAGCACATCTCTTTATACAGGTTGTGTAAACGGAAAGGAATCTTTTATCCAAAGATAACACTGATGAAAGAATTTGTTTTACACTTTTATTGTCGAACACATTCACTATCACATTTACACATTGATCTAGACACTCGCCAAACTGAAACTGTTATAATTAACTTCATTACTGATCATTCTTAATTCGCGTACTTCAACTTTTTGTATAATTAACTTTACAACACTTGAGAATATTTCTAACTCTGCTACGCGTAACTTGCGAATCGATAGCCGACGTATACTTTACAAATATTTTTGCTGGACTGAGGGCGACGTGTAGCCTACAAATATTTTCGACGAACTGACGGACTGAAGGCGACGTGTAGCATACAAATATTTTCGGTGAACTGACGGACTGAAGGCGACGTGTAGCATACAAATATTTTCGGTGAACTGACGGACTGAAGGCGACGTGTAGCATACAAATATTTTCGGTGAACTGACGGACTGAAGGCGACGTGTAGCATACAAATATTTTCGGTGAACTGACGGACTGAAGGCGACGTGTAGCATACAAATATTTTCGGTGAACTGACGGACTGAAGGCGACGTGTAGCATACAAATATTTTCGGTGAACTGACGGACTGAAGGCGACGTGTAGCCTACAAATATTTTCGACGAACTGACGGACTGAAGGCGACGTGTAGCATACAAATATTTTCGGTGAACTGACGGGGTCTATCTCTAACCTAGCCCTTTTTATACTCCTACACCCCGATATGCCTAAAGATTATAACAGAGCTGCTATTGGTTAGTAAAACGCGCCAACATTAGCGTCTATTTTTATATCCAATGAAAATTATGAATACATATGCTCTAGGGAGAATGTTCCAGCAAATTCTAAGAAAAACGCGCCAACATTACGTAACTTCCTCGTCTCTAATAATGATAAACAGCTCACCCCCTCGCTGCATTATTGCACGCTTATTATTGTCAGTTTCAGTAAGGCCGTATAAACTTACTTCTCAACAATAATTACAATCAATATACATCTCAAATTAATGCTACATAAAAATGCATATTCATACTATAATCACTCTTTACATTTAAATAATTTATGATACAAATTACTGCATCAACATTTATTCCACGGTGCAAAGTATCATCACGAGGGACCAAAGAAAATGATTCTAGCATATTTATATACTAATAGGTAACAGAATGTTTCTACAAATTGGTATATTCAGTAGTAATCTGCACTTAATGCGTTACATACCTGAGGGCAAACTGAGTAAAGACTATACCTCAGCGCCATTCCATTTGAATGGAATTCAGTAATTACGAGCTTCATAACGCGGAATATCTGAGGCGAGGGTGCATTCCTAGCATATAGTAGTTTGCGGTTCATATAGCGCCAAACCAACATTTAGATATAAGTACAACCATCTCTTAGAAGTTGTACTTTCTCCAACTTTTACAGCAGGATTTGGCGAACGCCGAAGCAATAAAAACTTGTAACAACTTGGGCTTTCCAAGTACCTACGTAAACTTTTTTAAAGCAGAAGAATACTGAAACAGTTTACTTGGAAGAAATAGTCTAAAACCAAAAGTTATTATTCTAAAATAACCTTCATTTATACGCTACAAATGTTTGTATTCCCGTTGTATTTGCTTTTCTTGCACGTGTTTTAGGTTTAATTTTGGTTTATCTGAGCCGTGAATTCTATATTACTTTTTTGGTTTTTGGGAATTAGTACATAGGAGGACGCATTAAAAGCATTTCAGTGTCAAAATGTATGCGTTAATATGGTTCCTAACTTGGTTTATACCAAAGAATATTTAACTGCACCTTTTTACTTTCTCTACTACGTATAGTAAGTAGGGGAAGTATTGCATTCCACCCAAAAATTCGATACCGAGATTTCACCGGAAATACATGTTTTGAGACCTCCTGAATCCAAAAAAAGCATTTTTGGAAACATGTCCGTGTGTGTGTCTGTGTGTGTGTCTGTGTGTGTGTGTGTGTGTGTGTGTGTGTGTGTGTGTGTGTGTGTGTGTGTGTGTCTGTGAACAGCATAACTCAAAAACTAACAGTCGGATAAACACCAAACTTGGTATTTACGTTCAGTATCTCCCAGAGATGCGACACGAAGATTTTCAAGAAAATCCCCCCCATCCCAGACTACCCTTTACATGGAACATTTTTCGAAAATTTTAATTTTCTCAAAAATGGCTCTAACGATTTTGATGAAAATATCATATGTTTAAGATAATGTCATGAGAAATGAAATGTATATCTCGAAATTTCTGGGAATGTCTCCAAAAGTATTCTTCATTATGAACGACTTTTGCATAACTGGTAAACCATAAGAGATAGACAAATTTTTACAACACAAAAAATGTAGATCGCGTTAAAATACACAACTTATATCCTATGCATTTTTTGTTGAGTGAACCGTTTTCGAGATATTGGTTGTTTTTTCCTTAAATTTTCCAATACTTATACTTTTTCTCAAATTCGTTATTCATTTTTACTTTCTCTACTACGTATAGTAAGTAGGGGAAGTATTGCATTCCACCCAAAAATTCGATACCGAGATTTCACCGGAAATACATGTTTTGAGACCTCCTGAATCCAAAAAAAGCATTTTTGGAAACATGTCCGTGTGTGTGTCTGTGTGTGTGTGTGTGTCTGTGTGTGTGTGTGTGTGTGTGTCTGTGTGTGTGTGTGTCTGTGTGTGTGTCTGTGAACAGCATAACTCCAAAACGAACAGTCGGATAAACACCAAACTTGGTATTTAGGTTTAGTATCTTCCAGAGATGCGACACGAAGGTTTTCAAGAAAATCCCCCCACCCCAGACTACCCTTTACATGGAACATTTTTCGAAAATTTTAATTTTCTCAAAAATGGCTCTAACGATTTTGATGAAAATATCATATGTTTAAGATAATGTCATGAGAAATGAAATGTATATCTCGAATTTTCTGGGAATGTCTCCAAAAGTATTCTTCATTGTGAACGACTTTTGCATAACTGGTAAACTATAAGAGATAGACAAAATTTTATTACACAAAAAATGTAGATCGCGTTAAAATACACAACTTATGTCATATACATTTCTTTTGTTGAGTGAACCGTTTTCGAGATATTGCTTGTTATTTCCTTAAATTTTCCAATACTTATACTTTTTCTCAAATTCGTTATTCATTTTTTTATGTCCTGGACATGCAAAGAGAACGGAATGCGCCATATAGCAACCAGCGTTAAAATATTTGACTATCGCTTAAAAGTTACCATATTGCCCTTGCATCTACAAGAAAATTACCAATAAGGTTAACATCTCGATATCTCGATTAACATGAAGCATATGGAAAATAGGCGTTTGTAAAAATAGATTGTACAGAGTAGAGAAAGTCATGTGAGTGTAACACATCAGATTTTTTTATGTCCTGGACATGCAAAGAGAATGGAATGCGCCACATAGCAACCAGCGATAAAATATTTGACTATCGCTTAAAAGCTACCATATTCCCCTTGCATCTACAAGAAAATTACAAATAAGATTGACATCTCGATATCTCGATTAATATGAAGCATATGGAGAATAGGCGTTTGTAAAAATAGATTGTAGAAGAGTAGAGAAAGTCACGTGAGTGTAACACATCAGATTTTTTTTAATAATTTGTAACTGTTACGTATAAATGCAATAAAAAAGAAACAGACAAAAACAGAAATTTGTATTGTTTCAACACTCCCCGTATACTCGATGGCCTTCGGGAGAACTTCGTTCCACCCAGAGATGACTGGTGGCACACAGCGGGCGGTGTTCGTACCTCCGATCATCGTCATGAGGATGGCGATGGAACGAGAGGACTTAAGCTGTTGCAGTGAACTCCATACCACGTTGGGGATTGAGGATACTCCACATGAGCTAGTCAGAAGTGAAAGCTCTGGATAGGGCCGTCTTAAAACCTCCACCCGGAGCTGTAAATCGAACCATGGGCCCTCAGCACGAGAACCGGGAACGAAACACTGCGCTACCTCGTCATAACGAAATAAATTTATTGGCCGCATAATTGACATTTTTTGCATTAATTTTAAATATTTAAAGTAAATAAAACTTATTCTAACCTATTGCTGTATTGAGATATGATACCGGCTGGGTGGAGTCAAACTTTGTTAATTCGAAGATAGGACTTAAAACTTCAATAAGCTTATATAATATACTTTATATACGTAAAGCCCCCGCTTTTCTGAACCAAAACATATGATCTATGCCTATAACATTAAAGCGTGTTGTTGTTGGGATATTAAGTCTTGGCGCACATTATGGCGTCCTTAAGGGTAATAAGTTTGTGTTGTGTATTTCTGACGATGACGCCACCTGGTAGCGTCAGTTTATTGCAGCCGTAAGCTACGAGATCTGTTCTTACCCCAGGTGTGGTCGCGAGGAGGCGTATCGAATTCAATATTTAAATATCACTGCGGATATGTACTTTTACTTTTGTTATTAGATCTTTACAACTTAATACCGCCAGGAAATACAATATCGACTTTATTAGACGAAACTAAAACAATCCATCTTGTCTTCTCCTTCCTATGTCCAAGGTTTATTCACCAGCAACGTAATATTGCAGCCGTGAATATTATACCAACAACTCAAACATGTGAACATCTCTCCTTCTTTTTAACTAATCCTCCATTTATATTATCAATGTTTAACCTAAACATTGACTTCAATTCTATAAAAATAGCAATTAGTTAAATTTTAAATTGAAATCAAGTGTATGAAAATTCTAAAACGAAAGAGCATACGAACCATTATAAAAATTTTAAACATTTCCTTTCATATAATTCCTTAAATTATCTGTTTCACTGCAAAGAAATGCACATTTTACTAAACGCAGGTAGTGACGTTTGGTAGTTCGTCTTATTCTTACAAAAGCATAAGAAGAAAAAGAGAAATGCACAACAAAGTTGTGTCTAAGGAAGCTCGCAAATTAACACAAAACCACATCTTTGTTACTCATCACTGTCGCCCATTTTTATATATACAGTTTCTATAAATTCTTCTTATAGAAAGCATATGTTTCAATACAGGGTGGACCATTTAAGTTAACGCTGCAGAATGTCTCCAAAACTAAACGTTGTAGAAAGAAATTTGACCCTAAATATAGGTTCCCGTTTAAAATAATTAAATTGGCCAAAAATGACCATAACGTCCTCCAAATGAAACAAAACTAATGGCATTTACTTTCCCACATAATACCAAGTGACTTTTATTAAATACATTTCTTTCTACAACGCTTAGTTTTGGAGATATTGTACAGTCTCAACATAAATGGCCCAGCCTGTATATCACTTTGAATGCAGAAATTGTTTCATTTGGCATTGACATTCCATACTCTTTTCATTTGAAGGTGGTATTTATTTTATTTTTATTTATTTATTGAGCCCCACGTTTGGGAGCCAATTTATGATGGTAAATTTATAATGTTATTTGTGTTTTACTTCACGTGGTGATGCCATTTTGTGACGTAATTCTTTCTTAGGTTTGTAGCTCCATCTGGTGTTAGCAATTTGCGGTAGTATTAGTGTTTGTTTGAAAGAATGCTACTGTTATTTTATTTAATTTTGGTTTACTGTCCTCCGGCTAGCTATTATCTTTTCGGTCGAGCACTTCTCTTTATACAGGTTGTGTAAACGGAAAGGAATCTTTTATCCAAAGATAACACTGATGAAGGAATTTGTTTTACACTTTTTATTGTCGAACACAGTCACTATCACATTTACACATTGATCTTGACACTCGCCAAACTGAAACTGTTATAACAACTTCTTACTGATCACTTTTAATTCACGCACTTCAACCTTTTGTATACTTAACTTTACCATACTTGAGATTTTTCATAACTCTGATACGCGAACTTGTGAATCGATAGCCGACGTGTACTCTGCTGAATTGAAGGACTGAAGGCGACGTGTATCATACAAATATTTTCGACGAACTGACGGGGTCTATCTCTAACCTAGCCCTTTTATACTTATACACCCCAATATGCCTAAAGATTATAACTGAGCTACTATTGGCTAATAAAACGCGCCAACATTAGCGTCTATTTTAATATCCAATGAAAATTATAAATACATATGCTCTAGGGAAATGTTCCAGAAGATTCTAAAGGAAAACGCGCCAACATTACGTAACTTCCTCGTTTCCAATAATGATAAACAGCTCACCCCCTCGCTGCATTATTGCACGCTATTATTGTCAGTTTCAGTAAGGCAGTATAAACTTACTTCCCAACAATAATTACAATCAACAAACATCTCAAATCAATGTCACATAATAATGCATATTCATACTATAATCACTCTTTACATTTAAATAATTTGTGATACAAATTACTGCATCATATTACATGGAGAGAAACAACTGAATGGTGGCAGCACTTCAAAAATAACAAAATATTGAACTTCGAACCAATAACGGATACTTAATATAAATCGTGTGTTTAAAAGAGCTTTAAATTTTTGAGTAAGCCTTCCTCCAACTCTTATGGTTTACATGCAATACAAAATTCCTTCAGAATGAAGGAATTTGTATTCCCAGAAAATTTGACATGTACACACTATTAGCAACTTGGGATTTTAATGAAAATTTTTAGCCATGTTTTGAGAAAATACAAAATAACATATTGTATCTATGGAAAGCAATTAACATTGTCACCATTGTCACACACACACTTTATTCAGATTGCCTCAGAAAATGTATCTCGATATCGAATTATTGGATCGAAAACAATAGTTCCCCTACTAGATACCTACGTGCCCAAATAAAGTAAAAGTCTGATATGTTTACGTTCACCTGATTTTTTTCCCTTCCCACAATTGTTTATATTTATATAGCTTCTACAAACTGTTCCCAATAACGTTTTTGTGCTGTACTTCATGCTAATCGAAGTAAACGTTTGCAGAACTGGTTTCATTATACACTTCGTTGTAAAGTGGGTACGTTGACCGAAACGGTAGTCAAATATTTAAAATAGGATCGCTATATGCGGGCGTTGAAATTCCATGCTTTTATGTCGTCGCAGAAACGACTGAATGACCACCACGCTATAAAAACTTAAGCTAATAACAAGGATATATCAAAATAAATTGAGTTTTATTTATTGAGCTCTTTAACTGCTGCGTTCTTAGCGTCCCATTCTATACTGGGCGTGAAATACTGGAAATGTTGCTCAGAGGGCTCTTTATCAGCTTGAGGTTCTTTTACGTGACGTATATCTCAGAAATGGTTGATACCACAAAAACTTGAAGTAAGTTGATAGTTTTAAAGAGAGATACATTTTTTAGTGAAGTTTTCTCTATCTCATATGGCTTACAATAATAAAAAATGCCTTCCGAAGGAACTATTCCCACAAACTTTAAAATATACGTATAAACAGCAATATAAAATATTAAATATGAGTTTTGTAATAATCTTTAGCCCATTTTTTTAAATAAAACATTTCTATAAAGTTTCCATTTAAAGGCAAGTTTGGGGTTGGAGAATTTTCTTGAAAACCTCGTCTCGCATATTTGGATAACACTAACCATAAATACCAAGTATGGTATTTATTCGCAATTTACGTACACATACACAAAAACATGCGGATCTTTTTCTAAAAATGTTTTTCTTTGAACTCAGGGGCAGAACAAGAGCTATGGGTAGGGATTTTGGAGACACCCATCCGTAAATCTAAAGCGTGAACATAAACATATAAAAATATTTTGTGTAATTTAGCAAGCTCTTAAACTTTTAACACCCTGTATAACCCTAAAGTCTTACTTCAGCATAAAAGCGCGAGACTGGATTTCCTGCACAAGCAAACCTTGCATGCCGGATAATTATGCAAAACTGTAAGTTGGACTAACCCCGACGCCTAGTTTGTGATGACAATATCTGTTTACCTTCAGCAAAGAAAGCTGATCCCTCTTTGTTTGTTTGTCTACTCTTCCAGCTTCCGGAAGTTGTAGGTAACTAGAAGTCTTCTATATCCGCTAATCTCAAACCAGCAAAATGACGTTAACATAAGATTGGAAGCTACCTTGTTCCCCTCTGTCATACAGGAAGAGGCAAAGTGCCTTAATTTCCGTGTGCAAAAACTGCGGTTATGTTGTAAGAAAAGCTTATTTCTTTCTTTACCATGTATCTATACTAGGGTGACCAGATGTCTTGCTTTTCGCAGGATACTCCTTTTTTTGACACCTTATCCTGCTGCCCGCGAAGAGAATCTAAAACCTCATAAATATCCTGCATTTCAAAACCATCCTGCAAAAACTCCTGAGAAATGGCAAATACGCAATTGTTTCATCATTGTGCAAATTACCTTTACGAAATAAAGGAAACGGTACCATTAAAAACTAACGTGCATAGTATAAGCTGGCAGCCTTATAAAAGACAGTTTTTGAAACTGAAATTGTGAAACTTCCGGTCCGTATGTTGGTCCGTTTAAGTTTTTGATCGACTTTCTGTGTGCGGTGAAAGGTAACTGTACTGTATAACTTTCTGTAATTATGCCGAAAGTTAAAGGAAAATGTGTATTAAACACCGAACTGCAATCTCTCGGTCCATTTATCACACAACATAAATCTAACAGTGATGTACGCTGCATGAAGTGTTCAGCATTGTTTTAATAGCAAATGGCGGAAAAAGTGAAATTTTATGACACGTTCAAACAAAGAAGCACAAGCTCCCGGCAATGCTGCTGCTTCCAGCTCATCCCTTACAAAGCCTATCTCACTAACTTCTTAAACGAACAGCGACATTACATTGTTTTCAATATTATGTAAGAATAATTGTTAGCGTTATAGCAATAATAACATTACAATAAATATCACGAATAATATTTTATATTCAAATGTTTTCATCATAGAAAGCACCATCCAACAGTGTATTTCAGGTTTATTAGTTTTAAAATATGATGTTACAATGTATATAGATAACCTACACTAGCCTAAGTAAGGTACCAGTCCACTTTATTAATGGGTCCTGCTTTTTGTGTCTGAAAATCTGGTCACCCTAATCTATACTGTCGTTGATAAAAAATGGCCCATTCGCCTAAATCGCCATACTGTTTTCCTCCATAAGGCTTTTAACTCCATCCAGCCGGTATCAGTTCTCTACTTGACTGGCCTGAAAAATAATACAGGAGCATACTAACTAACCAATGAACGATGTTTATAATCTATGTGAAATGAACGGATGGTTCTGATACCATCTCCAACATTGTCTCGTTACGATTGGCACACAAGGAAAGGCTAAGCCAATTCAGTATAATTCGGCCTTCTAGACGAAGGAAACAATTAAACTGAGTTTTATTCATGGACAGCATTTTAACTACTATGGTTCTTAGCGTCCCATTCTATATTGGGTGTGAAAGACTGGGAATTTTGCTCCGAGGGCTCTTTATCAGGCTTGAGGTTCTTTTACGCGCCTTAAATCTAAGACACCATACCACCGGCTTTACTTCCCTTCCGATGGAAGCTCTGCTAAAGACTTTTGCGCTCAAAAACCATCACTCTCAGCCGGGTTTGAACTCGCGACCTCGGCAAACAGTGTAGAGGAAATGGTGAAGAATTATTTACATGTCTGGATAAAGTGAACTGCAGCAACAGCATTTACGTATTGTTATACGCCGGAGTGAGGCCGAAAGATTTCCAGCTAAAATATTAAATTTAGTTACCCGGCATAAACATTAGGGGACGTATCATCAGTGGCAGTCAAGAGATACCCGGAACTTGCTGCACAAAGCTAAATTGGGCGTGGGATATTTATAAATAATACATACAAATACATTAACTCTGGTTTATTATAAAGTTACCTTAGTGCTGTTAAATGGTTCCCAAAAGGTTACAGACAACACTGGGGGAGATGCCCCACGCACACTCACAGCAACACACTCCTACATACAACCCCACACTCTGAAGTTACACACTAGACTCTCTACTGGTGACGCCACGCTCGCTAAATACAAAGAGGCTCTTCCCTCAGCTTGCCTTCACCCCCCTTGACTAGGAGCTGGAGGAAAATATGCCGCGCCGGACAAGAATTCAAAGTTACAAACGAAATAATTCGTTCAACAATATCATTATACACACCAATAATGTGTCCGACGCGACAATGCACGCACATACGCTACAGCAAGGGTGGCGAAAACGCCTTCTTTCCGCGTGTCACCAAATATGCAACACGCATTGTATCACTCAGCAGCGTGTGAAAAACAAAGGGACGGTGGCAGAGAGGGAACGGCGCCTACCAGTCACGGCGCCACCTCTGCGCTACAGTATGAGAGATTTCAACAGCGACCTGGAGGCGAAGGTTAAGGTGGTTGTAGCACTAAAAGCAGTAAGAAAACTGGCATTAAAAAAACATGAAAATAGCATGAAAATACAAAGGTTTTAGTTGTAATGTTTCTCTTCGGAAGTTTCGCCATACTTTTGGATAGGTAAAGTATCCCGCCAATTCAGTGGCTAGAAGTATGCTCGAAAAACGGAAGTGGTCACGCTAGTAGGGGGTGGAGCTAGATTTTATCAGTAATAACATAAGCAGCTCCGTACCATTATGGGCTACATTTTATTCATGCGAGTATACGAAGGTAGAGAAGGTACTGCGTTCCACCCAAAAATTAGGTATGGAGAGTTCTCGGAAATAAATGTTTTGACGTCTTGAAGCAGTATTTTTAACACTTAATGATTTCAGTCAAATTATATACTATAAAATATAACAGCCCGCCTTAAAGCAATATGTGTATAGTATAATATATAAAATGCATGTAACAGTCATTGTATTAATGTTTATATTATTATATACATGTTCAATAATGTTATGTGAATGTATTACGTAATTTAATAATGTAGGTGCTGTCAGAATAATAGGTTAAAAGTTGCTAAATGAGGTAACAATGAGGTAAACTTGAGACAATTATGAATTTGAAAGTTTAATAATGCTACTTGTGATTCTTGCAAGCAATAATGTAATTTTTGTGACGGTTTATAAAATAGCCAATCCACAACCAGAAAAAGCTTTAGTTAAATGAAAATATTCTATTGGACTAGGATAAGCCAATCGGAAACTAAAATAGAGCAAAATTTGCAAATTCAGAAGTCAGTTGCTTGTAGGCAGTGTTCCTAACCGGACGCGAGATGCGTCCTCGAGAAGTTTAATACGTATTTTGTGTGAGACAAAAGTAGTTTACGTGTTAAAAAGTGCAAGTAATTAATAAAAAAAATCTCACAGCTCTCTATATCAGTGAAGTGTTATTTAAATCGTGTCAAGCATTAATAAAAGGGGTGAAGTAAAATTATAATCTCTGTATGCCTACATTCTTCAGTCGCATCACTCCCTGCTAAGATATTGACGTCTCTAAAGAAATATAACTACTAACGCAGCCGAGGCAAACACAGATATATAATATTTAAACGAATAGTAAAAAATTACGAAGTTAATATTTTTTAAACATTTTTGTGGCAAAGGCCACCGGAAACCACATTTGGGGCGAAGACTATCGGAAACTTTTTACCATACATGCGGTTGCAACTACTTCAAGTTCGGCTCCCCAACAGTCGAAATATAATACACCTTCTTAAAAATTTACTTCCATACTTGGGGCAGAAACATACTTCTTCAGTCTCCGAAATTCAAAAAACGCTTTTTAGAAATGCACGCGCGTGTAAACAGCAGAACTAAAAACGAAACTGTATCAAACTTTGTTTAGGTTACCCCAGCCTCCACCAGGTATTTTCTTTACTATCATTTACCTGAGCCAATGTGACACGTAAGGAAGATTTTAGAAACACTACTGCATCTAGAGATGCTACACCTGATCTCGTAACAGCAACTTAGGCTTCTTGCTTCAGTTGCACTGACATCTGAAGGAGAATAAAATGGGACTGTCATGTACAAGATACACTGAGCTGAGTGCGAAGCTGTGTTTGTTCCTGGAAATGGTATAGCAACCACATACAACTCTTGCCGGACAAGCAAGACGTTTGTTCCTACATGCTTCACGACGAGTCGTGTTCTACTATCCTCTTCACTAAATGCAGCATTTGTTGTTACAGAAGAGATCAGAGCGGGCAAAAGCGCTTGCAGAATTTCTTATTAAAATGGGATAATCTGATGCAACTGTAATAACCTAAGTAAACGATATGATTTGTAATATTCTCAGCGCATTGTCATCCATAGTTACATTCCAGAGGGTTCATATGTTTATTATTCGCTTAACAGCAGTTGAAGTATTACCTTCGACCCAACAAATTACATGTTGAGAATTCAAACTGAATGAAACAGAATTAAATATGTGATACATTCACATGTCACTTCTACGCCTATTGTTTATTAGTTTGTATACAAAATAGTCTCACTAAAGCTTATTTTTATAACTACGTCATTTTAAACCAAATAAAATTTTGCAGAAATAGCTACATTACACAAAGGGATCAGCGACAGTCAAATGTTTTAGAACTAGACGTTATACACTGGCCTTAAAATTCCATATCGTTTCCATGCAATCGTGAGAAACAACTGAGTGTTGACAGGATTTAAAGAGAATGACCAAGAAATGAACAATAATTCGAACCTTTAATAACGGATATATCAGAAATGGCTTATCCACAGAAAAGTTATTTGAAATTGTATGCTTTAAAGATATATATATATATATATATATATATATATATATATATACTTTTCTTGTTTAATATGTTTTCATCTATTGCTGGTTTACCAGTTATACATCACACAAAATTCCTTCCGAATGAAGAGGACTTAAAAGACTATTCCTAGAAAATACATGATATTTTAATCGAAATCGTTAGCCATTTTTTTAAAAATAAAAAAATTCTAAAAATGCTCCACATAAAGGGTAGTTTGGAATGGGGGGGTTTCATAAAATTTTTTGTGACATCTTTGGAAGGTTTTGAACTTAATTTCCAAATTTGGTGTTGATCCAAATTTTCAATTTTGAATTATGCTGTACACACGCGTACACACAGGGCATTTTTCTAAAAATGCTTTTTGAATTCCGGGGTCGCAAAACGCGTACTTATTTTGAAATCTCGGAACGAATTTTTGGGTGGAATGCAGTATCTTCTCTGCTATTTACGTGGTAAGTAAAAATGTGTTACGTTCACATGACTTTCACTATCCACTATATTTTGATGTAACTTCTACATACTGTTATTACTTACTACAGTATATTTCTCTATCTATTTCATTATAATCGAGATAAACATAGACACATTTCGTTGTGGGTATAACATAATAAGAAGAAACCGAATCGATAGTGAGATGTCTAAAACTGGGTCGCTATTTTTTGAATGCGAGAAATGTAACGCCGCAAGCATTTATTGCCAGTTGTGCGAGGTTTATGGGGAAGCAATAATGAGTAACAATGCCTGGCCACTCACAGCCAACCAAACTCAAGATCTCATCGTATCATTTTGTTGGGAACAATTCGATCACCCTCTCTACAGTTCGGATTTGTTACCAAGCGATTTTCATCTGTTACTCGGCTTTCATCACAGGCGGCATCATTCTTTGACGAAGGTATACATAACCCGGTTTCCTGTTACGAAAAGCGCCTGAATAATGGTGGTGACCATGTGGAGAAGTATAGTCAGATGTAAGGTAATGAATGATGATAAAGTAATTGAAAATAATGTTATGTCTGTTTAAAAATTATCAGTAAAAACATGCCTCGTGCTATATTTTCACAGATGCATAGTCTAAACGGCAAGCAAGTCGACATACATACTAGACATCTGGTTTGCTTGCAACTGTGCATACCTGATAGCAAACTTGCACACTCCATACGGATGTAGTTTAATTCGATAATTGTGCTTCCTACTAGGGAATGGTAGAGTATGGCAGTACCTAGCAGCACGTACAAAGAGCGCCAAAGAAAATCTTTGGCGGATTTTGTATCGTTTTCTGGCGTCTTTTGAGGCCTGTCCTTCACTTTACTTATCGCAGAGCGTAGTGACCTGATAACACGCTAGGGATAAATAAGTATACGATTGAGCGATATGACATGCACATTATGGCAATAAAATTGGGTTATATTTTTATTTTTGTCTATAATCCTGTTGTATTCCTATGATAAACAATCATAGTAAAGGTATATTAACCAATTGTAGTTTGAATTAGAAGAAAAGCATCTTGCTTTATTTATTGTTTAGTTATGTTTGCTTCTATGCAACTACAAGCATTGATACCACTGTGAGAATACAGTTCAGTTTATTTTTTGTTATAAAGTGTTGCTATGTATTTAATGAATACCATTCAAGCTTTAATTTGCACCCCTGAAAATCTTCTTACACTAAACATTCTACATTTCGCTAACCTGGGTGCCCATAAAATTTTTCCCTTAGCTTTTAACCCTTGCAAAGGCGTGTCTGCAATAGCCGATAAGGTATGGACTACCAATCACGATAAGAGGTCTGTATGACAAACTGAATGCACTCACTCTACCTCTTTCTCTTTTAACCAATACGATCGAGAGCGTAAGCATATATTTTGTTTCTACGTCATTTTGTAACCTTTGTTGTGTTATTTAGCAGAAGAAAGGCGCGCCCTTGCAACGTGGCCTAAAGCAACGAAAAAAATGGGCATCGTTTCGTAAGGCCACGTACAACGATGAATAATGTGACATATTCGCGAGTGGAGCGAGATTTTCTTTGGCGCTCTTTGTACAACGTAAATTGAAGTAGATGTGCCTGCCGTTCTGAGGAAGAGCGGCGGAGCGAGTGAAAATGCTTCTCGAATAGCGTTGTTATCCGTTTGTTTATGCGTTTTTAAAATGTTGAGCTGTGCACGTAGCGAAGTCGGTAGAGCACCTACCTGCTGTGCGAGGTGTTCCGGGTTCGATACCGGCTGGGGATATGAATTTTTCTGTAGCCAATATTATTCTCTATTCTTCACAGAGTCTGGAAGTAGGGATGAGAGAGTGAATGTGTGAGTGATCTAATGTACAAAACCCAAAGAAATATAGAAATCCAACGACAAATGCATACGAGCTAATACCATTGCCGATAAGGCAATATGTTGCAAAGGTAAAAGTGGCCGATGTGGCCATAGCAGTTGAACGTGGGTTACAAAAAATGTAGTGTGTTACATTCACATGACCTTCTCTACCTTGTATCGCCTATTACTGGCAAACAAACTATTATTACGAGAATTAATTTTTTTATCCACTTCATTTTAACAGAGATAAGCCTTTGTAGAAGTAGCTGCATTACACGTTTCGTTATAGATACAAAGAGAACAGCGATAGTCAAATGTTCAAGAACTGGATGCTAAACAAATTCCATACTGTTTCCATGTAATCGCGATAAACAACTTAAAATCAATGGAACAATGTATTAAACAAATCGAGCCATTAATAACGCATATCTCAGAAATGGCTGATGCCACATAGAAAGTTATTTGGAATAAATTGTATGTTTTAAAGAGATTTATATTTTTTGTATGGTACGTTCTCATCTGTCGCTTAACGTTTACCAGTTATACAAGATTATACAAAATTCATTCCGAATTAAGAGGACTTCACAGGTTAATCCCAAAATATTCAAGATACACATTTTATTTGTCGTGTGAATATTTTTAATATATGGTATTCTTATCTAAAGTGCTGGAGGCATTTTTAGCAAACAAAAATTTCAAAATTACTCTATGTTAAGAGTAGTTGGGGATGGGGGATTTTCTTGGAAAGCTTCACGTCGCATGTTTGAAAAGTAATAAACCTAAATACCAAGTTGGGTATTCATCTGACTTTTTGTTTTTGAGTTATGCAGTTCAAACTTACACAATGAGATTTTTCTAAAAAACTATTTTGAATTCAGAGGCCTCAAAAATGTACTTTCTGTGAAATCCACGTATCCAATATTTGAGTGGAATGAAATTCCTTCTCTACCTACCATGTACGTTGTAGGGAAAGCAAAAATGATGAAGACAATATATATGAATTAAAAGAAACTTGGGGAGTTTTACCATGAATATAAGAAACGGATTAATTTTGACGCAGCCAAGCTACACCTCCCACAATGAAGCACTACCTTTGCCTCACGATTGCTGCGTTTTTCCTCCTAGTTGTTTTCTTACACTTTGCCACGGCTGCTCGAGCATGAAACCTTAACCTCGGGGTATACGTGGGTGTGTACAGAGAAACACACAAACGCTGTCTTGGAACACTTTTATTCACTATTTAAATTAATAATTATTGAAAATGGTAATTTAAATGCATACGAAGTTACTTTGTCTTTACCAAGACTGAAGAATATTAACTACAGCTAAGCGTTCTATCCTCTTGCATGTTCGCCGCCAATGTTCACAACTCGATGAGCATGTCGTCCCGTCCTCACCAATTGCTCAGGACAGACTGACTTTCACCACCGCGCTACACAAGGAAAAGCAAGCTACTTACTTCCCCTAATCTCACCTCAAACGCTCGTCACAACTCGGCGTCCTGAAGCCTAGAATGACCTTCACCAGGCTAAGTGCAGCTGCACCCACAGATGTTGCCAGGAAAAACTTGCTTCAATGGTATTTACCCTTTCTACCTGAGGCTGGTCCCTAATTAACAAAACTGTGCCTATCTGGTCTTTCTGTCGCTTTTACAGTCAACAATTTTCACAATGCTTCTCCTTTTTATACATACACTGATTTTAAATATATTATTATTTATTTTATATCTGTATCCTTCTCAGAATATTATGATAATTATTGCCTTTATAATTCCGGCTTCAATTTAAATAATAATTGCTTTCTTACTTGGGTTCAAACCAAATTGCCATTACGCTAGCTGTCAGATCACGTGTTCTAAATTAGTGAACATTCATATTTGTTGTGGAATACTATGGAATTCTAACCATCAGTGGGAGCGAGAAAATATTTGACCTAAAAACTAAGATAATTTGAAATCAGAACTTACTAAAGACAATTTCTTTAAGAAAATAATTTATATGGAAGGTTGCACTACTTGATTAAAAATACCATTCTTACTGTTGAAGGAATCGATTGGTTTTCGGTAATAAAAGTTGAAGTGAATGGACTGAAGTGGATAGCAAGATTTCTAATTACCTAGCGTCGATGAATGGTACCGATAGTTATCTGCAGATAATGCTTCAGGATGCGTTGGCGTGACCAGTTATTACTTTTTCTACTACGTATAGTAAGTAGGGGAAGTATTGTATTCCACCCAAAAATTCGATACCGAGATTTCACCGAAAATATGTTTTGAGACCCCTTGAATCCAAAAACAGCATTTTTGGAAACTTGTCCGTGTGTGTGTCTGTGAACAGCATACTTCAGAAACGAAAAATCGGATAAACACCAAACTTGGTATTTACGTTCAGTATCTTCCAGAGATGCGACACGAAGGTTTTCAAGAAAATCTCCCCACCCAGATTACCCTTTACACGGAACATTTTTCGAATTTTTTAATTTTCTCAAAAATGGCCCTAACGATATCATAGATATGTTTAAGGTATTTTCATGACAAATAAAATGTATATCTTGAATTTTCTGGGGATGTCTCCAGAAGTATTCTTCAATGTGAACGACTTTTGCATAACTGGTAAACCATAAGAGATAGACAAAATTTTACTACACAAAAAATGTAGATCGCGTTAAAGTACACAATTTATGTCATATACTTCTTTTTTGTTGAGTGAACCATTTTCGAGATATGGCTTGTTATTCCCTTAATTTTTTCAATACTTATATTCTCAAATGGGAATGCGTTATTCATATTTTTGTCTTGGATATGCAAAGAGTATTAATCTGTGGCAAAGAGAATGGTGCTGCACCTAGCAACCAGCTATTAAGAGATATGTCGATGCTTAAAGGCTACTGTATTTCTATATTGCCCTTGCAAATACAAAAGAAGGGGAACATGTTACGCCTTAAGCGATAGTCAAATATTTTTAGAACTGGTCGCTATATGTGAAATGCATTTCTCTTTGCATGTCAAAAGATCGTTTTTGCAAATGTTTATCTCGATTGTAAGAACGTAGGTTTTCACGGCCGGTGTCACAATTATAACTAATATGATTTTCCGGGCTGTTATGCCGTGGTTTGCTGAAGAAACCATACCCGGCTACAACGCGAAGCAATAGAGATTTAGAAACATCCCAATAATTTCAATAGGAAAGAAGAAGCATTGAAACTCAACAGTAACTGGCATCTAGTCATCAAAAACAAGAAAGGTCATACAAAACCGAAAAACACTGCGAGCCAATCAGAAGAGAGCAACAACACAGCCGGCGCCAGCCCCCTCATACCAGCGGGCCAATCAGCAGAGAGCGCCCACACTATAAAGAGTGCGGCACTAACGGCCAACGCATCAGACGCTGCGATACTTTCACCGAGAAGACTTCGTCCGCGCCACTGAAGATGTCCACCGCAGTTGTGGACGAAACGTCTGGGAAATCTTTCTTCAGCAGACCACGGCATAACAGCCCGGAAAATCATATTTTTATCTCGATTAATATGAAATAGATGGAGAATAAGAGTTTGTAAAAATAGTTTGTACAAGAGTAGAGAAAGTAATGCGAGTGTAACACATCAGATTTTTTTTATTAATTATTGCTCCTGTGTTACAATCTGGATCAAGTTGAATGCTGCTGTCGAGATGTATAGCTTATAAATTACTACGTTGTGGTATTATGATTCATTAACGAGTCGGAGTCTTATCCGATAAAATCGTATTGAAGGATATTACGAGACAAGCTACTGAGTTTGGTCGATATCCGTGGCATTTGTGAACACCATTGGTCAATATCAAATACACGGCATATGAGTGAAGTAATCTGTACAATACTAGATGTAAAGGTTTAATTATATTTTTATATGCTTGCAAAATCTTAATTTCCAGTTTATAAAAGAACTCGTGAACGTTATAAAAACAATCTGATGTGTTACTCACATAACTTTCTCTACTTTTGTACAAACTATATTTACAAACGCTCATTCTTATCTACTTCATGTTAATCGAAATAAAAATTTGCAAAAGCTATCGCATTGCTAATTTTCCTGTAGGTGCAAGGGAAATATGGTAGGCTGTAAGCGATAGTCAAATGTTTTAAGAGCTGATCGCTATGTGCAAAATTGCATTCTCTTTGCATGTCAAGGCCATATAAAAACGAATAGCGTATTCCTTTTGAGAAAGTTCAAAATTGGAAAATTCAAACAAACAAGGATTATCTCGGGAAATGGTTCACTCGATAACAGAACATGTATATGACATAAATTGCGTGTTTTAAGGAACTCTACATTTTTGTGTACTAACATTTTATCTCTTTCTTACGGTTTAACAGTTATGTAAAATTCATTCAGAATGAAGAGGGACTTTTGGAGGACATTCACAAAAAATTCAAGATGTACATTTCGTCTTTCATGAAAGTATGTTAAATATGAAATTTTAAATCAAATTACTTACAGCCATTTTTGAAAAAATCAAAATTCGGAAAAATCTTCCATTTAAAGGGGTAGTCTGGTTATGGACGAAATTTTCTTGAAATATTCCTGTCGCATCTTTGAAGGATACTGAAGCTAAATATAAAGTTTGGTAATTATCTTACTTTACGTTTTTGATTTATGTTGTTCAGACACACAAAAAGATCTTTTTCTAAAATTTGTTTTTGGATTCAGGGGCCCTCAAAACATGTATTTGGTGAAATCCGATATCGAGTTTTTTAGTAGAATGCAATACTTCCCCTAATTAATACACGTAGTAGAGAAAGTAAAAAGGACATCATGCTTTCGATTTCGTACATCATTCTAATAAATGCAATTGGAAAACATTTGTATGTATTGAAGTAGTTTTATTTTAGGGGGAGTTGTATTTTATTTCGACTGTTGGGGAGCCGAACTTGAAGTAGTTGCACCCGCACGTATGGTAAAAAGTTTCCGGTAGCCTTCGCCCCAAATGTTTAAAAATATTAACTTTGTAATTTTAACTGTTTCTTTAAATATTATATATTTATGTTTGCCTCGGCTGCGTCAGTATTTATTTTTAGAGGCACGAATGTCTTAGTAGGGAGTGGTGCGAGTGAAGAATATAGGCTTACACAGATTTTAAGTTTTTCTCCACTCCATTTATTAATGTTTGACACGATTTAAATAACACTTCACTGATATAGAGAGCTGTGAGATTCTTTTGTTAATTACTTGCACTTTTTAACACGTAAACTATTTTTGTCTCACACTGAATACGTATTAACTTCTCGAGGACACATCTCGCGCCCGGTTGACGCGTCCGGTCAGGAACACTGTCTACAACCAACGCGTCTAGTTATGAGTGCTGACTACAAGCAACTGACTTGATTTCTACGCCCTAAATTTGTAAATTACTGTAATTCAGGTCTCCGATTGGCTAATCCTAGTCCAATAGAATATCTTCATTTAACTAAAGCTTTTTCTGGTTGTTGATTGGCTATTTTATGAACTGTCACAAAAATTACATTATTGCTTCCAAGAATGAAGTAGCAGTAAACTTTCAAATTCATATGGCCTCAAGGTTACCTCATTGTTACCTCTTTGTTAGCAACTTTTAACATTAATAAAATGACTGTTACATAGATTTGTTTATATTATATTATACACATATTACTTTAAGGCGGGCTGTTATTGAATTTATATATTATATAATTAGACTGAAATCATTTAAGTGTTAAAAATACTGCCTCAGTATATAGTTTGAACACATCACAATCTGTTATAGGTATAGAGAATATTCTGATAGGTATGTTTAAGAGTCTGTAAAATTGTGACTTTATTTAGTGCCACTGTATAAATAAGGTACTAAGGATAAAACTGTAAAGGAATCTCCCTTGTAGTCAGCTCAGAAACAAAATGGAAACAGTAGTAAGTATTTCTTAACTTCCTAGTGTTACATTAATCCGATACATACGTTTTAAACAGTATTACTGCACGTTGGAGCAAAGTTAAAAACTTGGAGGTCATGGAGTACTTTGTATTGATTGGGTGGCAGTCTCGGTGACGTTGTCTGGGTCTGAATAATGGAGCGACAAGCACACCTGCAGCACGACTGTGTTATCGCGAGCAGAGCTCGTAAATAAGGCAAATGTGCTTCCGTGTACACGACCCTCTCACACATAGCAAGAGCTCCGTAATGCATGTTAAATGCCCAAGATCCGACTGGAAACTGTATTTTACATTCTCAATATAGATTTTGTTGCGCTTATGCTAGTATTTCGTAGCTTTCTCTTCTGCTGGTTTTGGAGCGATATACAGGTTGGGAGGTGACCTCTTTGTTGTGGATAAAACAAAAAGTATCTGATGTGTTGCGTGGAGCAATCCATTCTCTCTGCATTTCCAGGACATAAAAAAATCAATAACGAATTACGATTTGAGAAAAAACTATAGGTACTGGAAAATTCAAACAAATAAGGCATATCTCGGAAATGGATCACTCCACAAAAAAATCTGATGTGTTACACTCACATGACTTTCTCTACTCTTGTAGAAACTATTTTTACAAACGCTTATTCTTCATCTACTTCATGTTGATCGAGATAAACGTTTCCAGACTCTATCTTATTGCTAAATTTTCTTGTAGATGTAAGGGGAATATATATTTACAAGGGCAATATAGAAATACAGTAGCCTTTAAGCATAGACATTGCTCTTAATAGCGGGTTGCTATGTGCAGCACCATTCTCTTTGCCACAGGTTAATACTCTTTGCATATCCAAGACAAAAAAATCTGATGTGTTGCACTCGCGCGACTTTCCCTACTCTTGTACAAACGCTTGTTCTTCATCTACTTCATATTCATCTAGATAAACATTTGCAGAATTTTATTCCTAATTTTCTTGTAGGTACAAGGGGAAGCGATAGTGCAATCTTTTAAGAGCTGATTGCTGTGTGTAACATTCCATTCTCTTTGTATGTCCAAAGCATAAAAAATTAATTTCCGTTTGAGTAAAAGTATAAGTATTGGAAAAGCCAAAAAAATAACAAGGGATATCTCGGAAATGGTTTACTCTACAAAAAAAGTATATGACATAAATTGTGTGTTTTAACGAGATAAAACACTTTTTGTGTAGTAACATTTTCTTACGGTTTACCAGTTATGCGAAATCATTCAGAATGAAGTGGACTTTTGGAGAAATCCCCAGAAAATTCAAGATACAATTTCATTTTCCATGAAAATAACTTAAATATATGATACTTTAATCGAACTCGTTATAGCCATTTTTGAAAAAAATCCAAATTTTCGAAAGGTGTTCTATATAAAGGGTAGTCTGGTGTGGAAAATGTTCTTGAAAATCTTCTCAATGCTTGGAAGACACTAAACTCAAATACCAAGTAGAGTATTTATATCACATTTCGTTTTTGAGTTTTACTGTTCACAGACAGACATGTATCCAAAACTGCTTTATTTGGATTCAGGACACCCCAAAATGTGTACTTCCGGTGAAATCTCGGTATCGAAATCTTGGATTGAGTATATTTCTTCCTCTACTTACTATACATAGTAGAGACAATAATACGGTTTTTAAGAATAGTTTGTAGAAGTATATAAAAAATTATGATGTGTTACACTCACATGACTTTCTCTACTCTTGTACAAACTATTTTTACAAATGCTTATTCTCCATATGATTCATGGTAATCGAGATGTTAATCTTATTGCTAATTTTCTTGTAGGTGCAAGGGGAATTGGTAGGCTTTAAGCGATAGTCAAATCTTTTAAGAGCTGGTTGCTATGTGGAGTATTCCATTCTCTTTGCATTACCAGGACAAAAAAATGAATAACAAATTTGAGAAAAAGTATAAGTATTGGAAAATTTAAGGGAATAACAAGCAATATCTCGAAAATGATTCACTCAACAAAAAAAAATGTATGTGACATAAATTGTGTGTTTTAACGCGATCTACATTTTTTGTGTAGTAAAACTTTGTCTATCTCTTACGGTTTACCAGTTATGCAAAAGTCGTTCACAATGAAAAATACTTTTGGAGACATTCCCAGAAAATCAAGATATAGGTTTTATTTGTCATGAAAGTATCTTAAACATATGATATTTTAATCAAAATCACTAGCCATTTTTGAGAAAATTTAAATTTTCGAAAAATGTTTCATATAAAGGGTAATCTGGGGTGGGGGATTTTCTTGAAAGCCTTCGTGTCGCATCTCTGGAAGATATTGACCCTAAATTCCAAGTTTGGTGTTTATCCGACTGTTCATTTCTGAGTTATGCTGTTCACAGACACACACACAGACACACGGACATGCTTTTTTTTAGATTCAGGGTTCTCAAAACATATATTTCCGGTGAAATCTCGGTATCGAATTTTTGGGTGGAATACAATACTTCCCCTACTTACTATACGTAGTAGAGAAACTAAAAAGAGGGCTTCACAGGCTATTTAACAGAAAATTCTACATGCATTTTGTATTGCAAATATATTGAAGATATGGGGTCTTAATAGTGTTAGCCTTGTTTGAAGAAATCCCAAACAAAGAACGATTCTGCATGTAAAATGTAATTTGAGTTATATACGTTTCGCATGAACCTAAATACCAAGTTTGGGATTTATCACACATTTCGGTTTTGGATTACGATGCTCTCTCTCCCACACACACACGCACACACATTATGCCCGAAAATCGAGTAGCGCAGGGCGAAGTCTGGTCGACTGTCTTTTCCTTCCGGAAAATCTCCCAGGTACACATTCCGACACACCGCTGCTAAGTATCCGTCGGAAATGTTTTAGTGATATACATGGAAAACGTAGACACGGTTGCTTTTAATTTAATAATAGTTAGAACTCAATTTCGTTTCCTTTCTGCAGTCGTATATTATGTGACCTCGCGATTGAGCTGTTTTCTCCGTCACGTGGAGGAAGACGCAAGTAAACGCGTTATTCACGTAACTGCTCGCGTAAACGCTATGTAGCCGCTCTGAGGAGCGAATCGTATATAATCTGATTGTCACTTCCATAATTAACATGTAGCGACCATGGTGCGCGGTTTCTCTCAAGTAGGCACACATTTTTTTTCCAAACAGGTTCTAGGGCAAACAAAACCTTTATATGCATATACTATTTTATTTTCGACACGCTTTTGTTCAAACGTATTTGATCATCAGTAACAATGCATTTTTATGCATGAGATGGTCTTCTAAATTTAATGAGCAGAGTTGCTTAAGTCCGATCTGTATTCCACCGACTCGCACAAATATGCAGGCGACGGTGGTGATACTAGAGTGACCAAGTTGGCGGCGGGCCACGCCAGTGTGAGAGGATACCGGCCCCTTTTCTTAGCCGCTTGGACTGTTAGCGCCTTCGGCCGGTCTCTTTAGCACAAATGATCAGCGCGATAATGGCCCAAGCAACAAACCCTTTCTGCGCTCTCCACCTTTCTGGAAATTTCCTTGTCGACAGATTTGAGAATCCGCCCCCATAGAGATCACGCTTTGTTGCTGGGTTATATAAGCGGGCTACTGTCAGTAGGACATAAAGCCCCGCATCGTGAAGCAGCTCACGAAACCCGCTCCAGTTGGGCAGCAGCCCAACAAAATTCCCATCCCCCCTCTTTTTAGTAGTGATGGAGCAAGTTAACGAGATCAAGATAGATCGAGTCACCTCGATCTGTTATCTCCGGGTCACAGTTGAAACCTCTCGCCGCCCTGACGGCCCTGCACAATGTCATCGTTTTTTGGGTTTCAACCACTCAATTAACTACTGACGCCGCCTACTGCGCTACCTTCAGTGCGGTGGCATGCACCCAAAAGAGGTCTGCCCTAGTTCCCTCGCAGATGTGCCTACGTGTGCAAACTGCAAGGGTGACCACATCGCCTGCTACGGGGGATGCTCAATGAGCCTAAAGATGATGGCTCCCATGCGCTCGTCACGAGCGCCACCAGCTCCACAAACAACCAGTGATTGATCAGTACCACCACTCAGGAGGGTGGACTAACGCCGGGGGCCACCCACGGCACCCTAGGATACATCTGCCAGGCCTACAGCACGTCAGACGCAAAGACCAGCGCCACCACCAACAGCAGCAAACAGGGGCGTCTCGTACGCGCAGGTCTCTGGTCGGGGTGCAATACAAAACATTCCCAACACAAAAACAAAAGACCAACCACCCAGGCAGAAGAGGAGGCCGAACCTCGAGACCGACTCTGACCGGGAGGAGCCGGTGGCTGCAGGTCCTGCGCCTCAGCCATCACGCGCCTTCAGGGCCGAGGAGGATGGGGAACCCCTCTAACTCTTCCATCCTCTATACCAACTACAACCATACCATCCACACTTGGTGTTGATTTCATGGACTTGGCGCAGTGGCTGCAGCTATTGCTGCAGGACCTCGGTCGTCTATTTCAGGAACTCAAGTTCCTTCAGGCCACCAATCCAACCAGCAAGGCGATGATCTTCTTTGAAGGATCCGCTTTTTGCTCTCCCTTGCACCATTAATCCAAAATGGCAGACGTACCTCCTTCCGATTTGCCTTTTGGAATGCCAATGGGGTAAGAAACCGTAAGCTTCATCGCTTTGCAAACCTCTATATTTTGGACCTCATTTTAATTTCGGAGACACATCTGCATCCTGACATCCATTCCGTATAGCTGGATACGTTTGTCATCGCAGCGATCGAGTGCCTGGCCCTGGAGACGGTACTGTGGTCCTTGAGAGGCAAAATATGCTCATCAAACCCATTCCTCTTCCACCTCTGCAAACCCTTGAAGCGATGGCAATGTGTATGTGTGTGTGTGTGTGTGTGTGAACTGGGAGGCACGGAGGTTATTATAACCTCCATTTAATACCAACCTGCTAGGCTGTTGGTACCTGCTGATTACGAGTCTATACTAGCCCTTCTTCTTTTCGTGATTTTGGCGGGGGACTTCAATGCCACACACCAGCGTTGACATTCTCGCCCTCGTATGAATCCAAGAGGCAATGAACTAATTCGAATGATCGATAGAGAACCACAGCTTCGAGTGCTGGGTCCCTTGCAACACACACCATCCGCAAGGTGGAGAACTGCCCTCTGTCATCGACTTTGCGATCATCAAGCATTACCCTTATCTCACGCTCACATCACTCACGGCGCTCCATTCCGACCACACTCCGTGTTGACAGAGAACAACACACGGGTTGCCAGTAACGATTTTTCTGGACACAATAGAGATTGATTGGGACTGCGAAAAGGGTTACCTCCACCTAACCTTACCCCAGGATTAAAGATATTCCTTCCCTAAACACAGCTGTCAAATCCTTCACTACCACAGTGGTGCGAACGGTTCACAACCTCACCATTCTAACACCTCCCCCTCATCCCGACGTCCTATCACTGGACCTTGAACTTCTCATCTGCCGCACCTGGGCAGCCCGAAGACTATACCAGCGCCACCGAACGTCCCACAACCGAGAGCTTCTGCGGAATCTTCGCCGAGAGGTCCGTGACCGACTGCGTGCACACAGGGTGCAAACGTGGGAGGCCACGATGGCCCGTCAGAATCTCGATGGTGGTGACTTTGGCTAAAAACTTCCGCTGGCAACGCAATCAGTTCAGCTTCCCGTTTCAAGGTAACCTAGATCTTATCTACGAAACCATAGCCAAAGCAAATGTGCTCGATAACTATCTTGAGGACACCTACAGGCCCAGAGATGACCCTCAAGACGTCGGATTTACTGCCCGCGTCAATTTTGAGGTAGATCGCTATTTGAAGTTGCCTCCTGATGAAGCGGAGAATCCCCTTTCAATCATCCGCCCAAGTGAAGTCCAAGACGCATTCCGGCGTCTCAACACTAAACAGGCTTGCGGACAGGGCGGGCTGACCCCCCACCATCTCCGCAACCTTCCTTTCCGAGCCGTACTTTTCTTTTCCAGTGTATTCAACATGTGTATCACTCTAGGACACTTTCCACGCGAGTGAAAAGTGGCCCGGGTGATGTGTATTCCGAAACCTGGTAAAGACCCGACTCTGCCCTCCAGTTACCGCTCCATCAGCCTCCTACCCACCCTCTCAAAAGTTTCTGAGAAGCTTATACTGCACTGCTTGTCGCCGCTATTGGCTGACATTCAAGCCATCCCAACCCATCAGTTTGGTTTTCGTCCTGGGCACTCGACCGCCCAGCAGCTTCTCAACGACCTGGCACGAGGGGCTCCCCTATAAAATGATCCAGTTGGGTCTACACAGACAACTCATCCACAAAGTACACAGTTTCATACACCAACGCTCTTTTGCAGTACTTGTAGCAGGGAAAACATCAACACAAACCCATATGAGGTGGAGTCACAGAAGGCTCTGTACTATCCCCACACTGTTTACTCTATACATGGCAGACTTTCCAGTGGTGCAGGGCGTCGATACGGCCCAGTTTGCTGGTGACGTCCTGCTGTACACTACAAATAGACACATCCTCAGAGCCTTCAACCCTATACAACACCTCCATCTCGTTGAACTCTGGTGCAGCAGTGAATCCGGGCAAAGCCAAGCTGTCCCGTTTACCAAGAGACGAATCCCAGCTGCAGACAGACCAACATTCACCTATGAGGGCCATAGGATAGAGTGAGGGACATCCGTCCGCTACTTGGGCGTCACACTGGATAAGGTCCTAACTTTTCGTGAATACGTGCATGGAACAACGAACACGTTAGGGGGCCGGTAGCCGCATTATACCCGGTTCTAGCTTCCACTATGCCGGTTCACTTAGTTACGCCTTTATAAAGCACTTATTTTGCCTCTGATGCTCTATGCCTGCGAGGTGTGGGGCATGGCAGCAGATTTCTGGCTTCTCTGGTTGCAGCGGATACAGAATGGGGGACTTTGGTCCATCTATTCTGTCTGATGTGGCTTTCCAGTCAGGCTACTGCATGAGATCTCGGCCCTCCCATACGTGGAGGATGTTATTAGACACCAGACTAAATTTCTACGCCAGATTGGTACGTCATGAGAAAGCACCTGTCCCTGGAGGACTACTTACCACAAAAACGTCGATACAGACGCTACCGGGTTCCGCGCATGACTTGTGGGCACCCCCGGTAACGAAGGCTTTACACCTGCCAACAGCAAAAAACCAAAACAATAACAAAAAAGTGCTGTCACTAAGTACTCCCCCTTCCCATGGCAGTGGTCAATCAAAAATTAAATCAACCACAATTTAAGGAAGAACAAACACCAGCGGAGCAGAGCACTGGCGCTGCTCCTGAAAAGGCAGCCACTGAGGAGCCTATGAAAATATAGCGCTACCTCCCATCACACCCACAACATCGGCACCACCCTACAATAGATCAATCATCCCTATGGAAGCCCTTCCAAGGGTAAGTACATAGCAAAAATCACTTAGGCTCACCACGAGCCTACCAGACCTGAGTTGGAATAGTTAATTGTCCAGCCAAGGACGGATTGGCTTCTAAATTCCAACCCACCAGCCAATGAAAGCTGAAATTTTTAAAACCACTCCCACCAGGGTGCAGAAGAACCGCTGCATCCTAACAGAAGCCGCCAAGGAACAGAATGTTTCCTCCTTTCATTATATGTATGTATATCATCCTAAACAAGAAACGTCATCCTTAACATCCATCCTAAAACAGTACATTAAAGCTTTCTGAGGGTGTGCACACAGCAAAAGCACAGCCAGCAGCAAGTGGAGTTACTGTGAGTTCAGTCAGATAGCCGAGTGCAGCGAAGAAGTTGGGCTACGCTGAGCGTCTAAGCGGCGAATAAAGCTTTTGGGCAGCAATTGGAGTCATTTGTTACACTAGTGTCTTTCCGGACGGGAATGAGGCCTCACAATGCACATAGTATCACTCCTACTTGACATCTCGTGAACCCATAGAGCTCAAAAACTGTCATTACCTCCCAGTTTTATACTAAACACTGCTCTCTTTTAGTGTAGCAGCACTGAGTGTAACAAATCTGATGTGTTACACTCACATGACTTTCTCTACTCTTGTGCAAACTATTTTTACAAACGCTTATTCTCCATATTGTTCATGTTAATCGAGATGTTAATCTTATTGCTAATTTTCTTGTAGATACAAGGGGAATATGGTAGGCTTTAAGCGATAGTCAAATATTTTAAGAGCTGGTTGCTATCTGGAGTATTCCATTCTCTTTGCATCTTCAGGACATAAAAAACGTGAATAAATAATTCCCATTTGAGAAAAAGTTTTGGAAAATATAAGGGAATAACAAGCAATATCTCGAAAATGGTTCACTCGACAAAAAAATGCATATGACATAGCTGGTATATTTTAACACCATCTACATTTTTTGTGTAGTAAAATTTTGTTTATCTCTTATGGTTTAACAGTTATGCAAAAGTCGTTCACAATGAAGAATGCTTTTGGAGACATTCCCAGAAAATTCGAGATATACATTATATTTGTTATGAAAATATCTTAAACATATATTTTAATCAAAACCGTTAGAGCCATTTTTGAGAATATTAAAATTTTCGAAAAATGTTCCATGTAAAGGGTAATCTGGGGTGGGGGACTTTTCCTGAAAGCCTTCGTGTCGAATCTCTGGAAGATACTGAACCTAAATACCAAGTTTGGTGTTCATCCGACTGTTCGTTTATGAGTTATGCTGTTCAGACACACACAGGACATGTTTAAAAAAATGGTGTTTTTTTATTCAGGGGGTCTCAAAACATGTATTTCCGGTGAAATCTCGGTATCGAATTTTTGGATGGAATACAATACTTCCCCTACTTACTATACGTAGTATAGAAAGTCATACACATGCCCATATACCGGATAAAGAATATAAATTTACTTGTTCAAGAATGTATGAAGAACTGCACTGAAATATATTTTATTAAGGTTTACTGCGGAAAACGCCTTATTTACGGTAATGGGCTCATTGCTTAAGAAAAGGCTATTGACATTGGAGCACGTGGTTACTTTACACAGGGGCGTCCACTTTATCCAAAACACCGCACATAGATTCCTTTTCTTTTTCAGGGTTCTGCAATTTCCGCCTACTTCACTTCTGTGCATTGGAAACCGCATTCAGAGAAACATCCATTGCTTCCGCTGTTAATTTAATAATAAACTCTTAACAATAATGCTCAAACAAAAGATTTGCATTAGAAAATATTGTCTTTTTACACTTATAAGGGTTTTGCTACTTCGATGTTTAATTGCACTGCTCCGATCTGTTAGTCACTCAATTATGATTCCGACATGAACAATACCTACTGGTTATCACGACTGTTGCTTCTCTCCAGCAAACAACGCGGGAGAAGTTAATTAAATTGAATTTTATTTATAGTCGTTCTTAAACTACTATGGTCTTTAGCGTCCCATTCTATATTGGGGGTGAAAAACCGGAAATCTTGCTCAGAGGCCTCAATCAGGTTTGAGGTTTTATACATGTCGTAAATATACGACACGGGACCATCGGTTTTACTTCCGTTCCGAAGGAAGCCATGCTGAAGATTTTTACCCACGAAAAATTCCATTGTTCTCCGCCGAGTTAGAGCCCGCGACCTGGGGAACTAAAGGTTAGCATGGTACCCCTAGGCCTCGGACGCAGGAGTAACGATGACGGCATGGTCATAATAAGAGAGATAAGGCAGTTATATGAGTTATGTTAAAATTAAGTGATTATTAAAATATTATCCTTATTCACCATGTTATTATTTTGAAATACAAATGGGTGATAATACATGCGGTGCTGTGCTGCGGCGAAGACCCTTGCGTTTGTTTATATCAGGTACTTTTTGGGCTGGATTGAGTATATGTACAGTCCGGTGCAAAAAAAGTGCTAGTGCTTTTGGTTTCCTATAGTGTTTTTATTTATTCAATGTTCGCAAAATCTCCTTTTCAGTTGTTCCACACCTACTTGGTGGTGCTAATCTCAAAAATTTCTGGTTTCAACAAAGTGAGCGCTGAAAAAGGGTGGGAACGGAAGCGTTTCATCGAGTAGCTGGAGGGTACTAGTCAACTCTGTCCGTCTGTTACTGGTTTCATGTCAAAAGTCTGGCTTTCAAATCCTAATCAATGAACATAGGTTGGTTTATGGCTCAGGAGCAAAAAAGGTTGGAGAGGGGGTAAGACAAGCATGATGTGAAATGTTTGGATGAAATCGCCTTATAAGCATTGTCCTCTTCACTATATACCATCATTTGAAACGAACAAAGAACGTGGACATTAAACCGAAAATTGTTGCCCTGAATGAGCAAGGTTATAAAACTACTAGGTATGAGGAGTTTTAATTATGGACGCTCTTTTAACTGATGTGGTCCTTAGCGCCCCATTATATATTGCACGTGAAAGACCGGTAATTTTGCTAGAGGCCTCTATCAGGCTTGAGGCTTTCTTATGTACCGTAAATCTACGACACGAGACCACCGGCTTCACTTGTCTTCCGAAGGAAGCCATGCTAAGGATTTTTACGCACGAAAGATTCCATCGCCCTCGCCGAATTTGAACCCGCGACCTCGGTAACTAGAGGCTAGTAGGGTAACCACTACACCACGGAGGACGACGAACTCTATGGAGTACTCAAAGTACAGCGTGAAACTTGTGGGAGAAATATTACAAACGGATTTTTGACTCGAAAATCGGATAGCATATTAAATTAATTATAAATGCATAATACAGTCCGCATTACGGGACATGTCACAACGTGATACAAAGCAAAATTAAAGGACATGAGGAAAAACTTTAATAAATAAAGCTTTTACCAGGGAGAAATTATTTTATTTTGAATAACTAATTAATGCATTAGGGCATTACGTATTGTTATTATGTTCTGTTAATAATTATTTGCAAATCGGCAACATCGATAAACATATTGATTTTAAGTTATGAAGTATCACAAACTAGTTTAGTATTGCAAAATGAAAGGCACCAAGCTTGGATACATACAAATGAACCATGTAAAACGAAAGTGCATTACAAAGAAGGTGCAAAACAAGGCATTTTTTTATTACCTAAAAATTTTGGCAACCTTCTTTACATTCCTTTTCTTACAAAACTCGGATAATATAATTTAAGACAATATTAATTTCAAATTAATTACGGAAATGCGCATAGAATCAGAATAAAAAAAAATAAATGCCAAAGTTAGGATTGTAACAGCTAATCCTCGGCTTCCCGTGCTGCCGCTCAGCCATCTGAGCTACAATGTTGACATGACAATCGTCGTGAAATTCTACATGTGACTCAAATTTTCTCGGTAAAACAGGAGATCTCAGCTTCTCTTGAGATAACACATCCCAGTGCCGACTTAATTACTTTTTACATTCTGATTATAACCTTCCAGCCTATCAAAGAATAATTAATAAAAACCAAATTGATTGTTTCCTCAACGCATCTAAACCTGCCTTGGATCCTAGCCTCTGGTGCACATCCGCCATTGCGAAAAAGGCTATGCTAAAGCAGAAAATCAAATTTTCTATAACCAAGTAAGGGGTGATGACTGCTTGGTGTGGGTTGTGGGTGCAACTGGTTTAATAATTCCTTACCAAGTTAACACACAAATCATTATATAGGAAAATTGTTTTACAGCTGGTTGTACTTAATATTCGAGGCGTTCCATACCTCCAAGTTCCTTTTATTTCTAAGCATGCATACTACTTTGTATCGACACTGTTTAACGGCACACTGAAACTTTGCATGGCATTGCAAAGTTTCTACTGCTTTTTTACAATCTATACTTGGAACCTGTACAGTGATTATAGCAGAACAGCGCTGGTAGGTTTTGGGCGACGCAACTGGCTTAGCTATTTCTGTTGACAGAGAGTAAGGAGATGGGAGTGCGAGGATTCACACCTTCACTTTCCGATATGGTGTCCCTGGTGTAAAGCATCCAAAATTTCTGCTAAAGAAGAGCTTTAGCAGTAACATAATTAAATTAGAAAACCTAATTTCATGGGGCTTTCACTCCCCGTATTTATGTGTATAAATTGTCTACAAAATATTAATGTTATTTTCCTATCTGTGTCCCTTTATTCACCATAATAAATAATTATCAAAAGTGATTTGACTTAGGTTTTAACAGAATGATTTTAATTTGTATAAAGAAGGCTGAGGCAATACTCAATTGTTTAGGAAATAGCATATTACTACAAACTCCTCATTATCAATAAGATGCCCACTTTAAGTAACGAAGCGCACGTGGGAGAGCTTATTTCTGAAAAAAAATTCTAAAAAAAAAATTGTACGTAAATATGACATCTTAATCTTAAATTGGATTTTCTTGTAGTAAATGTCTTGTCTGTTAGCAGAACTCGCAGCTTTATTCACGTAATTGCGTTAAGTGTGGGCATACTTCTCTACCTCTTTGTTTTACTGCCTCTCCCTCCCTGTCGCATCCTTATAAGGCACTGAACCCAAATATAAAGTTTTGGTATTTATCTGACTTTTCGTTTCTGAGCTTTGTTGTTCACAGGCACAGACACACATGCACGGACTTTTTTTTTTTGATGCAGTGGGCCTCAAAACATGCATCTCCTAAGAACTCCTGGTATCGAATTTTTGAGCGGAATGCAATACGTTTTCTACCTACTGCGTACGTGGTAGAGAAAGTAATACCTATTTAGAATTCCTCTCTATTATAGGAAACAATGTCACGAGTTTGTTATTCAAATACGTACATTTTGAAGTAAATGTTATAATGTGGAGTATAAAACACAAATAAAAATAAATAAGGTTTAATTCATTTCATAATATCAGTAACGAATAGGAATAGCTATTTATCAAGTACGCTAAGGCTTTTGCGTACTTACTGTATGCAATAAATTTTAGTAAAAGCTCTAAATGATATTAAATAAATAAATACTACATAAGTACTGTTAAAATATAAAAGCATAGCCATTTGTTGACATTCTTACAGCCGCCTGAATGTTACGCTTTGAACCGTACCAACGCCTACTAGAAAGCGTTAACATAGCAATACGAGATCCAATTATAGACGGTACTGTTTATTCTGAGCGCTCGTTTCTAAACAAACTTGTGACTGAAATTAACAGTGAAAATTCTGACCAAATTTCAATCCGAGCTGCTGCCAGCAAATTCTCGGCTATAGTATGAGAAGGAATATTTGTTTTAAAATAATGAACTTGAAGGAGTGTTGCGGTTGCACCACGTATACACGTCAATTTTGAAGCTGTTTTGCACCACACACGTAATGGATGCAAATTTGCGGTAGATTGTTTCTAGGAGTGTTCGCCCCACATACGGTACAAACTTTCCGGTGGCCCTCGCCCCACGTTTAGAATTAACTTTTTATCTTAATGTTTATACAAATATTATATATATATATATGTATACCTCAGCTGCGTCATTAGTAATTTGTAGAGCATGTATCTCTTAACAGGGCTGGTACGGCTAAAGAATGAAGGTTTATACACATTATAATTGTATTGTAATTTTTTTATTACTCCTTCACTCGATTAATTAACACTTGACTGATGTAACTAATATAGAGCTGTGAAATTATTGTTAATTACACTTTTAACAGGCAAACTTTATATTATTCTCACCGCTATGAATTTTTATGTCTTACACTAAACCCGTACCATACCGAACTGCTTGGCTTCGCTTTCTTGTAGCGTCTACCGCTTAAATTTGTACATTTTCTCTATTTCTATTCTGATTACCTAAGCCTACTCCAATAGAATACCTTTACTTAACTTTTAGCTTTTTTAGTTTTTGATTGGCTATGTATACACAGTTATAAATATTACATTATTATTGTTCCAAGAGCTATTAGTAGCCTTTCTAAGCTTTCTAATTTATTGTTCTCAAGATTACCTTATTGTTAACAACTTTCGGCTTTTACTTTGTAACTCTGTTTGCCACGGAAAGCAGGTTGCCTCTATTCTCATAGCTCCTACATTGTTAAGCTACGTTTAATACATTCACATAACATTTTTATACATGTACATAATAAAATAAACATAATACAATGACTGTAATATACACTGTATATATTATACGCGTATCGCTTTAAGGCAGGCTGTTATTATATTTTATATTATATTATAAAACATATCATTTAAGTGATAAAAATACTGCCTCAAGTTATATTATTTTGTGAAAAATACTGATAAAGTTTATGATAAAGATTATGTTAACTTATTTCTTGCTAAGGTATTTTTCGGCGTGTTAATAGTCCGACAAGCAGCTGTTTTAGAGAGCGTGCACTAAAAAAATTATTTTTGCTTCAATAGTTTAAATATACAAGGCGCTTATTGTTGTTGTATGCTCCCTAATGACGTGTTATATAACATATACTTTATTTAAATCGCAAGAGCATTGAGTTGATGTATGTAGTTTTTAATAAATGAAAGCATATCTGGGTTACGAATGTCAGAAACTGCTGACGCGGCACGCCTGTCAGCGAGGATGTGGCGTAACGTCTGTCAAGATTATTCAGAGCGAGGGATGTTTAAATCCGTTTCCACAGCGGATAATTTTGCCGAAACACCCCATTGAATAGCACCCAATAAATTTTTAAAGCATTTGGAATTTATCTCCGTGTCGCATGTAAATGAACCACCAAGGGGTAGAGAGGGTGAGACAACGCAATTTGTACACAACGGGCGAGTTCCTAGCCTGGGCCGTTCATTATTTTCCAATTACTTGGCTCAGCCATTCATAAAAATCGCTTCCCTTTAGAGGAACGAAAACAAATTGCGACCTTTTCCGTTTCATTGACCGTGAAATGCCACAGAACTGTTATCCGCGCCTCTTTTGAGCCTACTCTATACATTTAACGTGGATATATTGGCATCTGTAGCCTTTCGACATTCCTCCTTGCTTCACCGAGTTCGGTACGTGGTTGTGGCCTTTGTCAATGATATCACACTAACAGAAGTGCTCTGTGTCCTGCAAAACGGGGGAAAGACTGAACGGATAAATATAAAAACAGCCAACATATGTATGTAAATTTTTTTTTATTAATATTAGTAGGATTACGTGAGAATTGAGCAAGGAAACAATTTGATAACAAAGAAGACTTAAAATTAGTGTTGCAAAATAAGCTATGGTCCAGGATGGTCCATTTAAGTAAGACTGTACAACATCTCCAAAGAAGCGTTTTAGAAAGAAATGTGTTGAATAAAATTTGCTAGATATAATAGGGGAAACTAAATGCCAATAGTGGGGTTTTGTTTTGAGAACGTTATGAAGGTCATTTTAGGCTGACTTTAATTTTATTTTCCCTACTACGTATAGTAAGTAGGGGAAGTATTGTATTCCACCCAAAAATTCGATACCGAGATTTCACCGGAAATATATGTTTTGAGACCCCCTGAATCCAAAAAAAGCATTTTTGGAAACGTACGTGTGTGTGTGTGTGTGTGTGTGTGAACAGCATGACTCAGAAACGAACAGTCGGATAAACACCAAACTTGGTATTTAGGTTCAGTATCTTCCAGAGATGCGACACGAAGGTTTTCAAGAAAATACCCCAAACCCAGATCACCCTTTACATGGAACATTTTTCGAAAATTTTAAATTTCTCAAAAATGGCTCTAACGATTTTGATTAAAATATCATTTTGATATTTTCATGACAAATTAAATGTATATCTCGAATTTTCTGGGAATGCCTCCAAAAGTATACTTCATTGTCAACGGCTTTTGCGTAACTGGTAAACCATAAGAGATAGACAAAATTTTATTACACAAAAAATGTAGATCGCGTTAAAATACACAATTTATGTCATATACGTTTTTGTTGTTGAGTGAACCCTTTTCGAGATATTGCTTGTTATTCCCTTATATTTTCCAATATTTATACTTTTTCTCAAATTCGGAATACTCCACATAGCAACCAGCTCTTAAAATATTTGACTATAGCTTAAAACCTACCAATTTCCCTTGCATCTACAAGAAAATTAGCAATAAGGTTAACATCTCGATATCTCGATTAACATGAAGCATATGGAGAATAAGCGTTTGTAAAAATAGTTTGTACAAGAGTAGAGAAAGTCATGTGAGTGTAACACATCAGAGTTTTTTAATGGGAACCTACAATTAGTATGTTGTGTTCCCATTGGAAAATGGTTTATAAAAAGCTGTTTATTTTGTGATGAAGAATAAAGATATAAAATAAGAAATGTTGGTTCCCAATTACGAAGCGTAACTTGAACCTCAAAGAATGGTCCAACCATTCATTACGCTCTTCGTACACCATTCAGAATTTTCGTTGTTATTTACGTTGGTGTAAGAAAAGCTTCAAAGTGCTTTATGCAGATGTTGCTGTTTTTTAAGAGTGATAAACAACATAAAAAGGGTAGGTTCCCATTTAAAATAATTAAATTGATCCTAAAATGGCCATCACAAGGTCCTTCAAATAATACACAACCATTGGAATTTACTTTCCCCATAATATCAAACAACTTTTATTGAAGACATTTCTTTCTACAACGCTTAGTTTGGAGATATTGTACAGTCTCAACATAAATGGTCCACCCTATATATTCGTATTGAAGGGGCAGATCTTGAAAAAGCTTCATCCTTTAATAGCACATAGTTATTAATGTATATGGACCGTTTCACTGATAGCGACTGATTTATCCATCTAAATAGCTTTATTTTCGATCTTTCTTTCTTTGACAACATTTGTATAGCTCCCATTAACTTCTGTGGTCATATTGGTGACTTTGACTTAAACAACTCATTGACAAAAATAAATCTGTAGAATATCTATAGTCCTGGTATCTGGTTGCCTAAACCTGGATGCATATTCCAAAAATATTATTATTATTATTATTATTATTATTATTATTATTATTATTATTATTATTATTATTATTATTATTATTATTATTATTATTATTATTTAATGCTTATTACATCATTTGTTTCCATTCTTGCACATGTGTTGTTAACCTAGTTGACTAAAATAAAACAATATACAAAATAATAGCACGTATGTAAATTAAGATTTCAGTAGGTAATATTAATAATAACTCGTTGATTGTAGGTTCTTTTAACTTTGGGTTGCATACTTTTTTAACTTAACATACATACATACATACATACATACATACATACATACATACATACATACATACATACATACATACATACATACATACATACATACATACATACATACATACATACATACATACATACATACATACATACATACATACATACATACATACATACATACATACATACATACATACACTCCCCCCATGCATACTTAGATACTGTAGAAGGTAAGGAAATATCCTAATTAAAGAGTTACTCCACTCGTAGGGGGACAGTGTGTTTTCTTTCGTGGACAGATTGGTTTCTGTTTCCTCGTAAAACCTGCATGCTTGTCATTTGATTTAATCTGTGTTAATGACTTTGGCTATAAATGGAACATACCAAAAAGAAAAGCCTAGCTTTTTTGTTTCTTTATTCTCGCTTCAACATATCGCGACTTCTTTAGAATGCACAACACATTACAAGAAAACTACGTTTTAATATATTAATAGTACACACAACATTAAATTATCTAGACAAGTGTCCTATACCTCGTTATACAATTTTGTCGCTTTCATAAAGTTTGAAGTTCTATGCTGAATTTAGGGCGACGGATAGGCTGTTGGGGATGTCACATCTTTCTCTGTGTTGTACATAGCGACGCCAAGTTGTGACGAGATGATGAACTGTGGGGTTGGATCTGCATGGCTGTTTATTTCTCTACTCCTAATTACGTGAGAATTGTGATTTTTATTCCTTGAAGTGGTGCGGAATTCACAGTACAAAATGGTAAATGAAGGCAGTTAAACAAAAATGAAGAGTTTCTCTACTCTTGTACAAACTATTTTTACAAACGCTTATTCTCCATATGCTGCATGTTAATCGAGATATTGAGATGTCAATGTTATTGCTAATTTTCTTGTAGGTGCAAGGGGAATTGGTAGACTTTAAGCGATAGTCAAATCTTTTAAGAGCTGGTTGCTATGTGCATTATCCCATTCTCTATGCATGTCCAGCACATAAAAAAATGAATAACGAATTCTCATTTGAGAAAAAGTATAAATATTGGAAAATTTAAGGGAACAACAAGCAATATCTCGAAAATGGTTCACTCAACAACAAAAATGTATATCACATAAATTGGTATTTTAACGCGATCTGCATTTTTGTATAGTAACATTTTGTCTATCTCATGGTTTACCAGTTCTGCAAAAGTCGTTCACAATGAAGAATTAATTTTGGAGACATTCCCAGAAAATTAAAGATAAACATTTTATTTGTCATGAACGTATCTGAGATATATGATACTTTAATCAAAATCGTTACAGCCATTTTTGAAAAAAATTAAAATTTTCGAAAAATGTTCCATGTAAAGGGTAAACTGGGGTGGGGGTATTTTATTGAAAACCTTCCTGTCGCATCACTGGAAGATACTGAACCTAAATACCAAGTTTGGTGTTTATCCGACTGTTCGTTTCAGACACAAACAGACACACACACACACGGACATGTTTCCAAAAATGCTTTTTTTGGATTCGGGGGGCCTCAAAACATATTTCCGGTGAAATTTTGGTATCGAATTTTTTGCTGGAATACAAGACTTCCTCCACTTACTATACGTAGTAGAGGAAGTAGAAATATCTGATGCGATATATTCACATGACTTTCTTTACCGTCTATCGTTTATTGGCGAATATACAAACTATATTACTAAAGCTTACTTTTCTGCCTAATATATTTTAATCCAAATAAACTTTTTCAAAAATAGCTACTTTACACACTTAGTTATTGATACATAGGGAATATCGATAGTCAAATTTTAAGAACTGGACGCTATATGCTGGCCTTAAAATTCCATACTGTTTCCATAAAATCCTGACAAACAGTTGAATGTTGAAAGGACTTTAAAGAATGATCAAGAAACGAACAACTTGAACCATTAATAACGCATATCTCAGAAATGGCTTACGCCACAAAAAACTTATTTGAAATAAGTTGTATGCTTTAAAGAGATATACATTTTAGTTTATCGCTTAACGTTTACCAGTTACACAAGATAATTCAAAATTCCTTCCGAATGAAGAGGACTTCAAAGCCTATTCCCAGAAAATTCAAGATGTACATTTTGTCGTATAAATATTTCAATATATGGTATTTTAGTCAAAATCGTTTGACTTTTTTTAGAAAATCAAAGTTTTCGAAGAATGTACCATGTAAAGTGCAGTTGGGGGTGAGTGGATTTCTTGGAAACCTTCGTGTCGCATCCCTGGAAGATACTGAACTTAAATACTAAGTTAGGTATTCATCGACTATTTGTTTTTGAGTTAATGCTGTTCACAGACACAGACATACACACGGACCTTTTCTAAAAAGATTTTACTTTCTCTACTACGTATAATAAATAGGGGAAGTATTGTATTCCACCAAAAAATTCGATACCCACATTTCAACGGAAATACATGTTTTGAGACCTCTGAATCCAAAAAAAAAGCATTTTTGGAAACGTATCTTTGTGTGTGTGTGCGTGTCTGAACAGCATAACTCAGAAACGAACAGTCTGATAAACACCAAACTTGGTATTTAGGTTCAGTATCTTTCAGAAATGCGACACGAAGGTTTTCAAGAAAATCCCTCCACCCCAGACTACCCTTTACATGGAACATTTTTCGAAGTTTTATTTTTCTCAAAAATGGCTCTAACGATTTTGATTAAAATATCATATGTTTAAGATATTTTCATGACAAATAAAATGTATATCTCGAAATATCTGGGAATGTCTCCAAAAGTATTCTTCATTGTGAACGACTTTTGCATAACTGGTAAACCATAAGAGATAGACAAAATTGTACTACACAAAAATGTAGATCGCGTTAAAATACACAATTTATGTGATTTACATTTTTTTTAGTGAACCATTTTCGAGATATTATTCCCTTAAATTTTCCAATACTTTTTCGCAAATGGAAATTCGTTATTCATTTTTTTTTATGTCCTGGACATACAAAGAGAATGGAATGCGCCACATAGCAACCAGCTCTTAAAATATTTGACTATCGCTTAAATACTACCATATTCACCTTGCATCTACAAGAAAATTAGCAATAAGTTTAACATCTCGATTAGCATGAAGCAGATGAAGAATAAGCGTTTGTAAAAATAGTTTGTACAAGAGTAGAGAAAGTCGTGTGAGTGTAACACATCAGAGTTTTTTCTGGGGACGCAAAACATGTATTTTCGATGAAATTTCTGTGTCGAATTTTTGGGTGGAATGCAATACCTTCTCTAGCTTCCAGGTACGTGGTAGAGAAATTGATGGTTAATATACGTATAAATATTCCACCTACAATTATATAGGTATATAAACATAGAGAAAATTCCAATTAATTACACTGCACAAAAATTCAAAATGCTACCGTTATGTAAATTTCCAATTTGTTTTTCATATTTTATGGATTTATAATAAATCGTCGTGATCGTTTCCAACGCTCCCCATATGCCCTATGACCTTTGGGGCTTACCCCATTGCACCAAGCAAGGACTGGTCCCATTTCTGGTGGAGATGGAGGTACGTATCACCGTAACCCCCTTTTTGCTTTCGTTAGCCCTGGTAGGGAGGGATAAAGGGAGAGACCCGAAGGGTGGCCAGATCCGGATGCCTATATTTTGCCAGATCCCTATAGTTTGCAGACAGGACGCCACCCGGTACCTGCCTACAAACCACCAATCTGCAAGCGTCCTCATGACGGGGGCCACGAGGAAGAGAGACGTATCTGTGTGGTCCTCGCAGCGAGGCCAGGGAAGAAACCTTTACAGAGCGCAAGTCACCGCCCAGCCGCAACGCACCCAACACCGTCACCTGGTCCTACAACCGTGAAACAAATAAGGAAGATAATGGGTACAGGAAATAAGAGGGAGAGTCGTGGTAGAAGATTCGCCTGTCGACCCGGCAAAATCACGAAAAACCCATGGGCCAGAGTGTGCCATTACCGGGGATCGATCTCAGGTCCTCCCGAATGCGGGTTACAGCTATTGCTGCCTGAACCATCGTGCTAGGTGAGATGGAGGCACAGAGCGAGCCGATAAATGGTAGGTTCGTTGTGCAATGAGAGGACCTATATCTTCTATCGTGGACTGTGAACCACGTTGGGTATTGTAGATACTCTATTACTATACGAACATGTCAGAGGACAAGGTGTGGACAAGACAGACTTAAAACCGCCACCCCAGAGCCGGGAATGGAACTCCGGGCCCTCAGTAAGAGAGTCACTACGCTACCCTCGCGCACATAATACATTATTATTATTTTCTAAAAAATTAATTAATTTCTCCTTCATAAAATTTGCATTATCATATAAAATGCAGCCATTTGAAGCTGTAGCGATCAGGCAGCGGAGAAGCTGTTGTATAAAACAAACACTGATGTAATACTCACTAAATATACCTACAGTCTGGAGAACATTAGTAAAAATAATTCATTACTTCATTGAATCAAATATACAGCAGGCAATAACACGTAGATAATTGGTGTTGAGTATGGAGTACGAGAAATCTGAAAAAGTGCGCCCAAATATTAACTTATAAGCTTAAATAAGTTTGAGCTAGAAAACTTGCACAACGCAGGATCTCTTAACTTTACACAGCATCAACCTTAAAGGTTTGGTGTTACAATATTTACACACTATCAGTTCATTAATTTCTTGCCGGTTCTGGCACTGTGACTTTTACCGGGAAACTGAAATTATGAGGCCGGTTATCGGGACATGATCGTAACATGTGTTCCAGTCCGCTTAAGCGGCACAAAACAGAAATAATGGCACTGCGTTAATTCTTTGTAAGAGGTGGTTTTACTTGCAGTTTCTCTTAGGTTCTTCTTTTGTTCTTCTTTCTTCTTTTCACGAGCAGCTTTCTCGTTACACTTTTCTTTTCTGCCTCTTGCTTTTTCTCTTCTCTCTTCACCTTTCTCCTCCTCTCCTACTATACCTTTTTCTTTTGTTCTTTTGTAGGCTATCTTCTGTGCCCGGTTTTCGCTATTCTGTCTCATTAGGGCATCAGTTCAAACCTCCTACTTGTTCCTTATGATCACTCACTTTTCAAATAAGGAGATGAAGATAGCGACCTCGTTGCTCTCATAATTCCTGTAGTGGAGCAGTTTCGAAGTAACCCAGTCTCTTTCATGCATATTGAAATGTGTGCAGCACGTTTTATGTGTACTGGCAGTTGCACTAACAACGCCTCAAAACAAAGTACCCCAAGCGTAATATCTGGAGTGCCTAGGGTTATCAAAGTCTGCCTTCCTTCCTTCGGAGTTCATCAAATATTTCTAATGGATGGCAAGAACTTCCACGCAATAACCGCGACCAAGGATTAAAGGGGAAACCTCCTTCTAATCTCTCCTTATGAAGTTGAAGTCAAAAGAATGGGGTTTAAACGCGAAAGTGTTGATAAAAGTTGGCAAAATATAGCTACAACTTTAGTTATCATTGAAACGTTATGTAGAGCTCATGGGTTAAACCTTCAAATACTTTAAATGAGCCGTGTAGATGTAAACTCTTAAGAACAAACTTGAAAAGAATTCAAGAGAAGAGAAATGCATATCTACGGCTTTCATTTTGTTTTTCAAAATATATATATTACGCTTATAACATGTGAAGGATTTGGAAACCACATAATTCAAAGAAAATATACATTCAACTGATAACGTTTGCAGCAAGAAAGTATTTTTTGGACTTGACGGCTGTTTGTTGGAATCTTAGTGTGTGTGTGTGTGTGTGTGTGTGTGTGTGTGTGTGTGTGTGTGTGTGTGTGTTTGTGTGTGTGTGAACAGCATAACGCAAACGAAAAGTTGGATAAAGAATATTTTCAAGAAAATCCACTTGTCCCAAATCACTCCTTAGACAGATGTTTCTAAATTTAAAATAATGCCATACATTAAAGCTATTTACATGACAAAATGCACACTTCAGTTTTTTGGGGAATAACATGTGAATTTCTCCTCATTTCGAAGTAACTTTGTATAATCTTGCATAAATTATAAATGTTAAGTGATACGTACTACAAAAAAATCTGATGTGATACATTCACATTAATTTCTCTACCCTCTTTCTTTATTAGTGGGTATGCAAACTATTCTTACAGAAGGTTGTTTTTCTACCTACTACATTTAATTCAAGCAAATATTTACAAAAATAGCCACATTACACCTATTATAAATTCAAAGAACAACGGTAGTCATGTGTTCAAGAACTGGATGCTATATGCTAGCTTTAAAAAGTCCATACTGTTTCATGCAATCGCAAGAAACAACTGAAAATCAATGGGGCTTTAAATGAAAGTATTGAACAATTCGAACCTTTTAACAACGAATATATTATAAAGGCTTATGCCACAAAGATATTTTAAGTAAATTGTTTTAAAGCGATCTACATATAGTTATACAAGATATACAAAATCCCTTCCGAATGCAGACTTCATGGCCTATTCCCAGAAAATTGAAGATGTACATTTTGTCACATAAATATATTTAATATTTAGTATTTTAATCACAATCGTTGGAGCCATTTTTTTAGAAAATCAGAAATTGTTTAAATGATAAAAAATATTGGAAATTGTTCCAAATAAAGTGTATTTGGGATGGGGGTTTTTCTTGATCTTTGTGTCGCATCCTTGGAAGATACAAGCTCAAATACCAAGTTTGGGATTTATCCAAATTTTCGTTTTTGAGTTATGCGTTCAGTCACACACACACGGACAAGTTTCCAAAAAAAAAAAAATTATTTGTATTCAGGGTGCCTCAAAACATGTATTTCTGATGAAATCTCGGTGTCAAAATTTTAGGTGAAATGCAATACTTCGCCTACTTACGATACGCAGTAGAGAAAGTAGAAATGTAGATTTTTTAAAACAATTTATTTCAAGTAACTTTTCTTATGGCAACAGCCATTTCCGAGATATCCATTATTAATGTTTGGAATTGTTCAATGCGTAGCCATTCTTTTAAAGTCGTGTCAATTTTCAATTGTTTCTCGGTTGTCATGGAAACAGCTTTTCCCTATTTATAACGAAATGTGTAATCAGCTATTTCCGGAAAGGAATGGCATCTGATCAAAATGCAGTAGATAGGAAAATAAACTTTCGTAAAAATAATTTGTATACACATTAACAAGCGATAGAGGGTGGAATAAATCATGAATGTAACACAAGGTTTTTTTTTAAAATTAACAATTAAGACTTATTTTTCTTGTTAGTCGCAGTATGTGCATTTTTGTTGTTGTTTTTTCTTTTTTTGTTTTTTTCAAAGGGGTTAACTTGGTAGCGGAGTTTATATTCATCATCTTCACCTCTATTTTGTTGTATATGTTAAAGGTTTCTCCAGTATGTGAAACCGGTGTGGCTGTTATATTAGTAAATAACCACAGGAAAGTTGCAACGTTTTAAAATTTCAGCTACTGTACTTAGTTATTCGACAATTTCGACCGATGATTGCTCCACATTCAAAGGGTACTTAGAGCCTATGCAGCATTTCCAGATTTTGGAAGACTTTCGGGGGCGTTTTCACAGATGTTTCACATGATTTTCCGTGAATATTACATTTTTCGGATAACTTTACATGTGACGCGAGATTTTGTCTACATCCAATGTCTGTGGCATATTGCAACTTCACATTCGTTGGTGTAATATGTACTTAGAATTAATTATTTGGATGATTTCTTGTTGGAAAAACTTCTTATTAACATAAGTTAACCTTATAATTAATTATTTATTTACTTACTACGGTTGCAGCCGTATATAAGAATGCAGGGCAGCCAAATTCTCCATCTTGCATCACTCAAAGTAATTCAGCCAACACTGTTTTTGTCACTTAATTACACTAACTATATAATTATATACATTGTTCTCAAATTAAGCTGGTACCTACATTAAATACTAATTCGTTAATTTAACTACGCCTACTACTTTAACTAAACCTAATCACTACAATACACGTGCCATAAATACTGACATATGTGAGATCTAGGTGTCCTCTGTATCATTGAGGTAAACCCACAGATCGTCTTTGATCGGATGTGCCATTTCTAAAAGGTTTATTACTTGCAAGAATATCTCCAAGAACACACAAACCTTGCTTCTCACACTACAATAAATTCTACTTCGATACATGACTGTAAGGCAACCAGTAACCAACATTGAACACCACCCAGCGGTATCAGTTCTTTATGTGACTGGCCTAAAAACAATTCAGAGATAGAAAACCCAACAAATGAAAGATGTTTATAATCTATATGAAATGGAGGTGTGAATCATATAACACCTTTATGAAATTTTCGGTACGATTGTGCATTAAGAATGGCTAGACCAATTGATATAATTCGACCATCTAGAGGAAGGAGTGAGTAATTATTTGCATGTGTTATTAAACTGAATGAGAGCTACGACATTTACATGTACGAGAACTTACATAAGCAAAATGGAGAGGAAGGTTAAAGTTGCTATTAAACGGCAGTGAGAAAACGGCAATGTAGCTTGAAAATATAAGGTTTAAGTTGTAATGGAAAGGTAGAACCAGATGACAAAAATTCAATGCCATAGCCGGGATTTGAACCACGGATCTCCAGGTCTCCGTAGGGTTGCTTAACCACTGAGCTACCATGCCGACACGACATTAAATTCTCCAACTGATTCGCATTTTTCCCGGTAAACCACAAGGAGATCTCAAATTGTATTGAGATGTCATACGCCAATGGCGACTTACATTCATTGTAAGTACGTAAGTCCCGGGCTTTATAGTTTCAACCACTATTAATGTCGTGTCGGCATGTTGCCATGGCAGCTCATTGGTTAGAGCAACCGGACGGAGACCGGGAGATCCGTGCTTCAAATCCCGGATATAGTTTTGAATTTTTCAGTCATCTGATTCTACCTTTCCAACTCTATCCAACACACGGCTTGTGTGAAAGAACAATTAATTCCTTTAAGTTGTAATGTTCCCTTTGGGAGTTTGACCATACTTTGGGGGGAGGTAAAGTACCCTGACAATCCAGTGGTTAGAATTATACTTGAAAAACAGCGGTGGTCAAGCTGGTAGTGGTGGAGCTAATTTTGCCAGTATCAACATAAACATCTACGTTCCTTACGGGCCACATTTTGTGCACACCAGTGCACCATTTCATAAAGAACGGGCGGAGGTAGATGAAGTTAATTAAATCGATTCGAGAATAAAGAGACACCCGTGCAAAGTCGGCTAATCTAACATAAAACCCCCGACTGCCGCATTTCACAAATCCTATCCTCGGTACGTAACATGATCTTGAATAGTCCATGAAACAGATATTACGTTTCAGGAAGAATACGATGTGGAACAATGGGAACCCAGAAGAAAGATGGCCTCTTTTATCTGTCCCTCGAAACAGCGCAACTGCTTGTTCTGACGCCTTCATCCCAGACAAGAGAAAATGCGGCATTCTCTCGACGAGAAACAAAGTAGTGTTGTAACACTGAGGAGCTCTTGAAAAATGTGTATTGCAGCTTCCTTATTTTTTTCCTCGAGCTCGCTGAACACCGCTGGGGCTTGGCCATTTAGATTATATTTCAGATATCCCACCAAAACTCGGACACCAAGTTTCCGCTAAAGCGTGTCATTTTCGTTGACGAGTACACTTTTTACTTCCTCTATAGTAAGCAGAGGAAGTATTGCATTTCGCTTAAAAATTCTATACTGAGATTTCACCAGAAATTCATGTTTGCGGCCCCGTAAATAAATAAAAAATCTGATGTGTTACACTCGCATGACTTTCTCTACCCTTGTACAAACTATTTTTACAAACTCTTATTCTCCATCTATTTCATATTAATAGAGATAAACATTTGCAGAAACGATCTTTTGACATGCAAAGAGAATTACGTTTTACACATAGCGATCAGTTCTAAAATATTTGACTATCGCTTAACCCCTTGTTTTGTATTTGCAAGGGCAATATAGAAATACAGTAGTCTTTAAGCATAGACATTACTCTTAATAGTTAGTTGCTAGGTGCAGCACCATTCTCTTTGCCATAGATTAATACTCTTTGCATATCCAAGACAAAAATTGAATAAAGATTCCCATTTGAGAAAATAAGTATTGAAAAATTTAAGGGAATAAGAAGCAATATCTCGAAAATGGTTAACTCAACAAAAAAATGTATATGACATAAATTGTGTATTTTAACGCGATCGACATTTTTTGTGTAGTAACATGTTGTCTATTTCTTATGGTTTACCAGTTACGCAAAAGGCGTTCACAATGAAGAATACTTTTGGAGACTTTCCCAGAAAATTCAAGATATATATTTTATTTGTCATGAAAATATCTTAAACATATGATATTTTAATCAAAATAATTAGAGCCAGTTTAGAGAAAATTAAAATTTTCTAAAAATGTTCCATACAAAGAGTAATCTGGGGGGGGAGGATTTTCTTGAAAACCTTCGTGTCGCATCTCTGAAAGATACTAAACCTAAATACCAAGTTTGGTGTTTATCCGACTGTTCGTTTCTGAGTTATGCTGTTCACAGTCAGACACACGACCGGCGCACACACACGGACATGTTTCTACAAATACTTTTTTTTTATTCAGGAGGCCTCAAAACATAAATTTCCGGTCAATCTCGGTATCGAATTTTTGGGTGGAACGCAATACTTCCCCTACTTACCATACGTAGTAGAGAAAGTAATAAGCATTCGTTAAAATAGCTTGTAGAAGTTATACTCGTATAATGGACCGAAAAAATCGGCCTCTTTCCTAAAAGGTGGCCGATTCAGCAGTAACAACTTCGCTAATTTTAAGATTGTTTATCATCACAGACTCTATTTTCTGGGCTGCATGTCTACCACAGCTGGGTATACATAGAATTGCTGCGGAGGAATGCAACTATTGCATAGTTCCCAAAATAACTCCACATAATAATTTCCTCATAACAGCTGTGTACTACTTTAGCGAGGGAGGGATTCTTAGAAACGGCACGGATATATCACGCGCAGTTAAGTGTTTTGTGAGCTTAACTAATACTTTGAATAATTCTGAAAACCATTTTTAATTTCTGTACTACATATACACTAGTGTGCCAAACCTAAGGAGGCAGTAATCTTCGCATGCTGTGACACTACCAAGTAACATAGCTCGATGAAACTTGAATCATTCATAGAGAGAACTCCTACGACATGCTACAGTAGGCGACTAAACGAAATATGCAATGAGACGAACAGAAATGCCACTTTTATTCATAGGCCATAAGCTACACTAAAGTCGATGGCTCTCTAGATTTACAGAAACAGATACATGGTGCTTAAAAGGGTCTATGATCACCACGGACAGCAATGCATGCTCTGCATCGTCCTCCCATGCTGGGCACAAGGTTGGTAAGCAGTTCTTGTGGTAGGACGTTCCATTCCTCCACCAGCGCTTTTGACAATGTTGGATGGTCGTTGGCGCATGTGGATGTGCTGCAATGCATCTCCCCACACGTGTTCGATGGGATTTAAACCGAGGGAACGGGCAGGCCAGTCCATTCGCCGAATACACTCTCGTTCCAAGAGATCCTCCACCTACGCTGTTCGATGCGGTTGCACAATGTCATCCATAAAAACAGTCAGGTCTGACTGCACCCCTTGAAAGGACGCACATGAGGAAGGAGTACAGTATCACAATAACGTTGACCAGTGAGCATACCGTGCTCAAAGATTTGGAGGTCGGTGCGCCCATGTAACATTATGCCTCCCCAAACCATATCTCCAGGACTACCAAAACGATCATGTTCAAGGATTTCCTGGGTTCAGTACGTGTTCCCATCTCTCACCAGATGAGGGTACGTCTAGAATCACTACTTAGATTGAATCTGCTCTCATCCGAGAAGAGCACGCAACCCCATTCCTTGTTGGTCCAATTTTGATGCTCTGGGACCATCGCAAACGGTGCCGCCGATGTGCGGATGTCAATGGAACACAACGTACTGCCTTCGAGCAGTTAAATGTGGTTGCAATTGCACCCGCTGTTTGGCGTGGATCCCTTCTTGTCTGTTGCACAATATATTGGTCATCTGGTGCTGTAATTGAGCGTGGTCGACCACCTCCTCTCCTTGGGACAGCAGTGCCTGTGGTTTGGTAGGTTCTCCATTCACATGAAACAATGCTTGAGCAACTCCATACTCCTGAACAACACGCGTCACACTTCGCCCTTCTTCCAGTTTCCAGATGATTCTTCCCCGTGTGAAGTCATCCAAATGGTGTCTACGGGCCATGTTGCAATGAAGAACACCACTACAGTGTACCGTAACAGCTTGCTAATTGCCACACACCGTCTTGTCCTGTTTCGTCAACTACCCCGTGTTGCGGGACCAGACCCATTTGGTACTATGGACCCGCTACACTCACGCCATGCGACGTCCAGCTTTCTGTATACGCGTAAGAGGCTTCTGGCAACATGCTCCCGCACCTTCATCTACTTCCGCCAAGTAGTTAATTTGTTAAGCTACTTTACCCATCTCGTCTTTAGGTTTTGTACACAAGTGTAGTAAGTAGGGGAAGAACTGCATTCGACCCAAAAAATGCGATACTGAGATTTCACCGCAAATACGCGTTTGAGGTGCTCCGAATCCAAATAAAGCATTTATAGAAACATGTCGTGGTCGTGTGCACCATCCTCGTTAAACAAAACCTTCAGGGACCTTAAGCTTACCGCGTTAGGAATTGGACCAGGGTATTCATCACACAGCGGTGCACCAATGTTCACCGCAGTTTAGTTGACCGTGGTTACCTGGCAGGCGCTCACCTTGGTTGAGCGCACCGTTCATTGCGGGTAAACTCTACTGAACGCACCCGGATGTACATCATGTCTGTTTTTCACTTGTTCTACCTCTTTGTTGAAGCGCATGCATGTAGTTCAGGGTGCAATGGAGGAAAGCAAAGCAGACCCAAGTTTCTCTATTACGTTATTAAATTTAACATCAATTCTTAAGAAACGATAGAAAGTACAGAGATAGAAACAATAGCTTTAAGATGGACACGTTGGAAAAGCTGACCTTACAGTTGATAAGAAAAGTATGCTGAACTATTATAGACGCTTTTTCTTTCTTTCCACATTGACTAAATTCCAGGTAGTTTAGTCGATATTCAGACAGGCAGAAAAAAAGAAAAAATACACTATTCCCAAACAAAATTTGAACCCGAACCTATTGAATAAGAGGCGCTCATGCTACCCCTACACCACTATGACCACTTCGCATTTTAGACTTCGTACTGATTTCTTCAGGTTACCGGATTCATATACCTATGCAATAATTATACTTAATATTCCTGAAAATGTAGTATTTGCACTAAATTCATTCATTACTCTCCTTATTTATGCCTTGTTCTTGTCAGGGTCTTCTAGTGTGTAAAGTTATTTAGGAGATAAAAATATTAATACCTTCAACTAATATAATTGTGATATGTATGCCATGATTGTGTGGATTTTCCTTACTCTTGGGTCAGGATATTTAAGGAACCTGTCGCACAGATAGGTCTTAAAGCATTAAAAATTACAAAGTACATTAAAGTAACTTTATCAGGATGTATTCATTGGTGAAAATGGAGTGTATCTATTCTTTGGGAAGTCTAACCTATACCGTTCCGCCATTTTAACATTTCAGCACAAGTAAAGTTGGAAATCATCGAAGAAAGCCGGCCGTTCATGGCTGTCAGATTTAACCGCGGTAAAAATCCTCGATAAACCTTTACCGGCATCGATGCACCGCAAATAACCGTTCACCGCGGTAAAGTCTCTCTTTTACCATGGTAAAATCTTGTTTTAGAATTTTGCACACGGCCATCGGTGTGTGTGTCTGTGAACAGAATAACTAAAAAATAATAGTTCGGCAAGTACCAATTTAAGTTCGCTAACATCCAACAATGCGACTCGACAATTTTCAAGAAAATGCCCTTGCCCCAACTACCCTTTACATGGAACATTTTTCGAATATTTTAATTTTCTAAAAAGTGGTTCTAACGATTTTGATTAAAATAACACACATGAAAGACATTTGCATTAAAATTATGTATCTTGAATTTCCTGGAAATGGCCTGTGAAGTTCGGAAGGAATTTTGTATAAATGGTATACGTGAAGCGATAGACGACACAAGAAATGTAGATCTCTTTAAAACATTCACTTCATTTTAAGTGACTTTTAGTGGCATCAGCCATTGTTGAACACTTAACCATTCTTTTAAAGTTCTGTCGATTTTGTTTCTCGCGATATCGTGAAAAGAGTATGCAATTTTAAGGTTAGCACATAGCGTTTAATTCAAAAACATTTGACTATCGCTATTACCTTTGTATCTATAACGAAAGTTTAATGCGGCTATTTCCGGGAAGCTTTATCTGGATTAAAATGGAGCGGAGAGGAAAATAAACCTTCGTAAGAATAACTTTTATACCCAGTAATGAACGATAGAGGGTAGAGAAAGTCATATAAATGTAACACACCTGATCTTTACTTTCTCTACTACGTATTGTAAGTAGGTGAAGTATTGTATTCCACCCAAAAAATTCGATACCGAGATTTCACCGGAAACATATGTTTTGAGATCCCCTGAATCCAAAAAAAGCAATTTCGAAAACGTGTGTGTGTGTCTGTCCGTGTGTCTTTGAACAACATAACTCGGAAACGAACAGTCGGATAAACACCAAACTTGGTATTAGGTTCAATATCTTACAGAGATACGATACGAAGGTTTTCAAGAATATCCCCCACCCCAGATTACCCTTTACATGGAACATTTTTAAAAAATTTTAATTTTCTCAAAAATGGCTCTAAGGATATTGATTAAAATATCATATGTTTAAGATATTTTCATGACAAATAAAATGTAAATCTTGAATTTTCTGGGAATGTCTCCAAAAGTATTCTTCATTGTGAACGACTTTTGCATAAGTGGTAAACCATAAGAGATAGACAAAATTCTACTACACAAAAATGTAGATCGCCTTATAATACACAATTTATGTCATATACATTTTTTTGTTGTTGAGTGAACCATTTTCGAGATATTGCTTGTTATTCCCTTATATTTACCAATACTTATACTTATTCTCAAATTCGTTATTCATTTTTTTTTGTCCTGGTAATGCAAAGAGAATGGAATACTCCACAGAGCAACCAGCTCTTAAAATATTTGACTATAGCTTAAGCCTACCAATTTCCCTTGCATCTACAGGAAAATTAGCAATAAGATTAATATATCGATATCTCGATTAACATGAAGCATTTGGAGAATAAGCGTTTGTAAAAATGGTTTGTACAAGAGTAGAGAAAGTCATGTGAGAGTAACACATCAGATTTTTTTTAGTTATGCCACACACACACACACACCATAGGTTCTTTTTTTTAAAATGCTTATTTTCGATTAAGGGGTCCTCAGAAGCTGTATTTCCGGTGAATTATCGATATTTAATTTTTTAGCGGAAGTAATACTTCCTCAAACTATTATAGAGAGGTGCTACAAATCTACCCTTAAATTATATCTAAGTCAATATCTTATAGACCTTCTCAGGTCTGTTAGCATATATTAAGGGAGTAGATATATTTTAAAAACTATTTTTTTCCCCAAAAAGGTTTATAGTTAAGAGCTATTAAACCGACACCAGTGAAACTCCTGGTTATTCTTACAGTAATAAGAGAATGTTGCCCAGAAAAGTTTGACGCCACATTCACATGCTTTTCTCTCCCCTTTATCGCTTATTAGTGGATATACAAAATTATTCATACGCAAGTTTATTCTTTTATCTACTGTATGTTATTCCTTCACGGAAATAGCTGCATTACACATCACGTTATAAATACAACGAGAATAACGATAGTCAAATGGTTAGGAACTGGACGCTATGTACTGGCTATAAAATTCCATACTCTTTGCATACAATCGCGAGAGATAACTAAATATCGAAGGGACATTAAAATAATGACGTTGAAAAATTCTAACCACTAATAACAGATATCTGAAAATGGCTGAAGCAAAAAAGAAGTTATTTGAAATAAATTGTGTGTTTTAAAGAGCTCTACATTTTGGTGTAGTACGTTTTTGTCTATAGCTTAAGTTTACCAGTTATACGAGATTATACAAAATTCCTTCCGAATGCAGTGGTTTTCAGATTATTCTAAGAAAAAATGCTCCATATTAAGGGTAGTTTGTGTTGGGCAGAATTTATTGAAAATCTACATGTCGCATCTTTGGAAGGTACTAAACGTAAATACCAAGTTTAGTATTTATTTTACTTTCGTTTTTAGTTATGCTGTTCATACACACACAGACCTTTTTATAAAAACAGTTTTTATTCAGAGGGCCTCAAAACATGTACTTCCGGTGAAATTTTGGTGTCGTATTTTTGGGTGGAATGCAATACCTTGTCTACCTACTATGTGCGTCGTAGAGAAAGTAAAAATTATATCTAGACTAAAAAGAGTGGTAAACAGAAACTGAGCATATTATAAACTTTAATTTTAAAAAGCTGATGTGTTACACTCACATGACTTTCTCTACTCTTATACAAACTATTTTAAAAACGCTTATTCTACATATGCTTCACGTTAATCAAGATGTTAATCTTATTGCTAATTTTCTTGTAGGTGTAAGGGGAATATGGTGGTATTTAAGCGATAGTCAAATATTTTAAGAGCTGGTTGCTATGTGGTGCATTCCATTCTCTTTGTATGTCTAGGAAATAAAAAAAAATGAATAACGAATTCCCATTTGAGAAAAAGTATTGGAAAATTTAAGGGAATAACAAGCAAATCTAGAAAATGGTTCACTCAACAACAAAAAATGTATATGACATAAATTGTGTATTTTAATACGATCTACATTTTTTGTAGAGTAAACTTTTGTCTATGTCTTATGCTTTGCCAGTTATGCAAAAGTCGTTCACAATGAAGAATACTTTTGGAAACATTCCAGAAAATTCAAGATATACATTTTATTTGCCATAAAATATCTTAAACATATGATATTTTAATCAAAATCGTTGTAGCCACTTTTGAGAAAATTAAAATTTTCGAAAAATGTTCCATGTAAAGGGTAAGCTGGGCTGTGGGGATTTTCTTGAAAACCTTCGCGTCACATCTCTGGAAGATACTGAACATAAATTCAAAGTTTGGTGTTTATCCGACTGCTCGTTTCTGATTATGCTGTTCATAAACACACACACATACACACACAAACAAGGACATGTTTCCAAAAATGCTTTTTTATGTGCTCAGGGGGTCTCAAAACATATATTTCCGGTGAAATCTTGGTATTGAATTTTTGGGTGGAATACAATACTTCCCCTACTTACTATACGTAGTAGAGAAAGTTATAAGGTAGGGATATTGCTTTCTAAAATATTTTCCTTATAGTTTACATTAAAAACCAGTGTTAATCGTGAGGCGCACGGGGGATCTTAACAAGGCGTGAACCTATAGCCTTTAGGCTGCGGTCGGTGCTTAGCGTGGAGTAATGCTAAACTCATCTGTCTAAGGGACCCTAAAACCAGTATTACCAAACTCCGAACACTAATTACTCTGCATGAAGTAAGGTAGTGTGGGCTGGATATCCTGGTGTGCTGAATAACGTTATTAGGTGCCGGCAGAGGGAGTTAACAAACTTAATGTGCTTTGGACAGCTCAGACTTTCCAATCAAATGTGTTCACCAAGAACTAGGTGGTTTCTGGCTTAAACTATCCTACATTTCGCTGTTTACCTAAATAAAATATATATTGCACAAGGAACACAAAATATTGTGTATTTTGTCACATTCGTGCTTTGTGCTTCCACGTGTCGTTTACTAAACACTAAACATTGTGCTAATGCAGTTACTTAGAGCAAATGGATACAAAATTATTTATGCAACCCTACAATTATAAACAATATCGTGCGTAACTGCCTCATTATAGCACACATGGCAATAATAGCGTTAACGAAGTTGTTACAAGTTGCTGTGACTTACACAGAGATGAAGTAGCAGTTTACGTAATATGATGTTACGTATGAGAATGTAGGCTTACACAGATTTTAAGGTTAAATTCACTTATTTTTATTAATCCTTCACACAAATTAAATAGCACTACGCTGAAATTAAGAGCTGTGAGATTCTTTTATTTAATACTTGCACTTTGTTAACAAGCATACTTAATTTTCGTTTCACACGAATACGTAATATTTCTTTAGAGAACACATCTTCCATGCGGTCACTACCAAGGTCTGTAGGAAACTAACATATTTCAACTGTATAAACTTTTATCTTCCTGTATTTTAAGTCTCTGATTGGCTAATCCTAGTCCAATAGAATACCTGCATTTTACTAAAGTTTTTTCTGGCTGTTGATTGGCTATTTTTAAAAACTGTTACAAAATGTACATTATCGTTGCTCTAATCATGACTAGTAACATTTAAACTCTCAAACTCATTCTTGCCTCAAGGCTACCTCATTGTTACCTAATTGTTAGCAACTTTAAACTTATTCTCACAGCTCTTACAATATTAAATTACGTAATACATTCACATAACATTATTGAACATGCTTACAATAATATAAGCATATGCAATGACTTATATACATTTTTTAAAAATTATTACATACATATTGCTGCAAGGCGGGCTGTTATTGAATTTACATATTATATAATTTAATTGAAATTGTTCAAGTGTTAAAAATACTGCCTCAGAGAAAGACGTAACCATTCTGTCATTCTTTTATTTGAGCAACAAAGACGCTAAAAAACTAAGCATGTTAGTAATTACAGAGAAATTGATATATGGATTTACAGTTACTTACCATGCTGTGCTGATAATAGGCTACATCACAGTCCGTAACAGCATCTTACCTCTCTCCCAGGCATGAAACGTTTGCAAGTGGCTGCCTTGCTTACCGGTTCAGTGCGCCAAATACATGCTAACGTTTCATTTACGAACGTATGAAGGCGCTCTCATTTGGATGCAGAATTATTTCCTGGAATTTATAATGCACTAAAGGAGCATGAAGTGTTGTATCGAACTCGTGGATAATCAAAATATAACATTCATACAAATTCATTATTGCCGTAATTATAAAGATTATCCACTTGTTTCATAAATTACCTTTTTTTATTTTGTCAAATACAATTAATGGGTAAAGAAATCGATTGAGTCAAAATATACCATCTTATTTTGAAGCTAAATGGGGAAAAAATATCTGATATTTTCAACTCACGTGATCTTATCTACCCACTGTCTTTCTTTATTTAGGTGCTACAAGCTCTTCCTACGAAAGCCTATTTTTACTTTCTCTGCTACGTAGAGTAAGTAGGGGAAGTATTGTATTCCACCCAAAAATTCGAAACCGAGATTTCACCGGAAATACATGTTTTGAGACCCCTTAATCCAAAAAAGCATTTTTGGAAACATGTCCGTGTGTGTGTCTGTGTCTCTCTGTGAACAGCATAACTCAGAAACGAACAGTCGGATAAACACCAAACTTTGTATTTAGTTTCAGTATCTTCCAGAGGTGCGACACGAAGGTTTCCAAGAAAATCCCCCACCCCAGATTACCCTTTACATGGAAGGTTTTTCGAAAATTTTAATTTTCTCAAACATGGCGCTAAAGATTTTGATTAAAGTATCATATGTTTAAGATATTTTCATGACAAATAAAATGTATATTTTGAATTTTCTGGGAATGTCTCCAAAAGTATTCTTCATTGTGAACGACTTTTGCATAACTGGTAAACCACAAGAGACAGACAAAATTTTTCTACACAAACATTTAGATCGTTAAAATACACAATTTATGTCAAATACATTTTATTGTTGAGGGAACCATTTTCGAGAAATTGCTTGCTATTCCCTTAAATTTTTCAATACATATTTTCTCAAATGGGAATTCGTTATTCAGTTTTACTTTCTCTACTACGTATAGTAAGTAGTGGAAGTATTGTATTCCACCCAAAAATTCGATAACCGAGATATCACCGGAAATACATGTTTTGAGACCCCCTGAATAAAAAAAAGCATTTTTGGAAACATGTCCGTGTGTGTGTGTCTGTCTGTCTGTCTGTCTGTCTGTCTGTCTGTCTGTCTGTGAACATGATAACTCAGAAAGGAACAGTCCGACAAACACCAAACTTGGTATTTAGGTCAGTATTCTCCAGAGATGCGACACGAAGGTTTTCAAGAAAATCCCCCAACCCAGATTACCCTTTAGATGGAACATTTTTCGAAAATTTTAATTTTCTCAAAAATGGTTCAAACGATTTTGATTAAAATATCATATGTTTAAGATATTTTCATGACAAATAAAATGTATATCTTGAATTTTCTGGGAATGTCTCCAAAAGTATTCATTGTGAACGACTTTTGCAAAACTTGTAAACCATAAGAGATAGAAAAAAGTTTACTACACAAAAAATGTAGATCGCGTTAAAATACACAATTTATGTCCTATACATTTTTTTGTTGAGTGAACCATTTTCGAGATATTGCTTGTTATTCCCTTAGATTTTTCAATACTTATTTTCTCAAATGGGAATTCATTATTAATTTTTTGTCTTGGATATGCAAGGAGTATTAATCTGTGGCAAAGGGAATAGTGCTGCACCTAGCAACCAGCTATTAAGAGATATGTATGTGCTTAGAGGCTATTGTATTTCTATATTGCTCTTGTAAATATATATTACCCTTACATCTACAAGAAAATTAGCAATAAGATAGAGTCTGCAAATGTTTATCTGGAATAACATGACGTAGATGGAGAATAAACGTTTGTTAAAATAGTTTGTACAAGAGTAGAGAAAGTCATGTGAGTGTAACACATCAGATTTTTTTCTACTTTATCGTTTCTTCCTGTTTTGGCTTTTGCATTTGTTAATCCAAATAAACCTTTGGAGCTAGCTATGCTAGCTTTGAAACTCCGTACCATTGATTTGACATCCTGGAAACAACTTAATAGCGACAGATTTGTTAAATATCACAAATATTGAAAAATCAAACCAATGTCGAATCTCGAATTGGTTGACGTCATAAAAAGGATTTGAAATAAATGGCCTGTTTTAAAGAGATATAAATTTTTGTGTAGTATGTCTTGTTTATCTCTTTATCGTTTAACCGTTATGCAAGATTGTACAACATTCTTTCCAAATGAAGAGAATATCACAGGTTATTTACAAACAATTTAAGATACTCATTGTTCTGCAAATATCTTATTTATATGGTGTTTTAATCCAACTCTTTAGAACCATTTCTGAGAAAACAAAATATCAAAACTTTTTCCATGTACAAATTACTTTGGGTTTGGGCAATTTTCCTAAAAGCATTCATATAAATATTCATATCACTGAGCTTAAACACCCAAGTTTGGTATTTATCCGAAACTTAGTTTCTAAGATACGCTTTTCTCTCTCTCTCTCTCTCCCTCCCTCCCTCTCTCTCTCTCTCCCTCCCTCTCACACACACACACACACTATAAAGCATTAACAACCTTTTATAAAAAGTACTTTTTTTATACAAGGGCGTCAAAACGTATCTTTCTGTTGAAATTCATAACGAATGTTTGGGTAGAATGCAATACTTCGTCCATTTACTTCGTATGTGAAGAGAAAGTAAACATCTGATGTGTTACATCACATGACTTTCTTTATCCTCTTTCGTTTATTAATGGATGTAGAACTATGTTTACTGAACCTTATTTTTCTGTCTACTTCATTTTAGTCTAGATTAACCTGTGCGGAGATAGCTGCATTGCAATTTGTTTAGGACACTTAAGAGAACAGCGGTAGTCAAATTTTAAGAACTGGACGCTATATGCTGGCGTTAAAATTGCATACTTTTTCCATGACATTGCGAGAAATAACTGAAAATCAAATTTAAAAGAAGATAAATTCTTTATGAATTCGGACCATTAATAACTGATATCTCAGAAAATATGTCCGAAAAAGCTATTTGAAATAAATTGTGTGTTTTGAGGCAGTATTTTTAACATTTAAATGATTTCAATCAAATTATATAATATATAAATTCAATAACAGCCCGCTTTAAAGCAATATGTGTATAATATAATATAAGAAACGTATGTACATGCCATTTTTATTAATTTTTATATTATTATGTACATGTTCAACAATGTTATGTGAATGTATTACGTAATTTAATAATGTAGGAGCTGTGAGAATAATAGGTCAAAAGTTGATAACAATGAGGCAACCTTGAGGCAATAATGAATTAGAAAGTTTGATAATGCTACTGGTAATTCTTGGAGCAACAATAATGTAATTTTTGAGACAGTTTATAAAATACCCAATTAACAACCAGAAAAAGCTTAAGTTAAATAAAAGTATACTATTGGAGTAGCAATAGCCAATCAGAAACTGTAATTTACAATTTCAGAAGTCAGTTTCTAGCAGACGCGTTCGAGAAGTTTAATACGTATTCAGTGTAGGACAAATTAGTTTACGTGTTAAAAAGTGCAAGTAATTAATAAATAATCACACAGCTCTCTATATCAGTGAAGTGTTATTTAAATCGTGTGAAGGATTAATTTAAGGAGTGACGTAAAAATTATAATCTGTGAAAGTCTACATTCTTAGCCGCACCACTCTCTACAAAGAAATTCATGTCTCTAACAATAATACTGACGTAGCCGAGGCAAACATAAATATATAATATTTAAACAAACAGTCAAATTACAAAGTTAATATTTTTAAATTTGGGGCAAAGCTATCGGAAACTTTTTACCATACGTGCGGTTGCAACTACTTAAAGTTCGACTCCGCAACATTCTAAATATCATAAAACTACTTCAAATTAACTTTCCATACGCGGGGTAGAAACTTCGTTTCTTAGTTTTAAACAGATCTACATTTATTGTTTTCGTCTATCGCTCTACGTTTAGCGGTTATACAACATTATACAAGATTCCTTCGAATGAAGAGGGCTTCACAGGCTCTCCACAGAGAACTCGAGATACACATTTTGTAAGTAACGTAAATACCTATAATACATGCCATTTTAATCAAAATTACTATAGCTATATCTTTTATATTCAGAAAATAAAAAGTTTCGAAAAACGTTTTCATGTAAAAAGCAGTTGGGACGAGATATTTTCTTAAATCCTTGAGTTGCATCTTTGGAAAATACTGGACCTAAATATAATTTTGTATTTATTCGAGTGTTTGTCTCTAAGTTATGCGGCTCAGATTAACACACACACACACACACATACGTGCACACATACGCACAAACGGGGATATTTAAAATTATTTTTTATTTTCGCTGAAATTTCCATATCGAATTTTTGGGTGCTATGCAATGCCTTCTCTACCTAATGTATATGTGGTAGAATTGACTTTTATAGACGCTCTATAACCACTATGGGTCTTAGCGTCCCATTCTATATTGAACGTGAAAGTCGTAATTTTGCTCAGAGGCCCTTTTGTCAGACTTGAGGTTATTTTACGTGCCGTAAATCTACGACACCGGACCACCCGCTTTAATTCCCTTCCGAAGGAAGCCATGCTAAGGAAAACGCCCGAAAAAAATCCATCGCCCTCCGCCGGGTTTGAACCCGCGACTTCGGGAACTAGAGTCAAGCATGGTAACCACTACATCACGGAGGACGACTGTACGTAGAGGAAGTTAAATGAACAATCCTGAAATGTGGCTTTGTGTTCCTGATACAAAAATTATCACCGCAACAAAAATCAATATGCACAGCAAGCATGTATGTTTAAAATTTCCACCCTCGTCTCTCAAGTTGTTAAAAAGTTGAACTTGATAGAATATGCTCAACTTCGTCGTGCTGATTCTAACCAACGGCTTCATTTCTCTCCGTGGTTTTCCGGACAAAGTTTACAAAGGACGAACTCTCCCGTTTCTAAATTTAATTTCTGATGGAGAATGATTTTTATTTGCTTGGTCCGGCAGTGCCCATTTTACTCCGGTTGCTATGCGTCGAGCGTGAAAATATCTGACCCTCTGCTGGCACGTGGCTTCTGGCTGCAGCTATTGCAAACATACAGCCATGTTATAGAGAGCAATTTACATAGATGTGCACTTTGATACTTGGGTGCATACTTGGGGAGATATTAATGGTGTTGAACAGTTTCCGTTTGTTCTTGTCATTAAGTAACTCTAAGTTACAAAGAATCTCGATTATATTAGTAAGAAAGTTAACATGTTTAGTTTAATTAGAACAAAATTTTACTTTCTCTACTAGCTATAGTAAGTAGGGGAGGTATTGTATTCTACTAAAAAATTCAAAATCAAGATTTCATTAGAAATATATGTTTTGGGGTGCCCCGAATCAAAAAAAGCACTTTTACAAAAATTACGTGTGTGTGTCTGTCTGAACAGCATAACTCAAAAACGTCGTACAAACTTGGTATTTATGTTCAGTATCTTTAAAGATGCGACACGAAGGTTTTCAAGCAAATCCCCTAACCTCATACTACCATTTACATAGAATTTTGATTTTCACAAAAAGACTAACGATTTTGATTAAAATAGCATATGTTTAAGATACTTTCATGACAAATGAAATGTATATCATGAATTTTCTGAGAATGTCTCCGGAAGTATTCCTCATTCTGAAGGACTTTTGCATAACTAGTAAACCGTAAGAGATAGACAAAATTTTAGTCTACAAAAAAGTAGATCTCCTTAAAACACACAATTATGTCATACACTTTTTTTTTGTTTGGGAGTGAACCATTTCTGAGATATTCCCTTTATTTGTTTCAATTTTCCAATACTTATACTTGTTCTCAAATGGGAATTCGTTATTCGCTTTTTATGTCCTGGACATGCAAATAGAATGGAATGTTCCACATAGCAACCAGCTCTTAAAAGGTTTAACTATCTTTTAAAGCCTATCACATTCCCCTTGCACTACATGAAAATTACCAATAAAATTAACATTTAGATATCTAGATTAACGTAAAGTAGATGCAGAATAAGTGTTTGTAACAATAGTTCGTACAAGAGTAAAAGTTTAGATTAGATTTTTAACCTCGTTACCCTTAACTCTCTTAAACAGATTTTCCTACCTACAACTAAATTAAAAAATCTTATGTGTTACACTCGCATGACTTTCTCTACTCTTGCACAAACTATTTTTACAAACGCTTATTCTCCATATGCTTCATGTTAATTGAGATATCGAGATGTTAATCTTATTGCTAATTTTCTTGTAGATGCAAGGGGAATTGGTAGGCTTTAAGCGATAGTCAAATATTTTAAGAGCTGGTTGCTATGTGGAGTATTTCATTCTCTTTGCATTACCAGGACAAAAGTAAAAAAAATAGAATAACGAATTGCCATTTGAGAGACAGCATAAGTATTGGAAAATTTAAGGGAATAACAGGCAGTATCTCGAAAATGGCTCATTCAACAAAAAAATGTATGACATAAATTGTGTACTTTAACGCGATCTACGTTGTTAGTGTAGTAAAATTTTGTCTAACTCTTATGGTTTACCAGTTACGCAAAAGTCGTTCACAATGAAGAATATTTTTGGAGACATTCCCAGAAAATTCAAGATATACATTTTGTTTGTTATGAAAGTATCTTAAATATATGATATTTTAATAAAAATCGTTAGAGCCATTTTTGAGAAAATTAAAATTTTCGAAAAATGTTCCATGTAAATTCTCCATGACAGACACACAGACACCCACACGAATATTTTTCCAAATTTGCTTTTTCTTTTATCCAGGGGGCATCAAAACATATTTCCGGTGAAATCTCTGCATAGAATTTTTGGGTGGAATACCATACTTCCCCTACTTACTATACGTAGTAGAGAAAGTAAAAATGAATGAATTGCCCCAAATGAAGTGCATTGTTCCTACAATTTCTAACACACGCATTGGTGTTACATTTTATAAATGTTGATATACATTTACTTGCCTTTTATATAAAATTAAATAAAGTAATCCCTTCAGGCATTTAAGATAAATTACATCAACGGTCACAACTGAATGTCACGAAATAATTCCTTTTGGCGAATGTAGCGAACACACAACGAATAAAAGTAACAGGAAGAAATTTGGTGAATTCGTTTTTTTTTTATAAAAGTAGAGACAAAATAAAAGGGACGTAAGCAACGGTAGGTCCATCCATTAACTTAAGGTTATTGCATGTCATTGTGATCATGCGACTGCAGATTTTACAAGATTCACATGTAAAGAGTAGTTTGGGGTGTGGGAATTTTTTGAAAATAATTATGGTTGATCCTTGTAAGGTTCTAAACTCAACATTGTATTGTTACTTTACTACCCTTCAGCACTCGGTTTATACAACTGGCATTTTCAATATAAGAAAATTCAAAAAGTACAGTTATAAATTATAAATTAATCTCACTGTGGAATAAGTCGTCAATCGAATAAAAAGACTTATTAATGAGGCAACTAAAGATAACCCTTTTAAATGCTACTTTTCGTAAATGAAATGTATAGAGTGGAAATGTTTTTATTACTTTAATAGCCAAACTGGATGATACTTCGTGGTTATTAGTAAGCCTTCTCAAGGGAATATTGATATTATCTTGCCAGTCTTGCAAGTTTGTATTTACCCAACTTTTCGTTTTTGAGTTATGCTGTTCACACACAGACAGCACACGAAACTTTATCTAATAATGTTTCTTTTTTTGATTCAGTGGGCTTCAAACCCTGTATTACCCGTGAAATTTCGTACTTTTTGGGTGGAATACAAAAATGTTATATACCGGGCTGGGGCCAAAGGTTTTGCAGCTAGATATTAAATTTAGTTACCCCGGCATAAACATTGGGGAGCGTAACTGCAGTGGCAATGAGAGGACCAGGACCTTAGCTGCACATTCTAAAGCAGGGCTGGGATATTCATAGCAAAATACAAATAATTTCACATTTACTTTGGTTTATTATAAATTTACCTTGGTGCACTACATCATTCACAAAAGATTACAGGACAAACATTGGAGGTAGATGTTCCACACGCATATGAAAAACACGCATTCTTACACAAAACCACTCGCCCTGAAGACACACACAAGACTGACCCACGCTACTGACTGACACCACTGGACAAAGAAACCAGTAACGCTACTTGCTCCCTTTCCTCTCTCCACCCCTGACTAGGCTATGGGGAGGGATGCCGCGCCGGACGAAATTAAAACTCCCAATCAAATAATTATGCCCAACAATGTCATGCTGCAAAGCAATAATATGTCCGACGCGACAATGCACACATACACGCTACAATACTTTCTCTACTAGCAGAAAAAGTGCACATTATGATAATAGACGCCCTTTATGAAGTTAAAATACTTGTAGAAGTAATTAATGTTCTTGATGATAAATCTCTTAGAATAAAGTGATTATAGTATTAAACACTGTAATTAATTGCTAGGGGTCAAACTGATCCTCTCTAAGAGTTCTGGTATGTAGGAAGAATCTGGAATCCTAGTGTTAATTTCTAAATGAAACAATGTTGACCCAACAGACATCAGTAAGTAAGAGTTATCTCAAATTATGGGGAAATAACCGATAGAACCAAAACCAACATCAGCTTCAGGAGCAATTTTTCAATGTTCATCTTCTTTGCCAAATTTTGAAACAGAGGTAGTTTTAGTAATTTCTGGACTCGTCCCAAAGTTAGAGTGGAGATGGAACAGTTCTCCTTAAAGCAGAGAGTTTCGCTGGAGCAGAAAATTACTGGGCAGCTTTGCAGGACGTTGTTTTAATAAGGTGCGTATCATTATCCAAAGCCTTGACAAGGACTGCAGTATTACTTGCTAATGAGTGAGACCATGGCACTAGTGCCGCAAGCCTCGGCGTCCTCGCAGCCTTATGAATAATGGAAGGTTTGTGTGGGCAGGGCAGGTTGCATAATGTAGATTAGAGCAGGAGTAGACATAACGCGATCCTAGCTATTGCAAACAGCTAAACTGTCCACCGCCTTGTTTATATAATGTTCCCGTAATTTTCTGGTTAACGTAAATGTAATAATCTTTATAACGTATGTCTGAAGGTAGTGGAATAGCTAAGTCGGCGTGACAAACCCACGGTCTGTGGTGCAAATCTGGGCCTTACCTCAAATTATTCAACATTCATCTTTTCACAGGTTGAGTTGCATTGGATGATAGTTTGAAAAACCTATCTGGTTTCATGTATGTGTGTGAAAATATTCCATAACAATTCAAGCAAGTATGTGTCTTTCTATACATATCCGATTGACATTTTAAACTGACCTTTATAACCCTTTATTAAAATACTTTTTCTTGAGCTATTTTATCGCGCCCTCCCTCCCTCTCTCTAATTTATTTTATTTATTTGTTAATCACACCATAATCGTCATTTTACTTCGTGGAAGTTATATTATTGAGTTTTTTATTTATGGACGCTCTTTAACTGCTGTGGTCCTTAGCGTCCCAATCTATATTGGACGTGAAATACAGGTAATTTTGCTCAGAGGCCTCTTTGTCAGGCTTGAGGTTCTACGACACGGGACCACCGTCTTTACTTCCCTTCCGAAGGAAGCCACGCTAAGGATTTTTTACGCCCGAAAAAAATCCACCGCCCTCAGCTGGGTTTGAACCCGCGACCACGAGAACTAGAGGCTAGCATGGTAACCACTACACCACGGAGGACGACACTTCGTGGAAGGTCGAACCAGGAGACGGGATAAACGGCAAAACCAAACACAAAGTCGAGTGGCCCCCTTATTACTGCGGGGTAATTTTCACTGTTTGTTTAAATAGCAGTAATCATGTGATACTGATAAAATTGGTTACACTGGTATGTGGTTTGCAGATAAATGAAATAAAGACTTCATACATTCACTACTCACAATATAGTTAAATGGACAATAGGTATATTTTCCACGACACCTCCCGAAATGCAAAATGGGATTACTGCCGAACCCACCTACAAATAGAACTTTTGGCCCAGAACAACAAATAAGTAACATAAGAAATGGATATGAGATACAGCGGAGTACAAAGTAGAACTTCAGAAACTATACAACCAAATACTAATCTCAGGTAAATCAGTATCATTTACTTGGACTCCGTCTCATGTCGGAATTCTGGGAAATGAATCATCCGATCAGGCAGCCAAAGAAACCAACAAACTCCCCCTCAAGACATTAAGATCCCACACACGAACTTCAACTTCACCAAAAAGACTTACATTAATCAATGGAGACAAACATGGAAAGCCACATCTAGAAGCAAGTTACACGATGTCTACATTTCCGAGTCCAAACTTCAACACTGTCGTTTCAACCGCAAAGTCCAAGTTGTATTAACTCGACTACGTATTGGACATACTTCTATAACGGACAAACATCTCAACAGTGACCATCCTCCTGTGTGCGACCTCACAGTGCAACTCTTTGCAGCCTGCCGTTGCTATGTACAATATAAAGATGTGACATCCCCAACAGCCTACCAGGCGCCCTAAATTCAGAACAATGAACTTTAAAATTTATGAATGCGAAAAAATTGTATAAAAATGTGTAGCACATTTGTCTAGAGAATTTCATGATATTTGTACTATTGCTGTTTAAAATATTGTAATCATGCTCTGTATTCTAAAGTATTTGCGATATGACTATAAAGTTTAAGCAACAATATTGAAAATAAAATAATAATACTAATCTGCATTTTAAAACTTTTTGTCAGGTGATTTCTTAAAAGTAGGTGATCTTGAATCAAATTTTTATGCTGATTCCAGATATAACTTGTGGCAGTAATTTGTATTATATATACTAATGCCTGTTGCATATACAATATAAATATTGTGTATATCTGATAAGTGTCGTTCATAAATTAGCTGTTTTTATCTTGAGGTTATATATTGTAGGGTTTCAATTTTAAAAGTTTAGCAGCTCTATGAACGGAGGCTTGCGAAGCCCAGTTGCTGTGCAACACGTCTTGGACAATTCTTTGGAAAGCTTTCGAATGAAGCATTCATCAATCTCAGAAATTTCTTTTTCCCTTCTAGGTTTAGCAATTCCCTCGTCCTAAACTTATTAGCAAGCCGTCTAACAGTTTCTCTATCTGGAACTAAAATACCAGGAAATTTCTCCTGAAATTATCCACACACCTCTCTATTCCGTTTATATTTATGTGTGGCACAAACTCTTTGTTCAGGCGTGAAGTTTTAGGCAGTAATCTGATGTAGTTCACACACAACACACGTGTCTTGAATAAACTTTCAGTTTTGAGATGCACACTGAACAAACACTAGTCTTTACAGCTCGAACTAAGGCAGCAACTGACATAGCATAACACAGCTAATAAACGTAGCCTTCAGTGGGTTATTCATCGCTAGTGGAAATCTACCGTGGCCACTGCAATGAAAAAGAACTAGGCATATACGCGATCTGTGGCTGTCTATAATTCAAACGCCAGATACTTTAAGTCCCGGACTTCATATTTAACCACTATTACGTCATTGACACATGCTGTGTGTAGGGTTAGGTTTGAAAGGTAGAATTAGGCGTCTATTCTTGTCAATGGGGAATGTTATCTTAAAATGTATTTGAGAACCCCATGTGCTTTACCGGAAAAAATGTGAGTGTTAGAGAATATGATATCCTGCCGGCATGTGGCCATGGTATGTCAGTTGAGTAGAGCAGTGGAACGGAAAGAAAAAGGTATGCAACTCATATCCCGGCTATGGCATTGAATTTTTCATAGCGATTCTACCTTTCTACGTAATTTTAGCCCACACATGGCATGTGTTCGGACAGTCAATTATTAGCTTAAACGTTTTTTCAAAATATAATTTAAAGTCTGATGTAATTTATCTTCCCTAAGCTTCCTATTGCAAGGTGATCATCAGGAAGAAGCAAGCAAGTAAAGTACATTTTCGTATTCGTAAGTATCGTTTGAAATTCAGCAAATTGTACCATCACCTAGTGTAGACCAGACGTAAGTTCACACAAATTAATATCAATATGTAAATCTTCTGCACTTGTTATGCTGTTTTAAGTTCTGAATGTCGAGTTAAACGACAGTATGCCTCTAGAGTTAGAAAACAACTCAAAGGGGATAGTGGGAAGAACTGTTTTGGTGCAACTTGCCTCAAGTGGAACGTACCTTCAGCCTCGCTCTGCATATAAAATGAATATTAGAGTACCCAAGTCTACTGGGACCAAAATTTGTTGGGGAGGAGTTTACCAAATATTAATGTGGTTCAGGAACATCGCTGTTAACGATAAGGGCAGACAAGTTTCCTCAAGTCGGAATTGCTTCGGTGGTGGGTACTCCATCATCCATTCCATTCTTACGTTTTGACAGGTCGCCTAGTTAGATGCAAATGCTCCCCTACAGAACCATTTACCTGCCTAACATGCGCGGCTCGCTTGTCTGACCGCAGACCAAGTGCACAATAATTGCTCATGGTGATTAATTAGCACGCGTATCTTTCAGAGCGTACCCAAATGGAAAATCTAAACACTTCATTGCTTTCGCTACCACGTGCCTGGCAGCTGCAGGAAATAATGTATTCATACGAAAATTTCATGCTGAGATTTTACCATATTTTGAGGCTCTGAATAAAAAACTATTTGAAATATATTCACACCATTTTCTCTACCCTCTATCGTTTAATAGTGGGTATACAAGTTGGTCTTACTAAAGCTTGTGTTTATATCTACTTCATTTTAATCCAAATAAACCTTTTGCAGAAGTAGCTACATTACATATTTCGTTATAGATACAAAAGGAACAGGGATAGTCAAATGTTTAAGAACTGGACGCTGCACTGGCCTTAAACATTTCATAATGTTTCAATGGAGTCGCGAGAAACAACTGAGTGTTAAAATAATATGTAAGCATTGAACAAATCTCGGAAACGGCTGATACCACAAAAAAGTTATTTGAAATAAATTGTGCGTTTTAAACAGATCTACATTTCTTGTGTAGTACGTTTTTGTCTATGGCTTAACGTTTACTAGTTACACAAGATATTATAAAGTTCCTTCCGAATGAATAGGACTTCAAAGAATATTCACAGAAAATTCAATATGCATGTTTCATTTGTCCTGTAAGTATATTTAATATATGTTATTTTAATCAAATTCGTTAGATTTTTTTAGTTTGTGGTAGGGGATTTTTTTTAAAATCTTCTTGCGCATCTTTGGAAGGTACTGGACTTAAATACTGAGGCAGTATTTTTAACACTTGAATGATTTCAGTCTAATTATACAATATATAATTCAATAATAGCCCACCTTAAAGCAATATGTGAATGTAACGATATAAAGAAGTGTAATTACAGTCATTGTATATGTTTATATTATTATGTACATGTTTAATTATGTTATGTGAATGTATTATGTAATTTAATAATGTAGGGGCTCTGAGAATATACTTCAAAAGTTGCTAACAATGAGGTAACCTTGAGGCAATAATGAATTGGAAAGTTTAATAATGCTACTAATAATTCTTGGAGCAACAATAATATAATTTTTGAGACAGCTTATAAATAGCCAGTCAAAAACCAGAAAAAGCTTAAGTTAAATTAAGGTATTCTATTGGAGTAGGATTAGCCAATCAGAAATGTAAATACAGAAATTTACAAATTCAGGCGGTAGAATTCAGTTGCTTGTAGACAGCGTTCCTAACCGGACGCCAGACGCGCACGTATCCACGTGAGACGAAAATTCAATACGGTGAGAATGTTATAAAGTTTACTGTTTAAAAAAGTGCAAGTAATTAATAAATAATCTCACAGCTCTCTATCAGTGAAGCGTTATTTAATCGCGTGAAGGATTAATAAATGGAGTGAAGTAAAAATTATAATTTGTGTAAGCCTACATTCTTTAGCCGTATCACACCCTGTTAAGAACTACATGTTTCTACAAATTAATACTGACACAGCCGAAGCAAACATAAATATATATAATATTTAAAGAAACATAAAAAAACAAAGTTAATTCCTAAACCTTGGGGCGAAGGCCAACGGAAACTTTATATCTAAACATGGGGCAGTTACTTCATCAAGTTTGACTCCTCAATAGATGAACTACAATACAGTTCGTACTTCAAATTGGTTTTCCAAACGTGAAGCAACAATATAATTTCAATACCAAGCTTGGTATTTATCTTAATTTTCGTTTTTGAGTTATGCCCTTTACACACATACACTTTTTCTACTGGTTATTTATTCAGGGGCCTCAAAACATGTATTTACGGCAGCGTCTCTCTAACTACTAGGTGCGATGTACTAGGTTGATACGGGAACGATAGTCGGCACCTTTGAAGCCGTATACTTTACCTGCTTATGAGGTTATCCCGCAGCTCGTTCTGTTGTCTCGTACACAAGTTGCTCAGTGGTATAGCTATAGGTACTTTCTCAGGGTATGCGTGGATCTATCGTGAAAGAACAACACTAGTTTAAATTGAATGAGAAATTTAATGGGATCTATTGCTTGAACTTTTGAAGCAAGTTGCCGGCCGCTTGGATACAAAGAATGAAATAATAATATAAAAAACTAGCAGCGTTCGCTGCTTCGGCTGACTCTAATGACTTTTGCTAACCAGACTTCCTAATTACCTTCATTATTCCGGATAAATGTTTCAAAACAAGATTACTACATTATATATGGATTTACTATACCGAAATTATTTATTGGGATAATTTCTTTATCTTATTGTTATTTCTTTGTTTATTTATATGTTCCCGTCAATAATTACGGTATTAAGGTACATGGTAGAGAAAGAAGAAAGTTCATTTTTACTATATTTGATATATCTAGATTAGATACACAACTGGAAGACCATACCCCTTCCTGCCAACACCGAAACCTTAGGTTTATGTACGGTTTCCTGTCTGTTTCTTGTAATCACCACCTCCCTAATCTCTAATAAATCTCGGGAGTCCATAGTTTGGTTTCTACTAGATACAATCTCATTTGGATCAACAGTTCCAGATTAATTGTATGTATTCCCTTCCGGTGCTTCACACTGAATATTGAGCGCAAAGTCACTTCCTCTTCTACACCACCATTACATTTTAAGTCTTCCGAGAGCCCCCATCTTCCGCAGGTGTTTCTTAATACTATAGTAGACGAGTAGAGGAAGTACTATATTACACTCAAAAATTCAACTTCGTTATGTCACCGGAAATACACGTTTTGAGGTTTCCTAACCCAAAAAGTTATATTAGGAATATGTGCGTTATTTTTAAATATCCCCTCCCAAACTACCCGTTGTACAGAAGATTCTTCAAATTTTGAATATTTTCAAAATTGGAACTAACAGTTTTAATTAACGTACTATTAGTAGATACTTAAACAACAAATAAAATGAATGGCTTCTATTTTCTGAGAATAGCCTGTGAAGTAATTTAGAAGGAGTTTTGTACGTAATAAAGAGAGAACAAATGTACATAAGAAATGTAGATCTCTTAAAAAACACAATTTATTTCAGAAATTTCTTTGTGGCATAAACCATTTCGGAAATATCAGTTGTTATTGCTTTGAATTTTTCAATACTTCTGTAATTCAATCGATATTCAGTTATTTTTCGCGATGTCTTAGAAAGAGTATGGAATTTCATACAGCCAGTATCTAGCTCGGATATCAGTTCCCTTGTATCTAGAAGGGAATGTGCAGTGAAACAAGTTCTGTAAATGTTTATTTCGGTTAAAATGAAGTAGATAGAAAAGCAAACTTTTTTTCCCCATGATTATTGGAAGTGTCTTGGTATTGCTTTAGTGAGGATATTGTACGTATGCCCCTCCGGAAGGGGAAGGCAAGGCAAGGCGAGGGACCGGGTGGCCGGAACCAGGAGTGACGGCACAGCAATGACAGGGTCCCTACAGTTTTCAGATTGAAAAGGCCCGGCAGGCAGATTGGAGACTTCCGCTCCGAAAGGGTTGTACGTTTTACCCAGGCAACCAGCGAAAACAGAGGTACGGAGAAAGCTCGTTAGAGAGCATCCTTTTTCCTGTCGCGCCGCACCGAAACACCATTGTCTACATTTCCAACCCTGAAACAGACCTAATGGAGTAAAGGATGAATGAAATGATGAATGGGATGAAATGAAGGGACAGGAAGGATACCACTCCGCATTCGCATGACAACTCGGGAAAACCCCTGAAAAAACCACGGTTCGGAGTGAGCACTCGCACGTAAATCGATCCCGGGAGCTCTCGAACGCAAGTTGTACCCACCTTGCTGGGTAAGCAATCCTTAATAAGAAAAGTTTGTAAAAGTTATATCAAAATAAATGTTAGTGGGTAGGGAAACCCCTGAATTTAACGCATCAGATTTTATACTGCATGCAATTTCATACGGATCCTCAATAAGCGGTTCATAAAATTTCTCTGCCACAAAATGTTAATCAGGTACATCTCTGCAGAAGTTTTTGTTTCAATGGGTAACACAAGGTGTAAAACAAGTCAATACATGGTAATTATTCTTTCACATATATACCATTAAAGGTGGAATGAGACCGAAAAATTCAGTACCATTTCCAGGACTTCGACTTTCCGTACCGTTGCTTAATCATGAGCTACCGTGGCAACATTCCAGCAAGACATCTAAATTCCCCAAAGGGTACTTTAGGGTAGGCGTATTTTTTAAAAATCTTAATGATTTTGAAATTTCACCTCTTAAAAATATAAGATTATCAAGAAAATACCCTCGCCCCAGCTAACTTTACATGGAACGAAAATTTTGATTTTGTAAAAAACTGGCTAACAATCTTGGTTAAAGTACCATATATTAAAGATATTTCCTAGCAAATAAAATTTACATCTGGAATTTTCTGGGTATAGCCTACGAAGTCCTCTTCAAACGGAAGACATTTTGTATAATCATGTATAACTGGTAAACGTTAAACGATAGACGAAAACGTACTATGTATACAAGAAATATAGATCCCTTTAAAACACACAGTTTATTTCAAATAATCCTTTTTTGTGGCATAATCCGTTGCTGAGATGTCCGTTATTAATGGTTCGAATTCTTAATTTCTTGGTCATTTCTTTAAAGTTCTTTCAACATTCAGTTGATTCTCGCAATTGCATGGAAACAGTGTGGAATTTTAAGGCCAGCATATAGTGTCCAGTTCTTAAACATTTGACTGTCGCTGTTCTCTTTGTATCTGTAACAAAATGTGTAATATAGGTATTTCTGCAAAGGCTTATTTGGATTATAACGTGGTACATATAAAAATAATCTTTAGTGAGAATATTTTGTATGTTCGCTAATAAACGATAGAGGATAGAGAAAGTCATGTGAATGTATCACATCAGATTTTATTATTTAATAACTGTAGGACCACCTGCCATAAAAAGATTACTCGACCATTCCAGCCGTGGATTCTTCCACCGCGAAAGGGTGCAGTATCTTCAGAACGTGGACGACTGTATATTTATAACCGCTGAATCAAGTGACATCGACTCTTTCTTGTCCCTTATGTCTGGTTTGGTTTGGTAGGTCAATTTAATTCGGTGTTTGTGAACACCACCTCCAGGAAGTACAGCAGCTGGGGCCGAATGACTTCGCACCTCGTGTTCAGTTTGTCCAGTGGTTTCTGCAATGAAGTATCGCAGATCCTATATTTCCCGCACACGTCTTGTTTACCGATGAGACTTGCTTCACACGAGACGGATATTTTAACAGCAAGAACAGCCACGTTTGGGATTTTGAACCCTCGTAGAGTATTCTTTAGACATCGCCAGCAAAAGTATTCCATAAACATCTGGGCTGGAAACGTTGGTGATATCACTTGGGACATTTAGTTTTTACCACCCCATTTGAGTTAAATTGGTCTTTGCGTCAGATACATCCTTCAAAAAAGGGGTGAATAGCTCCATAACGATGTGTCGGAGGATGGTGGTTGTTTGGCAAAGAATGTTCCCCTCTGCGAGATCTATCGTTCCACAGAATTTGTCGCAGAGTTTCTGAAACATTCTGTATATGTTAGAGTAACAATCCCACAGATAATGAGAAATTCGTATGCCACTACTGCATCCACCACTCTCGGAAGTGTGAAAATGTCCGCAGAGATATTTCTAGTTGTGAGGGATGCCTGATTAAAGCAGGAATACCACCACCCGGTGCGGTGGAAAAAAAAACGCCCTTTGCTGTGATGACTCATTTCCCTCGGCATAGTTTTGAAATGCTATTGAATTTCCGTGCAGGTCACCAGGATGCCCTGCTCGGTATTTAGCGTCAAAGGAGAGCTATTTCGTTAACAGCTGCCCTACCGACCCAGGAAATTTCAATTTACGTAGGGGTTGGTATTGACTTTTCAAAGCCACAGTTCAATAGCTGAGCCGAGCTCCCAGGCGAGTTTGGTTTTGGGTTTGAGGATATCTGTATGAGCTCTGAAAAGAATCTCGAGCACACAACAAAAGGCTTTATGCTTTTTACAGGAACAAGTACATTTCCTCTTTTTTTTTAGTGGGGAATTATCAGTGTTTATACCTGAACAGATGCTTTTGTTGCTTTTATTCCAGAATTCTGCGTACAGCTTTACAAAGCATGTACAATGTATGAAGCATTTTTCAATTCTCGGAAATTTCCTAGTTCTGTGAGAAAATGCTGAATAATTTGTAAATAAGGTTATTATTTCCCCACTTAAAGTTATATAAACCCTAGAACAGGATGTCCAAAAAGTAATTTGAAAAACATCCACGCGATTGTTTTATTATCATTCAACAAGCTTAAGAAATACAGTATTAAGAGACAATTAAAGAACAACAATATTCAATGAATTCTATCTACATTTTAGTCACCAAGACTAGATCTCGCTAGTAGGTGTGTTTCTGTAGGAACACACAATATCATTTGTCATACTAGACTCCAGTGATCTCAGAATTACAAAAGTGATACAAATATTAATTCGAGTTCATCATCTGTGGATAGAAAATCTTTCGAAAAAAATCTGTGTTGCATTTTCACAAGTTTCTCTACCCTCTTTCGCTGTCAATTGAATAACAACATCGATAACATTAAGTTACAGTTGTAGATTTACGCCACGTAGAAGAACCTCAAGCCTCAAGATAATTTGTCACAGATTTGATACTTTACTATATTGGGCAAACTCTTACATTTTAACACATTCGGTCATTTTTATATTTCATAAACTTTCTTGGCTTGGGATTGTAGTTGAAGCTAACTTATAACAGGAAACCGTGGTCTGCCACTTCCCTTGAAATTTCAAAGGGATTTCACCATGCTATAATTTCCTTAGGAATACGTGCCTTTCTGCTCATCCCCCGATGGATCACATGATCCTTAGGAAATCCTGAGCCCACGCACTTTCAGGGCGGCAGCACACCATACTTGGTAATGCTCATGGCATGATTGTCGAGACCCCCCTAGGCAGTAACTTTCTTTATAAGGAGCTGCAGACCCTTGCTGGGGGTCGTTCTGATTCTGAACTTGTCAGCAGTCCATGCTGCTGGACCTGCAACAATACCTGACAACTCTCCAAGGTAGGATCCCATTAGGGAAACTCACAATATTTTATCTAATAACTAAAAATCACATTAGTATACAGTGATATAATGTGTTGAGCCTTCAGTCGTTTCAAGTCTGAATGTTAAGTCCCTTCAGCACTGGATTTGTTAAATACATAACTGGTCTCTTCAAGACCCAAAGCTGGGAACTGAAGCCCAGCATCATCATGTTCTAGTTAATATAATAAAATGGGCTACCAAGAAACATTGCGAGTTATTTGTTCTATCTACCTTCACCTCTAAGGTACGTTCCCCAGTCACAACCCCTAAGGTTGCGACAATATAGAATGGTAAGTACCCACCATAGTTGTTAAAGAGCGTCTATAAATAAAACGCAATTTAATTTTAATATCGTTATAAGCATATCTGATTATCTTTTATTTTGCTGCGTCTGGTGTAGTTTCCTGTCACCACATTTAATCATTAAAATCTCAATTCTCTGGCTTTCAATTAAAACGTTGTTATTTTGTGTTAATTTCTACAAATAAACTACATCAATAACACCAGGAATTTAAACTATTTATTTGGTTGCCACGGCAACGTTTGTTGTATAAAATTAATAGCTCGTACAATCATAGGTAATAAAATCTATACAAAACGTGTAGTCATTTAAAAAATTTTCCGGTATAACTTGCATAACAATGTCATCAAGAATTCTTTGTTTCTTTGAAACCGTGTTATTTAAGTATTTGATGTGTCGGAGCGTGTTTTGAAAAAAAACGCTTTTATGTATCTGTAGCAGAAAGTATGCGGGACGTTTTGTGTAGATGTCACTGTAGAACTAGGAAATATTATGTATCTTTTATATTGCAATACTATACACAAACTGCTTTATAATGTCATTTCAGATCCCTATGCTGTCTTGTCATTTCTTCTTAAATCTTTTATTCAATACTTTACTACGCTTAGAACCCTACGTCATGTAGGTGTTAGCGAATTCAAGTTTGTACCGTTCGCCACCGATGCTGTTGTGATGTTTAGTTTCCGTGACGCAGGGCTATGGCCGAAGGTTATCGGGAATCCGACGTCGGGCATTCGGAGATAAACAAAGATAAGTGACGCTCTCACAAAACAGGACGAAGTCTCAATACAGATTTGGTTTTGTTTCGTTTCGCAACACACATACTGCCCTATTATGCTCCTGCTCTAAAGCCCTCTGGTGAAGATTCTCCTGTATGAAACAAATTCAAAGTGTGGACGACTACGTTTTGAAAAGGAGTACGTAGCAAGTGCAGATTTTCTAAGACTGTTTATTTTATCATGTGTGCACCTTATTTGGTGAATAAAACGTCGGCAATCCATTGTTACTTTATCTACTACTTGTTTGTATACTAAGTAGAGCAAATATTGCATTCTACCCCTCCCCAAAAAAGAACTTGATACCCACATTTCCCCCAAAACACAGATTTTGAGCTTCCCTGAAACCTCCCCCCAAAAAACGCTTTTAAATAAGTATAGCTCAAGAACGGAACAGTCGTTAAATACCAGATTTAGTATTTAAGTTTCCGAAACGAAAATTTTCAAGAAGTTTCCCACCCCACACTACCTTTTACATGGAAAATTTTCGTTATTTATTTTCTCAAATGGCTCCTGGATAATATTTAACATTTTATCTTGATAAAGTGTATATCTTCACCCTTCTGAGAATAGCCTATGAAGTCCTTTTCATTCTAAACGAGTTTAGTGCAACTGGTAAAGTAAAGGTTAATAAAATCTTGCCAAAAAGAACAAAGCATTAGAGCTCTATAAAAACACACAAAATAAAAATTGTTATGAAGGGATAATTTCCGGAATATTCTTTATTGCTTAGAATTTTCAAATGTTTAAATCTTTTTCAAGTAGTAAGCCGCTATTCATTTTATTCTGGTGGTTATGCTAAGAAAACCGGATTTCAAAGCCATACACGGCGACCCGCTTTTGAAAGATGACTTGCTTAAGCCTACTGTACGAGTATTGCTCTTCTAGCTATAACAGTGTGTGTAATAGAACCATTTCCACCGAATTTTGTAGAAGAGTGGGTAGAGAAAGTCGTGCGAATGTAGCATATCAGATTCTGTGCTGTAATCCACAAAATACTATAATCGAAGCTCTTGCAGCTCCATCTGATGTGACGTAAGATGAGGCAGTATTTTTATCACTTATTAGATATCAGTCTAATTATATAATATAAAATATAACAACAGACCACCTTAAAGCAATATGTGTATGTAATAATATGTAAAATGTATGCAACAGTCATTGTATTAATGTTTATATTATTATATACATATATAATAATGTTATGTGAATGTATTATGTAATATAACAATTTAGGAGCTGTGAGAATAGAAGCCGAAAGTTGCTAACAATGAGGTAACCTTGAGGCAATAATGAATTGGAAAGTTTAATAATGCTACTAATAATTCTTGGAATAATAATGTAATATTTAAAACAGTTTATAAATAGCCAATCAAAAACTAGAAAAGCTTTAAATTAAATAAAGGTATTCTATTGGAGTAAAATTAGACAATCAGAGACTTGAAATATAGTAAAAGTATAAATTTAGGCGGTAGAAGCCAGACGCTATTAGACAGCATTCCCGAGCAGTTCGCTCGGTACGTATTCAGTTTGAGACATAAAAAATTCATTACGGCGTGAATAAATATAAAGTTTACGTGTTAAAAACTACAAGTAAGAATTATATCACAGCTCTACAGTAGGATACATCAGTGAAGTGTTATTTAAATGTGTGAAATATTAATAAAACGAAGTTAAATACCATTATAATTTTGTGTAAGCCTTCATTCTTTAGCCGCACCAACCCCTGCTAAGAGATACGTGTTTCTGCAAATTACTATTGACGCAGCCGAGGCAAACATACATATATATATATATATATATATAAATATTAAAAATACAAAGTTTATTTTTAAACATGAGGGTGAAGGCCACCGGAAAAGTGAACTTGTGGCGAAGGCCACCGGAAACTTTGTATCGCACGTGGGGCGAACACTCCAAGAAACATATCTCCCGCAATACGTGGTGTAACTGCTACTGGAAACAGTGGAATTAAAACTACTTCAAAGATTACTTTGCCCAAACCGGTGCCTATACCAGATGTGGCCAGGATGGGGACGTAGCTCAGGGATGTCGTCGAGTGTGTGATATTTTGCGGATAGCTAGAAGGGTAGTGAAAGGTGACACTATTAGACGGGTATTCTGATTCCAAGAGATGCTGTAATCTTTCTAATAAATAATCTAAGCTACATTGCAAGAGGGAGAGACCTAGACAGCTTTCGAGTTTACTTGGTAGACCTAAGAAGTCCGGCGTTCGTCTTCGTCATGCTTAGGGCCTCCGTCGAAGTTGAAAGGTAGCACAAAATAAATTTTAAGAGCTGACCATCATAGGGTTCTGCTAGGTGATAGACAGGGCCCCATGGCATCAAAATACTTTAAATACCTGAAGAGTGTGCTTACTAGTGCTTTAGGTAGCACTGAGGTAATCGGTATCAGCATAATCCACCCACATCGAACGTGGGTTGATAATTCCTCTAAAATATACCTAACCACCCGGGAAATGACTCGCAAGAATTCCAAAGCCAATTTCATGGATTTACTTAAATAAATTTAGTCCTGAATATCTCGAAGTTTATAAAATTAGATTTAGAACCTTCTTGTAAAATAAAAGTGTAATAGTTACAATATTTAAACAGCTTGTCACACATCTCCCTTTTACCACAAGTGTGGTAAGATATAACATTTAAAAGTTTTTCCTGAATATATTGCGTTCCGTAGAGGTTCGGGTTTATAAAACCAGAACACAGTTTGCATTAGAAGTTTTGAAGGAAACTTTTAATGTTGCTACACATTTCGAGAATCCCACGTTAGAAAAGTTTCCGCAGAATGTAATTTGCAAGCTTCGGTGAATTTCAAGTGCACTGGAGGAGAGCAGTAAAGTAAGATAGATAGTGACCAGTTGGGCGTTTGCATTGTTATTCCAGAGATTAAGAACCGGGAGACAGAGACTGCCATAAAAGCAGCTAGCTTCACTAGCAGCCCAAGTTATGTCCTTCAGATGGCGGATAAATGATATCCGTTCCAGTTTTAACAACCCTCGACGCTATTCACGCCAGATGAGTTTTACTGCCTCGCTGTCTGCTACAAGTTCGATTCCTCTGTGCGCGACGGGGGCAAAATAAAAACGTATGTCTGCTCCGCCGTCAGATTATATGACGTATTAAAAGAGCCATTCGAGCTACGTGGAATATAAAGTCCTCCAGCGGTCATTTTGACAGAATTCGTGGCCTAATTTAAGGAACTATTAAAGGACCCCAGGAGACGATCAAATCTCAGTGATGAAAATAAAATTAATGTAGCTTGTTTGGCTCATGCCTGCGTAGAAAAAGATTCGTCCGAGAACAGCAAGATGTGATGGAGTAACTAGTTGATATTCCAGGTAGGGATGGTGAAAAGGCTTGTCAAAATTACAATTCTATATACTCCTCCCTCCTTCTGTTTGGCAGGCAGCCTGAATTCAGTTTGCATCTTACACCCGCATTAAGGGGTGTGTGAGTGTGAGTGTGTGAGTGTGTGAGTGTGTGTGTGAGTGTGTGAGTGTGTGTGTGAGTGTGTGAGTGTGTGAGTGTGAGTGTGAGTGTGAGAACAGCGTAGCCAAAAAACGAAATGCCCTATAAATATAAAACTTGGTATTTAAGTTCAGTATCTTCCAAAATTACGACATGAAGATTTTGAATATCATCTCCCAAGCCAAACTATAGTTTACATGGAATATTTTTCGAAATTGTTTATTTTTTAAAAAAAAACTGATGTGTTACACTCACATGACTTTCTCTACTCTTGTACAAACTATTTTTACCAAAGGCTTATTCTCCATATGCTTCATGTTAATCGAGATATATGTTAATCTTATTGCTAATTTTCTTGTAGATGCAGGGGGAATTGGTAGGCTTTAAGCGATAGTCAAATATTTTAAGAGCTGGTTGTTATGAGGAGTATTCCATTTTCTTTGCATTACCAGGACAAAAAAGTGAGTAAGAATTTGAGAAAAAGTATAAGTATTGGAACATTTAAGGGAATAACAAGCAATATTTCGAAACTGGTTCACTCCACAACAAAAATGTAGAGGATAGAGAAACTAATGTGAATGTAACACCTTCTAATTTTTGTCTATATTACCCTTTTCGTATTCTATTCTACTTTATTTTAGAGTATTCGACCTAAATGATGTAATGTTCTTTTTGGGAAGTGCAAAAATTCGTCTTGACATTTTACGGTTAGAAAGAAATAGGTGAAATTCCACTTGTGCATTATACAAACTGGTAAATGGTTAGTCATTTCATCACATTTGGAATTGTTTTGTCTTAGTTTCGTAGGAGATATTTGGTATAATTTCATTCCCTTTTCTACGCGCGACGTCGAGTCTTACAGGAAGGCGGTCCGTATAACAACGCTGCCCTCAAGACGCCTGGGAAGATAATACACAAACCAAAAAAAAAAAAATACAGTGACAGTTGAGACATTGTTTCTCCTTCGGCGACAAAGTTACTTTAAACCAACGAATTTCTTGAAAAATGAAATAAGCTCTCCAGGTAATTTTGAGTTCATTTGAATCATCATTTAGACGCCCGAGAAATACCGTTACAGTATATTAGTATACTAGTATGCAAATTATGGAACTCGTTACCGCTGTTTCATAAACATACTCGCCTCTTAATTACTACCACTATAGTCTCGTTGCATACGACTGTTTTTGCTTGGCCACACTAATTTAAAACTTTGAGTTTTTACAAAAAGATTTTACTCTGTTAAATGGAGGCAGTATTTTTTCACATAAATGATTTTGTCTAATTATATAAGATATAATTCAATAACAGCCCGCCTGTAAGCAATATGTGTATGTAATTTGTAAAAAGTGTATATTACAGTGATTGTAAATTTTTATATTATTGTATCCATGTTCAATAATGTTATATGAATGCATTGCGTAATTTAATAATGTAGGAACTGTGAGAATAATAGGGTAAACATTGCTAACAATGAGGTAACGATGAGGTAACCTTGAGGCAATAATGAGTTTGAGAGCTTAACAACACTTCTTGTGATTCTTGGAAGCAGTAATGTAATTTTAGTGACAGTTTATAAAATAGCCAATCAAGAACCAGAAAAAGCTTTAGTTAAATGAAGGTATACTATTGGAGTAGGATTAGCCAATCAGAAACTGAAAAGGAGAATTTTACAAATTTATAGTTCATTAGCCTGCAGACAGCGTTACTAACCAGACGCAAAAGGTGTCATCAAGAAATATAATATGTATTCGGGCGAGAAGAAAAATAAGTTTACGTATTAAAAAGTGTAATTAATTAATGAAAAGAAGCTCGCAACTCTCTATATCAGTGAAGTGTTATTTAAATCGTATCAAGCATTAATAAAAGAAGTGAAGTAAAATTATAATCTGTGTAAGCACACATTCTTGTCGCATCACAACCCTGCTAAGGGAAACGTGTCTCTAACAATAATACTGACGCAGCCGAGGCAAACATAAATATATATTATTTAAAGAAACAGTCAAAATTACAAAGTTAATATTTTTTTTAAACTTGGGGCGATGGCTACCGAAAACTGTTTACTATACGTGTGGTTGCAACTACTTCAAGTTCGGCTCCCCAACAGTTGAAATACAATACAACTCCTACTTAAAAGTTGGCTTTCCATGCGTGAAGCAAAACTCCTTCTTGAAATGTGTGTAATTAAATGCTGATCGGAGACAGTACTGATGACAGGACTTTGAGCGTGTTTGCGAGTAGTGTAACAAATGTTGCTGTCGATTCCACGCTATATTAAGTGCTTTTTTGCAGGTAACGTGAAAGCAACATATATTGAAGCAAAGGAAATGAATTCAATTTATTAGAATATTAAAATTACAATGAACAGAATTGATTTATTTTAAATATACATATTGCATTGATCCCTGTGGATTGCTGCTTTGAAGGTGTTAAGAAGTATGAGCTGCGCGCGCCGCTGAGTAAGATCATGATGAGTCCCTGAATTACTATGGCGTTGCTATAACAGTTGAGCTACGTCACATGTAATCAGGGGATTGTAGTGCGGTCGACCAAAACCGTAACATATGGATTGGGTATGGTCCGTAATAATGAAATCTGTTATTACTTTCCCTAACGTATAATAAGTAGAAGTATTGTATTCCACCCAAAAATTCGATACCGAGATTTCACTGGAAACATATGTTTTGAGACCCCCTGAATCCAAAAAAAAAAAAACATTTTTGGAAACACGTCCGTGTGTGTCTGTGAACAGCATAACTCAGAAACGAACAGTCGGATAAACACCAAACTTGGTATTTAGGTTCAGTATCTTCCAGAGATGCGACACGAAGGTTTTCAAGAAAATTCCCTTACCCCAGATTACCCTTTACATGGAACATATTTCGAAAATTTTAATTTTCTCAAAAATAGCTCTAACGATTTTGATTAAAATATCATATGTTTAAGATATTTTCATGAAAAATAAAATGTATATATTGAATTTTCTGGGAATGTCTCCAAAAGTATTCTTCATTGTGAACGACTTTTGAATAACTGGTAAACCATAAGAGATAGACAAAATTTTACTACAAAAAATTTGTAGATCGCGTTACAATGCACAATTTATGTCCTATACATTTCTTTTGTTGAGTGAATTTTCGAGATATTCCTTGTTATTCCGTTAAATTTGTCAATACTTATTTTCTCAAATGGGAATTCGTTATTAATTTATTTTGTCTTGGATATGCAAAGAGTATTAATCTGTGGAAAATGGAATGGTGCTGCACCTAGCAACCAGTTATTAAGATATATGTCTATGCTTAAAGGCTACTGTATTTCTATATTGCCCTCGCAAATACAAAACAAGGGGAACATAGTACGCCTTAAGCGATAGTCAAATTTTTTAGAACTGGTCGCTATGTGTAAAATGTAGCGCTCTTTGCATGTCGAAATGTCTTTTCTGCAAATGTTTATGTCGATTAATATGAAATAGATTGTACAAGAGTAGAGAAAGTTATATGAGTGTAACACATCAGATTGTTTTTATGTATGCCTGGAAATTTACGCTGCCGTCACGAACGTACCATATAACGTTTAGCAAGTGCGTTTTAAGCTGGTTTTGTTGTAAAGCCTTAATTCAGTGCCTGCTTTCCTTTCACAACTCTGCTGGCATTAATGAAGGTATAATTAAAACCAAAGACAGAGAGAGAGAGAGAGAGAGAGAGAGGAAATAGAAGCCTGGGTTCTTGAATTAAAATTTTAATTCGTATACTAATGCATTCTGGCACACTAATTAGGGAATATTGTGTTTGCAAAGAAATTATCTGTGCTTTGCGCTGCTTTAAAATTCTCTTTTATGGAAACCAGAAATATTACGAGGCGGACTTAAATCCTTAAAGAGCGTGCTGTGTGCAAAAGCGGCTCGATATTTATGCCTGGCTGCTAAAGAAAAATTTATATTCCGATAATTTCTTCTTCGTCTTAACGTATGTGTCCCTCTTTGCTCTCGTATCTTCTACACTAAGATGTATATTTCTAGTCACGGTTCGTTATCTTCTAAAGCTATGTAAAACAGGTGAATTTTATTATTTTCTGCTCCCTCAAGGAATCGAATGTCATGTTAACTTAGGATACTTTAACATAAAACAGAAAGCTGAAATACGAAGTCGAGTATTTTCTACTTCCGATGTGTATGCAATACACATGCGTTAAGTGCATGCACGGTTTTTTCGACCATAGTGTGTAATACAAACAGTTGCACTCTTAATTGTGTATCTTATTCGCATTATTAAAATGGAGGGGCCTCAACTAGGAAGCGTTGACATCAACAATATGGAAAGAACAATACAGGGTGATAGGACCTGCTCCCAAGCATTTTTTCACAATTCGGGTATATGGGCTTTAATTAACAAATGTTTACTACAGGTTAATGCACACAATCATACCCAGCATGAGCACAGAAATTATTGCAGAGCAGAGATAGCATCATTTAGCTCGACCACTACGGCTCTTCACCTCGTGCTTGCCTGCCATTAAATAGCATACCACCGCTATGAAATAATTCCCTTGTTGCGGCAAATAAAGTCCCTCACAAGTTATTATACATAATTATATAAACTCTGAACACATTAACAATTTACATGAACTCTAAGCAAACAAACAATTTAGGTAAAATCTGGACAAATTAAGAATTTAGATAAACAGTTACGATAAAGCTTTACATAAACACAAGAAATAGTCAATTGTATATTGCCCAAAATGGCTAAAGGAACTCGCAGGCTATATATAAAAATCTGACGTGTTATACTCATGACTTTCTCTACTCCTGTACAAACTGGTTTTACAAACGCTTATTTTCCATCTACTTCATGTTAATAGATATAAAATTTGCAGAAAATATGGTATTGCTAATTTTCTAATAGGTGTAAGGACAATATGGTAGGCTTTAAGCGATTGTAGTCATCCTACGTGGACTAATGGTACCGTGCTAGCTTCTAGTTCCCAAGGTCGCGGGTTCAAACCCGGCGGAGTGCGATGGATTTTTTCGGGCGTAAAAATCCTTAGCATGGCTTCCTTCGGTAGGGAAGTAAAGCCGGTGGTCGCGTGTCGTAGATTTACGGCACGAAAAGGAACCTTAAGCCTGATAAAGAGGCCTCTGAGCAAAATTACCTGTCTTTCACACCCAATATGGAATGGGACGCTAAGAACCATAGTAGTTGAAGGGAGTCCATAAATAAAATTCAATTCAATTTTAATTTTTAAGGGATTGTCAAATCTTTTAAGAGCTGGTTTCTATGTGAAGCATTCCATTCTCTTTGCATGTCCAGGACTTTAAAATAAAAAATAAAATAAAAAAAACCGCATTCCCTTTTAAGAAAAGGGTTCACTCGACAAAAGTATGTGACATAAATTATATATTTTAACGAGATGTACATTTTTTGTGTAGTAAAACTGTGTTTCTCTTAGTGTTTACCAATTATGCAAAATTCATTCAGAATGAAGACGACTTTTGGGGACAGTCTGAGAGAATTCAAGATGTACATTTCAATTTCCATGCAAGTTAATCAAAATAGTTAGAACCGTTTTCAAGAAAATAAAGTTTTCGAAAAATGTTCCATATAAAGGGTAGTCTGAAGTGGGGGATTTTCATGAAAATCTTCGTATCGTATCTTTGAAAGAAATTAAATCAAATACCAAATTTGGTATTTATCCGGTTTTACGTTTTTGAGTTATGCTGTTCACAGACACACACACGAACCATATTCTAAAAATGCTTTTTTTTTTATTCAGGGGCCTACAAGCATGTATTTTCGGTGAAATCTTGGTATCGAATTTTTGGGCGAGTTGCAATACTTCCCGTACGTACTATACGTAGTAGAGCAAGTACAATGATACAAAGTTAGCAAATGTAAATCACGTCTATGGTTTCGCAAAATAACTACATTTATTGCCGAAATATCAGCTTATCGGAAAATGGCAATGGACAAATCTGGATGAATAATCCATCAGTAAGTCCTTTTAGGAATTGAATATTCGCCTTACTAGGCCATCCAAGAAATTAGCTGAAGGAGAGATGTGTCCACTTAGACTGGTAGAATAGAACTCCTCGAGCCAGGTGAAGGACGACTGGAACCAGGCACCGATACATACGGTGACCGATAGAAATACAGTCGGTAAACACCGCTCAATGCCAGTTACCGCAATTATTTGAAATTTGTTAACCGAAATGACCCAATAAGAAATAAAGTAATCTGCAATCAGCTCATTAATTTATTGCTCGAAAATGAAATTACTTTTGAACAGGTTTCAGTAGCTAGGACACTAACCTTGGTAGAAAAACGGCGATCGATTATCCACGCCTGCTTGGTTATTACCCAATAATATCTAATAACTAAACTGCTGCATTTAAATGGTAAAAATTCAACAGGTAGGTATAATTATATTGCATATCTGCAATAATAAATATATGAAAAGTTAAGAGGAATTAAAATACGTCCAGTAAACCAATCAAAACTCGGGTAGATTAAGTTACCTGCACTGAATTCAGGAAGTTCACCATCACAACCTGAATGCACCAGTCGATGAAGAAAACAAAGAGAAAAAAAATCTGAGGTGTTACACTCACATGACTCTCTCTACTCTTGTACAAACTATTTTTTACAAATTTTTATTCTCCATATGCCTAATGTTAATCGAGATAGTAATCGTATTGCTAATTTTCTTGTAGGTGCAAGGGGAATATGGTAGTATTTAGGCGATAGTCAAATCTTTTAAGAGATGGTTGCTATGTGGCACATTCCATTCTCTTTGTATGTCAAGGACATAAAAAAATTGAATAAAGAATTCCCATTTGAGAAAAAGTATTCGAAAATTTAAGGGAATAACAAGCAATATCTCGAAAATGGTTCACTCAACAAAAAAAATGTATATGCCATAAATTGTGTATTTTAACGCGATTTACAGTTTTTGTGCAGTAAAAGTTTGTCTATCTCTTATGGTTTACCAGTTATGCAAAAGTCATTCACAATGAAGAATACTTTTGGAGACATTCCCAGAAAATTCGAGATATACATTTCATTTTTCATGAAAATATCTTAAACATATGATATTTTAATAAAAATCGTTAGCCATTTTTGAGAAAATTAGAATTTGTGAAAAATGTTCCATGTAAAGGGTAATCTTGGGTGGGGGGATTTTCTTGAAAACCTTCATGTCGCATCTCTGGAAGGTACTGAACCTAAATACCAAGGTTGGTGTTTATCCGACTCTTCGTTTCTGAGTTATCCTGTTCAGTCACACACACGGACATGTTTCCAAAAATTCTTTTTTTGGATTCAGGGGTCTCAAAACATATATTTCCGGTGAAATCTCGGTATCGAATTTTTGGGTGGAATACAATACTTCCCCTACTTAATATACGTAGTAGAGAAAGTAATAAATAATTTCTGTTGAATGCTTGAAGAATGAACTACGTAGAAATTAGTGAAGTGCTTCATTTGGAGTATGGGACTTAATATTGCGACAAGTTTATAATTGCGGAAAAATGCAAAAAACAATAAATGAAATCGTGCAGAATGTGAATTTTAAGGGAAATGGAACGTCCAAGTCTTACATACAAAATAATTATTGAAGGTGTGTTAGAAACATTAGGTTAAGGAAGAATATACTTAAGTTGTTCAGGAAAATAAATTAAATTCGCTGGCACATCGCATGAGAAGAAATTGTTTAAAAAGAGATTGACTTCAAGGAAGATTAATGGAAGAAATTCGGGACACATGTGGACAGCAGACGACAGGAAAAATTAAGATAAATGATTCTAATGCGGAATTACTCCCTTTAGAAAATTATCTGCCACATTTCATGACGTTATATACTCGTGAAAATTCAGATGTAGATACTGTAAGATGTTATTCATAAAAAAAAGAAATCTTCTATACAAGTTGTTTCAACCTAAGTCGCCTGCAACTCGCCGGAGTCACACACGACATTTATTATATGTTAGTTATGTAATAGAAAATAATAGCCTACATTTTTTAAACATCCTACAGCGCCGTAACCTTCAGCCTAGGAAAACATTCAACGAGCGTTTTGGAAATGTCTGACTCTACAAAAGTAGAGTAGAGTGGTATATGTATTGGTCTTATACATTTTACATGTTCAAAGTCGTACATTGCACGGGTCAAATAGACAGCACGTCCTTATATAATACACTGTAGTTCAATGTTTCGGACTATATTCATCACATTGAACTTTAAAGTTAATGATATTTACAACAAAATAAAATAAAAAAACAAACTAAAACAAATATCACACAAAGATAACAGAAGAGGAGAAACGCAACTTGTTCACTAGCACACGCTATTGTTTAGAAAACAAATACCCACCTCTAAGCCACTAATGCTCCCCCTCCCACCCTTGACCCTCTTCCTTACACTCCGATCTGAGTTGTATAACCCTTTGTAAAAATGTACCAAGTAATATTACTGTGTATTTTAATGAATTGAGCATATTTTCGGTAGTGAGCTTTATCTATCTCCGATGTTCTCCAAGTTATAGAAATTAGCTAAAGAGGAAGAGTATTTCATATGCTGTTTATAAGAAAAACATGAATATACTTCTTAATTATCTGAACACCTCGAGAGTTTTTGGAGGAGTTCTTGAGAAAATGATTAATAATTGTTTTCAATGAAACGGTTGTGCATGATAGAAGAATTTCAAAGCAGTGTTGGCCTTACAACTTTGAAAGGCGCAGGGCTTAAACAGTTTTATACACATCTAAAACTTTATTTGAGTTATGATTGCGCGCGCACACACGTATGTGTGCGTCTCTAAAATGCTATTACTACTTCTACTGTCTACCAAGGAAAGAAATTACCTGTTTCTTTCCATCCAAAAATTCTATAAGAAAACTTCACCAGAAATACATGTTTTGGGATCACTGAAGAGGAGAAAAAAAGCATTTTTAAAAAAAAGGTCTCTGTGAACACCACAACTCAAACGAAAACTCTGTCAAATAACAAACTTGGTATTTAAGCTCAGCGTCTTCCAAAGACTCGAAACGGATTATAGGAAATGTAACAATTTTGATTAAAATATCTTCATGATAAAGTATATACTTTCAATTTTCTGGGTAATCCTCTTACTTCTGCATTACTTTGAGAATGTTATTGTTTCACGTATAGAAAAGGCGATTTGAAGTAGGAGTTGTATTGTATTTCAACCGTTGGGGAGCCAAACTTATAGTAGTTGACACCGCACGTATGGTACCCGGTTTCCGGTACCCTTCGCCCCAAATGTAGTTTCAGGTGGCCTTTGCTCCAAGTTTAAAAAAATGTTAACTTTGTAATTTAACTGTTTCTTTAAAAATTATATTTATGTTTGCCTCGGCTGCGTCAGCATTGTTGTTAGATTATAATTTTACTTCACTCCTTTTATTAATGCTTGATACGATTTATATAACACTTCACTGATGGAGATTCTTTTATTAACTGTTTGCACTTTTTAACACAAACTATTTTTCGTCTCATGCGAATACGTATTAAATTTCTTGCGTCTGGTTAGTAACGCTGTCTGCAACCAACTGAATTGATTTCAACCGCCTAAACTTGTAAATTCCTCTATTTAAAGTCTGTGATTAGCTATTTCTAATCCAATAGAATACCTTCATTTAACTAAAGCTTTTTCTGGTTGTTGATTGGCTATTTTTATAAACAGTCACTAAAATTACATTCTTGCTTCCAAGAATCACAAGTAACATTTAAACTTTCTAATTTAGTATTGCCTCAAGGTTACCTCATTGTTACCTCATTGTTAGCAACTTTTAACCTATTATTCTCACAGCTCCTACATTATTAAATTATGTAATACATTCACATAACATTATTACACATGGATACAATAATACAAACATATACAATGACTGTTACATACATTTTTTTATATATTGTTACATACACATATTGCTTTAAGGCGGGCTGTTATTGAATTTACATATTATATAATTAGACTGAAATTATTTAAGTGTTAAAAATACTGCCTCAAATGAAGTAGATAGGAAAATAAGAACACTAATAAGCGATAGAAGGTAGAGAGTCATACAAGATTTTTAGATGGAATACAGCACTTCCTCTACGTAACATAAGTAAAGGGTATGCAGAGAATATTAAAGGTCTGAATATGACAACTGTCCCTTGTTAAACAACTCTTCAGGAGGAGATGGACAGCCCAACTCTCCAACTTTACTTCTGTGTCGACACCTCTGGTTGCCTTACACAAGTTTGGAACCACTTTGATCCGTTGTGACCTCTTATCAGATCCGCTGCTCCAAAGCCAAAAGACGAGAACAGTAAATTACCTTTCCCCGGAATTTGTCAAGTAGTAGACGAAGATGTGTTGCTGCACAGTGTAGTTGATGGAAAGAGCAAACCGATTGCGCGCGTTCTGTTAGTAAATTGAGTAGCAAGTCTCGTTCATTCACTGCGAGAGAAACTTGGTGACTAAATGTTGTGAGACTTGATTAGATTCCACGGCGTACAACTGTTGACGCTGGCAAATTTAGCGACTTCTCCTGAAGATTTTACCGTTGATTAACATCACCTTCGCCGGATTGCTCAAAAGTTCTCAATTAGCTAATTGCAACAGCATGACAAGTCAGCCAACTTCTGTGACTCAGGTAACCTCAGCTGGCTGGCATGATCGTTCCGACAGAAAAGTAGTTCCTTCGGCAACAAACCGTTGATTAGCTTCGTGCTTCTTTGACACGTGTAGTTAAGTTGACATTCTGGAAAATGTTTTCTCCAGCGTTTACCTAACGATTAAGTGGAATGTTCCCGTTTAAATTTCACTATTTGTTTGGAGAAACTTTCGTACATACTAAAATTCATCTGTGTTGCATTTACATGATTTTCTCTACTCACTATTCCACAAAACTCTTCTATCTAGTTTTACTTCCTTCTACAAATAAGTAGAAGTATTATATTCCACCCAAAATCTATATTGAGAATTCACCGGAAATATATGTTTTAAAGCTCCCTTAATCCAAATAAAACATTCCTGGAATGTGTGTGTATCTATGTACAGAATAATTCAAAAACGAAAAGTCGGATAAACACCAAACTTGGTATTTAAGTTAAGTACCTTCTAAGGATTTCACACAAAGATCGTCAAGAAAATATGCCACCCCAGCTACCCATTACATGGAATTCATCGACAATTTTGATTTTCTGAAAAATGGCTCTGACGATTTTGACTAATGCTATTGAAAGATATTTACATGACAAATAAAATGTGTATCCTGAACTTTCTGGGAATAGCCTATGAAGTCGTTTTCATTCAGAAAAAAATTTGTATAATCTTGTATAACTGGTAAACGTTAGGCGATAGGGGAAAACGTATTGCACAAAAAATGTAGATCTCTTTTAAAACCCACAATCTATTTCGAGTAGCTTATTTTTAGCATTAGCCATTTCTGAGATATCCCTTATTAATAGTTCGATTTGTTCAATATTTTGTCATTCGTTTAAATCCCATCGATTTTCAGTTGTTCCTCGCGATTGCATGGAAACAGTATGGAATTTTAAGAACAGCATATAGGGTCCAGTTCTTAAACATTTAACTATTGCTGTTCTCTTTGTACCCTAACGAAATGTGTAATGTATATATTTATGCAAAAGTTTATCCGGTTTAAAATCCAGTAGCTAGGAAAATATACTTTTATAAGTGTAATATGTATACCCTAATAAGCGATACAGGGTAGAGAAGGTTATGTGAATGTAACACCTCAAATTTTATTTAATTTAGATATTTGCACATACAACAGGTTAAAATAATATTCAGATTTTTAAAATACAGTGCATATGTGACGTCTTTGAAATTCCATTTCCTTTGCATGACTCCGAGAAAAACGAATATTGTATATATTAAATAGCTGTTTATCACTTGAAGAAAGTATGATTATTAGAAAATTCAAAACAATAACAAACGTTAACGCCGCAAAATGTTTTTTTTAATAGGATTGTGTGCTTTCACGAGATCTACATTACTTTTGTGGCAAGTTTCGGTTTAACCGAGCGGGAGGCTCAGGCTGTAACGAATGGCCCACATACGGGAAGACTCGGGCTCAAACCCACGGGGCTCACCAATCTGACCGGAGGTTTTTTCGCGGTTTTCCTAGGTCGCTAGGCGAGTGCTGGGTTGGATAATTTAATACCCGAATTTTCCTATCGTCCCTTTCATCACTATATTTAATTTTCTCCTCGTTCATCGCCATATCAGGCATTGGGCTGATCACCCATCTTGGATATGCTATGATCCAGAGTTTGCTTACTTCTCTTCAGGCTACTGAATTAAGGTATTTTGGCTGATTTCCATCCTGGATATGCTACGGTCCAGAGTTTGCTTGCTCCTCGACAGGCTACCGACTTAAGGTATTTAGCTGATCACCCATCCTGGATATGCTATGATCCAGAGTTTGCTTACTCCTTTTCAGGCTACTGAATTAAGGTATTTTGGCTGATTTCCATCCTGGATATGCTATGATCCAGAGTTTGCTTGCTCCTCGATAGGCTACAGGATTGGATAGGGATTGGCTTATATGTACTTGGGGGTGCAAGTCCTGAAAAGAGATGGGGTAACAGTTAAAGAAGATTAGATTTTAAGCACAAATATCCCATTTAATAAGCTGCGAAGTTTTGCTTTTAAAACGTTTCTGGAGAAATGTACAGCTATGAAATTTCCTTGTGAATCTACTTTACGCAAATTTTATTTCTCTTTGTCAGAGATTGCAATAACAGAGTTCTTGAAACTTTATAATTTAACACAACACTTCACAGAAGTAGACAAATGTTCTGCTGCTGAAATAGCACAGCAGAAACTGAAGTGTTTTAGATAAAAATCCAGGATATGCAATTATGTGCCGTATTGGGCATTAATAATATTATTAATGTTAAGAAGAATAATATTCTAAATAATGAAAATACATGCGTTTCCCAGAGGTGTGTGACGTTCGTCAGTTTCGTTTTGCACTAATAACAATCATGTGATGTGTAACGGAGCTTCTCAAGATATAAAGTATTTTTGGAGTTTGAGAAGAGGCTTTGCTTTTGATTCATTCAGAAATTATATTGTAATCCACTGTAATAGCTGTCAGGCATGCAAATCACACACAAAACTGATTATCTCATCTACCGCAGTTCAGATTTATTATTTTTTTCATCTTATTTATACTTTGTAATAAAAGCTTAAGTTTACTATAGAATTGTATACTTACTTCTGTGCCCATCTATACCTATAGCGTACCTACAAAGTACTCAGCAGTACACGAGACTACTGCCTCTCTCCTCTCCGCTCGCTTGTAAACAAAGTAGTAGTATAATAAAAGATAGCTTAATCTAAAGTCAGGTCCGAAGCCTAATTATCACATACCGTTTATCGGTTACACAGGATTATATACACCTCCTTCCGAATAAAGAGGACTTCACAGGCAATTTCCAGAAAATTCAAGAAATAATTTTATTTGTCGTGTAAATATCTTTAATATATGATACTTTAATCAAAACCATTTAAGCCACTTTTCTTTAAATACAAAATTTCTAAAACTCTATGTAAAGGCTAGTTTGGGGTGGAATGGTTTTCTTAAAAGCATTAGTGTTGCATCTTTGTAAAATACTGAACCTAAGTATAAAGTTTGGCGTCAATCCGACAATTGGTTTTTGAGTTATGCTGTTCAGACAATACACATACACAGACGGACAGTTTTATAAACATGTTTTTCTTGAATTCAGTTTGCCTCAAAACATGCATTTACGGTGAAATCTTAGATTTCGAATTTTTGGCTGCAATACAATACCTTCTATACCTACTATGCACGTGGTAGAGAATGTAAAAACAAACAATGTTTTCTTGTTAAGAGTAGCTCGGGATGGAAACAGTTTTGGGATGGGAAGATTTTCTTGAAAATTTTCGTGTTGCATTCTAGGAAGATGGTGTACTTAAATACCAAGTTTGCTATTTAATCAACTTTCATTTCTGAGTTAGGATGTCCACACACACACACACACACACACACACACACACACACACACACACACACAAAACCAACAATAATTATTAAAAATAGTTTTTTGTTTCGGGAGACCTCGAAACGTAAATTTCTTGTGAAATCTCGGTATCAATTCTTGGTTAGAATGTGATACTTTACTACTTACTATAAGTAACTAGTAAAGTAAAACTCTAATGTGTTATACTCACATGACTTTCTCTACTCTTGTACAAACTATTTTTACAAACGATTATTCTCCATATGCTTCATGTTAATCGAGATATCGAGATGTTAATCTTATTTGCTAATTTTCTTGTAGATGCAAGAGGAATTGGTAAGGTTTAAGCGATAGTCAAATATTTTAAGAGCTGGTTGCTATTTGGAGTATTCCATTCTCTTTGCATTACCAGGACAAAAAAATGAATAATGAATTCCCATTTGAGAAAAAGTATAAGAATTGGAAAATTCAAAGGAATAACAAGCAATATTTCGAAAAATAATTCACTCAAAAAATATATATATATGTTTGACATAAATTCTGTATTTTAACGCCATCTACATTTTTTGTGTAGTAAAATTTTGTCTATCTCTTACGGTTTACTAGTTATGCAAAAGTCTTTCACAATGAAGAATACTTTTGGAGACATTCCCAGAAAATTCAAGATATAAATTTTATTTGCCATGAAAGTATCTTAAATATAAGATATTTTAATCAAAATCGTTAGCCATTTCTGAGAAAATTGAAATTATCGAAAAATGTTACATGTAAAGGGTAATCTGGGGTGGATATTTTCTTGAAAACCTTCGTGTCGCATCTCTGGAAGATACTGAACCTAAATAACAAGTTTGGGGTTTATCCGAATGTTCGTTTCTGAGTTATGCTGTTCAGACAGACAGACAGACAGACAGACAGACAGACACACAGACACATACACGAACATGTTTCCAAAAATACTTTTTAAGGATTCAGGAGGCCTCAAAACATGTATTTCCTGTGAAATCTCGGTATCCAATTTTTGGGTGGAATGCAATACTTCCCCTACTTACTACCGTAGTAGAGAAAGTAAAAATATCCCAAATAATCGCCAGAACGTTTAGAATATCGTGGTCTAGTTTGTACACTCGCTCCGGATTACAAGTAATGCGTGTTTTCTGCCTCTCACAATAGCTGTGCTGCAAGTTATTCTACGCGATTTGACATGCACATAGCAATGAGTTAGAGCTAAGGGCGAGAGTTTCATTTGTACTGCTCGCGGATTTACATAATCTGAATACTGCTATGCAGAAGACGCCATAAACGGAAGTGAATTACAGCAGAGGGAAGACACATCGCATTCCTGAACAGGCTGTTACAGATTCCAATATCTGGTATTGCAACGGTGTGATGTAATCAGTTTGGTGTTTGAAAAGGCCTGCCTGCTCGCCTGCTCTTGGCAGCACTCCACTCAAATCCCTATCTCCGCCTGCATTACTACTTCATTGAGGTAATAAACATTGGTATTTGGGTTGGAATGGAGGCTCAAGTCTGCTTGAAAAGTGTTTGTTTCCATTCTATACTACTTATGCAAGCTTATAACGCATCAATTATGTGTTGAAAACAATATTTTACACGTTACACATGTGAATTCAGTGTTCATTATAATAAATCATCATAATATCAGGATTAGGTCACGTGGACTGTTCCTTTTCCACAGTTCAAATCAACTGTTTCCAGTGTTTCCATCGGCGTTCCAATTTTTTTTCCAATTTGCTTGTAGTTAAAGCCCTTCAGAGGAATTCCATCGTACTCCATTTCTACTTTCCTAAATAACAGAAAAATATTGCATTCCACCCAAACATTCAATAATGAGATTTCCCCGGAAATATAAGTTTTGGGGTCCCTTCAACAGTGAAAACGTTTTTAGAAAAAAATAGCTTATTAGAGGGCATGGAAGTTTATTATTACTATTATTATTATTATTATTATTATTAGTATTATTATTATTATTATTATTTGTTACGAATGCTCATTTTTCTAACTTCATTATAATCTAGATAAACCTTTGCGGAATAGCTACATTACACATTTCGTTATAGATACAAAGAGAACAGCGATAGTCAAATGTTTAAGAACTGGACGCTATATGCTGGCCTTAAAATTCAATACTGTTCCCATGCAATCGCGAGAAACAGCTGCAAATTGACAGTAGTTGAAAGGAACGACAGTATTGAAAAATTCTAACCATTAATAACGGATATCTCGCAAATGGTTACGCCACCAAAAAAAGATATTTTTAAGAAGTTGTATATTTTAAAGAGGCTTACATTTTGTTTGTAGTACGTTTTCTTTATAACTTAACGTTTAGCAGTTACACAAGATTATACAATATTCTTTAGTATTTCACAGGCTAATCCCAGAATATTAAAGATATACCTGTATTTGTTGCGTAAATATATTTAATATGATATTCAATCGAAATCGTAGGAGTCATTTTGCAGAAAATAAAAATTTGGAAAAATTTTCTATGTAAAGTGTAGTTGGGGGCAAGGGGATTTTGTTGAAAATTTTCGTCCAAGATTGGTATTTATCAGACTTGTTCTTTTTGAGTTATGCTGTTCTGTCACACACAGACCTTTTTCTAAAATGCTTTTTTTTGGATCCAGGAGCGTCTAAACATATATTGCCGGAGAATCCTACTCTCGAATTTTTGGGAGGAGTGCAATATCTTCTCTACATACTATATACGTGGTAGAGAAAGTAATAAATGGTAATGGATAGAGAAAGTCATGTGAATGTCACTTTTTGTCTAACCACATTTCAATGGGATTTTAGAAATTCAGTACGTGTAACACGAATGTATGGGCGATACGCCTACGTTCTTGTTGTTATTCATTGGTATTTTCTAATACTCCATGAAGTGACTGTTTATAACTAGGTAGAAAGACCACTTTGGAAGCTGTAATTAATACGGACCACCATATTGACATCGACGAAATAAAAATTCTTTTCATTTGGTGTGATAACTACTCCCAGAGAATGATCCAGAAGAGTATTGAAATATTTAAAATCAAAATAGCTTATTGCTGAAACAGGAATAAATCCTATCTGGTATCCTCTATTCAATTCATTGGCGTTGCCAATAGCATCGTGAGAGACTGGTTCGTCCTAATTGGCAGTCGAGTAAAAATACCAGTCCGCAGTTAAATTTCTACATACATTGCCAGAGAATAATGTCAGGTAAGGGTGAAACGTCGGCTAGGTAAAATGGCATCTAAGACGGAGCCTACATCGGAAGATTAAGACGATGACAATATCCTTAATTTTGTATATATTTAAACTAAATTTAATAGGCACTGAGAAAGCTTCCTTCTACTGTTTATATATGAAATTTCAGCAAACATATTTAACGATTCCTAAGCTATTTCACGCGTTCGTACAGAGGAAGGGAAATAGGTGCTCTTCAGTATCCAGCCCAATTAAATGACACACCAAAAAGGAAAGAGAAGAAAGCCAAGATTCGCATCCGTAGAACTTTTGTCATGTAAATACCTTAAATATGACATTTTAAACAAAACCGTTAGCCAATTTTTAGAAAATAAAAATTTGCGAAAATGTTCCATATAAAAGATAGTTTTGGGTAGGAGGTTTTTTGAAAATCTTCATGTCGCATCTTTGGAAGATGCTGAGCTTAAATATGTTCATTTCTGAGCTGTTCACACACAGAAACACACGGACACTTTTTTTCTAAAAATGTTTTGTTTGGATTTAAGGGCTTCAAAACATACGAGGATCTTACTGAAAGTCCTCAGCAACCCATTGTTAAAGTTCAAATTCCAACAATGTAACAAAAACGACTGCAGGATCGTAATCTACACATGTCGCCATATTGTGACGTCATTAGCTTCTATCGCGTGACCACAGCAGTGTTTCCAAAATCGCGGATATCAATGTTTCATTTCAACAGTGTGCTGTTATTGAATTCCTTGTATAAGAGCAAAAGTCTGATGCTGAAGTTCACTTCACACATCACCGTGCCTATGGAGATGTCTGCATAGGTGCCAGCAGTGTTAGGAGATGGGTGAACCATTTCAAAGATGGGAACAGAGTATCCAAAGTGAGCCTCGTAGCGGTCACCCTCAAACTGCCTCCATGGAATGCAACAAGTAAAGAGCTAAGGAGCTAATTAGAGAAGACAGGCGCTGCAAAACTTGCAGTAGAACATAGTGCAGTGTAAGAAATGTTTGAAAGCTTAGGTTATGGAAAAGTTTATGCCCGTTTGGTCTCGCATTGGTTGACCGAAGACAAACTTCAGAAAAGAACCACTGTGGAGAAGATAAGGTCATTTGGGTGAGAAGCTCTTCCACCCTCTCTAAAGTCCCGATTTGGCACCCTCCGACTGCTATATTTTCGGTTCTGTTATGGAACAGATGCAAGGCCAACGCTACGAGACAGTGGAGGATATTCGAAAAGCAGGGGATCAGTGTCCTCGGCCAGCTGGAACGGACCTCTAACTTAAGGATTTTCAAACTTTCAGAACGATGGCAAAAACGTGTGCCAGAGAAATAGAGACTGTGTTGAAAAGTGACAGAAATGTTTACAGATTAAGATGATATACCTCGTTTGTCTAAAATAGAGCTAAAAGTGTTTAAAAATTGTTGCTCTGGATTTTCAGTATGACCTGGTATTTACGGTGAAATCTCGACATCGAATTTTTTGCGTGGAATACAATATTTTCTCTGCTAGCTGTGCGTAGTAGAGAAAATAGTAATGGATTTGTGTATTACTGGTTCACTCTCGCCACTGGTACATTGCTCATCAAGTGAGATTTAGCCGTAAAACCAACAAAACAGTACAAACAAAATCATTGTAACTGTCAGAGTGCTTGCCACGTTTACTATCCCTAATACGAAAGTTACAGCTTTTACTGAAAGTAAAATTTAACCTCAGGTGATGTCTGGTGTGTGTGTTTTGTTGGCATGGTGCAACAATAAACAAACTAGGCAGAAAGAGAGTTGGATAGGGACTTGAAAGCGTTGGTTTGTAGCAGCATCCCTTGTTTGTTTAAATGCATATTATATGGGCAAGCAGTTGCCGCAGAAAGTTGGTTTTGGGGATTTTAAACCACCAAATAAACTAACTATTCTTATCTGGATCGCCCATAAATTTTGTAGCAGAAAATCGTATTTATATAGCGAAAATTCACAGCGTCTTAAAGGGAGATAGGCGATTGAAGTCTCAAAACATCATTTTTTTAAACAAATTATGCAATTTTTTCTGAACAGAATGATATATGGGTTTAGATGGTTGCTACATTATTTATGCTCTTAAATGGCTATTTAATAAGGTGATGCGTCCTTTAAATGCCGCCATGCCTCTACTTAAAATTGTTTTACTCAAGACAACATTTTCTTCGCTTTATGTGCCTTTTTCTCTGAAGGTGGTGAGCCAAGCTTTGTAAAACTATTCAGGAACATGTAAAGGTAATGCCTGCTTATTTTGGTTTACAATCATATCTGTATTTTCAATAATATGGACATTGATTAAATATAATTCGTGAAAAAATATGCATCTTTTCTTCGAGCATATTTTTTTCAGGTATTATAATTTTTGCGAAGAATGTAATTAAGCTAATGAATTCATTCTAGTTCAAATTAAGGACAATATTACTAAGAGGCTTGGTACTAAATTTCAAAGTTGTATCACTAATGGTTTCTGCAAAAAAAGGAACGTAAATTTGTATTAAAAATATATCCTCTAGATAAAAACAGCTGATTCATGAATGTTACTTATCAGGTATACACAACTTATACTGTGCATATAGTAGGCACTTGTATACATGCATATGAAATCTGGTGAACTTATCAGTAATAGTTTAAGAAAATGAGTATTTTAGTGAAGGATACGCTTTTGCTTATTTCAATCGCTTATCTCCCCTTAACTGAATAACGCCGCAAGATGGGGCATACTTATTGGGTTTTGCATGACCAGCTATGTTCGCCACTCGCCATCAAGTTCTGTTTTCTTTAAGCTTTGTTTCTTATCTTACCCCACTGACATGTATTATTCCACATTCCCTTTTCCTTGATTCGCTAATGTTACTTTTGACTGGAGACGTGTGGCAGACAAGTCCTGTGCAATGCAAGGTCAGACGGTAAGTACGATAAAACACTGCCATGTTACATGACGTTCTTTCACCAACCTGAGAGGTAGGTTTAAACCGAAGGCTCCTCCTACCTAGTGGTTGATAAGGATTTACATGCATTCTACTTGGTCGTATTTGATTCACGAAAATTGAAAAATTAAATATGGGAATTACCTTCGATTACATTAAGACAAGCGTAAAATATAAAATAAGGAGCTATTTCATGGCAACAGCCCATGAGAGGTGGCCAGTGCACGTGACAGTTTAAAGGATATGGTATAAAGTTATATGAAATATGCTTTAGTTATTAATCAGCCAAGAGGGTACAGGGAAGGACCCTTGTTAAGATGGCAAGACTAACTCTAATATTGTGACGTGAGCCCTTGGCGGCTCCACCAGATGTGACGAAGATCACTTTGTCCAAATCAGCGCCTATTCCAAATGTGACGAGGACGGACACATAGCTTAAAGATGTCGTCGAGAGAGTAATAAGTTGCTGGACGTGTGGTAAAGGACGTGTAATTTTATTCCAAGAGAGGTTTTATGTTTCTAATAACTAATAAAACTATATACATTGCAAGAGAGAGAGAGAGTGTTAGACAGATTTTGATTACCTGAATGGCGGAAGAAGTCCGGCGCTCCATTTTTGTCATGCTTAAGGCCTACGTCGAAGTTGTAAGCTAGCACAAAATAAATTAAGTTGCTTGCTGTCGCAGAGTCCTGCTAGGTAACTGATAGGCAGAGCTCCAGCCGTAAAAGAAACTCTTAAGTTTAAATATACCAGGAGTATACTGACCCTATAAATCATACCACCAGACCCCTGCTTACATAAACATCCGGAAATGACTCCCAATAGGTCTGAAGGCAATTTCATGGATTTATTTAAACAATTTTGTCCTGAATAAGTCGAGCAATATAAAATTATATTGATCATATCAGTAAAATAAAACTATAACCATCACAATATCTTGCAGTTAGAACTGGTCTGATCCTAAATCCGAATTTGTTACTGACATGTTTCTTATAAAAATGTGTGATGTTCCGTTTAATTCAGGCTGAAATAATTTAATCATTGCTGCATGGAAACAGGAGCAGAAAAGATGCGAAATTGTAATGTAGCCTTTAAAATGGCAAGATATTTCCTTTTCTTTGGAACACATTAATGCATATAGGCAATGGTGTTGGGTTTCTGGTAAACTTGGGGTTTTATTCATTAGATCACACAAACAATCACAATCTCGTTCATACTTTCAAACTGTGGGGAGGATAGGGAGTAATCTTGGCTAGAGAAAAATCCCCCCAGCTGGGAATTGAACCCTGGACGCTTCGCACAGCAGGCAAGTGCTCTATCGACCTGAGCTACGGATCCAGCCTATTTTGATTTTCTTGAGCTGCAACTGGCGGGTCGAGAAATTGAAGGTTGCTATAAAAGATAAACCAGATGGAAAAAAATGTTCAGAGACACTAGAAATAACCTTTGGGAAGCAATTTCTTCCCTGTAGATATCAGAATCCTTATGAATAACTAGCAATATTAATTAGAACTATCCGAACTTTACCCTCTTATGTTTCTGAGAAGTTTCATTTCTAAGGAGCTGTACTGTCTCAACTTCTCTCTGGGTTATAATTCCGATTTTATCACAGGGTTTGTATGAAATTAATATCGGTTTATACACTCTAACTAGTTTAAAATAAAGTTGATACAGGATCTTTCCAGAGTTAATTTACATTTTAAGGCATTAATCATTATATTTAAGGTTCAAAAGAAATAAAACGCCTGGTCCTCCAGGTTGGGGGTTGATGCGACGGGTAATTCCCCGTCCAGAAAATAAAGGTTAAAAAAAAACATGGAATTGCAGCTGGACAGATTTAAGAACATCTGAATTGGAGGATATCTGCTAGGATATCTAAAAAAGAAAAAAAATAGAAATAAGATCATAAAAGTAAATGTGACTATTTAAAACTCAATTTTATATTTTATTCAACAGAAACAATTATAATGCTAAAAGAATGGAAGATGAAAGGTTACCCAAAAGAATAATGGAGTGGATGCTATCAGGAAGGAGGAGAAAAGGAAGACCGCATAGCATGTGGATTCAAGGAGTTAGAAGGGCAATGATGGATTGGGAAATTCGAGATTTATGATCCAACAAGCAAGAATGCGGAAAAGTGAATAAGAAAATCTTAAAAACTGTAGTCTTGAATGCAATATTTGGGCATTGTAAAACCGGGGAAAAATTATGTAGAATATATAAGAAATAAAATCTTAATTATTGGCTAACCACTGGATTTAATTTTCATAAAGCCTTCCAAATGTGTCGCGATATTTTGATCTATTCTTACAACCAAGAACATGGAGGATATGTTCTCTTACTTTTGGGTTTTAGCATAAGTCGTGAAAACTTTTTTGTTTCGTGCCACTTGCAACCGAATGCCGCATGAATCGAGAGCTACAGATTCTCTCTCTCTCGTGTGTGTGTGTGTTTGTGTGTGAATAGCATAATGAAAACAAAATGTGGGATAAATACCAAACTTAACATTAAGTTCAGTATCTTCCACAGATGTAACCAGAAGATTTTAAAGGAAATCCCCCGACCACAAATTACAGCTTGCATGCAAAATGTTTCGTTTCTCATTTTCTAAAAATGCTTCCACGGTTTTTATTAAAATACCACATATTTAAGTTATTTACATGACAACTGAAATTTATAACCTGAATGATTCTGAATAGCTTATGAAGTATCCCAGTCTTTATTGGGATACTCTTGTATAATTGGTATAGCTGATAAATCGTAAAAGATAACTTAGTACACAGAAAATGTAGATATCTTTAAAACATGAAAATTTATTTCAATTAATTTTTTTGCACTATCAGCCATGTCCGAGATATGTTGCAATTGTTTTGAATTTTGCGATACTCATTTATTAAAATTCTGTCGCCATCCTGTTGTTTCTCATCAGATACTATTTAATTAATTTATTGTCTAAGCTTTACCAACTCAGCCGTGCGCATTTGTCAATAAGCAAGTGAAAAACTGACCCGTTACGAGCAAGTCGTACGAAGAATTCTACCCAAAGGTCACCATAACGGACCATAGACCTGCAGTTTAATTTTTGGGTGTCCTTTACATTAATGTTGACTAGATGCGGGGAGACTTAATGGCGAAATTTGCCCAAAAAAGTTTACAGCTTTAGTTTTTTGTGCAATCTTATAAACTGGATTTCCGCTTTAATTTGATGTATATTTTATCATTATACCACAATACGTATAATTTAAACGTGTTTTTTTTTAATTTCTCTACTACGTACAGTAAGTAGGGGAAGTATTGTATTCCACCAAAAATTCGATACCGAGATTTCACCGGAAATATATGTTTTGAGGCACCCTGAATCCAAAATTGTTTTTGGAAACATGTGTGTGTGTGTGTGTGTGTGTGAACAGCATAACTCAAACGAACAGTCGGATAAACACCAAACTTGGTATTTAGGTTCAGTATCTTCCAGAAATGCGACACGGTTTTCAAGAAAATCCCCCACCCCAGATTACCTTTTACATGGAACATTTTTCGAAAATCTTAATTTTCTCAAAAATGGCTCTAACGATCTTGATTAAAATATATGTTCAAGATATTTTCATGACAAATAAAATGTATATCTTGAATTTTCTGGGAATGTCTCCAAAAGTATTATTCATTGTGAACGACTTTTGCATAACTGGTAAACCATAAGAGATAGACAAAATATTACTACACAAAAAAATGTAGATCGCGTTAAAATACACAATTTGTCATATACATTTTTTTGTGTGAACGATTTTCGAGATATTGCTTGTTATTCCCTTAAATTTTCCAATACTCTTTCTTAAATGGGAATTCGTTATTTATTTTTTTTATGTCCTGGACATGCAAAGAGAATGGAATGCGCCACATAGCAACCAGCTCTTAAAATATTTGACTATCGCTTAAATACTACCATATTCCCCTTGCATCTACAAGAAAGTTAGCAATAAGATTAACAGTTCGATATCTCGATTAACATGAAGCATATGGAGAATAAGCGTTTGTAAAAATAGTTTGTACAAGAGTAAAAGTCATGTGAGTGTAACACATAAGATGTTTCTTCTCTACTTCATATAATAGGTAAGTAGGAGAAATATTACATTTCATCCAAAACTTGATGTTGAAATTTCATCTGAAATATGTTTTGAGGAGCGCTGAAGTTAAAGAATAGCATTTTTAGAAAAAGAAAGTCTGCGCGCGCGAGTGTGCTTGTGCATGTAACGAAAAGTTGGATAAATATGAGGCCTGGTATTTAAGTCCAATATCTTCCCAAGATGCGACACGAAGATTTTCGAGAAAACCCCATCCCAAACCACCTTTTACAGGATAATATTGGATTTTATAAAACATGGCTGTAACGATTTTTATTAAAATAATGTGTATCAAATACATTAACATGAGAAATAAAATTTATATCTTGAATTTTATGCGAATAGCCTGTGAGGCCCTCTTTATTCGGAGGGAATTTTGTATAAATTCGTGTAGCTGGTAAATGTTAAACGGTAGACGAAAACGTACTACACAAACCATGTAGATCTCTTTAAAATACACAATTTGTTTCAAATAACTTTTTTGTGGCATCAGCCACTTTCGAGATATCCATTATTAATGGTTCGAATTGTTCAATACTTAGGCATTCTTTTTTCAACGACATTCAGTTGCTTCCCGCCATTGCATGGAAACAGTATGGGATTTTAAGGTCGGCATACAGCGCCCAGTTATTAAGCATTTGACTATCGCTGCTCCTCTTGTATTTAGAACGTAATGTGTAATACAGGTATTTCCGGAAAGGTTTATCTGGATTAAAATAGTAGATAGGAAATTAAACTTTAGTAAAAGCAGTTTGCATTCCCACTAATAGGCGCTACAGGATAGGGAAAATCATGGGAATATAACCCATCAGATTAATTTTTCGATTGAATAAAGACATACAATTTTTTTATATTTGAGAAGTCGTGTAAAACGTCAATAATATACGGATATTTAAATACTGATTTAAATGCGAGAAAATAAATATATATGGACACACAAAGTACAAGACAAGCTTAAAATGATGACGTAAAATGGAATAAAACGTTCGTTAAATTAGAAAGGGACATGAAATTACCGTAATTAACCTCTAAAATATGCATTTTCATAATATGGGTCCATAGATAAGGAATTTTATACACGTTAGCAACGTCTATAACACAACAATTAAAAGACGACTTCTCATGAGAATCAGGATCTTGATCATTGTACCGAAATAAAAACTAGGCGTGATATAAACATAAATTTTGTGGTGTTATGTTGGGAAACTCTGAAAGTTTGCATTGGTAGTGTTGTAGTTGGAATCATGTAAGTTGTTGTTGCAGATGCAGAAATGTTGAATCTTGTGCAAAAAGCATATTGTGTACTAAAATTTGCTAAAACAATTCTGTAACACGTTTCCGGAAACCAGCACTGACTAGGCAATCGATGTATGATTGGCACAGAAGATTTCGGACGTGTGTGCAAAAAAAAAAAAAAAGCCTGCGTATCAGAAGAGAATGTTGTATGTGTTCGTGATGTTTTCGAAAGAAGTCCACAGAAATCGACAACAAGGGCAAGCTTGGAGTTAAAAATTTCACAACCACCCGTGTGGAAATTTTTTAAAAGCGATTAAAACTCCTTACAGATTTCAATTCCTGCAGCTACATGAAGACGACAAGGTCAAACGTCAACATTTCTGTGTAGAAATGTTGCGACATAATCAAGAAGACGGTGGCTTCAATGAACGAATTGTGTTCAGTGATGAATCAATTTTCCAGTTCAATGGAAAAGCGAACGAACAAGGTTTTCGATATGGGGAACTGAAAAACCGAGGACTGCGGTGGAACTTGTGAGGGACTCGCCCAAAATTATTGTTTTGTGCGGTATCCCACACCAAGGTGTATTGCTCCTTCTGTTTTGCAGAAGAAACCAGTACAGGACCTACATATCTCGATATGTTACAGCTTTGGTTGATGTCCCAACTGCACGAGGAAATGAAAAGGGAAACCTTTATCTTCCAACAAGATGGAGCACCACCTCACTGACACTCAGATGTTAAGACTTTACTTGGATGAAATTCTACAACAGCGTTGGATTGGTCGCTTCGCTACGTTGGCCACCGAGGAGTCCCGATCTCACGCCGGGTGACTTTTTCCTTTGGGGATTTGTGAAAGGTAGAGTTTTCATTCTTCCACTTCAACATGATTTAGATGACATGAAGGAACGTATCAGAAGAGCCGTGCCAAGTTTCGATGCAGATATGTTACTTTGGATTTGGGATGAACTTGATTATCGTGTGACGCAGAGATCACACATTGAATGTTTGTGAGTTCACAAACTAAACTTCAAGGCTTCCGCAATATGACAGTGCAAACAGATTCATTATATCATTAATAGTTATGGATTTATAAAACATTGAAAGTGTGTATTTCTTGTGTAATAACCCTGTATAATGCGATATCTCGTATTTACATAACTGACTAATTAGTTTTAAACTTCGCAGTAATACCCGCCACAAAGTTTTATTCCGGCTCTGTTCTTCCAAATCGCTCAAAATCCCAGTTTCTTTTTATAGAATCTGACCGCTCGTCTTAACTTTGTGTTGCATGGTCGCCAAGTAATAAATGCAGGAACAATGCCTGCCTGTTACTCTCGTTCTATTTAACACGAAGCTCATTTAAAGTCGTTAATCTCTTAAGTCTACTCTAGTCCTTATCTGCGATTTTCTTTAAGAACCTAAAATCTGGCATTAATCCTCCAGACTGCCGCTAAGCCGGAGTTCTTTAGATACTCGTCCCCATCCAAGCTAAGCTGTACTGTTATTTAATTTCTCTCGCCAGATCCTGACGTTTCTCCAATTAACTCTTATATTATGCAGTTGTCTCTTTCATATGCATACGCTGCTCCAGGAGGCATTCAGCAGCAGTTACTTAGTTATTACGAAAATAATGCTTAATCTGAGGCTGATGGTTTTTTGGTTGTTATTTTTATTTTTACGTTGCTATTTGTCCCACGCTTTGGGAGCCAATTTGAAGTAGATTGCATTGAAGGAGTTGTATTATATTTTAACTGTTGGGAGCCGAACTTGAAGTTCCTTGCAACCACACTATAGTACCCGGTTTCCGGTAGCCTTCGCCCCAAATGTTTAAAAAATATTAGCTTTGTAATTTGACTGTTTCTTTAAATATTGTATATTCATGTTTGCCTCGGCTGCGTCAGTATTTTTGTTAGAGACACGTTTCTCTTAGCAGGGCGTACTGCGGCTGAAGAATGTAGGCTTACACAGATTATAATTTTTAAATCACTCCTTTTTATTAATTTTTGACACAATTTAAATAACGCTTCACTGATATAGAGAGCTGTAAGATTCTTTTATTAATTAATTACTTACACTTTTTAACACGTAAAACTATTTTCGTCCCACACGAATACGTATTAAATTTCTCGAGGACGTGTCTCGCGTCCGATTAGGAACACTGTCAACAAGCAACGCGTCAAGTTATGAGCGCTGTCTACAAGCAACTGACTTTATTTCAACCGCCTAAATTTGTAAATGTATGTATTTCAAGTCTCTGATTGGTTATTCCTTATCCAATAGAATACTTTTATTTAACTTAAGCTTTTTTCTGGTTGTTGATTGGCTATTTTATAAACTGTCACAAAAATTGGATTATCGTTGCTCCAAGAATGACTAGTAGCATTATTACACTTTCTTATTCATTATTGCCTCAAGGTTACCTCATTGTTACCTCATTGTTAGCAACTTTTAACCTATTATTCTCACAGCTCCTACATTATTAAATTACGTAATACATTCACACAACATTATTGAACATGTATACAATAATATATACATACATAATCACTGTAATATACATTTTTTATATATTGTTACATATACATATTACTTCAAGGCGGGCTGTCATAGAATTTATATATTATATAATTTGACTGAAATTATTCAAGTATTCAAAATACTGCCTCAAATCTTACACTTAAGTTCGTAGCCATAGGCGATGGTGAAGCATCTACCGCTCTTTCTGACCTGGGTTTTTCGGCTTTCTACTAGTCGGTAGGTGACTGTTGATTTTTTTTCATCTACCACCATTTCCGATTTCTTCTTAGTTTTAGGTGGTGTTCTGGGTTTCACGGTGAGTGACGGTGCCGGGCAGATGGCGCGGTTGTTTGCTCTAAAGAAAGATTATTCTCCATGGATACTGGAGGACTGTTTAATTGAACGAGTCGTTCCTCACTCTCTCTGGGTAGTTTCAGTAGTGGGACGGTCTTCGCGCATCTCTGTGGCCTGTCTACTTGCGGTCTGAAGCCTATTGTAGGTTGAACTGTTACCGGACAACCCTGTAATGTCGCAGATAAAAGGGCACCACCTCCCGTCCGTTGTACAAAGAGCGCCAAACGAAATCTCACTGCATCTCTCGTCTGTCATATTATTTATCGTTGTACGTAGCCTTGCGAAGCCATGGCCATTTCATTGGTTGCTTTAGATCACGGTACAAGGGTGCGCCACTCCTTCTGTTAAATAGAACTACGACCCAAGGTTACAAAATGGCGTAGAAACGAAATATATGTTTACGCTCTCGATCTAGAAAGAGGTAGATTGGTAGCCCATACCTTATCGCCTAGTGCAGGGCGCGCCTTTGAAGGGATTAAAAGCTAAGGGGAAAACTTGATGAGCGCTCAGGTTAGCGAAATGTGGAATATGTAGTGTGAGAAGATTTTAAAGGGGTGCAGATTAAAGCTTGAATGGTATTCATTAAATACATAGCAAAGCAATGCTTTATAACAAAGAATAAACAGAACTGTATTCTCACAGTGGTATCAAGGCTTGTTGCTGCGTAGAAGCAAATATAACTGAATAATAAATACATAAAACAGCATGTTGTCCCTCTAATCCAAACTAGAATTGGTTAATATACCTTTACTAACATATTGCTAATCACAGGAATACAACAAGATTATAAACAAAAAACATAACCCAATTTTATTGTCATATGTATATCATGTTCAGTAAACCATATGCCTATACATATTTATCTCTAAACATGATCAGTCAATTATAACAAAACAGTAATTTGTATTTAGTAAACGAATATCATCATATTCGGATGTTTTATGGGGAGTTCACACTTTCTGACGAGAATGTAGTCCGTCTTCCCCAATTTTCTGGAATATTTTTATCCAGTAATTTACTAAAAAACACTTCTATGCGCTACCGTTGTAAGAGTGCGACCAGCCTCACATATACCCACGATACGCCCACGAGTATTTTCGCTAGTATACGGCACGACTGGTTCCGAGACAAACACATTTTGGTTTCAATACCAGCAGAAAAGCAAAGGCATCAATCTCCACTCGTTTCCCCTTTATTGCTGTGTTATCAAGCCACCACTCTGCGCTAGTAATGTAAAGGACATGCCTCAAAAGATCCCAGAAAACGATACAAAATCCGCCGAAGATTTTCTTTGGCGCTCTCTGTACAGTCTGCTGGCGTGTGCAAACCAATGACTGGACCATGTTTTACCTGTCGTTAGTGACTCATGTTAGCTGTTATGTATGGTTTGGTGGTTTGGGTTTAGCTAACTTGAAGCCGGCTGCTTATGAATTCCTATGCTTGATGAGTAATTCCACGAAGTTTTGGCCTTAATTAATAATCTCCAAATTGAACCCCTTGACTTCAGCCACGTAAGAAAATATCGCAAAGCATTCAAAGGATTTCAAATATTGTCGTAACCTCTTCATTTTATTTATCTCACGGGGGGTAGAGCAAGGTACCGAAAACAGAATCAAACATTAATCTACACGAGGTCCGACAGGGGCGAGCTGAACTAAGTTCCCTAATACCTGAAAATGCCTAAAAATATATCTAAATCATGATGTGGAAGGATAGGAGGATCTAATTACTTGAAGAAATTACATGCCAGAAGTTTATATGACTGAATATATTAAGAATAAACACAGATTACCTTCTGCTGTCGGCGGAGAGGTCCCCCATGTTCCAAACGCACTGTACGGTGGTCACATTTTTAAGAGACTCAGCGTCAGACGCTACTACTGAACAACCGGTTTTCAACCCCCACTACTATTACATTATATTCAGGTTCGTGTTGCCAACTTAAACATATTAACACCTCACATACCACAATATACAACTTAACAGAAAATTCTCTCTTAATTATTTTGGAACCCATTTCATAGGGAGCCGAAAAATGTGCAGAATGTTTTAGACTAGAAAGAGTAGCAAACTAAGCATTTTAAGTCTAGGAGCATAGTATCGCAGATGTAGTAATTTTTTTATTTATTTAGATATGACCTTATAATAAAGGTTTGCCATTCGGCACAGAATAGCTCATAGATTTACTTTTTTAATTACAAAATGAAATAGTGTTAAAGTGCAAATGAGTAAATATCAGGTAAATAGTTGTGAATTTTGACGGTATAGGTTACACTGTTGAATATTAAAGGATAAAACATATTCTGTTGATTGAACTTCCCTATGCTATGCCGTTTTACCGTACAACAATTTCGGTAAATAGCCACGGAGTATTTTATTGTAGTTAGGACAAGGTCGTTCTGTAGCTGTTTGTGGAACTTATATTGTCTCCGTTGTAGAAATGATTTTGGTACTGTGTCCCTGGCTCCGAAAAATAAGCCGGTAACCACTATGTTGTAGATGCTGTATGAGACACTGAGGAATGGAATTGTCGGTATATAGTGTGCCGCTTTCTACTCCCTTCATCGTCAGTTGGCGGATGAAAATTAGATCTTGTAAGACACTCGACATGGAAAATTTGTGAACACTTTCAGTAAGAGTTGGGGGTTAGCCTGCTGGAGAAGTGCGCCGAATGTCTACTGCGTCGATGACGTCACGCCACAGCAGCGCCAAATTCTACTATGAAGAGGACGGCAGGCACCTCCCGAGGCAAGCGAGACAGCCGGCAGACATATTTCGGCAGCCACCAAGACAAGCACGCAGTTAACGTGGAGGCATATCATGTAGCGTGGATAGGTAAAATTCAAATTTCGGACTAATCTAAACTCTTGCTCATCCATTTGGTATTTATACTCAAAATTCTCTTCATGTTCTGCGATATGCATATATTAGTAAGAGGCGTACATTTTTAAGCATTTAACCAGTATTGAATCTGCACAGAGTTGATTTAATGTGGTACAGAAAACAAAAAAAAAAAACGTTTAATGTGTTAGCTTTTTTAAAAATTGCTGTTATAGTAGTCAAGTGGGGAAAAAAAGGGAAATTGAGGCAATATTTTTAACACTTAAATGATATCGGTCTAATTATATAATATAAAACATAACAGCCCACCTTAAAGTAATATGTGTATGTAATGATTTAAGATGTATGTAACAGTCATTGCATTATGTTTATATTTATTATGTACATGTATGGAAATGTTATGTAAATGTATTATGTAATCTTAACAATGTAGGAGCTGTGAGAATAGAAACAAGCTGCTTTGTGTAGCAAACAGAATTATGAAGTAGAAGCTGAATGTTGCTAACAATGAGGTAACAATGAGGTAACCTTGAGACGACAATAAATTAGGAAGTTTAATAAAGGCTACTAATAATTCTTGGAACAATAATGTAATATTTAAAACAGTTTATAAAAATAGAAAAGCTTTAAGTTAAATAAAACTATTCTATTGGAGTATGCTTACCCAATCAGGGATTTGAATGGAGAAAAAGTACAAATTCAGGCGGCAGACGCTACAAGATAGCGTACCCAATCAGTTAGATTCCGTAGATGTTCAATGTGAGACATGAAATTTTAATTGCGGCGAGAATAATATAAAGTTTACGTGTTTAAAAGAGCAGATAACAATAATCTCACAGCTCTACAGTAGGATATATAAGTGAAGTGTTATTTAATCATGTGAAAGATTAATAAACACAGCACAATACAATTATAATTTGTGTAAGCCTTGTTCTTTAGCCGCACGAGCCCTGCTAAGAGATACCTGTTCTAAAAAGTTACTACTGACGCAGCCGAGGCATACATACATAATATTTAAATAAACATTACAATAGAAAGTTGAGTTTTTGAACGCGGGGCGAAGGCCACCGGAAAGCTTGTATCGTACGTGGGGCGAACACTCCAAGAAACATATCTCAAACGTGAGGCTGCAACTACTTCAAGTTTGGATCACCAACAGTGGTGCAACCGCCACAACAATTAAACTCTTTCAAAATGTTCCAAGTGAAACAAAAGTTTTTAGAATTATTTGAATTATATTAAAAATATCAGTATATGTTTGTTAAAGTTAAAAGCCATATTGTAATAATGTAATATATTTCTGACTTTTCCTTGTAGCATTTGCCTGAACATTCCTTCATAGTCGACCTTTGCTTGACTTAGGATATCACAATGTTTGAGCAGACAAAGATCAAAGTTCAGCACTGTTAATTAAGCTTCCTATAATTATTGTGAACTCAACATTATAAAAATGATAGTTGATGGCGTGGGATTTGCTCTCGCTTTATTAGTGCGAATGATAGAAGTTGCGTGGAGTAAAATATAAATTATTCCACTATTACAGTATACACGGTTTATATATATTATATTTTTTACACTTGAGATATCATTTTATGAAGCCATCTTCGTTTGCCAGTCAAAATGAAATATAACTCTCGCGAAAGTCTCAACTAATGAATTGGTACACAATGTGAAACTAAGCTTTGCTGTACTCTACTCTTCGTACTGAATAAGACGAGTGTTTAGTATTGCCGACCTTCCAGTAGGCTTCACACCACAAATGCGACATTTAACACACCTAGCGACAGTGATTGGTACTGTATAGGAGTTTTGTACGTCTGACATAAACAGGCTTGACAATCTAAGGCTATAGCATGACGGATTTAATATTAATGCATGTAGCACAGTAAAAAAAGCTTCTACAACTCCTTCCTATCCTCCAAATACCTGTTTTGGTACTGCCTTTCTGTTCTACAGTTTTCTGTACATTTTTTTTCCGCATCCAGTATTGTGTGCATACTAAATTAATTAACAGAATCCAGCAACAGTTTTATTAGCCTGCTAGAAGTCGGAGCAAGAAAAGATCACTGATACGACGATCATGACAAACATCACGCTAATCAACATAACGAGGCCACATTGCCTCCGCTAAATACTAACAAACAACTAATTTCAGAATAGCCTCTAACGCGAAACAGGCAGTACACCAAACAACTTCTGGTAATATTATGCAAATGTACATTAGAGAAAGGGTGTTTTAATCGAAGCAAAGAAGTTTTCAAAAGGAATTCTTATTTGTTTGTTTATTTATATGTTCCTGTGACACAATTAAGGCCATTTGGCGTTCTCTTCCCCTCAACCCCATTGAAAAATCTTACAAGTAAAACAAAACTAAATATAATAAAGGCAGTAATAGAACGCACTTTAACATGCGGGAAAAAGTTGGACTATAAGTGAAAAAATTCTGATGTGATACATTCACATGACAGTTTCTACCCTGTCGTCCTCCGTGGTGTAGTGGTTATTATGCTGGTCTCTAGTTCCCGAGGTCGTGGGTTCAAAAGCGATGGCTTTTTTCGGGCGTAAAAGAAGCACAAGCCTGATAAAGAGGCCTCTGAGCAAAATTACCAGTCTTTCACGCCCAATATAGAATGGGACGTTAAGGAACACATCAGTTAAAGAGCTCCATTTATATAAAACTCGATTTAACTTAATTTGTGTCTCTACGCTGTACCTTATATTTCCATCCACTACGTTTTAATCCAAATAAACCTTTGCAAAAATAGCATTACATGTTTCGTTGTAGATATAAAGAGAACAGCGGTAGTCCAATATTTAAGAATTGGACGCTATACGTCGGCCTTAAAATTTCATACTGTTTCCATGCCATCGCCAAAATCGATGGAACTAGAGAAGAATGGCAAGAATGACAAGTATTGAAGAACTCGAAACTGGCTGACCCCGTAGCTCAGTCGGTAGACCAACTGCCTGCAGTGAGAGGTGAAGTGATAAGATCCGCCAGAATATTAATAATAATATTAATATAAATAATAATAATAATATAAATATCTAATAATCGTAATAATGATGGGAATAATAATAAGAAAGAAGAATAGATAATATGAAAGATTAGAAAAAGGGGAATAAAATCATAAACGACGGAGACTAAGTAAAGGACAGATACGAATAAATTAAATAAACGTGAATAAAATAAAACAGATGGAAATAAAATGTAGGAAACCGCGTATTTCAGAGCAAAGAGAGACTAGCGAAAACTGTAAAAATGAGAAGAACAAACAGGCGGAGACATTAGCAAGCACTTAAGCTGGATAGAATTTTGTGAAACCCACAGGAAACGAAGACAACAGAAAAGGTAATCAGGCGGAAATAAGACGGTAATATTAGACGCGGTGAAGATCAACTTGAAAATATAACAAACCAATGGGAAACGGCTTAAAGCTTAGAAAAATTACCAATGAGAAATTATAAAAGTCACGTGAACAATAAAAAGGAGGAATAAAACTAGAAATAGATGGAGAATAGAAAAACGAGCTAGGATGCAGAGGAGTTTGAGACGGGTGTAAGATGGTTCACTTCGTATCAAACAGGGGAACAGATTACAAGTCGAAACATAAAGAACTTCGTGTCATACTGTTAGTGAGATTTCATAACAAGCGTCGAGGCAGAATATACGTGAAAGTTAGTGTCCAGTTAATGTGCGGAAAGGCGGGTAGAGATGACTAAATTGCGGCCGACAAAATTCATAACGTTATACTTTTCAACGCAAGAAGAGAAATAGAAAGGGGGAAACCACGTAAATGATAGCTAGGGATGATAGGCGAAATCAAGTCTTGTGTGATGGGGATTCGGTAAAAGGAACTCAGTGTGGATCTTCACAATAAACGGGCCAGCGAAGGAGAAATGCGCGTGTCATTAACTCCTATTCACACTCCTTGAGATAAGATCTCATACCCAACCATTAACCCTCTACCTGAGCAGCCAGCAAAACAATTCCTTTCGAGTCAGAAACCCGATACCAAGAAAACCTTATTTATCCCCGCTACAGAGGGAACCCGGTTTCGATTCCCGGCTGCGGGTTGGGAAGTTTTCTCTAACCAAGAGTAATCCCTACCCTCCCCAGAGTCTAGAAATATGAATGAGAGTGTGAATGTGTGTGTGATCTAATGATAAAGTGCAAGAAACGCAACAAGAACTACAGGAGTTAACACCATTGTCCATGGGCAGTAAGTTCCAAAGTAAAGGGCGCCGATAAGACCAGTGTAGTTAAAGGCGGGGTATAAATGGAACTCTATATATATCGAAACTTTAATAACGGATATCTCAGAAACGGCTTATGTTACAGAAAAACCTACTTTAAACAAATTATGCGTTTTAAAGAGATCTGCATGTTTTTGTATGGTACGGTTTCGTCTATAGCTAAACGTTTACCAGTTGTACAACATTATACAAACTTCGTTCCGATGAACAGGGCTTCACAGGCTATTCACAGAAAATCAAGTTTTAATTTTATTTTTCATATAAATATCTTGATTAATGCTCGTATATTTTAATCAAAATCATACAGCCATCATTTTTTAAAGAAATAAAAAATGCTGTTCACAGAAGCATAAACACATACACATGGACCTTTTTCTAAAAAGTTTTTTTTTTATTTGGATTCAGGGGCCCTCAAAGCAAATCCGGTGAAATCTTGATATCGAATTTTTGGGTGGAATGCAGCACCTTTTCTACATAATATGTGTATGGTAGAGAAAGTAAGAATCTGATGTGATACATTCACATGACGTTCTCTAACCTCTAAGTTTTTAGTAGGTATACAAATTAATCTTACTAAAGTTTATTTTTCTATCTACTACATTTAATCCAAATAAACCTTTGCAGAAATAGCTACATTACACATTTCGTTATAAATACAAAGGGAACAGCGATAGTCAAATGTTTAAGAACTGGACGCTATGCGTTGACCTTAAAATACCATACTGTTTCCATGCAAAGAAGTAAAAATCGATGGGGCTTAAGAAGGACGAATATTGAACAATTCGAACCTTTAATAATGGATAAATCAGAAATGGGTTATGCCACAAAAAACTTATTTTATGTAAATTGTGTGTTTTAAACAGATCTACATTTCTTGTGTGGTACGTTTTTAACGTTTACAAGTTATACAACGTTATACAAAATTCCTTCCAATTGAAAGGACCTCCTAGACTATTTCCAAAGAATTTAAGATATAAGTTTTAATTGTCATGTAAATATCTTTCATATACGATATTTTAATCAAAATCGTTAGCCATTTTTTTATAAAATAATTTTTTTCGAAAAGTGTTCCATGTAAAGGGTAGTTGGGGTGGAGAGATTTTCTTGAAAATCTTCTTGTCTTGTCATTGGAAGATACTAAACTCAAAAACCAAGTGTGGTATTTATTTGGCTTTTCGTTTTTGAGTTACGCTGTTCACAGTGAGACACTCGCTGACATGTTTCCAAAAGTGCTTTATTTGGATCCTCAAAACATGTATTTAATCTCGGTATGGAATTTTTGGGTGGAATGCAATACTTCCCGTACGTGCTCTACGTAGTAGAGAAAATATTGTAAGACCCCACGGGGGTGATTGGTGTAACGCAGTAGGTGATTACACTAGGGGGTGATAGCTCAGAGGTAGGGGGATGCGTCGGTACTGGGGTGGTAGGTAGGTCAGGGTAGCGTTCCAGGATGGGGGTATTTAAATGATGCACAAGGGATGTATTAACCCAATAAATTATATTATTACTTTAAGTGAGTACATTGGCTACTCAGAATGGGCTGAAGCCCGACAAGTAAGCAGAACTTAGTAGAGATACATTCTTACCTGTTCACCCGGGTGTTGTGTTGGAGACTCGTGTACGGGGTCTCCACGACGGATTCAACAACAGACCTGACAGCTACTCTTTGATAACTGCCCCGATTGCCTTTAGATAACTCTCTCGATTGCCCTCGGATAACTGCTCTTTAATAACTCTCTCGACCGAGTCAAAACCTTGTAGTATAAATACGTACAGAAGAGCTGACTCGGCGTTCCTTAGCGTGGTCGTGTTATGGTAACCTGGTTTCCACACTTTCCGCTGGTTTACGACATATGCTGTAATACTCGGTGCTCAACATGGTCCGCTACAATATAAATGTTAGCGACAGAAATTTATGGATTAAGGAGCGTAAGAATATCATGAATTTAGCATATCGGCAATGATTATATGACTGGAAATGGATACAAAAGAAACTGCCTCTAATCGGCGAGAAGAAAGAACTCTAAAATGATACGGACACGTAAATAGAATGGAGGAAAGTTGGCCAAAGAATGCTAACTTCTAGTAGGAGGAAGCGTGTAAGGGTAAGTCTTACTTGAATGTATGGAGCTAATAAACTTATACAGAGAAGAGAATTACAGGAAGGGCGACGGCAGGACAGAAGGTCTTAGAGATGTGCAACAGGGATAAAAGGCAACCACTAATAAGTTGAAAGCCTAAAATAAAAAACAACCTTCTATAAATTTTTAGTTATTAAGAATTTGATTGTTAATTTTCGACCAGTGTACGTGTGTAATTATCTGTTGCTTTGTTACTCAAGGAAAATGAACTTGTCGATTTCAGTTAACACAAACGTATAGACATAACTAGTATTAGTAAGTAGTTTGGAAGGAACGGAGCGAATTTCGGCATTAACCCAGGGAGTCCGGACATTGTACCGTACCCCCCCCCTCAGAAGGGGGCACGCCCGGGAGGAAAGGATGAGGTGAAAGGAGACATCGGGCGGCCGGAACCAGTAGTGGCGGCACAGCAGATGACAGGATCACTAAAGTTTCCAGATATAAACGCCCCGGCAGATGGACAGGCATACCAGGGACCCCGCCCAACATGGGGTCCAACGCATCTCTAGGGGTATGGAGAAGGTTCACAAAGAGCATTTCTTTTCCCTGCCACGCTGCACCGAAACTCCATCGCCGACACTTCCAATCCTGAAACACACCAAACAGCGTGAAGGTTGAATGAAATAGTTAAGGGAATGAAATTCGAGGGAGGAAATTCGAGGGATGTAGTTATCCTTCCCAGTATTCGCCTGGTAACCCGGGGAACCCCCTCCAAAAAAAACTATGGGTCAGGAAGGTCGGCCATGGGAATCGTACACAAGACCTCCCGAATGCGGGCCACAGACGCAACTGCCTGAGCCATTCCGAGCTCAGGGATGACATCGAAAGGGTTGCAGATAGCTGGAAGGGTGACACTATTACATGTGTAATTCAGATTGCAAGAGAGGCTTTCATCTTTCTAAAACTAGCCTAAACTACATTGGAAGGAGGACTTAAGACGGGCGAAGTCCAGGGTTCTGTCTTCATATTGCCCCGAGAATGGCATAAAAGTTGCAAATTTAAAAGAATGCGTTTTAAGGAACTGAGGCAGTAATTTTAACACAAATGCTTTCAGTCTAATTATATAAAATGTAAATGCAATAACAGTCCGCCTTGAAGCAATATGTGTATGTAACAATATATAAAAAGCGTATATTACAGTCATTGTATATGTTTGTATTATTGTATCCATGTGTAATAATGTTATGTAAATGTATTACGTAATTTAATAATGTAGGAACTGTGAGAATAATAGGTTAAAAGTTGCTAACAATGAGGTAACCTTGAGGCAATAATGAGTAAGAATGGTACTAGTCATTATTGGATCAACAATAATGTAAATTTTTAGTGACAGTTTATAAAATAGCCAATCAACATCCAGAAAAAGCTTTAATTAAATGAAGGTATTCTATTGGAGTAGGATTAATCAATCAGAAACTGAAAAGGAGAAACATTTACAAATTTAGAAGTCAGTTGCCTGCAAACAGTGTTCCTAACCAGACGCAAAAAGTGTCCTCAAGAGATTTAATACGTATTCGTGTGAGACGAAAAATAGTTTACGTGTTAAAAAGTGCAAATAATTAATAAAAGAATCTCACAGCTCTTTATATCAGTGAAGGGTTATTTAAATCGTATCAAGCATTACTAAAAGGAGAGAAGTAAAATTATAATCTGTGTAAGCCTACATTCTTAGTTACACCACAACCCTGCCTAAGAGAAAGTGTCTCTAACAAAAATACTGACGCAGCTGAGGCAAACATAAATATTAAATACTTAAAGAAACAGTCAAATTAAAAAGTTTATATTTTTAAATTTGGGACGAAGGCTACCGGGTACCATACGTGCGGTTGCAACTACTACAAGTTCGGCTCCCCAACAGTTGAACTATAATACAACTTCAATTTAACGCCCAAAGTGTGGTGTAAATAATAATAATAATAATAATAATAATAATAATAATTAATAATACAAATTGGCTTGCATACGTGGTGCTAATAAATAACATAACAAAACATCTTCTCAAATTGGCGTCCATACGTGGAGGTAATAAAATACGTTCCTCAAATTTGGCTCACAAAGCGTGGGTAAATAATAACGGCTCTTACAACAATAAAATAAAATACCTTCTTCAAATGACGGACAAAGAGTCCGGCTCAGCACATGACAAGCACTCCGTAAGACCGTCCAAAACCTCATTTTAAATACTACAGCTTGAGCTGACCACCCCAGCGCTTACGCATAACGTCAGCGTGATGAACCTATGGTGATCATTTACCCTAAAAATCATACCACCCAATCCCTACTTATATAAGCATCTGGGAGATGACTCGCAAGAATTCTAAATCAATTTAATTGATTTACTTAAATTTTGCCCCGAATATCTCTTACTTTATAAAATTAGATTTATCAGATTCTTGTAAAATAAAGTATAACCGTCACAATACATGGAAAATTCTTGCAGTTTTGCTTCCAATGTGTTATTCAGAATGAAAACATTAGCATTAATGCAAAACGCAAACGTATAACGTGAATAATTACCACGATTAAAACCTCATTTAAAAATTCGTGCCTTTCTGAGCTAAGGCAAGTAAAACCTTGAACCACAGCATCCACAGCAGGGTATCCGCCCCGGATACCCTGGTTTGATCAAGGGTACTGTACCTTAATTAACCAATCACCTACCGATTTCGAGTTTTGAATTTTCGCTGCCTCTTCGTAAACTTGACAACATCGACACAATTCCGCACTAGCAATTTTAAACCTTGCACAAAATAATGCCGTGCTTCACTCACGTTAAGAAATTGTCAAGAACAGCAGTAAATGTTTGTAATGCAGATATCACATGGAAAATAATAGCTGTCATTGGCAGCAGCGTAGCGTAACAAAAGATCTTTGACAGACATTTCCTCTCGTATCCTCTCGTTGCACTGCTGCTGAAGAATATCATCGATTAACACGTCACATTTTCATTGTTTCATTGCTTGCCGGAGAGGGTTTGAGAAAAGTAATAATCAGTAGATATACTTCTTTGTCAAACACTAGCTGGCTTACCCAAAGTTGCGCGGTCAGTTTTTAAACCTGAATTAATTAATTTCATCAATCTCCCCTCTTCTTTATAAAAGTATTGCACAATGATCTAGAGGAATTCTATTACCCCTTATAATTGTATTTCTGTACAGGCGCGGCTATTCCTAATAACCCATGAAAAACCCCTGACATTTACGCAAAGAGATGTCAAACATCAGAAGGCGGCACGTGTGACGTCAGTAACTTCAACCTCGGAAGGTACGGTCTGTGTCCCGCATTTGGGAGGTCCCGATTTGACCCCGGCGAAAGACCACTCTGACCCATGTTTTTTTTTTGGGGGGGGTTCCCGGATCGTCAGGCGAATGCTGGAGTGTTTTATTTTCACACTCCTAATGTCCGTCTCTCCATTTTGTTCTATTATAATTTCATTAATTCTATATCCGGCTTGTTCTATTTCAGGATGGAAAGTGTCTGTGATGGTGTTTCGGTGCAGCGTGACAGCGAGAAAAAGGATGCTCTCTGTGCACTTGCTCGGTTCCTCGGGTCCCTCTCCGTGGTCTAATGGTCCCATGCTAGGTTCTATCTTCAGAGGTCTCGGGTTCAAATCCGGCGGAGGGCGATGAATCTTTTTCGGTCACAAAAACTCTTAGCATGGCTCCTTCGAAAGGGAAGTAAAGCCGATAATCCCGTATCATAGATTTACGGCACGTAAAGGAACCTCAAGCCAGATAAAGGGATGTCTGAGCAAAATTTGCATCTTTCACGTCCAATATAGAACGGGATGCTAAAAACCAGAAGTTAAGGAGAGTCCATAAACAAAAATCTGATGTGTTACACTCACATGACTTTCTCTACTCTTGTACAACCTAATTTTACAAAAGCCTATTCTCCATATGCTTCATGTTAATCGAGATATCGAGATGTCAATCTTATTGGTAATTTTCTTGTAGATGCAAGGGGAATATGGTAGGTTTTAAGCGATAGTGAAATATTTTAACGCTGGTTGCTATGTGACGCATTCCATTCTCTTTGCATGTCCAGGACATAAAAAAAATGAATAACGAATTTGAGAAAAAGTATAAGTATTGGAAAATTTAAGGGAATAACAAGCAATATCTCGAAAACGGTTCACTCAACAAAAGAAATGTATATGACATAAGTTGTGTATTTTAACGCGATCTACATTTTTTGTGCAGTAAAATTTTGTCTATCTCTTATGGTTTACCAGTTATGCAAAAGTCGTTCACAATGAAGAATACTTTTGGAGACATTCCCAGAAAATTCGAGATATGCATTTCATTTGTCATGACAATACCCTAAACATATGATATTTTCATCAAAATCGTTAGAGCCATTTTTGAGAAAATTAAAATTTTCGAAAAATCTTCCATGTAAAGGGTAGTCTGGGGTGAAGGGATTTTCTTGAAAACCTTCGTGTCGCATCTCTGGAAGTTACTGAACCTAAATACCAAGTTTGGTGTTTATCCGACTGTTCGTTTCTGAGTTATGCTGTTCACAGACACACACACACACAGACACACAGACACACACACGGACATGTTTCCAAAAATGCTTTTTTTGGATTCAGGAGGTCTCAAAACGTGTATTTCCGGTGAAATCTCGGTATCGAATTTTTGGGTGGAATGCAATACTTCCCCTACTTACTATACGTAGTAGAGAAAGTAAAAACTGAATTTCTTTTCAGTCCCTCGGCCTGAGGCTAGTTGCCCGGGTATAATGACCGCCTCCTGTGGGACAGCGTTGGACCCTGTTTGAGACGGGGTCCCCAGTCTGCCTGTTCGACTACCAGGGCAGTAAATCAATGTATTATACAACAAAAGTTTACTTAATTCACACTAAATAAAAAAATAATATAAACAATTAAATAAATTTCATATTATATTGAATCGCACAATAGTAATTTTCAGTGTAAATGAAAGTCTTAACTTTAAGATTAATTTGTTTATATTTCCTTTCTTGTATCTGGAAATCGTAGGGACCCTGTCTTTGCTGTGCTATCGCTCCTGTTTCAGGCCGACCAGTGTCTCCCTTCACCTCAGTCTTTCCAGGGGGGCACCTCATTGTGTGGCATCTTTACAATATCCTGACAGTCTTCCAGTTCTACAAATGCTGCATAGCCTATAAGTAGGCTTTGGCGGTGAAAGAATCCTATGTCACAATGGTCGAGTAATTCTATAGATTACAGTACTTTTTCCTCACATTGCAGCCACGCTCGGCGGCTTGAACACCGGCCGCCTCCACTAGATCTACCGCTGTAAAAGGTTTATTGTCCCCCAACCGCTTCACGTTCTCATAGTTAGTTACAGTGATGATAAACCATACTTTATCCAAGAGATGTTGGAAATGCTGTTCTCTGTCCATTCGTTTCTGGCATCTTCACAGGAAATTTGTATTCGCACTGGAGAGTTACGTATCCGAATTTTATTGTATTTCTCCCCTGAAGTTTTCTTTTAGCTCTTCCAATGTATGGGGGCTGTTGCATACACTTTTCCATATAGAGGAATTTTAAAGTTCCTCTATAGATAAAAATGGCCTACAATTAAAATGGGATCGTGAAGGCCATGATCATTTACTAATTACCCTACTCAAGAGTTTCCAGAATTAAATTTGATGACTCATAATCTGTATGAACGGTAGCTGAGTCTCATTGGAAAACTCCAGATTGATATTGAACGTCAATCAGCTGTTCAAAAAGAGCTGTATATGACTTTCTTGTATCTCTCTGCATTTGCTGTTTGTTCAAAAGTATATGTTCTATTATTCAGTACGCATTTACAGCACCCAAATTTTCGAGTCATGCAAGGGAAACTTCTGTAAAATCGGATTTCTCTGTGCTCCAACATGTTACTTTGCGACGAAACATGTCATACAAATAGAACCAAACAACTAGGCAGAGAAAAATATTGAGCTTGGGCCCATTACTCTGGTTTTCGCAAAATCAAATTACAGAAATTTACCAGACTCTGATGATCGCATAAAAAGTAAGGTGTATGCAATAAACCCCATATATTGTAAGAAATAAGCGAAAACATCAGACGAGAAATTCATGCAATTTCGGATATTGAACTCACTAGTGTCAAAGAAAATTTCTTGACAAGAAGCCAGAAAAGAGTAGATAGAGAAGGACATCTTTATGATAAGATACGTGCTTAATACCGTTCTAATTATAAATGAGGGGATATTAACCGTTTCGGCGGGAGTCCGAGCTGCAGCACCCGGCGTGCGAACATCCGTGCGGCGGCCACACAATGAAGGAATAGCGTTGTGTTAGGTGAATAATTTAAAGCTTTGTACTTTCTCTTTGGTCCCACAGTTATTCAATAATAACATAAGAGCTATTTAGTTTTCACATAAGGCAGAAACCTTAACATATACAACCATATAGAGACGAAGTTCGTGACTATGAAGATTCTGCACTCTCAGGCCATCAAGTTAAGTTTCTTGGAAAGGACACATTCTTCACCATGGATAAAAATCTCTTCTCAGTTGTTAATATAAACTACCTGTTCACTGATTTCAATGTTAGCAGTTTTTTACTTTCTCTACTACGTATAGTAAGTAGGGGAAGTACTGTATTCCACCCAAAATTTCGATACCGAGATTTCACCGGAAATACATGTTTTGAGACTCACTGAATCCAAAAAAAGCATTTTTGGAAACATGTCCGTGTGTCTGTGTGTCTGTGAACAGCATAACTCAAAAACGAACAGTCGGATAAACACCAAACTTGGTATTTAGGTTCAGTATCTTTCAGAGATGCGACACGAAGGTTTTCAAGAAAATCCCCTCACCCCAGACTACCCTTTACATGGAACATTTCTCGAAAATTATAATTTTCTCAAAAACGGCTCTAACGATTTTGATTAAAATATCATATGTTTAAGATATTGTCATGAGAAATGAAATGTATATCTCGAATTTTCTGGGAATGTCTCCAAAAGTATTCTTCATTGTGAACGACTTTTTCATAACTGGTAAACCGTAAGAGATAGACAAAATTTTACTACACAAAAAATGTAGATCGCGTTAAAATACACAACTTATATCATATACATTTTTTTGTTGAGTGAACCGTTTTCGAGATATTGCTTGTTATTTCCTTAAATTTTCCAATACTTATACTTTTTCTCAAATTCGTTATTCATTTTTTTTATGTCCTGGACATGCAAAGAGAATGGAATGCGTCACATAGCAACCAGCGTTAAAATATTTGACTATCGCTTAAAACCTACCATATTCCCCTTGCATCTACAAGAAAATTATCAATAAGATTGACATCTCGATATCTCGATTAACATGAAGCATATGGAGAATAAGCGTTTGTAAAAATAGTTTGTACAAGAGTAGAGAAAGTCATGTGAGTGTAACACATCAGATTTTTCTCTTTATAACATTCTTTAGTATGCCCTGCTAACGATGTTAATTACAAAGGAAATGAAGGAAAACGTTCTTACATGAGAGCTATTAGAAGGTTTTGGCATCCAGAAACTTCGGTACATACATTTATGTATTTAGAATAAAGGTTATTTAGAGTTTTTGACACTGTTTCATTATACACGCACATCTGCGGTATTTGATAAATGATAATTAAAGCAGTATAAATAAGTGTACCACACAATTCGTGCCGTTATAAATAGGATTAATTGTCGCTTTTTAAGCTCTGTCTTCCGTTTGTTTACATCATAGCTTTCTATGTACTAATCGATCACGATACGAGTGCGAGCAATGTGAGGCAGTATTTTTAACACTTATATGATTTCAGTCTAATTATATAACATAAAATATAATAACAGCCCGCCTTAAAGCAGTATGTGTATGTAACAATATATAAAAGTGTATATTACAGTCATTGTATATGTTTATATTATGTACATGTTTAATAACGTTATGTGAATGTATTATGTAATTTAATAATGTAGGAGCTGTGAGAATATAGGTCAAAAGTTGCTAATAATGAGGTAACCTTGAGGCAATAATGAATTGGAAAGTTTAATAATGCTACTAGTAATTCTTGTAGCAACAATAGTGTAATTTTAAGACAGTTTATAAATAGCCAATCACCAACCAGAAAAAGCTTAAGTTAAATAAAAGTATTCTATTGGAGTAGGATTAGCCAATCAGAGACTTGAAATAGATGAAAATTTGCAAATTCAGGCGGTAGAAGTCAGTTGCTAGTAGACATCGTTCCTAATTGGACGCAAGACGCGTCCTCAAGAAGTTTAATACGTATTCAGTGTGAGACGAGAATATTATAAAGTTTACGTGTTAAAAAACGGTGCAAGTAATTAATAAATAATCTCACAGCTCTCTATATCAGTGAAGTGTTATTTAATCGTGTGAAGGATTAATAAAAGGAGTGAAGTAAAAATTATTATTTGTGTAAGCCTACATTCTTTAGCCACATCACACCCTGCAAAGAGACACATTTCTACAAATTAGTACTGACGCAGCCAAGGCAAACATAAGTATATATATTTAAAGAAAACATTAAAATACAAAGTTGATTCCTAAACTTGGGGCGAAGACCACCGGAAAGTAAACTTGGGGCGAAGTATAATACAACACTCCTCTTAAAATTAACCAATCTTCTCAAATGGGAAGAGGCACTAAAGAGTTAGGGGACAAGTGGGTGGGTCAAAGGAAGGACAATCAGTAAAGAAAACATTCGCAATTCCGAGTTGCATTTATTTTTTGTTTAGAGTATTTTGAGACGATGGATAGGGGAAGGTAGAAGACAGATTTCTCATGTCCAGATCGGCTACCTGTGGCGGCACCTTCTTATCCCCACTTCCACTGTCTCCAAAGACTCTGAACGAACAATACTGGCTAGCCTGAGTCCTACAAATGTAATACTCTTTTCATTGTGCAACATTACATTCCCCTGCCGCTTAGTCTCTCACTCCTCTCTACCCTAGCATAGCATTGTAAACAACAACAGTGGCGCCCTCCTCCAAGCGCACTCATATCGTACCGACTAGTACGTTGTTTCGAGAAAAAAAATGAATAACGAATTCCCATTTGAGAAAATAAGTATTGAAAAATTTAAGGGAACAACAGGCAATATCTCGAAAATGGTTCACTCAAAAAAAATGTATTTGACATAAATTGTGCATTTTAACGCGAACTACATTTTTTGTGTACTAAAATTTTGTCTATCTCTTGGTTTACCAGTTATGCAAAAGTCGTTCACAATGAAGAATACTTTTGGAGACATTCCCAGAAAATTCAAGATATACATTTCATTTGTAATGAAAATATCTTAAACATATGATACTTTAATCAAAATCGTTAGAGCCATTTTTGAGAAAGTTAAAATTTTCGAAAAATGTTCCATGTAAAGGTTAATCTGGGGTGGGGGATTTTCTTGAAAACCTTCGTGTCGCATCTCTGGAAGATACTGAACCTAAATACCAAGTTTGGTGTTTATCCGACTGTTCGATTCTGAGTTAGGCTTTCACAGACCCACACATACGGACATGTTTCCAAAAATGCATTTTTTTTGGATTCAGGGGGTCTCAAAACATATATTTCCGGTGAAATCTCGGTATCGAATTTTTGGGTGGAATACAATACTTCCCCTACTTACTATACGTGGTAGAGAAAGTAAAAAGTAGATTGACCCTAAAATGACTATCATAACGTCCTCCAAATAAACCACAACTAATGTCATTTACTTCCCCCATAATATCAAGCAACTTTTATTAAAGACATTTCTTTCTATAACGCTTAGTTTTGGAGATATTGTACAGTCTCAACTTAAATGATCTCTCTGTTTCTCTCTGTTTCTCTCTGTGAAAAATTTCTTTCTTTATAATATAGTAGAGATAAATGACATCTGCATTTTTTATACAACCCTTTGTTCCAATCTGTTTCATAGTTTTAGCATAGTCTTTAACTCTCTTCAACGCAGTACTAACGACAAAGCATTTTCTTAAGACCACAAAAGCCATCTGTTTCTTCTCCGAGAAACGTGGTCACACCCTTGCAGTTCGAAGGTATATAAACGTGTAGCTGAGTAATAAATAGTGTAAAATTAACCTCGCCGCAGGCGTCGTCATTGAATTACTGCGACACACCGTGTGGTTATGTACCTATACATATTTGTCTCTGCGTATGGTATTAACTTCTGACTGAGAGTAAAAAAGCGCTTTCCATTATATTTTGGAATTGCATCCAGAATCAGCTTATAAAAACTAGGCAAATGAATATTAATAAAGAATTTGCATGTATCTGCACTTTCGACCAAATGGAAATGCAATGAAACGAATTCTGACAGATCTAAAGGTTGTATGTCATTTTTCACACATTGGAAATATAAACGGTAGAATTCCGCAATTGAAATCCTGATAAAGTTTGAATCTTATTCCAAACACTGTTGAGGATTTTGGGTTTATAAGTGAAAAATTTCGATGTAGTTTAATTAATGCTGAATGAATAAATGTAACAGCTTTGGATTTCTAATCAGTAGAAGTGATTAATGCAGGATTCATAATAAAACGTATATTTAATGCTCCATTACATGAATTTCTGTAAATATGTTTATACTTTCTTTACAATGTGCCTAGTAGAGAAGGCATTGCATTCCACTAAAAAATTCAATAACGAGATTTCACCGGAAATACATGCTTTAAGGCCACTTTAATAAAAAAAGGCATTTTTAGAAAAAGGTCCTTGTATGTGCATGTCAGTGAACAGCATTAACTCAAAGCGAGATAATAACCAAACTTGGTATTTAGGTTCAGTACCTTCCCAAGATGGGACAAGATGATTTTCAAGAAAATCCTCCACCCCAAACTACCTTTAAGTGGAAATTTGTTTGATATTTGTTATTTTATAAAAGAATCCTAACGATATTAAACATATTTACACGACAAGTAAAATGTATATCTTGAATTTTTCTGGGAATAGCCTGCACAGTCCCTTCATTCTGAAAGGAGTTTTTATAAACCTGTATAAAGGTAAACGTTAAGCGATAGACGAAAACGTGCTATTCAAAAATGTAGATCTCTTTAAAACGCACAGTCTATTTCAATAACTTCTTTTGTAGCACCAACCCTTTCCGAGGTATCCGTTATTAATGGTATGATTTGTTCAATACTTTGTCATTATTTTCAAGTCCCGTGGATTTTCTGTTGTTTCTCGCGACGTCATGGAAAGAGTATGGAATTTCAAGACCGGCGTATCAATTCTTAACATCATTGTTCCCTTTGCATCTGTAGGGAAATGATTATATATAATGTAGGTATTTCTGCAAAAGTTTATCTCGATTAAAATGAAGTAGACAGAAAATGAGCTTTCGTAAGAATAATTTATATAGCCACTAATAAACCCTAGAGAAAGTTATGTGAATATAAATCAGATTTTTAAAACTGCAAACGCCCAGCATCTAACCACCAACTCTCAATTTAATCTCCCACTGGTAGTATACTTCTTGCTCTGCTACTTAGGACCCTCATTGTCCTTCCTTCCACCTGCTCTAGTAACGTAATTATGCAATTAAGAAGGTAATTTGGATGCAATACCCTCTCTACCACTTTATCTATATAGGTAAACTAAAGGGGACACCTCGCGCTCTGCCATTTAGATCCATAGTGGCTACCACTCCCAGGAGGATGGGATGAAGCGAGGGTGCCACAGGAAGCTACAGGCTACAGGCTACAGGCTAGAGGCCACAGGCACAAGGCCATAAATACCTAAATTTTCTAGGCTCGAATACAGGTCCAAGGTCGGAGCTCGGGGAAGAGAGGAGTGTTAAATAAGTACCCTCGGGGAGGCTATAGGAAACCTAAAACCATATTCTTAAATAGACTGAAGTGGTGTTGGGGCTCTTCGATGGAGGGGTCGCACGTGCAAGGACTTAAACGTATTCACACATGCCTTATTTGTAGAATTCTAGCTGGATTGCTGTGACATTTTTAAATTGTTAGGGGGGGCGTCGGAGCCTTTGATGAACGTAGAATCGGCGTCGTGGTGTGTCGAAAAGAATTGAAAATGATTGACCTATGTTAGGGCCAATATATATGTATCTGCAAGCTAAGTAAGCAACCTGGCGACCTGAAAGCGGTTCCTCTACATTACCACATCTTTCGAAAATCTGACTGACCGTGATTTGAACTCCATGGGTCGCTACAATATCGTGGTAGATGTAAAACCACTCTAGCATTCGCCTACCGACCAGGTCCCTTCCGAATGCGAGCACAACATCCCACTTTGTTTAAGTGTAGGAATATTGCATTCCATCCAAAAATTCGATAACAAGATTTCACCGAAAATACAAGGTTCCGCTTGTTTGTGTGAACATCATAACTTAAAAAATAAATGTGGCTTAAATACCAAACTTGGTATCAAAGTTCAGCGTCTTCCAAAGATGCGCTACGAATATTTTCAAGAAAATCTCCCATTCTAAAAGTTTTTGGTATGTTTTATTTTTTCAAAAAATGACTAAGGTTTTGATTTAAATATCACATGTTTAAGATAACTGCATGACAACTTGTATATCTAAACAAATTCTGGGAGTGGCCTGTGAAGTCTTAACTACAGTCTATAACTTATAAGCCATAAAATATGGATAAAATCGTGCTAAACAGATATGTATTAACTTTAAATTTCGTTTTATGTAGTATACTTTTTTGTTTTTTGTTTTTGTGGCGTTTCTTATGCAGGAAACATGGAATTTCAAAGCCATCACAGTGGTGTGCTTTTAAAAAAATCTGATTCGAGTCATTCACATAACATTCTCTACCCTCTATCGTTTATTAGTGTGCATACAAACTAGTCTCACTAAAGCTTATTTTATATCTACTTCATTTTAATTCAAATAAACATTTGCATAAATACCTAAATTACATATTCGTTATAGATTAAAAAGGGAGCAGTGATAGTCAAATGTTTAACAATTGGACGCTATATGCTGGTCTTAAAATTCCATACTGTTTCCATGCAATCGCGAGAAACAACGGAATGTTGACAGGACTAAAAGAATGGTCATTGTATTGAACAATTCGAACCATTAATAACGGATATCTCGGAAATGGCTGATGCCGCAGAAGAACTTAATTGAAATAAATTGTGTTTTTTAAAGAGTTCTAAATTTCTTGTATAGTAAGTTTTCGTCTATCGCTTAACGTTCACGAGTTATACAAGATTATACAAAATCTCTTCCGAATGAAGGGGACTTCAAAGGCTATTTCCAGAAAATTAAAGTTGTACATTTTATTTGTCATGTAAATATCGTTAAAGTTTCGTATTCTAATAAAAATTGTTAGCCATTTTTAAAAAATAACTAAATTCGAAAAATGTTTCATGTAAAGGGTAGTTGACAGTGGGGAAGATTTTCTTGAAAATCGCGTCTTTGGTATTTATCCGACTTGCCATTTTTCAGCTAGGCTGTTCACATTTTTACTTTCTCTACTACGTATAGTAAGTAGGGGAAGTATTGTATTCCACCCAAAAATTCAATACGTAGATTTCACCGAAAATACATGTTTTGAGATCCCCTGAATCCAAAAAAAGCATTTTTGGAAACATGCCCGTGTGTGTGTCTGCGAACAGCATAACTCAGAAACGAACAGTCGGATAATCACCAAACTTGGTATTTAGGTTCAGTATCTTCCAGAGATGCCACACAAAGGTTTTAAAGAAAATCCCCCCACCCCAGACTACCCTTTACATGGAACATTTTTCGAAAATTTTAATTTTCTCCAAAATGGCTCTAACGATTTTGATTAAAATATCATATGTTTAAAATATTGTCATGACAAATGAAATGTATATCTCGAATTTTCTGGGAATGTCTCCAAAAGTATTCTTCATTGTGAAAGACTTTTGCATAACTGGTAAACCATAAGAGATAGACAAACTTTTACTACACAAAAAATGTAGATCGCGTTAAAATACGCAATTTATGTCATACAATTTTTTTATTGAGTGAACCGTTTTCGAGATATTGCTTGTTATTTCCTTAAATTTTCCAATACTTGTACTTTTTCTCATATTCGTTATTCATTTTATGTCCTGGACATGCACAGAGAATGGAATGCGCCACATAGCAACCAGCGCTTAAAATATTTGACTATCGCTTATAACCTACCATATTCCCCTTGCATCTACAAGAAACTTAGCAATAGGATTGACATCTCGATATCTCGATTAACATGAAGCATATGGAGAATAAGCGTTTGTAAAAATAGTTTGTACAAGAGTAGAGAAAGTCATGTGAGTGTAACACGTCAGATTTTTGTCTTCGATATGCAAGGAGTATTAATCGGTGGCAAAGAGAATGGTGCTGCACCTAGCAACCAGCTATTAAGAGATATGTGTATGCTTAAAGGCTTTTCTATATTGGCCTTGCAAATACAAAACAAGGGGAATCTAGTATGCCTTAAGCGAGTCAAATATTTTTAGAACTGGTCGCTATGTGTAAAATGTAAGTCTCTTTGCATGTCAAAAGAGCGTTTATCTCGATTAATATGAAATAAATGGAGAATAAGAGTTTGTAAAAATATTTAGTACAAGAGTAGAGAGTCATATGAGTGAGAATGTCGTGAGATTTTTTTTCTAAAAGAGCTTTTTTCTTAATTCAGGTGTCTCAAAGCATTTATTTCCGGTGAAACCTCGGTATGGAATTTTTGGGTTGAATGCAACACCTTCTCTACCTACTATGTGCCATAGGTAAGTATTAGAGAAAGTAAGCAGATTTTAGAAGAAATGACTACTTAGAGTAACATACACACTCTCCACATATTATTATACAAATGATGGTTTAACCCATTCCTATCAACTTAATTACTTAAATGCGCATGAGTACGACAGTTTAGTCAGTTTTCTTATACACTAAACTGTGTGCACTAACTTTCTTGACTTTCGTTCACATTATTTGTGTAATTTGCAGGTTCTTTCACCCGCTATTCTGTCAGTCTGCCGCTTGGCTGGGCAAATACTTCACACGTGATTTCTTGCTCTCTGACGTTTTAAAGCTGAAAGCTGTTACGTTGTGAATGCACTCCGTTTTTGTGTGCGCCTTGCTCTGAAGCCTTTCGAAGGAAAAGCTTTCATTGCTCGTAACCGAGTTTGTACCCAACAGGTTTCAGGCTTGAGTCTGTTTATTATCGGTCTTCGTTGTGGCAAATCGGTATTTCGCGTTTAATTTCAAATATTGTGTTATGATTTTGTTGAAAGTCTGTCCACAATAGGCGTGGTTAGGCGAGAGGAAACATTATAGCAATGATATCTATGCTGTCAGGTTTTATTTTTTCCCCGTTTATACCCCAACTTTAACTACACTGGTCTTATCAACATCCTTTCCTTTGGAACTTATTGACAATAGTGTTAACTCGTATTCTCTTGCCGTTTTAATTATTAATCACATACACATTCATAATTCCAGACCCTGGGAAGATAGAGAATAATCTTGGCTAGAGAAAAATTCTCACCCCCTGGCCGGGAATCGAACCCGGGACCCCTCGCACAACAGGCAATTACTCTACCGACTGAGCGGCCAACCTCAGCTTTTATTGTTTCAGTTTGCCATAAGGTGCTGAAAGTATATTATGCAACAAGATTACTGCTGGTTTCATAATTTTCATACGAACGTCTTAATTACTACCAATCTAGTGAAATTGCATAGACTGTTTTTGGTCGACCACACTATAATTTCAAAACTTTGAGCTTTCACAAAAAGACCTTACCTTGTTAATTGTGTATAATTAAATGCTGATGGATGACAGTACTATAGAGTCCGTATTTATTTTTTGCAGGCAACGTGAAAGCAAACTATATTGAAACAAACGAAATAAACTGAATTTATTAGAATATTTAAATTACAATGAACAGAATGTATTTTGTTTTAAATATACATATTTCATTGTTTATCTGGGGAATAGATCCCTGTGGACTGCAGCTTTGAAAATGTTAAAACGTATATTGAGCTGCGCGCGTCGCCGCAGAGTAAAGTAATAATGAGTCGCTGAAGTATTATGGTTGCCCTAACAGTTCAGTTACGTCATATGTAATCGGCGTATTATAGTGTGGTCGACCAAAAATGATATAATACATGTAGCACTTATTTTAACTAGTTTTTGCGGAACTGCAGGAGAAAGTACTGCACTTCTTTCGGCGGTAACGTGTAAGGCTCGCTTTCGGGAGATCGAGTTCGATCCTCGTCTGGCTGGCCATGGTTTTTCGTGGTTTCGCTGGGACAATAGGCGGCTCTGTTGTGGTATATTTTCTGACCCCATCATTTTCTTTCATCCGTGTCAGGGATGTGGGACCAAGCGACGGCGGTTGGTGTGTTGCGGCAGAACGGTGGAATTTGCGCTTTGGAAAGATTTCTCCCTAGTGCTTAGCGGGACTGCTGGAGCCCACTTCCTTTCTAAGTGTGGTGGTCTATTCCTGGGAGCCCCAGATTGTGGATGGCTAAGACAGAACTAGCCGGCGTCAGAATAAGTGTTATGTTGGAGTCGTTAGCAACCCCGGTTTTGCTATCGCACTTCATCATCCGGATCTGGTCGCCCTTCGGGTCTCCCCTTCATTTCTCCCAGGGATCACGCTGGAAACACAAAGGACCCACTATGGCCTACGTGAGATACTGGAGGCCCCTCTGTCTGACTACTCCTAGCAGCATTTCTTATCGAGCAAGAAAAAGCATGCTTTTGTACTAGTTGACTACGATTTGAGTGCGTTCGGTGGGAAGAACTTAACAGCTACGGAACAAGTGGGCGGGGAATCGTAAAGACAGTCAGGTAAAGAAAACATCTGCATTGCCAAGTTGCATTTACTAGCGAGACTGAGGCCTGCAAATTTAGTACTGCTTTCATTGTGCAACTGTACATTCCTTATCGCCTTGCCTCTCATTCCCCTCTGATCCCTAGACTTGATAACGTTAGTAAATTGTCAACAAAAACAGTCCGCCCTCCTCTAAGTGCACTCATATCGTGGCCGACTAGTACTTGAGTAATATACGACAAATTTAATTTATTTTGGTTAAAACAGTTTGGAATGCAGTTTAAATCTAGGTAGGCATAGCCTTAAATATGCAATAACTGAAGAGCGGATGTTAAGCTATTGTCTATTCTGGGATTAGGCTTATAAATATTTGAGAATCGGATTCCACTAAACGAAAACTATTATCGTAAACTTCCAGTTTGCGCAGTTATTTAGATAACATCAAATAGCAAAGTTTAATATAACATCAAATATTTTCTAAGAACTATTGTTGTATTATTGTTCTCCAAGTGCTTCAGTATTAGTAGCTGCCTGTGGTTTGTTACTAAGCACGTGGTATAAATTAACGTAGCATAAACTCCAAATTGTATAAGACTTTTTAGTTTTAAAACACAATGGAATACAGCATGGAAAAGAATGTATTTAACCTAAAATTTTTTGTTGTTGTTCCTTTTTACTCTCTTTACCACGTACGCAATATGTTAAAAAATCTTTGTGTTACATTCACGTGACTTCTACCCTCTATCGCTTATTGGCGAGTATACAAACTATTCTCTAAAGCAAGGGTGGCGAAAATGCCTTTCTCTCTCGAGTCATCAAATATGCAACGCGCACTACACCACTCAGCAGCACATGGAAAACAAATGAATAGACGGCTAGAAAAGGAGTTGCGCCTGCGAGTCACAGTGCCCCGCGAGTCGCGCTTTCGCTACTACTCCTCTAAAGCATATTTTCATATCTACTTAATTTTAATCCAAATAAACTTTTACAGAAATAGCTACATTACACATTTTGTTATAGATACAAAGGGAACAGCGACAGTCAAACGTTTAAGAACTGGACGCTATATCCTGGCCTTAAAATTCTACTGTTTCCATGCAATCGCCAGAAACAACTGAATGTTGAAAGGACTTCAAGAGAATGATCAAATGAGCAATTCGAACCATTAATAACTGATATCTCCAAAATGTCTGATGCCATACAAAAAGTTATTAAATGAATTGCCTTGTCTTAAAAAGTTGCATTTCTTGTGTAGTGTTTTCTTTTATGGCTTAATGTTTACCAGTTATACAAGATTACAGAAAATTCCCTCCGAATGAAGAGGACTTCAAAGGCTATTCCCAAAAAAGTTCGAGCTATACTTTTCATTTGTCATGCAAACATAATTAATATAAGCTATTTCAATCACATTCCTTAAAACCATTTCTTATAAAATAAAAGTTTCGATAAACATTATATATAAGGGGTAGTTTGGGGAATATTTTCTTGAAAGCTTTGTGCCGTATCTTTGGAAGGTACTGAACCAAAATGTTAAGTTTGGTGTTTATAAGACTTTTCGTTTTTGAGTTACGCTGTTCACACGCGCACGCACAGACACAAACATACATATACACGGAGTTTTTTTGTAAACATTAGTTTTTTTGGATTCAAGGGACGTCAGAAATGATGTATTTCCGGTGAAATTTCAGTATTAAAGTTTTGGGTGGAATGCAATACATTCTCCACGTACTATGTACCTAATGGTACAGAAAATAAAAGGTTTTCATGCCTCCCAAAAATTGAATTCGCAGGTTTCAACGGAAATACGTGTTTTGTGCCTGCCTGTATCTAAAGGAAGAATAATTTTCAGAAAAATATTCGTGTGCGTATCTATCTGTGGACATCATAGCTCAAAGCGAAAAATTAGAAGACGAGATACAAAGATTTTCAAGAAAATCCCCCCACCACCTGAAGCCATCCTTTACAGAGGCACCTCTTAATTATATTTTATTTTACCAAAAATGGCTCTAGCAATTTCTATTAAAATTCCACCAACATTTTATTTGCACGACACATGGAATATAATTAACGGTCAGACTAACTGGATGGCTTAGTTAGTGAAGTGCCTTCTGATCCCAACGTTGCGGGTTCAAACCCGGCCAGATCGATGGTTTTTAAGGGTGCTTAAAACTGACTGCCTCATGATAGTATATCTACTATCTACTAGCATGTGGAACGAAATTCCGGCACACCGGTACCGCTGATGTTATCAAGGCAATTGATAGCGTCGTTAACAAACTAAATATTTCGTTTACTTTATCTTATATTTTCTGCAAATAGCCTATGAAATCCTCCACAAGATACTTTTGTACCGAATTGGTAAACCATAAGAGGTGAACAAAATCTCGGTACATAAAAATTTAGATCTCGTTAAAACACGCAATTTGTGTAGAATAGAATTTGTGGCGACGTTAATCATTTATGAGAGATTTTTGTTATTGGTTTGAATTTTCAAACACATTTCTTCAAGTGGTTAGATGCTATATTCTTGAGTGTTTGTGTATGTGGGGGGTGTCGTCATGCAACCAGCATAGAATTTCAAAACCAACACACAGTGACCCGCTTCTTACTTTCTCTACTACGTATAGTATAAGTAGGGGAAGTATTGTATTCCACCCAAAAATTCGATACTGCGATTTCACCGGAAATACATGCTTTGAGACCTCCTGAATCCAAAAAATGCATTTCTGGAAACATGTCCGTGTGCATGTATGTATGTGTGTGAACAGCATAACTCGGAAACGAACAGTGGGATAAACACCAAACTTGGTATTTAGGCTCAGTATCTTCCAGAGATGCGACACGAAGGTTTTCAAGAAAATTCACCCACCCCAGATTACCCTTTACATAGAACATTTTTCGAAAATTTTAATTTTCTCAAAAATGGCTCTAACGATTTTGATTAAAATACCATATGTTTAAGGTATTTTTATGCCAAATGAAATGTATATCTCGAATTTTCTGGGAATGTCTCCAAAAGTATTCATCATAGTGAAAGACTTTTGCATAACAGGTAAACCATGAAAGATAGACAAAATTTTACTACACAAGAAATGTAGATCGCGTTAAAATACACAATTTATATCTCATACATTTTTGCTGTTGAGTGAACCATTTTCGAGATATTGCTTGTTATTCCCTTAAATTTTTCAATACTTATACTTTTTCTCAAATGGAAATTCGTTATTCATTTTTTTGTCCTGGTAATGCAAAGAGAATGGAATACTCCACATAGCAACCAGCTCTTAAAGCATTTGACTATCGCTTAAAGCCTACCAATTGCCCTTGCATCTGCAAGAAAATTAGCAATAAGATTAACATCTCGATATCTCGAGTAACGTGAAGCATATGGAGAATAAGCGTTTGTAAAAATAGTTTGTACAAGAGTAGAGAAAGTTATGTGAGTGTAACACGTCAGATTTTTAAAGTCTGACCATCGCTTTAATCAGATACATCCTTCTTATAGCTGTAATAAAAATGTGTAATGAAGGTTCGTCTCCATTAATAAGTAGATAGAAGAAAAAGCTTTTGTATGAATACTTTGTAGGGGAGTGAGTAGATAAAATCATATGAATGCAACACATCAGATATATTCACTCTGTCTTCTGTTTACGTAGCATCCCGGCAAGATTTTGCTGTTATATCGTGGCCATCTTTGCGTATTCTTTGGGATGATAGGATATAATCGGCTTTTGGTTTTACATGCATTATCTGTGGAGTAACAACCTTTTGAAAAGTTGTCCATGTTCTGTTATGTCCCCAACATGTAAATACTACTTGGGGTTTTAGGGATTTAGGTGCGCAAATTAGAAGTTTTCTTATAGCCAATATACGTCACGAAGAACAGTTTTTTATATGTGGAAAAATTATCACCAAAATCGTTTTCTGACTTTTGGTATTACTTTAAAACGCATACACAAATGTTCTCTCTTGCCTGAAGTCGCCATAAATGCATCTAAAGCTATGTTGCGAAGTATCTTCACATGAGTGGATGGAATCGTTGCGATATAATCCGCAATAGTTTGTTGGTAAGGAATGTAAACTGCCCCTGCCACGCCCAGTCCCCACCCCCTTACTTGGTTCTAACACTCCTCTTATTGTCTCTCTTACTCCTCCCTTTTCCTTCTCTCCTGATACTGAAACCGACCTGTGTCCATAGGTTAAAGTTTTGACTTTTGACATTAAACCAATACGAGACGGACTCATCCAGAGGATGGTGTTGCGAGGCATGCCTTCCAGTCACTCAGGTGAAATGTTTCCGTACCCCTCTCCTTTCGCCGCTCAGCTAGGCCTGAACCTTGTCCATAGGCTAATTCCTGTGTGTCGGACTTGAATTCAAAACAATAAGAGATTGGCTCACCCAGTACTGGTGTAGGACACAGATGATAAGGAGTTTCTGCCAACATTAAATAAACAAAAACACTATAGGGAACCAGAAGTATAGTCACGTTTCTGTGTACTCGACTGTAAATGTAAGAAAACAATATTATGATTTTCCGGCTTAACTTTCTTCAAATGATGATAATTATAGATCAGGGTTTGTTACTGCCAGACTATCTAATGTTTCTGTGGGCATTCATGTGTTGGCTTTCAATAGTAATGGGACGATATCACTGTTACTCGACACTCGTTACCGATATTTATTTTTGAACACCGATACTCTCTACTCGCTTTATAAAAATACTCTACAGGCGACAGGTTGTTCACTGAATTATGGTCATATTAGTAGTTTTCTGTGTATAAACGCATGTAACGAATTTTGTTTTGTATGCCAAAATTGTTTCGTTTGATATTTTCCAATCAGTAGCAATTTCTACTTTCTCTACTACATATAGTCAGTAGGGGAAGTATTGTATTCACCAAAAAATTCGATACCAAGACTTCAACGGAAATATATGTTTTGAGGCCTCCTGAATTAAAAAAAGCATTTTTGGAAACATGTCCGTGTATGTGTGTGTGTGTGTCTGTGAACAGCATAACTCAGAAACGAACAGTCGCATAAACACCAAACTTGGTATTTAGGTTCAATATCTTCCAGAGATGCGACACGAAAGTTTTCAAGAAAATTTCCCCACCCTAGATTACCGTTTACATGGAACTTTTTTCGAAAATTTTAATTTTCTCAAAAATGGCTTCACGATTTTGATTAAAATATCATTAAGATACTTTCATGACAAATAAAATGTATATCCTGAATTTTCTGGGAATGTCTCCAAAAGTATTATTTATTGCATAACTGTTAAACCATAAGAGATAGACAAAATTTTACTACAAAAAAATGTAGATCGCGTTAAAATAAACAATTTGTCATACACATTATTTTTATTGAGTGGACCATTTTCGAGATATTACTTGTTATTCCCTTAAATTTTCCAATACTTATAATTTTTCTCAAACGTGAATTCGTTATTTATTCTTTCTTTTTTTTTTTTGGTCCTGGTAATGCAAAGAGAATGGAATGCTCCACATAGCAACCAGCTCTTAAAATATTTGAATATCGCTTAAAGCTTAGCAATTCCCCTTGCGTCTACAATAAAATTAGCAATAAGATTAACATCTCGATATTTCGATTAACATGAAACATATGGAGAATAAGCGTTTGTAAGATTAATTTTTACAAGAGTAGAGAAAGTCATGTGAGTGTAACACATCAGATTTTTTATCTTGATAATGCCACAGGTTATATATCCTCTATTGTTAGTCAAGGCTAATAATAATTTATATAATTTATAACTATAATTAAATTATAAAAATAATAATAATAGTATTTCTTCGCTTCCCTTTTTATGTAATAATATTTTGTGCTGAAAACTCTTTTAAAGCATTTTCCATCCATATTATGGAAATACGGTATACCTGTAATCTAAGCTCATGACCCGAGTTTGACTTGTGCAAACACAAACTAACAGATGGAAGCAAACAACAAATATTTCCTTGCGCTGTATTATCTCTCGTCTCAAGTTCTAATTTATTTCTGATGGATTCACACAGATTTTGGTTATAAGAGTAGGTAAATGAGAATGAGTCGCCAAACTAGGGTATTGCAGAATCGTGATTTAGTGCGTCAGCTAAATCAATTCATTCACAACTCGGTTAACGCTGCATGTTAGATGAATACCTAAACTCCTTCCCCCATTGTTTTGCATGTTTTCATTTATACACAAGTCTTACTCCTACCCTACAGGAAACGCAGTGAAGGTTGAGGCAGTATTTTTAACACTTAAATGATTTTAGTCAAATTATATAATATGTATATTTCAATAACAGCCCGCCTTAAAGCAATATGTGTATGTAACTATATATAAAAAGTGTATTTTACAGTCATTGTAAATGTTTATATTATTATATCCATGTTTAATAATGTTATGTGAATGTATAACGTAATTTATTATGTAGGAGCTGTGAGAAAAATAAGTTAAAAGTTGGTAACAATGAGGTAAAAATGAGGTAACCTTGAGGCAATAATGAGTCAGAATGTTTAAAAATGCTACTAGTCATTATTGGAGCAACAATAATGTAATTTTTTGTGACAGTTTATAAAATAGACAATCAAAACCCAGAAAAACCTTTAGTTAAATGAAGGTATTCTATTGGAGTAGGATTAGCCAATCAGAAACTATAAAGGAGAAAATGTTACAATTTTAGAGTTCAGTTGCCTGCAGACAGTAATTGTAACCGGATGCGAGATGCGTTCTCGAGAGATTTAATACGTATTCGTGTGAGACGAAAAATAAGTTTACGTGTTAGAAAGTGTAATTAATTAATAAAAAGAATCTCAAAGCTCTCTATATCAGTGAAGTGTTATTTAAATCGATTCAAGCATCAATAAAAGGAGTGAAGTAAAATTATAATCTGTGTAAGCCTACATTCTTGTTAAATCACAACCCTGCTGTCTCTAACAATAGTATTGACGCAGCCGAGGCAAACACAAATATTTAATACTTAAAAAATCAAATTACAAAGTTAATATTTTTTTTAAACTTGGGGCAAAGGCCACCTGAAAGTACATTTGGGGCGAAGGCTACTGGAAACTGTTTACCATACGTGCGGTTGCAACTACTTCAAGCCTTTGGCTCCCCAACAGTTGAACTATAATACGACAAAATAACTTCTTCAAATTGGCGTCCATACGTGGAGCTAAATAAGATACCTTCTTCAAATTGACGCCCAAAGCGTGGTGCTAATAAACAACGTAACAAACCATCTACTTCTTCAAGGTCTATCAAGAACTAGGTCCAGCAACATTTTTGGGACAGTACAAGACAATAACGTGAAGTCTGGACTACTTTCATTCCTTATCCAGCATAAATTTAAATGCAAGAACTTTCAAGAATGTAAAACTTAAAAATTTAAAATATCAAAGGTTTATCTCAAAATATTAATCACACCACTGAGTATCGAGATCCCCTAGTTTTGTATGTTTTATACATCACAATAAAGCTTCTGCTAGTCCATGCAAAAATTAAAGCTGTTAGTAAAACATAAAAGGTGGATATTTTAAAACTTCCTCTTAATCTCGACCACTGCCAGTTTGCAAATGAAAATGCTGCGCGGTATAATGCATACAAGTTGTAGCCTTTTATATTCTGTTGAAACCAAGCACAAGTTTATTTGAGTGGTGGTGCACTAGTTTGGAGTTTATTAATTTGGATTTGTCTCTTGTTTCAGGTAATCAGTTTAACCAAAAAGAGAGGCAGGTGTAAAGAGAAAAGGCAGACAGGAATTATCTGAAGCATAAGGTAATTATTTGTTCATAACAGCAGGTTTGTTTCATTCCCACCACATCAAAACCATACAATTTTTCTGCATGAAAAAGCTTAGGTTAAAAGTTTACCGTTCCAGATACGTTCATAACTTTTGGTTTTGGCATTCGAAATGTTCACGCCAGAGCTAGTTTTAGACGCGTTCTGCAGAGTACAGAAATGAAATTCATATGAATAGTGTTGAGAGTTATATGTACTAAAACTCGATAATATGCATTATATAGGTTGGACCATTTAAGTTGACACTGTACAATATCTCCAAAACTAAGCGTTGTAGAAAAACATGTCTTTAATAAAAGTTGCTTGATATTATGGGAGAAAGTAAATGCCATTAGCGTGTTTTATTTGGAAGGTCATTTTGGGGTAAATTTAATCTTTTTAAATGGGGAACCTACAGTTAGGGGGATCAATTTAAATACAGTGGTGTGCAAAACCTAAGAATGAAAGTAATCTTCGCATGCTGTGACAGTGCCAAGTAACACAGCTCGATGAAACTTGAATAATGCATAGAGGGAACTGCTACGGTATGCTACAGTAGGCAACTAAACGAAATATACAATGAGACGAACAGAAATGCCACTTTTATTCATAGACCACAAGCTACACTAAAGTCAATAAGACATATGATGGCTCTCTAGATTTACAGATCCAGACACATGGTGCTTAAAAGGGTGTACGATCACCACGGATAGAAATGCATGCTCTGCATCGTGCTCCCATGCTGGACCAGACTACTTAAACTGAATCTATTCTCATCCGAGAAGCGACCAATTTTGACGCTCTTGAGACCATCGCAAACGGTGCTGCCGATGTGTGGATGTCAATGGAACACAACGTACTGGTTGTCGGGCAAAGAGACCACCTCTGTGTAGTCGCCGTGCCACTGTGTATAAGTGAGATTGCGTGTTTAGCTGCCCTGTTAAATGGTTGCAATTACACCCGATGTTTGGCGTGGATCCCTTCTTGCCTGTTTTGCATAATGTAGCGGTCATCTGCTGCTGTAGTTGAGCGTGGTCCACCACCACCTCTCCTTGGGATAGCAGTGCCTGTAGTTTGGAAGATTCCCCATGCACGTGAAACAATGCCGTGAGCAATTCCAAACTCCTGAGCAACACTCGTCACACTTCGCACTTCTTCCAGTTTCCCGATGATTCTTCCCCGTGTGAAGTCATCCAAATGGTGTCTACGGGCCATGTTGCAATGAAGAACACCACTGCAGTGCTCCGTAACAGCTCGCTAATTGCCACACCCGTCTTGTCCTGTTTCGTCAACTGCCCCGTGTTGCTGGACCAGACCCATTTGGCACTATAGGCTCGCTACACTCACGTTATGATTACATCCGGTTTCTGTGTACGTGTGAGGGACCGCTGGCAACATGCTTCCGCACCTTCATCTACTTCCAAGTAGTTCATTTGTTATGTTACTTTACCCACCTCGTCCTTAGGTTTTGCACACAAGTGTAGTTCTGTGTCTTCCACTATGTGATACGAGGATTATGAAGGAAACTCCTCCACATTTACGCGGAAAATTTTCGTTAGCGATTTTGATAAACATTCCATTTGCATAATCAATGAAATTTAATCATATATTTTTGGCCACTTTATTTTGAATCAGTATTTTCTATAATTGGTAAACGTAAGAGGTGGGCAAAATCTTGCTGCACAAAAAAAAATCTGATGTGTTACACTCCCATGACTTTCTCTACTCTTGTACAAACTATTTTTACAAACGCTTATTCTCCATATGCTTCATGTTAATCGAGATATCGAGATGTTAATCTTATTGCTAATTTTCTTGTAGATGCAAGGGGAATTGGTGGGCTTTAAGCGATAGTCAAATATTTTAAAAGCTGGTTGCTATGTGGAGTATTCCATTCCCTTTGCATTACCAGGACAAAAAAATGAATAACGAATTTGAGAAAAAGTATAAGTATTGGAAAATTTAATGGAATAACAAGCAATATCTCGAAAACGGTTCACTCAACAAAAGAAATGTATATGACATAAGTTGTGTATTTTAACGCGATCTACATTTTTTGTGTAGTAAAATTTTGTCTATCTCTTATGGTTTACCAGTTATGCAAAAGTCGTTCACAATGAAGAATACTTTTGGAGACATTCCCAGAAAATTAGAGATATACATTTCATTTCTCATGACATTATCTTAAACATATGATATTTTGCATCAAAATCGTTAGCCATTTTTGAGAAAATTAAAATTTTCGAAAAATGTTCCATGTAAAGGGTAGTCTGGGGTGGGGGGATTTTCTTGAAAACCTTCGTGTCGCATCTCTGGAAGATACTGAACCTAAATACCAAGTTTGGTGTTTATCCGACTGTTCGTTTTTGAGTTATGCTGTTCACAGACACACAGACACACAGACACACACACACACACACACACACACACAGACACACACACACACAGACACACACACGGACATGTTTCCAAAAATGCTTTTTTTGGATTCAGGAGGTCTCAAACCATGTATTTCCGGTGAAATCTCGGTATCGAATTTTGGAGTGGAATGCAATACTTCCCCTACTTACTATACGTAGTAGAGAAAGTAAAAAAATCTGATGTGTTACACTCACATGCTTTCTCTACTCTTGAACAAACTATGTTTATAAACGCTTATTCTCCATCTACTTCATGTTAATTGAGATAAACATTTGCAGACTCTATCTTATTGCTAATTTTCTTGTAGATGTAAGGAGAATATATATTTACAAAGGCAATATAGAAAAACAGTAGCCTTTAAGCATATACATATCTCTTAATAGCTGGTTGCTAGGTGCAGCACCATTACCTTTGCCACGGATTATAACTCTTTGCATATCCAAGACAAAGAAATGAATAACGAATTCCCATTTTAGAAAATAAGTATTGAAAAATTTAAGGGAATAACGAGCAATATCTCAAAAATGGTTCACTCAACAAAAAAAAGTGACATAAATTGTATATTTCAACGCGATCTACGTTTTTTGTGCAGTAAACGTTTGTCTATCTCTTATGGTTTACCAGTCTATGCAAAAGTCGTTCACAATGGAGAATACTTTTGGAGACATTCCCAGAAAATTCAAGATATACATTTTATTTGTCATAAAGGATCTTAAACATATGATATTTTAATCAAAATCGTTAGCCATTTTTGAGAAAACTAAACTTTTCGAAAAATGTTCCATGTAAAGGCTAGTCTGGGGTGGGGTGATTTTCTTGAAAACCTTCGTGTCGCATCTCTGGAAGATACTGAACCTAAATACCAAGTTTGGTGTTTATCCGACTGTTCGTCTCTGAGTTATGCTGTTCACAGACAGACACACACACAGACAGACACACACACGGACATGTTTCCAAAAATGCTTTTTTTGGATTCAGGGTGTCTCAAAACATGTATTTCCGGTGAAAACTCGGTATCGAATTTTTGGTGGAATACAATACTTCCCCTACTTACTGTACGTAGTAGAGAAAATAATATAGATCTTGTTAAAAATAAAATTTATGTTAAATGAAAGTTGTTATAGCGTTAACCATTTCCGAGAAATTATTTGTTATTGGTTTGAATTCCTACATACTTGGTATTTTTTCAAGCAGGAAGTTTATATTCGATTTTTCTCCTGATCATGCAACGAACATGGAATTTCACGCCCTTCTCACTATTGGTTTGTCGTATTGTACTCGTTATACCTACTCGATTTATAGAATAGTACATAAAGGATTAATCTTGTGTAATATTTGTTTGGGAAAGAGCGGATGGAAAAGTCGTGGATCGCACACGAGTTTATTCTACTCGTATTAAGTACCAATAACAGATCTATTTGAAAACACGCTTATATGTGAGAGATGCCCGCATTGAACACATACGGCGAAGTGTATAACATTGCTACCGTACTATGATTACATTTTCGGAAGAATAAAAAAAAATTACATTAAAGAACCTGATGTGCTACATTCTCATGACTATCTCTAACCACTATCGTTTATTATGGTGTATACAAATTATTCTTGCGAAAGCTAATTTTTCTATCTACTTTATTTTAATCAGATAAACATTTACAGAAATAGCTGCATTGCATTTCGTTATACTTACAAACGAAAAATCGATAGCCAAGTGTTTAACAATAGGACGCTGTATACTTGCCTGGAAATTCCATACGGTTTCTATCCAATCACGAGAAACAACTGAAAGGCGACAGGACTTTCAAAGAATGACAAAGGACTGAACAACGCGAACCAGTAATAACGGATATCTCGGAAATGGCTGATGCCACAGAAATTTGTTTCAAAGAAATTGTGTGTTTTAAATAGACCTCGATTTTTGTGAATAGGTAATGTTTTCGTCTATCGCTCAACGTTAACCAGTTATACAGTATTGGTAAAAAATCTGATGTGTTGCACTCGCATGACTTTCTCTACTCTTCTACAAACTGTTTTTACAACCGCTTATTCTCCATCTTCATATTAATCGAGATATCGAGATGTTAATCTTTATATAATTGTCTTGTATGTTCAAGGGGAATATGGTAGTATTTAAGCGATAGTCAATCTTTTAAGAACTGGTTGCTATGTGGAGTATTCCATTCTCTTTGTATGTACGGGACATAAAAAAACGAATAACAAATTTCCATTTGAGAAAATGTATAAGTATTGGAAAATTCAAACAAATAACAAGGAATATCTGGAAATGGCTCACTCCACAAACAAACAAACAAACAGGAAATGTATGTGTGATAAATTTTTGTTTTAACGAGATCCACATTGTTTGTGTAAAAAAATGTTTTCTATCTCTTACGGTTTACAGTTATGGAAAAGCCATTCAGAATGAAGGGGACTTTTGGGGACATTCCAAAGAAATTCAAGATGTATGTTTTATTCGTCATAAAGATATCTTAAATATATGATATTTTAATAAAATCATTCGTCATTTTTGAGAAAATCAAAATTTTCGAAAAATGTTCCATGTTAAGGGTAGTCTGTGGGAGGGGGATTCTCTTGAAAATCTTCCTGTCGCATCTTTGAAAGATACAAGTTTGGTATTTATCTGGCGTTTCGTTTTTGAGTTACGCTCTTCACAGACACACACTCGGAATTTTTTCTAAAAGTGCTTTTTTTTGGGACACAGGGGGTGTCGTCTCAAAAATGTATATCCGGTGAAACCTCGGTATCGAATTTTTGGGTAGACTGCAATACTTCCCCCAATACTTACTATACGTAGTAGAGAAGGTAAATATTCTTCCCGAATAAAGAGGAATTCGGATACTCCTCTGCAGACTATTCCCAGAAAAATCGAAACATTTTTTAATTTGTCATGTAAATACTTTTAATGTATGGTATTTTAATCAAAATCATTAAGAGCCACTTTTCAGAAAATAAAGTTTTGAAAAATGTTAAATATGAAGGACAGTTTGAATGGGAGGATTTTCTGGAAAATTTCGAGTCAAATGTTTGGAAGATACTGGATTTAAATACCAAGTTTAGTATTTATTCGACCGACAAACGTGCTCGCACGAACCTGTTTTCTAAAAATGAAGTTTTTTATTCAGGAATCCTCAAAACGTGCATTTCGGTTGAAAACTTGATATTTAACTTTTAGTGGTGTGCAATACCTTCTCTACCACCTTTTTTTCCCGAGTGGAGGAGAAAATTATTTAATCATTGACCTCAGCCCCGATGGGAGTAGGGACTGAGAGTGTGGGACACTCCGAGCGTCGGCATACCCACTGAAAACTCCTCCACCAGATTGAAAGAAGGTGGTTTGCTGCGGTACTGCCTAAAGCACCCGCGCATTCCAAGGTGATGGTTGAAACTGGGCCGCAGTGCGGTCACCAGGGGAGTAAGGTATTGTTGCCGGGAGACAGACTTGACCAAGGCCCAGTCTGCCCCCGCAACGAAGTAAAGGAGACAATATTGGGATTCCAGGTGATAGTGTGAACGATTAGTGGCCCTTGGATATTCAGTTAGTTTGAGGCGGATGGGAAGAGGATTGAAAGGGGTGTGGCATCAAATAGGATACGATGATGTTCCGAATTATGATGTAGCTTTCTTGTAGGTGGTTGTAGTGGTCGGCGAGTTCCTTCAAGTTCTGTCTGTTGGAGTTGTTGGTGTTGGTTTGTAGCTCACGTTGTACTGAAAGTAAAAACACCATTGTACAGTAGGTAACTCTTAAGCACGTATCTGATGTAACTTTTTGCCCCCACACATTGTGTTTTATAGTGTGTTTTATATTCGCTGCGTATATTATTCTCACTTTGTGTATGCTCTAACTATACGCATAAATGTTTTTACACTGAAACTAAGTTACTGCCTAGATGTGTACGAAAACAGTGTTGACATCGAAACACTAGTTTATCATTAAGAGGGGCTCAAATGGATTTCTTCAGAGATTTGTTATGGCGGGGAAACTTGCATCAAAGTCTTTTGTTTCACTGTCAAGACGCTATGATTGATGAAGCATATCCTTGCATAGCAGCCAAGTTAAGGAAGAATGAACAAGAAGTAACCTACTTCTGCAGTCTGTGGTAAATCCCACCAGCTCCTTTGTGCTCAAGTTGTAATACGTTGTGATGTCTAGGGCAGGTTTCAGAAACATAATGTCCTGCTACTGTGTTTACAAACTCGGCACTTTACAACAAAATATAAATATGGAATATATTGAAGGTTGCACGTTTCCATTGAGACTCGACATCAACAGCAGAGATTTGGATTTATTGTACAATTTGTTCTACAGTTTGGTTTACAATACATACAATGTATATTCATGTATCATTTTATCTCTACATCTATTGTACAATTTGTCTGGTGCTTGTTTTCTTATTGGACCACTCAGATTGGTTCGCTCCCTGTCCTTAGCAGAGATTTAAGTTTTTAAACTAAATCGCATTTTAATCAGATTATAGCAATTTTTTTCACAAAGAAATTTCAGGCATACATATTCTGCATTAATTTAATAATAAAGTAAGGATCGAAACTTAAATATGTAATTCTTAGTGATTGAGCTTATTTCTAGTAAGCCTGATTTGAACTTTTTATACAATGGAGTTGCTTATTATTTCTCTTCCCTTTATATTTAACGTTCATTTGTGTATATATGTAAAACAGGGAAGTATAATGTATCCATTATTTACCTTTTTGGCTCATTATTCTTTTTCCATGTCTTCTCCAATTTGCTTCAAGTTTTTTTTAACCATTTTAACCTTATTTTTCCTAAATACTTTCCGGCTTTATCCATATATTCGTTTATCTTGTATTTTTCATTTTAAAAAATCTTTAATTTGTTGGATTAGTTATAAGCTTTATTATTGTTTTTATTTAAAGGTGTTTTATTAAGTAAACCACTTGTTCGGAATATAATAAGACATAATGATAAGTGTTACCTTTTAAATATATAAATCCTATCAAGAAAGATCTATTTACAGCATTCGTATTAATTAACATTTTTATTTATATAAGGTATAAAAACCTATATGGGACAAAAAAGGGATTTAATAATAAATAGATAGAGGTGTCTACCAATTACATTTAGTTAATTCAATAAGATAAATATATTCTATTAAATATATTATTATATACTAAAGTATTTATTCTCTTCAAATAGACGATTCCAATTATAAGGTAAAGAAAATAAATGGAATCTTCTATTTGAAGAAAATAATATCTTAGTAAACCTTTGAAAAATACTTTAAATCGAATTGGGTTGGATTCGGGGTTTTTTAGGGAGAAAAGTAATTCTGGAAATTTTACTTAAATTGTTTTTTTATTATGAAAAAAATTAAGTTGATCCACTTTTTTATTTATGTTTAATTTAGTTATTAAATAAATAGATTTTAAAAATTATATACACTGTTAATTTATTCTAATAGTTAAGTTGATGAATTGAAGTTTTATTCTTCCTAAGTATGTTTAAGTATGTTTATTTTAGTATTAAACTATATATATATATAAATATTTGTGATGTTAATTTTTCTTAAACAAAATTATTATTTTACTGTGCCGTAGATGATTTTATTTATATTAGCTTAATTTAGATTTGGTAAATGCCATAAAAATTTGGTAAAAATTGTGCCAGCACCCGCGGTTATACAACGAAGTTAGGTAAATATTATTGGCTTTTAAGTAATTAATATTAATTTAGTATATAAAGATTTAAATACTTTAAGGTCAAATATTTAAGATGTTTTAATAAATATATAAATTAATTAGTATGCTAATTGTGAAATTAAAATTATAAATTAGGATTAGATACTGTATTGTTTTTATGATGAATATATAAGCTAGAGTATTAATAGTTAAGATTTTAAACTTCAGCTTTATTGGTAAATCTTTCCATTTCTCTAGTATTAAATTCTCTCTTCCTTTATCCATATCCTCGCATTCCAAAATATATTACCAATTGTATGTAATCCATTACAAGTAGTGCATCTCTCCCCCCTTAGACCACTTAAATTCGTTACACCTGTCCTCACCCATGCGTACCCCATTCTGACCTCTTTGTTGCATACTTGGATGTATCTTTCTTTTCCCAATTCCGTTTTTAAATATTTATAGTCTAGAATAAAGGTAAAAGCAATAATATTTAACATAAAAAAATAAATGAACCTCCGATGTCGGTTTCGATTCATATGCGCCATTCGGAGTCAAAATAACTGCATGCAAAACACACACCATCAACCTCAAATGCATATTTTTTCATAGAGTGGGTGGAGACACAATAGATCAAAAGTGAAAAATTGGATAAATACAAAATATGCTATTAAGGATGCAGGACGTAACGTACCAAACAGCTAGTGTTTGTCCACTATGCCGCTCAACAATGCAGTCCTCCAGGTTGCGCTCACCACGGTACCGCCGGACACGTATGCGGCCATCACTGTAGGACACGTTGAAGCAGGACTCGTCCAAAAAGACTACATTTTGCCATTCACCACCCCAGTGACGGTGTTCACGTGCCCATTGCAGTCGGAGAAGCTTGTGGTTTCTGGACAATGGAAGCCGATGTAATGGCATGCATGCAACCAGTCCAACCTGCAGCAGACGGCGACGAACCGTTAATGCAGACAAGTTCACAGCTATTGCAGTGCTCCAGCGTCGAGCGAACACTATGGATGAAGCTGTACGGTCCGTTATGGTCATGCGGACAAGATGACGGTCATCCCGTGCTGTGGGCATATTCCGTGGTTCAGTACCCGCTCTTCGCTGCGTACGACCTTCATCTATCCACTGCTTCCACTCACACATCACTGTCGTAGCAACATGCCCTGTACAGCCGAAATGTCACAGTATGACTAACCCGCTTCCCGGAGACCGATCGTTCTGCCCGTTCGAACTCCCTCACATGCCGATATGGCTCCCTTAACGTCAAAGAGGCATACTGGCACTCATTTTAGACACCTTATTTGACAGCTATCACTGACCACACTGGGCGCAACACTGACCTTGTCCGACCGACACGAGAGGATTCTTCTTGGCCTAGGTGTACCCCATTTCTCTGCAAACCTAATCACTTATTGCTTGCACACCAAGTTTGGAGTCATACGGGAAATCCTTTCTTGGTGTTGTAATTTTCACATACGGCAGTATATTTCCTTAGCAACATAAACCACTGTGCATTAATGTCAGCACGGTTCCATGCACGTGACTGCGCAAGGTTTATGTATCCAAACTCGAGTATTCCGCAACGATGTTCCAGTATTATTAAATGCATGATAATGTGGTTACAATCTCAGGAAAAATGTCATTAAATTCTTAACAAAGCAATTGGACAAATAGATAAAATGCGCTTTGGAATTGTGGTGACATTTGCCCTTCGTTGAACGTTCCCAATGATAGCTGAGTAAACTACTTGAGAAGCGTGTCTAAATAAAATGTTTCAAAGGGTTTTGTTGCAAGTTAATACCTCAAATCTCGTGCTTGCTCGCCTTCTGGAAGTTATTTACTGTAAAGAGCATTTCAGATGTTGTGGGAAACACACAGCGTGCCTTCTTTATTTTTTTACTTTTTATCCCGGGATACAATGGAGGTTGAGACGCATTTACGGCGAGAGACGGTAGGAGGGGGAGGATTTCCCCGTAAACTTTGGTTTACACAGCAGTGCTCACCCTACTAGCTCCACTTGAGAGAATTTAATAGAATTCCGAACGGTGACTTGAGACTTGCTTTTTTGCTCTTTCTCTGTAATAACTGAGCGAGGAAGATTTGGAGTCAAAAGAAGATCATTTCGTGGTATACTTGTTCTGCTAATGAACTTGGAATATCGTTCCAAAATGTATTACAAAAACCATTTTATGTTCGTCTTAGGAACGAAGTTTATTGAAACAAGAAAAGGTATGTCAACCTCCTCCAATGCTATTATCCCGCTTAGGAGCATCAGAGGAGTGTTTGGTCCGCCACCCGCAAGGATGTGGTATCGATTCTCGAAATGGCGCTGGCGTCTGAGATTTACCACCTTCCTCCAACACCTTGCTGCATTGGATGAGCCTGGTCTCATTACAGCGCGGCAGAGAATTACTATCAAGTTGAACATTTTTCTTTTTGCGTTGCAGTTCATGATTATGCATAATGCAAAGCTTCTCTTCGTCTGTTTACATACAGCGATGTTTGTTTTTAATTTTCTTAATAGAAAAGGTTGCCCGTATTAGCGGTACTTCATTATTTTCACTTGGAAATATTTGGCGTCTGCCATTAAAGGCAGAAAGTTAAACAAGTGCATTCCTAAATGTATGCATAACGCGAAAGTTAGGTACACGGTGTTTACCAATCTGAGGTACAAGCTTGGAAACAATGGAGCACATAGATAAAGTTGAGAACGATTTTATAAAATGGTTAAATCAAAAGTTTGCTCATGTTTTTAACAAACAAGCGAGGGAAGTATTTGCCTATTTCTATATATTAACACTTCAGGTCTTAATCAAATCATCTTACGAAAAATTCTTTCATTATCGTGAATTAATTATTTTAGATGAATATTAAGAGGCATGCTAGTCGAATTGCCTATAGAAGTAAGAGTTTTTTTGAAAACGCCGAAGACTGTTTAGATGTTCGTTATACCGCGCATTCGGCATTTACGTACTAGTTGACCACGATATGAGTGCGTTCGGTAGGAAGAGGAATTAAACATTTATGGAACAAGTTCGTCTGGCATCGGAAAGACAGGTTAAGAAAACACCCGCAGTTCCCAGTTGCATTTACTAGTGAGGCTGAGGCCTGGAAATGTAGTACTGTGCATTCGCCTATCACCTTGCGCCTTACTCCTCTCTAATCCCTAATACTCGTATTGAGAATGTTATGCATTGTCAACAAAAAGTGGCGCCCTCTTCCAAACGCACTCGTATCGTGGCCGACTAGTACACTGACATGCATACAAAGTGACTAACCCATTTCCCTATATCGCAATAGTGTTTTCTCCCTCTGTAAAGTTTCCATCCTGAGGTAACCAAACACCCAGGCACTTATCAAATATCTATATGTTTGACTTGAAAAACGTCGGGACACAAACGAACTAATGGTGTGAAACGAAGGGATGGTTCGGATACCGTCTCTATGAAAGTGTTTCACTAAGTTTGGTACACAAAGTAGATCTAAACCACTATAACATAATTCGCTTACTAGAGGAGGAAGTAGAAGAAATCATTTGCATATGTCGTATTTATATGAGAGTTTTCATCACCAACATGGAGGCGAAGGTTCAAGTTATTTTCATCGAAAGTCATTAAGAAAACAGACATTACAGTAGTGTAGCCTAAAACAAACGTTTAAATGTGTTAAAAGAACAAAACAGTTCTTAACTTTCGCCCTTATTTCAACTTTTTTACTATATTAAATTTTATTTTTTGTGGTAAAATTCCATGAAGCATTCCGTTAACGGCACCCCACTGGTGAAAACTTGGACAACTAGCTTGTAATGTTACCTTTTGGCCATATTCTGGGTCAGGTAAAGTACCCTGCCAATACAGTGGCTAGAATATGTTCGAGGAGGTCATGCTGGCACAAGGTAGACCTAGATTTCTCAGTATCAACAGAGCAGCTGCGTTCCCTTATGGATCACATTTTATGAGGGAGGGAGGTGGTAATCTTTATTAGTTTCAAATTATTGAAGTTATTACACAATTATTTAGTGCATGGGTCGTTGACCTTACATGCATATTTAAGATATAAGGTATGTTGACAAAAGAAGTATCAGAAAAAGAAACAAGAAGAACAAGAAAAAGAAAAATAGAGATAAATTTCCTTTGGCTAACTGAACAAATCTGACCTAGCTTCGCGCACTTTAGCCAAGAGATTGCCCCTGTTTTGCTACTCACTCAGGTCAGCCAGTGGAACCGAACATGCCAATCTCCTGCTAGCAGAGCTTAAGAATTTTTCTTTGAATTTAACTGTTCGCTGTGCGCATTCCGCCAAAATATGTGCCCAGTCCTCATTGAACTCGAAGACTGGGCAGGTTCTCCTGCCAGATTCCTTAGTCATTTTCTGTATCCTCCAACGCCCCCCCCCGAAGTCTAAACCATACTATTCCTGATCTTTCCTTTCTTCTTAAGTTAAGTATATATGCTTCTTTATCTCAATTCAATTTTATTTCATTTGCTAGACTTGGAGAAGGTTTCATTTTATGTACACAAACACTAATTGAAAGGGGATAATACGTGTTAGGAGAAGGTTAAAAGTCCTCTCCCGGCAATGTTAAGCGAGCTAAATTTATTACTTATTATCTTGTGCTGATCGCATATTTTTGTAAGCTTTAAATGATTCTATTAAATCACGGCAGTTGGTATGTTTCTTGTTAATTTGATTTCTTCCTCGTTCGTTGCGCGTCGGTGTTTTTCCCAACTGGGCTGCCTTGGGCTTGGCGGCAGGTGGCGAGTTCTTCCATTGCCTGTGCCACGGGACACATCTTTGAGCTTGGTGAGTTGTCGAGTGGCTTAAAAGGCTCTGAAATGTTGTATTTGCTTAGAGGTTTCTGTCCGGCATTTTCGTTGGATAAATTGAGTTTCAGTTATGAACGCGCTTTAACTGATGTGGTCCTTAACGTCCTGGTAATTTTGCTGAGAGGCCTCTTGATCCGGCTTGAGGTTCTACGACACGGGACCACCGACTTTAGTTCCCTTCCGCAGGAAGCCACGCCCGAAAAAATCAATCGCCTTCCGCCGGGTTTGAACCCACGACCTTATTACCTCAGAATCGACATTCCCCGCACATGGATTTTCTCATTGTGCGGGACCGCAATCCCATCTTCCCAGTAAACGCGCGCCGTACGTCCCGCTAGAACGCTTGTAGGTTTGAAATGGTCCGCACTATATTATAGAATGTTAAGATTGGCAAGGGATCTTGTCAGCACTAGTGCTGTGAAGGTCAAAAAATAACGAAAGCCAAAACAACAACAGACCGGAACTCACAATTACGCAAGTTCGTATGTACCAGTATACTGCTATTTCCATGCAAATTTCAGCCAGTCACCTTATAACTTAATATTCAGATCTGTCTAAAAATAGTATGACAACGCATGTTAAAAACGATTTTATGTTTATCGTAAGTTTGCTTCTCTCAAAATAAAACTCCACTTTTAATAATTGTATCATAAATACTAGACGAGTTAAGTATGTAACGCTTTAATACTTTGCCACTGCAGCCCTGCAGTCACGATTTTGAGCATACGCAAATCACTTTCTCCATTCAATAGGAAGCCAAACCCAAATGTAAGAGGTCGTCACTATCTTTTCCTGTTGTTAGAGCGTTTCAAGATGTTCAAAACAATCGAAAGACCTCAGTCTGTAAAGTCAGATCACTGATTCGTTTTTTGAAAGTGAGAAATGTTATTCATCGCCAATTGTGTGAGGTTTATGGGGAAACATAAGTAACAATGCCCGACCTCACACAGCCAAATAAAATCATGATCTGATCGCACCATTTGGTTGGGAACAATTCGAACACCCTCCATACAGTCCGGATTTGGCACCAAGCAATTTTCGTCTGTTTCTTTATTTAAAGAAATTTCTTGCGAAAACATTTCAATGACGATGTTGTGAAACAAGAAGTGTAGACTTGGCTTTCATCACAGGCGGCATCATTCTTTGACAAAGGCATTAGAGGTAACTATGGAGAAGCAGTGCTAGGTATAAGATAATGAATGATAAAATGTTTGGACAATAATGTTCTGTTCTTTTTAAAATGTTACTGGTACTCACTTTAAAAAAGTGTTTCAGGAATTAGGTGAATTAAAATTTTAGTCTAATAATTTGACGTTTGTAAACCTTATGCTGTAATAAATCAACATCTTTGATAATCCCTGTGGTTTTAGAAAAAAGGAGGTAATTTACTGTCATAGTAAGACTATAATTCAAGGTTTAAGCTAGAAAGTAAAACAATGTCGCACTAATGCACAAATCCAAACATACATTTGTGCAAAATTCTGATAGTAGAACATTTTATAAATTATATCTACTATTACCGAGGGTCTCAAAAGTGAAATGTGTGTGTATATTGAATTGAAGACAACAGTAATCTTGTCAAGTGGAGTTTTTAAATTAAATTTTACACATATAGATCCACACATTCCATATCATATTTATAGTAAACTGTCAGTATTGATTTGCGTATTTTGCATTACATTATATTATATCACATTAGAATACGTAAGTTTTTATGCATACTCCCACACACTGGATGCATTTTCAAAATAAAAGTCATTGCGGGATGACCCCTCAAGATTAATTATCAGACGTTTGCTAACTCTTTCTACAGAAAGGCGATTTCTGATTTCCGTTTTTATATTTTTCATGCAATTAAATTATAAATAGAAGTAAGATGTACTTATAGTATACGAAATTCAAACCATTTATTAACGCATTAGAACTGCATTAACAAATTAATTAGATGGACATTTATAATCGGATACATTAGGTCGGATACATTTTTTATCGGGTGAACCTAATTTTAGTTGGAAATAAAGAATGATTTTATAATTTATTTTCGTTGCGGTCTATATTAAAACACTGTTTTAAACTGTTAAAGTTCTCGCGTTTGTTGTGAATGTTAATACTACAGCTTAGCTGATGATCATGATGACAAACAGTTCTTCTTCGTCTTCTCGCACAAAGCACACACAAATAATGGAATTTCTCCAGCACTTTGCACCACTTATAAAGGGTATTTCAACAAGAGTGTTCCATTTATAACATGAGATAACTGCCGTTGTTATTGAGTTACAGCAGTCATTTTTTTCATGTGGTTACAGTTGTTATTGACAAATAGCCATGGAACGTTACAGCATTCAGCAACGCGTGAAAATTTATTATCAAAATGGATCATCTGTTCGCCAAACCTTCCGTGTATTGCGTGAAGTTTACGGTGTGCATAATCGTCCCTGCGAGAGAACGATTCGGCGTTTGATCTATAAATTAGAAAGAAGTGGTTCTGCCAGCGATCAAAGAACGCCTGTACGTAATCGACGTAAGCGCTCCAACGCCGTTCGTGAGCGTGTAGGCGAGAACGGAAACAAATCAATTGCTGGTCGAGGGCAAGTATTGGGGCTTTCGCCGACCACAACTTGGCGAATTCTGCATCTAGACATGAATTTTCACGCTTACAAAACGGTGTAAACTTAGGAACTAAAGCCCAATGACCATATGTTGCGCCTTGTATTCGCTGACGGGGCTATGGAGCAATTGGAAGCTGACCCGGATTTTTGTCGAAAAATCATCTTCGGCGACGAAGCCCACTTTTGGATGGATGGTTGTGTTAACAAACAAAATTGCCGCTATTGGAGCAATCAAAATCCAATGCAGATTCAAGAACATCATCTCCAAAAGGTTACTGTGTGGTGTGGATTTTGGTATGGTGGAATCATTGGTCCATATTTTTCCAAGATGAACATGCAGAAGCTCTGTCAACGGAGAAAGATACCGGGCTCTAAGAAGGGACTATTTTTGGCCTCAATTGGATGGTATGGAACATCTGGTTCCAGCAAGATGGTCCCAGATGTCATACTGCTCTCGAAACAATCGATCTTTTTTAAGGAGAAGTTCAGAGGTTTCATCATTCCCCGTGGTGGTGATGTTAACTGGCCGCGTAGGTCATTTGATTTAACGCCGTTGGATTACTTATTGTGGGGTTATGTTAAGTGTCGTGTTTATATCAACAAGCCAGAAACAGTAAATGATCTTATGAATATGTGAAGTTGGACCCAATTTACGTTCTTCTGTCATTGAAAATTGGGTCAACTGTATACGCGCACCCCAACGAAGTCGCGGCGGTTACTTAACCAATGTTTTCCACACGTAATGACATTAACTATGTTCCAAAATAAAAAATGAAACGAATCTCTATCATTTATAGAACGTGTTTTATTTAAGTTCAAAGTTAGGACACTCTTCTTGAAAGACCCTATATAACCCTTTCTACTAATTGTTTATTTGGTATGCCTATTTTAGTATCAGGTTTTGTTTCTTTAGTGTGTCCATATTTAGTTTCACTGGGACTAGTACTTCGTTCTCTTTTCTTCCTTAAAACAAATTTAACCATCACTTCTTATAAAGTACAACACACACACAGTGTACATTTGACAAGAATGAGTGAACCCCGCCAAAAAAGAAATCAGAAATGAGCTACCTGTTGTCGAAAAGTTGTTTATATCCTCTTACAAAGAACGGTATATCATTTGTTTCTGTGGTAGATTTCTGTTGCTCTTTTGTGAATGCTGTTTTAAAATTAGTCGCATTTTTCGACCTCGAGTAGCAAAAACTGACAAAAGCGACTGTAACCTGGCAAAATAGATCTTTTTTCCACACCACTACGAGTAACAACTATCCCTCACATGTTATGAACCCGCAGAGAGGGAAATCAAAAAGCATTGAAATTAGCGGGTAAACTGGATTTAGCTGCCGTGTTTTTCTGTCCCTCTTTGAGGACAATGCGCGAGGAGATCGGCAAAAGCAAGAGCGGCAGAGAGGGAAATGAAATTGCCTGTGTCTGTTTATCTTAATTGCTTCTGGAAATGTGTGTCGCTATGTGGACCATTCGTGTGTCTTTTGGTTAAAATTACCTTGCCGATACCTTCTACTTTTGTAAAGTTTTCCCTTTACGAGCCATAAAAAGCCCTGCAGGCAGCAGGTACCGAAGAGTCTAGTTCGCTAAAAGCAGTATCCAGAAATAAGCCCTCTGGGATTTTCCTATATTCTTTCTGAAAGCGCTGTGCTTTTGTTTTTCTCGTGACTTGTTTTTGTAGCATGCAAGTCATTTCAAGAGGTCCAATGGGATAGGACACAAATGAGCACGGACTACTCACCTAACACTACTTGCATTTCCACCACAGAGCATTGTTTTGCTCGGCACTTAGCCTCCTAACCTCTGAGAGTGAGCGAGAGATGGAGATCACCACGCGCTCTGCTGCTTGGTCTTGAGAGTATTGAGTCACGTATGTACATCAGTGAAGTTCTTATTCTTGCCGAGTTGATAACCTTAATATCGGCACCTCGCTTATTTTTGCTTTCTGTGCTAGTGCGTACTTATAGTAAGCAGAAGAAGGAGAGTTGGCTCAACAGTATCGTGTGACGGTCGAATTCGGAAGGTTCCGGGTTCATTTCCCATCGACCGCCCACTCTGAACCTGGGATTTTCATGGTTTTCCCTGGTCGGTAGGCAAATTCTGAAGTGGTTTCTCAACTACTACGATTGCTTTTTCCCATTTCCTTTTCATTCGAGGAAAAACTCCCCACTGACAAAACTAGGTTGCATGGATCGCTCATCACCCCCTCTGGGCAGCACCAGATGGGGTCTTCGACCTGGGAATTGTTAGGGACTTCCGCGCGTCTCTATTGCCTGTCCGCACGCAGCCTTTATCCTGTGACCTCTTCACTTCATCCCTTGTTATTGAGGCGTGTGATAAGCGCAATAGATATTCCTGTGTGTGTGCGTGTGCGCGTGCGTGTGCGCGTGCGCGTGCGCGTGTGCGTGTGCGTGTGCGTGTGCGCGTGCGTGTGTGTGTGTGTGTGTTACTTTCTCTACTACGTATAGTAAGTAGGGGAAGTATTGTATTCCACCCAAAAATTCGATACCAAGATTTCACCGGAAATTTATGTTTTGAGACCCCCTGAACCCAAAAGAAGCATTTTTGAAAACATATCTGTGAGTGTGTGTGTGAACAGCATAACTCAAACGAACAGTCGGATAAGCACCAAACTTGGTATTTAGGTTCAGTATTTTCCAAAGATGGGACACGAAGGTTTTCAAGAAAATCCCCCCACCCTAGATTACTCTTTACATGGAACATTTTTCGAAAATTTTAATTTTCTTAAAAATGGCTCTAACGATTTTGATCAAAATATCATATGTTTAAGATATTTTCATGACAAATAAAATGTATATCTTGAATTTTCTGGAAATGTCTCCAAAAGTATTCTTCATTGTGAACGACATTTGCATAACTGGTAAACCATTAGAGATAGACAAAATTTTACTACACAAAAAATGTAGATCACGTTAAAATACACAATTTATGTCATATATTTTTTTTTTTGTTGAGTGAACCATTTTCGAGAGATTACTTGTTATTCCCTTAAATTTTCAATACTTATTTTCTCAAATGGGAATTCGTTATTGATTTTTTTGTCTTGAATATGCAAAGAGTATTAATCTGTGGCAAAGAGAATGGTGCTGTGTATAGCAACCAGCTATTAAGAGATATGTATGTCTATGCTTAAAGGCTACTGTATTTCTATATTGCCCTTGCAAATACAATACAAGGGGAACATAGTACGCCTTAAGCGATAGTCAAATATTTTTAGAACTGGTCGCTATGTGTAAAATGTAATTCTCTTTGCATGTCAAAAGATCGTTTCTGCAAATGTTTATCTCGATTAATATGAAATAGATGAAGAATAAGAGTTTATAAAAATAGTTTGTACAAGAGTAGAGAAAGTAATGCGAGTGTAACACATCAGATTTTTTAATAGGTAAATAAGGTATTGCATTCTATCCAAACCTGGATACCGAGATTTCACCGGAATACATGTTTTGGGACCCCTTGAATCTAAAAAAGGCATTTTTAGAAAAAGGTCCGTGTGTGTCCTTGGGTATGTCTGTGTGTATGGTTGTGTGTGAACGGTATAACTCAAACGTAAAATGGTATAACTGTAACCTTTGTATTTAGGTTCAATATCTTCTAAAGATGTGCACGAAGGTTATCACCTTCAACTACCCTTTATATGGAACATTTTTCGAAACTTTTGGTTTTAAAAATAATTGTTTTTAATGATTTTAATTTAAAGATATTTACATTACAAGTAAAATGTATATCTTGAATTTTATAGGAAGAGCCCGGAAAGTCCTCTTCATTCGGAAGGAATTTTATATAATCTTATATAACTGGTAAACGTTAAGCGATAGACGAAAACGTGCTACACAAATCATGTATATCTGTTTAAAACACAACATTTAACTTTTTTTGTGGCATAAGCCAATTTCCTTACTAATTGTTCGATACTTTTTCTTTTGGAGTCCTGTACATATTCAGTTGTTTCTCGCGATTGCATGGAGAGAGTGCGGAATCTGAAGCCCAGCACATAGCCTTCATTTTTTGAACATTTGACTATCGCTATTTCTGCAACGGTTTATGTTGATTAAAATGAAGTGGGTAGAAAAAATAAGCAATCGTAAGAATAGTTTGTATAACAACTAATAAACGATACAGAGTAGGGAAAGTTACGTGAATGTAACACATCAGAGTTTTTTCATTACATCAAAAACACCCCTTACTAGAGGGGGGGGGGTACTTCAATAATTGCGGGTAATAACCGATTAAAGCGCCGGCTGTTGTAGTGTACACTTCTAAGGAAGGGAAAAATTCGGCACTGTTTGCACAACGCTGATGACCATGTTTATTGCGGCTTTATTAGTTTACATGCCTGTTTGATAAACGAATGGTTTTGTTTTATTGATGCTACACTGTTTTATTTATCCTTTAGGAGGGGCAATGTACACATGAAGTCAAAATATTTCACTGCCTAACAGAACAAAAATGGACAAAACAAACCCAGCTGGTTCAATATTTCAAAGAGTGGGTCTCGTGAAAGAGAAACCGAACGCTTTCCTCTGTGGTTGCAGTTAAAATAAACTGGTATTTAAACAATTTGTTAAAACAAGGCAGTCGCTGCAAATATCGTTCCTGCAAAAAGCACTATGTCACACATCAAAATCGGTTTCAGAAGTTTTCATAGCTCTATTGCAAGACAGTGGTTCCTTGTAATCTGCATGTATTGTGTAGTGCGTTTTATTCGGGACGTACATTTAATTTGTCATCTGAATATCTTTATGTTCGACCATGCCAAAATGTAGTATTTATACGGCTGGTAGCAGTACTTTAATGGGCCTCATTGGAGTATTGGTATTCGACCACGTAACATTGTGAAAGTGCAAATATCGATTATTCTGCGTAGTACGTCTCACAACGCTAGCAATTTTGTTTGACACAGGTGCTACAAGGTCATTGTATTGTAACCATAGCTAAAGGAATAACACATGACTCAAACCAGAAATTGATACTAATGAAACTTTTAATTTAGATACATGATCGAGCATAAACAGTTGTATGAAACTTGACTATGATGGTGATTAATACGCTCGTATGATAATTATTAACCTCGCTTGCTCTATTAATAATAATGCTCCCGTTTTAATTACTATCAGTATAGTCTCGTTCCATAATATACTATTAATATGTGTTACTTTAATCAAAATAGTTAACAATTTTTTAGAAAAGAAAAAAAAATCGAGATATATTCTATATAAAGTGTAATTTGGGGTGGGAGAGTTTCCTGAAAATTTTCGTTTCGCATTTTTGGAAGGCATTGAACTTAAATGCCAATTTTGGTATTGATCCAACACACACACATATGGATCTTTTTCTAAAAATCTTTTTTTTGTATTCAGCGTGCCTCAAAACATGTAGTTTCGGTGTAATTCCGGTATGGAATTTTTGGGTAAAATGTGCATATTTCTAGCGAGCCTCGTGCTCACTGACGTCAGCTAAAGGGGAATGCAAGAATTGCCAAGGAATATTCGGACCATCGCTAAGCAGTAATGGCCGGACCGATAATAGGAACTAAGAATGCCCTCAAGCACTTGTTGAAAACACGGGTGAAGTCTTATGTTCTGGGTTTATTTAACGAAGCTTTTCGCAAAATAATATACGTCGGTACATGCAGCATGAACTGAAAATTATCAGCCTTGTGTACTTCAGAATAGTAGTACATTATTATGTAAGATTAGTGATTAGAAAGGCAGCTTAACGTCACATAATTTATGCTGAAATTACAGGACCTTTTAACTTGTATTCCCAGCTTTCCACCTCACGCTAGCCTAGTGATGAAACAAATCCGACTATGTTAAGTTCCCGTGAGGCGGTAAATCAATAATTTACAAAACCAACCATTACGTAAGCTTTTGTCGTCCTCTGTGGTGTAGTGGTTACCGCTAGGAACTAATTCCCGAGGTCGCGGGTTGAAACCCGGCGGAGGGCAGTGGATTATTTTTTCGGGCGTGATAATCTTTAGCATGGCTTCCTCCGGAACGGAAGTAAAGCCGGTAGTCCCGTGTCGTAGATTTACTGCACGTAAAAGAATCTCAAGCCTGATAAAGAGGCCTCTGAGAAAAATTACCGGTCTTTCACGCCTAATATAGAATGGGACGCTAAGGACCACAACGGTTAGAGAGCGTCCATAAATAAAACTCAATTTAATAACATAAGCTTAACACACATTAAAACTAAAACCTAAAAACAACAATTTAAGAAACACTGGGAAAAACTAATAATTTTAATAAGCAGCCAAATATCAGAAATGCAAGTAAACTGCCAACCATTTAACAAGTCTATATACTAATTATTTAAAAGCATTAAGGTTTTCTGAAACGGTCAATGGAATCCAATAATTACATACATTAACAATACTTGCTGCCAAAGAAGGAACGGACTGACATTTCGCGTAGAGAGGGAGGTGATGTTGCCACTTATCGCGACCATGTGGAGAGCGCGTTAGAATTGTGTACGAAGGCGATATGTTGTGCCTGCATTGTAGGGCGGGTATTATTTATATACGTATATGAAGAAAATTATAAAATAATGAATCTACATGCAAGAACATATCAATGTAAGGATCTGCGTTAACAAGAGAGACATATCTGTGAAATATTGATACCTATTCTCATGGGAAATTGCCGCTGATTCTCTCACAGAGCATATTATTTCCCGCGCCTGTCCTTTAATTGGGACAGCTTTATCAAATATATTTTATTCTGTTACTGAGTACTCGCATGTTTTCGTTTGGCTCGCTGCCTGTCACTGTTTTTGGATATTAAACCATTAAAAGCGTTAAGACAATTGCAAATGCTCATAAACACACGTAAACACAAAGCAAATAACTGTACAAATAGGATGATGCAAAATAACTTGTCAGTAAACAGCGAATCTCTAAACTGATGTAAATACCCTGAAACTGTGGCTAAAGGAAGGCACTGTTTATAACTGCAGCGACAGCCGAAGATAAGGCGTGCAGTTCATGTTACTGCAACGGTCGCTCGCCAGGCACGTCATCTAATCACGTGTTACAATATCGGCAAAAAGGTTTTTGCATCCATTGTTGCTATGGAAACGTCTTAATTCTAACTGATCCTTCTAATCGTTGCTATGACGACCGCTATGACGTATCCATCCCCTCCCATTTATTTAAAGCTTTCTGTAGTAATTATCAATCCCTTTCTTGATTGGCGCCAACTATAACGTGACCAGTATACAATTTTAACAGCAATTAAGTTTAACGAACAAATCCCGTCTCTGGCTCCGCTAAGAATTCCCGTTCACACAAAACGGCAGGTTTCAGAACAAATAACAACGGACGGACCCTGCAAAAATTCTGGTCAGCAAACCTCTAGGAAAATACGTATTTACCAAGCTACGAAGCCATCCGGAAACTCGCCAAACTCGAGATGTGTCCCGTAGCAGTGGTAAACAAGGAACGGTCGACCCGCCGTAAAACAGAATCCAACCCAAGTTAGAAACAGCACCGACACGCAACAAGCGGGGAAAAAAAATCGAATTACCAAGAATACACGATGCCACCTCCCGAATCTAATACAATCATTTAAGGTTCTGGAAAGAAAAATGTGCGATCAGCACAACTGCAATACCTTCTCTACTAATTTGGTAGAGAAGAGCACCAGAAGAAAGAGAAGCAAATGAGCCTGAAGCGAAGGCAGTAAAACTTAGAGATCGTTATCTACTGAAGGTGTCATGCCAGACAACAAGGGGGGCCAGATTAAAATATTTTAACAAATGACACCAGCTACTACGAAACACACTTTATTTACTCAGCGTAGCAGCAACTTTACACTTGGTCACTTTTGGCACACAACTCAACTGATCCGTCGAATCACAACTTAAACCGAACTGCTGAGTCACGACTCGCAATTCAAATATCTGCACTGTCGAGTTTTCACTTCGTAACTTGTTAGCTCAGAGAACTCAACTAATGGGTAAGAGCAGCCCCCTTTATATAGGCCCACATACAAAATAGAGGTTTCTTGAAGCGGAACCTAGTCGAAACAACCAAAAGGAATCCTCTGGAGAAAGTAAGTGGCACGCAATGTCTATTGTTCTGGAGTGGAGCGGCCATTAACCACACCCAGCCGGCAGGTAGGCGAGGCGGTGCTATGTCAGTTGCGTCCACGTAAACGTGTTACGAAAAATGAGTACATCAGTTGCGTCCACAGCTATCTGCTTAGGTAGATGAAAGATAAAACACAACCAAACACTATAGAAAGCGTTCTGTGACGAGAGCACTGTTCAGAACGCCTTCTGCTACGTCATATACAGCACAAAGGTCAAATTGGACATAGTACGTAATAGTTCTCATTCTCAGTTTTGCACGAACTATGGAATCGATGACAAATGAGAAGGGGAAGTCTTTATTTGTGATCGATGGTTACAAATTTAGACATCACAAGGATCTGCAGAACAATATTTCGCGTTGGGCGTGCTGCATCAAATCTTGTAAGTGTTTCATAAAATTAAATATTAAAATGAAAATGAGAAGGGAAATGTTGTTTGCGCCAGGAATTGAAAATGCTAGGACTAACAATTCAATTATTTCAGAGACGCAACTGACACATTAATAGATAAATACAGGGACGCAACTGACGCACCAATCGAAAAATCCAGGGACGCAACTGCGTATAAAACTGACTGCGGTACGCAATCGCCGGTCGAGGCAGTTTGCGCTCGCACCGTCGGCTAGTTGGTAAATCGTTCGCGCGGTGTCAATATATAGGTTAGATCGAATTCAAGCTAGGCTGGTGGACTGGTAAAGTATGGCGAGCATCGGGAAGTAATGTTAGGAGTGTTGGTAGCAATGGATAATTTGACTGCCCACCGAAATATCACCGAGTGTTCATATTGAGATTATCAAAAAGAAGTATCTGAGCTGGATGAAATTTAATAAACCAGTGTTTTCACTCATTCTTGTCTGCGTATTATGAATTTTATTTTCTTGTATAGTTTCCTAATGTAAATATTGAAATTGACTGTAATGCTACATTTGAGTTCCTTTTCTGAATTTTCTGGTGTTCAAAGTTTTATAGTGTCATCTTTGTCTTTGTCGTCCTCCGTGGACTAGTGGTACCGTGCTAGCCTCTAGTTCCCAAGGTCGCAGGTTCAAACCCGGCGGAGGGCGATGGATTTTTTCGGGCGTAAAAATCGTTAGCACGGCTTCCTTCGGAAGGGAAGTAAAGCTGGTGGTCCCGTGTCGTAGATTTACGGTACGTAAAAGAACCTCAAGCCTGATAAAGAGGCCTCTGAGCAAAATTACCGGTGAATGGGACGCTAAGAACCATTGTAGTTAAAGAGCGTCCATAAATAAAACTCAATAAAATAAAAATATCGTTGTCTTTTTTTTTGACCAGGAAGTAAATACCAAACAGAGAATAAATGCAGGGCTAGCACAAATGCTTTACCAATTATAAGAAGTATTGTATTGTAAGAAGTATGAGGCTTACAATATTGAATCATGTACCAAAGAAAAGAAGAACTCGCCAAATTTTGAACCTGCAACCGCTACAAGTACTCAATGTGATCTTGCCGCGTAACGCGACAAATATCCACTCTGTAATCCGCTGTGGTAACCGAAGCTCTCTGCTTGCCTTCAGTCGATTTCTTCAGGCTTCGCATATAAACCTCTCTTACGCGGTCAACCGTTTCGCTGGATACAGACGGGCGTCTAGTGGATTTCTTCGGACTGAGACTTCCTGCGACTGTAAATCTGGAATACCCAGCACGCATTGTCTTCTTATTTCGTTGATCCTTATGATATCGTGTACGAGAAGTGTTTTAACAACGGTTACTGACTTTATGTGAAATTCAAGTACGCAATATACACATTCTGCACCTGTCGCAGCTATTTTTCACACTTAACGGCTTACCGGTCGAACCAGGAGTGTCAGATACTCCCGCGAAATTTTAAACGGAGCTTGGTGAGTTTTCTTTTCATTTGGTATATGATTCAATAATGCAAGCGTCCTACTTTTCATGCTACAAGACAAATAATTCGAGTAAAGTATTTGTGCTAGCCATGTATATAGCCACCGATGGTCTTGAGCAGTTATCCTGAAGTACTACCAATGCTGTTGCTTAACGAGTTCTATCGTTTTTACTTTCTCTACTACGTATAGTAAGTAAGGGAAATATTGTATTTCACTCAAAAATTCGATACCGAGATTTCACCGGAAATACAAGTTTTGAGACCCCCTGAATCCAAAAAAAAGAATTTTTGGAAACATGTCCGTGTGTGTGTGTGTGTGTGTGTGTGTGTGTGAACAGCATAACTCAGAAACGAACAGTCGGATAAACACCAAACTTGGTATTTAGGTTCACTATCTTCCAGAGATGCGATACGAAGGCTTTCAAGAAAATCCCCCATCCCAGATTACCCTTTACATGGAACATTTTTCAAAAATGGCTCTAACGATTTTGATTAAACTAGCATATGTTTAAGATACGTTCATGATAAATAAAATGCATATCTTGAATTTTCTGGGAATGTCTCCTAAAGTATTCTTCATTGTGAATGACTTTTGCACAACTGGTAAACCATAAGAGATAGACAAAATTTTACTACACAAAAAATGTAGGTCGCGTTAAAATACACAATTTATGTCATATAGATTGTTTTGTTTAGTGAACCATTTTCGAGATATTGCTTCTTATTTCCTTAAATTTTCCAATACTTACACTTTTTCTCAAATTCGTTATTCATTTTTTGTCCTAGTAATGCAAAGAGAATGGAATACTCCACATAGCAACCAGCTGTTAAAATATTTGTCTATAGCTTAAAGCCTACCAATTCCCCTTGCATCTACAAGAAAATTAGCAATAAGATTAGCATCTCCATATCTCGATTAACATGAAGCATATGGAGAGTAAGCGTTTGTAAAAATAGTTTGTACAAGAGTAGAGAAATTCATGTGAGTGTAACACATAAGATTTTTTTGTAGTAGGTTTTTGTCCTTTATGGTTTACCAGTTATACAAAAGTATACAAAATCATTTGGATTTACAATTAAATTTCACAGGATATCTGCACTAAATTAAAGATATGCAAGTCGTTTAACATACTACTACTTCTTTAACGGATTATCCACCTCTTTGTAGAACTTACTAGCCAACGACTTGGGACAGCAGCATATCAAACAGGAAACAAACCCTAAATCATAGCGTATTTAGCGTGGGTGATCAGCCCGATGCTTGGTATTATGATGAAGGAAAATTTACGGTTAAATTCTCCTGGCCAGCAAGAAAAACCGCGAAAAAACCTTCGGTCAGATAAGTCGGCCCCGAGGTTTGAACCCGGAACCTCCCGAATGGACTCCGATTAAAGGTCAAAATAACAAAAACAAAGATTATATAGGATGTCCTTTATACCATTAATAATCCATTATAACAAAAAGATCTGATGTGTAGCACTGACATGACTTTCTCTACTCTGGTACAAACTATTTTTACAAACGCTTATTTTCCAGCTACTTCATGTAAATCGAGATAAGCCTTTGCAGAAAAAAATCTTTAGTCAAGCCTTTTAAGAGCTGCTTGCTATGTGGAGCATCCCATTCTCTTTGCATGCCTAGGACATTAAAACAAATAACGAATTCTCATTTGAAAAAAAAGTAAGTATTGGAAAATTGAGACATATAACAAGGAATATCTCGGAAATGGTTCAATCGGCAAAAAAATGTATGACATTGTATGTTTTAACGTGATCTACATTGTTTGTATAGTAGAATTTCATCTCTCTTACGGTTTTCCTGTTACGCTAAAGTCATTCAGAATAAAAAGGTCTCTTGGAGAATTCCCAAATCTTCGTGTCGCATTTTTGAAAGATCCTAAACCCAAATGCCAAGTTTGATATTTATCCGACTTTTCGTTTTTTGAATTAATGCTGTTCACGGACACACATATAGACATACGCAAGGATCTTTTTCTAAAAATGATTTTTTGTTATTCAGGGAGCCTCAAAGCATGTATTTCCAGTGAAATCTCGGCATCTAATTTTGGGTGGAATGCAATACTTACTGTACGTAATAGAGAAAGTAACAAAAAAGTCAATTTTATGAACCCAAATCTCTACTAAGTATCCTTAAAGAAATGAGAAAAGGGGAATTACGCTGATAAAGCGGTCAGTGTTGGAAATTTTGTTGTCTGCAGAAGAATGCATTATGTGATAGAAACTGGAGATATTTTCCATTGCCTAGTAGGGTGTGCAGTGCTAAAATGTTAGAGAGAGGAAAAATGTGTTGAATTACAAGAAGATACAGCGACAATTAAAATGTTGACAGATGTGAGGATATATAAATTAGTGGGAATTCTTGTGAGGATTAAGGAGTAAAATTAATGAGTAGGCTTAACGAGAACTAAAGAGGGTATATATCATCGTGATGATGTGGTTTTGTTTCAGGCGCTCTATTTTACACCTTCACACTTGTCAATGACAAGGTATCAGCTGATAGGTTTATAGTACTGCTAAAATCTTAAATACATGGTTCAGTATTGATTGTGCTCATAAATAAAATTGACACTAATTCCACACATCTCTAACATGGAACACACAGTGAATATCGTTTCTTTTGTGTCACTTAACCGGTCATGACACATCGGACGATGAATGAAATAGGTGAAATGAGTCCGGGGTCCATAAGAGCCTAAACTTTTCCGAAATTCATCTTTTCAGGCTAAGGGAATATCCCGGAAGAACCGTATCCGGTAACTCGCCCTATCCAAGATTCCAAATCGGGACCTATTGAATATTAGGCAGACACGCTACCCCCACCCACAGGGGCGGGCAGTGGGTATATTTTAAGTGCTGAAAGCATAATCACATTTTGCTTGTATAGCTGATGGGCTAGCAAATGCTTCTCTACATTTGGAATTACTTTTTTTTTTAAATTTATTTTATATAGCTTGAACTAGATTAATTGTAGCCCCACGTATGGTACAAAGTTTCCGTTTGCCTTCGCCCCAAGTTCACTTTTCCGGTGGCCTTCTCCCCCACGTTTAAACATCAACTTTGTAATTTGTATGTTTATTTAAATATTATATTTGTATGCCCCGGCGCGTGAGTAGTAATTTGCAGAAACACGTATCTCTTAGCAGGGGGTGATGTGGCTAAAGAATGAAGGCTTACACAAATTATTATAGTGTTTATTTTCGTTTTATTAATCTTTCACGCGATTAAATAACACTTCACTGATATATCATACTGTAGAGTTGTGAGACTATTTATTATCAAGATGGATCATCTGTTCGCCAAACCTTCCGTGTATTGCGTGAAGTTTGCGGTGTGCATAATCGTCCCTGCGAGAGAACGATTCGGCGTTTGATCGATAAATTTGAAAAAAAAAGTGGTTCTGTCAGTGATCAAAGAACGCCTGTACGTAATCGACGTAAGCGCTCCAATGAAAACATAGGCGCCGTTCGTGAGAGTGTACGTGAGAACGGAAACAAATCAAATGCTCGTCGAGCGCAAGAATTGGGGCTTTCGTCGACCACAACTTGGGGAATTCTGCACCTGGACTTGAAGTTTCACGCGTACAAAATGGTGTTAACTAAGAACTAAAGCCCAACGACCATAGGTTGCCCGTGTATTCGCTGACTGGGCTATGGAGCAATTGGAAGCTGACCTAGATTTTTGTCGAAAAATAATCTTCAGCGACGAAGCCCACTTTTAGATGGATGGTGGTGTTAAACAAAATTGCCGCTATTGGAGCAATCACAATCCAATGCAGATTCAAGAACGCCCACTTCATCCCCAAAAGGTTACTGTGTGGTGTGGATTTTGGTATGGTGGAATCATTGGTTCATATTTTATCCAAGATGAAGATAGAGAAGCGCTAACTGTCGATGGACAAAGATACCGGGCTCTTATAAGGAACTATTTGTGGTCTCAATTGGATGGTATGGATCTCAGAAACATCTGGTTCCAGCAAGATGGTGCCACATGTCATACTGCTCTCGAAACAGTCGATCTTTTGAAGGAGAAATTCAGAAGTTCCATCATTGACCCCCTATATCATGTGATTTAACGCCGTTGGATTACTTCTTGTGGGGTTGTTTTAAGTCTCCAGTTTAGTCAAGAAGCCAGAAACAGTAAATGATCTTATGAATAACATCACGCATGTTATTCGTGAAGTTGGACCTAATTTACGTTCTTTGTCATTGAAAATTGGGGCAACACGCGCAAACCAACGAAGTTGCGGTGGTCATCTAACTGATGTTCTCTTCCACATGTAATGGCATTAATTATGTTCCAAAAAAAGAGAAATAAACTTCTATCATTTATAGAACGGTTCTGTTTAAGTTTAAGGATAGGACACTCTTGTTAAACGACACTATATTATATAATTAGACTGATATTATTTAAGTGTTAAAAATACTACCTCAAGCTTTAACTTACATTATGGTATCATATCACGACAATATGTTGGTATTTACATGTACAAAAGCAACTACTGTAATGATGCCCACTGTATTCTCAGACAGTTTTAGGCTTTAGTCTGTTCATCCTGTGGGCATGACTAGGGACACAGCTAAAAAGTAGGAAAAGCATGAACAAAGGAAAACTACATGGTACTTGGAATCGCCCCAAAGAACACTCAGAGTTTTCATTTTTTATTTAACTCTCTGTTAGTCACAAAATTAGACATTACATTTTATCATAGTTTTACACACCTGAGATTGCAGAAGAAGGAATAATGCAATTACCAGCCGGAAAATGTAACAGCCACATATTGTCAGCCTCACAACCAAGTATCGTTTTAATACTTTGCCGCAGCAGCACTGCAGCGCGAGTTTGAGCATGCGCGATCACCTTCTCCGTTCATTAGGAAGCCAGATGAAGTTGTGAGCGATCGTCATTTTGTGTTTTCTTGTTAGAACGTTTCGAAGTGTTCAAAATAATCGAACGACCGCCGACTGTGAAGTCAGATCATTGATTCGTTTTTTGAATTGCGAGAAATGTTAGGCAAGCAAACATTTATCGCCAATTGTATGACGTTTATGGGAAAACAATAATGAGTAACAATGCACGGCCACACACATCCAAACAAACTAAAGATCTTATTGTATATTTGGTGGGGAACATTTCGACCACCCTCTCCACAGTCCGGATTTGGCACCGAGCGATTTCCATCTCTTTCTTCATCTGATGAAATTCCTTGGTGGAAAACATTTCAACGACAATGATGTTGTGAAAGTAGTGCAGACTAGGCTTTAATCACAGGCGCCATCATTCTTTGACGAAGACATACAAAAACTAGTTTCCCGTTACAGTGCCTGAATAACGGCGGTGTCTATGTAAAGAAGTGGTGTAAGGTTATGCTTGATAATAAAGGCAGCCTTTTATACTGTACCTGAACCCTGGGTTCTGGGCTGCGTGTAGCCAAAATTTAACTTGACGGAAGGCGAATGCTAAATATAAAAGTTAATGTACAATTCAAGTGTTAAGAAGCACATTACAACAAGGAATTATATGTTTACTTTACATTTCTGTTGGCAATTAATACAAAAGACTTTCAAAGAAGGGAACATAGGTCGAGTAAAGAATTTAAGGGTATGTGTAGCGTGAACTCACACTCGGTAAAACAATCTATGCCACCTCTCATGCTACTCGGCCTTAAATGTCCCGCTTTTGAGAGCTCGTAACTCTTTGTTAAAGTGCAACGTAAAAATTTGAATAAAACAATTTGGACCAAGCTGTATCTTTTTGCATTAAAATAACACTAAAGGATATAAAAATTTACATAAATTTCAAAAAATTAACAATTTAATAACAGGAATACAATTTAGATAATAGTGAATAATCGCCCAACAAAGGTCACGGAAGTATAACTCTATAATTTGGCCATTTAATAATACCAATATAATTGGAATATAACAATTTAAATAAACTCTAAACTTCAACTTGAATAATGTCTACGGACGCAGAACCCATTCCTTCCGCGGGTTTGGTAAATTGAGTCCCATTTGAATATTTCTAGGGCAATAAATTGAGTCCCACCTAAATTTTCGTGACGGGTAAATTGAGTCCCTCTACCCCTAATTTTAGTGGACAAAATTTCCTCTTCTACTTTGTGGAGACTTCGGACTGCGCAACCATTTAGCAGGTTGGTGTGGTTAAAAATCTTGATAAGGTGCATAGTGCCCGAAAGTTTTTACAAAATAAAATCGTTCGTATGAGCAGCTTGCAACACTTGTCATACGGGTAAAAATTTAAAGGAGAGTATTCAAAAAATCAATTTTAGTACGTCCTGGTTACTCAACTTTGTCATCTGCTCCCTCAAAAACGTTTCTTGTTCCATTATTTTGTTTCTTTTTCCCTGTACTTCTTAGCTGAACATACACTGAATGTCGGTCAAAACGTCAACGAAGTTGTATGTAATCGGGTGCGATGTGTAATAATCTGATGTGTTACACTCACATGACTTTCTCTACTCTTGTATAAACTATTTTTACAAACGCTTATTCTCCATATGCTTCATGTTAATCGAGGCTTTAAGCGATAGTCAAATATTTTAAGTGCTGGTTGCTATGTGGAGTATTCCATTCTCTTTTCATTACCAGGACAAAAAAAGGAATAACGATTTTGAGAAAAAGTATAAGTGTTGGAAAATTTAAGGGAATAACAAGCAATATCTCGAAAATGGTTCACTCAACAAAAACACTGTATATGACATAAATTATGTATTTTAACGCGATCTACATTTTTGTGTAGTAAACTTTTGTCTATCTCTTATGGTTTACCAGTTATGCAAAAGTCGTTCACAATGAAGAATACGTTTGGAGACATTCCCAGAAAATTCGAGATATACATTTCATTTGTCATGAAAACATCTTAAACACATGATATTGTAATCAAAATAGTTAGATTTTTCGAAAAATGTTCCATGTAAAGGGCAATCTGGCGTGGGGGATTTTCTTGAAAACCTTCGTGTCCCATCTCAGGAAGATATTGAACCTAAATACCAAGTTTGGTGTTTATCCGACTGTTCGTTTCTGAGTTATGCTCTTCAAAGACACAGACACAGACACACACGCGGACATGTTTCCAAAAATATTTTTTTATGGATTCAGGGGGTCCCAAAGCATATATTTTTCCGGTGAAATCTCGATACCAAATTTTTGGGCGGAATACAATACTTCCCCTACTTACTATACGTAGTAGAGAAAGTAAAAAAGCAAGCGGTTCAATTTGGCATGGAAAGATTCACAGCTATTTGTTGTTCGATTTGTGTAGCTGTGAAATCAGCTCAAATAGCAGGGGGAAACATTGAATCTGGCACAATGTATGTCTCCAGTGTATGTTTTAAACATTTACCTTTTTCTGAGTTCAGTTTGTATTCCTTTGACAGACCAAGGGCTTGTATTGTGTGCCACCAATTTTATCCTAAATGGAAACAAAACCCTTTTATCAATACCGAAGGTTAAACAAGCGTTGTGACCTTGTGAATAGCTGCTTCAGTGTCTTAAAAATCACTTTTGGTGGAAATGTTAACCCAAGTATCCCACAGTGGGTTACAATTTGACGGAACATTTTTAAATGGGTCTCAGTTGCCTTATTTGGTACCTGAAAGAATACAAGTGGCACGTAAACACCACTTACTAGTGTACGAGTAGTAAACAATTGTGTAGAAAACTTGGGACAGGTTTTAAATGTGCCATCTAAACTGTAGGCCTTCTACAAAGAATGGTTAAGTTTGTTCTAATTGAAAAAAACAATTATGTAGGTATCACTTTCATTTATCATTAGGAAAGGCTCACAGTTGTTGGTGACTTTACATTTCTTGCGATACGGTATGTGTATTCGTGGCACTTTTGGTGAGATTGGGATGAGTGCGAGCGCGTTCATTAGGTATATTCCTTTTCATGAGGGTCGTATCTGTCATCCTTAAAGTTTCTACGTCATCTTGTTTTAGTTCGCTGTGTAGCAGTTTTGATGGTTTATTACAAACATCTGTCGTTGCTTTTCTCTTTAAATTATTGCTAAGCTTTTGTGCATTTAGGTTCTCTAAGTCTGGTCTATCACGATAGTGAATCTGAAACTTGTAACCATCAACAATAATACATCTTTTATTTTTCTAAGTGATCATCACTTCCATACTGGCCCATTCACTATCTGTCCACTGTGTTAAACGGTATGACTGCTGGCTGTATAGTCCATTTTATAATTAGACTGGCATCCACCTAAAGGTGTTCACTGCAGTAAAGAGGAAGCAACTGCTACCGCGTGATTTAATCCACGTGGGGAAAACATTCTGATTGGTTTGGTTGCTTAAGTCAGATATGAATGGATTCCTAGTGGATGGAGTCGGGGTAGCAGCGAACTCTGCTTTGGCCAATGATGGATGTCACATTGGCTGAAGCCGAGTTCGTTGCTATTCTGACTCCATCCAGTAGGAATCCATATCTAACTTTAACCAATCAAATCCTTCCCACGTGGAGTAAATCATGTGGTAGCAGTTGGTTCCGCTTCACTGCTGTGGACACCGTAGGTACAATGTCATTCTAATTATAAATTGGACTACACACTGATCTATGCTACAGCATGCCGTAAACCCCTGGCATCACAGCGTGTTGAGTGCGAACAGTATAGTCAAATGCAGCGGACTCAATTTACGGCATGATTTAATAAATTGGGTATCAATTTACCGCTCAGAGAATGGTAAACAACTAATTATGGACTCAATTTACCTAGGTGTCTTAAGGTAACAACCTTCATTCCTCCCATAGGACCAATCTAATAGCCAGCAGGTAACAAGCTCCGATTCCTCCGTTTTATTACGATAAACACGAAAATTGACATGTGTTAAAAAATTAATTACAAACATTGAAATTGCCTCTAAACGTCCATTTAATACTTCGTTTTAAGAATAGTGTATGAACACATAATATTTTAGTCCTTGTTGAGGCAGATACGTTTCACTATCCTTCAGGAAACATCGTATATTTCAACACAAGAGAGAGTAGATTTTAACATTATCAAGTTACTCGTTCAGCTTCGGTCTTTTGTCACTTACCAGGTTTCCGATGCAAATTTGTAGGGAAAAATTTAACTGCTGTGGTCCTTAACGTCCCATTCTATATTGGGCTTGAGAGACCCGAAAGTTTGCTCAGAGGTCTCTCTATCAGGCTTGAGGTTCTTTTACCTGCCGTACATCTACGGTGGGACCACCGGCTTTACTTCCCTTCTGAAGGAAGCCATGCTAAGGATTGTTACGTCGCCCTCGGCCGGGTTTGAACCCGCGACCCCGAGAATTGGATGCTAGCATGGTAACCACTACACCACGGAGGACGACAATTTGGTGGGAGAAAATAGACCGAAATACTGAAGTAAGTGTATCTTCTCGTACAGCTGAAAACCGTAGAAATCTCCCTATATATATTTGGAAGCTAGCATGCTAACCTCTAGACCACAGAGGCAGTCTCCGTAGAAGCTTGTATGATGCAATTTGTGACATGTAATAAATAATATTCAATTTAATAATTCCTACTATACACATCTATACAATATCCCTTCAAAAATAACTTTTATATTTCGCATAAAATAAACTTGTATTATTAAAAATTCTATTTTCCGTTATTAATATGATTTGAAGTCATTGTATTGAATTCTGTAACATAAGTTAATTTTAATTTTCTTAGTCTAGCGATGGTAGATATACCTATTAGAGGAAAATTAAATTGAGTTTTATTTATGGACGTGTTTTAACTACTATGGTCCTTAGTGTCCCATTCGATTTGGTGTCAGAGACCGGACATTTTGCTCAGAAGCCTCTATTAGGCTTGAAAGATTGGCGCAACGTCTGACTACCTTAACCTCCCCCGCTGCATAGCCTATAAGTACCCTTTTGGCGGTGGAAAAATCCTCGGTCGGAATGGCCAAGTAATTTTTAAATAATTATAGCGAGTTAAATTTCAAATCCTTATACCTTCATTTTGGTCCCAATTAGTAACACTAAAGCTACATAATTTTCACATAATGCAGAAACCTCTAACACATACAGCGAAATAAGATTCTGCACGCTCAGGCCACCAAGTAAAGACAAATATGTATTCTCGATGCTAACATTGAGAAAACTAGCCGGAGTTAATATAAAAAATGGCTTTACTGATTTCTAACGTTTTCTCGGTAATGTTACAGCAGAGGTCGGGGTTTCATGGCGGTTACCGCACAACGTCAGGCAGACTATCTTGTAGGAAAAGACATCGCTAAAATTGCGCGTATGTAGGACATGTGGCCTTTTAAATACGTGGAAGTTATTACACTACATCCGATTACGAATTCTGGTTATGTTATCTGGGCTTACTTCTTCAATGTCTGTCCTGTCCTCCAGAACTGCATCTTTGTTCTACACGTCTTCCATAACTCTTATCTGCCTTTCTTTTTACTTTCTCTACTACGTATAGTAAGTAGGTGAAATATTGTATTCCACCCAAAAATTCGATACCGAGATTTCACCGGAAATATATGTTTTGAGACCCCCTGAATCCAAAAAAAGCATTTTTGGAAACATGTCCGTGTGTGTGTGTGTCTGTCTGTGTGTCTGTGAACAGCATAACTCAGAAACGAACAGACGTATAAACACCAAACTTGGAATTTAGGTTCAGTATCTTCCAGAGATGCGACACGAAGGTTTTCAAGAAAATCCCCCAACCCCAGACTACCCTTTACATGGAACATTTTTCGAAACTTTTAATTTTCTCAAAAATGGCTCTAACGATTTTGATTAAAATATCATATGTTTAAGATATTTTCATGAGAAATGAAATGTATATCTCGAATTTTCTGGGAATTGTCTCCAAAACTATTCTTCATTGTGAACGACTTTTGCATAACTGGTAAACCATAAGAGATAGACAAAATTTTACTACACAAAAAATGTAGATCGCGTTAAAATACACAATTTATGTCATACACATTTCTTTTGTTGAGTGAACCGTTTTCGAGATATTGCTTGTTATTCCCTTAAATTTTCCAATACTTATACTTTTTCTCATATTCGTTATTCATTTTTTTTTATGTCCTGGACATGCAAAGAGAATGGAATGCACCGCATAGCAACCAGCGTTAAAATATTTGACTATCGCTTAAAACCTACCATATTCCCCTTGCATCTACAAGAAAATTAGCAATAAGATTAACATCTCGATATCTCGATTAACATGAAGTAGATGGAGAATAAGCGTTTGTAAAAATAGTTTGTACAAGAGTAGAGAAAGTCATGTAAGTGTAACGCATTAGATTTTTTTATATACATTAATGCAAATAATGCAAACAACCTTTATTATGGTTAACAATTGCATCACGGGCTAGCCCCGTTGCTCAGTTTGTAGAGCATTTCCTGCTGTGCGAGGGGTCCCGGGTTCTATTCTCATCTAGGGGGTGGGAGCTTTTCTCTAGCTAAGATTATTCTCCATCACCTCCAGAGTCTGGATTTATGAATGAGTGTGTGAATGTGTGTGTGATCTAATGATTAAAAACCCAAAAGGTGCAACAAACCCAACGAAAAGAGAATAAGTGTTAACACCATTGTCAATAGGCAATAACTTCCAAAGGAAAGGTCTACGATAATATTGGTTTAGTTAAAGACGGGTATAAATGGAACTAAAAAAAATTGCATCACGAAAGAGCAAGTATGATTTTGTCCATAATTACAGTAGCATTTATTTGTATTACATATAACTATTTCATGGTAATAATTTAATTGTATTACATTATTTTATTTTTGTTTGCGAAACTTTACGCGCTTTGCTATTACTGCAGTGTATAACACTTCGAAAATCCAACATTTCCGTTTTCGAATAGCCGCAGCGTTATTTTTCTGCTTTATAGTTGGTACCTGACATTGAGCATTAACATCGTCCGCAATGACACGTCGAGCTCTGCAGCAACATTACCCTTTTCTCTCTTTATACAATTATTTAGTTTGCCCTACTAACAAACTTGGTTACAACGTAAATACAGAGGAAATAAAGCAAAACTTTCTTACTTGAGAACTATTAGAAGGTTTTGCACCCAGAAACTTTGGTGTATACGTCGTCTATAGAATTAGAATAAAGGTTATTCAGAGGTTTTGGCATGTACCATTAAATACACGGCTGCAGTATTTGATAAATGACAAAGAAACAAGTGTAACACAAGATCGATTGTCACTTTTTAAACTATGTCTGCTGAAGTGTTACATCATGACCAACTATGTAGATTTATTACAATAAACTGTAACCGGCTTTTATTAAATTTTATTACAAGGAATTTTGGGAAGTAACTATTTTTACTCTGTGGGATAAAACTGTTTTCTACCCTATGGCATTATCAACTAAAAGTCAAGGCCTTCTTTGCAAGCATGCTCTTATAACTCGAATGTGTTTGTTTTCAAGTACAAGGGCTCTGGAAGTCCTTTTTAATCTTTTAGTAGCTTATTAATTGAAATTAGGTGTTTTATTGCCCCATTTATGTTGCAACAAATAGGACTTTTCAAAGATGAAAGAATTATCAAAATTGGTTGAGAATGAGATTACCTTATATGTACAAACAAACACACACAAATTTTCCTTTTGTTATTTTTTTTACTTTCTCTACTACATATAGTAAGGGAGGTACTGCATTCCACCCAAAAATTTGATACAAAGATTACACCGGAAGTATATGTTTTTAGGTCCCCTGAATAAAAAAAAAGCACTTTTAGAAAAAGGTCCATGTGTGTGTGTGTGTGTGTGAACAGTATAACCCAAAAACGAAAAGTCAGACAAATACCGAACTTAGTATTTAGGTTCAGTGTCTTTCAAAGAAGCGACAGGAATATTTTCAAGAAAAGCTCCCTGCCACAGACTACCATTTACTTGGAACATTTTCGAAAATTTTGAGCTTTTCATAAATGGCTAACGAGTTTGATTAAAATATCATATTTAGGATATATTCATTACAAATAAAGTGTGTGTCTTGAATGTTTCAGGAGTGTCCCCAAAAGTCCTTTTCTTTCTAAATGTATTTGCATAACTGTAAACCGTAAGAGATAGACAAAAGTTTTCTACACAAAAAATGTAGACCTCGTTAAAATGCACAATTTATGACATATACATTTTTTGTGGAGTGAGCCATTTCAGAGATATTCCTTGTTATTTGTTTGAATTTTCCAACACTTATACTTTTTCTCAAATGGGAATGCGTTGTAAGTTTCATTTTATGTCCTGGACATGCAAAGAGATGAAATGCTCCACATAGCAACCAGCTCTTAAAAGATTTTACTATCACTTAAAGCTATCATATTAGTCTTGCACCTACAAGAAAATTTGTTTATCTCGACTAACATGAAGTAGATGGAGAATAAGCGTTTATAACGATAGCTTTGTACAAGAGTAGAGAAAGTCATGTGGGTGCAACACGTCAGATTTTTTAAAATGCTATTCATACCCCGCCTTTAACTACAGTCTTATCGGCAGTCTTTCCTTTGAAACATATTATTGCCTATAGACAGTGGTAATAACTCGTGTTCGCTTGTCGTTGGAATTCTGGTAAAGTTTGAGTTTTATTGCACACATTCACACTCTCATTCATACTTCCAGACTCTGGGGAGGATAGGGAAAACTTTAGCTAGAGAAAAGTTCCAATCCCCAGGCAGGAATCGAACCGGAATCCCTCGCACAGTAGGTAATGTGCTCTACGACTGAGCTACGAGGACAGACTCTGTGTGTGTTTATTTATTTATTCATTTATTACTTTGTGTACTACGTATAGTAAGCAGGGGAAGTACTGCATTCCACCCAAAAAATTCGATACTGAGATTTCACAGAAAATACATGTTTTGACGTGCACTGAATGCATATAAAGCATTTTTGGAAACATGCCCCTGTGTATGTGTGTGTCTGTGAACTGCATAACTCGGAAACTTACAGTCGGATAAACACTAAACTCGGTATTTAGGTTCAGTATCTTCCAGAGATGAGACACGAAGGTTTTCAGGAAAACCCTCCCCACCTCAGATTACCCTTTATATGTAACATTTTTCGAAAATTTTAATTTTCTCAAAAATTGCTCTAACGATTCTTATTAAAATATCATATGTTTAAGATATTTTCATGACAAATAAAATGTATATCTTGAATTTTCTGGGAATGGCTCCAAAAGTATTCTTCATTGTGAACGACCTTTGCATAACTGGCAAACCATAAGAGATAGACAAAATTTTACTACACAAAAAAATGTAGATCGCGTTAAAATACACAATTTATGTCATACAGTTTTTTGTTAAGTGAACCATTTTCGAGATATTGCTTGTTATTTACTTAAATTTTCCAATACTTTTTCTGAAAAGGGAATTCGTTATTCATTTTTTTATGTCCTGTACATACAAAGAGAATTGAATGCGCCACATAGCAACCAGGTCTTAAAATATTTGACTATCGCTTAAAGCCTACCAATTCGCTTGCATCTACAAGAAAATTACCAATAAGATTAACATCTCGATTAACATGAAGCATATGGAGAATAAGCGTTTGTAAAAATATTTTGTACAAGAGTAAAGAAAGTCATGTAAATGTAACGCATTAGATTTTTATTGTTCTATTTATTCCCCGCCTTTAACTGCAATGGTCATATCCGCGGCTTTTTACCATGAGATATATTCCCTATCGGCAATAGTTTTAACCGTATTGTTATATAACGGCTGAGGCCAAAAGTTTTTGCAGCTAGATATTAAATTTAGTTACTCCGGCATAAACATTGGGGGACGTAGACTCAGAGGCAGCGAGAGGACCAGGAACTTAGCTGCACAAATCTAAAGCAGGGTTGGGATATTCATAACAAAAATACACCTAAATTCACATTAAACGCATTACCTGTGGTTTATTAAATTTGACATGGTGCCACTACATCGTTCGCAACAGATTATAGTTCTAGTTTGAAAAAGAGGTGGGTTTTATCCCAAGCACTGCGACCTTAAGGATCTATTGCGCATCCCCCTTTCATCAGTTAAGTAGTCTGTTGCTCGTTATGAACTTAACCAGACTGCCAACTGAGGCTTTCGATAGTTCAACTATCTTTGGAAAGTGATTGCCAAAAATACTCGCTCTTTGATTCGCAAGAGCAGGGCAATCACATAGCAGATGGAGAAACAGTCTCATCTCCTTTTAGCCATCTACTACAGATAGGGTTTTTAAACAATCCCATTCTGTATAGATTAAACTTTTGGGCACAGTGTCCTGTAATGAATCCTGTTGCCCATGCAAGCCGCCTTGTACTAAGACCGCGCAGGTGCTTTGCCCGGCTGTTATCCAGGTCTGTAATAAACAACTTGGAATGTCTGCAACACTCAATGGAGTTCCAGTAGTTCTTGTGTTCTGCTTGAGCCCAACACTTAATAGCCTGTTTCACTGGTGTGTAGGACCCCCAGTACAGGCTCCGGACCCAAAAATGGGATTTGGCTTCCATCTTGGCTGCTTCATCTGCTTTCATCCAGTATCATTAAGAATTTCCAGCATTCTGTGATGAGCTTTGATTTTATTGATAGTGATTCAAGCGCTTTAATAGCAGCTTGACTGTCTGAGAGGATAATAACACTTCTATTCTTACATTTCCTTTCAATGCTTTCCATGCCACTGTCTAGGATTGCATAAACCTCAGCCTCGAAAACTGTAGCTAAGATACCCAGACTAAAAGAAATCTTGGTGTCATTACCGTAAGGCCCAGCCTCCGTTCCTGATTTGGTTCTAGAACCATCAGTATAGGTACCAGATTGGGCCTTGGCCTTATCACAACAGATTACAGGCAAACATTCGCGGGAGATGCTCCACACTCACACGCTACATACATCTACTCGCCCTTAAGACACACACTCGACTCTCGCACTACTCGACTGACACCAACTAGTCCCTCTACTTGCCCTCACCCCCTGACTAGGAGGTGGGAAGGGAAATGCCGCGCCGGACATGAATTCAAACTCACAAACGAAATAATTAGATCTACAATGTCATGCTACAAAGCAATAATGTGTCCGACGCGGCAATCACACACATACATGCTACAATATACAGTTGTCATTGGATTTCTGGTTTTTCTTTGGGTTTTACACATTAGATCATACAAACACTCACACCCTCATTCATACTTCCAGACTCTGGGGAGGATAGGAAATGAGCTTGGCTGGAGAAGAAATCCCTCCTTCTGTCGGGAATAGAACTTGCGACTCTTCTATCTCTGGATATGAAGGTGACGTGGCGACTTAGTTCTTTTTACCTGCACCAGATATTAAGAGTGAAGTTATACATTAGCGCACTCTGAATATACAGCACGTTTCTCATTCTACTTCAGTTTTCCCATGAATCACCTCACTATTTACATTCATAAACATGAAATGTATAAATAGAATCATAATAGCGTGACAATGTGATTTTCCAACAGATTCAACTCGCTGGCGACACACACATACGAGTCTGTCAAAAGGGGAATGCATCGTTTCTCCCTCGCGCAGCAGCAAATCAGAATCTTGTGATGCGTAAATAATGCACCTCCCTCTCCTGGGCGTTCTCATACATTTTCAAAGGCTGCTTCTTCTTCTTCAGAAATATTGTTGACATTTATTTTATTCGAAGAACGCGCTTGTAGTCCGGCTATGATGGAGTTGATTCCCTTTGCATCCTTTGACTTTTCTCTCCTGTCAACTCCATGCACGAATTTATCTAAATATATTTGCTTCTGTTTATTCTTCTCTTCAAAAGAAACGTGTCCTGAGCTAGCAACATCGCCCCAATTCCAATCGCTGATGCACAAAGGTTTTTACAATACAGCTGCATACATTTGTCATGCAGTAATAATAATAAAACGAGAAGTGTTTTTAAAGTAAGTACCAATAATTTTTTTAAAAAATAACAAACCCTAAATTCCCAAATACATTATCACTTATTGTCTTACACATTACACTACTACCGCCGTTATTCAGGCGCTCGTCGTAACGGGAAACCAGTTTTGTATGTTTTCGTCAAAGAATGATGCCGCCTGTGATGAAAGACAAGTCTGCACTCCTTGTTTCACATCATCAACGTCGTTGAAATGTTTTCCACCAACGAATTTCTTTAGATGAAGAAACAGGTGAAAATCGCATGGTGCCAAATCCGGACTGTTGTGAAACAAAAATGTAGATCGCATTGTAGGCAAAATGTAGGGACAAAATTTAGATAATTTTAAATATTTTACTTAGGATTTAATGTTGATTAACTCAGCAGAAACAATTTTATTGCCGGTTTTCAAAACGGCACACGACATTTGAGCTGCACAGAGTGAAAGGAGAGGAACGGGAGATTAATTAAGGGTGAGAATATAAGAGGAGAGGAGAAAAGAATGGAGATGAAAAGGAGGAAGACATAATGATGGGAAATACAGAGAGAAAAAGGGGAAGAGAGCGAAACGGAAGAAACTGGACATGTAACGCAATAACTCGAGCAGAACTGCGGGTTCTGCTGGTTGCGTAAATGACGAAATAAAATCCTATTGGAAAGGTAGAATCAGAAGCCTGAAGAATTCAATTCCATAGCCGGGATTTGAACCAGGTACTCCCGGTCTCCGTACGGTTGCTCTAACCACTGAGCTACCATGGCAACATGCCGGTAGAACATCAAATTCCCCAACTGATTCGCATTTATCCCGGTATACCACAACGAGATCTCAAATTGTATTGAGATGACATACCCTAATGACGACTTACTATGCTGTAAATATTTTAAGCCCCCCTGTAAGTACTTGTTGCCATAGTAGCTCAATGGTTAGAGCAACCGGACCGAGACCGGGAGAACCGTAGTTCAAATCCCGGCTATGGCATTGAATTTATCAGTCGTCTGATTTTTACCTACCAGCCTTGTCCAACGCACGGCTTGTGTGGGAGAACAATTAATTCCATTAAAATACTATTGGTATCCAAAAATATTAGAACTAAGTCATAAATACATACACTAGGTATAGAGCGCATAAATATATTGCGAAAAAAGCCAAAACAAATCAAACAGCATCCATCGTCGTTAGCAATGGAAGTTTTAGGAGTAGTCAAACGCGGGGGGACAATCTCTGAGCTCAGTACCGTACCTAGGCCATTGTAGGTCCCTTGTAACTTATGAGACCCTTGGGAGGAAGGGGAGATTTGAAGGACCACCAGAACCGAACTACGATGCGCGCCAGCGTCGGGGTCACTAACGTTTCCTAAACGACCTCAAACCTGAAGTCGGCTCGAGCCTACCGGTGCCATCTTCAACCCGGAGGTTTCGAGATGAATGAGTCCCCACAGGGAGGGGCATCAAGCGCAAACTTCGCCGCAATGCACTGAAAGGGGATATACCACACACATATATGTATATATACTCGTATTAACATAGGCATATAAATCGATATTAAACAAGAATTGTACATAATATAATTCACCAAGAAATATATTTAACAACCAAGAATTGTCAAAAGCAGATTGTAACGTAGATAAGTAAGGAACAGGCGGGCTAGCTAGCTAATTCCAGGTAAAAAATTATTCTAGGTAGAGCCCACCTTTCACCAAGCTAATGAGCAGGGAACTGGAGAATTAGAAAGAGACAGCTAGAGAAAGGAAAGAGATAGATATATTGAATACGCTTCCTGATGCGTCACGGGGACGCGTATGCGAAATCTTTTGGAGCAGAATATTCTCAGACATAATAAGGTAACAGGTCTGAGGACCAATTAGAAGCGTCGTTATATTTTGAGGCGCAGTGGTAAGCGTCACTAGGCTTAGGTATAAAAAGGGGAAGAAAGCCCCAGATTTTCACTCTTATAGAATCTCGGCGACACATACTGATACTTTCTGGACGACAAATGCTCCTAATTTAGGCTCCTAATTTATTATAATGGTGGAGATATTATAATGGGAAAATCTAGCAGCCAAAATTATTTGTTTAATAATATACCACATTTTTAAGGGAAATGCAGTGTATTTTAATTTGCCTCGCCTACGAAAACCCTGAGACCCCTGAAGTTAGCTAGATAGGTAATGATTAGAAACGGCGAATACAGCAGTCGACTAGCAGCAATAGCCGGAGCCAAGAACACTGCAGCAGAGGGCATCAACCAGAGGAACAACGTTTTCGAGCTACAGCACCAATCCCCATGACCTGGTCCTTGCAGCACCTTGCAGGATATGAAGGTGGAACCGAAAACAATAAAATGATGCGGACACGACAGAAATGGACAGAGAATTCGTTGTAGAAGAGAAACCACCGCAGCATTTGCCTACCGAACTAGGAAAACCATGAAAAAAACCAAGGTCAGAGTGGCCCGGACTCCCGAACCTAGTCTCGCATGTTACCTCTCGCTCGGTAATGGAAGCGTTAATATGCTCTTGTACTGTGAGAGATAGGCGTGTAAAGAGAGTTAAAATTCTAAACGGCCTCTAGATACGCCACTGGTGAATATAAGTAGAGTTTTAATGTTAGAGTAAGTGTTATTGTTTTCTGAACGCGGCTTGCTGCTCTTCCACTTTTAAAGCGGCTTAGCTACACACACGTCAGGTGTTTGAACAAGTTCTGACTTTATTGCTTACTGCAGAGACCGACCGCAATGGGCCATTGCCTCTTTCTACTTCACCGCGCGCGCTACTGAGTGAGTTATTCCGCTATTTTCTAAGTGACTGCCGCAACGAATTGCCAGCTTCCGATCATAAATTTGTAGAAAATGGGGAAGAAGTGCCCTCAATCGATCTGCCCCATTTGTTGTCGAATGCTCATTAATGGGCGCAAGAAAAATACGCTAAAAGAATTTTATAGTGCTCTCCAAACAGGACCAAAGTGGGACATTTATCTCTTAAAGCCTAAAGAAACACATTTCTCTTTCTCTGTTACTTAACATTTGATATCGACAATAATTAAGCGTAACTATTCCTTTTGAACTTGAATGAACGCAAAATATTGACATAAATGAACGTCAATAACGGAATAATTGTTAATTAAATAGGTTTTCTTAAACTAAATCCTGGAACTTAAAGGGTTCTTGGTAGTAAAATGGGTATTTCTGCAAATTAAATTTAGTTTTATTTATGGACGCTCTTTAACTGCTGTGGTCCTTAGCGTCACATTCTATATTGGACGTGAAAGACCGGAAATTTTTGCTCAGAGGCCCCTTTATCAGGCTTTAGGTTCTTTTACGTGCCGTAAATCTACGTCACCACCGGCTTTACTTCCCTTCCGAAGGAAGCCATGCTAAGGATTTTTACGCCCGAAAAACTCCATCTGCCTCCGCTGGGTTTGAACCTGCGACCTCGGGAACTAGAGGCCTGCATGGTAACCACTACACCACTGAGGACGACGCTACAAATTTCAAGCATGTTTAGTTGAAAATGTCACAATTTTTCTCAAAAGAAATACAGCATATAATTAATTATCATACCAAAAATGAATTTTTAAAACTCTTATTACTAATTCACATGAGTCTCTCTGCTCACTATCGTTTATCTTTATACATTTTCTACAAACTATTCTCATCAAAGCTTATTACTTTCTCTACCACGTACCCAAAAATTCGATACCAAGATTTCATCGCAAATACACGCTTTCACTTTCACTAAATAAAAAAAAAATAAGAAAAGGCGCACTCGCGCATGTGTCTGAACAGCAAAGCTCAAAAATGAAAAACCGGATAAACACCCAACTTGGTATTTGAAGGCAGCATCTTCCGAAGATGCGATACGAAGATTTTCAAGAATATCCCCACACTCCAAACTACCTTCATATGGAAAAATTTTTCGAATTTTTTTATATTCTCAAAAAGGCTCTAGTATTAAAATGCCATGCTAATTTTCTGGGAATAGTCTGCGAAGTCCTATTCATTCAGAAGGAGTTTTGTGTGATCCTGTAAACGTTAAGCGATAGACTAAAACGTAACAAAAATTAACTTAGTTAATTCTCGCGATGTAATGTAAACAGTATGGACTTTTAAGGCCAGCATAATACAGCGTCCAGTTCTTAAACATTTGACTATCCCTGTTCCCTTTGCTGCATGTGCTGAAATAGTTGCATGTGTAATGCAGCTATTTCAGTAAAGCTTTGCCTCAATTAAAATGAAGTAGATAGAAAAATAAACTTTGGTAAGAATAGATTTTATACCCAATAATAAATTATAGACAGTAGAGAAAGTCATGTGAATGTAATGCATCAGATGTTTTTTTGTTTATGTTTACTGTAAGTAGCATTACAGAAAGTAAAAATGAATTTAGAATCTCATGTGAAATACTCCAGGTCATGGAAATTTTGAAAATGGAGACTCTTTGCATGCTATTCTTTGAATATAGGCATTTACAATAATATTTTAAATTTGTGTAACATTACAAGTCGATGCCTTGGATCAGTACCCTATCGAGGAGCAAGTAAACTCTACATATATCATATATACAGAATGGGTGGTCAGCCCAACGCCGGGTATGGCGGTGAAGAAGGAAATGAAATGTAATTATGAAAGAGATGGCAGGAAAGTTAACGGATCAAATTACCCAACCCAGCATTCGCCTGCGACCGAGGAAGACCCGAAAGAAGCTTGTCAGACTGGACGGCTTCGGGGGTTTGAACCCGGGACCTCCTGAATGCGGGACACATACCTTACAACTGAGCCACCCATTCGGTAAAAATAAGGTTACAACACTTTAAATTTTCTAAAAATAAGTTTTTTATTAAATTCTTAAAATTCTAAATCCAAAATTATGGTTGATATTAAGTAAAGACTTCATATCTCGTCAATTTTCATAGTACGTACGAAAATATGAAAGAAATAAGGGAATGCACCACTAAATTAGTCTAAAATCTCGAAAATAACCAGAATTGAATTAAGTGGCAAAAACATAAGAAAATAAGATTGCTAGAAAATAGTTTTTTAATATTTCACACACTATTTGAATACACCTACATATGTCCATTTAAATAATGCGTTTGGGAATTTAAATCGCCTGAAAGACAAAACCGCAACGGATGCTAATTCTGTACCGTTTGGGGATTTTTTCCTAGAAAGAAAAGCGATTTTTTCCGAAAAGTGAAAAGCTTTTACCCAGTGCTATAAAAAATATAGTGCTCTTAATTTTATATGAAACATTTAGCGTGTGATTGACGAACTGAACCAATGTTTTAAAATAACCAGGAAACTCGCCAATGCTCTGCGCCTCATACAACTGGGATTTTTAAGGTAACACTTCACCTATAGAGATAACGTAAAGTTCTTATAAGTACGATTTTCTCTAAAACTCTTAACAAAAGGAAATTATTTTGAAAGGACACTATTTTTATCTCTCTTGTGCATTATTTTGTGCAACACAGTCTTACAATTTGTATGAACTTCTTTGCTTTTGAATATTGCTTTACATACTGATGACCAATTTAATTTGCTATACAGGAAAGAAAACTGATGAAACGTGATGCAAATATGGTTTTCTTATGCCGTGTGGTGACTGAGAAAATTGGATTTGCATGTCATTAACCTACCTAATACATATTTAGAAGTTTCTCAAAGTGCGATACTGTCATGTCTATCAAGTGACAGCCTACCATTTTGTTTTTACGTCCAGCTTTATTATAGAACTATTGGTCGAATTTTCTCTACTTAGGAGCATTTATTTTTAATGTGCACTCCAGTACACTTTACTTCATTTTTCACACTAGAATTATCACTACCCTATAGATTAAATCCTATTAATATTTATATCTACATGACAATTTACACAGTCTCGATATTTTATCTATTTTATTTCCATAAACGTTTCTTTTGCTAGACGTTTTATAATTTATCTGATTAATTAAAAAATCTAACCAAATGCTCAGACACAAACGCGAACATTTTCAGTTCTGCAAGGTACTGAAAAAAACGTAGCTGTTTAGTTTCTGAAAGTTACCTCAGAAAAACTTCAAAATACTTAAGATGCTACCAAAAAGTATGTGATTTTCATTTTCAAATTGAGGTTCTAAATAAAATGCAACAACATTAACGAACATAACATTTAATACACGTGACAGTACTTAGACAGTAAAAGTAAAAGAACAATCAATTATGCTATTGAAAGGAAGCAAAAGTGCTCTATTAATAAACAAATAAGAATCTGATAATTGTTTTTACACTTGACTTTCTCTATCCTCTTATTAGTGGGCATAGAAACTATGTTTATTAAAGTTTATTTTTGTACCTACTACATTTTAATTGAAATGAACATTTGCGTAAATAGCTACATTACACATTTCATCATAGATGCAAAGAGAACAGAGATAGTCAAATGTTTTAAGAACTGGATGCTATATGCTGGCCTTAAAATTCCATACTCTTTGTGGCAGTAATTTGTATCACAATAATGTAAATGCCAGAGTGATTGTAGTGTAAATAAGCATTATTGTATGACAATGATTTGAGATGTTTGTTAATTATAAGCATTGTTAGGAAATAAGTTTACACGGCCTCATTGAAACTGACAATAGGAGCGGATAACAATCTGCGAGGGGGTGAGTTGAATATTAATTAGAAGAGACAAATAGATGACGTCAGATTGGCGCGCTTTTCTTAGAAATAGCGGGAATATTTTCCCTAAAGCATATGTTTTCGTAATTTTTGATTGGATATAAAAATAGACGCTAATGTTGGCGCGTTTTATTAACCAATAACAGCTCGGTTATAATCTTTAGGCATATCGGGGTGTGGGAGTATAAAAAGCTAAAGTCAGAGGCAGATTTCGTCAGTCCAACAGAAGCATTCACGCGTTATACGTCGCACAGTTAGTTCATCAGAATCGTTCGCGGGTTACACGTCGCGTACTTCAACGAAAGCATACATAAAGTACACGTCGCAATTCTACAGAATCTCTCGCGTCTTAAAGTTTGTTATAAATGTGAAACACGCGAATTAATAATGCGCAGTAAATAAGTTATTATAGTGATATTAGAAAATATAACAGTTTCAGTTTGGCGTGTATCACGAATCAATATGTGAACTTAATTGTGACGGTAATAAAAGTGTAAAAACAAATTCTTTATCTTTGAGTAACAAAATCCTTTCCGCTTACACACCTTGTTTAAGAGATTTGCTCGACTGAATAATAATAATAATAATAATAATAATAATAATAATAGCTAGCCGGAGCACAATGAACCCAAAATGCAAAATAATAAAACAATAACAGGCGCCCATCAATAAGATAACACGAAGTGATTGCGACAAATTGGCTTCCATACATGGGGCATATAAACATTAAGCAACTATCAACTAACAAAAAAATATTCCACTTCAAATTGGATCCCGAACGTGGGGCTAACAAAATTCTACTACATCTTCCCATGCAATCGCGAAAAACAACTGAATGTTGAGAAGACTTAATGACCAAGTAATGAACAATTCGAACCATTAATAACGAATATCTCAGAAAAGGTTTATGCCATAAAAGAAACTTATTTCAAATGAATTCTGTATTTTAAAGATATCTACATTTTTTGTGTAGCAAGTGTTCGTCTATCGCTTAACTTTACCAATTATGCAAGATTATGCAAAATTCCTTCCCAATGAAGAGGACTTCACAGGCTATTCCCAGAAAATTCAAGATAGAAGTTTTATTTGTCATGTAAATGTCCTTAATGTACGATATTTTAACCAAAACCATTAGAGCCGGTTTTTACAAAATCAAAATTTTCGAAAAATGTTCCATGTAAAGGGTAGTTGGGGTGGAGTAATTTTCTTGAACATCTTTGTGTCTTTGTAGGACACTGAACTTGGATACCAAGTTTCGACTTTTCGTTTTTGAGTTACGCTGATCTCACACACACACACACTCTCTCTCTCTCTCTCTCTCTCTCTCTCTCTCTCTCTCTTTCTCTCTCTCTCTCTCTCTATCACTGACGTTTTTCTAAAAAGGTTTTTTTTTTTATTCAGGGTGCCCCCAAACATCTATTTTCCATGAAATTTCGGTAACGAATTTTTGGGTGGAATACAATACCTTCCCTATCTACCGTGCGCGCGGTAGAGAAGGTAATATATGCATAAACAACTTCTTTGTCATTTGTAAAAGAATCTTAGTGTTATTACGTTTATTTTTATTTTGCTTCTATAAAATATGGTTACGAAATCTTGATTTTTCATCTACTTTCTATCAATCGAAATAAACCTGTTGAGAAACATTTATACATTTCGTCGTAGATATGTAGGTGACAGAGAAATCGAATCACTGGCTTTAAATTCCATTGCTTCCATTACTTTCCGAGAAACAACTGAATAGCGACAACACCTAAAAGTATAAAAATTCAATTCAATAATGATAGATATTTCGGTAATGGCTAATGCCACAATGCCATTATTTGCAACAAATTTGGTGTTTTAAAGAGATATACATGTTTGTATAGTACGGTTTTGTCTATCTCCTAAGCTATACTATTACACAAAATTATACAAAAGTCCTTTCGAATGAAGAGGACTTCAAGGCTATTCCCAGAAAATTCAGAATATACATTTCATTTGGCATACAAATATCTTAAATATATGGTATATTAATAATAATCGTTAGGCTTTTTTTGAGAAAATAAAAAAATATCGAAAAGTCCACCCTCATGGAGTGGGAGAAACATGTCGGCCTCACACTCAAGAAGTCCCAAGTTCGGATCTCCATTGGGGTAAGTTACCCGGATAAGGTTTCTTCCGCGGTTTTCTCCTGAAAATATGAATGTGGGGTAATTATAAGCTGTATGACCCTGGGCTTATTTCAGCATTACTTGATCTATTTCATTCATCATCCGATACGACCTAGTTAAAGGACTTTAAACCTCCAAAAGTATCCAACAATTTCTCCATGTAAATCAGCCTGTTCCAATTCTGCTCGGCTGAGTTGGAGTGTCGCGGTAAGGAGCTGGAGGCGGGGCGTGATAGCCAATACGTCACTGGGCGAAGGTCGTTGCACTTCCTGCCAGTCTTGAGGTTGTGTCATTCTTCATAACAATGTCACTATGTCAAGCCGGGAAGCCCCGTTGACTGTTACTAGGAAGAACAGTTTCTATTTACCGAAAAGCACGGACTCCCACTGTCTCTTGTCTATCAAAAGATTCTGAATTCAACGAGAAACTGGAACTTACATCGTCATAATACAATACTTCATTCAGCCGTGATGACAGCTTGCCCCCTCTGTATGCTGTGGGCTGATTCCTGCCAGGTGTGAGTACTCCCCTGCTCGCTGGTGCGTACCAAGCTGGAACAGCACGAGATAAACGGTATTTTGGTGGTGGGGTGTCCTTGAAAATCTACTTGCCGTATTTTTGAAGATACTGAATCAAATAGGAAGTTTGGTAATCATCCAGATTTCGTTTTTGAAGTATGCTGTTCATAGATACATACACGTTCTGTTTCTAGAAATGCATTTTTGAGTTCAGGAGGCCTCAAAACATGTATTTCTGATGAAATCTCGACTTTGAAATATAGGCTATAAGACTACTCCTTAGCTACTATAGGTGGGTGGTAGATAAAGTAAAAATTGAGTGCAAAATAGCCTCAACTCACCTCAATTGAGGCAGTATTTTTAACACTTAAATGATTTCAGTCTAATTGTATAATATATAAAAACAATAACAGCCCGCCTTAAAGCAATATGTGTTTGTAACAATATATAAAAAGTGTATATTACAGTCATTGTATATGTTTATATTATTGTATACATGTGTAATAATGTTATGTGAATGTAATACGTAATTTAATAATGTAAGAGCTGTGAGAAATATGTCAAAAGTTGCTAACAATGAGGTAACCTTGAGGCAATAATGAAATAATGAGTAAGAAGGTTTAATAATGCTACTAGTCATTCTTGGAAACAATAATGTAATTTTTGAGACAGTTTATAAAATAGCCAATCAACAACCAGAAAAAGCTTAAGTTAAATGAAAGTATTCTATTGGAGTAGGAATAGCCAATCAGAGACTTGAAATAAAGAAATTTACAAATTTAGGCTGTAGAAATCAAGTCAGTTGCTAGCAGACAGTGTTACTAATCAGACGCGAAACGCATCCTTGAGAAGTTTAATACGTATTCAGTGTGAGACGAAAATAGTTTACGTGTTAAAAAGTGCAAGTAATTAATAAAAGAATCTCACAGCTCTCTATATTAGTGAAGTAATATTTTAATGTTTAAAGAAGTAATAAATGGAGTTGAGTACAAATTATCTGTGTAAGCCTTCATTTTTCAGCCGCACCACGCCTTGTTAAGACATTCACATCTCTAAAAAAATAAATACTGACGCAGTCGAGGCAAACATAAATATATAATATTTAAAGAAACAGTCAAAATTACAAAGTTAATATTTTTTAAACATTTTGGGGGGGGGGCAAAGGCTACCGGAAACTTTTGACCATACGTAGCAGCAACATAACTACTTCAAATTGGCTCCCAAAATTTGGGGCAAATAACAACACAAAAAACTATCAACTTCAAGCTATAGCTTCCACAATCTACAACTAGAGATATGTAACGGTTAAGTCTATCGCGGCTTGCTTTAATGAAGGACTGCAATCTCTGGAGTCATAAACGACGAGATGGTCAATATTCCTCTGTTTGAGTTCTGTAATACAGTAGCATTGCGCCGCAAGCATATTTAAAGCCAATATATGCTCTACGTTTGACCGCTGCAATAGGAAGAGGGCTTTTGAAACCGCATCTATTGTTAATTCTCAACGCTACAACTTAGTTTACTTATCGGTAGTATTGAAAAACACTGGCGTATTATAAATTATATACGTACTATAGTAGTAGGATAGGGATAGGACAATGACCTACGCAGATCTTTTGTGCCTATGCCCCTGATGGGGCGCCCCCGGAAGAGAGGAATGACGTGAGAGCAGGCAGAGGTCAGGATCCCTACCATTTACAGGTTTGAACTCTCCTGGAGTTGCTGGTACAACCGGCACCCTCCCCCTTAGGCTTACACATAACTGGGGTTTGAGGACTCGGATATGGCTCGCAGTCCGGAGGACGAAGGTTTCCTCAGAGCATCCTTTGCCATGCACACGTCGATACCTCCCGCCGACACTTGCAATCGTGAAAGAAACCATGCAGATGAAGGATGGAGATGAAATGGAGGAACAGAAAATTCTGTCGATATAGTGATCCTTCCCAGCATTCACCTGGCGACACGGGGAAACCTCCGAAAAAACCCACGATCAGGATTTTCGGCCTCCCGAATACGGGCCACAAACGTAACCGCCTGAACCATCCACCTCAGTTGCTATAGCAGTAAGGTAGAAACAATGAATCGAACGAAAAATTTTGATGTTACATTCCCATTAATTTCCCGATACACTATACTCGTCTGCATGACATGGATGACTGAAAACTAATAAGTGATTCTGACTCACCTTTTTATGCTGATTTCAGAGCTGCTTTAAGTTTTTTCTATCACGTACAGTTATTTCACAAGTTCACTTCAAAAATATAGATATATAAAGATATTACTTTCGCCACTACACATAAAATTGGGCTTGATGAAACAATTTATAAGGGCTCTACCACAGGATGGACCCTGCTTCAAGTACTTTACCAATAAATTTCCCTTCATTACACAAGGCAAATTAAAATCTTGAAATTTCTGTTGGCTCTCAAATAAAGAAATTGTTGAAGGATGAAGATTTTGAGAAGATAATGAATGAGAGAGCAATAGAAGCATGGACCGCTTTCCATTCTGTTACGGAAAACTTCTTAGACAATAACACAGATCTTAATTACAAGGCCATTGTCGAAACAATGTTGGAAAATTTCAAGAAGATGGGTTGTAACATGAGTGTAAAGGTGCATTTTCTGCATTCACATATCAACTACTTTCCAGAAAATCTGAGACATTAGTGAAGAGCAGGGTGAACGTTTTCACCAAGATATTAAGGAAATGGAGAGGAGGTACCACTACTGTTGGATGTTGAGGAGGGACAGTCATCTTCATGGGTCTGCAAGGAAGTCAAAGAAGAGAAAGTTTGAAAAAAAATTAAATGAAACACTTTGGCTTCTTGTTTTGAAAATTTAGTCATGACATAAATTAAGGGAGTTCTCGAGAGTATTCTTAAAATGTTTCTTGAATAAAAACTTACCTTGTGTGAAATGGTATTTGAATACTTTTCTACGCTCATTAGTAAATTGTCAAAACATTATGTGTTTTGCGTAAAAATCTGACGTGATAGAAGAAAACGGAAGTTACTTCTGGAATCAGCATAAAAACTTGATTCAAGATCACCTACTTTTAAGAAAGTTTGAAAATGCATACTAGTGCTATTATTTATTTGTATATAGCTACTACTAACTATTCCTAGGAAAGCTCACTTTTCTACCTACGTCATGTTATTCGATATAAACCATTACAGAAATAGATTCGTTACACATTTTCTCGAAGCACAACGTCGAGCAGAATCAATAGTCATATGTTGCTTTCTTTACTCACATAATCCATGGAGAGGTCAACGGGTGAAATACGTTTGGATCAAGGAGAGGGTAACGCCATAACCCAATAGTATTGGACTGCACCCAGGAAAAGAAAACAGCACATGCAAGTCAGAGGGACTGCCCTTTAATTTTGAATTCTTCACGATTCTATTCATTTATCGTGGCAAGCGTAACTCAAACACATGTACTGTGTTCCTCTGAAGAGAATGTGGCTGTAAGAAATGTATTGACATCCGCAATTCTAGCGCTATCTGAGAAAGCCTACGACTCTAGTTTCAACACATCAATAAGGCTTAAAACCCTCTTAGAAAACATATGCTCTTGTGCTCGCAAAAGCGGAATATAAGTGGAGATTCATAAGGCGAACGAATGAACAGAGATTGTTGTGTATTACTTTGTACTTCCTTTCGTACTGGGCATTGTAAATAACCAGAAATCTCTTACAAATTGCTCCAGGTGAAACACGCAGGAATACTAAAGTTGTATGATATTCTTAATGTGGATAGTAGATTTATTTATGACATCATTGTGAGCTGTCACATGCTACTGTGGACCCCTCACTCTTCCGGGGAGCAGAACACCCCGCAAACGTTTTCTCGTCAGAGGCCTACAGTATGTATGTATGTATGTAATAGAGCTTAGGCATAATACGTGTAACACGGCCAAGGCGAGCGCAGTCCTTCGAAAGATAGTGAATTAACGCAATGACGCAATACAACCATACGCATGCGTCAAGAAATGGTGTAAAATCTGATTTACTCTTTAACGCATCGCGTAATGTTCACAGTGCTAATTAAGGAACGTAAAGGAAACAGAGTTATTCACGATAAAGCTCGACGTATTATTACTTTTTCTGATAAAAGGAAGAAAGAAGGTCAGAAAATGATTATTTCAACTGCCACTCAGCCCAATAATTGTTCGTGTTTTCCCAGTTTGATTGTACAGAGGGGAGGGAAGACCGTTACGTGTACCCTCGTTTCTATATATGCCGTCACAGTAGCTTCAGGTGGCATTCGTCTGGCCTTCACTGGTGGAGTATGCATAGCAATGAGGAGATGTGTGTATCTGTTTACCCTTTCGCGCATGCGGTGGCGTCCTGTTTTACATGCAGAGTTCCAAATCATTTGCATATGAACATGTAACTTTGCGCAGTAGCTCTAAACATCACTTATAGTAACCATGTTTAAATATAAAACTAAATAAAACCCTGTTTTACAAAATATCTCCAAGAAAAAATATTCTAATGGCAAAATAAAAGAAAGTATTGAATAGAAGCGGCTCGTGACACTCGAGCTCATGACCCACCCAATATATGCCCCGCATAACACACACACACGCACACACGCACACAAACAGATATTTTACTGGAAATGCTATCTATTGGGCCTCAAGTCATTTGTTTGCAAAACTTCTACGCATTACATAAAGTCTACAAGAGTAACTAAAATATTTTCAACTCTTTATAAAGCAAATAACATTATAAATGTAAGTGAAACACGATACACGTGTTATATAAAAGTTTGTTATTTTTTGTTAAATTTATAGCTCCTTTTAACAGAATTAAGGATGCAAAAGTGGATCAGCTGCCAGGTCATCTACGGTTTTGATGACTTTTTTGTCTTTGGTTACCTCTAGATGGGCGCATCCCATATGTGCCATGTGTGGTCGAAAAGGTGTAACGGTGTAGATGTTTATAAGAAACCTACACACATGCATCGACTTTTATATACAGGATAGCCCACATAAAGTGTTACAAGTGAATATTTCTTAAAGGGGTAAAAAAACCAAATGCCAAGGATCCAAATTTTATAGGAGCAAGGGCCATCCAAACTGTGACAGAGAAAACATTTCCATGCGCCCCTTATGGGGCACATCGGATCCTACCTCAGAATTTTAAATGAAACTAATAATTGTTTATACCCTGGTTCCCCTCAATAAACTAAGCACCTTTTATTACATTTGTTTTTTCTAAAATGAATTGTTGAGCTGGATTTTTACACGGAAGTTGTTACACCTCATGAACTCGGTGAGTAAATAAATTATTAAATGAAATAATGTGGGTATTGTAGTTTTAAACCACCTGAACTAAAATAAAACACTGTCTGTAGTTAGTCATGTTGATTACTTGCTGTGGCTCTTCAAAATTAAAAAAAAATCTGATGTGGTACACTCATGACTTTTTCCATTCTTGTACAAACTATTCATACAAATTCTTATTCTCCATGTATTTCATATTAATCGAGATAAACATTTGCAGAAACGATCTTTTGACATGTAAAGAGAATTACATTTTACACATAGCGACCAGTTCTAAAAATATTTGACTATCGCTTAAGGCGTACTATGTTCCCCTTGTTTTGTATTTGCAAGGGCAATATAAGCACAGACATATCTCTTAATAGCTGGTTGCTAGGTGCAGCACCATTCCCTTTGCCACAGATTAATACTCTTTGCATATCCAAGACAAAAAAATTAATAACGAATTCCCATTTGAGAAAATATATATTGACAAATTTTAGGGAATAACAAGCAATATCTCGAAAATCCTTCACTCAACAACAAAAATGTATATGACATAAGTTGTGTATTTTAACGCGATCTACATTTTATGTGTAGTATAATTTTGTCTATCTCTTATGGTTTACCAGTTATGCAAAAGTCGTTCACAATGAAGAATACTTTTGGAGACATTCCCAGAAAATTCAAGATATACATTTTATTTGTCATGAAATGTCTTAAACATATGATATTTTAATCAAAATCGTTAGAGCCGTCTTTGAGAAAATTAAAATTTTCGAAAAATGTTCCATGTAAAGGGTAATCTGGGGTGTGGGGATTTTCTTGAAAACCTTCGTGTCGCATCTCTGAAAGATACTGAACCTAAATACGAAGTTTGGTGTTTATCCGACTGTTGGTTTCTGAGTTATGCTGTTCACAAACACACACACAAGGACATGATTCCAAAAATGCTTTTTTTTGGATTCAGGGGTCTCAAAACATGTATTTCCTGTGAAACCTCGGTATCGATTTTTTGGGTGGAATACAATACTTCCCCTAATTAATATACGTAGTGGAGAAAGTAAAAATATGACAGATTGTGATGTTGCGGTAGATATGGTTTTAGTATTAGGTGAATGCAGAAGAAATTATGGAACTGCTTTCGCAGTGTTCAATGAAAATACGGGATGAAAATGTCACATATGGAATTCAAACGACTGGAAACACGAATACGTAAGTATGAAAGTGTAAAGAACAAGAATCGCTTGAAGGCGAACTCGAAACTGAATGATAAAATACTATCAATATTCTGGTTACTGTAGAAGTAAATCCACAGATAAGTCGACGTGAACTGTCCAAAGACAGTGGGACTTGCCGCACTTCAGCACAGCAGATACTAAATCAGCAGAAATACCACCCTTATCATGTGTTTTTGCATCAAGAGCTCACACAAAGAGATTTTCAGCTTCGAGTTGTTCTTTGCGAGTGTTTACGTGATGTTATTGCAGAGAATGTTTCATTCTTGGCAAACATATTATTTTCGGACGATGCAACATACTCAAATATTGGACAAGTTACTAGGCATAATAATTAATTAACACTGAAAACCCCAAATGGATGAGAACTGTGCCTTTTCAACATCGTTGTTCGCTAAATGTTTGGTGTGGAATTCTTGATAACTTTGTCATTGGCCCTTACTTCTTTGAAGGCACAACTGCTGGTGAGTCATATTGCCATTTTCTCAAACATGAATTACCTCCCTTATTGGAAAACGTTCCTTTAGTGTTAGATGAGAAATGTGGTATCAGCAGGATGGTGTATCACCACATTTTGCAAAATGTGCACGTCAACTACTAAAAGAAAATTGATGGGTGGATTGGTCGTGCTGGACTTATTACCTGGTCTCCTCGTTCACCCGACATAACACCCTTGGACTACTTTTTATGGTGATACATAAACAGAAAGTCATGTTTAAAGCACCTGCAACCAAAGAGAATATGAAATTTCGAATACGTGAAACTTGTTGCACTATTAGCCCCTGTATGTTGTTAACTGTTAGAGAAAACCTTTCCAAAAGAATTTTCAAGTGTTTAGATGTTAATGGAGGCTACTTTGAGCATTTAATGAAGTAATTTAAAGTAATCAATTGATTATTTATTGACTTGCTTATTCGTTTAGTACTATTATCTACTATTGTATACTTCAGTGAACACACTCTTTAAGAACTCAATTCATTTTAGAAAAACTAATGTTTTAGTAAATGTTAATTAGTTTATTGAGAGGAGTCAGAATATAAGAAAATTGCCATGGTTTAATTTAAAATTCTGAGGTTGGGCTCTTTATTCGGGCACCCTTTCCGTGTATCCCATAAGGGGCCCCATGGATACATTTTATATATCACCATTTGGAAGGCTCCTTGCTCCTATAAAATTTGAAATTCTTGGCATTTGTTTTTTTTTCTATTCGTTTAAGAGATATTTACCTGTAATTCTTTATGGGCTACCCTGTATATTAGAATATCTGTGTATTCTCCTTCTTTCTCTGATTATCCACTTTGTATGTAGGACTTACATGCCCCAGGACTTACGAGCGTGTCAGAGGCCTGTCGAAGTGCAGATCCTTTGGATCAGATAGGACATCCAGGATGGGTGATCAGCCCGATGCCTGCTAAGAGGGTGAGCAAGTAGAAGATATGAAATTAGGGTGAAATGGATGAAAGGAAACGTGATGATGGAGCAGTTGGTGTAATAAATGGTAGGGGAAATCGGAGAACCCGAGAAAACCCACCCAGAAGCCGCTGTTGTCCACCACAAATCCCACATGCGGGTCTCTGGGATCAAACGAAGGCCTTGGCTCTGCTTACTCAAAAGAATTAAATCAATTAGTGAATACGCAAAATAATAAAATACAAATTTAATGCTCTTTCAGGTGCACTTTTCTTATTATTGGCTCAGTTATTGATTTGTATAAAAGAGTATTGAACCTGGTCCAAACCTCCTGTAGCTCTATAGCCATAGTTTGACCTAGAATTGTTGATATATACTTTTATAAAACAAGATATGATCTGGGTATGAAGTAAGGATAACTGAAGACTATTTGCATACTGGTTATAAAAGAGATTTTACTACATGCACGAGGGCATTAAAATAAAGCAGCCTTTGGGACAAAATCGCATCGCATTTGTGTTAAGCGTAATTTTCCCCATCAGAAACGTATATTCTGTTTGCAGACAATACAGCGAAAGTAGCTTTGTGAATTGAGGCAATGTAAATGCAAGGCATTTGCATAGAAACGAAAATCTACCATTTTATCATTGTGTATATTAGCAAGGGACTGAGTGGATAAACTTTTGCAGATATGCTGCAGGTAACAGAGGGCAAAAGTTAACAGTAAAGTAATTATTATTCATTTCTCTCTTTGGTTGCGTACATGATTTCTTCCGGGATATGGTAAACATTTGTTTTATAGCTATTTCGCTGCGTTTCCGCTGTGTACCGCAGCGCATGCGCAGTTTCTAAGAAGCGGGCCAGTAATTACATTATGTGAAGCGTGCGTTGTCGGAGCATGGCGTCTGTTGCGGGAAAAATGACACGCAAGCACGCACCTAGCGGTGTAATTGGATATAGTATTTCCAGCCCGCTGACCTTTACTGTGTTGCGAGAAAGAGCACGGTTTCCATTTACAACACGTAGGTACCTCAATGGTCCAAGGGTTATATTACAGAATACGCCAAGGCGACAAACATTACGACAACTGTGGGCACAAAGAACCCAATTATTGTTTGCTTAGGCGTAATATTATATGCTATCCATGTGGATAAAAAAACTAACTTTCAAAAGAAGCTAATGCGTGTCCTTTAGGACTCGCAGCAAGTAATGATATTTGACGTAATCAAAGAAATTGTTGCCTAAGGGCATAAAATCTAGCTGCAAAGTTAAGAGAAGAGGAAAAAAGACAGATGTGTTATATTCACTTGACACTTTCCCTATTCACTGTTCTACAAACTATTCATGCAAAAGCATATTCTTTTCCGAGGCGTGTTTTTTAAATAAGTACCCATAATTTATTTTTAAAAAATAACAGGAAGTTATTTTCCAAACACTTTATCATTGGTTACCTTACACTACTTCTGCACAGAACCACCGCCGTAATTTCGGTACTTTTCGTAACGAAAAACCAGATTTTATATGCCTCCGTGAAAGAATTATGCCATCTGTGATGAAAGCCAGTCTGATTTCTTGTTTCACAACATTATCATCGTTGAAATGTTTTCCTCCAAGGAATTTCTTCAGATGAAGAAACAGATGAATACCACTTGGTGCTAAATCGGGACTATAGGGAGGGTGGTCAAATTGTTCTCAACCAAATGATAGATCAGATCTTTATTTTTTTAGGGTGTGTGTGTGTGTGGCCGGGCATTGTCACTCATTATTGTTTCCCCATAAAACTCACACAATTGGCGATGAATTCTTGCTAGCGTTACATTTCTCACATCCAAAAACCAAAACACTGATCCGATTTCAGAGTCGGCAGGTCGTTCGATTCTTTTTTACATTTCGAAATGCTCTAACTACAGGAAAACACAAACTGACGATCGCTCACATTTGCTTCCTAATGTATGTAAGACGTGATCGCGCAAGCACAAAATCGCGACTGCAGCGGCAATTTATTAAAACGGCACTTACTTTACAAACTCTTAAACAATTCATAAGCAATGCCATTTTTGCATTATAATTTTAGAACTCTTTTCTTTGTCTTTGTCTTTTTATTTGTCGACATATTCTTATTTTCAGATTGTTCCGCACTATGTATTTTTCGGTATACATTTTGTATACGTCCTTATAAACAGCAGGATACAAAAAATGACTAAATGAAGTTTCATTAATATGTTTAGTTGTAATGTTAATAAAAACATTTATATCCTGTAAATTTGTACGCAAAATAATTAAAGTCTCATATTTAACACTAACTTTTTTTTACAAAATAATAGGATAATAAAAACATAATCCCTAAACTGTATTAATATACTATTAAATAATCTAATTATAAAATATTAATATTTTAAAAAAGAATGCTATTGTGTGGAGCAATTTTTCAAAAGAGTAAAAAAACAAATAATAATACTAATAAAATAATATCTAGAAAAGTAATTTAAAAAGTCTGATATGTTACACTCGCATGACTTTCTCTACTCTTGTACAAACTATTTTTACAAAATCTTATTCTCCATATGCTTCATGCTAATCGAGATATTAATCTTATTGCTAATTTTCTTGTAGGTGCAAGGGGAATATGGTAGTATTTAAGCGATAGTCAAATCTTTTAAGATCTCTTTGCTAAGTGGCGCATTCCATCTCTTTGTATGTCCATGACATAAAAAAAATAAATAACGAATTTCCATTTGAGAAAAAGTATTGGAACATTTAAGGGAATAACAAGCAATATTTCGAAAATGCTACACTCAACAAAAACAATGTATATGACATAAATTGTGTATTTTAACGCGATCTACATTTTTTTATGCTTTACCAGTTATGCAAAAGTCGTTCACAATGAAGAATACTTTTGGAAACATTCCCAGAAAATTCGAGATATACATTTCATTTGTCATAAAACTATCTTAAACGTATGATATTTTAATCAAAATCATTAGAGCCATATTTGAGAAAATTAAAACCTAACTACTAAGTTTGGTGTTTATCCCACTGTTCGTTTCTGAGTTATGCTGTTCACACACACACACACACACACACACACACACACACACACATACACACACACACACACACACACACGGACATGTTTCCAAAAATGCTCTTTTTGGATTCAGGGGGTCTCAAAGCATATATTTTCGGTGAAATCTCGGTATCAAATTTTTGGGTGGTATACAATACTTCCCCTACTTACTATACGTAGTCGAGAAATTAATATGCTTGAAATTTAGTGTATATATTACACATTAAACCCTAATTGCTGTATTAATATTTGAACTGAAATTGTTAATTTTAAAAATTATACGTATAGGTATTCCTAAGAGTGCATTCCTAAAATATTCAAAAACTATTTATTTGGAGTAAGCGTTAAGAGCTTTTTACCCATAAAAGATAAGTTTAATTGGTAGGCTTTTGTTTACGAAAGCACACGCAAGATTGGAGTACTGAAGCTACACGGGTATAATTACACGTAGTGACCACAGAGGTGTCCTGGGACCAATGGCGGCAATTTCTGCAGACGAAGAGGCTATCAGCGGGGTCTCAAGGCGGGAATAAAGCTGAGAATTTGTGGCTACAAGGGGAATCGAACCTTCAATTCTTGGAACGATCATGCCATTATAGAACTGGGTAAAGGCAAGGCGGGGATGATAAGGAGTTAAAGTAAATGGAGGTAAGGTATTGATTTCGTCCTTCAGATAATGCTGCATCTGGTTGTCTTGTTTTAATCTCTTTTCCCTGCTTGCATTTCAGGGGGGAAAGATTTGCACTGGATGTGTGCCAGAGCATTGTTTTTTTATATTTTCGTTTTGCTTTGCTGCCTGCCCCGCGGCTCAACTTTCCTTGTTGTTGTATACACTCAAGAGCTAGGTGCACTGTCGGGAACACAAAGCAAAAATAAGCAGGGCTGCCAACTTGTCTGTAGGGATTAAAAGTTGTGATGTTTCTTTACATTTTGATCCAAAAATAGCCAGGTACTTCTCGTCACGAGCATGGAATCAGCAAGGAACGGTAGGTGCTATACAGAAGAATCCCTTCACACTGATATTGTCAATAATCATGTGTCAAAGGATTTTACTTTATCCACTACTTACCTATAATAAGCAGAGGAAGTAGTAGATTCCATACTGCAAGACTTCCTGTGCGTTTTGAGGTCCCCTGAATAACAATTCGAAAAAGGTGTGTGTGTGTGAACAGAATAATTAAAAAATTAAAAAGTCGGGTACACTCCAACCTTGGTTTGAAGTTCAGCATTTTTGAAGAATACGACACAAGGATTTTAAGAAAATCTGCAAGCTTAAATTACCTCTTACTTCGGAAATTTTTCATATTTTTAATTCGTAAATATCAAAAGCTTGTGATTAAAATACTACATGTTTAAGATGCTCAAATAACAAAATGTGTATGTTGAATTTTTACTTTCTCCAAAAAAGCATTTTTGGAAACATGACCGTGTGTGTCTGTGTGTGTATGTGTCTGTGAACAGAACAACTCGGAAACGAACAGTCGGATAAACACCAAACTTGGTATTTAGGTTCCGTATCTTCCAGAGATACGACACGAAGGTTTTCAAGAAAATCCCCCACCTCAGCTTACCCTTTACATGGAGCATTTTTCGAAAATTTCAATTTTCTCAAAAATGGCTCTAACGATTTTGATTAAAATATCATGTTTAAGATATTTTCATGACGAATGAAATGTATATCTGAATTTTCTGGGAATGTCTCCGAAAGTATTCATTGTGAACGACTTTTGCATACCTGGTAAACCATAAGAGATAGATAAAATTTTACTACACAAAAAATGTAGATGCGTTAAAATACACAAATTGTCATACATTTTTTTGTTGAGTGAACCATTTTCGAGATATTGCTTGTTATTCCCTTATTTTCTAATACTTAAACTTTTTCTCAAATTCGTTATTCATTTTTTTGTCCTGTTAGTGCAAAGAGAATGGAATACTCCACATAGTAACCAGCTCTTAAAATATTTGGCTATAGCTTAAAGCCTACCAATTCCCTTTGCATCTACAAGAAAATTAGCAATAAGATTAATATCTCATTACTCGATTAACATGAAGCATATGGAGAATAAGTGTTTGTAAAAATAGTTTGTACAAGAGTATAGAAAGTCATACGAGTGTAACACATCAGATTTTTTTAGAAACGCCTAATGAAGTCGTTTTCATTGGAGAAGAATTTTGTATATATGGTAAACCATGGGAGATGTAAAAAAACGTATACACTAAAGCATTTAGATCTCTTAAAATACAAAATTTATTTAAAGTAACTTCTCTGTGGCATTATCCATTTCCGAGAGATTCTTTATCATTGGTTTGAATTTTTCAGAAGCTTTCATGTTTTGAAGTGCTATCATCTTTCACTGTTTTTCGAAATGTTATGGAAAGACCAGCATGTAAGGAGCTGCTTTTAAAAATTTGATTATCGTTTGATTTCCTGTATGCACTTAACTACATAGAAATGTGTAATTTGGTTGTGTCTGCATATCTCGATTAAAATGAGTAGGTAGAAAAATGATTGTTTACAGCAATTTTAACATAAGATGTATCATAATAAACGATTGTAGTTAAAAAAGAATCATGCGAATGCAAAACATCAGTTTTAAAATCAATCTAAGTGTCAATTACTGTCAATGTTAATATTCAAGTAAGGACATAATTAAATTTATATTTTCTCATACCTTGCTCATTCTGATCGCACACAACTGCGCTTCTTGTGCTCCTCCTTAGAGCCGGGAGCCAGCGCACGCTTTGAATGTCGCAAAAAGTGTGCTTGCTCTAACATCGACGGTTTAAATAATAGTTTTAAATCTTATTGACTCCGGTGATCATGTCTTTGTAGACTGTGCGTATCTGCAACTTTCACCGTTAGAGTATACCGTACCGCTAAGCAGTAAAAGCGGTAAAGTTGCCTTCAAATCAGGAGCTTATATTGGAAATTAAAGGTGGCCACACGCGCGACAAACGAGCGTGATTTACGCATGCACAATTTGTCTCGTTGCTATAAGGCATAAGTATGCTTCAACAGAGCCATGCTCTCTTGCTTTGGCTGCCTTTGTCCTAGTTTTAGAAAGAACAATAACTAAAAAGGCTAACTCTGTGTTCTGGTGGTTAGGATGCTAGCTTCCAAATCCAGCGGTTCAGGGTTCGATTTGGTAAGTTTTCTTTATCCAGATTATACCCCAGCCTCCCTAGAGATGGAAGTATGAGTGAGAGTGTAAGTGTGTATGTGCGAGAGTTTTTTGTTATAAAGAAAACTCAGTGTAAACAAACCCAAAGATACACAATAGTAAAGGAGGGAACATCATTGCCGATGAGCTGTTTCCAAAAGCAAAGCTGCCGATTTGACCTAGATGTTAAAGGCGGATATAAATGGAACGCAAATATCTGTTGAGCTACATTCACATGGCTTTCTCTACCTTCTGCCGTCTACTAGTAGGGACTCCTCTTACGAAAGCTTGTTTTTCTATCAACTCCATTTAATTCTGGTACACTTTTGCAGAAACAGCTCCGTACATGCGCATTTACTTATATAGGTCTTTCAACAAGAGTGTCCTATCTTTAACATGTGATAGCTGCCGTTATTGAGTTACAGCAATTATTTTTTTCATGAGGTTACAGATGTTATTCGCATTCAGCAACGCGAAGAAATTGTGAAAATTTATTATCAAAGTGGATCATCTGTTCGCCAAACCTTCCGTGTATTGTGAGAACATTACGGTGTGCATAATCGTCCCTGCGAGAGAACGATTCGGCGTTTGATCGATAAATTTGAAAGAAGTAGTTCTGTCAGCGATCAAAGAACGCCTGTACGTAATCGACGTAAGTGCTCCAACGAAAACATAGGTGCCGTTCGTGAGAGTGTACGCCAGAACGGAAACAAATCAATTGTTCGTCGAGCGCAAGAATTGGGGCTTTCGCCGACCACAACTTGGCGAATTCTGCATCTGCACTTGCTTACAAAGTGATTTTAGCTCAAAAATTAAAGCCCAACGACCATAGGTTGCGCCGTGTATTCGCTGAGTGGGCTATGGAGCAATTGGAAACTGATCGCGATTTTTGTCGAAAAAACATCTTCAGCGACGAAGCCCACTTTTGGATCGATGTTTGCGTTAACAAAAAAAATTGCCGCTATTGGAGCAATCACAATCCAATGCAGATTCACGAACGACCACTTCATCCCCAAAAGGTTACTGTGTGGTGTGGATTTTGATATGGTGGAATCATTGGTCCATATTTTTCCCAAGATGACGATGGAGAAGCTCTAACTGTCAATGGAGAAAGATACCGGGCTCTTATAAGGGACTATTTTTGTCCTCAACTGGATGGTATGAATCTTGGAAACATCTGGTTTCAGCAAGATGGTACCACATGTCATAACTGCTCTCGGAAGAATCAATCTTTTGAAGGAGAAGTGCAGAGGTTTCATCATTTCCCGTGGTGATGATGTTATCGTGCCACCGAGGTCATATGATTTAACGCCGTTGGATTACTTCTTGTGGGGTTATGTTAAATCTCGAGTTTATGTCAACAAGCCAGAAACAGTAAATGATATTATGAATAACATCCGCGTGTTATTCGTGAAGTTGGACCTAATTTACGTTCTTCTGTCATTGAAAGTTGGGTCAACCCTATACGCGCAACCCAACAAAGTCGCGGCGGTCACTTAACTGATGTCCTCTTCCACACGTAATGACATTAATTATGTTGCAAAATAAAAAAAGAAATAAACCTCTATCATTTACAGAACGTGTTTTATTTAAGTTCAAAGATAGGGCACTCATGTTGAAAGACCCTATAGATACAAAGGGAATAGTGACAGAGGTTTAAGCATTAAAAGCTACATACTGGGCTTAAAATTGCAATCGCGAGAAACAGAAAATCGACCGGACTTAAGGAATGAGAGATGTATTGATCAACTCGAACTGTAAATAACGGATATCTCAGAAATGGCTTATGCTACGAAAAGGATTATTTAGAATAAAGAGTGGGTTTTAAATATATCACATTCTTTGTGTAGTAAATCATCGTCTATCGCTTAACGTATACCACTTATACAAGTTTATACAAAGTTCCTTCCATACGAACAGGACCTTTCCCAGAAAATTCAGGCTATGCATTTTCTTTGTCATGTAGATATTTTTAACATATGGTATTTTAATCAAAATCGTTTTAGCCATTTTTCAGAAAATAAAAATGGTCCATATAAAGGTTAGCTTGGGGCGAGGGGATTTTATTTAAAACCTTTGTGTCGCATCTTTGGAAGGTACTAAATTTCAATACCAAGTTTAATATTAATCCAAATTTTCGTTTTGAGTTATTCTGCTCTCGCACACATACGCTGGCGCATACAGCTTTCTAAAAGTACTTTTCTTGGGTTCAGGGGTCTCAAAACACGTATTTCTGGCGAGATCTCTGTATGAGGTCTTGTGTGGAATAACTTAAAATTTCATTCTCTACCTACTATGATAGAGAACACAAGAATATGATGTGTTGCACTCATATGACTTTCTCTACTCCTATACAAACTATTTTTACAAACGTTTATTCTCCATCTATTTCATGTTAATCGTGAGAAACCTATTCTAACTTTGCTAACTTCCTTGTAGATGCAAGGGGGATATGGTAGGCTTTAAGCGATAGTCAAACCTTTTAAGAGTTGGTTACTATGTGGAGCATTCCATTGTTTTTGCATGTCCAGGACGTAAAGGAACGAATAACGAATTCCCGTGTAAGTATTGGAAAATTCAAACAAATAAAAAGGAATAACTCGGAAGTGATTGTATGTATTGTGTTTTAACGACATCTGCATTTTTTGTGTAGTAAAATTTTGTCTATTTCTTACGGTTTACCAGTTACGCCAAAGTCATTCAGAGTGAAGAAGACTTTTGATGACTTCCGAGAATTCATTTCATTTGCCATGAAAATATCGTATACATGTATTTTAATCAAATTCGTTAGAGCTATTTTTGAGAAAATCAAAATGTGCTAAATATGTTCCATGTACAGGTTAGTCTAGACTGGGGGAATTTTATTAAAGGTCTTCGTCTTGAATCTTTGAAGGATACTTAACCTAAATACCAAATTTGATATTTAACCTATTTTTCGTTTTTGAATTACGCTGTTCACAGACCGACACACACACGGATGTGTTTCCAAAAACGCTTTATTTGTAGTAAGGTCACTTGAAAGCATATATTTCCTGTGAAATCTTGGTATGAAATTTTTGGGTCGAATGCAATCTTCCCTCTCTTGCTATACGTAGTACAGAAAATAAAAAGGAAGTAAAACGAAACTAGCATGCTCTGTAAAAACAGGCTGTTTCTCATATTAATCTACAGAGAATTTATAATAATTATTATGTTTTGGTTCTTCTTAGCCATTTGATATTCGTTACATTGCTTACGCAGAGCCGAGGCGGACTTCAGTAACTTTTAATGACCTCTTCAAGTAATTCACGATTCCCCTCTCGCAGTTCGGCGGGTCATGTTGCTAATTAAACAAGCGCATACATATCTCTCACTCACCCACTTATGACTTTTAAACATGCAGATGAACATCCAATCAATCTTCAAGTCACTTGTATATTAAATGTACTTGTGCAAATTTATCATATGAAGGTTCAAGTATACGTGCACAAAAAGAATGATCATGTTTAGACGCTTTTATGCTTTCAAACACCTGCTAGAGTAGACAAACTTAATTTGCGTGCAGTACGTATACTAACGTGCATAAAAAGTGGGTCGTTGCCATAGATCACAATAGTGCTTTTCCCTCGGTAAGATTTGCACCAACTGCGACTAGCCTGAAACACAATCGATAGACACACAAACGATGCAACGAACGATATTACAATCGATGTGCAATGAACAGGTAGTTCAGATACCGCCTCTATAATAAGAGTTTCTCCATGAGTGGTACAGAAGGAAACGCAGTACGACATACACTACGTAATCAAAAGTATCCGGACACCTGCTGAAAATGACGTACTAGTTCGTGGCGCCCTCCATCGGTAATGCTGGAAGTCAATATGGTGCTGGTCCAACCTTAGCCTTGATGATAGCGTTCACTCTCGCAAGCATACTTTCAATCAGGTGCTGGAAGGTTTCTTGGGGAATGACAGCCCATTCTTCACGGAGTGCTGAACTGAGCAGAGGTATCAATGTAGGTCGGTGAGGCCTGGCACGAAGTCGGCGTTCCAAAACATCCCAAAAGGTGTTCTATAGGATTCATTACAGCGATGTTATTGTGTGTAACCACTCCGCCACAGCCCGTGCAGTATGAACAGGTGCTCGATCATGTTGAAAGATACAATCGACATCCTAGAATTGCTCTTCAACAGTGGGAAGCAAGAAGGTATTTAAAATATCAATGTAGGTCTGCGCTGTGATCGTGCCACGCAATACAACAAGGGGTGCAAGCCCCCTCCAGGAAAAACACGACCACACCATAACACCACCACCTCCGAATTTCACTGTTGGCACTACACACGCTGGCACATGACGTTCACTGGGCATTCGCCATACCCACACCCTGCCATCGGATCACCACAATGTGTACCGTGATTCGTCACTCCACACAACGTTTTTCCACTATTCAATCGTGTAATGCTGACGCTCCTTATACCAAGCGAGGCGTCGTTTGGCATTTTCCTGCGTGATGTGTGGCTTATGAGCAGCCGCTCGACCATGGAATCCAAGGTTTCTCCCCTCACGCCTAACTGTCATAGTACTTGGAGTGGATCCTGATGCAGTTTGGAATTCCTGTGTGATGGTCTGGATAGATGTCTGCCTTTTACTCTTTACAACCCTCTTCAAATGTCGGAGATCTCTATCAGTCAACAGACATGGTCGGCCTGTACGCTTTTGGGCTGTACATGTCCCTTCACGTTCCCACTTCACTATCACATCAGAAACAGTGGACCTAGGGATGTTTAGGAGTGTGGAAATCTCTGACTTCTGACACAAGTGACACCCAATCATCTGACCACGTTCGAAGTCTGTGAGTTCCACGGAGCGTCCCAGGCATTAGTTAGCGGCACAAGGCACATAAGATGAAAAACGTATGTTTGTGGGGGTGTCCGGATATTTTTGATCACATAGTGTAATTCGGCCTTCGACATCTATGTGGGACCTTTCTTCAGCGACATGGAGAGCAAAAAGTTATTCGTGTCGTGTTTATTTTATGCTTTTGTTATATTATTCTATTTTCGCATCTAAACCCAACAAAGCATTGCCTTAACGGTACTATATTTAAAGAAAGTAAATGTACGCTTTTCGCGGGTCAGTATCATTCAGGCAAAACTAAATCGACCGTGGTCGTTGATCCATACTGTCGTGGTCGACATTTTAACGTCACTGATTTCGAAAATTTCTATGCCTATAATTAACCCAGTATGGCGAAACATGGACTAAATATCACAAAACAAATTACAATTCTCTCGCTGCTGAGCTGTTAACTAAATGGCATTGGCAAGAAAATGAAAAGCACGTGGAATGATGATTTATAATAGAACCAACATATATGTTATATATAACCTACATACTAGCATCTATTCTCGTAGCTTATTGGTAAAACCCACGCTGTTTCAAGTGTGATGAGGGTTCACGGTTGGGGACCCTGCATCTGTTCATATTTTTTATTCCAACTTTTTCATCTTGTAAGACGCAGTAATAAATAAATTTACAGTTCTCTTGCAGCTAAGTTATTGCTACATAACTTCGAAGAAAATACGAGAAGATTGAATGATAATTTTAATGGAATCATCTTCTAAATGCTGCATATAATGCATCTGGTCACAAAAATAAGCTAACACATAAAATAACAAACTGATAAATTCTCATCTTGAGAAAATCAAACTTAGCTGCAAATATAATTGTATATAAGTCGATGGAGCGTAATGCATAAAACTGAAAAGCTACATTCTGCGTAACTGTTAGTTACAATATAGTTACTCTACTTATTATAAGTAACAAAAAGAAGGCGATAGTTAAGGATAATGGTGCTTAAAATCAAAACTAAATTACTGCCATTTCATAGCTGAAGCCATGTCAGATATGAAGAAATAAATTAATTTCTGAAACATTTCAAATTTATAGATAATGTATTTCTCCTGGAACAGTAACTTGTAACAAAGAATGGAAAACAAAAATGAAAATTTGATTTTATCATTTTATCATGTAGTAATGTCTTAGCTGCAAGAGAACTATAAATTTGTTTATTACTGCGTCTTACAAAGTGAAAAAGTTGTAATAAAAGGTATGACCACATGCTGGGATTCGAACCGTGAACCCTCGGCACACCTGAAGCAGCGTGAGCTTTACGGCAGCGGATGCTAACATGCGAATTAAACAGAATGTTTCAGACATACTTTTACAAACTTCGGGTATGGGTTCCTTACACCACAAGAAGGAAAAAAGTTAGTATGAACATATGTCCCATAATCCTTTATTTTCTCGTTAGAAGGTGTTCAACACAGTGGTACACTTATAACACACAAAACTCATAATAAATGCTCAAAATGTCCTCTTGCTTCTATGCATGCCTGTACTCGTCAAATCATGGCATGTCACACCCTGTCAAAACCTCCGGTATGGTGTCGAATGGTTTCGCAGGCTTCCATGACACGTCGATGAAGCGTTTCTGCATCCGGGATGGCTGCTCCATAAACCAATGGTTTAAGATGCCCCCAGAGGTAAAAATCCACAGGATTGAGGTCGGGAGAACGTGCAGGCCATGGAACTGGCCCTTCTCTGCCAATCCATTGGTCTCTTGGTCTTCCTCGATCAATAGTCCGTGGTGCAACGGTTCCTGTCTCAGCAAGTGACGATAAACAGCAACAAAGGTTGGATGACTCGGTTGTCTTCGGTCTGGAAACTCCATCTGATAGAGCCGTGCAGCCTCGCGTCCATTACCATTCGCGCGACCATACACAAAAATCATGTCTGCCTGTTCACGAAATGAATATCCAGCCATGGTGGAACGAAACACGTGCAGTTAACTCGCTACATGTACACAATTGAAACGTTGAGGACAGACTAATGACAAATGTAAACAAGTCTCCATGGCAACACTTCGCCATCTACCGTATGTAGTACAATGGGTCAACGCCTTCTATGAATGCATAAAGAAATGATGTTTTGAGGTTGGACCCCGAGGCCGTTGAACTCTCACTTTCATTGCGACAGGAATAACGCGAAAACCAAGGATTATGGGACATATGTTCATATGAGCATTTTTCCTTCTTTTGGTGTGAGGAACCCATACTCGAAGTTTGTAAAGGTATTTCTGAAGCACCCGGTATATAACAGATGTTGGTTCTATTAAAATCATAATTCCACGTGTTTTCCCTTTTCTTGCCAATGCCATGTAGTTAAGAGCTCAGCAGCAAGATAATTGCTACTTTTTTGTGATATTTAGTCGATGTTTCGCCATACTGGGTTAATATAGCCATAGAAATCCTCGAAGTGAGTGGCAGGTGACCACGACAGTACACGTCTATGACCACGATCGATTTAGTTTTCATACCCCCTACTTACGGAACGCCTGAATGATACTGATCCGCGAAAAGGGCACAATTACTTTCTTGGTACTCCTCAAGCGAAAATTAACGTTCTCTTCGGCAGTATATTTTGGGGGAATAAAAGTACTCTGCCATCCAGCGGCTAGAAATTATGCTCAAGGAACTATGTAGCTCACGCTGGTAGAGGTGTGGCTACATTTATCATTTCCAACATAGTCAGCTGTGTTCTATTTGTTATGCACGTCCGTATACCTGCATGTGAAAGATGTATAAATAGCACCGTGAATATTTTATACCGGATAACCTGGTTCGTTTTAAATGCACTCTTTGATTACCTGAAATAAAAGTGTGTCTTTGCGTTATCTTAAATAAGCCTATAATTCTTTAGATTATGCCCATATCAGCACGTTGAGCCAACCTGAAGAATTATTTGTAAACAAAATAATAAACTTGTCAAAATACAACTTCATGCCTCATTCAGTTAAAATTTTAAAGCGATGTAACCTAAACGTTACAATCTATCAATGCTTGTTTTCATTTCTTTCAGTTGAGTATTTAATCCTAAAGATCCACAAATGTATTTTATCTAAAAGAGACCAAAAAACGCTTATGTTATAACCCAAATTATGCAGCCTAGGGCTAGGATTTTGCTTTAAAAACTCCCTTTTTGTGCTAATTATGCATCATTTAATAACCTTAATCTCTTGCTGCAGAGTTTAACAATAAATGATAGATGACATTCTCCTAATACCAAATAAATAATTCTGAAAGGTTTTAACTCTAACAAACGTATGTCCTCAAAGAACAGAAGAGCTCTCTCTAGCAAAGGGGTATGTGAAGGAAAAATAAACAAAGGAAGGAGAAAATAAACCAGTAAAATAAAGAATAAAGGCGCGTTTCCTTTTCCAATTCTTACCTTTAGCTTCTTGTATTCTACCTTACAAAACAACAGAAAGGAAATATCGTTTTCTACATCCGCGGAGGAAGAAACAGGATTTTCCTTCTTTTCTCTTTGTTGTCTCAGAATAGTCGCAACTATGGCTTTATCATGGCTTTATTAGTCAGTGTTCTTTTCCCTTAGCCGGTAAATTTTCTTCCTAGGTTTCCAAACGGAATCAACATAAGCTACTTTTATTTTTCTTTTCTGCGTTTGACAATATGTTGAAGCTAACAGTCTCCAGGCATTAACATATTCACAGTACTTACGCTTAGTTTCTAAAGAAATCCCGTTTGTTTTCTGTGGACTTACGGTCAATAAAATGTTTCCGCAGTTTCGGTCCTGTTAGCGTCCATTTTTCCACCAGCGCATACGCGAGAAGTAACCCAGGAGCAGCGTCAGTTATTAATATTGCAGGCAGAAATTGTGTGTGTGTATTTCTGGGTGGTGGCAAGCTCGGAAACCACTAGTGATTTTTGTAATTCTTTCACAATTGAAAAACCTTAAAATTATACGGGGTCTTCAGATATATTTGGCCATTTTCGGCAGTCGGTTGTCTGCGCATGACGTCAACACTTTGAAGCGATTTTTCAAAATTACATACATATAATTAGTTGAAATCAATTATACTTTTTAGAGACCTTAGCCTGATCTTAGCAAGTTTTTAATATAGAGTCAACTGAAAAATCAAAAGCCACAGCCGGGATTTGAACACGGCTGTCCCGCTTTCCGCGCGGTTGCCCTTACCATTGAGCCACTGCGACAACATGCCGGTGGGACATTCAATTCCGCAATTGACTCAAGTTGTTTCAAGTTGTTTGACCCAAGATAGACCAGTAAGGCATCTCCCTGAAGATGTCATTGAGATTGTAGACTCTATATTAAAAACTTGCCAAAATCAGGCTAAGGTCTAAAAAGTATAATTAATTACAATTTATATATATAAGCCCGCAGTATTAAAATATTTGCGGTGGCAGGTCGCCATTGAGATTGACATCTCTATGAACATGCCTTGGTGGTCCCTCTGGGAAACAATTTTGGAGTCAATTAGGGAATTCAATGTCCCACCGGCATGTTGTCACAGTAGCTCAATGGTTAGAGCAACCGTACGGAGAGCGGAAGGACCGTGTTCAAATTCCCTGTGGCATTGGATTTTTCAGTTGACTATATTAAAAACTTTGAAGCGAGTTTATCACCTGTGCCTTTAGCAGGGTACTAGCAAAAGATGAGTGGAAGGAATGGATATAAACTGCCGAGGTCAACTTAGTGAAATGGGGCTTGCATGGGACCTTTCCAATATTTACATTTGGAACTTCTTTCGCTTGTGTCTCGTAAACTCAGTGTCTCAGTATGTAGGCTGAGAGGTATCTCAAATAAGTGGACGGTTTTTGTAGCGTAGAGTGTCTCTGCTTTAATGGCACAACTTTAACTCTTTTTTAAAATTAAAAACAACTTAAGTAACCCTTATAAATATTATAAATATTCTTGAATAGTTTGGTTGTTTCTCCTCTTTTAAAAATGAAAACAATTATTTGTTGTTTTTTATCATCTTTTGTCTCGGGGCTTAATGAAATTCTGGGCAAGAACGAAGAAAATCATTCGCACATCGGCCAAAATCGTAACAATAGATCCCCTTTCGTATCTTTGCAGTTCGGAAGTAGCACTCATCCATGTAAATAATGTGATCAGTGGTCACTTACTGCTCGCTCGAATGCAAAAAATGTCATAGTGAAACCAGTTTTGCGCCAACACTTTATATCAACCTATTTACGAAGCCGGAAACGCATACATTCAGAGGCTTAATTCCGCACCTCCCGTTTGAGACAAGGGACTCGCTGAAGTAATAATGATGCCATTCATTTCAACTGACTGACGATAGAGACCGAATAAATCTGAGAACCCATTATAAAAACAGAACAATTTGACCGGTGTAGTACAGAAACTCTCGAACGATATTTATATTAAATAGCTGAGATACTTTTTTCAATGGTTACAGATTATGTGCCTTTTCAAAATGTTTAAATTTCTGTCCTGGGGGTAGGGTCGTCATATTCATCCCACTCTTGCTTCGCTGAATATTGTTACATGTGGGTAAAAGCCCAAAGGTTAACATAACTGGTGTGGAGGTTAAGAGAAAGGCGTGGGTTTTTCACTGTACAAAATCCATAACACAGATCTACTTACACATTCCTAGATTTATTTCCCAACCGTTTGGGGTTCCTACATTATTAAATATGAAAGGTGAAGAGAGATGTCCACCGATCCAATAGGCCGGCTTGCACGCTCGATCCGCTTCATCGGAATACTCAGGAAGACAGACGCTATATGCCCACCACTCGTGGCTAGCAAAAACTCCCAATCAGGAGTGAAGTCACGAAAACAACAATATGTCTGGTAATGACAATGAAACCCCCAAATTAATATGTCACAATAATGATGTCGAGGGTTATTGTGTGAAAGCTTCTTTATATTATTAAATAAATACAGGACCAGAGAGCACGTCAGAACGTTACAATTGTAACTTCTGAGGTTATCTAAGACCATTCGAGTATTCTGTTAATTCTTTCACAGGTGAAACATTTTTCTTAATGGCTATACATTGTTTCTGAAATTTGGAAGACTTCCAAGGGGTAGAATTTAAGAAATCAGAAATACAACATTCGTCGATGCTTTCATGTCGATGTTTTAGTGAACAACAGGCGATTTTTCGTCTGTAATTAGGTTATCACGGGGAAATTGTGTTGTAAGGGATGAAGATGGGGATTCACCATAAAGATCTATATAATTTTACAATAATTTCATAAAAACATCGGTGTATGTAAATGAAAATAATTTAATACTTAAAAAATCACAAGTGCAATGTACTGCAGTTGGTTGATTATAACATTAGAACACAGTTCTGATTGCCACATTCTGGTAATCTCGTCATAGAAATAAAAGTTTGGCTACCGTGGAGAACCTTAATGCATAATTTTTTGAATTTCCCTTTCTGTATCCAATTTGTATTTGTTTTTAGTTTTATTTTCTAGTTTTTAAGGGTAGACTAAGAAGTCAAATTTTCCAAAAAAAATGCATTTTTAGATTTTTGTGACCAGTCTTATTGATTATGCTTGTATATGTTTTATCACCATAGGCATAATATTTTTATTTTAAATATATTTTAAAAAATGATACTGCATCTGCCATTTCGTGCCACGAATTCTGCATCTCTTCACAGAAAAAAATTACTTCTATACTCACTTTGGAGTAGAGAGGAACACTTTATCCCTTATTTTAAGCGAAGCTTTGTTTTTATACAAGTTGGTACTACTCTGCTCATGCCTAGCGATTTCTTACTTTGCAAACATATGCGAGTTTGTGCACATTTTTGTTTTGAACAGCTTTATGAATGATATTTTCTGCTATCAGTGGGAAAGCCATAAAAATATTAAGGGAATTTTACGTATAGGGATCCATTTATAAAATAGTTTGTAACATTTCAAGTGATATATATGTATATGAATTAATCCTGAGTTGAGATATTTAAATAAATCGCTTTTATGCTTACAGATTAGATACAACAACTGAAATTATAATTAGGATAGGGTGCCATTGTAACATGCACAATTTCTGTTCCCAATCTATTTTAATCTTTAATTTACCTGATTTAACCTACGCTTATTCTCCATATGCTTAAGTAACCTTTGTAAGTACACTTTGACCTATAGTTACAGATATAGGCCACTAAACGATTAACTACACGTCACCTAAATAAATAATTTCCCTAGAGGATGTGTATCGGACCCTTCCTTGGCATATGTGAAGGAACATGTATATTTACATTATACGCTGCTCTAGAACAAAGGTCTCCATTTATTTCCAAAAGTTAAGTTGACAATTAAGACTTGAGTCTGTGAGGATGTTTTGCTCATTATCAGAACTCGGAATATTACAGTGTCGACTTTCTCTCATACAAAATTTCGCTTTTTACCATTTAACTTTGTAAAATATCCCAGTTAAGCAAATAAACAAGTTTTACAAACTCAATAAAAGATAAACTTTCACAATTGTAATTATGCATATATTTGTATAAATTCAACAACAATTCGTAACTTTCTGTTCCTTTAACATAATATATAAAATTTTGGTCTTAACGAAAACGTTTAAAAAAATTCAAAAGTTCTTTTTATTCTAAACTACATACCCTTAATGTATACTTGAAACTAGCTCACGAATGGTTCTCTTCACATGCCTTATTGTATTTCTTTACTTCTAAATGTGAATAACTTTCGTTCACCCACTATGCTCCGTGACCTACCATTACGAATCTTTGGCAATCATTTTGAAAATTTACTCACCGAAACCGGTAGATAACGAAAATTTTGACAAGTCCAAAATAAAATAATACGTCTGATGCCTCTCGATTATCCCTCTCTTAGGCGACATTCTCGACCTGTTGGGGAAAGTCCTCTTCTCTGGTGTTTCCTCCAACGTCCGCTAGGGCTGCCGCCGTGTGGTTGGCCCTCAACTCGACCAACCAATATTCATTATAGCGGGGTGTTACAAGGTGCACGTGACGTCACCGCTACTGCGGGTCCAAATCTCTGCATATAGCAAAGCTACTGCCGTCACTGGCAAAATGGAGAGGAGCAGCATCCAAACGGCTCAGACTAACCGGTAGAGATTCCTACTAGGCACGTGGTTGATCAAGAGACAGCTGTCAAAACCCGTAAGTTTAAATACCCGACAAAAATGCAGATTTTTTACTAGTTGGCAGTTGACCTAAGCATAAGTCAATAGAAATTACGTAATTACCCACGTGTCGGACAGGAATTGATCTATTCCTTAAACCGCGTGTTATTTAATCTCTGCCTACTTCAACATCCTGGAAATGACTAACATGAAAAGACGATTTCCTGGTGTTACCTAATCTAAGTGTTTCTTGAATATTTCAAACTGCATAAAATACTATTTACCATTATTTGTTAAAATAAAATTATAACCGTCACAGTATTCCAATAGAGAAATGTGATGCGACATGAGAATTAATGACCACTGTAAAGTATTTTATATCGCCGCTGGAGGCCATTTTATTTCGCTACAAAATAGGATTTCTACTTGTGTTCTAAACCGGCAGACATTGTACTAATTTGGAAACTACACAATTTTAGTACGGGGACGAAAAGTGTCCCTGATATGCCCCTGGTTGTACCCAGATCTACTGAAGTATAGTTTCTGTTGTTGAACGGATGTCTGCAAGGGCAAGAGCATTAGCCCAAGCCCCCTCCAAAACCCAGGGCTAGCCGAGTGGCTCTCTAACCGTGGGGGTTTCCCCTGAGGTCAATATCTTGAGTCCAATAATGCCCCCACGGTTGCGCGAGGATATAAGTGGATATGCCTCTATACGCGTCATCCCGAAACGGGGCGACTACCGTTAACTACGGTAGGGACAACGCAATCTAGCATGCCGTCTACCAACTCTCACTCATGGTTGGTGCCGGAGAATATCGGGGCGTCTCACAACCCCGCCTGGGGGAATAAAACAGCCAGGCGTACCCAATCTTCCATGGGTATCGGGAACCATTGCCCCGCCGAGTCCAAACCTATCCGAACAGCTCCCCATCGGGAGGGGCTCGAATGTTCGGCCAACGTACTTCTAGTAACGTCAGAAGTACCACCAGTGCTCAGGGACGGCAGCACCCGCACCATGTCAGCTGAAGGGATTGAAACCCCCCCTTTACGGGGACAGTTTCAGTACCGTCACCTTTGGCGATATTATCTAAGACGTGCGGCGTAAATATATATATCTAGCGCTACCAATAATATGATTACAAAGTATCTCGTTTCCGCCAACCTACAAAGATGCTATTATTTTAACGAACCCGTTTTTACTATTTTTACATTTTTTTAGCGAGGGGGTCTTCCAACTCTCATAACCCCTCCTTACCTACTCCTGTGTCTTGTATAAATGATCAGTTTTCTCAAACTATTGGAGACAGCTAAATTAAATTTTAAAACAATAAAACACAACCCTTGATGTTGATGTGAATCTACTTTGGTGACAATAACATGGCTGATTATTTTACAAAACATTTAATTACTCAAACTTTAACTAAAAGATGGATTTAATAAATAAAATACAACCTTCCTTAATAAATAAATTCATTGCACAAAAATAATCGGGTAATTTAGAAAGCATGCATATACAGTATATAAAAATTTCAGTCTTATATCTTAAATACTTCCTGAGATAATGGATCTTCAATTTGGCAAATTTAACATTGGCTGGATGGGATTTTAGTATCTCCTGTATTAACAACTGACTATCGTACCAAGTTCTCTAATGATGAGACATTAGAAACTCACGAAACCTACGATCGAGAAGTGACGTTTGATCCTCTTTAGAGGGAAGAATTGGAACATGCCTCCTCTCTCTCTCATTTCAGTATTACTGTTAGTTTAGGTAATGGGGGGTTGAAGTGCCTCTAATGACCTCCTGCACGTCAGGCTAAAAAGCTCGTTGGAAGGGACGTTAACATTGTCTCCCAAAATCGGTCTTTGAACAAGTCACAGTACTTAGGCTCCAATCTCAATATCCGTTCCTGCGTCCTCCCTTGTTATAGAAAGGGCAAGTCAAACAGAATGTGCGAGGCGCTCCCCTTCCTGTTTGCACATTCAGGAGATAGGCTCATCTTTAAAGAGTCCCACTATACGTAAATGTTCCCTGAAATGATCTTGTCCAACTATTTATACGATTATTTTGCGAGGGGCGTCCAATAAGTAAGTTTCCCTACTTTATAAAAAACATTACACACAACTGATCATGTTGAATTAATTTTATTTATACTGCACAATCCTTCGGTTACTTTTCTACATAGTCAACATGTTTTTCCAAGCGTTTTTGGGGACGTGACTAGTTTTTCCAAACCAGTGTTGTACCAGGTCAGGTCCTGTGCCTTAAACCAGCTGTTTACTGATTTGACTTCAACATCCGTGTTAAGTGCTTACCTTTGTGTTGGAGGAATATGTGAAAATCACTGGGGCAAGCTCTGGTGAATACAGAGGATACGAGAAAACTTCCAAGTTGAATCTTGAGCCAGATGGAGCTTAGAAGATTCAACTGGGAAGTTTTCTTGCATCCTCCATATTCACTATATGTTTTCCCAAGTGGCTTTCACATGTTCCCCTGACTCAAAGGTCATCATGGAGGTAAGCACTTTAACACCGCGATGAAGATTATTCAGAAGTGAACAGCTGGTTACAAGCACAGGGCCCGATTTCTGGTTCACTTCTGATTCATCTTCGTCACGGTGTTAAAATATCCTCCGTATTCACCGGAGCTTGCCCCAAGTGATTTTCACACGTCCCTCCAACTCGTAGATAAGCACTTTTAACACCGATGATGAAGTCAAATCAGTGAACAGCTGGTTGCGAGCACAGGACCCAACCTGGTACAACACTGGCTTGGAAAAGCTTGTGTGACGCCCCCAAAAATGCTTGGAAAAACATGTTGACTATGTAGGAAAGTAACAGAGGGATTGCACAATATAATAAAATTAATTCAGCATGATCAATTGTGTGTAATGTTTTTTTGTAAAATAGGGAAACTTACTTTTTGGATCACCCTCGTACTTTCTCTACCACGTATCTGCACAGTAGCTAGAGAAGGTGTTGCATTCTACCAAAAATTCGACACCGAGATTTCACGGAAATATGTTTTGTGACCCCCTGAACGCCCCAAAATAAAATATTTTTTAAAATAAAGGTGTACGAGTGTGAATCATAAATTCAAACGTAGGTTCGGTACCTTCCAAAAATGCGACACGAAGATTTTCCAGAAAATCCCCCTACCCAATACCCAAACTATACTTTACATGGAACGCTTACTGAACTTTCTTATTTACTAAAACACCACCCTAACGATTTTATTACTATTCCATGTATTAAAGATTTATATGATAAATAAAATATTGAATTCTCTGGGAATAGCCTGTGAAGTCATTTCATTCGGAAATAATTTTGTATAGCCTTGTAAATCTGATAATCTGGTAAACGTTAAGCGATGGACGAAAACGCACTACACACAAAATATAAATCTCTTTATAACACCAATAAATTTCAAATAACTCTTTTGTGGCATAAGGAATTTCCGAAATATCCATATGAATGGTTCGTATTGCTCAATACTTAGTCATTCTTTTAAAGTCCTGTCGATTTTCAGCTGTTTCTCGCGATGTCGTGGAAAGAGTATGGAATTTTAAGGCCAGCATATAGCGTCCAGTACTTAAATATTTGACTATCACTGCAACCTTTGTATCTATAAGAAAATGTGTAATTCAGCCGTTTCCGGAAAGGTTTATACCGATTAAAATGAACTAGATAGGAAAATAAACCTTCGTAAGAATAATTTATACACCCAGTAATAAGCGAAAGGGGGTAGAGAAAATAATGTGTATGTAACACCTTCATATCAGATATTTTTCTGTCTAATTTGAGCAAAAATATGAGTAAAGAGAGTTGTTTGTACCTAAAATCGGTTTCCTGCTAATATTTGTCAAGGTTAATTTGGTGTCGATTAGCCATGTTTTGATTGTCATACTCCGTGGACTAGTGGTACCGTGCTAGCCTCTAGTTCCCAAGGTCGCGGGGAGGGCGATGGATTTTTTCGGGCGTAGAAATCTTTAGCATGGCTTCTTTCGGAAGAGAAGTAAAGCCGGTGGTCCCGTGTCGTAGATTTACGGAACGTAAAAGCACCTCAAGTCTGATAAGAGGCCTCTGAGCAAAAATGTCCGGTCTTTCACGCCCAATATAGAATGGGACGCTAAGAACTAGTAGTTAAAGAGTCCATACATAAAAGTCAATTTTTATTTTCCATGTCTTGACCGAGGTTTTGACAGTATCTATACTAAGTCTAACCATGCGTTCAGGGCCAATAAAGGGTACACTGATATCAGTTTTACTTTCTTCACTAGTGGCCTATAGTAAGTAGAGAAAATAGTGCATTCCACCCAAAAATTTGGTAGTAATACTTCATTGGAATGACGTATTGAGGCTCCCGGCTCCCTGAGTAAAAAACAAGTTAATAATTCTGATGTATTACATTTACATGACTTTCCCCACCCTCTATTGCTTACTAGTTTTAAGGCTTCTTGAATAGACAAAAATTATCTGATGTTACATTCACATGACCTTCCCTACCGTCTATTGCATACTAGGAGTATACAAATTATTCTTGCCACATCTTATTTTCATATTTACTTCATTTTAATCGAGATAAACCTTTGTAGAAGTAACTACATCACATATTTTGTTAGAGAGACAAAGGGAATAGCGATTGTCAGATGTTTAGGATCTGGATGCTATACGCTGACTTTAAAATGCCATGCTGTTTGCGTGAATTTGCGAGAAACAACTGAATACCGAAAGGACTTTAAGGAATAGCAACGTATTGAACAATCCTAACCATTAATAACGAATATCTCGGAAATAAGTGGTGCAATATAGAAGTTATTTAAAATAAATAGTATGTTTTAAAGAGATCTACTTTTTTTGTTTAGTGCATTTCTGCTATCGCTTAACATTTATAGAAAATTCCTTCCCAGCAAAGGATATTCCCACAAAATTCAAGACATACATTTTATTTGCAATTTAAATATGATTAATATGATATTTTAATAAAATCGTTAGCCATTTTTATAAAATAAAAAATTTCGAAAGATATTCCATGTAAAGGGTATTTTGGGGTGGGAGGTTTTCTTGAAATTCCTCTTGTCGCAACTTTGGAAGGTACTGTCTTATATAACAGCTTTGGTGTTCATCCGAGACCGTTTTCTAAAAATGCTCTTTTTGGATTAAGGGGGGCTAAAACACATGTTTCCGGCGAAATCTCGGTATCGTATTTTTGGGTTAGAATACAATAGCTTCTCCACCAACCATGTACGTGGTAGAGAAAGTAAAAAACAGTGTGTTTAGTTGAGCTTCGCCGAATTTTGAGGAGTGAGAGGGGGGTTAAGACTAATCTTATTTCAGCTGATGCGGCTGTTCTGAAATTCGTCTCATGTTTTGCAGTTGCTGGTGAAATTATAGTCGTCAATAAATTCAAAACTTCTTCCGACATTCTTCAGATATTCTTGAAGCCGAATCTATATTTGTTTAGAGAAGATGATACTTGCATTACTTCTGTTGCTTAGAAAAGGGCACATCCATACCCTTGTCCTTCTATTCTTGCGTCTCTTCCACCAAACACACATTGTGGCCACAAAGGCTAAATCTTTATAATCAGAATCCATGCGGTTGTTGATATTAACACAGTCGTCCTCCATGGTCTAGTGGTACCACGCTAGCATCTACTTCCCATTGTCGCGGGTTCAAACCCGGCGACGGGCCTTAAATTTTTTCAGGCGTAGAAATGGCCTCCTTCGGAAGAGAAGTAAAGCCGGCGCTCGTACGTCGTAGATTTGCGGCCCGTAATAGAACCTCAAGCCTAATAAGGTGGCCTTTGAGCAAAGTTTCCCATCTTTCACGCCCAATATATGTAGAATTGGACATTAAGGACCATAGTAGTTAAAGAGCGTCCATAAACAAAATTCAATTTAATTTATTGATATTAACAAACGCAAGTTTTTGCACTTTACCTCGCTTGTTAGTGCGCTGGAGACAGAATTCACGTGATTGGAATTCCAGCTACACGTATGACTCAACATATTTCGCATTACATGCTTTTGAAGTTTTTATGTTTGTGTTGACTGTTCAGGCAGTGAAGACAGGTCTTAAAGTCTGCTACTGTAATTATAAACTAGCGAATAAACTTATCATATTAACAATATACTAAGTGACATAATGTAATAGATACCTCCATGTCAGTGACATAAGTAAAGTAAAATTATTTCTGGGATTGTATGATATATATGGATTTCTGACATTTTAAATTTATCTTAATATCTCAAATAATCAATAAGAAAATTAGGTGTGATTTTGTCGTTACAATGTTATACTCCTGCTAACCGTATTAACTATAAACACGATAACTCTAAATTAATTAGGTATCTACCATTAATTAGTGAACCATAAAACCATGTGGATAAAATGCTGATGAGTTTTCATTGTTAATTGCAGCGCATGTTTTTGTTTCACCTTTAGGAACACCCCCCTGCTCCAATTAGCGCTTGAATAATGCAATGGCTTTCAAATGAACTAATCACGTAGACACTGCTGTTATTGGATTGGAAGCGCAAACAGACCACTGCGACGCTAACGCGATCAACATCGACAGCAAACATAAATAAAACAAAGTTGGTGCCCTTTCGCAAAAATTGCTTTTACTGACAAGATCAGCATAATAAATACGGCTACATTGTTTGTTGAGCACTGGAAAATGTTCTGCCAATCAAATACCCAGTAAGTGAATTGCATTTAGTATCTGCGTAACCTCTTCAGATATTATAAACAGCGTATTAATAATTTCTTTTGCCATAGTATGTGTTTGACTTGATATTGTGGCGAATGTAATTAATATAAACATTCTTTGAGACGACTCTCATTTGTTTCGTTTTTGTATCTATGTACATATTCTTTAATCAATTTTTTGAGCCTTGTGAGTGACTAGCAAGTAAATAAACATTTAAGCTACACTTAAACCTTGAGTAATTTAACATTACATCATAATTATCACGCAAATGCCTATAATCTGTTCCTAAGCTCTCCATTTTATACCTCTGAATAAATAAAACTGCGACTATATTTTTACTTTCTCTACCATGTACACTGCCGTGCATAAAATGTGGCCCACAATGGAATGGAGCTATCACCGTCCCCTCCTCTGTTTTTACGAGCATAATTCTAGCCGCTGGATTGACAGGATAGTTTATCTCCCCCAAAAGTATTGTAAGAAGTTCAACCCTATATTTTCATGCTACAATACCGTTATCTTAATTCGAGTTTCTTATTGCCAGTTTAGTAGCCGCAACAACTTAACTGTCGTATCCATATCGCTGATGAATGCTCGCATATATGTAAATGTCGTTGAGTGTAACTAAACATGCAAATAATTCATCATCCCTTACTCTAGAAGGCCGAATTATGTTGTAATTGGTGTAGCCATTTGTTTACCAATCGTAGTTAAACTCTTTCATAGAGGCGGTATCCAAACCACCCCTTCATTCCACATAGATTATAAACATTGTTCGTTGGTAAGTCTTTATGCCCCTGAATTGTTTTTCAGGTCAATCCTGTCGTCCTCCGTGGACTAGTGGTACCGTGCTAGCCTCTGGTTCCCAAGGTCGCGGGTTCAAACCCGGCGGAGGGCGATGGATTTTTTCGGGGTAAAAATCCTTAGCACGGCTTTCTTCGGAAGGGAAGTAAAGCCGATGGTCCCGTGTCGTAGATTTACGGCACGTAAAAGAACCTCAAGCCTGATAAAGAGGCCTCTGAGCAAAATTACCGATGTTTCACGCCCAATATAGAATGGGACGCTAAGAATCACAGTAGTTAAAGAGCGTCCATAAATAAAACTCAATTTCAATTTCAATTTCAAGTCAATCCCATATACAACTGTTAACGCCCTGGCGGAGACAAAGTTTGGTTACCTAAGGCTGGAAACCTTACGGAGGGAAAAGAACCGCCAGGTGGCCCAACCGCGCCGTTAATTACGGGTGCAGATAACCCTTCGTGCGTTCAGAGAGTTGCAGAGCTCAACGGGGCAATTCAAGGTAAACATAGGTCAATGGGGAACTGGCACATTGGTGCCCCAAAACCCTGCTGCTGCTGGGTTTGGAACATTTATCAATCAACAGGGGCAAAATTTCGAACACCTATTCAATGAACAAGGTCAGCATAACAGTACCGTTAGATGATGATAGCAACAAGAGTATTTACAAAACCAAGCGAAAAAATAGTAGTGAAACACAGCATGCTTTCATGTTTGTTGCGTACAGTCCGTAATGTTAGACAACAACAGCGTAAACACAATTTAAAGAATAGCTATGCGCGGATACGGATAGCTCAAATAAAGACATTTTAATTATACGTCAGTCTAAAAATTCAGTTTATTCCCTCGAAAATAAAGTCTCTCTAACTGAAGTGGAAAACATTCTAAAAGCTTTTCGGTCTAGTTTTGTCTATCATCACGGACTGTACACACTATTGCAAACCTGGGAAGTGCCTCTCAATGAGCACGATTCGTTCATCGTCTTTGCTGATAAGCAAGAGGAGTAATACGAAGTTCAACTTGCCCGAGCACCTGCCTGCTAGGTGCGAGGCGTGAGGCGTCCCAGGTTCGTTTCCCGGTTGACGGATGGGATTTTTTCTCTAGCCAAGATTATTCCCTATTCTCCCCAAGTATGAATGAGCCTGTGTGTGTGATCTAATAATTAAAGCTCAAAGTTTATTAGAAACCCAAAGACAAACGAATATGAGTTGACACCATTGCCAATAGGCAGCAGTAATATGTTCTGAAGGAAAGGCCGCTGCCTATAAGACCATTGTAGATAACGGCGGGGATTTGATAAACAAAGTTCGCTCACTCTATTTCGCCATATCCCCACTGGTTTTACATTAAATTGACCCGTTGGGTTCTGCAACTCTTCTAACCCACAAAAGGGATACCTACACACTTGAATTACGGCGCGGTTGGGCCACCTGGTATTTTGATCTAAGGGAATGGGCCACTTTTTATGATCGACAGTGTACACAGTAGATAGAGAAGGTGCAGCATTCCACCCAAAACCTCGATACCAAGATTTCATCGGAAATAAAAGTTTTGAGGTCCGCTGAATAAAAAAACATTTTTGGAAGCCGCCACATGTATATATGTCTGTGAACATCATAGCTCAAAAACAAACAGTCGGATGAACATCAACTTTGGTATTCGGATTCAGTATCTTCCATAGGTGCGACAGGAGGATTTTCAACATGTTTTCCCATCACAAAATACCCTTTACATAAAACATTTTTCGAAATGTTTGATTTTCTAAAAAACATTTCAAAATATTTAGATTAAAATACTATATATTAAACATATTTACATGACAAAAATGTATCAATGTTATTTTTCAGAATATCATTACATGGAAGATTTTTCAAATGTTAAGGATGGTTGGGCGTGGGGACTTTCTTGAAAATCTTCGTGTTGCACCTTTGGAAGGTGACGAACTTAAATACCAATATTGGTGTTTATCCAACGTTTCGTTTTTTAGTTATGCTTTTCAGACTTACACGGTCATTATTTAAAATATCATTTCTTTTTTTGTTTTCTGCGGAATTTGCGTGGTAGGGAAAGTAAAAATATCGAGGATTGTTAGTATTACAAATCATCAATTCCTGGATACTTGCATTAGTTTAACAGAATATGTAATTAACCTACATTTTACAAACTTTTAAACGCTTGATATATGCTTTACGTCATCTTAATGTGAACACTATTCTACCAAAGAGCCTGAAAAAAGTCAAGACGTCTATTTGATATAGATGGGCAGGAAATGGAATCTGAATCAAGATCAACAAAGCTTAACATTCGAGCTACAAAATGAAATAAAAGCCGAGTGGGGTAAGGAAACACACATTTTGTAATTGGAAATAAACAGAGGACAGGGATAACATGGGAGGGTGGAAAGCTCGCAAGATTGTTGACGATGCTGGTAGGAGGATTTGCCCATTATGCGGGGAACAGAAAAACTGGACGCATATTTCGGCAGCATGCGTGCAGACGGAGGGTGTCAGGAAAAAAAATTATTCCTGGAAGTGTTTTTGGCTTCCAACAGACGGAGGACAGCATGTAGGACTTGATTCTAAACAGCCAAAACTGGCCAAGCTTGGGCAGATACTTATGGAAGTACGTGTGCTAAGAGATAAGATGTTTATGTAAATTTTCTTTAAATATATGTGATAGTTGAGCATTTATTTGTGAGTGTGTGTGTGTGTGATTCAGAGATTTTTCATTTTATGTGTATGTTTATAGTGTTGCGATTATAAAATGTTTGTTTTCTGGTCAATTCTGCAAGTCAAGTTTACAAACATGGTACTTTTTTAGAGAGCATGTACGATCTTGTGACCCATGCGATTGTGTTACTCAATTAATGCAATACTAAGTACTTAATAAATCTACTACTACTACTACTACTATTACTACTACTACTACTACTACTACTACTACTACTACTACTACTACTAATACTACTACTACTCAAGAGCAGAAGATAATGCTTTACAGAATTCTCTATGATTAAGTTAATTACTGAAAGGATCTCGAAGAACAACCAACAATTTGTTGCTTTGTAAAACTACAAAACAAACTGCAACTGAAAAGTCCTCTTTCCGTGAAAAATCTGCAAGAATGTGTAGGCGGGCGAAAAGAAAGAAAGAACAGTGGTTTTAGCTGGAATAAAGAAAACTCCGAGGCAGTTGTAACTTTCCAAAAACAGTTGTTGTTTGCAGAAGTGGAGCATAATTTAAGTTACTTTTTCTCGTTGCCTTTTCTTTTGTCAAGCTAGGGATGGTTTCTGTCTTGTAGTCGTAGCTTGGAGAATTCTTGTAGGATATCATAAGCAAGATTGTTTTCTTCCCCAGATATTGCACGATATATAAATCCCACGGGCATTCTTGCAATACCGAATTCCGAAGATATCCTGAGCCAGCGTGGGAGAAGAAATAACATTTGTGAGCCTAACCTTCACACATGCAGTCAACAATGCAATATTGCATCTTCGAAGCATTCGAGTACGACCTTTTGGGGATTTTGTTCTCTAGTGACGATATGTCACAAAGCAGTATATTTAGTTATTATCGTGTTTCCAGAATTTCTCCTTTTTGTCCGATACCAACAGTTGTTTCATAATTTGATATTGTTGTCCCATGTTTTAACGTTACATTATGGTGATTATTTTTGCGGAAGTCATTCAGAAATAAATAATTTAATAGCAAAAGCCTAAATGACAAGGTTTCAATTGTCTGTAAACAGCTATTTGTCTTTGGGGTTATCAATAAACGCACACTGGCAGTTTCATGTTCTATATTTTCGTTAATAAAACTACAACCGTTTTTACTTTCTCCACTCTAGTAAGTAGGGGAAATATTGCATTCCACCCAAAATTTAGATATCGAAATTTCACCGGAAACACATATTTTGAGATGCCCTGAATCCAAATAAAGACTGACTGCCAGTCAGCCAGACTTTGAACAGCATAACTCAAAAACGAAAAGTCGAAGAAGCATCAAACATGATACTTGAGCTTACTATTTTCCAAGGATGCTACATAAAGATTTTAAAGAAAATCCCACTAGCCCAGATACACTTTACATGGAAAGTTTTTCGAAACTTTTGATTTTGTTAAAAATGGCTAACAATTTCGATTAAAATATCATATGTTCAAGATATTTTCATGGCAAATGAAATGTATATCTTGAATTTTCTGGGAATGTCCCCCAAAGTCCTCTTCACTCTGAATTACCGTTGTATAACTGGTAAACCGTAAGACAGAAAAAATCTTACTGCTCAAAAAATGTAAATCTTCTTAAAAACACGCAATTTATCGTATACCTTTTTTTTTGTTTGTTTGTTGAGTGAACCATTTCCGAGATATTTCTTGTTATTTGTTTGAATTTTCCAATATTTATACTTTTTCTCAAATGGGAATTCGTTATTCGCTTCTTATGTCCTGGGCACGTAAAGATAATAGAATGCTCCACATAGCAACCAGCGCTTAAAAGATTTGAGCATCGCTTAAAGCCTACCATATTCCCCTTGCATTTACAAGAAAATTAGCAATAAGATTAACATATGGATATCTCGATTAAAATGAAGTAGATAGAGAATAAGCGTTTGTAAAAATAATTTGTGCAAGATTAGAGGAACTCGTGGGAGTGACACATCAGATTTTTTCTGATAATTTTGCATTTTGAATAAATAACTTATGTTTGCGTGTATAATGGATTACCTGCAGTAAAAATTAGAATACTAAAACGTTTCTTTAAATGGCTTTGTTTACGCAATGATGATGAGATTGCTGTGACATTCAATATAATCTCCCAAATACCGAATTAGAATCTACTAAGCCACTGACAGAAATTTGATAGAATATTACAGTGTTTAGAGATTCAACTATCGTAGTTGGATGACAAATATAAAATTAGTGGAAATATTAAGAATAGTTATTATTTTGGATTAATTCTGACAATATTTCCCTTTTATGATTTATTTAATATGTATCTACACATATGATATATAAATTTTTACTTTCTCCACCACGTACAGTAAGTAGCGGAAGTATTGTATTCCACCCAAAAATTCGATACCGAGATTTCACCGCAAATACATGTTTTGAGATCCCCTGAATCCAAAAAAAGCATTTTTGTAACAAGTCAGTATGTGTGTGTGTCTGTGTCTGAACAGCATAACTCAGAAACGAACAGACAGATAAACACCAAACTTGGTATTTAGGTTCAGTACTTTCAGAGATGCGACACGAAGGCTTTCAAGAAAATCCCCCACCCCAGATTATCCTTTACATGGAACATTTTTCGAAAATTTTAATTTTCTCAAAAATGGATCCAACGATTTTGATTAAAATATCATATGTTTAAGATATTTACATGAGAAATGAAATATATATCTCGAATTTTCTGGGAATGTCTCCAAAAGTATTCTTCATTGTGAAGGACTTTTGCATTACTTGTAAACCATAAGAGATAGCCAAAATTTTACTGCACAAAAACTGTAGATCGCGTTAATATACACAATTTATGCCATATACATTTTGTTTATTGTGTGAACCATTTTCGAGATATTACTTGTTATTCCCGTAAATTTTCCAATACTTATACTTTTTCCCAAATGGAAATTCGTTATTCATTTTTTTTGTCCTGGTAACGCAAAGAGAATGGAATATTCCACATAGCAACCAGCTCTTAAAATATTTGACTATCGCTTAAAGCCTAGCAATTCCCCTTGCATCTACAAGAAAATTAGCAATAAGATTAACATCTCGATTAACATGAAGCATATGGAGAATAAGCGTTTGTATAAATAGTTTGTACAAGAGTTGAGAATGACATGTGAGTGTAGCACATCAGATTCTCTCTATTGTAGTGCAATTATATTTATATTATTATTAAGTAGATATGTTATCTGTCATTTGGCAAGCTCAGTTTGAAGCAAATGGATATTAAATGGTGTTTTACTTGGAGAATAGATATTGTGTCTTAAATATCATAAAGCGCAGATTGTTATGAAGCATGAAATAATAAGCAAAATTGAGATATTCGATATAATTCTTAGTTTTTTAAACAGTTAATTTAGAATACGTTTATGAGCATGTTGTTCTCTACAAGTTGTGGGTTTACAATATCGGCGATTAAATAAATATTCAGAAAATACACAAACATTTCCCTAGAATTGTTTGTATAAAAGGTCAGTTAGTTGGATAACTATAATTATATATTTTCTGTTGCAATTTTCTGCATACCACAGGAAACTATAGTGCTGATATCAGAGGCATTTAAAACATATTCTCTGGTTTTGTTTTTTATAAACGCCACAGGAAAAGAACATTAATAATATCAATTTTCAAAACGGTATGCACGCGCATAAGGGGAGAGGGGAGAGAATTTCCCTAATTAATGGACTGGAGTAGCATGTTCTTTACTTGACATTTCAAGTTTCTATCCATGGATTCGATTGAGGTAGCCTAGCTCTAGAATTTAGATTTTATCGTAAGTGATTTATATGCAAACACTAACGAAATAGCTTGCACTCTGAATATTTAAGCTTTTTATTAAATGTAACTCTGGTCAGATTATCATAAAAACCAATATTCCATTGAATTTAGTATATTGAAATAAGTTTCATACCAACCTTGAATTAAAGTAAGCGTATTTTGAATTAGTCTATTGGAACATTAATTGAAGGTTTAGTGTATTGAATTAATTGAATTATATCTTCTCCTCGGTACGTGTGCGTGTTAGTATTTGTGGAAATATATGTTTCAAATGCTAACCTAAGCTTGCATTTATCAGAAAATAGATTCTTTAAATTTAAAAGGAGTGAACTAAATAATACCATTGCAGTGAAATAAACTGTCTTTATGGTCTGTAAATCGCTAAGTGGTGTATAATTGTAAGCCCTATGATGGTGTTTTTATGCACACCTCTGAATTTGTTTAAAGATATTTCTAGATTATTTACTTCAATGTACTCGTATAGCAAAGTTTTAAAATTTAATGCTTTACAACGGATTGGTTGTTTTTCAATTTACTATTATTCTTATTACTTTTTTCTGAGTAAGATAATCCTTTTATAGTACGTGATGAGTTGCTTAAAAATATTTGATGTGCTAAACTTACATACTGTTCACACACACACACACACACACACACACACAGACGGAAATGTTTTCAAAAATTTTACGAGAGTATTTTTATTACTTTCTCTACTATGTATAGTAAGTAGGGGAAGTATTGTATTCCACCCAAAAATTCGATACCGAGATTTCACCGGAAATATGTTTTGAGACTCCCTGAATCCAAAAAGAGCATTTTTGGAAACATGTCCGTGTGTGTGTGTGTGTGTGTGTGTGTGTGTGTGTGAACAGAATAACTCAGGAACGAACAGTCGGATAAACACCAAACTTGGTATTTAGGTTCAGTACTTCCAGAGATGCGACACGAAGGTTTTTAAGAAAATCCCCACCACAGATTACCCTTTTACATGGAACATTTTTCGAAAATTTTAATTTTCTCAAAAATGGCTTTAACGATTTTGATTAAAATATCACATGTTTAAGATATTTTTATGACCACTGAAATGTATACCTCGAATTTTCTGGGAATGTCTCCAAAAGTATTCTTCATTGTGAAAGACTTTTGCATAACTGGTAAACCATAAGAGATAGACAAACTTTTACTACACAAAAAATGTAGATCGCGTTAAAATACACAATTTATGTCATACATTTTTCTTGTTGAGTGGACCATTTTCGAGATATTGCTTGTTATTCCATTAAATTTTCCAATAGCTTTTCAATGGGAATTCGTTATTCATTTATTTTATCTCCTGGACATGCAAAGGGAATGGATTGCGCCACATAGCAACCAGCTCTTAAAAGATTTGACAATAGCTTAAATACTACCATATTCTCTTTGCACCTACAAGAAAATTAGCAATAAGATTAACATCTCGATTAACATGAAGCATATGGAGAATAAGCGTTTGTAAAAATAGTTTGTACAAGAGTAGAGAAAGTCATGTGAGTGTAACACATCAGATTTTTGAGTCAAGCTGTCATTGCGGAAAGTTGACTTTCCGTCTAGTAACTTACGCTAACTGCGTATTTTCCCTATTTCACTGCAGGTATGTGCATGAACTATATTAAATCCACTAAATTTCCATGTGCTTTTTAATGGGGACATATAATCACTTTGCAGTTAATTTTGCCATTTAAATTTATCTCGGTCTTTACGTTTTAATTACTAATATTGTAGCGTATATGGGTGTATTGTCGCTTCGGACACATTATTGCTGTGTATAATATTGTTGAGTTAGTTGTTGCGTTTGAGTGTTGAGACTGGCAATTCCATCTTTCTAGTCGGCGGGTGAAGGCAAGTCCAGGTAAGAGCCTCTTTGTGTGGTGGCTTGGCGTCACTTGTAGTCAGAGTCGTGTGAGAGAGTTCAATGTGTTAGAATGTGTGTGTAAGAGTGCGTGTTGCCATGTGTGTGTGCGTGGGGCATCTACCCCAGTGTTTTTTCTGTAACCTTATTTTATAATAAATCTGCGCAAAATGTGAATTCAAATGTAATTATTTATAAGTATTCCACGCCCGCTTTAGCTTTGTACAGCAAGTTCTTGGTATCTTTCGCTTACCTCTGTAGCTACCTCCCTTAATGTTTATGCCGCAGTAACTAAATTTTAATATTTTAGTTGCAGACCTTTTGGTCTCAGCCCAGTGTATAACAATATTACAATGTTTTACTTACTGTTTAATTCACGCAACGACTGAGCATTGACTGAAAGTTATTGATTTTATGCTCAACAACCAACCTTAGTGTCCTTGTTATATGCAACAGCTGATAGTGCTTAATTTTATTTTCACAGAAGTATTATATGTATTGCCTACCGTTGTCGAAGAAATAGTATACATTGCACATGTGTTAAGTCAATTGGAAAATGTCTGAAGAATAAAATATTCCACTTGGTCTCTTTATGTTCAAGCTCTCCAATGATGCACTTAATCACACTTCTGTCGCAACATACTATCTCGTAATGCCAAATCGTTTCATATTTGGAAACGCGCACGCATGAACAATTATCGTAGTTGTGTTCAGTTCACAGCGCTTGCTTGTTAGCATTTCCTCTGGTAAAGGAAGCAACAAGAAGCAAGCTGGTGTTCATCAGTAGAATTAGCTTCCCTGTAAAGCATACACTTACAGACGTGCATTTCCTCACTCCGCTATCTTCGAATAGTACGTATTACAAGCAAGTAATCAACATATTAGACATGCAGGCTGGGCGTCTCAACACCTGCCATTCAGAAGTCGGTTAAGATGAACGGGATGGTAAATCAGGAAATCCTAGGAATTTCAAAAGGTAACGCTTTTGCAAAATTCTGCAAAACTGTTTGCGCTTGTACCGGGTCTAGTATACCCGGATGCCAGCTTATTAACTCCAGAGCAGAAGGTTGTTTTTTCTTCTAGCGATGTTCAAAGATAAAGCTAAACACACAGACGAACGTAGGCCCCCCGGAAACCTGGGCAGTGTACCGCAAGTAGGCCATCCGGACACTTGTGCTTCTACTGTGACCTCGGGATGGCGGATAGACCCAAAGGGCGACCAGATCAGAATAACGACGGGCGCAAGCATGGACGGGGTCCCTAATACTTCCAGACAGAAGGATTAGTGACCCTTCCCATGGGCCCCAAGCCTCACGGTGGGTCTTCGAAGGAGTCCTTGCCGAAAGCATCCGGAGATCCTAATCAAGCTGTCCCTGGAACGTCGTCAGGTCAGGAAGAAACATCCACAGAGCACACACACACATACACACAGTCCAGCTGCAATCCGCAAGAACACCGTCACTTGGTCCTAAAATCCTGAAACAAATGACAAGGAAGATGATAAGTACGGAAATGAGAGGTAGGAGAGTTGTGGTAGAAGATAAGCAAGCCTAGCATTCACCTGCTGACCCGGTAAACCACGAAAAATCCATAGGTAAGAGTGGGCGGTAACGGATCGAACCTGGAACCTTCTGAATGCCAGTTGCATACGTTACCGCGACACCACCTCGCTCAGTTGGTACTTATGAGCAATTGAGGGGTAAAGAATTGTGTTAGTGAAAGACGGTTGGTTTCCACTGTACGCGTCACGCGCGGCAGGCGTTTAGCATATTGTGTACTCCTCTCAATAGCTAAGGCTTTCCCTAAGTGATATGCCGCACCCCATTGTAACGGAATACAATAATTCCTGTTTTGAAAATGAAATAATACACACTACATGTTTCATTAAACATTATTCTTATTATTCTTATTGTTTTCCGCCTACCACACAACTCTGGAAATTTGAATTCACACAGTTTTAAACGCAATATCCTTTAAATGTCGCCCTCCATTGTCAATACACTGATTCAGTCGAATTCGAAAGTTTTAATCACCCTTTCAGGCATATCGGCCGGTATATTGTCAATTTCGGCTCGGAAGTTGTTCCATAGGTCTTTCAGGGTGTTGCGACGACCTTGTAAACTAGGAATTTGAGATAACCCCACAGAAAATAATCAAGAGGGGCTAAATCAGGTAAGCGCCTAGCCCAGTTTACGTCCCCTCGTAGGGAGATCAGTCGTTCGGAGAAGCTGCTCTCAAAACACCCATGGAAACCCTGGAGGTGTGGGCTGTGGCCCTATCTTGTTGAAACCACACATTGTACAGATTCATTTCTTGGAGAGCAAGTAAGCAGAATTGTTGGATCATTGTCACATAACGGTCTGAATTGACGGTAACAGCTCAACCGTTTTCTTGAAAAAAAAATATGGTACAATGATCACTACTCTTGATATGGCACACCACGATCCGAACGAAGCGGCCTCTTATAAAGTTATTTGGGATTTGTTGCACTACAATGCCCCATGTTCTATTTATTCACACAGCCACTGAGGTGAAAATGTGCCTCGTCAGAGAAGAACACAAATGCGTCATTTTGCAAAGTGTCAAGCAGCTGCTCACATGTTTGTCGGGTTACATAATCTCACTCCGTCAGTTGTTGGACTCCAATTATTTTATACAGGTATAAATGGAGCTCATAGTGAACAATTCGACGCAGAGCATGGGACATCTGAAGGGCAACTGCATGTTTACGCGCAGAACTCTTGGGTGACTGCAGAATGAACGCACGAACTCTCTTCATATTTTCAAATGTTCTAACGGTCTTCGGAGGTTCTTTCCTTCCTTTGGAGACACTCCGTGTTCCTCTGAAGGCATCCACCTACATTAAAATACATTCTCGATTAGGAACACGACCTCGCGGAGGAATATCGAAGTGACGACGAAAGGCACGTTGCACTGTAATCACTGACCGACCGTTAGAGAAATACGCCTCCACGGCAAAATTGCGCTACTGCCTCGACCAAAGCATATTTGTGACTGAGACAGACGGGAGCACAAATATCCCACTCTGCCCCTTCCATTGAACCCCTCCCCACCCACTTCCTCCCCCCACGAAGTTCACTGCTACATGTTCAAAACAGGAAGTTTCCATATCCCACTCTGTAGTAAACACAGATACTCTGCAGACCAGTACCAGTCAGCCTCGCGGCGAACTGGGACAAAGTGCCGTCCCTACTTATAGCTAAGCAACTAAAAATATATAAAGATAGAAAATAAAACAATATAAACTGTTCATACTACCAAAGTCCCTAAGAGTATACAGTTTGCTACTTATAATTAAATATAAATATATTTTAATGAATTAGTCCAAATAATATAATTCTAAAACCTGGCCGTGATGGTTAATGGTCAGCACCTTTATCTTGCACTCCTGTTTATTCATTTCTACTATCGGACTTATCATGGAGACTATTTTAATCTTGATAAAAAAGATTTCATGCTGACTATTGCTTCGTTAGGTTAGTACATTTGAGTTTTAAGGCCTCCCCATATGAATCTTCATCTGCACATACCCTGAAGTGGAAGTAGGCGCGAATTATAGTAAGCCCAAGCTTAGAAAATGAAAACTAAACACTAGAAAAAGCAATACTTTTCATAAATCCTTTTTACTTTCCTACATTTCTTATACAGTAGTAACTTCATTTTAAGATGCGACAATTCATCTTACCAAATTAGGTTGCAATTTTTATTGATCACAAGTACATGATATTTTGGCAAATAATTTAAAATCTTTGAATCAGTATGGCCTACACTAAATGGCTTGATGACTAAAGTTTGTATTAAAATTCCTTCCTTAGGAATATTCAAATAGAATAATTTGTTCTGAATCTTGATATACCTTTTAACTAGAGGATAAAATGTTTGGACGTCCACATATATGTTATTTAGTCCGCAGCGTAAAGATGAAATTAGATGTCATACTCGTATTTGCACTGATTTTGAATCTTCATATGCCGAACCCTCTGATCCGCGTTTCGTTGGTGTGCTGATTTACCAAATTTCAGTAATTGACTAAAGAGCAAAGTATAGCTACAAACCCATCAGCGTCAAAGCTCATAAAACGTATACCCACATGTATACCGTAATACTCTAAACAAAGTCATAAAATATTTTACTCCCAGAAATTCTGGATTTATGTTATGCTGAGATATACATAGCTTTCAGAGTCCTTATTCCCAAACTTTTCCAAAGGTTTCTGCAGCCATGATTAGTGAAGTAGAGTTTCTGCCCCACGTATGAAAGCCAATTTGAAGTAGGTTGTATTGAAGGAGGAGTAGTTGTATTGTATTTCGACTGTTGGGGGAGCCAAACTTGAAGTAGTTGCAACCGCACGTATGGGAAAAAGTTTCCGGCAGCCTTCGCCCCAAGTTTAAAAATATTAACTTTGTAATTTGACTGTTTGTTTAAATATTATCTATATATTTATGTTTTCCTCGGCTGTGCCTGTATTAATTTGTAGAGACATGAATTTCTTAACAAGGTGTGGCGCGGCTGAAGAATGTAGCCTTACACAGATTATAATTTTTAGTTCATTCCCTTTATTAATCCTTGACAGGATTTAAATAACACTTCACTGATATAGAGAGCTGTGAGATTATTTATTAATTGCTTGCACTTTTTAACACAAAGTATTTTTTGTCTCTCACTGAATACGTATTAAACTTCTCGAGGACGCGTCTCGCGTCCGGTTAGGAACGCTGTCTGCTAGCAACTGACTTCTGAATTTGTAAATTCTGCTCCACTTCAGTTTCTGATTGGCTAATCCTACTCCAATAGAATACTTTTATTTAACTTAAGCTATATATAAACTGTACCAAAAATTACATTATTGTTGCTCCAAGAATTACTAGTAGTATTCTTAAACTTCCTAATTCGTTATTGCCTCAAGGTTACCTCATTATTAGCAACTTTTAACCTATTATTCTCACATCTCCTACATTTTTAAATTACTTAATACATTCACATACATTATTACAACGTATACAACAATATAAACATATATAATAACTGTAATATACACTTTTTATATATTGTTACATACACACATTGCTCTAAGGCGGGCTGTTATTATGTTTCATATTATATAATTCGACTGAAATCATTTAAGTGTTAAAAATACAGCCTCATTAGAACAAATTTTCTGATTAGCGATATTACATGTGACCTCCTTGTATCCCACTATTTCTCTACATGCTTTGTATATACCAGTTTTACTTTCTCTCTATTTGTTTAATAGGTAGATAATATATTGCATTCCTCCCAAAAATTCACTATCGGTATTTCACCGGAGATATGTTTTGAGACCCCTGAATCCAAAAGAAGTATTTTTAGGAAAAGGTTTCTGTGTGTGCGTGTCTGTCAATAGCATAACTCAAACATGAAAATACTTGGTATTTAGGTTCAGTACCTCCCAAAGATGGGGCACGAAAATTTTTCGAAAACTCCCCAACTCTAAACTACTCTTCATGTGGAACGTTTTCCGAAAATTTTGATTTTCTACAAAATGGCTCTAACGATTTGGATTAAAATACCGTATATTTAAACAAGTTTATATTATAAATAAAATCTATATCTTTAATTCTCTGGGAATTCCATGATTCAAATGGAATTTTATATAATCTTGTGTAATTGGTAAACGTTAAGTGACAGACGAAAACGTACTACACAAAAATGTAGATCTCTTTAAAGCATACAATTTATTTAAAAAAAAACTTTTGTGTCATCATCCAATCCATTATTAATGGCTCGAATTGTTCAATACTATTTTTCAAGTCCTTTCGATATTTAGTTATTTCTCGGGATTATACACAAAGGGGCTATTACGTTTTAAGGCCAGTACATAGCGTCCAGTCCTTAAAGGATTAGACTATCGCTATTCCCTTTGTATCTATAACGAAATGTATAATAGGAAACTAAACTTTCGTAAGAAATATTTGTATACCCACTAATAAGCGATGGAGAGTAGATACATCAATGTGAATGTAACACATTAGAAATTTTTTATTTGTGTCAATCAACACCTGCTCTTCTGTTGGTTTTAAACTTTCTACTTACTCACTACTTTGCATTCCTTACTTACCCCTCTCTCCCTTGAGCACCTTGCTAGTTCCATATTTTTCAGATTTTGTTTTCATTCACCACATCCAATAATCCTTGACATCCGCACGCCCTTGCTTGGGGGTCACTTAATATTTTCTGAAGGCAGCGTAATATTTGCCTATATGAAAGTTGAAGTTCTGGACGCGAATAAGTACCCATCTCAAACGGTTTCAGTACAGAAATATCGCCTTCATGGATGACATCTCGGGTGTTTTGGTACACGAATGACACACACCAAAATATTCCCTACAAAACTATTTCTTACGCAGTATTCGATGGAATCAAATGTCGTAAAGAGCTGCTAACAGAACCAGGGAATCTATTGTCGTATTAAAACGTTGCACCAAACTGCTGCCAACAAATGTGTCTATAATTAACTATTATGCTTTATTAACACTTGCACAAAATTATAACAATTTGAGCAATCGTACGTTCTAAAAAACTGGCAAAGAGCTCGTAACCATTCACGGCGCCTTTTAAGAAGTATCCAATTGCTGAAATTGCTGAAATTTTCATAATTCATCCCAGCTCTAGTTGTCAGGCTCCACCTGGGTGTTTGTAGAGGTGGTATTCTCCTCGTAGTGGTAGCTATCGATTATAGACCACTTCGATTCATGTTCAGCCTCTCGCCGTCCATCGTATTTCTTCTGTGGTCTTTTCTTGGCCATATCGTTCATGGGAATCTTCTGTATTCTACTCTTGCCGGCCTTCCTTGCATGTCAAACACCTATACTTCGTTTACAGTATGTGTTTGACCTCTTTTCTCTTTTTCTTTTCCTTTTCTTTAGTGTTTCAACCTCCGTATTGTACTGTCTGAGGGACACACGTACACCATAGTGTGCATCCGGTGAGCGTGTAATAGCTTGATTCCGAGAATCTGGACTCATGTAGGGCGCATGCGTATCGGCTGTTCAACTGCAATCTCGTGGAGGGACCATTGCCACGAGCTAACTTCCAAAGGCAACTGGGTACTCTCTCAACATCGAACACCTACAAAAAAATCTGATGTGTTACACTCACATGAGTTTCTCTACTCTTGTACAAACTATTTTTACAAAGGCTTATTCTCCATGTGCTTCATGTTAATCGAGATATTAACCTTATTGCTAATTTTCTTGTAGATGCAAGGGGAATATGGTAGACTTTAAGCGATAGTCAAATATTTTAAGAGCTGGTTACGACGTGCAGTACTCCATTCTCTTTGCATGTCCAGTACGTAAAAATAATGAATAACGAATTCCCATTTGAGAAAAAGTATTGGAAAATTTAAAGGAATAACAAGCAATATCCCGAAAATGGTTGACAAAAAAATGTATATGACATAAATTGTGTATTTTAACGCGATCTACATTTTTTGTAGAGTAAAATTTTATCTATCTCTTATGGTTTACCAGTTATGCAGAAGTCGTTCAGAATAAAGAATACTTTTGGAGACATTCCCAGAAAATTCGAGATATACATTTTATTTGTCATGAAAATATCTTAAACATATGATTTTTAATCAAAATCCTTAGAGCCGTTTTTGAGAAAATTAAAAATTTCGAAAAACGTTCCATATAAAGGGTAATCTGGGGTGGGGGGATTTCTTGAAAGCCTTCGTGTCGCATCTCTGGAAGATACTGAACCTACTTACTATACGTAGTAGAGAAAGTAAAAATATGTTGACATTTTTCTTCATTTAAGTTTTCAACTTCCATATGTTATATTCTCTTCATCAGTTTAGGGTATAACAAACGTTTTTGGCGCTGAAAGTCTATCAATTTGGCAACTATTTGGAGAACTTTGTGGGGTGGTTAATGTAACCATACTGACGTTATGCTTTGTAAATTCCGTTATTATCACGGTAGTTGATTACCCTGTGCTGGAGATAAGACTGGATGATGATGATGATGATGATGATGATGATGATGATGACTTCCTGTAGCACAGCAGCTCCGCCTGAGGAAAATCGATCACTCTTGGGGACCTGATTCACACACCCATAGAGGGCTCCGGTCCTGCCCTTTTTTTATGCAGCTGAGGCTCATATTACTTGACCAAACTTTTGGCCGAAGTTGCTTGCAAGTTGCGCTGTCATAAGCTATCTAAATTGAGTCTGGGACATAAATAATCCATGGCAGATTGTGCGAGAGCTTCTTGAGCATGCCATGCAGATGATTTTAATGAGATACCCTTCATAGAACACAAGAAAGCGGCCCTATTATATAGTCAGGAAACAACACTAAAAACTGGTGAGTGTGCTGGGCTATGTCATATCTACTGGTGTTATCCAAACTTGTTGGATCCCCATTTGATACTAAGTAGGATTATAAGGTGAACTCCACTGATGGTATTAGTTTATAAGGACATTGAAAACCATTTATCTTCCAGATCGGTTGTGAAACCCTAAGAGCCAACCATTCTTGCAGAAGGAAAATAGAAGAACAACCTTCAAGTTAATCGAGATTAACGTTTGCACAAATGGTTTTTATTTCGCTACGGGTACAAAGGGAATAAAACGTTTATAAATTGGTTGCTATATACTGTCTTTGAAATACTCATTTTAGACCCCGCAAGAAATAACTGAATAGCAACAGCAGTTTTAAAAATGACAAAAGCATTGAAGAATCCAAGCCATTAATAACAGATATCTCGAAAATGGCTGATGCCGCAAAAAAGGTTCATGAAATTGTTTCAAATAGCTTACACTTTTATAAAGCAATCTTTGACTATGTCTTACGGTTTGCTCGTTATATAAAATCACTCGAAATTCCTTCCAGTGAAAAGGACTTCACGGGCTATTCCTAGAACATTCAGGTATACATCTTACTTGTCATGAAAATATTATGTTGTTTTAATACAAATCAGTAGAGCCTTTTTTGAGGAATTAAAAAAATATCGGAAATGTTTCTACGTAAACGTAGTTTTTCGACGTATTCTATTGAAAATCTTACTGTCGTATCTTAAAAAAATCCGGTGTGTTACTCTCATGACTTTCTCTACTCTTGTATAAACTATTTTTACAAACGCTTATTCTCCATATGATTCATGTTAATCGAGATGTCAATCTTATTGCTAATTTTCTTGTAGATGCAAGGGGAATTGGTAGATTTCAAGCGATAGTCAAATATTTTAAGAGCTGGTTGCTATGTGGAGTACTCCATTCTCTTTGCACTACCTGGACAAAAAAAATAACAAATTTGAGAAAAAGTATAAGTATTGGAAATTAAAGGGAATGACAAGCAATATCTGAAAATGGTTCACTCAACAAAAAAAATGTATATGACATAAATTGTGATTTTAATGCGTTGTGCATTTTTTGTGTAGTAACATTTTGTCTATCTCTTATGGTTTACCAGTTATGCAAAAGTCGTTCACAAGGAAGAATGCTTTTGGAGACATTCCCAGAATATTCAAAATATACATTTCATTTGTCATGAAAATATCTTAAACGTATGATATTTTAATCAAAATCGTTAGCCATTTTTGAGAAAATTAAAATGTTCGAAAAATGTTCGATGTAAAGGGTAATCTGTGGAAATACCAAGCTTGGTGTTTATCGGACTGTGCGTTTCTGAGTTATGCTGTTCAGATACACACGGACAAGTTTCCAAAAATGCGTTTTTTTGGATTCAGGGGGTCTCAAAACATGTATTTCCGGTGAAATCTCGGTATCGAATTGTTGGGTGGAATACAATACTTCCACCACTTACTATACATAGTACAGAAAGTAAAAACTGTAGTAAAGCACTAATTTTCTATTTATGGATTGAAATGTTGAGTTATACATACATTCACATTCACACTCACTCTCGTATGCATGCATAGAGACTTGCACAAACACACATGGGCCGTTTTTTTGGATTGAAGGCCTCAAAGAATGTATTTTCCGTAAAATCTCGACATCGAATTTCTGGGTTAAGTGTAATACTTCCTGTACATACTAGGTACATGATTATGAACGTAAAAAGGTACATAGAATGTGTCGAGAGCTTTGAAACGACACTTTTGGCCTAATATGTATCAAAACCTTTCCGTTATACAAAAATTGCACCAGCACTCTCAAGGTATGGTCTTCCATATAAATGGCATTACAGAGGTTTTGGAGTCTAAATTGTGCGTCCCTCAGTCCGCTCCTTTCCAAAATGTTTCTTTAATCTCCTCACATTCTGTTGTATCATTCTTCAATCTCTTTCCAAGCTTTCCAGCCCTTCTGTTCCATTATATTGTTTTCGTAATATCTTTTTCGATATTCTTTGCAGTTGTGTGTGCCACCAATATCAGTTTTCTGAATTTAATAACGGTGATATCTTTCGGCCCTTAGAGGAGTCATTTTCTGGATCATCCTGTTTTCTCTCCGCTTCCCTTGCACCATAACATACTCAACTGTATCTTTCCTTCTAATCCAGTAGTTCACAGATCACGAGTCCATTTTTTGAGGCCGTAACAAACCACGGCTGTGAGAATTCTTCCTTCACTTTCATTCTTAACATAGACATACACACTTCTGTACTTCAAAAAACCTGATGTGATACATTCACATGACCTTCTCTATCCTCTCTCTATTGGTGGGTATACAACTATTCTTACTGAAGCTTATTATTCTGCCTACTACGTTTTAATCCAAATAAACCTTTGCAGAAATAGCTACATTACACATTTCGTTATAGACACAAAGAAAAGCGATAGTAAAATGTTTAAGAACTGGACACTATACGTTAGCTTTTAAAATTGCATAGTGTTTCCATGCAATCGGGGAAAGAACTAAATGTTGACAGGTCTTTAAGAGGATGACTAAGTAATGAACAACTACAACCATTAATAACGGATATCTAATAAATAAATTACGCCGCAAAAGAGTTATTTTGAAATAAATTGTGTATTGTAAGAACTCTACATTTATGTGTAGTACGTTTTCGTCTATCACTTAATGTTTACCAGTTACACAAGCTTATACAAAATTCCTTTCGGATGAAGAGGACTTCACAGGCTATTCCCGGAAAATTCAAGATATACCTTTAATTTGGCGTAAAAATATCTTTTAGTATATGGTATTTTAATCAAAATCTTAGAGCTATTTTTTATAAAATAAAAAACATTCGAAGAATCTGCCATGCAGAGGGTAGTTTTGGTCCGGGGAGTTTCTTGAAAATCTTCATGTTGCACCTTGCGACGACTTTTTAGCAACTGTGACGAAACTGAAAGCAACGTACCTTTAGGTTTAGCATTTGCAACGACTCTTCCTAGCAACTGTGACTAATTGTGGAAAGAAAACATTAATATAACGCCAACCCTTTTTAAACGACTCGAATATTTATTGAAACAACTACCAGTAGTACCAGAGGATGTGGATTTTGACCTTTGAAGAGGAACTCGTGACGCATTAAATTTTAACAATTTAATATATATATATATATATAAATATATATAAACAACAGTATATAAATATAGATAGCTTTCTTGATCTTTGAGCATTATTAAACTTCATTAAGACCTTCCAACATAAGATGATAACTTCAAATTTAAATTTTATTTCATGCTATAGTTTGTTGTTTAATTAAATTAAAGCTTATAATTTCCCTAGCTTCACTCACTCACTTCTCAATGCTTCTTATCTTTCACTGTACACACTTTTACTGAGTATATAAAGCGTAAGTTTCAGATTTTGACAAACAATTCTTTAGCATGCTTTACCTTTCTGACTACCAATTTAATTTACAGTAAATGTTACCGACCATTTTATGCACCGGTTAACTGAAGTAGCCTAACAGCTGGAAACCAAAATAAGTGAAATGGAACGTTTTTACCGGATGATTTGCAGTGTAGGATGTCTAGGTGGTGTACTATGTAGAGCCAGCTGGTAGATCTTCACTATCAATGTTCTGGAAAGGTCGTCGTTTCTCAAAATGCAATACAGGACCGTTTGACGATTCTTACAGCCATCCTATATTTCTACCAAACGTGTACAGTGCTGCTTGTATGTTGAAATTCTTGCTTTTAAATATTTCTTGGAACTGTTTGAAGCAGTGAAGAGAGGCTACACCGATGATCATAACCCACAGTTGTGTCTAATATACAGCAGACAAATAATATTCTCTTCGTAATATAATACATTGAAGCATGCAGACGCAGACTGAAGTTTACTGTATTGAAGTAAAGACACCGCTGTATAACATGCAATCCAAGATTCCACTTTACTGCATGGATATGAAGACTCGACTGGACTGACTGTACAAAGCCTCTGCTGTACTTGTGTTTGATGACTGTACTGTTCTGCCACTCATAGTGGTGAGAGCTATACACAACTGAATGTGACTCGTGTCGCTAGGCAGTGCTTGTTAACCTGCTTCAAGTCCAATATCACTACGCGGAATCCTCACGTCAAAATCATTGGCGGCAATCATTCTGCATAATGTGTTCCTTAATTTCTTGTATGTGAGGATTGAATAATCGTCACATTCTTTAAAAGATACCGAACTTAAATACCAGTTTGGTGTTTATTCGACAATTCGTGGACTCCCCGATTAGTCTCTGGCTTATTTAAGCATTGTTCACAAATTGATAATCCAGGCTATGACGCGAAAAAGTGTCCATATGAACTGGTTTGGGTCTAAAAGGCCTGGTGTCACCTCAATATAGAGCACGTGATGAGTGGACTTCCTCTCTTCAGGTAGGGATGTGGTATCCGACCTTCGGTATGGCCAGTAATGTGAGTCCCACAAGAGTCCATGTCACCAATGGTTAAGCGTCTTCAACTTCTTAACACGGACTCCTCTAGATGAGCGGTCAGCTGGGTTGGCTTCCCCCGGGCAATGTCTCCATTGAGAAAGACTAGTGTGTTTATGGATTTCCGGCGCAAAATTTGAGAATAATGCCTTTAACTTGTTTGGATCGCTTTTGATCCAACCAAAGTCACAGCAGAAACTGTCATAAACTTGCCTCCGAAGTTCATAATCCGTTGCATTGCCGAAATATATTAGCAAACGCACTTCGAGTGTGGCCACTAGTTACAAGCTCTGAAGTGTTACTTTCTGTTTTGTTCAGATTACACTCAGTAATCAACTGAATGTCAGCTTGGGACTCTTCATTTCCTTAATTGCAGTCACTCATTGTCTCTGCCCAGGTGTTGCATGACAGGAAATTAAACAAACTGTCAGCTGGTTACCCGGGTCTGGGTGTAAACATAAGGCAGAATACGATGGCATTTCTACCTTCTAGTTTGCAAAATTTGCGGCTGTAGTACGGTAACTGTTATACTTAAGGACACAAGGTACTCTGAAATGGCCAAAAATAACATCCTTTATTTTGGGCACCAGTAAAATATCTTATATCCATTTTCAGAAAATATATAATTTTTGGGGGTTAAGAGGTTTTTAAAACATTTAAATACTATTTAAATGCTAGTCTGCATTCCTTTAAAGCTGTCATGCAACACCCTTTTTATAACTTTTTTGTATCTTTCAACAAAGAACGACCATATCATGCCCATCGAGCAGCTCAGCAATTAACAAGAGGCCAGGACCAAGAGAAGACAATGAAAAAAGGTGCAGTAATCCAGGGATGAAGGTGCAGATGATTATGACCGTGGAATGTACTCAAATGTGTCAGAATTTTAACGCTCAAACTTTAAATTCAGTTTTCTCAAAACAACATTTTTAGAAATTATGTACCTTTTTCTCAGAAAGTATGAGAGGTAGAGAGCAGAAATTTTCAGTACATGTATATACAACACACAATTAAACTTTCTGAATCAGAATCCTAATTTTATAAGGTACATTAATCATATTAAGAAAGCAACAACATCGCAAATTTTCCACATTTTTACTTTGTAATTAATTCTTTTTTTCAATTTCCATTGAACTGCTATATATGTGTGTGTGTATGTGTGTGTAACTAAATAATTGATGCTCAGAAGATAGCTGATTATACTAGGAATAAGCATGCTAATGTGTGATTCTGTATTGAAAGTAGTATCAGAGAAAAAGGTACATGAATTCATATGTTTTAAGAGTAAATTTTATTATTTTTACGGACTCGACTACATAAGCTGCCAATGCAAACCACCACTTGAAATAAATAATATGACAGAGTGATTAATAAAAATTTCAGGAAAAACCATTGAGAACTGTAAGAGCAGTGGGAATTTAATACTCTTAAGGTGTAATTTCCATGTCTTCAGACTGCATTCTCCCCTTAATACCTTTTTGAATGTTTGTTTCCTAGAATACTATCCGGAAGAATGTGTCCTCAAATCCCTGTATACGTTATACTTCGTGAAACTAAGAGTTATAAAAATGCTAAAATCATATTTTAAATGTTACCGGAAAGACAACTTTTATTTATTGTTCATTATGGTAGTTTACACACTCCCAAAGTCGACTGTTCCTAATTTTTTGGCAGTTTACTTTTAGTAGGTAGGTAGAAGAGGGGTTATACGCCATATCGATTTTTCGCCGGAAACATAAATTTTGAGGTTCCCAGTACGTAAAAGGGCATTTTAAGAAATAAAAAATCTGATGAGTTACACTCACATGACTTCCTCTACTCTTGTACAAACTACTTTTACAGACGCTTATTCTCCATATGCTTCATGTTAATCGAGATGTTAATCTTATTGCTAATTTTCTTGTAGGTGCAAGGCGAATTGATAGGCTTTAAGCTATAGTCAAATATTTTAAGAGCTGGTTGCTGTGTGGAGTATTGCATTCTCTTTGCATTACCAGGAGAAAAAAATCTGATGTGTTACACTTACATGACTTTCTCTACTCTTGTACAAACTATTGTTACAAACGCTTATTCTCTATATGCTTCATGTTAAACGAGATATCGAGATGTTAATCTTATTGCTAATTTTCTTGTAGATGCAAGGGGAATTGGTAGGCTTTAAGTGATAGTCAAATACTTTAAGAGCAGGTTGCTATGTAGAGCATTCCATTCTCTTGCATTACCAGGACAAAAAAAAATGAATAACAAAGTTTTGGTATTGGTATTGGTAAATTTAAGGGAATAACAAGCAATATCTCGAAAATGGTTCACTCAACCAAAAAAATGTATATGACATAAATTGTGTATTGTAATGCGAGCTACATTTTTTGGTAGTAAAATTTTGTCTGTCTTATGTTTACCAGTTATGCAAAAGTCGTTCACAATGAAGAATACTTTTGGAGACATTCCCAGAAAATTCGGGATATACATTTCATTTGTCATGAAAATATCTTAAACGTATGATATTTTAATCACAATGTTAGAGCCATTTTTGAGAAAATTAAAATTTTCGAAAAATGTTCCATATAAAGGGTAATCTGGGGTAGGGGGATTTTCTTGAAAACCTTCGTGTCGCATCTCTGGAAGATACTGAACCTAAATACCAAGTTTGGTGTTTACCCAACTGTTCGTTTTTGAGTTATGCTGTTCACAGACACACACACACGGACATGTTTCCAAAAATGCTTTTTTTGGATTCAGGGGGTCTCAATACATATATTTCCGGTGAAATCTCGGTATGAAATCTTTGAGTGGAATACAATACTTCCCCTACTTACTATACGTAGTAGAGAAAGTAAAAAACGAGAGAGTGAGTGAATATAGAACTGGAATATAGTTTCAGATTTCAATGATGGCAAACTAGGATTTTCAAGAAAATAAACCTATGCCAAGCACACCTAAAACATATTCGTTGGCTTTATTTTGTTAAAAGCACCGTATTCTTGAATCATTTCCATATTGACTAAAATATGGAGTAACATAGCGGGATACTTTTGAGTTATCGCACTCCAGGGAGTGGTCGCCCCTACCCCTGCGTGAGCCACAGGTTTCATTGGCGAAGTGAGTGGTACGTACCTTACAAGGACTTCGTCCGTAGGGTTCGTGGGAGAGAGAATGCGAGATTCCATCCGTGCCACAAGTTCATCTATAGGGCAGGCGTTCATGCGAGGTTTTACAGCTGTGATAGGCAATTCACCTAGAGGGAATGGAAACTCCCAAATCAAAATTAACTTGTGAATAATTATCCATAAGCTCCAGAAAACAAACACACCACACATGCGAAAAAGGACACACTATGGACTGATAAAAATACAAGATGATTTGGGAACATACACATTAAATAAAATGAGTGAAGAAATAGCAAGTAACTGGGTGGCCACAGACGGTCGGCCGCTCCGCAGCTCATCATGTAAGTTTCATTAAACTAACCCTCTTCCTAACCATTCCACCACTCATTATTGTTTCCCCATATACCTCACGCAATTGGCGATAAATGTTTTTGTGTAACATTTCTCGCATTCAAAAAACGAATTACTGATCTGACCTTCACAGACGACGCCTCGTTCGATTAGTTTGAGCACTTCGAAACGCTCCAACAACAGGAAAACACAAAGTGACGATCACCCACATCCGCGTCTGCTTCCTAATGAATGGAGAAAGTGATCGCGCATGCTCAAAATCGCACCTGCAGCGCTGCAGCGGCAAAATATTAAAACAGTACTTAGTTTAAAACACTCCTCGTAGTAACATCTTCATGAATTTTAGGCGATTTCTCTGGTAGACCCTCTTCTTTGTTATTTAACTGGCTTTGTGTTGTGAAACCATAATGAATTTGCTACAGAAAAAAATGTATAGGTCATTACAAAGCATTTATGTCGAGTACCGTTTTACACAGCATTAGCTGCTTCAGAAAATATTCTGATAACATCTTTTTAATATTTTTCCCCACGCAGAATTGTGATGCGACGTCTATAGAACATCTTTGAGAATATGAAATTATATTTTTTCAGCACGAGTTCATTATCAATAAACACAGATCTGTTGTGTAAACACATGTTTTGTTTTTCTATCGTAATGTAACTATGTTTGTAATAAAACTTTGAGAGTATTTCTGGGTATACATTTATCTGATTGTTATAAGAAGGTATATCTGACAAGTAATAGCCATTGAAGATATTCGTGAAAAAATATCAGGTATGTTTAAATGTCATTGTTTTTTCCTTAAGTTTTATTATAAAATTTATGAATTATACTTTTAATTTTCTTTCTTATGCAAAATCTAAGTTAGTTCCTTAATAATCAGAAAGTGGCGTTTATAAATTTGTATTTCTTTCTCTATGAGTAGTGGAATTCCACCAAAAAATCTGATGTGTTACACTCACATGACTTTATCTACTCTTGTACAAACTATTTTTACAAACGCTTATTCTCCATCTACTTCATGTTAATCGAGATAAACATTTGCAGACTCTTATTTTATTGCTAATTTTCTTGTAGATGTAAGGGGAAAATATATTTACAAGGGCAATATAGAAAAACAGTAGCCTTTAAGCACATACATATCTCTTAATAGGTGCAGCACCATTCCCTTTCCCACACATTAATACTCTTTGCATATCCAAGGCAAAAAATGAATAACGAATTCCCATTTGAGAAAATAAGTATTGAAAAATTTAAGGGAATAACAAGCAATATCTCAAAAAATGGTTCACTCAACAACTAAAATGTATATGACATAAGTTGTGTATCTACATTTTTTGAGTAGTAAAACTTTGTCTATCTCTTATGGTTTACCAGTTATGGAAAAGTCGTCCAGAATGAAGAATACTTTTGGAGACATTCCCAGAAAATTCGGGATATACATTTTATTCGTCATAAAATATCTTAAACATATGATATTTTAATCAAAATCGTTAGATCCGTTTTTGAGAAAATTAAAATTTTCGAAAAGTCTTCCATGTAAAGGGTAATCTGGAGTGGGGGGATTTTCTTGAAAACCATCGTGTCGCATCCTTTGAAGATACTGAACCTAAATACCAAGTTTGGTGTTTGACTGTTCGTTTCTGAGTTATACTGTTCACAGACAGACACACAGACACACCGGACATGTTTCCAAAAATGTTTTTTTTGATTCAGGGGATCTCAAAACATATTTCCGGTGAAATCTGGTATCGAATTTTTGGGTGGAATACAATACTTCCCCTACTTACTATACGTAGTAGAGAAAGTAAAAATTAGATATCGCGATTTCACTAGAAATAACTGAATAAATAAAAGCATTTTATGAGAAAGCAGGCGGGCGGCGCTCGCGCGCGCGTGTGTGTGTGAAAAACAAAAAATTGTATAGATACCAAACTTTCAAGATAATACCCTATTCCACACTGTCCTTCACATGGAACATTTTTTGAAATTTTGGATTTTTTAAAAAATGGCTAACAATTTGGGTTAAAATACTGGATGTTTTAGGTATTCACATGACAAATAAAATGTATATCTTGAATTTTCTGCGAATATCCTGTGAAGTCCTCGTCATTTGTAGGAATTTTGTATATAGCTAGTAAACGTTAAGCGATAGACGAAAACGTACTACACAAAAACGTGGGGGTCTTTAAAGCACAGAACTTATTCCAAATAACTTTTTTTGAGCTAAGCCATTTCGGAGATATGGGTTAATAATGATTTAAACTGTTCACTAACTTATCATTCTTTTAAGGTCCTGCCGTTTTTCAGTTGTTTCTCGCGACTGCATTGAAAGAGTATGGAATTTTAAGACCAGCGTATAGCGTCCAGTTCTTAAACAGCTGACTACCGCTGTTCCTTTGTATCCATAAGGAAATGTGTAATGTAGCTGTTTCTGCAAGTATTTATCTCGATTAAAATGAAGTAGATAGAAAAATAGGCATTTGTAAGAATAGTTTGTATACCGAGTAATAAACAATGGCGGGAAGAGAAATTTGGTTGCACAAGTGATGGGAGAATTGAAATGTTCCACCAGTTCTAGAAACCACAGCAAGTGATCGTATGTTTATGTACCCTACTCTCAAACGACCCTCATGTTTATTACCTTATAAACCTCGTTCACATACAGCTCCCAATAATCTTGTGTTTATACATTGCATTATGAATTACGAACTTCCCCACCTTACTTCCTGTCTCAGGAATAAGTGCAGACTTCCGAGGCAGAGGAAGCATAACAGAGAGGTAGTTTTACGTCACCATTCCCGGTGCGTAGCATGTACACGTCTGCAATAAGAAAATGCAACATTTGAATCTGTTACAGTGGGCGGGTTCGTAAACAAGGCAAAATACAAACACCCCTACGAGGTCATGGCTCACAAAGTGGAAAAATAATAATGTTTTGCAGTGTTGTAAAGAAGTAACTATTCCATTACGTACGTTGTGCTTATGTTTTGAGGATCGGGCTGTACTGTACTCTCGTTCTGGCGTTATTTCTGTCTAAACCTAGCCATGGTACACTAGCGACCTCGCCTAAAACTGCACAGTTTCGTCAGACAGGTAGTAAATTTTGTTTAAAATACAAAACAAAATGAATATCCAACTTCAGGTTTGAAACACTCGTAAAATAGAACAAACAGAATATTTGTTCTGTTTATCTGAACTTTGTGCATTTGTTCACAGTTGGTGGTTTTTCTAATATCGCGCAAAGAGGTTAACAAAGAGAACAAAGAAGTTAACATTTTATGGGTCCTTCTGCAGACATGTTTAAGTTTCTGGTTTTTGTTTAAAGCAAGAGAAGTCAAATAAGCGTCGCGTAGTTTACTTCTGCACCGTGAGGTTCTAAGCGGAAATAGCTCTCAGCTGCCGGTAACGTGTGCTTTGTAACGCATGAATTTCCTTAAGGCGTGTTCGCAGGGATTAAACACTGCTGTAAATCTCTGTAAGGAAATGTGGACATCATACTAATACTTTAAAACTTCGCATCTGTCTTTGTCACTTTCTCTGCTACATGCCTGTAGTAAGTAGAGGAGTTATTGCATTCCACACAAAAATTTGATAGCAAACTTTCACCGGAAAAATGCATTTTGAGACCACCTGATTTAAAAAAAATATCTGATGTGTTACACTCACATGACTTTCTCTACTCTTGTACAAACTATTTTTACAAACGCTTATTCTCCATATGCTTCATATTAATTGGGATATCGAGATGTTAATCTTATTGCTAGTTTTCTTGTATATGCAAGCGGAATTGCTAGGCTTTAAGCGATAGTCAAATATTTTAAGAGTGGTTGCTATGTGAAGTATTCCATTCTCTTTGCATGTCCAGGACAAAAAAAGGAATAACGAATTTGAGAAAAAGTATAAGTATTGCAAAATTTAAGGGAATAACAAGCAATATCTCGAAAATGGCTCTCAACAAAAAAATGTATATGGCATAAATTGTGTATTTTAACCGCGATCTACATTTTTGTGTAGTAAAATTTTGTATCTCTTATGGTTTTTAGTTATGCAAAAGTCGTTCACAATGAAGAATACCTTTGGAGACATTCCCAGAAAATTCGAGATATACATTTCATTTGTCATGAAAATATCTTAAACATATATTTTAATCAAAATAGTTAGAGCCATTTTTGAGAAAATTAAAATGTTCAAAAAATGTTCCATGTAAAGGGTAATCTGGGGTGGGAGGATTTTCTTGAAAACCTTCGTGTCGCATCTCTGGTAGATACTGAACCTAAATATCAAGTTTGGTGTTTATCCGACTGTTCGTTTCTGAGTTTTACTGTTCACAGACACACACAGACACACACCGGACATGTTTCCAAAAATGCCTTTTTTTGGATTCAGGGCGTCTCAAAACATATGTTTACGGTGAAATCTTGGTATCGAATTTTTGGGTGGAATACAATACTTCCCCTACCTAATATACGTAGTAGAGAAAGTAAAAACTAGAAAAAGTTCCATATACATGTGTGTTTTTTCTTTTATAGTCTTATACGATACAGATTTTCGTCATTATTCCGAATGCAGTTCAATCTTGGGCTTATTGTGCTACCTGTGTAGTTTAAAAGCTGATTCGTTATGCCTGCTCCCTTTACCAAGGAATGCAATCCCATAACAGATTTGGTTTGAAATTCTTCTGCTTCTAAAACATTTCCCCAAAAGGAATATATCTCCTGTAAGCCAAGGTCTCACAGGAGCATATAATATACTGAGCTGTTTCAGCTTCTTTCTTGCATAGTCTGCAACCTAAGTTATCTTGAAACTTTGCCATGGCGTTAACATGTTTTTTACTTTCTCTACTACGTATAGTAAGTAGGGAAAGTATTGTATTCCGCCCAAAAAAAGCATTTTTAGAAAAAGGTCAGTGTTTCTGTGAACAGCATAACTCAAAGACGAAAAGTCAGATAAGTACCAAACTTGGTATTAAGGTTCAGCATCTCTCAAAGATGCTACACAAAGATTTTCAAGAAAATCCCCCCAACCCAGACTACCGTTTACATGGAACATTTTTCGAAAATCTTTATTTTCTCAAAAAGGGTTTTGATTAAAATAGTATATATTTAAGATATTTTCATGACAAATAAAATTCATATCTTGAATTTTCAGGGAATGTCCCCAAAAGTCCTCTTCTTTCTAAATGGCTGTTCCATAACTGGTAAACCGCAAGAGATAGACAAAATGTTTCTACACAAAAAATGTAGATCTCATTAAAGCACACAATTTATGTCCTATACATTTTTTTGTCGAGTGAACCATTTCCGAGATATTCCTTGTTATTTGTTTGAATTTTCCAATACTTATACTTTTTCTATAAATGGGAATTCGTTATTCCTTTTCTTTTATATCCTGGACATGCAAACACAATGTAATGCTCCACATAGCAACCAGCTCTTAAAAGATTTGACTATCCCTTAAATTCTACCATATTCCTGTTGCACCTACAAGGAAAATAGGAAGATTAACATCTCGATTAACATGAAGCATATGGAGAATAAGCGTTTGTAAAAATAGTTTCTACAAGAGTAGAGAAAGTCACGTGAGTGTAACACATCGGATTTTTCATAGTAGCACGTCCTGTTCTCAGCTGAAGTCTGTTGAATTTAAGTAAGCTTTCAGCTCTTTTCTTACGTGGTTTCTAATACGTAGTTTACCATGTTTGTTTGTTTTTGTTTAGCTTTAAGCCAGGTTTTATGATTTTCTACTTTGGACCAGTTCATAATTGCCTCCCTTACTAAGCATTGCGATGTTCCTAGAGCCCAATAAATTGTGAAGCTGCTCTTTGTCTTGCGAGTTGATCAGGTTTTTCATTTCCCTCTATGCCGCTATGACCCGGCACACAGATGTGTTGAACTTAACTCAGTTATGCCAAAACTGTGAGCATATTTAGGCAGTTAAAACCAGTTCAGACGTTACCTTATGATTATTAAGAGCCTTTATTGCAGTCTGGCTATCTGAGAAGACAAGGATCTGGTTATCAGTGTAAGCTCAACTTATGTTTTTGTGTATACAGTTATTAATTGCATAAATTTCTGTTTCAAAAACAGTAGCATATGGGGGGAAATATTTTGTTCCACCTTGGTCTCGCACCTATTCCTGGGCCTCTCCTTTGAGCCATCTGTAAACCACATCAAGCTTTTCTCGGGTGTTTCCAGACCTTTATTTAGCCAATATTCAGGATCAGAAATGCCTACAAAGTTCTTTATAAAGCGTTTATAATAGAATTGTATAGTCTGACAGCATTTCTAAAGATACATCTTCTCCTATGTATTTCCTAATTTTTAGCAAACGTGAGTTTATTTCAGGAATTCTCAGTTGCTTAGCGTGTTGCAGTCTATAGTGTGTTGTTATTGCCTCCCACATTACAACTGAATGCAATGGAGTCAGGTTCAAGAGTCCCCATTGCTGCAGTAGGGGCCGGTTTCACTAACAGATGCTAAATTTTAACACAATGTTAAACTGATTTAACACTGAAGTTAACACAAATTCTGTTTCATCAAGCAATGTTAACTTTAACAATGTGTTAAAGTCGGTGTTAAGTTAACATCCCCATATACCTGTGTTAAGGCGTTTAACAAATGTTAGAAACTGGAAAATGGCTGCCGCAAACCAAGCTGGTGATGCGAGTTTGCTACATTCCTAATAGAGGAGTAGTCGTACGTCATAATAAACTTGAAACCCTGCAAAAGGAGGAATTTCTAAAGCAATATAGACTGTCCAAGGGGTCATGTGCATGGTTTTATGGAAAATACGAGAGTTTAGAATACTGCCAATAGAAGAGTGTTAAATTAGGTACTTAGATTTTATGCTACTGACATTTATAATTTACTTGTGATAATGTTGGTATTTCCAAAACTACCGTTTGTGGGTTTATCCGGTAAGTTTTCAAAGCAATTGCTTCAAGAAGCAAACTATTTTTTTTGGGTCTGCTTGGTTAATCAGCGATAACACGTTTTCGTCCACATTAGTATCATCGCAGTGTCCACCACCAGTTTTAAACCGTCTTAAAGCTTTTCACACCTAACGTTTATGCAGCACTTTATGTTAGCATAAAATTGCCATAGTTGCTTACTGGACTTAAATAAACGCGTTCATTCTAATTAAATTACTCGTCGATTTTGTCCCTAGGCTGCATTCTTATCCTTTAACGTAAGACCGTCGGCTTTTTCGCACTTGATCATACGTCTATACTTATTAAACAAATGTTAGTTAACGCGTTTCAAACGGTGAAACGTTTATTTCGTTTACACCGTGATTCTAACCTCAAACAATCGGGAACATCACATGGCCATTGCCATGAATGTAAATAGTTGTCGGCTACTGACACAGAGAGCGCGGCGATACGTAGACAAAAGTGCATCGGAGTACGTTCAGAAGCAGTGTAGTTCGGCCACCGCTTTCTCGAAAGCTAGCGTTTGCAGTTCTCTTTACCGTCAACAAAATGTTAGCTAACAATTTGCTGATGAAACGCAAAGTTTTAACATTATGTTAAACTTCGAACACCTTGTTAACAAACTAGATTTTAAGAGTATTTTTAACATCGGTTGGTGAAACTGGCCCTAGGAGTTGTTTTCATAACTCTGTATCTGTGTGTATGCACGCGCGCGCCTCTCTTTAAACAGCAAAACTCAAAAACGAAAAGTATGCTAAATATCAATCCAAAATGAGTATTTAAGTTCAGCATTATTAATCGATGAGATACGACGGTTTGCAAACAAATCCCCCCCATGCCAAATTACCCTTTACACGGAAATATTATCGTTATTTTTGATTTTCTCAAAAGTTGCTTTAACGATTTTGATTAAAGTACCTATATGTAAGATATTTAAATGACAAATGAAATGTACAAGGCTGTCCCAGAAGTAGCCGACTTAACAAACAAAACACAAAAATTTTGGGAAAAAACACATTTACTTCTCTACATAGTCTCCTTTCAGCTCGATACATTTTTCCCGACGATGTTCAATTGCTTCGATACCTTGTGTATAGTGAGAACCGCCGAGTTGTGCAAAATATCCATCAACTGCAGACTCCACCTCTTCATTCTTAGCAAATCTGTTACCACCAAGCCTTTTCTTCAACTTTGGAACCAGAAAATATTCAGAGGTGCTGGTGAACAGGGTGCACGAGGAAGCACTTTGAACTTTAACTCATTGCTTTTGGCCATGGTGATAATAGATATATGAACTGGTGCATTATCTTGATGAAACAAAAATTTCTTTTTCGTTAAATGCGGCCTTTTTTCTGATTTCATCATTCAAACGCTGCAATAAGTTTGCATAATACTCGCCATTGATTGTTTTTCCTTTTTGAAGATAATCAATGAAAATTATCCCACGTGTATCCTAAATACCTGACGCCATGGCCTCTCCTGCAGATGGAACTGTCTTCGCCTTTTTGGAGCCGATTTTCCCCTTTCAATCCACTGTTTTGAGTGTTCCTTCGCTTCAGATGCGAAGCGATGGGCCCATGTTTCATTTATGTTTTGAATTGACGCAAAAACACGGCTTTATTGCAGCGAAACATCGCCAAACACTCGACTGAAACATCTTCACGACGCTGCTTTTGTTCCATTGTGAGTAAACGCGGCACCCATCTTGCGCAAAGCTTTCTCATGTCTACATTTTCAGTCAGTATGCGATGTACAGCACTTTTTGAAATGCCTACGATGTCTGCTAGCTCGCGCCCTTTCAGTGGACGGTCATCCAATACCATTTTGTGGATTTTCTTTACAATTTCTGGCGTGGTCACCTCATTTGGACGACCACTGCGATATTCGTCTTGCAGCTCGTACGGCCTCGCTTAAACTCTGCCACCCAATATTTTACTTTTGTAAACGAAGGAGCAGACTCCCCCAGGATAGAATCTAGCTCATCTTTAATATTAGTTGGACTTAGACCTTTCAAATAAAAGTATTGTATGACATAACGATGACCAGTTTTATCCATGTTTACAAATTTGCTGAGGGTGTTCACTATTGAAGGGTGCCAAACAATTACTAAACGACGTAGCATCATCGAACTTCAGACTTAAGCTTTATAAGATTGGTATTTTCTACCACAATCAACCACTACAACAACCACTATCTATACATCAGGTCGGGTACTTCTGGGACTGCCCTCCTATATATTGAATTTTTGAGGAGTAGCTTGTGAATTCCGCTTCATTCTGAAGGACTTTTGTATAATATCGGTTCAGCAATGCTTTAGCTAGTGAGTGGGGGAGACCTTCCAAGCAGGTAGGAGTTTAGCTACTGCATGGAGGTAGTGTATACTATGTTATGTGTATGGCTAAGATTGTAAAGGTATAAACATTAAATACTATAGGCGGAATTTGATTGATCTAATAGTGGTTGATTGTGAAGTTCGGGGCTTAAAGTACTTAGGTCATCATTTGGATAATTTATCTTAAAAAGTAATCTGAGAACGTCTTATAGTTTACCGGAATGTGTGTCAGTTGGATGATTTAATGTCGTGCTGTCAATTGCCATGTGCAGTGTAGTGTATTTACTTATTTTCTATTTTTATTACGGGGTAACTTTAATGTAAAAGGAATTTACAGAAAGAGCACAAGGACAGGATTAACAAAATTAACTTCCTGAGAAACAACCGTTCCCATTTAACAATGTAACATGTTTTAAGAAGAAACTAATATAATAATTGATTAAATAAGTTAAATTACAAGTAGTTCTTGATGTCTCTAGCTGCAAAAATTAACTGTACTCTGTGATACTGGAATGTCCGATCTATAAATTTCACACGGCATTTACAAGCATTACAGATGCATAACTATCCTATGTATAAAATTAAAATAGCAAGGAGATAAATAACATTAATAAAGACAACGAAACACATTAAAAGTCCACAACATTCCCCTTAAAATTTTCTCCGAAATAAGGATTAACGAGTTAACACCAAATCTAGTTCTCCATATTTAAGGGGATAAGGTAGTCTGAACACATTGAAATTTCGTCTTAAGTATGTTAAATTATCACTGCTCTTAAAGTTCTCAGTGGTTTTTCCTAAACGTTTTACGAATTATTCTATAAATCATGACAGTTATTTGAAGTGGTTGTTTGCATTGATAACTTATGTAGTTGAGTCCGTAAAAATCATTTCATTCAGCAGAAAAATAATAAAAGTTACTCTTAAAACATGTGAATTCATGTACCTTTTTCTCTGATACTACTTACAATAAACACAGAATCAGATTTTCCATGCTTGTTCTTAGTATAATCAGCTATCTTCTGAACCTCAATTATTTAGTTATGCATGTCAGTTCATCAGAAATTGAAAACAAAATTATTTACAAAGTCAAATAAGTAAAAATTTGGAAAATTTACAATGTTGTTGCTTTCTTAATATCACTAATATGCATTGTAAAATTACGATTGTGGTTCAGAAAGTACAACTATATGTTTATACTAGTTTCAGCTCTCTACCTCTCATACTCTGACAAAAAGGTGCACAAGTTTCCAAAAATATTGTTTTGAGAAAACTGAATTTAAAGTTTGAACATTAAAATTCTGACACACTTCAGTACATTTCAGGGACATGATATTTGCGCCTTCATTCCTGGATTGCTTCAGCTTTTATGATTGCCTTCTCTTGGTCCTGGCCTCTTTTGTTAATTGCTGAACAACGTCATTCATTGTTTGAAGATACCAAAATATTCTAAAAAGGAGCATTGCATGACAGCTTTAAAGGAATGTATACTTGCATTTAAATGGTATTTAAATGTCTTAAAAACCTCTTAACCCCCAAAAGTGCATATTTTCTGAAACTGGAAATGATAGAGGTTTTATTAATGCCTAAAGCAAAAAATGTGATTTTTGAGCATTTAAGAGTACCATGTCCCCTTAAATAATCCAGAGAGACGAACATCGAAAAGTGAAATGATCAGAAAGACCAAACGTGCAGGCGCTTGCCCTTAGAATGACTACATATCTTTAGAAAGACGTTACTTAGTCGGACGTACGCAGGTGAAGGTCCGGGAACAAGTCCCGCAGTTAGGCAGCTACACTCCGTAGCTAACCTCAGTTAAGACAGCCACTTGACAACCCAAACAAAAGAAGATCAGTGCAGAGTTCATGTCCCACATACAGCATTCACCTGGTGTATGCGCGAAAAATAAACTATACGAAATTAGCACACATATAGATCGGTTTGTTAGAGAGCAGCTGCATGGTAAGCTGAAGATCTTTGTTTCGAATTCCGGCTATGGCACTAAATTTTTCAGTCTGATTCTATGTAGCTTTTAACTATACATACAGTTGCCTGATTGTAACACGGAAAGGTATTAGGGATTTTAGTCCTAATGGGTCGCAGTTGTACACTGAAATCTAAAAGATTCTTTTTGTAGCTTTTTGAAGCATTTCATGCAATTCCAAGCGCTCTCTAGACATTAGCTGCTATTAGATTTCCTCAACTGAGGGGTTAAAGTAAAGTAAACTGAACAATTCTTATTCTGCAATTCAAATATTACAGCCAATCATCGTTAACACGGACGATTTCTGCAAACATTTGAAATTCGTATACATAGAAACATAATCAGCTTTTCCGCTCTAGCGGCGATGCGCCAAACTAATTAAAGCGTCTCAAATTTGCCGCTAAGGTAACAGCTGGAACCGATATGATAAGCGTTAATTACATTTTCACGTCTGGCGGAGCACTAGCTAATTATTTAATGACAAGAAGTGCTCCAATTTTTTTTCTCTATAAGCATTTTTTGTTTAACCTGTAATGACGAAGTAATTTGAGCGAACAAATCATCTGATAACGTTCAGTCACGCAAGATGTTACGTGTGAAAGCCCTGTTGCAAACAATGGGTTTGCGTGCCCTGATGTTTGCTTTGAATAGAGAATTTATTTAATGCACATGTCAAAAAATAAAGATATTACATAATTTTAATAGTTATACTCTCAGACTTAAGATTACTGAAACGTCTTTAAAAAGTTTTAACAATTAAGGTACTCGGTACTTTAAGACGATATTTCTGTGGTAGTCTGTACTATGAGGATATGTTAGGCACCGTAAGTTATTTCTAAGTTCGGTTGATGCAAATATGGTTCGTAATTTTCTGGTTAAAGAGCACGAAGCCAGGTCAGTTTTTACTTTCTCTGCGTATATACAGGGTGGACAATTTAAGTTGAGACTGTACAGTATCTCCAAAACTAAGCGTTTTAGAAAGAAATGTCTTTGATAAAAGTTGCTTGATATTATGGGGAAAAGTAAACGCCATTAGTCATGTTTTGTTTGGAGGACGTTATGATGGTCATTTTAGGGTCGGTTTAATATTTTTAAATGGGAACCTAAATTTTGTATATCGTTTTCTCAACAATCGTATTAGAACATGGTTTATAAAACGCTGTTTATTTTGTGATGAGGAATAAGGAAACAAAAGCGTAACTTGACCCTCAAATGACCATCCATGGATAGTCCAAACATTCAATGCGCTCTTCGCACACAGCCATTGAGAATTTTCGTTGTTATTTAGGTTAGTGTAAAAACAATTGCAAATTGCTTTATAAAAATAATGTTTCGGTTTTTATGAGAAGTAAACAAAAACATATAAAAGGTAGGTTTCCATTTAAAAAAATTAAATTCAATCCAAAGTGACCATCTTCTACAACGCTTAGTTCTGTAGACATTGTACTGTCTCAACTTAAATGGTCCACACTCTATAGTAAATAGGGGAAAAATTGCATTCCAACCAAAAATTCGATACCGAGATTTCACCGGAAATACATGTTTTGAGGCGCCCTGAATCCATGTAAAGATTTTGGAAACATGTCTGTGAGACTGTGAAGAGCATAACTCAAAAAAGAAAAGTCGGATAAATACCAAACTTCGTATTCCAGTTCAATATCTTCCAAATTTGCGACACTAAGATTTACAATAAAATGCCTCCACCTAAAACTATCCTTTATTTGGAACAATTCTCGAAGTTTTTTATTTTCTAAGAAAAGCCTCCAACGATTTATATTAAAGTGGTATGTATTAAATAAATATAAAATATAAATAAATATAAAATAAAACTTACATCTTGAATTTTTGGGGAATAGCCTAGGAGTTCCTCTTCATTCGAGGGAATAGACGAAAATTTACTACACAAAGATGTAGGCTCCTTTATACCCCACAATTTAATTCCAACAAGATTTTTGTGGCATAAGCCGTTTCTGTGATATCCGTTATTAAGTGTTAGAATTGTTCATTTCTTGGTCACACTCTTAATGCGTTCAACACTCGGTTATTTCTCGTGATTGCATGGAAACAATATGGAATTTTAAGGCCCGCATATAGCTTCCATTTTTTAAACATTTGACTGTCGCTGTTCTCTTTGTCTATGATGAAATGTGTAATGTAGTTATTTCTGCCAAGGTTTATTTTAATTAAAATATAGTGGATGAAAAATAAAACTTATGAAGAATAGTTTGTGTACTGATTCATAAACGATAGAAGGTAGACAAAGTATCACTTAAGGTTTTCAGAAGAAGGTGCGCGCGTGTCCGCGCGTGCGTGCATGCGTGCATCTGTGAACAGCATAACTCAAAAATGAAAAGTCAAATAACAAACTTGGTATTTTGTTTTAGTAACTTCATAGGATGCGACACAAAGATTTTCAACAAAATGCCCCCACCCAAACTACCCTTACATGGAACATTTTTAGAGACTTTTTTTTTTCAAAAAATGGCTCTAACGATTTTGATTAAAATACTATTAATTAAATATATTTACTTGGCAAATAAAATGTAGGTTTTGGATAACGCTACGGAGGGGAGACCTAACACATCGACCCACAGGGGAACTTTTGTGTAGCATACACACCCGGAAGGAACGGATAAGATGAAAGAACCGCAGGTGACGTATGGGCTGCATGACCGGCCGACACAGACGTCAGACGTGTAGAGGTCCCTAATGGTTACAAGCTTGAGAGAGCCTAAGGCAACCTTGCCAAACCACCGGATGTTGATTCACAGGCCCCTTCCAGCGGAGACCGGGAAAGCTCGACCCAGTAGAGCAGACTCGAATGACCTCCATCTGATGGAGCCGAGGAGAAATTCCAACATGTAAGCAATCTGGGTCAGGTTTCCGCAGTCGTTCTAAACATACAGCCGCGGAGCCAACATGTAACATGAAAGAGGAAGATGAAATTCGAAGTAGTCAATTAGCCTACTCAACATTAGCCTAGTGGCTAGGGGAAACCCCTGGAAAAATCCATTGGTCAGGAAGGTCGGTCGAGGGAATCGAACCCACGATCTCTCAAATGCGGCCCACAGACGTAATCACCTGAGCCATCCCGCTCAGTAATAAAATGTATATCTTGAATTTTCTGGGAATAGCCTGTGAAGTCCTCTTTATTCCCAAGGAATAATCTTTTATAGCTGGTAAACGTTAAGTAATAGACGGTAACGTACAACATAAAAAATGTAATTTCTTTAAAACCACAATTTATTTAATAACTTTCTTTGTAGCTGCAGTTTTAATGGTTAAAATTGTTGAATACTTTTTCATTCTTTTAAAGTCTTCGATTTTCAGTTGTTTCTTGCGAAGTCATGGAAACAGTAGGAATTTTAAGGCCGGAGTACAGCGTCCAGTTTTAAACATTTGACTATCCCTGTTCCCTTTGTATCTATAACGAAATGTGTAACGCAGTAATTCCGGTAAGGTTTGTCTCGATTACAGTGAAGTAGATAGGAAACTAAACTTCCATATGAATAGTTTGTATACCCACTAACAACGAGAAGGTCATGTGAATGTAGCATATCGGAATTTTTTTGTAATAATACACGAAAATATCTAGAAACGTTTCTAAGGACTTATACTGCAAAATATAACTTAAACTAAATACCAAATAACTGCTGGTCTCTGACTCTACAAACTAAAGTATCGATCTCTGATCACTAAGGATGTAAACATTTGATATGGACACTTTTATAATGAAATTATGTCCAATGTTCTTTCTTATTATGTTTCAGGTATGAGCTTCAGCGTTCACAAGTCTCTAATAATTGTAAGTACTCATTAAACTTATGCAGTTACAAAACTTGCATAGTATTAAGAAAAGTCCAGAAAGTTCCATAGTTCAGTCGGTAGAGCAGTGCCTGCCTTTCGAGGGGTACCGGGTTCGACTCCCGGCTGGGCTCAAGAAATGTTTCTTAAAACAACAGGGTTTCTTGGTATACCTAGAGTCTGCTGTGTGAATGTGATGGGGCTTCTGTGTGTGTTTTCGGCGCTTTAATAACCAATTCGTCCAACAGGATATCCGCTGGGCATAACCCTGAACAAACGTGCTAAGTCACATTTCCGGTGGGACAACCCCATAAACAGGTTGGGATGGTATATTTAAGATATGCTTTATATACTACTTGTCAAAGTCTAAAGCATGGCGTAGTGTGGTGTTCATTAATTTCATGGTAATACCAAGTAATACTTTTACTTTCTCTGCTACGTATATTATGTATATGCACTTTTAGGAAAAGGTCCGTGTGTGTGCCTGTGAACAGCATAACTCAAAAACGAAAAGTCGGATAATTACCGAACTTGGTATTTAGGTTCAATATCTTTAAAAAATACACGGAGGTTTTCAAGCAAATCCCCTATCCCAGACTACCACTTACAAGGAATATTTTTCGAAAATTTTGATTTTCTCAAAAATGGCTCTAACGATTTGAATTAAAATATGATATATTTAAGATACTTTCATGACAAATGAAATGTGTATCTTGAATTTTCTGGGAATGTTCCCAAAAGTACACTTCTTTCTGATGGCTTTTGCATAACTGGTAAATCGTAAGTGATAGACAGTCTTTCTACACAAAAAACGTAGATCACGTTAAAAAACACAATTTATGTCATACTTTTTTGTATTGTGAAGCATTTCCGAGGTATTCTTTATTATTGTTTCAATTTTCCAATACACCTTTTCTCAAATGGGAATTATTTGTCATTTTTTTATTTTTTCAAATGTCCTGGATATGCAAAGAGAATGAAATGCTCCACATAGCAAACAGCTCTTAAAAGATTTGACTATCACTTAAAGCCTACCATATTCCCCTTGCACGTACAAGAAAATTAGCTATTAGATAGGTTCTGCAAAGGTTTATCTCGATTAACATGAAGTAGATGGAAAATAAGCGTTTATGAAAACAGATTGCATAAGAGTAGAGAAAGTCATGCGAGTGTAACACAGAAGTTTTATAAATGGTACCTCCTATATTTTATTGCATAAATTTGTTGCGTTTTTCATCTTGAGGGAAATAATATGGAAATTAATTGTTATTGATTTCTATTCGAGTCATTCGGAGAATGAAAACCGTTTTAAACAAAATATGTACACTCGGTCCATTTAAAACATGCCGGCGTGAGCGCTCGCGACAGCCGGGTTTTGTTCACAAGACTGCGAATATTCTTGTAGCAGTTATATTGAGGAGCAAATCAGAAAAGTGTTGCGAGAAAATAGTTCTTATGAGATTTCAAACAGACGGGTGTATCAGAGTTTTCTAACGGAATATCTGTAACCAAAAAACGCTTATTTTATGGTTATCAAGTGGTGTGTGATTAACGCTCGTTAGAATGTCACGCTTACTGTAGAACTTTTAGCTTATTAGAGAGTTAGCTTACTGTTTCTGAGCTTCTTTTGTTTTAATTTGTTTTATTTATTACACAGATTAAACCCTGCTTTACAGCTTCTATTAGGGTTGTAGTTTTGTAATTTCCTGAGATTACAATATAAATCTTTGTGGTCCTACTCAATTTTGTTTTTCTCTTTCTTTTAAATACATGCTAAAAGTAATACAGGCTTTCTTCATTTTTTAATGCATGCGGCGTTTATTTAGCTAATCCGTCTTACCTATAGATGGCAAACATGATAATAATTTATCTGTCGGGAGATTGTTTCATACTCAGTCAATTTAAATTTTTAACCACAAATTTCACTATTATTGTAATTATTATTTTTAAGTAAATGGAAGTAACATAGTAATATTATTTCACTACATTACAGTACAACGAGTTGTAAAAATTAAAAGATTACTGTCCACTACGAAGAATGGAACTTTAGCTGCTTGCATAAAAGTAGTTTAACCACTGTTCGACGCCAAGCACAGTGTGGGCTTGTACAGGGAGGGCCAAAAGACTACGAACCGGATGCGCGGTGCTTTTCCTGTCCGCGTCCTCGGCGCTCGTTGCCGTCTGCCGCTATTATAGGAATGCGCGGATGAAACCAGGCAGTATTTTTAAAACTACTTTTAAAGGCTTTACTTAACGACTTTATGAAAGTGTTTGAGGACAGAATTAATTATTAGTAGAAATTTGTGGTCCCCTCGGTCCCCCGACCTAACCCCCGGCGATTTCTATCTCTGGGGTAACTTAAAACAAAGTGTACAAGACAAAGCCACACACTCTGGAAGAATTAAAAACAAATATCCGCCAGGAAATTTCTCAACGTGAACTACGGCGAGTGATGGATGGTTTCCTAAAGAGGTGCCAAAAATGTATGGACAACGACGGTGGCCGCTTCAGCATCTCCTTTCGTAAAGTTGGTAAGTAAAGCCTTTAACAGTAGTTTTAAAAATGTTGTATGGTTTCATCCGTGCCTTTCTATGATAGCGGCAGACGGCAACGAGCGCCGAAGACGCGGACAGGAAAAACATCACGCAGCCGGCTCATAATTGTTTGGCTTTCTCTGTATTAGGTATATAGTAGTCAAAGCAGCGCACAGAAGTTGACGCTAATTGTATAACAATGTGTAACATACCTATCTAAAGAATTTAATGTTCTATGTATCATTATTGTTTAAAATATTGTATTTGCATTGTAATCATATTCTGTATTCTAAAGTAATCGCAATATGACTTTAAAGTTGAAGCGAGAATAAATATGTAATAATAATAATAATAACAATAATAATAATAATAATAATAATAATAATAATAATAATAATAATAATAATAATAATAATAATAATAATAATAATAATAATAATAAAACTTGACGGGTGTGAACCGCACGCTCACTTGAACGGACTTTGAAAAAAATTTAATTGGTCAAAGACCGGCCACTTATAGTTTGCCGCGTTATCCTACTGGGTGCGGGACCGAAGCCTCCCGCGGTCAGAAAAATAGCCCCGGACCCTTAAAGGCCCCTAATTACATAGCTCCCAAGCCTCCCCAAAGCAGGTAGCAGTTCCAGTCCCTAATTACATAGGCCCAAAGCCTCCCGGTCAAAACAGTTCTAGTTTGGTGTTTATAATATTTGATGAAACATTACATTTTACATTTTTTGCGTTTAATTAATAATAAAGAAACACGGCTCTAGTACCAAAATAAAATGAACCTCTAATGCTTAAATTTGAATTAGTGGTTCTTGTTCCAGTTCGTTTAGCGTTACCCGGGGTGCACCATGAGGAGGCGAATTGACTTGCACCCCGAAAGATTCCACATTTATCAGCTTCGTCATTATTTCTTTATTTTCTGTAATTTACTCACAATGGATCCGCATTTGGATGCTTCGTTATTTTGACATTCTGAACCTTTATCATACAGTAATATGTATTTCTATTTTTCTGTTATGTTTTTCCTTTTACATTTTATTTCCATGTAATTTCCAGGTTTGGTTCTATAAGAAATCGACTTCACGTATTCCATTCTTAAATTTTTCCAGTTTTGAAATTTTCTACTTGCTGCATCATGAGTTTCAATTGTGGATAAAACCTTTCCTTTTTTTTATTTGTTGATGAATTAATTGCAATTTTAGTATCCAGCAGAATTTGCTTCAGTACTTCAAGAAATCTATACAGATCTGGGCTGCAGGAGTAAAACTGATTGCTGTATTTGTTGTGGAAACTTTCGCAAGCGTTGGTAGTTCTCTGTCTATTGCAACTTAGTTCTGCCCAATTGGAAGGAGGAAAGAGCGCATTTTCGTCGATGTAAGTTTCCGATAAATAGTCGCAAAACATTTGTAGTTTTTCCGAGACAGGCATCATTGCCATAAAGTCTTAAGAAAAACAGTCACCAACCATAACAGGATACAGCATTGGCAAACCAAATATGTAGTTCAGAAATTTTCCTATTTAATTTCTGGAATAGTAGTCATGTGCAAGTCCCAAGTTTTGTATCTTTCGCCACCAGCTTTGTGTTAAATGAAATTTACTCCCTGGGATTTAACATCTGTCCACACTTCTCTTAGGCATACCCACACTTAGGCATACCAATTCAAATAAATTTTTGGCTAATTACACCGGTTTTGCGGGAGGCTTGGGGGTTGTTACCTTCTAGGCTTACCTGGGTACGGGAGCCTTCGGTCCTGCGCCCATCCTACTTGTCGGTTGTTATTTATTATCATTAATTATGCAGCATAAATGGCGAAGGATAACTGGACCACATAAATTTGCCTAACTCAAAGTAAACACTGGCTGGCTATTGTTGTAGTTAAATAGGAGCGTTATAGTTGTAATAGTTGAGTCGGCTAGTTACAAGGCCGTGTCTCCAGATTCTAGTTGCTGCGTTTGAACTTCGTTGTCCACGGCTGCTATTGGCTGTTGATAAATATTATTGAGCATGAGACTGGATATGGGTATCTCAAGAGTGTGTGCCTCATAAGAAAACTTGCTAGAATTAAAGACACTAATTAAACTTGAATTTATGGTGTTTACTTTAGACAAGTTTGCATAAAAATACGAATCCTTAAACAATAGCACTTTAAAATGGTTCTGAGAGCGATAACTAACGCTTTTCCACTTTGTTGGATTTTGAATAGTTATTTCGCACACAATTTTTTTCACTGAAGATTATTCACTTCCACATAAAACCTCCTTGAAACTGCTTTACTTACCGCACTCGGCACTTATTTGTTTCTTACTGCGCACTCATGTATGCACACGGAATTGTTCCTGTGACGTTCGTAGTTTTAACGTCTGGTAAGTTAACACAAATACTTTTACTTTAAAGTACTTCCCGTCGCGCAAATGATATACTTTGTATTACATCTTTACACTTACAGTTTTGGCGCGGAATGTTTATGTTGAGTGTCATAGGTTTATCCTTCAAAGAATTTAACAAAGCGTAATTTGTCTTCCGGATGATAGGATGATAGTATAGACGGTCCATATTTTAATTCTAAATCTTGCGATTGCTCACGTTTGAGGAACATGAAGGGAGGGGTTCAGTTCCTCGCAATTGGCTTCTCAAAAGTCACATGACTTAAGGTAATGGTGGAATCCCCGGCTTGTGGATTTGTCCGGAGCTTCCTTAACGTGGCAACTTATGCCTTTCTAGCGTGCACTGTGAACAAAAACTCTTTGTAATTTTTCGAAGTTTGCCTTCACTTTTCTATGAAGTAAAGCTTGTAAAATCGTGTCCAATGGTAATATTCTTGCGTCGTATACCAGAAATATTGCTAACAGATACAGTAAACTAACAATCATACATCTATCATTAACACTATGACTACATCAAGAATACATATCATATATAAGTCCGTCGTGCAACAGTTTGAAGTAGGCACTGAAGCAGTGGATGCAGAAACTCAGGGAAACTTGGAGGAATTCATCAAAGCTCTCCAAAACGTAAGCATCAAACAAGACAATGAAGGAGGGGAAGAGAAGCACAGAAAGAAGGAAGAGGGGGAGAAGAAAAAGGACGACGACGATGATGAGGGAATGTATCTGGATCGAAGAAGAAATCTTACATTTCTATTATTATTATTATTATTATTATTATTATTATTATTACAATATAAAGATACTAATATCCTTTCATAAGCGTATTTTATAATCTTTATTTCAGCTGCTGGTTTTAAATGAAATATGTGCCTCTCTTATTGGAGGAAATTATGAAATTTAATAAATTATTAGTAATGCAGCAATATAGCTTTGTTTCGGCACAAAAAACTACCTCAAGTTTGAGCGAGTGTACATTTACATTGGGTGCAGAAAGTATGGAGTACCAATTTGTCGTGGAAGTTTAGAAAACTGTTTGTTAGGTCCTTACTGTTATCAATAAACTACAAAAGCCGCCTTATATCTAGTTACTTCAGAATGCTCTGGTTGACCTCTTATCGGAACTACCTCTTCAAAATAGACTTCAAATTGGTGTTCCATTGCTACAGAACACAACACCGCTGCTATTTCTGAATACCTGGACAAGGAATTTCCACAAAGTAATATCACGGGACAGCACTACAGTATGCATTATAACAGAGGGAAGGCAATTTGCACATTTGTATTAAAATTTCCCTTTCCATACATACTTTACAGCTGTAAGTGTAATCATATTTAAGATTGCCTTTGTTCTCTAAATAAGCTAAATACAAGTTTATGATGCTTAATGTTTGTGTAATTTGAGTCAGGATGAAGAGAGCAAAGAATTTATAAAATAAAATACGGAGTGTTTCATTAAAAAATGATGTGTTGCATTTATATAATTTTCTCTACTCTTGTACAAACTGTTTTTACAAACGCTTGTTCTTCATCTACTTTATATTAATCGAGATATCGATGTGTTAATCTTATTGCCAATTTTCTTGTATGGTAGGTTTTAAGCGATAGTCAAATCTTTTAAGAGCTGGTTGCTATGTGGAGCATTCCACTCTCCAGAACATAAGAAACGAATAACGAATTCCCATTTGAGAAAAAGCATAAGTATTGGAAAATTCAAACAAATAACAAGGAATATCTCTAAAATGGTTCATTCGACAAGAAAAAAAATGTATGAGACATAAATTGTATGTTTTAACGAGATCTACTTTTTTGGATAGTAAAACTTTGTCTATCTCTTATGGTTTACCAGTTTTGCAAAAGTCGTTCAGAATAAAGAAGAATTTTGGAACATACCCAGAAAATTCAAGATATACATTTCATTTGTCATGAAAATATTTTAAACATGTGATATTTTAATCAAAATCCTAGGAGCCATTTTTGAGAAAATCAAAATTTTGGAAAAATGTTCAATGTAAGGGTGTTCTGGGGTGAGGATTTTCTTGAAAATCTTTGTGTCGCACCTTAGAAAGATACTGAACCTAAATACCAAGTTTGGCATTTATCCTGCTCTTAGTTTTTCGGTTATGTTGTTCAGACACACAGTCACGGATATTTTTATAAAAATACTTTTGGGGGGGGGATTCAGGGTGCCTCGAAACTTGTGTTTCCAGTGAAATCTCGATATCGATTTTTTGGGTGGAATGCAATACTTCCCCTAATTATTACACGTAGTAGAGAAAGTAATACAACTTAGCATTACTAGTTATTAGAAGAAATTTAGTTGAGTAAAAAATATTTCATTTGAAGCTGAGGAGCGCTCTAGAAGGAGGTGCGGGTTTTAGTGACAATGAGAACTCCAGGTAAAGTTACTGCCCATGCCTTGAGCCTTTTATTCTATTCTAAAGACCTATGGCCCAAAGTGTAAGTACCTCAGCTTATTACATACCTCGTTGGCGGTGACATTGCTTGTTATCCACGTTCTTTAGTGGGTGTCGTCGTGACCACAATTCGGCAGCTGAAATCCAACTGTGAGGCGTCGGCATTCTGCTAATCTAGATCCACGACGTACCCTAATTTGAACACTTTCACGTTGTATTGTGTCACAGTTTTGCCCTGGGACACTCCAATAAATCTATAAATTTCTTGTTGTTTAGAACAAATATTTTGTAATTCACTCTAAGGTCTATCATTTCTTTATGTTCGCGCTTGTAATCGACCCAAGGTTTGAAGCTACAATGAATTTAGTACAATCAGAAAAGTATTTAAATCACAATTATGAAAACATACGAAAGGAAGATGCGAGATACAGCATTTAATCTTATTTTTGAAACAAGTTAGTTTGTGATTATGGGTTCAGTATTAGTACTAGTATCCCCAACATATAGCATAATTTATAAAATAAGAAAACTTCTATATTTAGTATTGCCAGGTTCAGAAATGTGCAGCACGTTTCAGTTTGTGGTTCTTGGAAATGTAAACAGACCTACGTCTATCACCAAAAGGGCATAATCCATTCCTAAGACAATTAAAACGTTTTACTAGTCTTAAACTCCTGTAAAGTAGTTTACCACCTATCCTAGACAGTGGAAAGCGGAACACATTTATTTTTAAAAATTCTGACGTGTTTTATTCACATGACTTTCACTACCCTCTGTAATTTATTAATGAGTATAAAAATTATACTTCCGAAAGCTTATTTTTCTATCTGCTTTATTTTAACCGAGATAAACCTTTGCCGAAGAAACTATTGCACATTTCGTCATAAATGCAAAGGGAATAGCGATAGTCAAATATTTTAGAGCTGAGCGGTATAAGCTGGCCTTAACATTCCATACTCTTTCCATGACATCGCGAGAAACAACTGAATGTCGGCAGCACTGTAAAAAGAATGGCTAGAATTGAAAAAAATAGAACCATTAATAACGGATATCTTGGAAATGGCTTATGTCAAAGAAAGAGCTATTGAAATAAACTGTGTGTTTTAGATAGATGTATATATTTTAGGTAGTAGTTTTCGTTGTTTACCAGTTATAAAAGTTTCCTCGAAATTTATTCCGAATAAAGAAGACTACTCAGGCTATTTCCAGAAAATTAAAGATCTACATCTTATTTATCATGTAAATATATTTAATATATGGTATTTTAATAAAAATCTTAGGGCCATTTTTGAGAACATAAAGAATTTCGAAAAATGTTCCATTTAAAGGTAATTTCGGGTGAGGGATTTCCTTGAAAATCCTCGTGCGGTATACTTGGAAGATGCTGAATTAAGTATTGTTACATGCTAGATAAATGACCCAAAGGTTCACATGAAAATTAAATTAATTTTGAGTACCCAGCACGGAAAATGAGGGGGAGTATACTTTCGTGGCTGCCGCTGACCGAAACGTCGTGTGGAGGTTTAGAGGAAGGCGTGGGTTTTTACTGCAGAAAATCCATAACACAAATCTACTAACACATTCCTAAATTTATTTCCCAAGTGTTTGGGGTTCCTACATTATCAAAAGTGGAAGGTGGGAGGAGATGTCTACCGATCCAAAGCTCGGCTTACACGCGCGGTCCGTTACTCATGGAATCCTAACTGAGAGTGACGCTATCCCCCACTACTCGTGGCTAGCAAAGCTACCAGTTAAGTGTGACGTAAACAACAATGTGCCTGATAATGACAATGTAGAACAATCGTGTAACCCCCAAAATTATTACTACGCCAGAATATCACTGAACGTTCTCCCACTTTTCATTTTTGATTTGGGTTGTTCTCAAACACACACGGGCCTTTTTCTAAATAAGAAAGCCCCAAAGCATACATCTACGTGAAGTTTGAAAACGGGTTTTAGGTGGAATGCAATACCTTTTATACCTGCTATATCGTGGTAGAGAAAACAGTATTTACAAATACGACAGGTCTTTCCGAAGTTATCTTTCTGCTGAAACACGCACCTCTTTGTGTATCTGAAAAAAACTGGAAACATGAGTGACATTCACGCAATGCTCAGAGACCTATGGCATAAGATAATATTGAGAAGGAAAAAGAATCAGTCGAAATTAGTCACGTCGCCCAGCGTATCTAACGTCACGAACGAAGAATAGGGAGAAAAGAATCACTTCATGCAAATTAGATGCGATGAAAAAGGTGTCCTGAATTAATTATCCTTCTTCAATTTCAACGTTGCAAGAAGGTACTCGTGTGAATGTAAATGTGGTGTTATCGAAAATTACTGAACCTGTCATCCTTGGCTACTTTTGTGGTTCTTGAACGTTTCTCACATAACACTTGTAAATTGTCGGAGACAAAAGGAAATAATGCAGTCAAACAATTTAGCATGCAACAAGGCCCTTTAAAATGGTCATACTTATTTGTAGGATTAATTACTAAACCTAATTTCTAACGTGTTGTCTACAATATATTATCTACGTTCAGAGTATTTTACTATATTTAATTAAATTTATTTATTGTGGGAATAACATTTTTAGAGAAAGAGTAATGTGGGCTTTGAAAAAAAGAAAACACGATAAATCAACAAACTTTGTTATATTATGCAATTTTGGATGCTAGTTTCATATATGAATTTAAAGTAAAAATGAGCGAAGAAGTTGATTTTCATGCTTCTTCAGGAAAAATTTTAAAAGCAGTCCAAGAGGAAACTATGTTTTTTGTTTTAATGCATGTTATTAGGAAGGAAAATAAGATATAGATGATCATAAAAGTGTATTTTACGTTTTGTTGAATATGTATTTTATATTTTGATAGCGGGTTTTGTTAGAATTTAAGTATGGGTTTTGTTGCCTGGTAACTACTAACTATACAATCATTGATCATTATAGTAGTAGGTAAACAACGGAGGATTAACGAAGTATAAACAACTAGTAGAATTTGTAGTAACAAACGAAAATGTTTCACACTAAACTAAGGAGATATTTTGACAAAATAATACAAAACTAGAAGTCTGACAGCATTAACGCGTAAATAGTTATTAATTTTCTGTGACAAAAATCAAACAAAATGAAAAACAAGGCGCAAAGGACGAACACTTTCCTCAGGTCTTATTTGTTGTATACAGGCGAAACAGGATAACATAAAAATGATTAGAAAAATGGTTGTAAACACTGTGCAGAATTAATATTTTAAGGGGAGCTACACCTATGATTTAGCGCATAACGAGGTCAGATTTTCGATCGTATCAGCACTTTTTACTTTCCCTACTTGCTGTAAAGGAAGGTGTTATATTGCATCCAAAATTTTGTTATGGGATTTGAACGAAAGTACATGCTTTCAGGCCCGTTGAACAGAGAAACTATTTTAACAAAAGCTCCGTGTATATTTGTGTGTGTTCTGTAAACAGTATAACTCAGAAAATGAGAACTCTGATAAATGCCAAACTTGGTATTAATTCAGGATCTTCCTAGCTCGCAACAAACTGCGCTTTAAATGGCAAAATGTCTATATTTTTTATTTTCTCAAAACCACTAACGATTATGATTAAAATACCATACGTTGAGGCAGTATTTTTAACACAAACGATATCAGTCTGATTATATAATATATATAAATCCAATAACAGCCCGCCTTAAAGCAATATTTTTATAAATAGTACATAAAATGTATGTAACAGTCATTGTATTATGTTTATTTTTATTATGTAGATGTAAAATAATGTTATGTGAATGTATTAAGTAATTTAATAATGTTGGAGCTGTGAGAATAGAAGCTTATTCACAGCACTGTCGCACACAAAACAAGTTCCCACATTTTATATTCCTCTATATTCTATTATGTCTGTTTATATTACCTACACGCTTTGGTTACACTTCTCACTAAAACGCCGGTAAAATCCGATATTAGTTTCGTAATATGCACTAATGCAAATGTCGGGTAGTTTTCTAATAGTGAGTTGAATATATGAAGTATTGTTTGTTTTTCGCCACTTTTTAAATGTTTCCCACTTTTGTGTTTGAACAGTTTATTCGCACTACAAACACCTTCCTCTGCCATGTGAACGCAAATACCAATTGCTAAAACACAAGATTTGGCCTGAGCTGAGCATATGTGTGTTACCGTATTATGAATGACTGTTCGCTTATGATATTCCCTGTGTTACGCAAAGTGTTCATTCGGTGCTCAGATAGCACCTGGAAATTCATTGCTGCATTTCTTGTGTATGTAAGAGAGTGGCAGTCGTGCATTTGGTTGGTATTAACAAGCTGGGCGTTAGCGCAATAGCAGACGAAAATCATATTTTGTAATCTCTTAACAGCTAGTATATATCCATTAGTCTTAATAATGAGTGCTTATGATAACCGTAATAAAATGTGCAGGTATATACCTTTCCTGCTCTAATATTCCATAATAGAACACATGTATTAAGGAACTATTTACTTTGGCGTAAGAGTGTGTTCTTGGGTTCGTGACAAGCACAAGCACGTGCTTATGTTTACATCAAAGGGAACTCTGGTTTGGAATGGACAGTACAGTACAATACAACTTCCTTTAAATTGGAAGAAATCCCAATTTAAAGGAATCCTCCTTCAACGATTAACAAGAAGTAAATAAATAGGACTTAGTTTGCACTTCTGCAAACTAAGAAGTGATTAGAGAGTGGTGTGAATGTAACATTAAATTATTTTTGTTTTCTCTTTTATAGCAAGTCCGCATATTTCAGTCTAGGGTCTAATTGGCTCTGTGTTGCAGAGCTTTTTGTTTCATCTACTTAGCAGTGAAAGAGAGGTCGTTACAACGTTTTATTCAACTGAAAACGAATATGATAAGGTTGTACAAGGTAGATGCAGGCAGGTAAATCTGAATTGCCTTTATCACGCGGGTGACGAAGCGTGGGCAGTGAGTAATAAAGCTGGTTTGTTGCACAAATGAGCTGCCTAACAGAGCAGGCTAATGCCCCAAGCTAGAATACGAAACGTCTGCCCACACGCCGCTTCCACAGAGCTACAAATGTCAGCGCCAAACTTTTGTGAATGCATAACGTCCGCTAATGGAGCAGGAAGTCGGGAAACGAGTAGATTGAGGATTTTATCACTTTATTTATATTATTATGAACGAGAAAGTTGGCTCAGCGGTTACGTGTAAGGCTCGCATTTGGGAGGACTATGGTTGAATTTCACCCTTACCGTGGGTTTTAGCTGGTTTGCCCTGGTCTGTAGACGAACGCTGGGATGGTTTCTCTCTGTCCCGACTTCCTCTCTCTAATTTGCAGTATTTGTTCCATTGATCCCCATCAGAGGGCCTCCTGGGTTGTATTAGTCCGTCTTCGAGTTATGAATGTTTAGAGACTTTGGCGGGTCTCTGTGTCCTGTAACCTCCTGTAGTTCCTTAGCTTCATAAATTCCTCCTAGGGGATGGTAGCCACAATAGATCTGAATATGTTGCGGTATACTGAGTTTCCCTCTCGGTTGTTTACATTCCAAATGCTATCTTGAACTACTTAAAATTTGCAGATTATCGCGCTAACGTTGGAAAGAATTGAAGAGAAAAGATCTGATCTGATACGTTCACATGACTTTTCTACCACCTGTCGTTTATTAGTGGGTATACAAACAATACTAACTATAGCTTATCTTTACTTTCTCTACTACCTATAGTAAGTAGGGGAAGTAATGTATTCCATCCAAAAATTCTATACCGAGATTTCGCCGGAAATATATGTTTTGAGACCCCCTGAATCCAAAATAATCAGATGTTACACTCGCATGACTTTCCCGACTCTTGTACAAACTATTTTTACAAACACTTATTCTCCATATGCTTCATGTTAATCGAGATATCGATATGTTAATCTTATTGCTAATTTTCTTGTAGGTGCAAGGAGAATATGGTAGGCTTTAAGCGAAAGTAAAATCTTCTAAGAGCTGGTTACTATGTGCAGCATTCAATTCTCTTTGCATGTCCAGGACATGAGAAAAAGTATTGGAAAATTTAAGGGAATAACAAGCAATATCTCGAAAATGGTTCACTCAACAACAAAAAAGTATATGGCATAAATTGTGTATTTTAACGCGATCTACATTTTTTTGTGTAGTAAAATTTTGTCTATCTCTTATGGTTTACCAGTTATGCAAAAGTCGTTCACAATGAAGAATACTTTTGGAGACATTCCCAGAAATTTGAGCTATACATTTTATTTGTCATGAAAATATCCTAAACATATGATATTTTAATCAAAATCGTTAGAGCCAGTTTTGAGAAAATTAAAATTTTCGAAAAATGTTCCATGTAAAGGGTAATCTGGGGTGGCGGGATTTTCTTGAAAACGTTCGTATTGCATCTCTGGAAGATACTGAACCTAAATACCAAGTTTGGTGCTTATCCGACTGTTCGTTTCTGAGTTATGCTGTTCACAGACACACCACACACACACACACACACACACACACGGACATGTTTCCAAAAATACTTTTTTTTGGATTCAGGGTGTCTCAAAACACATATTTCCAGTGAAATTTCGGTATCGAAAACCATAACTTAAAATAATAAATTTATTATTTCTATGATACCACAAATCATAATTTTATTATAAACTATTCAAGTACAAATTTTTGATTTAATCGTCCTGGAGTATTTTACGGTAAATGTTCAGAAATTTGTGGTGCAAATCATAGATTCATACCGATTCTAATTGAAAGCTTTTTGGATGGAATACAATACTTCCCCCGGCGGAGGGCGATGGATTTTTTCGGGCGTAAAAGTCCTTAGCCTGACGTCCTTCGGAAGGGAATTAAAGCAGGTGGTCCCGTGTCGTAGATTTACGGCACGTAAAAGTACCTCAAGCCTGATAAGAGGCCTCTGAGCAAAATTTACGGTCTTTCACGCCCAATATAGAATGGGACGCTAAGGACCATAGTAGTTAAAGAGCGTCCATAAATAAAAAAAAATCTCGACTACAATACTTCGCCTACTTACTATACGTAGTAGAGAAAGTAAAAATCTGATGTGATACGTCGACATGAATTTTCTACCACCCGTCGTTTATTATTGGGTATACGAACAATCTTTGCTGTAGCTTATTTTTCTATCTACTTAATTTTATTTCAAATAAACCATTGCAGATAATATACTACATTACACATTTCGTTATATATACTAAGAAGACACCGATGGTCAAGTCCTTAAGAACCGGACACTATAGCCGACCTTAAAATCCCACACTGTTTCCATTCAATCTCGAGAAACACTGCATATTGACAGGACGTTAAAGAATGGCCAAGTAACAGTTACACAAGATTATACAAAATTCCTTCCGAATAAAGAGGACTTCACAGACTAGTCCTAGAACACCCAAGATATACCTTTTATTTGTCATTAAATATCTTTAAAAATGGTATTTCAATTAAAATCTGGAGCCATTATTTTAGAAAATAAATGTAGAAAAAATGTTCCAAACAAAGGGTAGTTGGTAGTGTTGGGATTTTCTTAAAAATCTTCGTGTAGCATCGTTGAAAGATACTGAAGTTGAATACCATGTTTGGTACTTGTTCGACTTTCCGTTTTTGAGTTGCTGTTCACAGACACACACCACAAACGCGCGCGCTGACCTTTTTCTATGCTTTTCTATGTTCAGAGGGCCTCAAAACACATCTCGTTGAAACCTCGACATGGAATTTTTGGAATACAACACTTCTCCTACTTACTATTTGTAATAGGTGGAGGAAAACGTAAATTATCTTTTGCACTTTTGGAAACATGTCCGTGTGTGTGTGTGTCTAGTTGTCTGTGAACAGCATAACTCAGGAACGTACAGTCGGATAAACACCAAACTTGGTATTTAGGTTCAGTATCTTCCAGTGTCTCTTGCAGTTTACCAGTTTTACAAAAGCCTTTCAGAAAGAAGAGGACTTCACAAGCTATTCCGAGAAAATTATATATCTAAATTTAATTTTTAATGCAAATATTAATAAAGCCATTTGAGCCACTTTTGTGAAAATCAAAAGTAAGATTTGTTTTTACCATATGGAGGGTGGTTTGGGGTGGGAGAATATTTTTAGAAATCATGTTGAATACGCTGAAGATCCTGAAGTTATTAAGTTCGTTGTTTATCCAAGATTTCGTTTCTGGGTTATGCCATACGCAGACATGCTCATAGACAAACATGACTTTTTTCTAAAAACGCTTTCTTTTTTACTTTCTCTACTACGTATAGTAAGTAGGGGAAGTATTGTATTCCACCCAAAAATTCGATACCGAGATTTCACCGGAAATGTTTCGAGACCCCATGAATCCAAAAAACGAAGTTTTGGAAACATGTCCGTGCGTGCGTGCGTGCGTGCGTGTGTGTGTGTGTGTGTGTGTGTGTGTGTGTGTGTGTGTGTGAACAGCATAACTCAGAAACGAACGGTCGGATAAGCACCGAACTTGGTATTTAGGTTCGGTATCTTCCAGAGATGCGACACGAAGGTTTTCAAGAAAATCCCCCACCCCAGATTACCCTTTACATGGAACATTTTTCGAAAATTTTAATTTTCTCAAAAATGGCTCTAACGATTTTGATTAAAATATCATATGTTTAAGATATTTTTCTGACAAATAAATTGTATATCTTGAATTTTCTGGGAATGTCTCCCAAAAGTATTCTTCATTGTAAACGACTTTTGCATAAATGGTAAACCATAAGAGATAGACAAAATTTTACTACACAAAAATGTAGATCGCGTTAAAATACACAATTTATGTCATATACATTTTTTTTGTTGAGTGAACCATTTTCGAGATATTACTTGCTATTCCCTTAAATTTCTCAATACTTATTTTCTCAAATGGGAATTCGTTATTCATTTTTTTTCTTGGATATACAAAGGGTATTAATCTGTGGCAAAGGGAATGGTGCTGCACCTAGCAACTAGCTATTAAGAGATATGTATATGCTTAAAGGCTACTGTTTTTCTATATTGCCCTTGTAAATATATATTCCCCTTACATCTACAAGAAGATTAACAATAAGATTGGGTTCTGCAAGTGTTTATCTCGATTAACATGAAGTAGATGGAGAATAAGCGTTTGTATAAATAGTTTGTACAAGAGTAGAGAAAGTCATGTGAGTGTAACACATCAGATTTTTAAATTCAGGGCGCCGTATATGTGTGTCGAATTTTTAGGTGCAATACGGTACTTCCCCTACTTAGGATAGGGTTATACAACGGAGGGACACACCTTGGCACTTGGACTTACATAGATCTATTGTAACTATAATCCCCCAGGAGGAAGGAATAAAGTAAGGGAACCGCAGAGACGCGCGGAAGTTTTAACAACTGGGGACTGCCGAGCTGCCTACAGAGGGCGATGAACGACCGTGACCAAACAGCCCTCTAGTGTTTACGAGGAGTACTCTTTCCTTTCAGCACTCATCCGCGATATTTATCCGTCACCGTCACATGTCACGAAATCGCGATATTTGAGAAACCGCTGCAATATTCGCTTACAGACCAGGGAAAACCACGAAAACCCATGTTCAAAGTGCGTTGTCCCTAGAAATCGTATACGGGACCTCTCGAATGCGCGTCTATCATGTTACAGTGGAGCCATCTTGCTCGGTCTAGAGAAAGTAATAAAAGAGAGTTTGTCTTAAATCTCGAGTTTCCTTGTTCAGGTGGTTAACTTTAAGTTTGGAACGGTTTGCAGTGTTTACCGGTGTTACTCCAACGGGCATTACTGATAGTTTCCTTGGTAACCGCGGTTATTTCCATGAAAAGGCATATCAGCGTTGCTCGTATTCAGAGTAAGGTTGCTTCTACTCATTTTGTTTGCTTGACCTGAGCATATGTGGCCTAGGGATCAGATCGATAAGGTTTCTTTTCTGAGCGTGGAATATGCAGTATACATTAGAGAAAAGGTTGCAGGGAGGCCACGGCTCGTCTCAAGATTTTACTTTACAGCCTCCTGCCGTACCCACACAAACTTCCTTTAGTGATTCAGGTAGTACAGCTTGGGCGAAAAGTTCACACACTACTTTATTTATGCTTTGCTTATATTCTTTGGTAAGGTGCTGTTGCCCCTGTGAAATACTGGATAGCAGAGAGGTCGTAGTAAGCAGTCCACTTAGCAACAAGATCTAATGAATAAATCTGCTGCGCGTAGTAAGTGGAAGTATTGTATTACCCCAAACCTTCTATGTCGAGATTTCACCGGAAATACACGTTTTGAGGCCCCTAAACCCCCCAAAGTTAGAAAGATGTCTGTGTGTGTGTGAGTGAGAACAGCATAATGAAGAAGGTGTTTTATTGTATTGTTATTATTTGCCCCACGCTTCGGGCGTCAATTTGAAGTAGGTTGTATTGAAGGAGTTGTATTATATTTCAACTGTTGGGGAACCGAACTTGAAGTAGTTGCAACCGCACGTATGGTACCCGCTTTCCGGTAGCCTTCGCCCCAAATGTTTAAAAATATTAACTTTGTAATTTGACTGTTTCTTTATATATTATATTTTGTTTGCTTGGCTGCGTCATATTATTCTTCGAGACATGTTTCTCTTAGCAGGGCGTGATGCGCCTGAAGAATGTAGGCTTACCCAGATTATAATTTTTAATTCACTCCTGTTTTTTTTATTAATTCCTGACACGATTTAAATAACACTTCACTGATTTAGAGGGAGCTGTGAGATGATTTTTATTAATTACTTGCACTTTTTAACACGTAAACTATTTTTGTCTCTCACAAGCTACGTATTAAATTTCTCGAGGACGTGTCTGGCGTCCGGTTAGAAACACTGTCTGCTAGCAACGCGTCCAGTTATGAGCACAAGCAACGGATTTGATTTCAACCGCCTAAAATTTAAAAAATTCTGTATTTCAAGTCTCTGATTGGCTAATCCCAATCCAATAGAATACCTTCATTTAACTAAAGCTTTTTCTGATTATTGATTAGCTATTTTATAAACTATCATAAAAATTACATTATTGTTGCTCCAAGAATGACTAGTACCATTATTACACTTTCTTACTATTATTGCCTCAAGGTTACCTCATTGTTAGCAACTTTTAACCTATTATTCTCACAGTTCCTGCATTATTAAATTACGTAATACATTCACATAACATTATTGAACATATATACAATAATACAAACATACACAATGACTAATATACACTTTTTATATATTGTTACATTACATATTGCTTTAAGGCGGGCTGTTATTTTATTTTTTATTATATAATTTGACTAAAATCATTTAAGTATTAAATATAATGCCTCAATAACCAAAAAACGAAATTTTTTGGTTGATATTAAGTTCAGCATCTTCCCCCAACTACCCTTTACATGGGACAGTTTTAAAAATTCGTAATTGCCTAAAAATGACTAACGATTTTGATTAAAGTAGCATATACTAAAGATATGGCAAATAAAATGCATGTATATCTTGAATTTTTTTGGAATAGCTGATGAAGTCCTCTGCATTTGGAAGGGGTTTTGCATCATCTTGTATAACCGGCAAACGTTAAACGACAGACGAAAGCGTACTACACAAGAAATGTAGATCTTTGTACATTTTGTATCATAAGCTATTTCTGAGGTATCGGTTACTAATGGTTCCAATTGTTCAAGATGCCATTCTTTTAAAGTCGTTTCGATTTTCAGATGTTCCTCGCGATATCATGGAAACGGTATGAAATTTAAGGTTAGCGTATAGCGTCCAGTTCTTAAACATTTGAATATGACTTTTCCCTTTGTATTATAACGAAACGTGTAATGTAGCTGCAAACGTTTATTTGCATTAAAGTGAAATAGATAGAAAAATAAGCTTTAGTGAGAACTGTTTTATAACCACAAATAAACAATAATGGGTATATGTGAATGTAACACATTAGATTTTTGTTTTATTTACAGCTTGTATACCTGAACTAGTTAGTAAGGCATTTGACCCAAAACTTCGAAATTGAATTTTCATCGGAAATGCATGTTTTCAAATCTCCTCAAACTAAAGTAAAACATTGTCAGAGAATTTACGTGAATGGAGAGAGAGAGAGGGAGAGGGGGGAGGAAGTGGGGGGACTTAAATTTCAGAACTAAATTTGGTAGTTAATCATGCAAGGTGAAGAATTTATAGCAACTCGCCCCATTCTAAATGACTTTCTGCATGGAAACCTGCATCTTCTCCAACCTTTCTAATGAATATGGTATTTTACCTAAAGTAGAACAAATAAGGTATATGATCCAAAATTTCGTAACTGTTTCGTAGTTCATCGGAAAATTCAAGTTTTGAAATGCCGTAAATTAAAATAAAAGATTGTCGAAATAGGTGTGTGAGTGAGGGGGAAGAGAGAGGTGTAAAACTTAAATACAAATATCATGCCTAAATTAGGTTCATTTTAATCATGAAGGTTAGGACTTTGTAGATATCCTCTTGTTTCTAAATGAACGTTTTCAAGGAAACCTGCATTTTGACAAAACTTTCTAACGATTTTTAAGCTTTAATGTTGGAAACATTGAGGGAGTGAATACAACAAATGACTGAAAATTCAAGATAACAACTTTGAAGGCCTTTTATTTTTCATTTAATGTCATGTAACATGGAAACAATAACAAGAAACCTTGAAATATCTCCAGAGTTAGGCAATAGTAAGTCCTTTTGTGGAATTAAGAATTTCCAAAATATTCGTGGCCACTCGTTTGAATTTTTTATCAATTTAAGCAACCACCCTTGAAACGTAATGACATATTAACTGTATATGTTCAGACAAAACTCAAGTTTTAATGAACAATTTAACAATGGCTAATATTTATAGCTATTATATGTCGTAAATATACAAGACAATCATTACGTTTTTAATATAGTGAGTTTGTCCAGTTTTGCAACTATCACTTTTCTCAGTTCTTAATGTTACTGTTTTGTTTATATCTGTGTCGGTTTCGTTATTACGTTGTTCATTTTCACTGGGAGGTCACTTCACCAATGTCACTTCACGATGGTGAACTACTTCAATGCTCCGTCACTTCACTTCACTCGGGAGTCCAACACAAAACCTCCAAAACCCGTCGCTCCGCAGTAGCACTTGCTTCACGTCACAACAGTTCTCGCCAACTGCTCGGAGAATCACTCATGATGTCGCACCAGAAACGCAGTCGCTAACTAATTGACAATTCAACTCCTGCGAGAGCGCTCGCTTATATAATCAGTTGAATCTTTCCACAAAGTTTGAGAGCATTCTAGAACTATTTCGACACTGGAGGAGGGGAGAGAAGAAGCTTCCAGAAGGTCCTAGCTATCTACCGACAGCGCGTTCACTCGACCGCCCGGCACTGAACTCCCTATAACCTTGCTTCACAATATAATGGAAGTATTTCTCATTATTTAAGTATATTTTTATATTTTCGTTTGTATATTTTAGGCTACATTTTCTCATATTTGCCTATGATATTTATACTACACGAGAGCATTGAATATATCGCCAGCGAGAAAACTCCGATGTGATACAATCACGCGACTTTCACTATCCTCTATTGTTTATTAGTTGGTATACATACTATTCTTACTAAAGCTTATTTTTCTATCTACTTCATTTTTATCCAAATAAATTGAGCCAATTGTGGCTCTTATTTCACCGAGTAGCTGTTTTGCAGAAATGGTCGTAGTTCTTTTATGTACCTGCAATTATGAACTACAATTCTCGTCCCCTGCGTATTATTACGCCGGCAGCCTGCCTTACACCAGAAGTCGGCTTCACCAGGTTTCTACAGCGCTCGCCAAGTTGTGTTCTCTCCGCCAGTATAGGTAGCCCTTATGTTGGCTCCACGTCATCATTACCTGACCTTCCCAGTGCGTATCCCGAGCGATGCATCAAGAGAAAAAAGCGTGTAACAGTTCTCGACGATCAGCGAAGAAGTACTTTTATTGAGCTTCGTATCTGGGAGCGGTCGTCTCCACACTTTTCGGCCTTGTCTAAATTATCTATATCATGTACTTTTGGCATAGGTAAAATTCTAAATTCTTGTACTATGTGGAGTGACATTTAATATCACATGGAAGCGAGTTTATAGCATATTATGGTGTGTTAAATTTCATTTCAAGATGGGAAATGTTGTGTTAGAATGACAAATTTAAATGCAATCTACTTCAATTGTAACATATCCTTGTTTTTACATTTGAGTGTTAATATATTCAGTACCTTTGGAGCTGAATGGATTGTTACTTTTATTTAAAGATGCTTTAAATCCTTGTTCAATTCCTTTAAGCTTTGATAGTACAAACAATTATTACTCTGGGGGAATGCTTTATTTCCAATGCATTCTATAATGGTCCCGGCATTTTACTTTTCTAATTTATTTATTTTTTAAGTAATTGTGACTTCTATGCAACGAGTACTTCTAAATCAGCCCTGCAAGAACGTTACAAAACATTTGAGGAAATAGCCACATTTCACGTTTCGCTATAGATGCACAGAGAACAGCGATAGTCAAATGTTTAAGAACTGGATCCTATATGCTGGTCTTAAAATTCCACACGGCTTCCATGCATCTACTTACTGTAGGTAAGTAGTAGAGAAGGTAAAAAGAGTTTTTTGACTAAAAAAGGGTCAAACTACAAGCTGTAATTTTGAATGTTGCATATCTGCGAGCGGTTGGTTCACCCTGTATATTCATTGCATATTATTTGGTGCAGGTGACTGCCAATTCTGCTAGAACAACGGTAAGGCAAAACGTTGAATGCATAATGCCAACAACAATGCTCGCTGCAGTGGCCCTGAAATTTAATGACAGGCTATGCAATTGTTAGCCAGGACTAAAACGGACGCGTGAAGCATTTCCCTGTGCACCAGAATGGGATCTTCCTGCGCTCTCCCCACGTAATTATAGCTGCCGATGCTGTGTACAAAGAAAAGCGGGGCACAGAACCCCGCGTCTTATTAGTGCACTTTGTTATTTGTAAGCGGCAAAGCTGTCTTCTTTTTCTGCACCCAAGGAAAATGCTTTTAACAAGGTGACATTCACCACGCGTCCTTACAGAACAAATAGAAAGAAGAACACAAGGGAAGTAAAGGAAAGCGTGTGTGTTTTATTTCTTCACTACAGGGAGCTATATATAATAATCATGTAATTTAAGGTTTGAGAGAGAAAAAGGTTTCGAAAACATTTGTCCATTAGAAAATGAACATTCACTACCTATATATACAATGTGGTCGTTTTATGGCGAGGCCACGGATCGCGCCTATACGTGCTTTGCACACTATTACACTGGGGGGTTTTCAGTGTTAGTTTCCGCGTTGCTTACTCTCGAGTGATAGTAACATGCACTATAATAAACACCAGCGTTAGTATAAGTGGTGTCCAGCTGCGTGCAGATCTTCCTGGTACCTTCGGATTAAATTTCCATGCACACCCAAATTCTTCTTGCGTAATGTTCATAATTTCTGTGTTTATATTGTCCTTAAGTTCATCTATGGTGTGGGAATTGTTCCTATAAACTTTATTTTTTCAAGTTTGCCAGAAATACACTAATTTATGAAATTGTATACCTTCGTCTAATTAACCATTTATTTGCATACATATTACTCATTTTCCAGTTACTGTATGGAGTTTTTATTTTTAGGAGTTATATTGTAGTTCGACTGTTGGGGAGCCGAACTTGATGAATTAACTGCCCCACGTATGGTACGTTTCCGGTGGCCTTCGCCCCAAGTTTACTTTCCGATGGCCTTCGCGCCAATATTAACTTTCCGGTAGTCTTTTCCCAAAGTTTACTTTCCGGTTGCCTTCGCCCCAATATTAACTTTCCGGTGGTCTCCTCCCCAAGTTTACTTTCCGATGGCCTTCGCCCCAATATTAACTTTCCGATGGTCTCCGCCCCAAGTTTACCTTCCGGTGGCCTTCGCTCCAAGTTTAGGAATCAACTTTGTATTTTAATATTTCTTTAAATAATATATATATTTAGGTTTGCCTCGGCTGCGTCAGTATTAATTTGTAGAAACCTGTATCTCTTAACAGGGGGTGATGCGGCTAAAGAATGTAGGCTTACTCAAATTATAATTTTTACTTCACTCCTTTTATTAATCCTTCACACTATTAAATAACACTTCACTGATTTAGGGCGCTGTGGGGTTATTTATTAATTGCACTTTTAAACCCGTGAACTTTATAATAATCTCGCCGTAATGAAGTTTTGTCTCACACTGGATACGTACGCGTCTAGCGTCCGGTTAGGAATGCCGTCTACCAGCGACTGACTTCTTTCGCCTGAATTTGTAAATTGTTCTATTTCATGTCTTTGATTGCCTATTTATAAACTGTCTCAAAAATTACATTATTGTTTCCAAGAATTAATAGTAGCATTATTAAAATTTTTCTAATCCACTATTGCCTCAAGGTTACCTCATTGTTACCCCATTGTTAGCAACTTTTGGCCGCTATCATCACAGCTTCTATATTGTTAAATTACCTTATACATTCACATAACATTATTGAACATGTACATAATAATACAAACATAATACAATGACTGTTACATACATTTTATGTTTTATATACATATTTCTTTAAGGCGGTCTGTTCTTATATTTTATAATTAGACTGAAAATCATTTACGTGTTAAAAATACTGACTCGTGTATCAAAATACTCGGGAGTTTAAGACAACAGAAATAATACGACGAAAGTGTTGAATTTTTAGTTAAATACCGGTTTAATAACATACTTTCCTTTGGAATTTTGCATAACCTGGATATTGTAGAAACAGGACAATATCCCCCTCACAAAGTTACGTAAATCTCTCTAAATTATACACTTTAGACATATGATGTAATTTCATGGTATCAATATTTTCCAAAATACCATTTTTTTACTTTCTCTACTACGTATAGTAAGACATGTGAATGCAACCATTCCGATTTCTACTATTGTTTTTAAGTTAAGATGGAACTGGGCTGGCATTAAATATACAATCCAATACTTACGTTGGAGGATGAGGGAGACCACGAAAATAAAAGCAGTCAGACTGGTGTTCTACAGAATATTAAACCGGGACCTCTTGCATGAGGCCTACATACTTGCCTCCCGAGTCATTCCGTTCGGAGTATGGACTGTTCTTCTTTGAAGAAAAGGCGGTACGCTGTTGATCTTACTTGCATATGTTACCAAACTTGAAGACAATGTCAGCATTGTATTTCCGCAAGATGATGCACCCTCTCACTAGGCATGGAAGATTTGAGGTTTCGAAATATCACTTTCATTTTTAAGTAGTGTGGTCGGCACGGAGGAATTTCTTAGCTCCTAAACTCGTCAAATCCAATTCCTCCTGATTTCTTCTTCTGGGGTTTTGTTAAAGACACTGCATATTCACAGAAAACCAGGAACATTGATGAAAATTAATAGCTTTCCAAAATATCATCCCTCTGGTGTTACAAGGGGCATGAGCTGCATTGGCTTACCGTTATGAGCTGTGGAGAGTGCGCAATAGGGACCACGTGGTTTTCTGAGAAATTTCCTGTCTATCAAAGTTTCAAAATTTAAAGTTTCAATAGTAAGTGTCTTACAGTGTTTTTATTTTATCTACACATAAACGGATCGATCTGTAGTCATTGATACCAAGTTCCGCAATTGCATAAACATAACGTTTATACACTCAACAATGATATTTAAAGGGAAATCAAATTTTGAGCTTTAGGGATTTAACATGACTGAACAAAGTCTGTGAAGTCTAATTCAAGCGAGAAAACTCGCTAAACGGCTATACGAGTAACTAAACGCTAGGGATCATAAAAGATTCTACCATAAATCATATCCAGCACCACAAAAAGATGCCTATATCTCGTGCGCAGAGTGGCTAACATATTTTCAAATCAATGATTTGTAGGGTAGAGGGCTCATGAAAAGGAATAATTTGTGTCGTTTAATTTGATAGAGTAACGTTTCACCAATAGGGTATAAATATTTCATGCGTTGGCAATGGTTCAGGGTTGCGACATCAAAGTTAATGGTTTTTATTGCTTAATTTATAATCAATCTGCTGATTGCGTTCCATATAGAGTTTTAACTGTTTTCACGGGACGGCAAAGTTAGATATTGGTTTCATAGAACCGGTGATTAATTTGCTACGGTCAAAAATAATGGGCTTAATTTTTCACGAGTGTTTGGTAGCATGAAATACTGTGTCGTTGTTAGAAAGCCATGCATAACATTGCGCTATTCTACTTAATAGAACGAATACTGATTTTCATTCTTCAAATATAACGTAGGTACTATTGCGACGGTTATAGCTTTATTTTACAACAATGTGGTAAACATAATTCTATGAAGTTCGAGATGTTGAGAATAGAATATGTTTAAACAAATCCATGAACTGTATCTGGAACTCTTGCGAGCTATTTTCTGAATTTTCATGTAGTGGAATTTTATGGGTTTAGTGGTGTGGTTTTTAGGGACACCATGCTGATACCCGCTTACGTCAGTGCTGGCTAAAGCATAGTCAGTATGCTCCTCGGGTATTTAAACTTTATTTTATGACGGATGAGATTCAGCCTATGACTACCTAGCGTGACTATCTGATGGTAATTTCTTTGAATTTATGTTGTGCTACTTTACAACTTCAAAACAGCACGACGAACATGAAACGCCGAACGTCTTCCGTCAGGCAAACCCACGTGCTGCCGAACTCTCTCCCTCTTACAGTGTAGTTTGGATTAGTTATTAAAGCCTCTTTTGGAATCAGAATTACACGTCTAAGCCACTAAGCAGTGAATTTTTCAGTCATCTGATTCTACCTTTCCAACCCTGTCCAACACACGGCTTGTGTGAAAGAACAATTAATTCCATTAATTGACCTAATAGTGGTTATAACTATAAAGCCCGGAACTTAAAGTACTTACAAAGCGTGTAAGTCGCCACTGGGGTATGACATCTCAATACAATTTGAGATCTCCTTGTGAAACCGGGAAAAATGCGAATCATTTGGAGAATTTAATGTCGTGTCGGCATGTTGCCATGGTAGCTCAATGGTTAGAGCAACCGGACGGAGACCGGGAGATCCGTGGTTCAAATCCCGGTTATGGCATTGAATTTTTCAGTCATCTTATTCTACCTTTCCAACAAAGTTTGGTGTTTATCCGACTGTTCGTTTTTGAGTTATGCTGTTCACAGAGACACACACGGACATATTTATAAAAATGTTTTTTTTTTGGATTCAGGGGGTCTCAAAACATGTATTTCCGGTGAAATCTCGGTATCGAATTTTTGGTTGGAATACAATACTTCCCCTACTTACTATACTAGTAGAGAAAGTAAAAACTTACCTCCGAGTTTACAGTGACAATCGGTCACTGCAGTTTGAAAAATTACCTCCAAGTTTTCAGGGACAATCGGTCAACACAATTTGAGAGGTTTATCTCTGAGTTTTCAGCGGTAGAGTACTACAATGCTGCTTTCACGCCGCAGCTACCGCACGGCTGCTCGCGCGCCGGCCGATGCAACACGGACTCTCGCCTTATCCGCGCAACCGCTTCACCATATTTACAGTTAAAATTATGATATTAAGCACATAACTGGTCATAAGAAATGTTGAAAATGTCCACTATCCACACATTTCTGGCATCATCTCAGGATGTTTCTATTTACACTCGAGAGTTCAATACCTGAAATTGAGTGAATGTCTGCCTGATATTTTCTTTCAGTTATTCTAGTGTGTGGGATTAGTTGCATACTTTATTTTTCACTGGATCATCAGAGTGGAGTAAATTTCTGTAATTGAATTTTTCGAAATGTCAGTGATAGAATAATTGATCACGCTTAATATTCTTCTCTGACAAGGCATAGTTCCATTTGTATGGTTATGTTCCGTCGTAAAATAACGGATGATAAAGCACAGAGAAATCCGATTTTACACACAAGGCTTCCTTGCATAGCGCGAAAATTAGTGTGCGGTGTGCAGTAAATGCAAACAGAATAATTGGACAGAGATATGTAGCAATGACTTACACGATTTTTTGAACAGCTGACCGATGTTGAATGTCCATTTGCGCATTCCTATAAACATCTTTGCTACTGCGCATGCAGCTGATGAATCATTAAGTTGATTTCAGGAAATGCTTGAAGATAGGGTAATTAGTAAAGGATTATGGCCCTCAAGCTCCTCTAATCTAACGGCTTGGTGTTTTCATCTGTAGAGGAACTTTAAAAATAGCAACAAACCCCCATACATTGGAAGAACTAAAATGAAACTTTAGACGAAAAATTCACTTAAGTTTTAGCTATTAAACTTTCGAGTGTAAATGAAAATTACCCGAGAAGATGCGAAAGATGTATGAATACAGAAGAAAAGCATTTCCAGCATCTCTTATGATGAGGTATGTCGTTGTAATTGTGTATCCTTGCATCATCAGTCGGCGGATGGAAATTAGAGCATTTTATAATACACTCGGCATGGAAAATTCGTGAACGCTCTCTCTAAGAGGTGGGAGTTAGCCTGCTGGAGAAGTGCGTCGATGATGTCACGCGACAAATCTACGCATATGGAGGACGGCAGGCACCTCCCGGGGCAAGTGAGACAGCCGGCAGAAAGTACCGAGTTAACGTAGAGGCACGTCCTACATCGTGTTGTGAGGTTAGTCAAAATTTAACATTTCGGAACAATCTAAATTCTTGCTCATCCATTTGGTAATTATACTCAAAATTCTCTTTTCGTGTTCCTCGGTTTGCATATATTGGTAGGAAGTATAAATTTCTAAGCATGTCACGAGTATTAAGTTTGTACAGAGTTAATTCAGTGCGGCACAGAAAGCAAAGAACTTTTATTGTGTTAGCTTTTTTTATACTTTGCTGTTACAGTGGTCAAATCAAAAACGGGAAATGTACTAAGTAAATTGAAGCTTGAAGGTATTTAAATTATATTCAAAATGCCAGAAAATGGTTTTTCACGAAAGTTTAAAGCCATCCAACAAAGTAGCTATCCATTATTTGCTTTTCTTTGTAGCATTTACCTGCAAATTCCTTCATAGCAAACCTTGCTTCGCAATTAGGATACCATAACGTCTGGGCAGACAAAGGTCAAAGTTCAGCACTGTTAATGAAACTTTCTATAATTATTGTGAACTCAACATTATAAACATGATAGTAGATAGCGTGGGATTTTCTTTATTCTTATTATACAATATTATGGTTGCAATTGAGTAGAGTAAAGTATAAACTATTACACCATTACAATTGTAGCTCTAAGCATGAGAACGCGAGGCAGTTGCGCGGATACTGTAACTGTTTCGGCGGGAGTCTCAACTGCGACGGCGGGCGCGCGAGCCGCTGTACAGAGGCCGCAATGTAGAAGAAACGTACTGTGCGTCTCCGATAGACTTAGCCCTATTTAGCAGTGTTAATCGGTTGAATAAACGGAGAGTACTGAAGCTGGTGCTTTAGTCACGCTTCTCCAGAATAAAATATTGGGACGTAATCGTGCATTCCCAGCACATGTGTAGTAAGTACAGTTTATTACACGTTGATATGCTATCTCTCGCGGCTGAGTGGTGGGGCCAAGTTGGCCAACCTGTACCTCCCATGTTCTTAATACCAAGTTATTGCGTTGTATTGAAATCCGTTGCAACCGCGCCGCATTGGGAGCAATCTAGGTCGTAAGATAGTAATATTCGATCATCGATATTGGATGGAGGTTGAAGCACAGAACCGCAGCCATTTTAAGCTGTTTTCCTTATGAACCGTATAATGAAATTTAAAGGAGTAGACGTGGCTTTTATTAGTGTAACTTTCCTTTATCGATTAGATAGAACCCTGCGGTTTAAATAATAAATTTGTCACTCAGTCTAAATTAATGTAAATGGCTTCCAAAACTCAGTATTTTCCGTCATAAAACCTTTGTTGCTAACGTTTCTCTAACCTAAAAGTATGCATTTGTTTGCGGTATTTGATCAGGGATTCCAAATAGGATGAGGTATAAATTTAGCAGAGCACGGGTATTTTAAGGATACAAGGAAACCCCAAGTGGAATTACGAGACAACGCGGTGAGCTTAAAATATGATAGATTTGAACAATATGTTTTACTTATTTATTTATTTTACATGGAATAGAATGGTAAACAGTAACATGCCGAAAACACATGGCACAGCAAACACATGATTCGTATTATTTTCGTATCGTACATTGCACATAAAGTGTTTTCAAAAACTATTGCTTCTCTAATGTGATTAAAAAGTTATGCCGGAGTTCCTATAGTATACCTATTATGCAATAAGGCTATAATGGTAATAATTAAGATGTTAGTATGTTTATGAAACGAGCAGTAGCTTGTAGTTAAGTTGCATACTCAGCTAGCCTCTAGTTCCCGAGGTCACGATTCAAACCTGGCAGAGGGCGATGGACTTTTTTCGGGCGTAAAAATCTTAGCGCAACTTTCTTCGGAACGGAAGTAAATCGGTGGTCCCGTGTCGTAGATTTTCAGCACATAAAAGAACCTCAAGCCTGATAAAGAGGCGCCTGAGTAACATTTCCTGTCTTTCACGCTCAATATGGAATGGGACACTAAGAACCATCGCAGTTAAAGAGCGTCCGTAAATACAACTCAGTTTAATTCAATTTCACACTATAATTTCAAATTTAGAAAAAGATCTTACCTAATTAATTGTGTGTAAGTGCTGATCAAACGGAAGTACAATGAGCATGTTTCAGAGTACTCCACGCTGTATTTATTTATTGCAGGTAACGTGAAAGCAACACACATTGAAGCAAATAAATTGAACTCAATATATTAGACTATTAAGATTACAGTGAAAAGGGTTTATTTTATTTTAAATACACGTATTTCAATGTTTATTTGGGGAATGGATTCCAGTGGACTGCTGCTTTGAAAGTGTTAAAAGGTATGAGACACGCGCGTTGGGCGTAAGATCATAATGAGCCGTTGAAGTATTATGGATGTCATAACAAATCGGTTACGTTACATGTAATCAGTGTATTATTGTGTGGTCGGCGAAAGAAAAAAAATCTGATGTGATACACACACATGACTTTCTCTACTCTTGTACAAACTATTTTTACAAACGCTTATTCTCCATATGCTTCACTTTAATCGAGATATCGTGATGTTAACCTTATTGCTAATTTTCTTGTAGATGCAAGGGGAATTGATAGACTTTAAGCGATAGTAAAATATTTTAAGAGCTGGTTTCTATGTGGCGTATTCAATTCTCTTTGCATTACCAGGGCAAAAAAAGGAATGACGAATTCCCATTTCAGAAAAAGTAAAAGTATTGGAACAATTAAGGGAATAACAAGCAATATCTCGAAAATTATTCACTCAACAAAAAAAAATGTATATGGCATAAATTGTGTATTTTTTGTGTAGTAAAATTTTGTCTGTCTCTTATGGTTTACCAGTTATGCAAAAGTCGTTCACAATGAAGAATACTTTTGGAGACATTCCCAGAAAATTCGAGATATACATTTCATTTGCCATGAAAATATCTTAAACATATGATATTTTAATCAAAATCGTTGGAGCCATTTTTGATAAAATTAAAGTTTTCGAAAAATGTTCCATGTAAAGGGTAATCTGGGGTGGTGGGATTTTCTTAAAAACCTTCGTGTCGCATCTCTAGAAGATACTGAACCTAAATACCAAGTTTGGCGTTTATCCGACTGTTCGTTTCTGAGTTAATGCTGTTCACAGTCTCACATACGACATGTTTCCAAAAATGCTTTTTTTTTTTTTGATTCAGGGGGTCTCAAACATGTATTTCCGGTGAAAACTCGGTATCGAATTTTTCAGTGGAATACAACATTTCCCCTACTTACTATACGTAGTAGAGAAAGTCAAAAGATCACAGGTATCAAAGACGTAACATAGCAGCCAGTGTGTGTAAACCTTCATGGACTTCCACCAATTACCGGTCTACTTTTCTCATTTTCGAATCCGGTTTCAGGTGCGTTGTTTAATGTTGTGAAAATTCCGAGGAAATCTCAATCCGAGCAGCTCCAATTGAAGCAAAATCTCTGCAGCAGTATAAGAAAAAATACATTGCATTTAAAACTGGTACAAGTACGTGGTGTTTCTTTCGTGAATGAAGACATTTCCACGTTTTGGGTTTTTTAATTGCTGGAATAGAATATCTGGAAAGCCCGATTCATTGCTAACAGAATTCGTTTTAAAAGCGAAAAATTAGAAATCTTATAAACTATGAAGGAATGTTATGAAATATGAGATTTTTCGTTACTGTATTGAATTCTACAAACCATAAAATGTATAAACACTCCTTGCCAGAAGGCAAAAAACACGTTTAAGAAAATGTAATTTCATATACTTTCCTGTCTCCAGCTCAACAATGCACTTCATTTTCTTCAAAGAATTACCCCTCTTTTAAGGACTTACACCCCCAAGGACTTACATTCCCATGCCTTGGGTCAGCAGCCTGTCGAGGAGCCAGCAAACCCTGGATCATAACATATCCAATATGGTGATCAGTTCAATGTATGCCGGTGAAGAACGAGGAGATGAAATGTAATGATAAAAGAGATAATTCTTGAACCAAATTATCCAAACCAGCATTCGCCTAGCGATGGAGATACTCCGCGAAAAATCTTTCGGTCAGGTTGATCGGTCCCGGGGACCTGGACCTCCGAATACGAGTCGCACGCATTACTGCGGCGCCACCTGCTCAGATATACAGTACACTGAGGTTGTTATTCGATTATATATTGTGTAATATTTAGATAATATTCGATTCATCATTAGAAGTATCGACAACGTAAACCACGGCCCGGGACCTGAACCCTGCCCAACTACTTTGGTTTGGCCGGCCTTTTGCTTTTGGAGAATTAAAAAATATATATAAACAAAAATAAACGGCGCATATGTATTAGATGAATTTTGAACCATTATATAAAATTAAGTACTCAGATTAACTAATATATAGAGTAAAGATAATTTTATCAATTCATTTTACAATAACTTAAATTTAATTTAATAAAAATACATCAAAGTAACGTTATTAATCTTGGATTTCTTCCAATTGCACGATAAATAATTTCAGTGCTAATTAAAATCTTAACGTTGTGCTGAACAACAAACGCAAGGAAGCTAATTTGGTTAATTTTTACATGTGTCTGCCGAGTGACAGATTTCCTCGGTTGAAAGACTTTGAACGAGGACTATTATCAGTATTTACAGCTGAAAGTTTGAACCCAAATATCTGCAATTTTAACACATAAAATTCAGTTTGTCTTCTCATTGAGTATGAACTGCTATTAATGTAAAATACTTAATGTAACACTTTAATATATATTGGCTAGGAATTACATTGTCAGGCGACTACAAATGAAAGTCCACTCATTTAATTACATCAGTTATTAATATGTAAAGTGCAGATTTTAGTCCAATAAAGCACCGTGTTTGTTCACCAATCTGATCTATTGCACCTCTTGTCTGTGAGTTTATTACTTCTATCTTAAACTTATGTGGCCCTCGTTATGAAAACTTTGGCAAATCCTGGTGTAAACCATGGTACTAAGTTTCTTTTAACACGCAACATATAAATGTTCTGTACTAATACGTCGCTTGATGTTTATTCCCGAAAACTAATATTATCGGTGATAACGCACTTGCTCTGATGTTGCTATACATGATTGTACAAACAATTCCAAGCGATTCCACCGTTATCTAACACTGCACAAACAGTGTTATAATAACGTTATGGTGTTGAGATAATGGTATCATCATCGTAGTTGCTCCAGGTACACGCTGGGAGAAGCTACTTGGAAATACAGACCTGTGGACGTATGTATCACATCTACCTTATAAGTTTGGAGTTGTACAAAATGATTCAATGTTCTATTTGGGATACATTTTCTGATAGTTCCACAAATAAAATCATACTTCTAGTGTACACATGTTTAACCATTTAACTACATGTTTTAGGCTAACGTTAACTAGCAAATAAAATTAGGGAATAACTTCAGCAGAGCCAAATAACTAAGCATTCGGATTTGCTTGCACTAAACATATATAAAATATGCACGCATTTATGCTGTCAAAACCTTTAAAATATGCTCTATGATTTCTATAGTATACACTACTGCCCATTTCAAACCAGAGTACCTTTCACTGAAAACAAACTTTGTATTATCCGCGCGAAAGTAGTTCGCAATCCCCGCCCCTAAGGGCTGCTTGTTCCCCTCTCACGTGCTTGTTGAACACTGTTTAAATCTATAAAAACGCGCCCTTCCTGAGAATTACAGTTCAAAATGCAACCTGAGGTAACAATCTATTTTATAAGTATGCGGCAATGAACATTTTAATTACGTTAATCACAATCCTCGGGCAAAAGTGCAACACCCAAATCCGAATCCTCCGAAGATGACTCAGTTGCCATATCGGAATCAGAACTACTCTCCAAAATAATGACAAGCTTATCCACAATTCCACAGCACTGTCGCACTTAAAACAAGTTCCCACATTTTATCATCTTCTATGTTGTATTATGTCTGTTTATATTCACTGCTCGCTTTGGTTACACTTCTCACTGAAACGCCTGTAAAATCCGATATTTGTTTCGTAATATGCAATAATGCAAGTGTCGGGTGTTTTTCTAATAGCGAGTTGAATATATGAAGTATTGTTTGTTTTTCGCCACTTTTTACCTGTTTCCCGCTTTTGTGTTTGAACAGTTTATTCACACTATACGCACCTTCCTCTGCCATGTGAGCTCCAATACCAACTGACTAAATCACAAGATTTGACCTGAGCTGACAACACGTGTGACTGCGTATTATGAATGACTGTTCGTTTATCATATATCCTGTGTTACGCAAAGTGTTTATTCGGTACTCAGATAGCACCTCTGGAAATTCATTGCTGCATTTCTTGTATATGTAAGAAAGTGGCAGTAATGCATACGGTTGATATTAACAAGCAAGATGCTCTCGGCGTTAGCGCAATAGCAGACGAAAATCATATTTTGTAATCTGTTAACAGCTAGTATATATCCATTACCTTTAACGATAAGTTCTTATGATAAGGGCAATAAAATGCGCAGCTCTATACCTTGCCTGCCCTACGATTTCAGGATACAATACATGTATTAAGGAACTATTTACGTTGGCGTAAGAGTGTATTCTTGGGTTCATGACAAGCAGAAGCACATGCTTCTGTTTACATCAGAGGGAACTCTGGTTTGGAAAGGACAATAAACATACACTGCACCCTGTATAAACAAGAAGATCCTGTTGTAAACAAGTAGGCGGAGTGTTCTTACCCCGCCACTGTTGGACGCAAGGTCGGGTGCAAAAAAACGTGCCGATATGAGGAACCGTGGTTTAAGCTGACAATCCATAATTAACACGTCTCTTCAGCGCCTTCCATCCCTCATTCGGTTCCACAGGTTAATACTTGAATGCCGAACCAATAAGAGCCGGACTCATTCAAGGACTAGTATGGACAGTCTTTGGGAAACAACCATTCAGGTGACATACACCGATTCTCCACCCTTTTCATCGCCCAGCTAGGTCTGACCTTTCTTCATAGGGTAATGCTAGCGTATTGGACTTCAGCTAAAACCAATTAGAGGATAGCTCACCAAGGCAGGCGCGGAACACAAATGATGAGATTTTGCAGCATTCAAGAATAGAAAACACTAAAAGTAAGCAAAACCATCGGCACTTTTTTTGTACTGGCTGCACATGTGTACACACAAGTTTTGCAACACAAGCTAGCAACGATAACTTCTAGTCAATAAACGGACTAAGATATTGCAAGTAACTTATTAAATCTATGCGTTACAGAATTACTACTCAGTGAGCCAAAAGACTCCGAACCACCTGCGCGGTGTTTTTGCCGTCCGCGTCCTCCGCGCTCGTTGCCGTCTGCCGCTATCATGGAAAGGCGCGGATGAAACCATATAACATTTTTAAAACTACCTTTAAAGGCTTTACTTACCAACTTTACGAAAGGAGATACTGAAACTGGCCACCGTCGTTGTCCATACATTTTTTGCACTTCTTTAGGAAACTATCCATCACTCGCCGTAGTTCACGTTGAGAAATTTCCTGGCGGATATTTTGTTTTAATTCTTCCAAAGTGTGTGGGTTTGTCTTGTACACTTTATGTTCTAAGTTACCCCGGAGGGGATTTTATGAACAATATTATCGGCTGCGTGGTGTTTTTCCACTGGGCGTGTGGAAATGTGATAAAAACATGACAACACCCTGCTGTTATAAACAAAGTCACGCTGTTGTGGTTTTGCTTTGCAATGTAAAGTGCAGTTTTGAGTTGACGGTGATGTGATATAGTTCAGTTATTACGAGCTATTTATTACTTTGTCCAGTACTTAGTCCAAAGTATATTTTGCCTCAGTATGTTTTCTATTGCACAACGTTTATTTATTTATGATTCGTATATGTTAACTCGGTCAGCTCGCAAAGCGAAAGTGCGATTTTCCGAAGGATTTCCAGGTGTAAAAGTTCAATGAACTTTACAGTAAATTTCAGGCCATAGGAAGTGTTCAGGCTAAGAAATCTAAAAGACGGCATTCGGTTCTTACCGAAGAAACATTAGACGACATTGGTCATAGTTTGGAAAATTTCCCCAAAAATTACATGGTGGTTAGTTTCCTAAAGGGATGCCAAAAATGTATGGACAAAGACGGTGACCAGTTTAAAATTAGTTTTAAAAATGCTGTATGGTTTCATCCGTGCCTTTCCATGATAGCAGCAGACCGCAACGAGCGCCGAGGATCCGGACAGGTAAAACACCGCGCACTGGTTTGGAGTCTTTTGGCTCGCGAAACAATGTACGATGATTTAGCTCTCGCCACTTCTTAAAGTTTGCCTCGGCCATGTTTTATTTCGGCAGATTGACAGACCTGCTCCATAATGACAAGCTGAAGGCTTTTAAATTGTATATACGTAAGTGTTCTGGGCTTTTGAAGTATGCGAGAGGCGTGGGAAATACAGTGTTATATATAGAAGCGTCTGTGCTCGTTAAACAATATCTGAATCAGCATTCATCTCGAGACCTACTTTGTTCTGATAAGTCAGTATAGTATAGGAATACAACTTATATATTATACAACTGTTTCATTACTAATACTAAGCTAGGTTGCAGTTTAATTTAACAACAATAAGAAGTTAAAACTGTATAAATGTGCCTTTTCTTCGGTTTAATCTATGTTTGTCTCTGTTTGTTGTAAACACTCCTTTAGGAATTCACGAACCTAGAACACAACTGTGGTGTATGCCCAGGATACAGAGAAATGTATCTGAACATTTGTATACAGTTCTTTTCCCTAAACTAACTCACGATGAGCAGTGATTAGAAAACTATTTACGGCGCCGTATTTCTTAGAGGGGTTTATTGTGCGAAAACAAATAAAACACCCATGAACTTCTCTCCACCAATCAGTGGCCTAAGAGCGTTCCGTCTCACTGTCTCTATCACATTTCTTCTCCCATATTGTAGCATGTATGTGTGTGTATTGTCACGCCAGACACATGGTGTCGTTGGCGACAGTATTGTTGGGGTAATTCCTTCGGCTTTGGGATTGAAGTTCGTCTGGCGTGGCGACTCGCCACCGTTTGGCTGGCGATCCTAGCCAGAGGTGGAGAGAGTGGGGGAAGTGAGCGTTACTTCTTTCGTGTGTTGTGTGGTGAGTGTCACTTTTGGCCGAGTGTTGAGTCTGAAAGCTTGTATGTGAAATCGTGTGAATGTAGCCTCGTGTGTGTAGCATCTCCCCTCAGTTTCTTCCTTTTTATCTTTTGTGTGTATGTAGGGGCACCATGCTTATACTGAATAAAGGTAATGTGCTTAATGTGAAATTCTGTGTATTTTGTTATAATTATCCCACGCCTGCTCTGGAATGTGTTGTTTAAGATTCTCGTCCTCTTGCTGCCCCTGCAGCTATACCCCCAATGTATATGCTGAGGTAACTAAAATTTATTATCTAGCTGCAAGTCTTTTGGCCTCACCCCAGTATATAACAATATGTTTACAAGAGGATCATTCTTGGTTGAGTCGGATTAAAGAGTAGGTGCAGAAGTTGAAGGTAAAACGAGGCGGGCCGTACTGAAGACTCCAGCGAATTATATGCTTGCCTCTCCTATCAGTGCTGCCGAATGTGGTACACGCAACTTATGCGCCTGAACTGAAGACCCTATTTTCATTACTTATGCTCGGATAAACACTTTAAAAAGATATATGCCAATGTTGTTGTTATAATGAATTTTATTTTCTGATCGTGGCTACACAAAAATCCTGTCTTTACGATACTTAGAACGCGAGCTATGCACCTTTTATCTTTACGTGGTTATCGTCACTCAATATTCATTCAACATTGAAAAGCTTGAAAAACACAACTATTCCTTATTCACAATGTTTATCTCAAATATAGCATGAAAATACAAACCACGCAGTTTGAAAAGAAATGGGTTACTGTTCAACAATTTGTTTTCAGAGTAGTGGTGCGTTGTTTAGTCGCGTTTCAAACTCTAGCTGAAATATTATTAATAAGACGAGATACAGTTCGTCATGAAAATGCCTTAAACATACGGTATTTCAATCAAAATCGTTACAGCCATTTTTGAAGCTATCAAAATGTTCCATATAATGGTTAAAAGTTGGCTCGACTCCTTGTGTAGTTAATGTTTTTAAAGTCCCTCCGCACGATTCATAACTTCTGTGCTCCGCTTTGGCTAACTTGTTAATACAAGCTATAGGATACTGATTTGGGTTGCCTCAATGCCGTGTCTGACGTGGAGCAGTGGTTAACCTACTTAACGTTAGTTCCATTCTCCGTACTGGATTGTTATCTTTCATTTTTACAACTCGTTTTGCTGTAATGCAGTTAAATAACACTTGTGTTAATTCATTTCATTTACAAATATAATTACAATAATGGTGAAATTTATGATTATAAATTAAACTTACTGAGCATGAAACCTTCTCCCAACCGATAAATTGTCATATTATTTGCCATCTAAATATAACTGTTGCATACAAAAATGAAGAAAACCTATTGTATTCTTACTCGTGTGTTTAAAATGGAAGAGGGAAGAGTGAAGAGTGAAGAGTGGAGCAGCTCCACTGAGATTTGAACTTTGAACCTCAGGGACAGTAAGCTAACGCTAACGCTAACACTGAGCTAAGATTGCGGCAGTAAGCGCCATTGCAACGAACTTTAGACATACACCATCTGAAAACCACAAATCAGTAAAGTGTGTTTTGGTTACATTGTTTAGTGTTGAAACACACAGAAACATCTGTCTGTTTAAAATCAAGCATATGAATTATTTTCTCGGAGAACTTTCGTGATTATAGTTGTGTTCCCCATTATAACTACTACAATAATATCTGCAGTCTTGAGAACAAAGCCTTCTGTCCGGAGCGCTCACGGGAGTACCCGATTCGAGCTGGATCTCTGACGCCGCAGTTTTAAATTGACCGCGTGTACATGGGTCACAGTGCGCTAAGTGTCCCCAGGTGTCGTATAAGCTATAAAGAAAGTTAAACACTACCACTAACACTCGTCCTTTATGTGGATAAAAGCGTTCCACTTTTGAATGTGAATTCGAATTCAATTAAGGTTACTGTGTTTACGTCAATTTGATATAAAGGCTTTAGTTGTTTATTCATCTGTAGCTCATATAGGTTTGGTGGTATGTGGTTTAATAGCACTAAATATTTTAGGATTTTATAAAGCTTTTGTTTTATTAATTGCTCATTCTTTGATTCTTTGCATTGCGTGAAATAGGTTAGCATTGCTTTTACAAATTGCCTCAGCAGTTATCAAAACCAAATGCATGCCTCCCAGGTAATTTACCAAATTAATGTGCCGAAGCTATCAGCATTATATAACAGCTTTAAATACACAGTGCGATAGGTAGTGACTGCTCGTAAATGACAACTAACACAGGTGGCAGGCCATTCAAACACCCCTGTGGATAATCAGAGTCAGCTAATAAGAATAAAAAGCAACCGCTAATAAACTCCGACAGAATACATAACAACCGACTAGCAGAAGCGTATAATGTCCTCTGGCAACTGAACAAGCTTTCAAAGTTTCACATAGATTGAGCACGACTGTCAGTCGCCCTGGGCCTGCAATTCAACACTAAAACTGGGCTTTTTGACATGGTTATGAGTGAGAATATCTTGCCTGAATTTACACTCAATCAGCCAATAAGGAAAACAAAAGGTAATACTATATAATTTTGCACCCTGATTAGAAGGTGTTCAAACGTCAAGCGCAACAATTAGCTGTTTGAAGTAACATGCGGTTTGAAGAAAAGTCAGCAAAACGAGCTCAGGAGACAAGCTACTACAGTCCTTTCCACGTACAGAAACAACAGGAGGAAACTAACAGGGCTTCCCTGGACAAACCGCAGCTGTTACCGTTTCTAACGTAGTTTAGGTCACGGTGGCGGTGTCGCCTTTATGCTATCACTCTTTGTGCTGTGTATCGCACCAATAAGCATACTTAATGCTAGCTCTGTCAACTCAATTACAAATTACGTATTGGTGTAGGTGAGGAATGGTGACCTATTTTGTCCATCTTTCGTGAGGTTAATTGTGAATATACAGCAAATATCTGTTTAGAAATGCTCTTAAATATGAGTCAATTCTCGAGATATTAGAATTTTAGTCCTCAAACATAGTTATAGCTCCTCATAAATGGGGTATTTACATGTTCTTAAACAAGACGTCTATAGCCCTCTTCCTCCTTCAACGCACTAAGGGTGAAGGAGGCGCCAGCGAATACCTTAAGTCACGACCTATTAACGCCCTTACAGACGATCACAAATTGGATGTAGATTCCATCTTGTGGGGCGTGTATAAGTTGGCTCCACGCACGTCTCTGTACCTGCGGCAGTCGCGCTCTTACTCCCGAGAAATCGGATAAAGTGTTTCGGTAGCTGAAACCCCCTTTTTTGTTGTTTCTTTTTAGCTGTCTCTACTACTTACCTATAGTAAGTAGAGGAAGTATTACATTCCACCCAAATTGGATACTGATATTTCACCTAAAATACACGTTTTGAGACACCCTGAACTTTTGTGTCTGAATAGCGTAACCTAAAAACGAAAAGCTGTTTAAATACCAAACTTGGCATTTTTCAGTATTTTTCAAGGTTGCGAAATTTAAGTTATTTTCTTTACTGTTTTTATCCCCACGTTTGGGAACCAATTTGAAGGTACTTTGTTTACGTAATTTATTTACGTAATTTATTAGCCTCACGCTTGGGAAGCCAACTTGAAGTAGATAATTGTCTTTACGTAGGAGTTCTTTATTTATTTATTTCCACACTTGGAAAACCAATTTGAGAAAGTGTTCTGTTATTGAAGTTTGCACCAGGCTTTGGGCGTTAATTTGAAGAACATTGTTTGTTACGTAATATGCTGCTACGTATGAGAAGCCGATTTTTGAAGATGTAGTTTGTTGTTACGCTGCAAGTTTAAAAAAAAGCATTACTTAACTTTGTTATTAAACTGCTTCTATAGATAGTATTTATGTTTATGTTTACCTCGGCTGCGTCAGTATTGTTTTAGAGTCGCGTATCTCTTAGACAGGGTGTGGTGTGTAAAGAATGTAGGCCTACACAGATTTTAAGTTTAAATTCACTTCTTTTTATTAATCCTTGACACAAATTAAATAGCATTACTCTGATATTAAGAGCTGTGAGATTCTTTAATTTAAAACTTGCACTTTGTTAACGCGTGTAAATAATTTTCGTATCTCACGAATACGTAATATTTCTTTAGAGAACACATCTTCCATCCGGTTACTACCAAGGTCTGCAGGCAACTGAACATATTTCAACAGTCCAAACCCGGAAACTTCTGTATTTCAAGTCTCTGATTGGCTAATCCTAGTCCAAAAGAATATCTGCATTTAATTAAAGTTTTTTTCTGGCTGTTGATTGGCTATTTTTAAACTGTCACAAAATTTACATTATTGCTGCCCTAATCATGACTAGTAACATTTAAACTCTCAAACTCATTATTGCCTTAAGGTTACCTCATTGTTACCTCATTGTTAGCAACTTTAAACTTATTATTCTCACAGCTCTTACATTATTAAATTACGTAATGCATTCACATAACATTTTAAACATGTTATAATATAAGCATCTGAATGACTGTTACATACATTTTTACAAATTATTACATACACATATTGCTTCAAGGTGGGTAGTTATTGAAATTACATATTATATAATTCAAGTGTTAAAATACTGCCTCAACGTGACGATTTTTAAGCAAATCCCCCCCTGTCCCAAACTGCGCTTTGCATGAAAAATGTTCTGTATTTTCCTTTTTTAAATTCATTTTAGTTCACATGAACAACTAGATCATGAGCGATCATGTGAAATACATATAACATTACATTGTCGTTCAGTAAAAGGTATTGGAAATAAGAAATGAACAATATTATTTTAAGCACTAGCCAGTATTGATATTAGAATACATTAGCATTATAACAGTGCTTTAAAATAGAAAAAACAATTGAACGCAGTATATAATGAAAGCTAAGTAGAACGTTATAATATTGACATTATTAAACAATTATTTTACAAACAGTGGTATTGCATAAAGACAATGGAAAGAGGTATCTTAACATTGAACAACAAACATTAGTAGATTGATACATGGGGTAAAATCACTTCTAAAACGTGTAAATATACAATTTTTAGATATTTTTTGGGGGGGGGGATAAATTTAATACTGTTGAAAACAGCTGTAGAGTCATTCTATTGCTTCCTTTTGACCTGAACGAACTTTGCATTTTAGTCTGTAAAGTTTTAAATGTTTACGTTGAAATATATTTTATTATAAAAGTTACTTGCAATGGTTATACAGTTAGGTATTTATTTGTAAGCTTCAATGGCCGATTCGTAAAAGAATCCCTGTTCTTTGGATGCATTTGACTATTGCTGAATATTAAAATACTGGTTTCCGAAAGCTTATTGGCATTGAGAGAAAAAAGGGAAGAAGGTTTTATACTTAAAACAAGCTGTTCCAAGCTTGCTCGGCTAAATCGCAGTACTCGTGCGTACGCAGCGTTTTATGCTCGGAGGCCAGCTTGAGGGGGAGCGTGATACTTAAAACTATGTGATCAAAAGTATCCGGACACTCCCACAAACATACGTTTTTCATCTTAGGTGCCACCTACTGCCTGGTACTCGATATCCGCGACCTCAGTAGTCATTAGACATCGTGAAACAACACAATGGGACGCTCCGTGGAACTCGCGGACTTCGAACGTGGTCAGGTGATTGGATGTTACTTGTGTCAGAAGTCTGTACGTGAGATTTCCACACTCGTAAACATCCTTAGGTCCACTGTTTCTGATGTGATGAAGTGGAAACATGAAGGGACATGTACAGCACAAAAGCGTACAGGCCGACCTCGTGTGTTGACTGACAGAGACCGCCGACATTTGAAGAGGGTCGTAAAGAGTAATAGGCAGACATCTATCCAGACCATCACACAGGAATTCCAAACTGCATCAGGATCCACTCCAAGTACTATGACAGTTAGGCATGAGGTGAGAAACCTTGGATTGCATAATCGAGCGGCTGCTCATAAGCCACACATCATGCAGGAAGATGCCAAACGACGCCTCGCTTGGTGTAAGGAGCGTCAACATTACACGAATGAACAGTGGCAAAACATTGTGTGGAGTGACGAATCACATCAACAAGAAGAGGAAGGCAGTGTTGTCAGATTCGTTTCATTTCGCTTTTGATAACAAACCGACATATTATTGAGTGTTTCGCCCGTATCGTACAGCGTACTATTGTAGATATACAAGCGTTCAAATTATTGCATGCCCCTATAATAATGGTACGAGTTAGCAACCGTGGTTAGGCCCAGGGATTAAGGGGTGAGCAGAAACTGCACATCATGTTTTGCGGTTCCCACCAATCCCTTATTCAGAAGGGTTAATGCTACTCGGAAACATATAAAAATGTGGTATTTATATGGGTTAAAACTGTCATTACAATGCTTGTGAAATGATTCAAGCCATTTGTTTTGAGAGAGATAATTGCAGTCATAACTGCCCTGACACTGGCAAGACAATTAGCGTCCTCGAAAATATAATTTTCTAGCAAATAATCAGCAAATTTTAGAACTCGGATATCTACCGGTTTCACCGCGGCCGACTTCCTCTGGGTTCAAATACATTATTCCAAAAGCCATCCTGAGCAATGTCCTATTTCACTGTACCTTTGTACTTTTTTTGCTGGTCCTACACACGGTATTTTACGCTACCATACTATGGTCTCTAGCATCCCATTCTATATTATGCTTGAAAGACCGGTAATTTTGCTCAGAGGCCTTTTTATCAGGCTCAGAGGCCTTTTTATCACCATCTCTTACGTGTCGTAAATCTACTACACGGGACTACTAGCTTTACTGCCCTTCCGAATGCAGGCATGTTAAGGATTTTTACGCCTGAAAAAAATGCATCGTCTTCCGCCGTACTTGAATTCGCGACCTACGGAACTAGAGGCTAGCATGGTAACCACTACACCACGGACGACATATTTGTGTGATTTAGGTAATGCTGACTTACTTTTTCTCCATGATGTGTATAAATTACCTTTTACACGAGATATATCACGCAGGTTTTCTGTAGGCAGGATTTGACAAACAGATAAAATATTATTGACGGTTTAGTATCAATATAAAGATGGCTTTTCTTTTCGTAGCTGCATTAATCATTTGGCGATTTAATCTGTTAATGTGAGCCACACGGTTATGCGCTAGCCGAGGTTTTTAAAAACTTTGTTATTGTACAGCAAGGTATAAATTTTCGTATTTCATTTTCTCACACAATACCTCAACAGTACTTCATAGATTCTAAACTCCCTACCTTTGTAACATTTTGTAGTTCTCATATACCAACACAAAATTGTGCTTAACGTAGTCCGTAAACAAAACGATTGCATTATAGGCCCAAGGTTATTACGTACTGAGTAGGACTGAAGTCGTAGTGCCGGGCAACGGTTTTGCAAAGTAAAACTGCGCTCCATATCAAATGAAATTAAAATTGTTTAGTAAACATGTGCAGTTTCAATATGAGCATAATCGAAGCAGAAAATAGTGTGTAGTTTCCACATGACCAGAAACCAGGTAGAAAATGTTGATGTGCAGTTTGTAATGCCCGGAATTAAGATGGCTATGATCCTAGTCAAACTGGACTTCATTAGCGCCCTCTCTGAGGGTGCAGAATGTCCAAAACTGGCGGTTTGAGGTGGACACTTCAATTAAATTATAAATTGCTTCAGTGTTCATGCCAGCATTAAAGCCATTATCACACGCTGATAGCAAGTGACACACTATTCTGTGTGTTACTGTGTCTTCTGAACATAATTACTAACGTGTTTTGTACAATCGCTGATGTGTAAAGCATGCACTCACTTGTACAGAGTTCCTTGTTTGGTTTACAACGTAAAGGTGTGTGAAATTTCACAAGTGCTGCCGGCTAGAAACACTTAACATCAAAGGAGGTCTGTATAAATGTACATATATTCCTTCAAGCGTTGCTACTCAAAAACAATTAATCTGAAATCATACAGTGCTCGTGAAATGCTTGTTTTCCAACAAGCAATGTAGTAGAAGAAAACACAAAACACACACACAAGTGCACAACCTACGTACTCGTCGAGAACAATTATTACTGGTGAAACACTCTTGAATAAACACGTAACTTTTCCAGTAAGAAACAGCACTTATTTACTGTACATAATTATCTTCTCTACCAAGTACCCAGAAGGTAGAGAAAGTATTGAATTACATCAAAAAATTCTATATAGAGTTCACACCGGAAATACATGTTATGAAGTGAATAAAAAAAGAAGCGATTTTTACTTTCCCTATTGCATACTTACAGTACGTAGAGGGAGTACTGTATTCCACTCAAAAATTCGATACAAGGATGTCAACGGTTAAAAGCTTTATGACGTTTAAGCCCCCAAATATTCCGTGCATGAGTTCGTGTGTGTCTGCGTGCCTGTTGAAAGGGGATACATTATACATATATAGAGGAATTATACATATGAAAGGGGAACCATATATATAAGAATTGTACAGTAATAATTTAAGTCACCAACATGTTAAAATATTCAACATCTAACATTTGTACAGAGCTGATTGTAAGAAACGGGCGAGCTAGCAGAATTACAAGAAAACATAAAGAGCGTACCCTTTACCAAGCCAGCAGGCAGGGAACCGGCAACGATATGGAGAAATAGAAAGAGACAGATAGAGAAAAGAAAGAGACGGGGATATGGAACTGGCTCCACAGCGCTACAAGATGGCGCTTAAGCGCACGGATCTGAAGCCACACATTCTCATACATGTTTAGGTAACGCGGTCTGAGGGCCAATAGGAAACGTCGTTACATTTTAAACGCAAAGGTGAGCGTCACTAGGCTCCCGTATATAAGGGCAGGCAAGGCCTCAGAGCCCACTCTCTCTAACTGATCTTCAAGAATTCACGTCGACATGAGGTGCTACAGATGCACGTGGGTGCACAAGGGTGGGAGTGCGAGTGCAGATATCTAGTCTCCTGATTAATTTAATAATGGGAAAAGCTAGCCGCCCATAATTATTTCAATAGTGAATAATCTTCATTTATTAAGGGAAAACTGCAGTGTATTTCTTAAACTTGTCTTACCCACTATATCTTGAGAATTAATAACCAGATATAGTTAGGAATGGAATACGCAACAACCGACGAGCATCAATAACCGAGGAAGAACACTGCCGAACACCACATCAACCCAAGGAACGACGATTTCCCGCTACACTGTAAACAGCGTGGCTCAAAAACGAAGAGTACTTTAAGTACCAAACTTGGTATTTTAGTTCATTTTCCAAGGATACGATAAGATTTTCCACAAATTTCTCCGCTAAAAACTACCGTTTACAAGGGAAAACTTTTCATTGGCTTTAATTTTCTCAAAAATGGCTAACAATTTTTATTAAAATACCATATGGTTCAGATATTTGCATGAACAATGTAAAATATACACATTCAATTTTCTGTGGTTACCTTGTGAAGAACTCTTCATTCGGAATAACTTCTATTTAAGTTGAGACTGTACAATATCTCCAAAACTAAGCGTTGTAGATAGAAATGTCTTGAATAAAAGTTGCTTGATATTATCGGGGAAAGTGCTTTATTTGGGGGACGTGGTGATAGTCATTTTGGATCAATTTATTTTTTACTTTCTCTACTACGTATAGTAAGTAGGGGAAGTATTGTATTCCACCCAAAAATTCGATACCGAGATTTCACCGGAAAAATATGTTTTGAGACCAAAAAAAAACATTTTTGGACACATGTCCGTGTGTGTGCCTGTGATCAGCATAACTCGGAAACAAACAGTGGGATAAATACCGGACTTGGTATTTAGGTTTAGTATCTTCCAGAGATACGACACGAAGGTTTTCAAGAAAATCCACTCACCCAGATTACGCTTTACATGGAACATTTTTCGAAAATTTTAATTTTCTCAAAAACGGCTCTAAGGATTTTGATTAAAATATCATATGTTTAAGATATTTTTATGATAACTGAAATGTATATCTTGAATTTTCCGGTGAAATCTCGGTATCCAATTTTTGGGTGGAATACAATACTTCCCCTACTTACTATACGTAGTAGAGAAAGTAAGAATGAGCTAAAGCCTACCTCTCTCCTCCAAAGAGCAGTACTATTTTTAAAAATAAATGTAAAGTTATGCGCCTACAATACTAAAATACACCCAAAAATTAAAGAGAAATTGCAATTTATGAGACTACACATGCAACTAATAACGCTGTTTTTTGACAATTTTGGCCATTTAGTTAACCTATTAAGTAAACATAATATTGCAGTTTTAAAGCCGCATGTACATGCTTTTGGATATTAGCGCGGTTTCAGTGTTGCTACACTAATCAGGTGTCCTTGGCTTCACTTTTTAACTCCTCCCATCCAAAGTGAACATTTTTATCACATCACCTGCCTCCTAAACCTGACGAAAATAGCTGCACTTCGAACCCCTCGCCCCGTCCAATACACTTCTATAGAAAATTTAAAACCTTGGGAAATAACGTTGGAACGTCACAAACAAGGATATTTCAGTAAAATAGTTGTATCACTAGTTCTATCTTCTTTCACACAAGTTGTGTGTAGGCTAAAGTTGGAAAAGTACAATCATCATTATCTACTATCATGGTTTAGACCATTTTTGACCTTTTCCGGTTCTTTATTTTAGTTGCTCGCACCATCTTTTTAGCTGGTCGTCCTCGATTTCTGTGTCCTTGTAGACTATAATTTAGAATCATATGAGGCATCCTTTCTTAATTCATTCTATCGATTTTTTCAAGTCATTTATTTCTATATTGTTCTTATTGGGGCAGTATTTTAACACTTAAATGATTTCAGTCTAATTGTATAAAATAAAATATAATAACAGCCCGCCTTAAAGCAATATATGTATACTACAATATATAAAACGTGTATATTACAGTTATCGTATACGTTTATATTATTGTTTACATGTATAATAATGTTATGTGAAAGTATTAGGTAATTTAATAATGTAGGAGCTGTGAGAATAGAAGCTGAAATTTGCTAACAATGAGGTAACCTAGAGGCAATAATAAATTAAAAAGTTGAATAATGCTACTAGTAATTCTTGGAGCAATAATAATGTAATACTTAAAACCGTTTATAAATAGCCTATCAAAAAGCAGTAAAGCTGAAAGTTAATAAAAGTATACTATTGGAATAAAATTAGCCAATCAGAGACGTGAAATAGAAAAAGTTACAAATTTAAGCGGTAAACGCCAGTAGTTAGAAGGCAACGTACCTGAGCAGTTCGTTCGCTCGCTCGGTACGTATTCAGTGTGAGACATATAAAATTCATTACGGCGAGAATATTATAAAGTTTACGTGTTAAAAAGTGCAAGAATTAATAAGTAATCTTACAGCTCTTTATATCAGTGAAGTGTTATTTAATCATGTGAAGGATTAATAAATGGAGTGAAGTAAAAATTATAATTTGTGTAAGCCTACATTCTTTAGCCGCATCACCCCTTGTTAAGATATACATGTTTCTAAAAATTAATACTGGCCCAGCCAAGGCAAACATAGATATAAATAATATTTAAAGAAAAATAAAAATACAAAGTTGATTCCTAAACGTTGGTGCGAAGGCCACCGGAAAGTGAACGTTGGGGCGAAGGCCACCGGAAAGTTTGTATCGGACGTGGTTGCAACTACTTCAAGTTCGGCTCCCCAACATTGGAACTACAATACAATACAATACAATACAATACAACAGCTGCTTCAAATTGGCACTTAAACGTGGTTCTAATAACGTAAAGAGAATCTACTTCATATTTTAGTTACTACACTATTTGTAGTTTTTTAGGAATATCTTCTTCCTTTTGTTTACCTAAAAGATTTTCCTACAACATGTAGAAATGTCATTGTTGCAGCTTTCAATTTTCTTAGTAAACTTTTAGTGAGTGTCTAACATTGCGAGGCATACAACAAAACAGCTAAACCGTTATACAACTTTAAGAGGAAATTTCGGCTGGCTTACGTTCTAATATTTCCTAATAGCTTTCTGTTAAAGTCTTTTGTCCTGTCATTGCCTAAGAAGCTTCTAGTGATCAAAATTGATTACTTGTTCTATTAAAAGATTATTCACTACTATTTTAGCTCTCATTGGATTCTTTCCATGGAACGCAATTACTTTAGTTTTACTTAGGGATATTTGTAGCTTGTATTCAGCAGCAATTTCTTATAATTAAAAATGACTCTTTAGAAGCTGTCCTAGTCCGTTGCTATCACTGCCTGGTCATCTGCAAAAAGGAGTTCATAAAATTTATTGTTATTAACTCTAAAATTATCTTTTAAAGTCTATTGCCTTTTCTTATGACGTCCTCAATTTATAAGTTACACATTGCGGGTGATAAAGGACACCCTTATCTCACACCTTGATTTATCTCTATATTGACAGTACACTTTTTCCATTTTTAATTCTTATTGTTGTTCCAGCATGCAGAATTTGAATGGCTCTTATTGTATAACTTGGAAACTCTCATTGTTTCATTATAAAACATGTTGTTCTTCTGTTTAATTTATCAAAGGCATTTTAACATAGTCTAGAAGTGCTATGCATATTGGAAAATTAAATTCCTTTCTTTTCTCGAACAGTTGCATCATAGTAAAGACACAATCATAACGAGATCTGCCTTTCCTGAAACCATATTGTGGTTATAAGGGAAATGTTTCCATTATATTGGTTATTCTGTTTCTCAGAATTATATCTTGTAGTACGAGATGAATAACTTAATTCCTTTATAATTAATGCAATACTCTTTAATACCTTTCTTAAACAACGGGATGGAAATTGATTCTTTCCATTCACTTGGAAACTTGTTTATTTTCCAGCACTGGTTAAGTAGGTTTAGTATTCCTTTATGTAGAGATTGTGGGCCACATTTTATAAGTTCTATATTTAATGTGTCCGTTGCTGGTGCTTTCCTTTTCTTAAAATTATCTAACGATATTTTGCATTCTTCTTCAAAGGTAGAATCAGACTGAAAATTCAATGTCATGTCCAGGATTTGAACCGCCTATTTAGGCAGTATTTTTAACACTTAAATGATTTCAGTCTAATTATATAATATATAAATTCAATAATAGTTCGCCTTAAAGCAATATGTGTATGTAACAATATATAAAAAGTGTATATTACAGTAATTGTATATGTTTGTATTATTGTACCCATGTTTAATAATGTTACGTGAATGTATTACGTAATTTAATAATGTAGGAGCTGTGAGAAAATAGGTTAGAAGTTGCTAACAATGAGGTAACCTTGAGGCAGTAATGAATTCGAAAGTTTAACAATACTACTTGTAATTCTTGGAAGCAATAAAGTAAATTTAGTCACAGTTTATAAAATAGCCAATCAACAACCAGATAAAACTTTGGTTAAATGATGGTATTCTATTGGACTAGGATTAGCCAATCAGAAACTGAAATATAGCAAAATTTACAAATTCAGAAGTCAGTTGCTTGTAGACGGTGTTCCTAACCGGACGCGAGATGTGTCCTCGAGAAGTTTAATACGTATTCATTTGAGACGAAAACAGTTTACGTGTTAAAAAGTGCAAGTAATTAACAAAAGAATCTTACAGCTCTCTATATCAGTGAAGTGTTGTTTAAATCGTGTCACGCATTAATAAAAGGAGTGAAGAAAAACTTAAAATCTGTGTAAGCCTACATTCTTCAGTCGCACCACTCCCTGTTAAGACATTCATGTCTCTAAAAAAATATAAATACTGACGCAGCCGAGGCAAACAGAAATATATAATATTTAAAGAAACAGTCAAAATTACAAAGCTAAGATTTTTTAAATTTGAGGCGAAGGCTACCGGAAACGTTTTACCATACGTGCGGTTGCAACTACTTCAAGTTCGGCTCTCCAACAGTCGAAATATAATACATCTTCTTCAAACTGACTTTACATACGTAGCAGCAACAAATCTTCTTCAAATTGGCTCCCAAAGCGTGGGGCAAATAACAATACAACAAAACAACTTCATTATCTGAGTTACTGTACCGCTGATCTAACCAACTGAGGCAAAGCGACGCAACAGTAGACTTCCCAAGTGACTCACATTCTTTTACGACAAACTATGTTTTCGAATTCATTTTGATGACATATCACGATAGTGACTTATAATTTTGGAAGTGCTTTAAATATTCAATCACTAAAATTAATTGTTCTTTCGCACTTTCCGTGTGTAGGCTAAAGCTTGAAAGGTATGATCACACTGAAATTCAGCGCCATATATGGAATTTCAACTACGGATGATCGTGTTGCTGTATCACTGCTGTAGTAAACAGAGCTAAAATGGTAACTTGCTGGTACGGTATTAACTTCATCAACTGACTGACATTTTTGCCGGCAAAACACAAGGAATTGTCAAATTCATTTTGAAATGACCTACCCCAGTGGTCATTTAACTTCGTAAGTACTTAGTTTCCGGGCTTCATAGTTTCATGTCAATCAATGTTACTTAATTGTAATTTCACATATGCTGCGGTAAATCAAAGGCATTTCCAGTTCCATATCTTCTCTTTCACAGATGGAAAAACTATGTATATAGTGGCTGAAATCTGCAAGTCATTTTGTACAAGTTGAGCCGCGCTCTGCCCCAAAACAGCCTCCATTTAACGTTCGAAATATGCTGTAGATGAGCTGTGGCGAGACCAGCTGGGTGCTGTATCTCATCTGTAGATTAGGATGGGGTGGGTCCAGGTTAAATAATCGGTGGTACGGCATGTCTAGACAAAGATGGGGCACGTCGAAGCACTCGGTGTGAGACCTATTTTATAAATTTTCAAAATTTATTATTACACTCGCCTTGTTTAACCTTCTCTACTACGTATAGTAAGTATAGAAAGTGTTGCATTCCGCCCAAAAATTCGATATCGAGATTTCACCGGAAAGACTATTTTGAGGGCCCTGAATCCAAAAAAGTAGTTTTAGAAAAACGTCCGCGTCTGTGCCTGTGAACAGCATAACTCAAAAACGAAAATTCGGATAACTATCAAACTTGGAATTTAAGTTCAGTATCTTTCAAAGATGCGACACTAAGATTTTCAAGAAAATCCCCCCCAATCCAGACTACCGTTTACATAGAAAATGTTTCGATAATTTTGATTTTCTCAAAACTGGTTATTAACGATTTTGATTAAAGTATCATATACTTAAGCTATTTTTATGACAAATGAAATGTGTATCTTGAATTTTCTGGAAATGTCCCCTAAAGTCCCCTTCATGGTGAATATCTTTTGCATAACTGGTAAACCGTAAGAGAGAGACAAAGTGTTTCTATACAAAACATGTAGATTCTCGTTAAAACTCGTTAAAACATGGAGTGAATAATTTCCGAGATATTTCATGTTATTTGTTTGAATTTTCCAACTTATTGGTTATTCTGTTTTTTCTTTTGCCTTTTTTATGTTCCGGATATGCAAAGAGAATGGAATGCTGCACATAGCATGACTATGGCTTAAAGCCTACCATACTCCCCTTGCACCTACAAAAAAATTAGCAATAAGTTTCTGCAAATGTTTATCTCGATTAACCTGAAGTAGATGGAGAATACAAGAGTAGAGAAAGTCATGTAAGTGTAACACATCAGATTTTGGTTAACTGATATTGGATTTTAACCAGTGACTTTGTGTTCACTTGTAATGAATCACTTATAATATTCAAAACAATTTAAATTTGTAATGGAATAAATAACAATATAACCCACACAAACAAAGATACAGCGGGTGTTTGTTCTTTGAAAAAGGAGCATAGCAGAGTTGCACTACTAAGGTATTTAAAATCTTAAACTTGCAAGTGGAAAACAAGCAACATACCCCAGGTACGTGTTCTCAAATGTCTAATCCAACAAATAATAATGTATAAAATATCAGTTATCAGTTATTTTACCACAACTTACTTTCATCGACTTCATTGTTAATGATTATACTAGTCTGCATGATATCGGGTGACTGAAAACTAATAAGTGATTTTGACTTACATTTTTATGCTGATTTAAGAACTACTTTTAGTTTTTAGTTTTTTTTCTATCACGTACAGTTTTTTCACAATTTAACTTCAAAAATATAGAGATATAAAGATGTTTCTTCCGCCACTACACATAAAATTGGGCTTGATGAAGCAATTTTCTTATCACAGGATGGACCCTGCTTCAATACCTTTCCAAGAAATTTCCCTTCATTACACAAGACAAATTAAAGGCTGGAATTTTTGTTGGTCCTCAAATAAAGAAATTGATGAAGGATGAAGATTTTGAGAAGACAATGAATGAGAGAGAAATAGAAGCATGGACCGCCTTCCGATCAGTTACTGAAAACTTCTTAGGCAATAACAAAGGTTCTAATTACAAGGCCATTGTCGAAACAATGTTGGAAAATTTTAAAAAGATGGGTTGTAGCACGAGTGTAAAGGTGCATTTTCTGCATTCACATATGGACTAACTTCCAGAAAATCTGGGGCATTATAGTGAAGACAGGGTGAACGTTTTCACCAAGATATTAAGGAAATAGAGAGGAGGTACCAGGGGAGATGGAATGAAACCATGATGGCCGACTACTGTTGGATGTTGAGGAGTGACAGTCATCATCAAGGATCCGCAAGGAAGTCAAAGAAAAGAAGGTTTGAAAAAAATTAAATGAAACACTTTGGCTTCTTGTTTTGTTAAAATGTAGTCATGAAGTAAATTAGGGAAGTTCTTGAGAGTATTCTTAAAATATTTCTTGAATAAAAACTTACCTTGTGTGAAATGGTATGTGAATACTTTTCTACGCTCATTAGTAAAATTGTCAAAACACTACTTATTTTGTGTAAAAACCTGACGTGATAGAAAAAATCTGATGTGTTACACTCACATTACTTTCTGTACTCTTGTACAAACTATTTTTACAAACGCTTATTCTCCATCTACTTCATGTTAATCGAGATAAACATTTGCAGACTCTATCTTATTGCTAAGTTTCTTGTACATGTAAGGGGAATATATATTTACAAGGGCAAAATAGAAATACAGTAGCCTTTAAGCACATTCATATCTCTTAATAGAAGTTGCTAGGTGCAGCACCATTCCCTTTGCCACAGATTAATACTCTTTGCATATACAAGATAAAAGAATGAATAACGAATTCCCATTTGAGAAAATAAGTATTGAAAAATTTAAGGGAATAACAAGCAATATCTCGAAAATGGTTCACTCAACAAAAAAAATGTGTATGACATAAATTGTGTATTTTAACGCGATCTACATTTTATGTAGTAAAATTTTGTCTATCTCTTATGGTTTACAAGTTATGCAAAAGTCGTTCACAATGAAGAATACTTTTGAGACATTCCCAGAAAATTCAAGATACACATTTTATTTGTCATGAAAATATCTTAAACATATGATATTTTAATCAAAATCGTTAGAGCCATTTTTGGGCAAATTAAAATTTTCGAAAAATGTTCCATGTAAAGCGTACTCTGGGGTGGGGGGATTTTCTTGAAAACCTTCGTGTCGCATCTCTGAAAGATACTGAACCTAAATACCAAGTTTGGTGTTTATCCGACTGTTCGTTTCTGAGATTTTCTGTTCATAGACACACACGGACATGTTTCCAAAAATGCTTTTTTTGGATTCAGGGGGTCTCAAAAATATATTTCCGTTGAAACCTCGGCATCGAATTTTTGGGTGGAACACAATACTTCCCCTGTTTACTATACGTAGTAGAGAAAGTAAAAAGGGAAGTTATTTCTGGAATCAGCATAAAAACTTGATTCAAGAACACATACTTTAAAGAAATCGTCTGAAAAAAAGTTTGAAAATGCAGACTAGTGTTATTTGGCGAATAAACGTGACACACGTGTCATTTGTAACCTAATGTCTTTTGAGTGTTTCAGTCTGATTCTACGTTTCCAACTGCAGCTATCGTCTGTTTCACAAGCGAAAGGCAGAGACCTTATTTTATTTACACTATATATCCACTGGAGAGCCTTCATATGAGCACACTTCTCCTCATTCATGAAATCACAACGCTCCCTCTGTATTTGCAAGGCTACGGCTCTTGTAATTGCATTAGAAGTGAACGTATAATAAGAATTCTGCTTTACTTTTCACTCCCTCGTTTATATAAATCCAATTGTTCTAGAAATAGTCTCAGCTCTGTGCCTTTGTTTGGTCCCGAAATAATGAGAGCGTAAAATCCTTTTTTTTTTTTTTTCATATACCGAAATATAAAAGCGCGTGGCGAATGAGGAGGGAGTGTAATAGAAGAGATATACGCTTCACGTTTTCGGGTTTTATGAACTTAACGTTCATGGACCGTGTGACGGCACAGAAAGAATACAAAAAGCGGAGTGTTTATGGTTGCATATTTCATTTTATCGCGGGGCAAATGGGCTAGCATCGCATGATTAGCTCCCAGTTCGATAACGCCGCTCGATCTCATTTAGCACGTAGGTTGCGAAAATTGCAACGCAGGTGCGGCCCTAAAGAGCGTGACAAGGAACAGTGTCGTCGTATTTCACGCAAATGCTGAAGTTATTACACCAGAAATAATCTTGGGTTTACCAGAGAGTTTCTTAAAGGTAAAACTATGTGATACACTCACAGACTTTCTCTACTCTTGTACCAACTATTTTTACAAATATTCTTCTCCATCTACTTTGTTAATCGAGATAAATATTTGCATAAATTATTTATTGCTAATTTTGTTGTAGATACAAGGGGAATATGGTAGGCTTTAAGCGATTGTCAAATCTTTTAATAGCTGATCGCTATGTGGCATTCCATTTTCTTTGCATGCCCAGAACATAAAAAGAGAAACGAATAACGAATTCCCGTTTTAGAAAAACTATAAGTATTGGAAAGTTCAAACAAATAAGGAATACCTTGGAAACGGTTCACTCCCCAAAAAATGTATGAGACATAAATTGTGTGTTTTCACCAGCTCTACATTTATTGTGCAGAAACATTTTGTCTAACTCTAACGGTTTACCAGTTATGAGAAAGCCATTCAGAAAGAATAGGACTTTTGGGGACATTTCAAGAAAATTCAATATATTCACTTTACTTGTCGTGAAAATATCTTAAATATATGATATTTTAATCCTTAAAATCATTTTTGAGATAAACAAAATTTGCAAAAACTGTTCCTTGTAATAGATAGTCTGGGGTGGAAGGAGTTATCGCATCTTTGAAGGATGCTGAACCTAAATACAAAGTTTGTGATTTATCCGACTTTTCGTTTTTGGGTTATGCTGTTCAGACACACATACATAAACACACACGGACCTTTTTCCAAAAGTTCTTTTTTATTCAGGGGTTCTCAAAACATGTATTAGGGTGAAATTTCAGTATAGCATTTTTTAGTGGAATGCAATACTTCCCCTATTTACTACACGTAGCAGAGAAAGTAAAAATAGAAGTGTTAACAAGAAGTTACAAGAATAGAAGTTAAGAAGTGAAGTTACAGGTTGTTAGGAATGCTATGATGAATATCTGTAAAAGTGTTGGTTTCATCTTCTTCGGTGTTTCTGCTTAGGAGTTAGCCGTTTTGGACTTCCATAAGCCTCTTTCTTTCTGTTTATCGGTTCTAAATTTCTATCTTCCATTGTTTTCTGGAAGTATTTTCCCACTTAGCGCCAGGCTTCTTCTTTCTAGTGGTTGCCATTGCAAGATTTTCTGCGGCCATCTGTAATCGGGCATTTTGTGTACGTGGTCAGAATATGAAATTATCTGTTCTCTAATACTTTTGTTATGGAGCATGTGTGGGGTTTTTTTCTGGTCTTCCATCGGTCGCCTCCCAAGGTGGCACATAGGAGAATGCCTCTTATACACTACGTGATCAAAAGTATCCGGACACCTGGCTGAAAAAGACGTACAAGTTCGCGGCGCCCTCCATAGGTAATGCTGGAAGTCAATATGGAGTTTGCCCACCCTTAGCCTTGATGACAGCGTTCAGTCTCGCAGGCATACTTTCAATCAGGTGCTGAAAGGTTTCTTGGGGTATGACAGCCCATTCTTCACGGAGTGCGGAACCGAGGAGAGGTATCGATGTAGGTCGGTGAGGCCTGGCATGAAGTCGGCGTTCCAAAACATCCCAAAGGTGTTCTATCGGATTCAAATCAGGACTCTGTGCAGGCCAGTCCATTACAGGGATGTTATTGTTGTGTAACCACTCCGCCACAGCCCATGCAGTATGAGAAGGTGCTCGATCGTGTTGAAAGATGCAATCGGCATCCCCGAATTACTCTTAAACAGTGGGAAGCAAGGAGGTGCTAAATATATCAATGTAGGTCTGCGCTGTGATCGTGCCACGCAAAACAATAAGAGGTGCAATCCCCCTCCATGTAAAACACGACCACACCATAATACCACCACCTCCGAATTTCACCGTTGGCACTACACACGGTGGCAGATGATGTTCACCGGGCATTCGCCATACCCACACTCTGCCATCGGATCGCCACATTGTGTACCGTGATTCGTCACTCCACACGTTTTGCCACTGTTCAATCGTGTAACGTTGACGCTCCTTACACAAAGCGAGGCGTTGTTTGGCTTTTTCCTGCGTGATGTGTGGCTTATGAGCAGCCGCTCGACCATAGAATCCAAGGTTTCACGCCTAACTGTCATAGTACTCGAGTGGATCCTGATGCAGTTTGGAATTCCTGTGTGATGGTCTGGGTAGATGTCTGCCTATTACTCTTTACGACCTTCTTCAAATGTCGGCGGTCTCTGTCAGTCAACAGACGAGGTCAGCCTATACGATTTTGTGCTGTACATGTCCCTTCACGTTTCCACTTCACTATCACATCAGAAACAGTGGACTTAGGGATGTTTAGGAGTGAAAGTCCGTGAGTTCCACGGAGCGTCCCATTCTGCTGTTTCACGATGTCTAATGACAACTGTGGTCGCGGATAATGAGTACTAGGCAGTAGGTGGCAGCACAATGCACTTAAGATGAAAAACGTATGTTTGTGCGGATGTCCGGGTACTTTTGATCACATAGTGTATATAGCTGATGCCTATGGAATCAAATACTCGGTGTAGACCAAAACTAGCCATATGATGTAGATTGAGTTTTCCAAGGTCTTGGATCACGGTCAGTCTAAGGGAATAATACCCTAAAAATAAATAAGCTGTTCATTCTGGTAGGGGGTTGAAACGATGGGCTAGCTACCCATTCTCTGGAACGCTTCACTTAGTCCCACACACAGGCCTCGGATAGGAATTGTTGGTTCTTAAACCTTATAAAAACTTTGGGATTTGTACATTAATAATCTTATATACTTTATGTGAGGGGTTTTTTGAATCTCCGGACGATATTCTAATTATACGTTTACCTACGCTAGTTGGGATTTTCTACTTTTCTCTTTACGTCCCCAATATATCATATGATTATGTTTTATTCTTTTTTTCAAGTTGGCTATGCTTCACATGGAAACATTTTTGTTAAGTTTGATGCGCGGCAAATAAAATGTATACCTTGAATTTTCGTGAAACGGTCTCCTCTTTATTTAGAAATACATTTTTATGGTACTAAAATTCACGAGATGTTCTTTATTATTGGTTTGAATTTTCAAACATGTAATTTTTTTTTCAACTGGAAATTAGCTTGTAGTTCTTTCTTTCTCTCTTTCTCTCTCTCTCTCTCTCTCTCTCTCTCTCATAGTCGTGCAAAGAATACGGCATATCAAAGCCATCGCATAGTGATGCGCTTTTTAAAACTCTGACTTGTTTTAGCTGCTATATCATTCTTACACTACAATGGATGTATAAATATGTATTGGAAGCTAATCTTGATTAACAAGCAGCAGATACGATAATAAGCTTCTTAAAAATAGCTTGCAGAAGTTAACTTCATGTGAATGTAACACATCAGATTTTTTACTTTCTGTAGCACATTCATATAGCATACCACCTAAAACATTTATACCGAGTTCTTCACTGGAAGTGCATGTTTTGAGGCCCCCTGAATACACAAAGTATTTTTAGAAAAAGGTGTGTGAAAACTTGGATCGACACCAAACTTGGTATTCAAGTTCAGTATCTACCAAAGATAGGACACGAATATTTTCAAGAAAATCTGCCCACCGCAAACCACCCTTTACAGAACTATTTATGGAAAATTTCGATTATCTAAAAAAATGGCTCTAACGTTTTAACATACTACATATTTCATATATTTATATGATAAATAAAATTATATCTTGAATTTTTGGGGAAACAGCCTATGAAGTCCTTTTAATTCGGAGGGAATTTTGTATAATCTTCTCCCAGTAAGCGATAGAGAAAAACGTAACACACAAGAAGGTAAATCTCTTTGAAGTACACAATTTATTTCAAATAAGTTTTCTGTAGCAAAGCCATTTCTGAGATATACGTTACTAATGGTTGAAATTGTTCAATATTTGGTTATTCTCTTAAAGTCCTGTCAACATTTAGTGGTTCTCGCGATGTCATGGAAGCATTATGAAATTTTAAAGCCAGCATATGGCATCCAGATCTTAAATATGTGACTATCGCTGTTCTTTATAGCTGTGTAATGTAGCTATTTCTGCAAAGATTTATCTGGATCAAAATAAATGAAGTAGATAGAAAAATAAGCTTTAGCAAGAATGGCTTGTGTACCCACTAACAAAATGATAAAGGGTAGTGAAAGTATTACATAGATTTTTACTCTGTAAAAGCATATTTGGTATCTAATTAAGTTTTCAAAGAAAACAATAAAGGAGGAATAATAGACGCGAAATACACGTTTAACTTAATGAATGGCGAGGGCGTCGCATAAACTTTCCCTCCGATGCATACTTGGAAATAAAATCATGAATGGTCCTGATGCCTTTTTTATTTCAATATTTGTGTACAAATTAAAATGGATTTAAAATTATGAACCGCATTTCTGTCGACAGAGGCTGTGGTTTGCAGTATTTACTGAAAACACAATTATGTGACTGCCATTAATTGTGCGTAGTTGTTTATTCTGTGTTAGCACAAAATTAGTAAAAACAGTTTAACCCCAGCAATCTTTTTATACAGTTGAGGTTGATTTGATATTAAGTTACAAATGTGGCAATCCAATTTTTACCAACGAAATGCGATTATAAAATAAAATCATTTGCTTTCCGATTTTGTATCCAAAAATACGGCACACGTTTTGATGAATGCTATGGAATTTTAACGGTAATCTATTGAAAACAGCATTCACATGGCCTTCTCTACATGGTGTTCTACAAATTATTCTTACAAAAGCTTATTTTTACTTTCTCTACTACGAATAGTAAGGGAACATTGTATTCCACCCAAAAATTCAATACCGAGATATCATCGGAAATATATGCTTTCAGACCCCTGAATCCAATAAAAGCATTTTTGGAAAAATGTCCGCGCGCGTGTGTGTGTGTGTGTGTGTGTGTGTGTGTGTGTGTCTGTGAGCAGCATAACTCGGAAACGAACAGTCTGATAAACACCAAATTTGGTATTTATGTTCAGTATCTTCCAGAAATGGGACACGAATGTTTTCAGGAAAATCCCCCACCCCAGACTACCGTTTACATGGAACATTTTTCGAAAATTTTAATTTTCTCAAAAACGGCTCTAACGATTTTGATTAAAATATCATATGTTTAAGATATTGTCATGACAAATAAAATGTATATCTCGAATTTTCTGGGAATGTCTCCAAAAATATTCTTCATTGTGAACGACTTTTGCATAACTGGTAAACCATAAGAGATAGACAAAATTTTACTACACAAAAAATGTAGATCGCGTTAAAATACACAACTTATGTCATATACGTTTCTTTTGTTGAGTGAACCGTTTTCGAGATATTGCTTGTTATTTCCTTAAATTTTCCAATACTTATACTTTTTCTCAAATTCGTTATTCATTTTTTTTATGTCCTCAACATGCAAAGGGAATGGAATTCGCCACATAGCAACCAGCGTTAAAATATTTGACTATCGCTTAAAAGCTACCATATTCCCCTTGCATCTACAAGAAAATTACCAATAAGATTGACATCTCGATATCTCGATTAACATGAAACATATGGAGAATAGGCGTTTGTAAAATTAGATTGTACAAGAGTAGAGAAAGTCATGTGAGTGTAACACATCAGATTTTTTTTTTACGTACTGGACATGAAAGGAGAATGGAATGCGCCACATAGCAACCAGCTCTTAAAATATTTGACTATCGCTTAAAACCTACCATATTTTCCTTACACCTCAAGAAAATTAGCAATAAGATTAACATCTCGATTAACATGAAGCATATGGAGAATAAGCCTTCGTAAAAATAGTTCGTACAAGAGTAGAGAAAGTCATGCGAGTCTAACATATCTGATTTTTTTTTTTGGTATACTACTTGTTAACAAAAAGTTTTGTTACACATTTATACATTTCACTGCTAGTACAGGGTTATTCAAAAAGAAGGAACAAGACTTTAAATGTTTGTTTCTAATGTGTTACTTTGTGTTACATAATATTCAAAATGAATATCATTTGTTATGCGAGGTCGACCAGTGCTTTTCCGTTTGCATACGCAACCATCTTCTGCGAATTTATTGTATCAATTGTAAATTTGTTATGATGAGGCGGCTCGTTGTTGAATTTACAAAGAAATGCATACTGTAATGAAGCAATGATTCACTCTTTGTATACTGTGGCGTTGCCATTTTCTCGTAAACAAACCCAGCGCCCCTGTAGGCATTGAATGGAACTTATAGGTGGGGGGGGGCTTAAAACCTTGAGCTTTCCTCTATTCAATGATGTGTCGTATGTGTTGCTATTTATTGTCGTTCATTAAAAATGAATATTTAAAATCTCTTCCTTCTTCCTGAATAACCCCATATAAGACAGTATATTATGCAACAAGATTCTAATGGTACTAAGACGCGAGTATGTTTATGAAACAAGAGGTAGAGAGTTTAATAATTTTCATACGAGCGTCTTAATTACCATTACAGTAAAGTTGCATGTGACTGTTTTGGTCGACGACGCTGTAATTTGAAGCTATGGGATTTTACAAAAAGATCTTGCCTTATTAATTGTGTGTAATTAAATGCTGATGAAGTGTGTTTGTGATGACAGTACTATTGAGTCAATGCCATATTTATTGAGTTTTTGCAGGTAACGCGAAAGCAAGACATATTGAAATAAAGGAAGTGAACTGGATTCATTTTATTTTAAATGCACGTATTTCATTGCTTATCTAGGTAATGGATCCCAGTGGACTGCTGCTTTGAAGTTGTTAAAAGGTATGGGCGATAGGAGAGCTGGGCGCGCCACCGAGTAATAATATGAGTCGCTGAAGTATTATCGATGCCATTAACAGTTCAGTTACGTCACATGTAATCAGTGTGATTGACCAAAAAGAATATAATAGTCCAAAGCAGTAGTCACATTTTTAAAAATAGGTTGGCTATGTGATGGTTTTGGTTTTGAAAAAACGAATTGCGACGTACCACTTGGAAAGAGTATAAAGTATTTGAAAATTAAATTAATAACAATGCATATCTCGGAAATGGGAAAAACTAAAACAAAAATTATTTCATTTAATTTCAGTCATACGACAGCCATTCAGGAAAAGAACACTTAACAGGCTACTCACAGGACATTCAAAATATACATTGTATTTGCTATGTAAATGTCCTAAATATATGGCATCTTAAACAAAATATTTGGAGCCATTTTTGAGAAAACCAAAATAATGAAAGTTTCCATGTAAAGGGTCTTTTGTAGTGGGAAATTTTTCTTCAAATTCATCCCTGGAAGATGTTGAACATAAATACCAAATTTCCGGGATTTCAATCACGGGTCTTCGGCTTATTGTGAATCGTTCTTCCACATGTGCGGAAGAACGATTCACAATACACTCTTGAATTCTAAAAATCCATCACGCTCCCATTAAGGCATAACCAGGTAAATAGATATGAATTCCAACTGTCTGTGATTTACTGCCAGAGGTGAATTTGCTATCCACGAGAGATAATCCATATCTGTTTTGTGTGTTTTAGATAAAGCTATAATACACTTAATGCTGGCGTTACTTTTTACGACATGGTAGTTCCATTAAGTTCACCGTGCATACAACTATCTGTTACGTCTATCCGGAGGTCAGTGGCCTAAAGTGGTCCAGTTAAGGGTTTACGATATCGTTAGATACATAAAACCTCTTTCACTCGATTTTATGGTACACACGCAGATATCGTTTGCAGTTTTCTGCCTGAACTCGCACTGAAATGCGAACCACTTTTTACTTTCTCTATTACGTAGTAAAAAGTAGGGGAAGTATTGCATTCCACCCAAAAATTCGATACCGAGATTTCACCGGAAATACATGTTTTGAGGTGCCCGAATACAAATTAAGCATTTTTGCAAACATGCCCGTGTGTGTGTGTGTGTGTGTGTGTGTGTGTGTGTGTGTGTGTGTGTGTGTGTGTGTGTGTGTGAGAACAGCATAACTCAAAAACAAAACGTCGGATAAATGCCAAACTTGATGTTTGAGTTTAGTATCCTCCAAGGATGCGACACGAAGATTTTAGAAAATCCCCAACCCAGGCTACACTTTACGTGGAACATTTTTCTAAAGTTTTGAATTTTCTAAAAAATGGCTTACGATTTTAATTAAAGTATCATATGTTTAGGATATTTTCATGGTAAATGAAATGTATATCTTGAATCTTCTGGGAATGTCCCCAAAAGTCCTTTTTATTCTGAATTACTTTTGCATAACTGGTAAACCATAAGAGACAGACAAAGTTTTACTATACAAAAAATGTAGATCTCGTTAAGATACACAATTTATATCTTATGTATTTTTGATGGAGTGAATCCCGTCCGAGATATTCCTTATAATTTGTTTGAATTTTCGAATACTTATACCTTTCTCAAATAGGAATTCGTTATTCTTTTTTATGTTCTGGACATGCAAAGAGAATGGAATGCTCCACATAGCAACCAGCTCATAAAAGATGTGACTGTCACTTAAAGCCTACCATATTCCCCTTGCACCTACAAGAAAATTAGCAATAAGATTAACATGAAGTTGATGGAGAATAAGCGTTTGTATAAATGTTTTTACAAGAGTAGAGAAAGTCATGTGAGTGCAACACATCAGACTGTATACTAGCCAAGGCAATGAACTCTGTATATTTTACATTTAGACTAGCATGTAGTAAAAGTACGTGACGTGCCAATTACGAGTAGACTCCCGTGTAAAAGGTAGCGACTTTGAGGTGTTAGTCTGAAAATTAATTCGTAATCGGTTGTTAGCTTGTTTTTAAAAACTAAAAACTATTAATTACAGTAAATGAAACTAAGTTAGAATATTTCTATTTTACAAAACATAAGACGTCAATAAATCGCGAACTAATGCAAGCTGTGCTCTTTCGCCCTCTCTGTAATCTACGAGGGAATACTTAGACTACTTTTTACTGTAATTTCTTCGATAGTTTCCTTTAACATGAATATTGGAAAAGAGCGGCATTTGACGCAAGAGAAGCGGTACAGCGCAACAGAATTCTATTTGCGTTTAAACCATACAGCCTCTGAAACTTTGGAAAAGCTGCAGCCATCAGACTGGGTGACGACTTCATCATGACAAAACGCAGCCTCACGTCGCAAATAAAGTCCTGCAACTTTTGGCTAAATGGAACATTACCTGTGTACCGCATCCACCTTACAGCCCCGATCTTGCATCCTTTGATTTTCTTTATTCCCTCATTAAAGGTAAAGTCCCGGGGCATTCGATTTGAAAATTCTGAAGCAGTGCTCAAGAAAAGTGAGGCGATTACCATTTCGAGCCTGCAGCATGTGCTCGTGTACTGGGAGTGATGCGTTGAAGTAGAAGGAGATTACTTTGAAAAATATTATGGAAACATGGAAATGGAGTAATAAATATCTGTAAAAAAAAAGCCAGTCTCAGGCTTTGTTAACAGCCCTCAAATACATTAACGAAATTATCATAAAATGGAAACTTGTCGCTAAACATTTTAGTAATAAGATTCCTGTTGATACACTTATGTTTGTTGATGACTAGTCTATAATGATTGCATTAGAGAATTATCTACAAAAATTGTTTTTTAAATTAATTTATAACTAGAAGTTTCTCCAACAAAACCAAAAGTAATGGCCTTATGTGGCGAAGAAATACAAAGAACAAAAAAAATACAAAGAACGTTTAATGAAATAACACTAGAACAAGTAAAAGATTTCAATTATCTATGTTTTTTTAGTATGCAATAATGAGAAAGATAGAAATAATGAATTGCAAATGTTCCAATACAAATGTGGTACCTTAAAAAGAACCATGGGTAAGAAAGAAGAAATTAAATAACACTTAAATGTGTAGGGGAGCATACAACCGAAATGAAAAGTAATGCAAATAACGGGAAACCATAAATAAATAATCAAGATAGGAATATGTAATAATTTGGCACTGTAAAATAACTTATCACAAAGTGTAGAAATATGTAAGAAACAACTGTAATTAGCTAGGAAAAAGCGAACGAGCATCAGGGCAAAAGTCCACCAATAACACTAATGTGTACAGAATTAGGTAAAATATCGACGAGCAGAGAGAGACCCGAGGAGAAACAAGGACAGAGATAGAGGGACAATTTTGGAAAAGTCGCAGGTTCTAAAGGGAGTTGGATAAAAGTCAGCAAATAGAAAGAGAAACGGTTTGTGAGGAACACAGGTAGGTAGGTAGGTAGGTAGGTAGGTAGGTAGGTAGGTAGGTAGGTAGGTAGGTAGGTAGGTAGGTAGGTAGGTAGGTAGGTTTTCACCAAGTTTAGAAAAAGCCTGACAGATAAAAGTGAAAGATTTCTTTCTCATACCACGCCAAGTGAATAAGCAATCAACATAAAATTAGGTAAAAGGGCGCGAAAGTAAGCGTCATAGCAGCGGGGTATAACAATGAGATCCACCCCAGATTTAAACACTGGTTCATATACTTCTCTGATATTCATTCCTGTGATTTGCCTAGTGGTGATTATCCTAACGGTGGGGTGGGAGATATGTGACTGTAAATAGATAGGTCCACTGAAATATTTAAAATAGCAGGAAGATGGAGAAAACAGTAGGTATAGAGATTAATCTTATTTTATTCAAAAGGAGAAATTCAATATTGTTGTTTATTTGATATAAATCCAATTGTTAAGACATTCATTGTAATCATTTGCCTTCGCCCAAAATATTCTGAGATAGCTAGGAAGAGGAACTTATCCACAGCTACCGACTGACAGCCGAGGCAGAGAACTTCAAGCTGGAACTCGTCATCAAGGTGAGATATCAGTGTATACGTTGAAGCGCTGCGACATCCTCCGCGACATCCTACTCGTATCTGCAATATTGTATGGCTCGCAAATATGGGCTCTGAATAAGCCAACAATTAAAAGAATTGAAGCTGCAGAAATGAAATATTTACGATCCTTAGCAGTGTGCGCCTTAATGGACAAAAACACGCAGCCGTGCCTTAAGGAATTCAATATATGTATTTAGCCTTATAGAGAAAATAGAAGAGTGTAGGAGAAAATGGATATGAACATGTCTGCTGAATGTATACCAATAGAATGCTATGGAGGAGTTAGAACTATCAACCGAAAGGAGGAAAAAGAGAACAGGGTCGTCCAGGGAAGAGCTGAATACATCAGTTGCAACAATTGCAGCCGGAAATAACCCAGCAATAGTTTAATACTTGAAGAAGAAGAAGAAGAAGACTTCTGTTGTGGAAGTGCAAGAACATAGATATGAAGTATACAGTAGCTTTATAATAACGGGAATGACACGTACACCTTCTATGCATTCTTTCCACTAGGTTCCACTTTGCACTGCCCTGTCAAGTGGCGTCGCTAACCCTAGTTACCGTTATCTGCATTCCGTGAGATTTCCGTTCCCGCTGGGGGAATGGCACCAATGGGTTTGATTTGATAAACATGCTGTAGATAAAAAGCATGCCGCTCGTTAACGAGAACAGTGCCCTTGTAATCAGCATTGTTAATACATTCAGACCTCTCGCTCTTTGATACTGTACTATTTGTTACCTTTTCTACCACATATTATATAGTACGTAGAAAAGGTATTGAATTCCATTCAAAATTTCGATACCGAGAGTTCGAGATCTCGCCAAAAATAAATGTTCTGAGACGCCCCGAATTAAAAAAAAATCGAATAAGGTTCGTGTGTATGTGTCTGTGAACAGCATAACTCATGAATGAAAAGGGGATAAATACCAAATTGGCATGTAGTTCAAAGATGCGACACGAAGATTTTCAGGAAAATCCCCCACACCTAACTACCATGCAATGGAAAGAATTTTCTAAATTTTTTTTAATTTCTCAAAAATAGTCCTAATGATTTTGATTAAAATACCATATAAAATTCCAAGAAATTTTAAAATTATATCTCGTTTATTTCCTATACACTATTTAAATGTGTAGTATACAAACAGGTCGCATCTGCAGTTCTATCTAAAAAGAGGCCTAATGGTGAAGAATTAAGTAATAATAATAATGATAATAGTAATAGTAATAATATAATAAATGACATGTGTTAATACCCATTTCAGAAGCATAAACGCCGCAACCAGTCTTCAATTTGGTAATACTGACTGAATGGAAACACTTGAAAAACTGCGTTAAAAATTAGATGTGATGCATTAACATAACTTTCTCTACTCTCTATCATTATTAGTGTGTATACAAACTATAATTACTAAATCTTATTTTTCTGTATGCTTCATTTAATCCAAATAAATCTTTGTAGAAATACCTGCATTACACATTTCGTTATAGATACAAAGGGATCAGCGATAGTCAAATGTTTAAGAACTGGACGGTATATGCTAGCCTTAAAACTCCATGCAGTTTCCATGCAGTCGCGAGAAACAGCTAAATATTGACAGGACTTTCAAGAATGACCAAGAAATGAAGAATTCGAACCTTTAAGAGCAGATATCTTAGAAATGGCTGATGCCACAAAAAAAAATATTTTATGTAAATTGGGTGTTTTAAAGAGACATTTTGTCTATCGCTTAACATTTACCAATTACAGAAGATTATACAAAATTTCTTCCAAATAAAGTGGTCTTCACAGACTATTCGCAGTAAATTCAAGATATACATGTTGTTTTTAATGTAAATTTCTTTCACATATAGTGTTTTAATGAAACGTTAGAGCTATTTTTTAGAAAATAAAAAATTTCGAGAAATGTGCCATGTAAGGGCTGTTTGGGGGTTTGGGGATTCTCTTGAAAATCTTGTGTTGCATCCTTGGCAGATACTGACCTTAAATACCAAGTTTGGTACTTATCCGACATATCGATTTTGAATTATACTACACAACATACACACACATACACACACACACACACACATGCACATGGACCTTTTCTAAAAGAAAAATTGTACCGAGGTCCTCAAAGCACATATTTCCGATGAAATCTCGACATGAATTTTTTGGTGGAATACAATGCTTCCCCTACTTACTGTACGTAGTAGAGAAAGTAAAAAAATAGGGTTCTATCGCATATATAGAATAACAAACGGGATGAAATAGGTTTCAGTATCCGTTTCGTTGCTTACCTGCATCACAACAGTTTTGGTACTATTGAAAATTGTAGTACTATGCTCTCCTTTATATAATGATGTATTTGAACAGATGAGTCGCATTAAAGAGCTTTGGTTAATTATGTTATGAAGTTTTGTCTCAGTGTACGAAAAATCTCGTAAAATAACATTTCAAAAGTACGAGATGAACAATCCATGGCGAGACTGGTTTCGCGGCGCGTGGCCGGTGAGACTGGTTGCTATGTCGGCGGTGTGTGTGACAGGAAATAAATATATACGGTTTGTAGTGTAAGTTATTTCTGACACACATAACATAAACAGGTAAGTTACTCACGGTATCGAGTAAGGAGACTTTGGAACTGCGCTCTTTCGTTGTCCTAGCATGTCTGGCACCTGCTTAAGGAATTGCCCAATACATCTGCAGTTAACGCTGAGAAATGACACCAGTTTCTTGACGAATTATTTTTAACATCATGTAAAGTGTATAAATTTATTTCGTAAACTTTCTCTTTTCATACTCTCAGAGATAAAAATCGCAAGGGGTTAAATCACGAGTACGTTGGGGAAATATCTACCATTTCTCGCAGGGAACTGCTGAGTGTAATGGGAAATTTTCTAAACAGGTGCCAAAAATACTTGAACAACGAAAGGAAGCAGTTCTAAAACCTTCTTGTTTGATATAAGTGAATAATTTACCTTTGGTTTTTAAATGTTTGTTATATGTGTTAAAAATAACTTACGACGCAGCAAACAGACTCGACGAGCGGCCGCACGCCGGGAAAACCGGTCCCGCCAAGGATTGCTCACTCGTTATTTCAGTCACAGATATATACGACATATGAAGATAATTTTATCATTTAAATACCAGGGCGGATTGATAGTCCATGATTTTGTCGAGAAATGGCGTTCTAGTCACAAGTTTCTTATTTGCATCCAAGTCTTACATCTACTCTGGGTATAATTCGCAGAAATTCGTCATTTGTTTTCTAGAACATTGTTGAGAGCGTCTAATATAAGCAGAGGTGTGTTACTTCGTCGAAAATCGTAAAGCACTGTTTTTTGCGTGGTAAGACGGTGAAGGAAACGGGAGAAAAGCTGACCAAGTATTATGGGGACTCTTCTCCATCACATGGCATGATTCACAAGTGGTTCACAGAATTTCGATGTGGCCGTTCGAGCACAAGAGATGCCGTGCGCACAGGACGGCGGTTGAGGCCACAACAGAAGAAATGGTGAACAAAGTTCAGGATATTGTGTTGAAAGACCGTCGAGTGAAAATCCGTGAGATAGTCAAGACCGTAAATATCTCGAGTGGATGGTGTATAACAGGGGTGGCGAAAACGCCTTCCTTCCGCGAGTCACCAAATATGCATCACTCAGCAGCGTGTGAGAAACAAAGGGACGGTGGCACAGAGGGAACGGCGTCTACGAGTCAAAATGACTCGCGAGTTGCATATTCGCCACCTCTGGTGTATAACATTCTGCACGAATTTTTGGGTATGAGAAAGTTGTCAGCAAGATGGGTGCCGCGACTGCTCATAGTTGATAGCAAGCAGAATCGTATGACCATTTCACAGGGATGTTTAAACATGTTCCAGCGCAACTCAGATCAGTTTTTGCGGATTTATATCACGGTTGGTGATAACTGGATCCATTATTATCAACCTGAAACCAAACAACAATCAAATTAATGGATTTCCTTCGGCGAACCTGCTCCAAAGTAGGCGAGAACCATTCCGTCGTCAGGAAAATTTATAGCAGCTGTCTTTTGGGATTCACAACGGGCGATACACATCCACTACCTGGAAAATGGTAAAACGATCAGCGGTTCATATTATACCGCAATGCTGGATCAGTTTCACAAGCAATTGTTTAAGAAACGACCCCATTTGGTGAAGCAAAAGGTTCTCTTTCACCAGGATAATCCACCCGCACACAAGTCAGCCATTGCCATCGCAAAATGTGTGGAATTGGGGTATGAACTGTGAGGCAATATTTTATATCACAACACTGTGAATGGCAGAGTGATTCTAGTGTAAATTAGTATTATTGTATGTACAGGATTTTATATATTTGTTAGCCATAAGTATTGTTAGGAAATAAGTTTACACGGCCTCACTGAAACTGACAATAGAATTGGGTAACAATAAACCGAGGGGGTGAGTTGTTTATCGCTAAGAAGAGAAAAACAAATGACGTCAGGGTAGCGTGCCTTTTTTTTATAAATGGAGGGAATATCTTCCCTAGAGCATATATGTTAGTAGTAGTGATTGGCTGACCAAAACAGACGCTAAAGTGTGCGCGATTTGGTAACCAATAGCAGCTATATTATAGTGTTTAGCAATTCGAGGTGAAGGAGTATATATTCTCGAGCCATGAGCAAGTGTCGCGTAGTTTTGAAGAATCTTTCACGAGGTGCACGTCACACATTTCGGAAGAATCTCTCACGAGATGCACGCCACACAGTCCTAAGGAATCTCTCACGAGGTGCACGTTACAAAGTTTAGAAGAATCTCTCACGAGATGCACGTCGCAGAGTTAGTTTCAAAAATGTAAAGTACGCGAAATAATTGGTGCGCGACAACGAATATGACTATAGTTACATTCGGAAATATAACAGTTTCAGTCAGGCGTGTATAGGGATTAAATATGTGAATTATTAATTATGTGTGACGACAATAAAAGTGTAGAAACAAATTTTTTTCATTAGTGTTATCTTTTAGCAACAACTCCTTTCCGTTTACACGCCCTGGTTAGAGCCACGTGTTCGACTGAGTTATAATAGCTAGCCAGAGGACAAAGAACTCCAAATTTAAAACAATAAAACAAGAGGCGCTCAACAAATAAGATAACACTAGCCATAGGGAACTGCGACAAGTGCTACCTCACCCACCATATTCTCCAGATTTGGCCTCGAGCGAATTCTTCCTCTTTGCAAACCTGAAAAATTGGCTCGCTGGGAAAAAATTCACGTCCAGTGAACACATCATGGCTGAAACAACCTCTTATTTTGCAGATTTTGAAAACTCATATTTTTCGGAAGGGTTAAAAGAATTGGAGAAACGTTGGACAACAAGTATTGACTTGAAAGGAGAATATGTTGAGAAATAACAATTTTTTGGAAAAAAAAGATAGTCACTTTAAAAAGTCACTGACTTATCAATCCGCACTCGTATGTTCGCTAATTTTCAACTAGCTGTACACGGCTGTTCTAAAATCTATACTCAGATAATGATATTGGGAACCCCAGGGAAGCAGTCCTTTATTTTCCTCTAACCGAATTTAAAGTTCAAATCCTTTACCCTTAGACGTTTGGCTGCAATACTCCTACATATATCCGTATTTTGGATATATGTAGAATTACATACACAAAATGTAGGCTTCTCGCACCCCATATCCTTGGGGGCAACAAACAATTCATCACATCGATAATGTCGCTGAAGTTGATTTGTATACTGAATGTCAGTGTGAGCAACCCCAAGGGAGATTGTGTACTAAATTATTATACACTGATTTGACTACTGCCAGATTGCTTATTATTCCACTATTTCGAGCGCTTCATTTTAACAGCGAGTAAAGAATTCTGAATTCATTTTAATTACTTTCTTTACTACGTATAGTAGGTAAGGAAAGTATTGTATTCCACCCAAAAATTCGATAGCGAGATTTCACCGAAAATACATGTTTTTAGACCCCCTGAATCCAAAAAAGCATTTTTGGAAACATGTCCGTGTGTGTGTGTGTGTGTGTCTTTGAGCAGCATAATTCAGAAACGTACAGTCGGCTAATCACCAAACGTGGTATTTAGGTTCAGTATCTGCCAGAGATGCGACACGAAATTTTTCAAGAAAATCCCCCCATCCCAGATACCCTTTACATGGAAAATTTTTCGAAAATTTTAATTTTCTCCAAAATGGCTCTAACGATTTTGATTAAAATATCATGTTTAAGATATTTTCATGACAAATAAAATGTATATCTTGAATTTTCTGGGAATGTCTCCAAAATTATTCTTCATTGTGAACGACTTTTGCATAACTGGTAAATCATAAGAGATAGACAAACTTTTACTACACAAAAAACGTAGATCGCGTTAAAATACACAATTTATGTCATATACATCTTTTTTGTTGAGTGAATCATTCTCAGGATATTGCTTGTTATTTCCTTAAATTTTTCAATACTTATTTTCTCAAATGGGAATTCCTTATTCATTTTTACTTTCTCTACTACGTAGAGTAAGTAGGGGAAGTATTGCATTCCACCCAAAAATTCGATAGCGAGATTTCACCGGAAATACATGTTTTGAGACCTTCTGAATCCAAAAAAAGCATTTTTGGTAACATGTCCGTGTGTGTGTGTGTGTCTGTCTGTCTGTCTGTCTGTCTGTGTGTGTGTGTGTGTGTGTGTGTGTGTGTGTGTGTGTGTGTGTGTGCGGTGGTCTGTGAACAGCATAACTCAAAAACGAACAGTCGGATAAGCACCAAACTTGGTATTTAGGTTCAGTATCTTCCAGAGATGCGACACGAAGGTTTTCAAGAAAATCCCCCCATCCCAGATTACCCTTTACATGGAAAATTTTTCGAAAATTTTAATTCTCTCAAAAATGGCTCAAACGATTTTGATTAAAATATCATGTTTAAGATATTTCCATGACAAATAAAATGTATATCTTGAATTTTCTGGGAATGCCTCCAAAATTATTCTTCATTGTGAAAGACTTTTGCATAACTGGTAAATCATAAGAGATAGACAAACTTTTACTACACAAAAAACGTAGATCGCGTTAAAATACACAATTTATGTCACATACATTTTTTTTGTTGAGTGAATCATTCTCAGGATATTGCTTGTTATTTCCTTAAATTTTCCAATACTTATACTTTTTCTCAAATGCGTTATTCATTTTTTTTATGTCCTGGACATGCAAAGAGAATGGAATGCGCCACATAGCAACCAGCGTTAAAATATTTGACTATCGCTTAAAAGCTACCATATTTCCCTTGCATCTACAAGAAAATTAGCAATAAGATTGACATCTCGATATCTCGATTAACATGAAGCATATGGGGAATAGGCGTTCGTAAAATTAGATTGTACAAGAGTAGAGAAAGTCATGTGAGTGTAACACATCAGACTTTTTGTCTTGGATATGCAAAGAGAATGGTGCTGCACCTAGCAACCAGCTATTAAGAGATATGTCTATGCTTAAAGGCTACTGTATTTCTATATTGCCCTTGCAAATACAAAACAACGGGAACATAGTACGCCTTAAGCGATAGTCAAATAATTTTAGAACTGGTCGCTATGTGTAAAATGTAATTCTCTTTGCATGTCAAAAGATCGTTTCTGCAAATGTTTATCTCGATTAATATGAAATAGATGGAGAATAAGAGTTTGAAAAAATACTTTGTACAAGAGTAGAGAAAGTCGTGTGAGTGTAACGCATCAGAATATTTTTCTTTGCATTTGTATTACATCAGTTTGCCACATACTTTTCATTCAAATATTTATTTGTATAATGGTTTTACCTATCATTTTCTACCCATTGAAACAAAACACCATAACGCAATGAAAGCAACCAGAATTCCGTCAGCTGGTAATACATGGAAGAGCAACAAACTACCGTTTATATTATTGACATTTCATCAAACAGTTATGAGCATTGAACACATACTTTCCATGTTGTGGACAAATAGTTGTTTTTTAATTACACCACTATCGTTCTTCTTGCAGTAATATTGCCACAGCTTCCTAACATTTGGTTCAATCATACTCCATATTTCTTTTGCTGACTAACCTGAGATTAAAAATCTGAAGTGATACATTCACATAACTTTCTCTACCCTCTATAATTTATTAGTGGGTGTATAAATTATGCATAAAATTTTATTCTTTTGGAATTAATTGTTCCTCCCCACAAGCCGTGTGTTGGTCAATTTTGGAAAGGTAGAATCAGACGATTAACAAATTCAATGCCATAGCCGCGATTTGAACCACGGGTCTCCCGGTCTACGTCCGTTTGCCCTAACCACTGAGCTACCATGACAACATGCCAGTACGACACTAAATTTTCCAACTGAATCGCATTTTTCCCGTTAAACCACACGGAGATTTCAAATTATATTAATGACATATCCCAATGGAGACCTACGATGTTGTAGGTACTTTAAGTCCCGGGCTTTATAATTTCGACATAGCTTATTTTTTGTCTACAATATTTTTATTCAAATAAACCTTTTTAGAAGCCCATTTCGATACAGATTTTCATTGGAATACAGATTTCCGCGTTTGCGCTCTGTCCTATTCAAAGCCACTGAAAAGAGTATTTTTACAAAAATAGTTATATTTGCACACCTTTGTCAGTAGATAGTATTATATTGTATATTTTAATGAAAATTGTTAGCCATATTTTTGGAAAATCAAAATTTTCAAAATAATGTTCCCTGTAAAGGGTAGTTCGGGTGGGAATGTTTTATGGAAAATCTTTGTGTCGCATCTTTAAAGGTGCTGAACCTAAATACCATGCTTGGTATTTATCCTACCTTTCGGGTTTGAGTTATGTTCTTCACAAACAAACACACATTTTTTCAAAACTTTTTTATTAAGGGTCCTCAAAACGTGTATTTATTGTAAAATGTCGACATGGAACTTTTTGGTGGAATGCAATTCCTTTTTTACCTATCAGGTACGTGGTAGAGAAAGTAAAAACGTTGTGTGTTTCATTCACATCACTTTCCCTATCCACTCTTCTAAAAGTATTACTACAAGATCTTATTATTCTTTCTAATAATGATGATGATTATAATAATAATAATGTCGTGGCGTTACAGTGTTTGAAAGACCTAAGCCTCGCGTCCACGTATGCATCGCAGGTATGACCGATCATTCAACGCATACGGGGAAGTGGTATGACCAGCAACACGCATCCCCAGCCAGAATGTTGCGATCCCTGGCTAGGATTGCTACCTATACGGCTCAATGTTCTACTATCTGCTTCATATTAATTAAAATAATAAATTTGTTTTATTGCGTACTTCATTATAAGTACAAGGGTAATGCAATAGACCTAAAGGATAATCAAATCTCTCAAAACCGGGAGGCTTTATGGCGGCTTTGAAAGTCCTGCTGTTAGCGTGACCACCAGAAAAAACAAATAGCAACTTCCATTTGAAAAATATCTGATGTGGTACTTTAAAATTATTTTCTCTATCCTCTCTCGCTCATTAGTGGTTTCACAGACTATTCTTACTAAAGCTAACTTTTGTACCTACTTTATTTAAATCCAAATAACCCTTAGTAGATATATCTACATTACACATTTCGTAATAGGTACAAAAGGAACAATGATAGTCAAATGTTTAAGAACTAGACGCAAAAAAACACTGAATGTTGACAGGACTTTTAAGAGAATGAACAAGTAATGAACCTTTCCTACCATTAATAACAGATATCTCTAAAATCGCTTATGCTATAAAACACGTATTTGAAATAAATGATGTGTTTAAAAAGATACATTTTTACTTTCTATGCTACGTATAGTAAGTAGGGGAAGTATTGTATTCCACCCAAAAATTCGATACCGAGATTTCACCGGAAATACATGTTTTGAGACCCCCTGAATACAAAAAAGCATTTTTGGAAACATGTTCGTGTGTGTCTGTCTGTCCGTCCGTCTGTCTGTCCGTCCGTCTGTGTGTCTGTGTGTGTGTGTGTGTGTGTGTGTGTGTGTGTGTGTGTGTGTCTATCTGTGAACAGCATAACTCAGAAACGAACAGTCGGATAAACACCAAACTTGGTATTTAGATTCAGTATCTTCCAAGGATGCGACACGAAGGTTTTCAAGAAAATCTCCCCACCCCAGACTAGCCTTTACGTGGAATATTTTTCGAAAATTTTAATTTTCTCAAAAATGCCTCTAACGATTTTGATTAAAATATCACATGTTTAAGATATTTTTATGACAAATAAAATGTATATCTTGAATTTCCTGGGAATTTTCCCCAAAAGTATTCTTCATTGTGAACGACTTTTGCATGACTGGTAAACCATAAGAGATAGACAAAATTTTACTACACAAAAATGTAGATCGCGTTAAAATACACAATTTGTCATATACATTTTTTTGTTGAGTGAACCATTTTCGAGATATTGCTTGTTATTTCCTTAAATTTTTCAATACTTATTTTCTAAAATTGGAATTCGTTATTCATTTTTTGTCTTGGATATGGAAAGAGTATTAATCTGTGGCAAAGGGAATGGTGCTGCACCTAACAACCAGCTATTAAGAGATATGTATGTGCTTAAAGGCTACTGTATATCCAAATTGCCCTTGTAAATATATTATCCCCTTACGTCTACAAGAAAATTAGCAATTAGATAGACTCAACAAATGTTTATCTCGATTAACATGAAGAAGATGGAGAATAAGCGTTTGTATAAATAGTTTGTACAAGAGTAGAGAAAGTCATGTGAGTGTAACACATCAGATTTTTTGTGTAGTATGTTTTTGTTTATCGCTTAATGTTTACCGGTTACATACAAGATTATACAAAATTCCTTCCGAATGAACGGTCTATGAAGCCTTATAGGCTATTGCCAGAAAATTCAATATGTATATTTTATTTTTCATGTAAATATCTTTAATACATGGTATTGTAATCAAAATCGCTAGAACCATTTTTGAGAAAATCCAAATTTGGAAAAAAATTGTTCTTTGTAAAGAGTAGTAGAGCTGAGGGATTTTCATTAAAATCTTTGTGTCGTGTCTTATGAGAATACTGAAATTAAATACCAAGTTTGGTATTTATCTGATTTTTCGTTTTTCATAAAACTGCTTTTTTTCGATTAGGAATCCTCAAAACATGTATTTCCGGTAAAATCTTTGTATCGGATTTTTTAAGGAATGCAATACCTTCTCTACTTACTATGTACGTGGCATAAAGAGTAAAACTGTATAAGTATTTGAAAAGTCAAACTAATAATAAAGAATATCTTGGAAGTGGTTGACGCTAAAAACATTTCATTTCACATAAATTGAGTCCTTTAACGAGATCTATATTTTTTTACCAGTTATACGGAGGTAATTCAGAATGAAGAGGACTTCACTGGCTATTCCCATAAAATTCAGACCTACATTCTATTTGTCATGCAAATATATTAAACATATTTAACAAAACTCGTTAAAGCCATTTCTAAGAAAATCAAAAGAAACGAAGATTCTTCAAAGTAAAATCTAACCTGGGGTGGGGAGATTTTCTTGAACTTCGTCGTGTTGCATCCTTTAAGATACTGAACTTAAATACCAAGTTTGGGGTTTAACCGAGGTTCGTTTTTGAGTTTTGCTGTTCAAACACGTACGGACCTTTATTCTATTTATCCAGTGAGCTACAAAACGAACATTTCCGGTGAAATCTCCGTATAAAATTTTTCGGTGGAACGCAATAATTCCTATACTTACTATAGGTAAGCAGCAGAAAAAATGAAAATTGGCGACTTTGTACTACACTTACATCCGGGAAGTGACAGATGGGTTCAGAGATCCATTGTCTGTCTGTTCTCCATGCTCAGATTTGGGTAGTCTGGCCGCTTCAACCATCGTCTTTCCCAACATTGATAGTTGCACTTGTAACCGTGCGGATTGCTCAGGTCCCAACGGGTTTGATTCCTGGTGACCGCCTACTCTAACCAAGGACGTTTTCATGGTTTTCCCCCGATCTTTCAAGGCGAATGCTAGGGTGGTGTACTCTACCACGATCTCTCTCTTCCCCCAATTTCCTCTCATTTCACCTGTAGGGTACAAGCGAAAAATAATCAAAGTCCACCTTTTAATATTTTGCAGTAATTTAATTTGAAGTTTAAAAATGCAGAAAATTAAGCACGTTAGGCATAAACAAAGCATTTTTTTTCTAGACCAACTCTCAAGGTGTTTTTCTAACAGACCCTTCTTTTGAAATTAGTGTCATGTGTTATACGGTCCTGTTTATTAACAATGAAAACTCAAGGTACACCAGTTTACAAACAAAAACAATCATAATTCACTTACATTATACATAAATGTTTGCCTTAGAAAAATGTAAGCAACATTTGTGGGATATTATTTAGTAATATGTATAAGAGACCAAAGAAATTAATGTAATCTCTACATCAAATTACTCATTGTTGACTATGGGTAATCTTGAACAAAACAATCATACTACAGTTTATAGGATTACATTATACATAAGTTTGCCTTAGAAAAACGTAAACATATAAAACGTCAATGAAACTCATTATTTTATCTCTACATCAAATTACAAATTGTTGACTACTGGTAATCTTAAAAAATAGAGCTGAGCATCACCAAATTAGTTATTCTTGACTACGGATAATCTTGAAAAACCAAGCTGAGCATTTTCGGAACAGAATTTCTTCAAGGGATTGTAGGACTCCCAGGAGCAAAGGTATGTCACACATTTTAAACACCCAAGCTGACCAACATTTAAAACAATAAACTCTCCTGAAGTAGTACAAAATTACTCTCATTTAAAATGTATATGGACTCTTGATTGTTTTTCCATTTCACAGAGGACTTTGATTGTTCCTCCCCTGGACACCTTTTTTCTAAGCTGATTTTGTATGGACTAGATGTGGTTTTTCCATGTATTATGCTCTTGGAATGTAGTACTACATACATACAATCCATTGGTACCAGAATCTCAAATTTCGCCTAAGGTGGACTTTGATTTTTTTTTCCCGATACCTTTCATCTCCATTTCACGTTTCGGTATGATTTCAGGTTTCTATAGTGGTGGCGGTGCCAGGCAGATGGCGTGGATGCATGCGCATTGGAAAGATTCCTCCCCGTATACGCCAGAGTGAGCTGTCCCTCCAGTTAGGGTCACTGCGTCACCCTCTTAGAGGATTCCTCGCTCACTGGTACGCGGGTGTTCAAACTGGAAATATTAGGGATTTCTGCGTGTGTCTGTAATTCTGTCTGCCTGCGGCATTGGACCTCCCCAGCTCCTTCGCATCACCCCTGTCCTTCTGGGGGATGTAACTACAATAGTTAAAGCTGGTCACAGTGCACGATGTGTCCACCTCCGATATACACATTACGTACGCTTGTGAGTCTTTGGTGTGGCCCCCAGGCATCTAGCGTTATGGTCACAATGGGTATTGCTACTTTCTAGTAGAACTACCTCACGAGGTCTCGCAGTTTCTCTACGTGAAAGATGAAATCGCGCGATGCGCTTAATATTGAAGAGCCCCCCTCAATGCGAGCGTCCAAAAATCCCATCGTCAGGGTATGCAGGTACACGGGATATCTTGGAGTATTAGCTAATACACTATGTGATCAAAAGTATCCGGACACCCCCGCAAATATACGTTTTTCATCTTAGATGCATTATGCTGCCACCTACTGCCTGGTACTCATTATCCGCGACCTCAGTAGTCATTAGACTCGTGAAACAGCAGCATGGGACGCTCCGTGGAACTCAAGACTTCGAACGTGGTCAGGTGATTGCGTGTCACTTGTGTCAGAAGTCTGTACGCGAGATTTCCACACTCCTAAACATTCTTAGGTCCACTGTTTCTGATATGATAGTGAAGTGGAAACGTGAAGGGACATGTACATCACAAAAGCGTACAGGCCGACCTCGTTAGTTGACTGAAAGAGAAAAGGGTCGTAAAGAGCAATAGACAGACATCTATCCAGACCATCACACAGGAATTCCAAACTGCATCAGGATCCACTCCAAGTACTATGACAGTTAGGCGTGAGGTGAGAAACCTTGGATTCCATGGTCGAGCGGCTGCGCCTCACATAACACAGGAAAATGCCAAACGACGCCTCGCTTGGTGTAAGGAGCATCAACATTACGCGATTGAACAGTGGTAAAACGTTGTGTGGAGTGACAAATCACGATACACAATGTGGCAATCCGATGGCAGGGTGTGGGTCTATCGAATGCCCGGTGAACGTCATCTGCCAACGTGTGTACTGCAAACAGTGAAATTCGGATGTGGTGCTCTTATGGTGTGGTCGTGTTTTTCCTGGAGGGGGCTTGCACCCCTGGTTTTTGTGCGTGGCCCGATCACAGCGCAGACCTATATTGATATTTTAAGCATATTCCTGCTTCCAACTATTGAAGAGCAATTCTGGGATGGCGATTGCATCTTCCAACACGAGCTGTAGCGGAGTGGTTACACGACAACAATATCCCTGTAATGGACTGACCTGCACAGAGTCCTGACTTAAATCCTATAGAGCACCTTTGGGATCTTTTGGAACGCCGACTTCGTGCCAGGCCTCGCCGACCTACATCGACACCTCTCCTCAGTTCCGCACTCCGTGAAGAATGGGCTGCCGTTCCTCGGGAAACCTTCCAGCACCTGATTGAAGGTATGCCTGCGAGAGTGAACGCTGTTATCAAGGCTAAGGGTGGGCCAACACCATATTGACTTCCAGCATTACCGATGGAGGGCGCGACGAACTTGTACGTCATTTTCAGCCCGGTGTCCGGATACTTTTGATCACGTAGTGTAGCAGTAAGCACTGAGATTCTGTAATCATAAGGACACACATTAATCCTTATTACAGGAAATTCAAGCAGGACACCTGCAGAGTAGAAATTCACCTTAGGTAAATACTTAGTTAATTATGCTTATCGAAGTTAAATTTATACTAATATTATACACAAAGTTTGCATGTGAGTGGGTGAGAGAGAGATTGATTTCGATAATTCTTTCACCATTGAAAATCCACGCTCTTTCCGACGGACATGCTCTATAACACCCCTTCTAATTTTAACCGGAAAGTGATTTAAAGACTGAAAACAATTTAAATGCTTGGATATTTGAAACCGAAAATATTGGAATCGTAAAAGAACATTGTGAGGAAGAGTTTTCATCTTCACGTAGGATGCCATGGAGTAGAAAATAATTGTTGTTATTCTGTAAGGAAAAATGCATTTTCAGTAAGACAAAAACCCTGGATATTTCATTATAAACCACAAGACGACTACGTATATAAAGCATAGCACACATGTATTGCGATTTACGTCCCTAATAAATAACCTCTTCGAAGCAATAAAGCATTACGGATACCAACTTGAGTCTTTGTTATTTGGGTAACCGTTGTGATTTCGATATGCATTCCTTTCTTGCAAATTTGTTTTTATCTATGTTTATAGATACGAAATGCTGCAGGCATCGCTTTAATACACATGGTCCCAAGTAGCCGTTCACTTTGATCGAACAGGCGACATTTTCATTTTAGTGGTATAAACACACAGGCTCTCAGGTCGCCCGCCATTTACTTTGATTCAACAGGCGACACTTTCACTTTAGTAATATATATATATATATGCTCCCGAGTCGCCGTCCTTTTAGATCAAACAGGCACCTTCCACCTTAGTGATATAAATACACATGTTCCCGAGTCGCCATCCACTTTGATCAAACAGGCAACCTTCACTTTAGTGATATAAATACACATGTCCCCGTGTCGCCATCCACTTTGTTCAAACATGCATCTTCCACCTTAGTGATATAAATACACATGTTCCCGAGTCTCCTTCCACTTTGATCAAACAGGCAACTTGCACCTTAGTGATATAAATACACATGTTCCCGAGTCGCCATCCACTTTGATCAAACAGGCAACTTGCACCTTAGTGATATAAATACACATGTTCCCGAGTCGCCATCCACTTTGATCAAACAGGCAACTTGCACCTTAGTGATATAAATACACATGTTCCCGAGTCGCCATCCACTTTGATCAAACAGGCAACTTGCACCTTAGTGATATAAATACACATGTTCCCGAGTCACCGTCTACTTTGATCAAACAGGCAACTTGCACCTTAGTGATATAAATACACATGTTCCCGAGTCTCCTTCCACTTTGATCAAACAGGCAACTTGCACCTTAGGGATATAAATACACATGTTCCCGAGTCGCCGTCCACTTTGATCAAACAGGCAACTTGCACCTTAGTGATATAAATACACATGTTCCCGAGTCGCCATCCACTTTTTTCGAACAGGCAACTTGCACCTTAGTGATATAAATACACATGTTCCCGAGTCACCGTCCACTTTTTTCGAACAGGCAACTTGCACCTTAGTGATATAAATACACATGTTCCCGAGTCACCGTCCACTTTTTTCGAACAGGCAACTTGCACCTTAGTGATATAAATACACATGTTCCCGAGTCACCGTCCACTTTTTTCGAACAGGCAACCCAAATGACATCAAGGCTGGTAAAATATATCTGCTCTATCATCGCATCATGCTGAGTACTTACTTTTGTTCAGCTATTTTATTTAAAAGCGTTCTGGTATTTCTAACACTATCACGGCGTATGAAGCAAGTGTATTTGTTGTACTAACACTTATCTTTGATTCTTTCATTGATCTAACGGGCATATTGTTTGAGGTTTATTAATTATATACTCCGGGTAGTATTATAATGCTTATAATATGAATACTAATGTAATAACATTTGTAATAATTGCCGTATAATAATCATAACACATCGTGAAACAGACATCAGAAGATTGCCTATTAGACAGCTGCTTTAATATTCGTGTACACATAGCACCAAAGAAAATCGCACTGCACCTCGCGTCTGTCACATTATTTATCCTTGTACGTGGCCTTGCGAATCCTTGGCCATTTCATTGGTTGCTTTTAGCCACGGTGCAAGGGTGTGACACTTCTGCTAAATAGTTGCACCAATAACCACAACAAAGGTTACAAAATGCCGTAGAAACGAAATGAATGTTTACGCTCTCGATCGCATTGGTTAAAAGGAGGTAGAGTGAGTGCATTCAATTTGTCATATAGACCTCTTATCGTGATTGGTAGCACGTACCTTATCGGCTAGTGAAGACACGCCTTTGAAAGGGTTAAAAGCTAAGGCGAAAACTTGATGAGCGCTCAGGTTAGCGAAATATAGAATGTGTAGTGTGAGTAGATTTTCAGGGGGTGCAAATTAAAGCTTGAGTTGTATTCATTAAATACGTAGTGAGGCAGCAGTTTATAACAAAAAATAAACAGAACTGTATTCACACAGTGAAATCAATTCTTGTTGCTGCATAGAAGAAAACATAACTAAATAATAAATAAATAAAGTAGCATGTTTTCCCTCTAATTTAACCTATAGTTGGTTAGCATATCTTTACTAACATATTGCTGATCATAGGAATACAACCGGATTGGAGACAAAAATATAACACAATTCTATTGCCGTAATATGTATTCCATATTCAGTAAACCATATACATATTTATCTCTAGTTTCTAAACAGCATCAGTCGATTGTATCAAAAGTAAGTTGCATTTAGTAAACGAATATCATCATCTATGGATATTTTACGGGGAGGTCCCACTTTCTGACGAATATGTAAACCGTCTTCCCCACTTCCCTGGAATATTCGTATCCAGTAATTTACTATTAAAAGACTTTTATGCACTGCCTTTGCAATTGGTGTAACAGTGCGACCAGCCCACCACATACCCACGATACGTCCACGTATAATTTTGCTGGTATACGGCCTGACTGGTTCTGAGACAATAAACGTGTTTTGGTTTCAATAACACCAGAAAAAAGCAAAGGCATTAACCTCCCCTCTTTTCCCCCTTATTGCTGTGTTATTAAGCCACCACGCTCTGCGGTAGATAAGGTGAAGGACACGCCTCAAAAGTCCCCAGAAAACGATACAAAATCCGCCGAAGATTTTTTTTTACAGCACTCTGTGTAAAAGTGATTAGGCCGGCGGATTTCTAACGAAAAGGCTCCCAATTCGAGTCCTACTACGGTCTGTAAGTTTTATATTTGTAATACTTATTGTACTTCACGTATACCTACAGGTAGGTAGGTAGGGTGGGTAGGGTAGGGTAGGTAGGGTAGGTAGGGTGGGTAGGGTAGGGTAGGTAGGGTAGGTAGGGTGGGTAGGGTGGGTAGGTAGGTAGGTAGGTAGGTAGGTTTAGATGACAATTCGCAACTAATTAAAATTTCTACCATCCCTATACAACTGCAACATACAACCAATATTACCGTCGCGCGTTGCACCAACTTCTAGAAGTGGACGCACCTTGTATGTAATGTTATTTATTATAAATATGTTCCTATTGTTTTACACTTTGGGATAAATGAGTTGATAAAATAATTATCATAGTTATCTATGGATTAAGTACTTGCGTTGTGCTAATGTTGAGTATACTTATAAAGATTGTTGAAACATTAAATATGCAACAAAATAAAAATTGAAATGGAGCTCTTTGATAATATATGGTAGAATAACTTCACGCAGCATCTGCGGGTTTACATACAGCAGGCCGGTCACTTTAGCACAACTAATTTTACATAGGGTTATTATCCTCTGTGCTCGAGGCGTAAAACGAAAAAGCAGCATGGGAAGTAGCAGCCCCTATGTCGCAATGCACGATTGGGTTCACACGCAATTGTTGGCATTTGTCACCCGGAACACTGCCATGCCGGAAACCCAAAATTATGCGGGCTGCTTTTTTACTGCCCTTAGAATCACATGCAATATTTGTAAAAAGGAAGTGGTTTTTGGAACAGAGCGCCACGATGTCTGTGATGTTTGTTCAAAAATGGAGTTTGGTAAACCCAAACAAAATGTTTGTTGGGAGTTACAGCTAGGGGCAGAATGCGCGTAATATTGAAGTAATTTGGTTATGAAAATATAGACAATCGGTTTTAATGGGTTCATTCCATATAACATTCTGATACCAATCTATAAATAAAGACTCCACTAAAGAAAGAAAGGAAGAAAAAGGGAAAGAAAGAAAAAAGAAAAAGAAAAAAAATCCATCTTTTGGAATGCGGTATTATAAAAATATTAATCAAGATTAACATTACTTTACAAAATATAAACCTTCCATGTCCATGGGTATTATAAACTATTAATGTAAGCCTATTTATTTTATTTCATATACGGGCGTTTTTAAAGTAAGTACCGATATGTTTTTTAATAAACAACAGAAAACTATATTCAAAGTACTTTATTATCATACATTACCTTACACCTTACACCACTCCTCCACGTAGGCGCCGCCGTTCGTAACGGATAACAAGTTATTTATGCCTTCGTCAAAGAATGATGCCGCCTGTGATTACAGCCAGGTCTGCATTTCGTTGAAATGTTCTCCACCAAGGGATTTGTTTCGATAAAGAAACATAAAAATGGTTCCAAATCCGGACTGTAGAGAGGGTAATCAAATTGTTTCCAACCAAATGATGTGATCAGATCTTGAATTTTGCTGTGTGTGACCGGATATTGTCACTCATTGTTGTTTCCCTACATACCTTGCACAACTGGCGATAAATGTTTGCTGGCGTAACATTTCTCGCATTTAAAAACGAACCACTGTTCTGATTTTACAGTCGGTGGGTCGTTGAACTGTTTTGAACATTTCGGAACGCTCTAACAGGAAAACACAAAGTTACCATCACTTACAGCTGCGTCTGGCTTCTTAATGAATGAAAATGATCGCGCATGCTCAAAACCTCGATGCAGCGCTGCGGCGGTAAAACATTAAAACGGCACATACTTTAAGAACACGCCTCGTAAACTACTACTACTGCTGCTGCTGCTAGTACTCGGACCTTCCGAACTGCCATTTTTCACAGTGTTTCAAATGATATTTTCATCGTTTTTGGTCTTCATATATTTCTTCTGGGTCGACCCTGATTAAACATTTGTAGAACTATACGATGTAGACCCATATATTCATATTTTTTTCTTTATAATTTCTATGCTATATGCAATCTCTAATAGTTTTCGTATGTCCACTTTGGATTAATGATAACAAATGTTAATATTAATTTAATAAACATTTCCTAGAAATACTTTAAATACACATTGTGCTGCAAGTACACAGGACATAAAGGAGACAGCTACTTACAAAGCAGATCGATAAGTACAAGCCTGAGTCTTATAAATCATTTGCGTCTGTTTACAAGAAACGGAATAAGTAAGAGTTAACATTTCAAAGCTAGTGCCCTAAACATTGAGGACTATAAATGCCAGCATGTACTTAAGAAATGCCTGATGTCAAACTGTATTTATTTACCGAATAGTATACGTTCTAACTATATTTAGACTTTTCTTGCAGGTTTCCCAATTGTAAATTGATGAGGAATGAAGATATCTTGAAAGTCATTTATTTCTGATTTTAAGACTTCGTACACATGGTTAATCAGAATCATTAGTATTACTGATATGGTAAAAATTGACAACAGGTTTTAATGTGTTCGAGACAGAGGGAATTCCCCGAAAATCTTCTTATACCGTTGAATGGTTCTGCCGTTAGTGTGAAATTTGGTATTTAACAGACTTCTCCTGTTTAGATTCTCTTTCTTCCTACCTCTCCCGCCTATTTCGCATACGCACGCACGCACACACACACACACACACACTCACACACACACACACACACACACACACACACACACACACGTTCCTTAGCGGTAAAGAAAGTAAAAAACTGTCACATTCGCAAGACTTTCTCTACAGTCACTTTTACAAACTACAGAATGATCATGATCATGTCCCTATTTTTATTTCATTATAGATCTTTTATCAATTTTGTTACATGGTTAATTTCACTTGTATCGTGTACTATAATCCTTGCCATTTCAGCATAGGCACCAATATTAGTAGTACACCGTCGTTGTCGGGGTGCAACATTCCTGACAGACCGTTGCATGTCCTTTGGTACGCGCGCACACTCCTTAATTACTGCTCCCAAAGTATACAAATCATGCAGTTTTCTGGCGTACGTTTGCTCTTTCAAATACTCCCAGAGAAAGATATCTAATGGGGTCAAGTCTGGATTCCTCGGTGGCCCTCAGCATTTACGCGACGTCCAATAACACGACCTGTCAAGCATTCTCGTGAAATCAATGCAAAGTGGGGAACTGAGCCATCCTGTATGAAGTGCACATTGTCCACATCGTCCCAGTTTGCAACAATGGGATGAACGAGAGTTTGTAGCATGTGAACATACCTCACCGCATTCATTGTTTCACCAAAAATGTACGTACCCATAACAGGATCATCACGAATACCACACCACACTGTCAACGATGGACGTGACTGCAATTTGTCAATTGTAGCTTCAGGGTTGTTTTTGTTAGGGCCCCAATAATGGCAGCTATGGCGATTTATGAACCCACCCACATGAAACACGCTTCGTCTGACCACAGGATGGTCTGGTTCCTCTTCTATCCATTGTAACGTGGGTTCAGTAAACTCCAACCCAACATCACAGTCCTCCGGTGACATTATTTGGAGAAAGTGCGGTTTCCATGGCCTCCAATCGATCTCCTTCGTTATCGGTTGGACCGAACCATATGATAAACCGGATTTCCTGTCTCAGGGACTTGTTGGGACTTTCGCAAATACCGCAGCAGCGTTAGCTTTAGCCTCTTCAGTGATAACTGTCTTTGGGGGTCCAGGGCCCTTCTGGTGAGTAACCAAACCGGTCCGCAACAAATTCGCAAGCATTCTATAAGAAAATTTATTTTTAAGGAGTTGTACTATAGTTAAACTGTTGAGGAGCCAAACTTGATGATTGGATGTCTCACTTATGGTACAAAGTTTCCGGTGGCCTTCGCCCCAAGTTTACTTTCCGGTGGCCTTCGCCCCAATATTTAAGAACAAACTTTGCATTTTAATGTTTTCTTTAAATATTATATATATATTTATGTTTGTCTTGGCTGCGTCAGTATTAATTTGTAGAAATATGTATTTCTTAGCAGCGGGTAATGCGGCTTACACAAATTATATTTTTTTACTTCACTCCTTTTATTAATCCTTCACACGGTTAAATAACACTTCACTGATATATAGAGCTGTGAGATTATTTGTTAATTACTTGCACTTTTTTTAACGCGTAAACTTTATAATGAATTTTCGTCTCACACTGGACACGCCTAAAACTTCTCGAGGACGCGTCTCGCGTCCGGTTAGGAACGCTGTCTAGTAGCAACTGACTTCTACAACTTGAATTTGTGAATTTCTGTATTTCGAATCTCTGATTGGCTAACTTTACTCCAATAGAGTACTTTTATTTAACTTTCAGGTTTTGTGGTTGTTGATTGGCTATTTGTAAACTGTCTACATTATTATTGCTCCAAGAATTACTAGTAGCATTATTAAACTTTCCAATTCATTATTGCCTCAAGGTTACCTCATTTTTACCTCATTGTTAGCATCTTTTGGCTATATTCTCACAGTTACTACATTATTAAATTACGTAATACGTTTACATAGCATTATTAAACATGTACATAATAATATAAACATAATACAATGACTGTTACAAACATTTTATGTTATTTATACACATATTGCTTTAAGGCGGGCTGTTATTGAATTTATATATTATATAATTAGACTGTAATCATTTAAGTGTTAAAAATACTGCCTCAGCTATTATTTACACATCCAGAGTCGCGTGTCTCACCACCTCTGTACCGGCGATTGCCATACTTCCATTCTAGCTGCAATCCTAACACGGTTAGAAACGTTTAGCCCCATCTTTACAATTCGAGGTTAGACCTGGAACAAGCAACGGTTATGTAGCAATTGGGTGGCAATTATGTAATGGCATATAATAGAACATAAGGCAATTGTAAAATTATTAACATTATATCGTTTGAAGGAATAGGAGAGAAACAAAAATAGGGGAATAATAGTGGATCATTCTGTATTCTTACAAAACCATATTCTTCCATGCAGATGTTGTTAATCGAGTTTGTAGAAATGCTTTTATTATGTATTTCGTTGCAGGTACAAAGGTCTTGCAGCAGACTACTTAAAGGAGAATAACTAATCCTATAGATAGTGTGTGGGTGATTTAAAAATAGGTTAATTCTTGTCACTGAATGGTAGTTAAAGTTAATTTTCCAAAGTATTACTTTTTCATCAACTTCGTATGAAGACTTCATGAGAGTTAGTGCTGCAACTGTAATTCTAAAATTCTAATTTTTTCCACAATATGACAGTCAACCAATCTCTTACGGTTTACCAATTATACAAAAGTCGTTCAGAATGAATAGGTCTTCACAGGTTACTGGTAGAAAATTCAGGATATATATGGTATTTTGAAATTTAACCCTAAACCGTTTTGAGAAAACAAACCGAACGAAAATGTGTCTATGAAAACGTTTTTGGTGGGGAGATTTTCTTGAAAATCTTTGCGTGATATTCTAGGACGACTCTGAACGTAAACTACCAAATTAGGTATTTAAGAGACTTTTCGTTTTCGGGTTATTCTGTTCATACACACACATAGTCCTTTTTTTTAACAAAAAAAAAGCTTTGTTTGAGTGAGAGTCAGGGAACTTCAAACCATGTATTTTCGGTGAAATTTCGGGGTGAAATGTTTGGGTGGGATGCAGTATTTACAATAGTAGAGAAAGTAAACGCAATGTTATTGCAATCTACTAGGAGATTGAGCCGCTTTTTGCTCTCTACCACATACACAGTAGGTAGAGAAGATATTGCATTCCGCTCAGAAATTCTATACTAACATTACACCGTAAATAAAAAAAATTAGAAAAAGGTGTGAATGGGTGTAGTTTGTGAACAGCAGAACTCAGGATAACTAGGGATGAATACCAGTATATTTCAAAGATGGCCAGAAAGATTTTCATGCAAATCCCCTCGCTCCTACTACCCATTACGTAGAACAGTACTCGAATTTTTTTTATTTTCTTAATAATGACTAACGAATTTTTTTATTAAAAAGTCGTCTTTATTGTAAAGAAATTTTGTATAATCTTACATACTTTGGTAAACGTTAAGTGGTGCACGAAACTGTACTATATAAAAACATATAGGTCCCTTTAAAACGCACAATTTAGTCCAAATAACCTTTCTTGTGGAATAAGTCATTTCCGAGGTATGTTATTAATACTTCGTCATTCTTTTGAAGTCCTGTCAACATTCAGTTGTTTCTCGCGATTGCATGGAAACAGTATGGAATTTTAAGGCCAGCATATAGCGTCCAGTTCTTAAACATTTGACTATCGCTATTGCCTTTGTACCTATAATGAAATGTGTAATGTAGCTATGTCTGCAAAGATTTTTCTCAATTAATTGAAGTAGATATAAAAATAAGCTTTCATAAGAATAGCTTACATACCCACTAATAAACGATAAAGGGTAGAGAAAGTCATGTGAATGTAACACGATTTTTCTCTTTACAACTGACTTGGGAGACTTCCTTAAACTAATTGAATTTGTTTAGCTATTCTGGACATGCTGATCCTGTTTGGGAGAGTAATTGCAGTAAACAATGTCCTAGGAGCGTTGCCGTTATTTTAACGCATGGTTTGTGGAATATTGCAGAATCCTTAGGTGCCTTGCTGGAGCAGCTTGTCTCATTTCCCATCGCTTCCGCCGGTTATTTGCCGAGCACGTCATAAAATGGGAAATTAATTAGGTTGGCAGTACCGGCAACAGTCGGTGTGAGCAGCAAAGGAAGTGGGACCGCAGGGCACTTTGGTAACTCCCAGTACCGCTTCATCGCCTGAACAAGAAGCTTGTTTGTTACTAGTATGTAATAATAGACGTGTGCACATAGTCTAGAGTTAGGGTAATTAAGATATCAAGTACATACCAGCGCACTTTTCCTTAAGGAACTCTCCGACTTCAATTTTCCTCACAGTAATAGGAAATAGTTATTAATATTATAAAGAAAGGACATTAGTGTGTGTGTGTGTGGGTGGGGGTGGTAGGAATTCAAAAACCACCCACTTTTTATTTTGATAATTATTTCTAACGGGTAAAATAAATCCTGTGACGCTGCACCCGCGATGGGCCTGGGCCTGCCAACCCAATTGCCGGCCTCACGCCCACATGCGCACGGCAGAAGTGGGCGATCATCCAATCGATACGGTGAGGTAATGTGGCCAGCATCACGCCCCTCGCTGGAAAGATAGCTCACGAGATCAGGACCGCTGCCTATCGCAACACCTCACTTTCTTCACGTTGCTGAGTGGGCATCGGTCCTATACTCGGGGCCTATAATCCGCATGCTCACGATTGTATTCCGCGGCCGGGAACCAGAGCACCACGCTCCAGCCCACTCCGCCTCAGCAGAGGACCTTTGACAGATATGGACTATAAATACCCTCTAATTTAAATTCATAATTCCTAAATCCCTAAAAAAATTACAAAGCCCTTGTATTTGAATTCGAACTCTCTGTAGTTATAAAAGAATATACTTGCAAAGAAGAGTTTGAATTTTAGTTGATAATGCCAATGATGTAGAAAATGCCTAGTTATCACTACACAAAATATGCATGTAAAACAAGACAAATGCCGCGGATATTTAATTCCAAGCAATATATATGGTCATGATCAGAGCCAGGTATTGCTTTTTATTTTTTAAAGTATTCTTAAAAAATATATAAAGTGTCCTATTTATAATTTAAAATATGATAGAAATTTCGTAGTAATGTTTGTCATAGGCAATGGCTCTCATTCTCGCAGCTGTGGCGTGATGATTATGAAGTTCGCCTGTAGATAAGCTTTCAGTATTGTTGATCACGCGCACTGCTTATGGTCGCATTTCCGTCACTTTATTTCTGTTGTTAGTTTCAACGTGGTCATTTCGCTGCAGCAATTACTTCAAGCACTTCAAAGCGAAAGCATTTATAATAAAATGTTTCAAAAGCTCAGGAATTCCCTGTAACCTATCATGGATGGTTCTACAAGTGATAAACCAGAATAATAATATAGTCTACTTTTTCGGTTTAATGTACCTTTACAAATTAATTCTCATTCATTTACAGTCAACATGTTCAAAACGAATCTTTTTTTATGCCATCTTTTCTGATTTTATCATAAAAATAAACATATTTACAGAAATGTTTAATTTCTGTAAACATTTGTGACAAAATTATAGCCACAAATGCGTCACGTTAGTCATAAATCGTGCATGATTTCTCTCTGCATCTCTCCATTTACATTTCGCGTTTATCATTAATAACAAAACCGCCCCTAGTCATGATTTATCACTAAGACACAGTCAAACGAGTGAGAATCCAATCCACTTATAACGTGCTTGGCATTTGCCTATTGTTTAGAATCGTAGGCTTGGTAGATATAAACATGTTTCATGCTTACTGAAGCCAATCATACCAACCTTTATAGTGTGCCTTTTCATAGCTTAATGATCTATTATGGCTTTTACAAAGACTTTTCCATTGCAACTTCATTATTACGGAGTCGGATGGTTCAATCGGTAACATCTCTGAATCATATTCGAGAGATCCCGGGGCCGACCAATCTGGCCAAAGGTTTTCTTGCAGTTTTCCTTGTTCGCTAGGTGAATGCTGGGTTGCATAATTTGATCCGCGAATTTTTTATCATTATTTTCATCACCGCTATATGCTTTGGGCTGATCATCCATTCTGGATATTCTAGCGAGCGGACATTACAGCGCTTTCTGCATATATACGTGATGTCTCACCTTTAATGATGACTCGAGGTTGAAGTTCTAAGAAGTTCTCTGCCTTGGTGGCAGTCGGTAGAGCTGTGAATAAAACATATTCCTAGCTAGCTATCCTTGTCGTATGTCAGGATACTGTGGATTAAGGCGATTACAAGATGGTTTTCTTTAGCGACTTGATTTATTCCAAGACAAATTATTTAAGCGGCTAACAATTGTATCCTTTGACTAATAACTATATACTGTAGTTTTCATCTACCTGCTACTTGTAATATCTATCTGTGTCACACGCATCTCCTACCCACACGCACAGATTACGGCGATCTGCCGCAAAATAGTTAACATATGAGAACACCAAATAGTTTACATGAAAAAGTGTTGAAATCTGGAGCGGACCTGCTTTTTATACCTTGCTGCTATGACGCTAACTTTCGCGCCCTTTCACCTTGTCTCTATTTCAAAAGTTTTACTTAGCGTTTTACGAGAAAGACTTCTTCTAGTCCGGCTTCTGTCTGACTCCTTTGGGAAAACGCATATCTCTGTCTCGCTCACAGCTCTTGTTTCTCTTTCTATTTTTTGACTCCGTTTACAACTCCCTTAGAGGACTTGCTTTTCCTGGAATTATCTCTGTCTCAGTCACTATCCTTGTCTCTCCTCGGTCCTCTCTACACGTCGTAACTTTGTCAAATACTGTGTTAAACAATGTGCAAGGTTGGTGGACTTTCACCCTGCTGCTGGCTTGCTTTCTAGCTAATTACAAGGTTCCTTTAAATTTTATTATACAAGTTGTTTTACAGTATTATATTACATTATTAGTTGTATTTCTATTTTGATTATTGATTTTCCCGTTATTTATTACAGGTGAGTCAGCTGCTCCTAGGAATTCGTATCTATGCAACCCGCAGTTTATAGTTTAATCTGAAAACATCAACCCTTTTAACAAACAAACTGTTATTGTAGCTCTGCCCTCTATTCGGTACTATACGCAATCCCCATTAATAATTGAAGGCCTGAAGAAGAACCAAAGGGCTGCGAAAGGCTTAAAAAGGACGGCGTTTCATGGATATAATGCTTGCAGTAGATAGAGGAATGTTTAACCAAAGAGCGGGATAGACTACGTGGATTCTGGCAGAGTGGGTTAGCTGCCAGAATGTGGTGAAGTAAAGGTTAGCTTCGGAGGTTTGAATCTGATACCAACATCAAATTTTTTTGGTTTTTTTCTCTCTCCTTATTTTTATTTTCTTTATTTTAGTGCACTAATTTATTTATTTTTGTTATTGGATCTCCTGAGGGCCAAAGAGATAACAATTACAATCAGATAATTGTGTATCATGTTTATCCTTATAATCTGTACCGTATCTCGTGTTGTAAACCGTTTTACGTAGTTAGCTTTCATTCTTTTGGCCGCATATCGACGATATTGACAAAGGAGGTTGTAAATGTGCTAAGTTCACGGTTAAACAGAATAATTGTAAAAGAGCGTGGATTTCATCATCGAAGTGAATGTTCAAAATGACGACCCCCTTCATCAATGCGCATTTGTGCACGTTGCCGGAGGGTCCTTCTAGCATGCTGTAACATGCGCGGTGTAATCTGTTTGCATTTTCCATATGAGTGCCCATAGATGCTTTGGGCTTTGCGCTTCTTCTTTGGGGTGGGAAAACATGACAATTGTTCTATTTTGTACACATTTATGTTATAAAATTTTATTTATATCATATCAAATTATAAGCCCAAAGAATTAAAACAAAAGGCAATAAAAAGATTGAACTTAACCCGAAGGATTTGAACCCGAAATGAAGTGGCACAGTGTTAAAACAACCATGATAATACCATTAGGCCAATGCTACCTTGTCAACTGGAGTTCCTATACGAATTAGTAATCGCAGAACTAGACCACGCCTCGAATTTTTACAGCGTCATACAATGTTTTGAGCTCGGTTTGGTAGTTTTAATTAAAAGAAATAAGCTGTTTTCAGTCACCATGATTACCGTATGGTCTAAAATATACCATAGTTTGTGACATGAGTGAAATTATCTACCTAATACTTAGTATTTTTTGACAAGGCTGAACAACGTTGACTGACGGCTTAAATCCAATTGGTCGCACTGCGTAGATATGCCATTTTGTCTTCAAATGTTTTGGTTAAACGATGCATGTGATAGGTTGTTCCTTCAGGGGCGTTTTCAAAGGTGTGCATGAATGTATGCTAAAGGTTTGTAAAATTGGCCAAAAGTGGTGCTTTTTGTATCGACATAGTTAGCGATTGCATTTTGTCCTATAAAACACTTATGCACTGAGTTATCTATCCCTCCTGTATAAAGTGTTATGCAAATCAGCCATTAGAAGGTATTCAAGAAAGGCGTAAGTCAAATATGTCGCTTAGCACGTTGCATAAATTAAAAAATCTGATGTGTTACACTCATATGACTTTCTCTACTCTTGTACAAACTATTTTAGCAAACGCTTATTCTCCATCTACTTCATGTTAATCGAGATAAACATTTGCAGACTCTATTTATTGCTAACTTTCTTGTAGATGTAAGGGGAATATATATTTACAAGGGCAATATAGAAATACAGTAGCCTTTAAGCACATACATATCTCTTAATAGCTGGTTGCTAGGTGCAGCCCCATTCCCTTTGCCACAGATTAATACTCTTTGCATATCCAAGACAAAAAAATGAATAACGAATTCCCATTTGAGAAAATTATTGAAAAATTTAAGAGAATAACAAGCAATATCTCAAAAATGACTCTCTCAACAAAAAATGTATAAGACATAAATTGTGTATTTCAACGCGATCTACATTTTTTGTGTACTAAAATTTTGTCTATCTCTTATGGTTTACCAGTTATGAAAAGTCGTTCACAATGAAGAATACTTTTGGAGACATTCTCAGAAAATTCAATATATACATTTTATTTGTCATAAAAGTATCTTAAACATATGATACTTTAATCAAAATCGTTAGAGCCGTTTTTGAAAAAATTAAAATTTTCGAAAAATCTTCCATGTAATGGGTATCCTGGGGTGGGGGATTTTCTTGAAAACCTTCGTGTCGTATCTCTGGAAGATACTGAACCTAAATACCAAGTTTGGTGTGTAGCCGACTGATCGTTTCTGAGTTATGCTGTTCACAGACAGACACACAGACACACACGGACATGTTTCCAAAAATACTTTTTTTGGATTCAGGGGGTCTCAAAACATGTATTTCCGGTGAAATCTCGGTATCGAATTTTTGGTTGGAATACAATACTTCCCCTACTTACTATACGTAGTAGAGAAAGTAAAAATTAATACGGGTAGCTGATTCATCTGATATACACACTTGTCAGGTGTATGTTCCCCTACAATATGCTATGATACAAAAGTTTGTTTGCTCCTCGACAGACTACTGACATAAGACATTGACTTGTAGGTTCTTGGGGTGTAGGTCCTACAATGAAGTGGATAATCCGTTAAAGATGAAGAGGAAGAAGAAGTTATTTCATTATTTTTATAATCGGCGGTTATTTATCTACATCATTTATTAATGTGATATTAACCTTAGTATGGCAATGTTTCGCGCTCTGCGCCATTGTTGAGAACATACCTCAGAATTCTGTAACATGGGATTTCCTTTCCCAATGTCAGTAGTTGCATTGTTTCGTGTAACAATAAAATAGTGGCTAATTAGCACAATAAAGTGTACGTAAGTGGTCTACTACAAAAATACTTTTGTTTAGGACTGGAAAATCGATCGTTTTAGAATTAACTCGTCCCTTTCTTCAGTAACACCATGGCTTTATTATTTTCTATTTCTCACTTGGGCGAAAACACAGTATTGACCTGAAAAGATTAGACTTATTTCATTGCAATCGCAAATAGCCTGGTTAACAATATGGGACTCCATAATAATTAAAATAGCAAGTAAAACGTATTCAAAGAGAAATTACTTAAAATTAATAATAGGATTTGTAATAAAGATGCATAGTAATTGAAGTGCGTAGATTTAAAGAAATAACGCTTAGAGGTTGTAATTCATTAAGGTAATAGTGAAATTTAGTACATTGAATATATACAGAGCCTTCGTTTTATGCCAAGGCTACGGATCGCCCGAATGCAGGCTCCGCAGACAGTCTACTACATTGCGAGGTTTTCCGTTCCGTAACTCCCGCGTTTTTTACTCACGAGTGTTAGTAATATATATGTAATGAGTACCAACCTTGTTAAAAGTGTTGTTGAAAGTGGTGTCCATCTGCGCAAGGACATTTTTGACATCGTCGCATGAAACTACCATTCAAGCGCATAAGTATTTCTTGTGTAATATTCATAATTTCTGCTTTTATATTGTCCTTAAGTTCGTCTACGGTGTGGGGATTGTTCCTATAAACTTTATTTTGTAGCGTAGCTCCTGTAGTTCTAAATTTATTAACCAAACATCTCGCACTGTCTCTACCCGGAACTGGTTAACTAGGAAATTGCTGCTGAACCTTTCTACACACTTGTCCACATGATTCAGTTTTCACGTTTGTATCGTAAATAAAAATACGCTGATCAGGTGTGAATTTGTTAGCAAGGCATTTCTGTGGACTAATAAGAGAATAACATTTCTTAGGAAATCCCACACAACACATTTGTCGAATCACTTCACAACACGAATACAAAGCAACGGCCAAGACAGCTCACAGCTGAAAAACGTACCCTTGACATGCCCTGCGCCGCTTCTGCGCAGAGCCATAACGCCGAGGTTATTGCCGTTTCCGCCGATTCGCATATAAGGCAGTTGCGGCCTTGGTCTAAAACGAAGGCACTAATGAATATATATAATGGTGTATGACTATTTTATATTCCTCTACTGTACTGCAATGTTAATATGTTTTTTAGTAGTGAATGAATGATTAATCCTGCCTATTTCAATGCATATTATTACTAATAGTAGATGTGTTAGTACTTATTTGCCTGCTATTTTAATTTTAGCGGCTATTGCGCCGAGCTCCTCATATAACGGTACGATACCAAAACGGTACCAATGCCAGAACGTTTTAACTCAAATATAAGAAGTTTTGCTTTATTTCCTTTGCATATTCTAATAAAGTTCTTTAGAAGGATATGTTAAATGAATGCATCGAGACAGAATATTGTCATTAGAAATTAATCAACCTATCTTTTATAATTAACAACTGATATAATTTTTCTCGACGGTCGCAAACTATGCGCCCTTTCTTAAGTAGTTAACTTCATGGTCTGGGAGTGGGGAACCTTAATCTTTTATGCCTGATGTATCCTACTTTTTACAAAGACATTTTTAGGGTTTAGGCTTATTAATGGGCTTCTTTTTCTAATGCTATATTATACTAACCTTCAGTAATAAAATTAGTCTATTTATAGCTCTTTTATATTGTGAAAGTTTTACTTTTTTGGAATAACACTGTAGTGTTTTGTTTAATAATCAGCAAACTCTATGCAACTCCAGTCAAATGTAATCTCTTCAGCATCCAAGCTTGTCGTTACACCGGTTATTTTACTTGGGCCCACCCCATCCTTTACCACAGGTCCGTCAGCTCCAAGCGTGCTATTACACCGGTTATTTTACTTGAGCCCTCCCCATCCTTTATCACAGGCACGTTTTACAGCAGTTGCTGGGACTCGAACTCGCCACGTTTGGGTTGGAATAGATGACCAGTCCATTTCGTGTCGTTCTAACATTCAGGCTATTCGAATCGTGTACGGCTGCGGTGCCGGTGAAAGGGATGTAAAAGCCGCTTTAGGAATTAAAGTGCGGCATACGTAGCAATATAATTCCGGCAATAAAGGGTTAATATTCAACAGCTTCACCTCTGTCTCTTATCTATATTTTAAGGGTTTCTATTATGTGAAAACTGGTGTTATATAATTATGGGACCAAAGAGAAGGTGCAAATGTTTAAAAGTTTGCCTACTGTAGATACCTAAAGATCTCTTACCATTATGTCCGATGTTCCACCGCTAAAGTGTACTTAAATGCAGTATTTCCAGAGCTTGGAAGACTTTCGGGTGGAGTTTAAGGAAGTCTGACTTCCGCTGATATTTCATATCCTTTATTGTGAATACAAGGGGATTTTTTTATCCGTTGAGCGAAATTAAATTTACAGGAGATAGGGAAGGATTAAGCATGAAAATTATCTAGATCATTGTGCAATAATTTCATAAAAAACGGGGGAGGCAAATGAAAGTAATTAAAAAGTGCAAGGTCCGATAAATCAGCTGGTCGGAAATGTAGAATAATTTGCAACCTTTGATGCTGTGGCTAAGTTCAATTTTCCCTGTCACTTCACTTTACTTATTCAGGTGGTTCAGTCGCTGGGAAGTTGACACAATCCTACTCTAATCTCTCTCAGTAGTACTCACTGGCGCCACAAACGCAATCGTAGAGCAGCTCTTGATGTCGCATCAGAAATGCACTCATGAACTCACAACCTGGCCCACACCTGAGGACGCTCGTTTATATAGACAATGGAATTTTCCACAAAGTTCCAGAATCTTCGAGAGGCGGGGAGAAGGGAAACTTCCATAAAATTCTGGTTATCTCTCCATAGTGTTTCTGGTGTTTACGCTGGGCGAGAGAGCTACTTATCTCTCCCTATCTCTTACCAGGCGGTCGGTCGGAGCCAGCCAATTGATTGCCTGGCACGTAGCTACCTCACAATACTATTGGCATTTTGTGAGTGAATATTACTTTCTCTACCATTTACCTAGTACGTCGAGGACGTATTGCATTCCACCCAAAATTTCAATATCAGAAGTCCGCCTCAAATACATGTTTTGGGCCCCTGAATCCCAGAAGAGAGCATTTTTAGAGAACGTTCCGAGCGTGACGTGTGTGTTTATGATCAGCTAACTTAGAAACTTAACACCAAATTTGTCATTTAAGTTCAGGGAGCTCCAAAGACTCGGCACAAGGATTTTTAGGAGAATCACTTCGCCCCAACTACCATTTACATGAGACATATTTCAAAATTGCTGATTTTCTAAAAAATGACTGACGATTTTGATTAAAAAAGCATTTATTTACAATATTTACATGACAAATGTATATCTTGAATTTTCTGGTAATAGCTTGTGAATCCTCTCATTTTGTATAATTTTATTTAATTACAAACCTTAAGAAAGACTAAATCTTTAGACTTCTTTAAAACGTACCGATTATTTAAAATCACTTTTTTGTGACATAGGCTATTTCCGAGAAATCTATTATTGTTGGTTTGAATCTTTTAATTAAAGTGCCGACGCTATTCAGTTGTTTTTTGCGATGTCCTGGAAAGAATTAAAATTTCAGGTCAGCATATAGCGTCGAGCTATAAATATCTGACTATTCGGTTTACCATATCCCACTTGTTAAAACGAATGTTTATAACATTGAGACGTCAATTTTCAATAACTCATTCGCATAGATAACCATCACTAGCGGAAGCAATTGTATCTGTATGCAAAGGAAGCGTATATGTAGTGCTTTTCCTTCACATTGTGGCCGCCGCCACTCGGACACCCGCCGAAACATTTACAATATTCCCGCAACCGCCTCACGTTCTTATAGTTAGAATTACAATGGTTATAAGCACAAACCTTATCATAAGAGATGTTGGAAATGTCCCCCTCAATTTATATATTTCTGACATCTCAGACAATTTTCATTCACCCTCGAGAATTCAATATCCGAAAGTGAGTGAATTTTTAACCTGATGTTTTCTTTTAGTTCTTAAAGCACCTACAGAGGTTTGTTGCATACTTTATTTATCATGTGATCATCATAGTCGGGTAAATTTCTGTAATTTATTTTGAGTAATGGTTGAAATATTGAACTACCTTTTAACATTCTTCTCAGACGAAGCATGGTTCCAATTATATGGTTATGTTTTGTCACAAGATGACTGATATTGGAGTACACAAAAAACCTATTGTATATACGAGGTTTCCTTGCATCACGCAAAAATTGGTATAGATAGAGAAGAATAGAACCTGTATATTTATGTAACAAAAAACAAATTAAGAGAGATAGACGCATGACATACTCCCACCATTTTTACTTTCTCTACTACGTATAGTAAATAGGGGAAGTATTGTATTCCACCCAAAAATTCGATACCGAGATTTCACCGCAAATATATGTTTTGAGGCCCCCTGATTCCAAAAAAATCATTTTTGTAAACATGTCCGTGTGTGTGTGTGTGTGTGTCTGTGAACAGGATAACTGAGAAACGAACAGTCGGATAAACACCAAACTTGGTATTTAGCTTCAGTTGCTTCCAGACATGTGACACGAAGGTTTTCAAGAAAATGCCCCAACCCAGATTACCCTTTATATCGAACATTTTTTGAAAATTTTAATAAAATGTCATACATTTAAGATACTTTCATGACAAATAAAATGTATATCTTGAATTTTCTGGGAATGTCTCCAAAAGTATTCTTCATTGTGAACCGTAAGAGATAGACAAATTTTACTACATAAAAAATGTATATCGCGTTAAAATACACAATTTGTCAAATAATTTTTTATTTTCGAGTGAACCATTTTGGAGATATTGCTTGTTATTCCCTTAAATGTTCCAATACTCAAATGGGAATTCGTTATTGATTTTTATTATGTCCTGGACATGCAAAGAGAATGGAATGCGCCACATAGCAACCAGCTCTTAAAATATTTGACTATCGCTTAAAGCCTACCATATTCCCCTTGCACCTACAAGAAAATTAGCAATAAGATTAACATCTCGATTAGCTTGAATCATATGAAGAATAAGCGTTTGTAAGAATAGTTTGTACAAGAATAGAGAAAGTCATGTGAGTGTAACACATCAGATTTTTTGAATATCAGCCTGTATTTTTCAACAATATTCTGTTACCGCGCACACAGATGGCGAGTCGTTAAATTTAATTCAGTAAATTTTTGAAGATACGGTATTTTGTGAATAATTGTGGTCTTCAGGCTACCCATATTTAACTGTATGCGATGTTCATCAATGGGGGGAACTTGAAAAATAAAATGTAAGAAAAAAAAACACACATTTTAAGAGCTAAAAGAAAACTTTTGGCAGAAAATTCACTCAACTTCGAATATTGAACTCTCCTGTATGAATGAATTTAATGAGAAGATGCCAGAAATATGCGGATAGAGAACGACAATATTTCCAAATCTGCTTTGATAATGTATATGATTATGATCATTGAAGTTATAACTATGAAAATGTAAAAGCGGTTACGGGGTATAACTGTTTTGGCTAGAGTTCGAGCTGAGGGAAGGCACTTTATTTGTATAGGTATATATGTTTAAATACTAAAATTATTGTATTTTATCATTTCATTCTACAAAAATGTCTAAGTCTCCTAACTGCATTTTATACAATTCATTCATCTACAGCCCTCAAACCTTTTGAAGTTGATCGCAAGTATTACGTCACATATAAACTTCTACGTTATATGTCAATTTCTAGACTTGTAAAACCATTCATGTATTGATCAATAATTTATCAAAATATAATGAGAGTTTTCGATTTTGTGGTACATTCCTGGCCCACTGTGCGTTGGTTGCCTAGCGCTCAGCTCCTTGATGAGGAGACATCGAATATTTGGCTTCAAAAACTCCTTTTTGCAGACAAAAGCAGATACCTTGTAGGTTTGTGATAATCTGGAAACGTGGCAATGATTTTACAACTGTTTGAGGTGCTCTACGGAGCGGAAGTAGGGTCAAAGCGATCTTTAAACGTGAGCCCCCAGCTGTTTGACGTCACGAGGGCAGCAGCGTTTCAAAGGAAATGGAAGTAACCGCAGCACCCAGCCATTCATATGACTGGGCAACGGAACTTGACTGTGTTCCGAACAGTTCACCTTGTACACATGTGGTAACTCGACAAGAGACAGCCCGAGGTACCCTCACAGAACCGCTCAGCCGCTCTCTGTAATTGCAGCAGACGTGTTTTCTCGCGCACGAATTTGTCTCCCCATGTTTGCATCTTTCTTGCTCGAACTTTTGTGTACTCAACATATTTTGGGGTTTTAAGTCATGAGCACTGAAAATGGGATTTTAAAATAGCACTAGCAGCTTGCAGAAGAGTAGATGTTGACCTTAGAAATCGTGAAAATGGCCTTTTGATTGTTTTCTTTACTTATACATGGATTTCTAAGTCTTTGTGATCCTGGTGTCGATATGATTTGTAATGCGAAATATTTCCTACCATGAAAAGTCTTAACTGTAAAATGTGGTTTGTCTGTAGGAAAATAATAGACTCGTGTCGATATGGGCACGTTGGCACAAAACTGTTGATTCCTTTTCTCTATTTATTTTGCGTGGCTTTAACTACGTGGCCATATCGCGACGGATCTGTTAGGAAATAGCTCGTGGATCGGTGTGTAGTGGGCAGTTAGTCTTCTATACTGCATTCACTCTTGGGTTGATCCGCGCCAAAGCAAAAGCAAGTGGCCAGTGCACCGTGGTACAACAATGTAACAATGCGTGCAGGAAAGTAGTCCCATGCTAATAATCTAAATTTTAGAATGAATTTATCCTTAAATGGTATAATACTCTATACTGAAGTAGGTTATTGCTTCGCGTATGGAAAGCCAAATTGAAGTAGGAATTGTGTTGTAGTTCAACTGTTGGGGAGCCGAACTTGAAGTAGTTGCAAGCGCACGTATAGTAAAACGTTTCCGGTAGCCTTCGCCCCAAAAATGTTTAAAAATATTAACTTTGTAATTGGATTGTTTCTTTAAATATTATATATTTATGTTTGCCTCGGCTGCGTCAGTATCTATTCTTTTGGAGAGATGAATGTCTTAGCAAGAAGTGCTGCGACTGAAGAATGTAGGCTTACACAGATTATAATTTGACTTCACTCCTTTTATTAATGCTTGATACGATTTAAATAACACTGCACTGATACAGAGAGAGCTGTGAGATTTTTTTAGTAAATACTTGCACATTTTAACACGAACTATTTTTCGTCTCACACTGAATACGTATTAAATTTCTCGAGGAAGCATCTCGTGTCCGGTTAGGAATACTTTCTACAACCAACCCGTCCAGCTTTGGGCGCTGTCTACAAGCAACTGACTTCTTTATTTGTAAATTTTGCAATACTTTAATTTCTGATTGGCTAATCCTAGTCCAATAAAATACCTTCATTTAACTAAAGAATTTTCTGGTTGTTGATAGGCTATTTATTAAACTGTCCCAAAAATTACATTATTGTTACTCCAAGAATTACCAGTAGTATTAAACTTTCAAATTCATTATTGCCTCAAGGCTACCTCATTGTTAGCAACTTTTAACCTATTATTCTCACAGCTCCTACATTATTATATTACCTAATACATTCACGTAACATTATTGAACATGTATAAAATAATATAAACATATACAATGACTGTAATATACACTTTTTATATATTGTTACACACGCATATTGCTTTAAGTCGGGCTGTTATTGAATTTACACCTTATTATAATTAGACTGAAATGATTTTAGTGTTAAAAATACTGCCTCCATACAAATTCCTAAAACTCTAATTAACGCTAATTTGTACCGTTAAATAGAGCTACAAGTCCCAACTTGTAATTCATATAAATACCTGACATCCGTGTATGCGCAGAATATTGTTTACAGTCAGAAACCAGCAGTTTCTGTTTAGTATCATGGCGGACGGTGATTTGTTCTTGCGTCCTCGTCGACTAACGTAAAGCGAAAGCGGGCAAACCATTGACTATTGGTGAAAAAACAACAGGATTTGACGTTTATTGTAAGTTTGTGAAAAGTATCTAACACTTCCCGTGAAAGAAGTGGTGAAATTAACTTTTGAGCTCATCGGTGTTTTGAGTACAAGTATAAACAGTGCTCGTTAAGAAAAATCTGAAACGGGAAAATGATTACACGCGGGAAAAACAGAAAGCCTGTGAAATACACGATGAAAGAATGTGACAAGAATGCAATTCACGTAACAATATACAATTTCTTTTTTAAAAATGAGCCGCCAACAGTTGTTAAAAGCGCTGCTTCCAGAGAGCCAATAAATGTAAGATATCTTACGCATACCTGTTACTTCCTTTTTCGCTCGTTTCTTTTAGAATTTACCATTATTATATGTGCAAACTTTATTTTGTTGCAACTAAAATCTTGTCACCCTCAACCCTAACAGAGTATGCTAGTCACCGTTTAAGTTGCCGGACTATGTTCTCTTTGCCTGTACCCGTCACATGGTTGTGAAAATATGACAGCATTTCTGATGCGAATGGCGGATGGATACATTATAACGGTGCACTGGTCACCTGGGTTTTGTTTTGGTGCGGATCAACCTGAGAGTGAATACAGTTTAGGTCTCATCCCTGTACCATATCATCTTACTTTGTCACATGTCCATAGAGACATGTGTACAGCAACTGTAGCTTTGGTTTTACACTTGCCTGGCATATGGCATTAGCGTGGCATCCAGTCATCTTGCTTACATTATTCATGGGTAGATAGTAGAGCATTTGCTTTACCATCTAGTTTTTATTTTACTGAAGTTTTAGACTTAAGGTAGGCTTAAGGGTCCTAGTATTAAATACCCAACCGGGTGTTTACCATGGAAACTAAGAAAATGCACGAAAACACCACAGTCAGATTGGTAAGCCCAAGGAATTTAAATTCTGGATCTCCTGAATACTGGCCACAACTGTTAATCTTGAACCACTCCATTTGGAAAAAAGAAAGAAGGAAAGAAAGAATGAAAAACAGGTTCCAAACTCCGTCTCTTAAAGGAAAGATAGACCCTCTACAGCTGAGCGGGATGGCTCGGCGATAACACCTGAGGCTTGCTTTCGGGAGGTCCCGAATACGACTCCTGAGGCTGCCCATTCTGACTATGGGCTTTTTCGTGATTTCCCCAAGTCGATAGGGAATACTGGTGTGGTTATCATTCTATCACGAATTTCCTGTCAATTTCCTATCGTCTGCTTAAGGGTTAAAGGATCAGGCTGTGTGCTGTGGCTGGACGGTGGAGGTACGCTTTGGAAAGTTTTCTCCATGGCGTTGTTTGGACTGCTGACGGACCGGCCTTGGAGAGGCACCCATGGGCTCCAGAGGCCCCAGGGGGCTCGGTGCTTGTGTGCGAGAAGACCAGCGTCGGATGTGTTCAAACTGAAATCGTTGAGGGGCCCCGTTCGTGCTTGCACACTTCATCACTCGGATCTCACCCTTATACCTCCCTCCCAAGGGTTGTGTTAAAAGTACAAAGGGTGACACTGGCTTACGTGCGATACTGTGTCCCAGCTTCGGGGGCCTGTCCTTAATATGCACCATACTCCTATATAGTCAGCTTAAGTTCTCAAGAAACCAGTGATGAACGAAGCAAAGTCACTAATCTGAGCTAGGAAATAACATTTCGACATAAATATTTTTATCCCCTTCCACATGAAGGTGTGGGTACTTAAAACTTGCTCCGAAGCTAGGAAATTATTAAAACTGTTTTTGTCTACAACCTATTCTTGAGTTTCCAACATCTCATCTTCCCTGTGGCTTATAAATGATAGCTTCCCAGGGTAAACGATGAGGTGACATTCTATTTTACGTTTCAACCATTTATTCCGATAGCTCTAAATGTCCACAATAATACTGGTTGTAATGTAAAGCTGTTTTCTTATACTTCCTGATCCTATCTCATCATAAGCGTTACTCCCAGTGCTGGTCTTAGAAATCTCAGTTCTGATGTTTCAATTTTTCCTCTATCTGTTGGTCTTATGACGCGTATTTCCCTGCCATGAAGAAGGCTTGGTTTCGAAACAATATAAATGTTTATCATTACTTAACTATTCCCTGATTTTCAGAAATCTTCGTATACAACCGTCTATATAGTTATATTTCTGTATGTTACTGTCCAAATGTTTGTTTAAATGTAATGTTTAAATTTTATTAATGTTTTCTATTTCTTTTTATGATAGGCGCAGTCGTCTGTTCAGTAGATGAATCAAGTCCTCTGTCCATTCTCTTGGACTGTTTTTCCCTTCTGAGGTGTTGTCCCTTACTATTTCCTCGGACATTCTGCAGACAGCCAGTCTTTCTTCCTTCTTGCAACCCATTCTCTCATAGATTGGATTTGATACATCTCTTTAACACTACTTTTCTCAATACACTCATTTCGATTGTTTCCATCATTCATTGCGTTCTTGTGGTCATTGCCCTGGTTTCCAATCCATACGTCAATACTCGTAGGACAACCGCGTTATAAACTTTAACTTTTGCTCCTTTTCTCAAGTAATTTCTGCACACCAAATCATTAATACGGCTAGATACTTTTTCTGCCTTTAAAATTTGATGGTTCATTTCTAGAATTAGATTTCCTTTACTTTTAATGTTAACACCAATATATTTGAAGAGTGTAACCAGTTCTTTAATTTTATTTTCAATCTCTAATTTGCATCGTCGCTTCGTTATTTTACTAATAGTTAATTCTCTTGTTTCATTAATGGAGATGTTCAAGTTAAAATTCTAACATTTAATATAAAATTAGTACAAAAGAATTCGCAGGTTGTCCTCAGTACCTGTCACATGAGGCAGTATTTTTAACACTTTAATGATTTCAGTCTAATTATATAAAATATAAATTCAATAACAGCCCGCCTTAAAGCAATATGTGTATGTAACAATATATAAAAAGTGTATATTACAGTCATTGTATATCTTTATATTGTTGTAACCATGTGTAATAATGTATGTGAATATATTACGTAATTTAATAATTTAGGAGCTGTGAGAATAAGTTAGAAGTTGGTAACAATGAGGTAACCTTGAGGCAATAATGAGTTTGAGAGTTTAATAATGTTACTTGGAAGCAATAATGTAATTTTTGTGACAGTTTATAAAATAGCCAATCAACAACCAGAAAAAGCTTTAGTTAAACGAAGGTATACTTTTTGATTAGGAATAGCCAATCACAAACTGAAATATAGTAAAATTTACAAATTTAAATTTCTGTTGCTTGCAAACAGTGTTTGTAACCGGATGCGAGATGCGTCCTCGAGAAATTTAATACGTATTCGTGTGAGACGAAAATGGTTTAAGTAAAGTGCAAGTGATTAATTAAAACATCTCACAGCCGTCTATATCAGTGAAGTATTATTTAAATCGTGTCAAGCATTAATAAAAGGAGTGAAGTAAAATTATAATTTGTGTAAGCCCACATTTTTGTCGCACCACAACCCTGCCTAGACATCCATGTCTCTAACAATAATACTGACGCAGCCGAGTCAAACATAAGTATATAATATTTAAAGAAACAGTCAAACTACAAGTTAATATTTTTTTAAACTTGGGGCAAAGGCCACCTGAAAGTACATTTGGGGCGAAGGCTACCGGAAACTGCTTACTATACGTGCGGTTGCAAACACACTTAAAGTTCGGCTCCCCAAAAGTTGAAATATAATACAACTCCTTCAATACAACCTAATTCAAATTGACGCCCAAAGCGAGATGCAAATAACGTAAAGATACTATCTGCTTAAAATAGGTTTGCCAAACATAATAATAACAATACAACAAAACAACTGCTTCACACAAGAACAAAATCACCTGTATAATAAGACTATCCTAATCTGTTTGTCTCCCATACTGCACACAATTTCATGTTTCATTTCCTTTATTACATCCAGTACAACAGTAACTAGAAGTGGACTTAGAGAGCTACCTCGCGTTACGCCTATTCTTATTGGGACATTGTCAATTAATGGTTTCCATGAATTTTTGTTTTGCTGAAATTATTAAGATGTATACCTTCTATTAATCTGATGAACCAATTTGGTACACTATTGTCTAAAATTTGTAAAACATGTTGCAACTCTAGTCTATCAAATGCCTTTTCAAGATCCAGAAACACATATATGAAAAAATTAAACTCCAATGCCTTTTATGAAAGTCTAACTCCTTGCTGAATATCATATTTGTCAATTTCTAATGCCTTAGTTTCGTTGTGATCTCCAGGCATCTACTTAATGGAATACAGATAATAGCATATCGGTCTTCTATTCTTTTGGGATTTGTCCATCTTAAAAACCTGTCTTTATTAAATTTAAAAACTTCTGTGTACAATTTTAATCCTTCATATTTAATAATTACATGTGAAAATTTTTGAATCCATGTGGTTTACGATTTTTAAGATTATTTGTAGTCCTTGTAATGTTTTTCCGTACTGGATTCATTTACAATTTGTCGGTTTTACGTTGTTCTTGACGGTAGCCCATAAATACGGGGAGCGTTTATTGTTTCTATAAATTAATAAATTAGTAAATAATATTTATTTTAATATTGTTACACAAGTTTAATATCACATCTGCCTCCTCCCAAGTGTTCTGGAAATAGAATGGTGTCCATACACCGTTTTCTGCTGTCTACTCCAAAGAGAATACTACCGTCCCGAAAATGAACAAAAACGTCCGTCCAATTGAACCAAATGGGATTATTGGCAATGACGCTGAAATCGAATTAGCGTACTAGGTCTTCTGCGAGAAATAGCATTAAAGTGTGCTCTGCTAATTACGGTGCGATTGCGACAATCTGTCACAGTGATTCCTTCTTTTACCCTTCAGTTCACTGTGAGCTTTTGTAACAGTTCGACATTTTCCAAAAGGGCTGATGTTATAAATGTTGAAATATAATTAGCTTAAGTTTAATTGATAACTCATCATTGCAATATAGCTGTGATTATATATCATCAGTTCCCTAAATCTGTTAGCTTTTAACTACTAAAGAAACGGATAATTATTTATGGAGGTATCACTTTATTTTAATACGGAACTTGCAGCGATACCTAGGTATAGGTTATACAACGGAGGGAAACACCTCGCACACTGAGACCTGCATACATCTATTGCGGCTCCACCCAATAGGAGGAAGGTATAAAGATGAAGGAACCACAAGAGGCTACAAGCCACACAGATGCGCGGAAGTCCTTAACATTTCTAAGCTCGAAACTTCGTCTCATTGCTGGAGCTCCTAGAGAGGGCGATGAACGACTCGCCAACCAAGCAGTCTTATGGTGTCCACGGGAGCTGCTCATTTCTTTTAACATGCATCCGCGACATCTGTCCGGCACTGCCATACACCACGAAACCTAGAAGATACCTGAAAGCTGAGAAGTAGGCTGAAGATTATTCAAGCTGTTTACAGCAAGTTGTCTACCCGCAAAGCATTAGATCCGTCGCAAAAAATGTAAGCACCTGTGGCTATGACTCATACACTATGTGATCAAAAGCATCCGGACACCCCCACAAACATAGGTTTTTCATCTTAGGTGCATTGTGCTGCCACCTACTGCCTGGTACTCATTACCCGCGAGCTCAGCAGTCCTTAGACATCGTGAAACAGCAGAATGGGACGCTCCGTGGAACTCACGACTTCGAACGTGGTCAGATGATTGGGTGTCACTTGTGTCAGAAGTCTTTACGCGAGATTTCCACACTCCTAAACATCCCTAGGTCCACTGTTTCTGATGTGATAGTAAAGCGGAAACGTGAAGGGACATGTACGCACACAAGTGTACAGACCGACCTCGTCTGTTGACTGACAGAGACCGCCGACATTTGAAGAGGGTCGTAAAGAATAATAGGCAGACATCTATCCAGACCATCACTCAGGAATTACAAACTGCATTAGGATCCACCAAGTACTATGACAGTTAGGCGTGAGGTGAGAAACCTTGGATTCCATGGTCGAGCGACTGCTCATAAGCCACACATCACGCAGGAAAATGCCAAATGACGCCTCGCTTGGTGTAAGGGGCGTCAACATTACACGATTGAACAGTGACAAAACGTTGTGTGGAGTGACGAATCACGGTACACAATGTGGCGATCCGATGACAGGGTGTGGGTATGGCGAATGCCCGGTGAACGTCATCTGCCAGCGTGTGTAGTGCCAAAAGTGAAATTTGGTGGTGGTGGTGGTAGTGTTATGGTGTGGTCGTGTTTTTCCTGGAGGGGGCTTGCATCCCTTGTTGTTTTGCGTGGCACGATCACAGCGCAGACCTACATTGATATTTTAAGCACCTTCTTGGTTCCCACTGTTGAAGAGCAATTCGGGGATGGCGATTGCATCTTTCAACACAATCGAGCACGTGTTCATACTGCACGGGCTGTGACGGAGTGGCTACACGACAATAACATTCCTGTAATGGACTGGCTTGCACAGATTCCTGACTTGAATCTTATAGAACACCTTTGGGATGTTTTGGAATGCCGACTTCGTGCCAGGCCTCACCGACCTACATCGATACCTCTCCTCAGTTCCGCACTCCGTGAAGAATGGGCTGTCATTCACCAAGAAACCTTCCAGCACCTGATTGAAAGTATGCCTGCGAGAGTGAACGCTGCCATCAAGGCTAAGGGTGGGTCAATACTATATTGACTTCTAGCATTACCGCTGTAGGGCGCCACGAACTTGTACGTCATTTTCAGTCAGGGTTCAGATACTTTTGATCACGTAGTGTAAATATGGAAGCGAGGACGATCAGGTGACTGCTGCAAGCGTACAGTCGGGTGAATAAACAATTGAGCATGGCACTGCTAGCGACTAGGTAATAGATCCCGCCTATTGTTTACATATTTCCTACTACCTTATGCAATATACAGTGTAAACAATGTATACTACACAGACCTACTGCATGTAATATTTATTTTAATTATGCAAGATTGACAATAGTATGTTCGTAGAATATTAACACAATTACTGTTTTAATATACAATGCAGTTATATATTTTAATGTACATGCTATGTATTTTCAACAGTATAGCTCGTATCTTTATTGATATAATCCTCCATTAGATGTAGATGTTTATTCTTGGTTGCTACTTTGCATGCACTTATTGCAGTGAATCACCATAAACATCTTGAAGTTCTTCAATGTGAATCTCTTATGATTTGCAGTAACAAATTCCTTATATCGTGAGAAACTGTGTTCTATGTCATTATACGTGATAGGTGCAAACCGATAATATTTGACGTCAATTGCACCATTGTCTTTTGCGATTTCCGCGTTGCGTAACTGATCCAGGATACAACACAACACTGCATACTCACTATTTTTCTCCAGTACGTATCTGAACTGATTTCGTATTTTTTCTCTGACTCGAGTTTCTGGTGCACTATTCAGCTTTTGCTTAATTCCTCAACTAATTGTAGAGCTTTGAGCATTTTTAATCTGGATGATTGTAAACGCGTGATGTTTTGTGACGCAGCCCCATAATGACGTTCAATAAATGAAAGGTTCTCAAACAATGCTGTAGATAATATAGTTTTTTACTTCTGTTATTAACAAAGATTCATCCAACCATGTTCCCCACCACGTTAACACAGATTGAGGTGGTAATGGAATTTCTGACACCATTTGTTTAAATGTTTTGATTCGATATGGCGCTTTTAAAAATATATTCTTATCATTTGAAATAAATCTGTCTACGTCACGAAAACATGATCGAATCTCTTCACATACTCTAAGGACACCATGCGCAAGATATGTTACGTACACCATCTTTGGAAATTATTTCTGAATTTCGTTATCTGAATTTTTCATATAGGCAGCGGAATCTGTTATATACTCTGATTTTTTTCTTAATCCCATTAGCCACAGAAGCGACAACGAATCGTTAAGTACATTAACAATAGTTGAGGAATTTACTGTGTCTAAATCCTCAGTTGTTAACACATGTTTCCCCTGCTCCATCGGGTAAGAGTATTCCTACAACAACATTAGCTATTGATCTCCTGGCGTTATCTTGCAATTCATCAATTCACAACCAAATTGGCCACAAAATCTCTTATATAATCATGTAATTTTCCATATGTATCCTACAAGTACCCCTTCCGTATTATTGCTGCATTTCGTACGCATATTACTTTCTGTACTACGTATAGTAAGTAGGGGAAGTATTGCATTCCACCCAAAAAAGTCGATACCGAGATTTCACCGGAAATATATATTTTGAGACCCCCTGAGTCTAAAAAAAGCATTTTTGGAAACATGTCCGTGTGTGTGTCTGTGAACAGCATAATTCAGAAACGAACAGTCGGATAAACACCAAACTTGTTATTTAAGTTCAGTATTTTCCAGAAATGCGACACGAAGGATTTCAAGAAAATACCCCCATCCCAGATTACGATTTACATGGAAAATTTCTCGAAAAATTTAATTTTCTCAAAAATGGCTACAACGATTTAGATTAAAATATCATATGTTTAAGATTTTTTATTACAAATGAAATGTTACGTACACTTGTTTGGGAATGTGTCCAAAAGTATTCTTCATTGTGCACGACTTTTACATAACTGGTAAACCATAAGAGATAGACAAAATTTTACTACACAAAAATTTAGATCGCGTTAAAATACACAATTTATGTCATACATTTTTGTTGTTGAGTGAACCATTTTCGAGATATTGCTTGTTATTACCTTAAATTTTCCAATACTTTTTCTCAAATGGGAATTCGTTATTCATTTTTTTATGTCCTGGACATACAAAGAGCATGGAATGCGCCACATAGCAACCAGCTCTTAAAAGATTTGACTATCGCTTAAAGCCTATCATATTCCCCTTGCACCTACAAGAAAATTAGCAAAAAGTTTAACATCTCGATTAACATGAAGCATATGGAGAATAAGCGTTTGTAAAGTAGTTTGTACAAGAGTAGGGAAAGTCATGTGAGTGTAACAAATCAGAAATTTTTGTGTGCTTTTCCATGAAATTTTTAAAACATGGATTGTGAAATTTGTTAAATGGGATATTAGCCCGTATCATCATGTGGCATAAATTTGTGAAAAAGTAAGATTGTGTGCAGCAGGTAGAGGGCGTAATTCCATCCGGTTCATTTGAATCTACCAAATGCACCTGTTGACAATGTTGTTTGCTATGACAATGTTGTTCAATGTTAAAGCGTTTGTTCCCTCTTATTTCTGAATGATAGTTTGCATTCTATTATATCATCAGTTAGAGAAAGACACTGTGAACTAAATTCCTTAATGTATTCCTGTATTTTCTCTTTGCGCGGTCGTTGTGATTTAGCCATATTGTATTCTAAGTATTCTGGTGTGCAAAACCTAAGGACGAGATGGGTGAAGTAACATAACAAATGAACTACTTGGTGGAAGTCAATGAAGGTGCGGGAGCATATTGCCAGAGGTCTCTCGCACTACACAGAAAGCTGGACGTCACATAGCGTGTGTAGCAAGTCTATAGTGCCAAATGTGTCTGATCTCGCAACACGAGACAGTTGACGAAACAGGACAAGACGGTGTGTGGCGATTAGCGAGCTGTTACGGTGCACTGCAGTGGTGTTCTTCATTGCAACATGGCCCGTAGACGCCATTTGGATGACTTCACACGGGAAAGAATCATCGGGAAACTGAAAGGAGGGCGAAGTGTGATGAATGTTGCTCAGGAGTTTGGAATTGCTCACAGCACTGTTTCACGTGCATGGGGAACCTTCCAAATCACAGGTAGGCACTGCTGTCTCAAGGAGAGATGGTAGGCAACCACGCTCAACTACAGCACCAGATGACCGCTACATTGTGCAACAGTCAAGAAGGTATCCACGCCAAACAGCGGGTGCAATTGAAACCACATTTAATAGGGCATCTAGGCACGCTATCTCACGATACACAGTGACACGGCGACTAAACAGAGATGGTCTCTCTGCCCGTCGGCCAGTACGTTATGTTCCATTGACATCCGCACATCAGCGGCACCGTTTGCGTTGGTCCCGAGGGCATCAAGATTGGACCAACGAGGAATGGGGTCGCGTGTTCTTCTCGGGTGAGAGCAGATTCAGTCTAAGTAGTGATTCTCAACGTACTCTCATCTGGGGAGAGGTGGGAACACGTAATGAACCCAGGAACATCCTTGAACGTGAATGTTTTGGTGTTATGGTTTGGGGAGGCATAATGTTGCATGGGAGCACCAACCTTCAAATCTTTGAACACGGTCAACGTTATTGTGATACTGTACTCCTTTCCCAAGTGCGTCTTTTCAGGGGTGTAGTCCGCCCCAACTTCATTTTCATGGATGACAATGCGCGACCGCATCGAACAGAGCAGGTGGAGGATCTCTTGGAACGAGAGGATATTCGGCCACAAGAACTGCTTACCAACTTTGTGGCCAGCATGGGAGCACGATGCAGAGCATGCATTGCTGTTCGTGGTGAAGATACACCCTTTTAATCACCATGTATCCGTTTCTGTAAATCTAGAGAGCCATCACATCTATAGACTTTAGTGTAGCTTATGGTTTATGAATAAAAGTGGCATTTCTGTTCGTCTCATTGCGTATTTTGTTTAGTTGCCTACTGTAGCATACCGTAGCGGTTACCTCTATGTATGATGCAAGTTTCATCGAGCTATGTTACTGTGTCACAGCATACGAAGATTACTTTTGTGCTTAGGTTTTGCACAGCAGTGTATAACCACGTACCTGTTAGTGTGGCTAGAGAAAGCGACACAACACCGGCACTTGAAGACAGCAGGACAGACTGTACCGGGAGTGGGGAAAGGGTGTAACCTCCGACAGCACAGCCTAAGTCCAGTTGCAACCAACCTAATTTCAGTTTGTTTTGGCGTTAGTGCTTAAGAAATCCGCAGCCCACTGAGAAGGAAATACCATGAAAGGTAAATGATGGAAAATAAATTGTGGTAGAGAAGAAACCACCCGAGCATTCGCCTGCCGATCCGGGGAAACTATGAAAAATCCATAGGACAGATTGGGCGGTCGCCGGAGATCAATCCCAATACGGAATGTGAATCTTACATGTTACCGCGGTGCCACCTCGCTCGGCAACTTGCAGCGATATCTTGGAAATATTGATGTTAATTTACGATGATAATATAATTTAATGATATTTACAAATTCGAAGCGAGCGAGATGTCTCAGACTCGCATTTGAGAGGTCCCAGGTGAATCCCAACATAGGCTATCCCAGAAAGTTCAAGATATCCATTTTATTACTCATATAACATATGGTAATATGAATCTTTAGTGTTTTTGCAGTAAATAAGACATATCGAACATTTTCCGTATAATAATTAGCTTGGAGTAGGCAGACTTTCTTTAAAATCGTCGTTTTGCTGTTGTGAAAGACTTTGAACTTAAATACGAAATTTGGTATTTGTCCAAATTTCGATTTGGCATGCACACATGGACTTATTTGCTACAAATCTTTCTTTCAGTCAGGAAATCCGTGTATTTCCGCTGAAATTTCAATATCAAATTTTTGTGTGGAGTGCAATACTTTCTCTAAATACTATAGGGTGAGCCAAAAGACACCGATTCCTGTTCGCGTTCTCGGCGCTCGTTGCCGTCTGCTCCTATCAGAGAAATGCGCGAATGAAACCATAAAACATTTTTAAAACTACTTTTAAAGGCTTTACTTACCAACTTTATGAAACGAAACTGCTGAAACTGGCCACCATCGTTGTCCATACATTTTTGGCACCTATTTAGGAAACTATCCATCATGGAATTTTGAGGGGTAGAATTTTCCAAACGATGACCGATATCGTCTAATGTTTCTTCGGTAAGAACCGAATGCCGTGTTTTAGATTTCTTAGCCTGAGCACTTCCTGTGGCCTGAAATTTACTGTAAAATTCATGGATTGTTGCACGGCCTGGAACTTTAACACCTGAAAATCGTACTTTCACTTGACTAGCTGACCGAGTTAACACATACGAATCATAAATAAATACCCGCTGTGCAGTATAAAACATATACTGAGCCATAATATACTTTGTGACTAAGTACAGGACAAAATAATAAATAACTCGTAATAGCTGAACCACATCACATCACCGTCAACTCAAAACTGCACTTCACACTGCACAGCAAAACCAAAACTGTGTGACTTTGTTTATAGCAGCAGTGTGTTATCATGTTTTTATCATATTTCCACACGCCCAGTAAAAAACACGAGCAGCCAGTAATATTGTTTATAAAATAACCTCCGGGGTAACTTAAATCATAGTGTACAAGACAAACCCACACACTTTGGAAGAATTAAAACAAAATATTCGCCAGGAAATTTCTCAGCGTGAACTACGGCGAATGATGGATGGTTTCTTAAAGCAGTGTCAAAAATGTATGGACAACACGGTGGCCGGTTTCAGCATCTCCTTTTGTAAAGTTGGTAAGTAAAGCCCTTAAAAGTAGTTTTAAAAATGTTGTATGGTTTCATCGCCTTTCTATGATAGCAGCTGACGACAACGAGCGCCTAGGACGCGGACAGGAAAAACACCGCGCAGGCGGTTCGGAGTCTTTTGGCTCACTCTGTATAAGTAATTGCTAGAGAAGTCCATATTTCCATTGGTACATACTGAGACTGCGCGGGCGAAGCTACTTGCGGGCCGCCAATAAGCTCATCTCGGCCCGACAACCTGGGCGGAGTCCGACTGGCCTTCAGAAAAATAGGCGCGCAACGAGCCCATTATCTGTTGCTTTCCTGCAGTTTTTACCACTCCAGAATATTCTTTTCAGCCGTTTGCAGTAGCTTCTCTTTCTAGAACATTCCGATTTGTATTCGAGGTCTGTATAAGGGGAAGCTGTGCCCAGTGAGGGGTTTGAGTTAGTTGAGATGTTGCTAAGTTAAATGCAATCAAGAAGTTGAAGAGTTTGGACAGTTAAAAGTGGAGTGCGGTTCAATTGGGAGTTGCGACTCAGCTGTGATTAGATTCGACGGATCAGTTCTGTTCTGAGTGTGAGTCAAAAGTGTCAAGTGTAAAGATTGTGCTACGCTGATCAGCTAAGTGACAATATGGGCTTTAGCTGTATTTGTTGCAATATACTTGCAATCATTTTTGTATGTTTACATGGCCGCTGTCTAACTTCATTTTCCATTTAGGGCTTTCCGTGTATCTTATGAACACTAATTTAGATTTCTTGGAAATCTCTCCTCAAATCATCTTGTTGAGTCTGTTCCTTAAAACATTTCCCTTGCATGTCCATGCAATCGATTCAACTTTAATTAGAGCTTCTAAATTTATACTTCCTTGAAATTTTCCTTAACTGCATTTCTACGGAATTCGAACGAATCACAAAACTTTGTTTAAGATAGGTTATACGGTTTTGCTGTAAAGGTATTGATGCGTACTACTAATCTTAGGCAGTGTTTGCATTCCCCTGATACACTAAATCTTGACTTATTTCCTCCCCTCCGAGATCTAACTCCCACTTCTTCTTCTCAGTGTTCCCCTTGGTCTATCGAGAAGGACATTTGCAGTTCAGATCGGACAATGGTGGGGTTGTAGCTTGCATTCCAGGATACAATTATAGGTGAAAAGGAGCAGGGTTTTAGTCTAAAGCATAAAACATGGCATTTAATAAAAACCTTAAGGGGAAACTAAATGATATTCCAAGTCCTTTTCTGATGTATCATTAACTGAAATTTCCTTTTTAATTATATTATCATTGTAGGTAAAATCCATGAAATTAGGCACATTTTTAAAAATGGTACTGCACCTACCAGTTTGTGCTGAAAATTCTGTACTTCACAAAAAATAAACCATAACTCCTTCTCACTTTGGAGTAAACTTCAGTTCATTTTTAGGGGAAGTTGTGCTTTACAAATTGGTACTACTGTTAAGCATGGTAATTTGTTTGTATTAAAGTCATGTAGTTTCTTCCTTTGCATGTATGTGCGAGTTTGTTTTCTTCATTTTTGTTTTGAATAGTTTTTCCTTTGAATGACATTTTCCCATTAAGTGATCCGTTTTCCTAGAAACTTTGAAGATAGATAAATTAAACTTTAGGATCATATCGCACTCTTACTACGTCTTACTACAGAGCTGTCATTTAAAGGTGAGGCCACACACGTAGCACGCTGTATTGCAGTGACCGCGGTATGCGCAACTAGTGGCACATGCAGCGTTCAAGGTTATCTCTATCAGCTGTGCTTCTCGCCGCTTTGTGTTCGTGCTATAAGTACACTGCCGTTTGTGAAAATTGCAACATCAAGAAAGAATTTCCCGAATAACTCCAAACTTGGTGGAAGGTAAGAAGAGTGTGCAAGCACTAAGTGATTAGGTTTGCAGAGAGATGGCATACACGTAAGCCGAGCAGAGCCCTCTCGTGTCGTCCGACAAGGTCAGTGTTGCACCCAGTGTAGTCGGTGCAGAGCTGTCAAACAAGGTGGAAACAAATAGTGTGCCAGTATGCCTCGTCGACGTCAAAGAGAGCCATATCGGCATGTGAGCGAGTTTGAACGGGGCAGCATGATCGGTCTACGGGAAGCGGGTTTGTCATACCGTGACATTTCGGCTCGTACAGGGCATGCTGCTATGACAATGATGCGTGTGTGGAAGCAGTGTTTTTCTAGATCAAATTGCCTATTTTGCGTAATCAATACTACTGCATTGAATCGCTTAACAAGTCGCATATCTTTACCATTAATTCGCAAATATACGTTGATTTATCTAAATCTTGAACACCGATTTACAGATTTTGCATATACAACCGCTGTTAAAACCAAACATTGTAAGTTATTGGGTACTTTTGCTTTTCTGATTATTGCTAGACGGTGCAGTAATTGTATTTGTGATTTGCTCCCATGCATGCATATACACAGTATGTATCTCTTAAGTACCTCTAGCTACCAACACTTTACGCTAGAAAATCATGATTTCAGTTTAAAACAGCCCACGAGTAAACACCACACTGCGTCCGATTGCCTGCATCCTACGATGTCTTTATATCTCGGCACCAAACCTTTTAGTGGTTTCTTTCCTGCTCGCTGAAATATTTTCCTTTTGGCATGCTTTCGACCTAACTAATGTAACTGTATAACTATTACTACAAACCCTTAAATAAATTTACAACGTACCTGAATTTAAAGGAAGGTTAGGTAATTAATACACGAACTTCTACCACGTGCTCAACAGCTGTTGTGAACAAAACAACGAAAATGAAAATGGCAGCTGCATAATATGTGGTGACCTACATGTTCGTTTACGCATTCCTTCGCACATCCGAGTGGCTGTAAAACAGCTAAACCGTGCTCCATATGTGCTTCGGAAATAACTAAGCGTTTAGCGCTGAGTATATAAGTACCGTCTATGTATACCAAATGGTAATAAGCGTTTCTTATCATAAGGAAATGCTTATTGCTTAAACATCTCCTTTTCGCATAAGAGATGACTATGAATTCGGCCCTAAAGTTTGGAAGCACATCCTGCACTCATTGTGAAGGTTACGTCACGGAACTGCCTCAGTTTGTATTGCCCTCGCCCCTCTGGACCTTGCACACACAGCTTTATCAATGCAAAACCTTGAACGACCGATCGCTCGCTGACCAGCAGTCGCCCAGGCCTGGCGTAACGTTATTTCCTCCTTCTCTAGATAAAAACAAAACTCGCTCCAAATATACGCGTCGATTCAATTATTTAAATGCTCCCGAAATAAAACTTCTTTAATTCACTTATCACTTTCATATCTTGCACACGTGTTCGTGGGAGCGTCGAAGGATATATACTCGCCGGAGTCAACAAAATAATAGACAGCGAGCTTCATTTCTCGTCAGTTTATACCAACGTGCTACGGGGTTTACATTTAGACTCAAACCCAGCCAGTATCACGCTATGCAGAGCTGGCTTCTATTTTGTGTAGCGGGTATCCTAAGCTTTGCTTAGCCCTTTCCGACTTCACAGAAACCCGCCGTTCTCAGAATCTAAATTATATTTCTGACATGTGAAATACCTTCAACATTCACGTTACATTCTCTACTCTCTATTGTAGTCAATTTTTTAACAACTGAAGGCTATAAGCTGGCCTTAAAATTCTATACTGTTTCTATGCAATGCGAGAAACAACTGAAAATCGACAGCACTTGAAAAGAATAACCAAGAATTGAGCAATTGAAACCATTAATAATGGATATCTCTGAATTGCTTATGTTATTAGGAAGTTATTGAAATAAACTGTTTTAAAGAGATCTAAATTTTTTGTATAATTCCTTCCGAATGAAGTGGACTTCATAGGCTATTCCAGGAAATTCAAGATGTACATTTTATTTGTCACGTAAATATATTTAATATATAGTATTTCAATCAAAAGCATTGCAGCCATTTCAAAAATGTAGAAAAATGTTCCATATAGAGTGTAGTTGAAGGTGGGGAATTTTCTTGAAAATCTTCGTGTCGCATCTTTGAAAGATCGTCTTATTCTTCCTCCATTCAAGGTTTATACCCTTCGACCTGTTCCAAAACTAACTAAACTGGTCACTCCATCTCCTTCGTTGTCGCCCAATATTACTTCTTCCTGAAGGTAGGTTCCGAGGTCGCGGGTTCAAACCCGGCGGATTTTTGTTTCGGTCGTAAAAATCCTTAGCATTGCTTCCTTCGGAAGGGAAGTAAAGTCGGTGGTCCGTGTCGTAAATTTACCGCACGTAAAAGAACCTCAAGCCTGATATAGAGGCCTCTGAGCAAAGTCTTTCACGTCCAATATAGAATGGGATGCTAAGGACCACAACAGTTAAAGAGCGTCCATAAATAAAACTCAATTTAATTTTTTCTGAAGGTTTGTAAAATAAAGCTTGCCGTGGATATCTTGAAGGGGGGTCATTCGTAAGACATGTTCTTTCCAACGTTTTCAGTACCTCTGTATTTCTTCATTAATGTTCTTTTATTACAGTATTCCTAATCCTATTTCTTCTACTAATTCCCAACAATGATCGTAAAATTCTCATTTTAGTTGCTTCAAATCTTGTCTTTTTCCTAGTTCTTGGTGTCCACGTTTCACGGATTACATCAGTGCTGGTTTAGATATAATATTATGGAGTCTTTGCTTTATTTCCTTCCTCATATTTTTACTAAATATGAGTCCTTTTATGCATCCGTTTAATCTATCATATGTCAATATTTTCTCCGACATCTGCCTTGGTGTTCATAACTGATATTTTTGATCCCAAATATTTAAATTGAAGCAGATTTACCTCACGTTTGGGAGCCAATTTGCGGGAAGATACGTTTCTAGGAGTGTTCACCCCACGCTTTTGGTACAAACTTTCCGGTGGTCTTTGCCCCACGTTCAGGAACCAACTTTTGCGACGGTGTCGTGTTTATTTTATATGTAACAATTAGTTTTATGTTTATTTACTTATTATTTATGCCTCGGCTGCTTCAGTAGTATTTTTTACAGCAAGTATCTCTTAACAGGGCTGGTAAGGCTAAAGAATAAAGTTTACACAAATTATAATTGTATTTTCCTAATTTTTATGAATCCTTCACACGGTTAAATAACACTTCACTGATGTATCCTACTATAGAGCTGTGAGATTATTGTTAATTACACTTTTAACAGGTAAACAGTTATATATTATCCTCACTTCAATGAATTATCGTGTCCCACATAAAATCATTGCACCCGTACCGAAACGAACCGCCTGGGTACGCTCTCTTCTAGCGTCAACCGTATGAATTTGTACATAACTCTATTTCTAGTTTCTGATTGACTAAGACTACTCCAATAGAATACTTCTATGTTACTTTCGCTTGCTTTTCACATCCACGTGACTATTAAAATTTTAAATATTACATTGGTATTGTTCCAAGAACTATTAGTAGCATTTTTTAACTTTCTAATTTATTGTTGTCTCAAGGTTACCTCGTTGTTAGAAACTTTCGGCTTCTACTTTGTAATTATGTTTGCTACGAAAAGCAGCTTGCTTCTATTCTCGCAGCTCCTATATTGTAAAACTACGTAATACATTCACATAACATTTTATACACATACATAATAAAATAAACATATACAATGACTGTAATATACACTTTATATATTATAATATACACATATTGCTTTTAGGCGGGCTGTTATTTTTTTATATTATATAATTAGACTGAAATTATGTAATGTATAAATTCAATAATAGCCCGCCTTAAAGCAATGTGTGTATGTAACAATATCTAAAAAGTGTATATTACAGTCAATGTATATGTTTATATTATTGTATCCATGTGTAATAATGTAATGTGAATATATTACGTAATTTAATAATGTAGGAGCTGTAAGAAAAATGGGTTTGAAGGTGCTAACAATGAGGTAACCTTGAGGCAATGATGAGTAAGGAAGTTTACGAATGCTACTAGACATTATTAGAGCAGCAATAATGTAAATTTTGAGACAGTTTAAAAAATAGCAATCAACAACCATAAAAAGCCTTAGTTAAATGAAGGTATTCTATTGGACTAGGATTAGCCAATCAGAGACTTGAAATACAAAAATTTACAGGTTTGGGTGGTTGAAATCTATTCAGTTGGTTCCAGACAGCGTTACTAAGCATACGCAAAACGTTTCCTCAAGAAACTTTATACGTATTTGTGTGAAACGAGAATAGTTTACGTGTTAAAAAGTGCAAGTTAATCTCACAGCTCTCTATATCAGTGAAGTGCTATTTAATTTGTGTCAAGGATCAATAAAAAGTAGTGAATTAAAACTTAAACTCTGTGTAAGCCTACATTCTTCACTCGCACCACAACCCTACCAAGATTTCCATCTCTCTTAACAATAATACTGACGCAGCCGAGGCAAACATAAATATATATTATCTAAAGAAACAGCTAAAAAGCTAATATTTTTAAATTTGGGGCGAAAGTTACTGTAAACCGGGTACTATACGTGCGATTGCAACAAATTTCAAGTTCGGCTCCCCAACAGTTGAAATATAATACAACTCCTTCAATACAAACTACTTCAAATTAACGCCCAAAGCGTGTTGCAAACAACGTAACAAATAATACAACTCCTTCAAAATAACAATACAGCATCTTTCTCAAATTGGCATCCATACGTGGAGCTAAAAAAAAACTTTCTCAAATTTCTCCATCAGTAACTTTAAACTCTTCTTTGTTCTTTTCCTATCTTGGCAAAAAGATACTACACCTAAATATCAAGATTTGTATTTATCCGAGATTTCCTTTTTGAGTTATGCTGTTTAGACACACACACACACACACACACACACACACACACTCACACTCACACTGGGCTTCTTCTAAAATGCTTTGTTTTATTTAGGGGCCTCAAAACATGTATTTCCGATGAAATTTCTGTATAGATAAAGTAAATACTGTTTTATAATAATTTAATTGAATTTAGGTTTTAAGTAAAAACACTTAAATTAAATTAAGGGACGAGAAGACCCTATAGAATTTAATATATATAATAATTAAGTTAAAATAAATTATTTTAATTTTTTATGAAATATATTTAATTGGGGTGATTAACAGATAAAGTAAACTCCCTTTTGGTTTTTATAATATAGTTAGTTTTTAGATCCACGATTAACGAATAAAATATTAAATTACCTTAGGGATAACAGCATAATTTTCTTTCGCATTTTATATTTAATTGACGAAAACATAAATCCAACATTAACCCTAAAAATAATTGGACATCAATGATACTGAAGCTATGAATATTCAGACTGGGCTTTTTCTAAAATGCTTTGTTTTATTTAGGGGCCTCAAAACATGTATTTCCGATGAAATTTCTGTATCGATAGAATACAATACACGTGGTAGAGAAAGTAATAAAACATGTATTTTGGGAGAAACATCGTTATATTTTCAAGTAGTTTTAGAACAGTTTAAGCACGTTTTTGTTATCACTATGTAGTTTGTACACTCAAAGAGCAGTGTATTTTAGGCCAGGAGGAACTAGTATAGCTTTCATCTCTTGGATCCTCAGAGCTGTGAATCCTGTGTTTAAAGCGAGCATGGGCTGTAAACTCTGAAAACGAAGCTGTGAGCTTTTAATTCCCCTTGCTCTGTATTTCATTTACTGGGAAAAGCTCCATAATTCTAGCGCCTTAATCCCTCTTTTCCCTGTTATTTAGTTTTCCCTTGTCTTAACAAACATTATCGCCTGAAGATTACAAGTATTTAATGAACCTGGAAACCTATAATCTCCGTTGTTATGGTGCGCACACGTAAATAATCTTTTACGTGCTGCCGTAAAGCAACGTGTAACTCGATATCTCTGCTTGCTGTCTGCTATAGCGATATCACACGACATTAACATCGCCAGCTTTCCAAAACAGAATAATTGCCGTTTTATGTATCCCTGTTATTTTAAGGAAACTTCTCAGCTCTTATAAACGTGTCAGAATGCATTATTCTCAGTAAACTCCATCATGTCTTTCTGCTAAATTTAAACTGCTGTATATTTCCGTCACTTGCGACCCGAGAAGAACCAGTTGAAACAAATGTAGTCAGGAAGAGGAACGCAAAAGTATAAGCAGGAACTAGGGTGAAAAATTTGATGTTGCACTCACATGAATTTCTCTTCTCTTGTACAATCGTTTTTTACAAACGCTTATCCTCCAGTTACTTCATGATAATCGAGATTTCAGTCAAATCTTTTAACAGCTGGTTGCTATGTGGAGCATTCCATTCACTTTGCATGTCCAGGACATAAAAAATGAATAAGAATTCCCACTTGAGAAAAAGTGTTGGAAAATTCAAACAAACAACAAGGAATATCTCGGAAAATATTCACTCCATAAAAAAATTGTTACATGAATTGCTTGTTATAACGAGCTCCACAGTTTTTTGTGCAGAAACATCTTTTATATTTCTTAAGTTTTACTAGTAATACAAAAGTCGTTCAGAAAGAAGAGGACTTTAGGGAACATACACAGAAAATTCAAGATATACATTTTATTTGTCATGAAAATATTTTAAATATATGATATTTTAAACAAAATCGTTAGCTATTTTTGAGAAAATCAAAATTTTCAAAATGTTCAAAGTAAAGAGTAATCTGGGGTGGGGGATTTTCTTGAAAATCTTCGTGTCGCATCTTTGAAAGATACTAAACCTTACCAAGTTTGGTATTTACCAGACTTTTCGTTTTTGAGTTACACTTTTCATAGACACACACACACGGTCCTTTTTCTAAAAGTCCTTTTTTAGGTTTAGGGTCCTCAAATTATGTATTTCCAGTGAAATTTCGACATCGAATATTTGGGTTAATATAATATTTCCTCTACTTACTATACGTAGCAGAGAAAGTAAAAATTAGGGCTAGATTAGATTATATTGGATTGGATTGGATTGCGTTCTGCGAGTTGACTGGGGCCATAGAAACCCTAAGAATAGAAAATGAATGGGAAAGTAGAATTGGGTTACACGAATAAATAAGTGTTAAGCAGAACATAATATTAAAATGATTAATTCCGGTAACAAAAATATGATGTAATACATTCATATGATTTTTCTGTATGGAGATTCTGAAGGAACTTCAAAGCTATCATATACCGATCCACTTTTTAAACATCTCGACCATTGCTTTAGCGTAGTTATCCTTCCTATAGGTACCTCAACGAAATGTGGCAATCTGCAATGAAAGTTTGTTTCGATTAACGTAAACGGAAGAATATATTTTGTTAGAAGAATTTGTAGAAGGATCAGTGTTTTCATCAAAACAAATTGTAGACACCATTTTCAAGCATTTCTGTGGAAATATATTTTAGTATGAGAAATAATGGGATATAAATAAAAATTCTTGGGGAGAGGCGAATAAAATTTACTGAGTAATACATATACAAAGTAATGTTATCTTAATCGAACACCCAGTTCCGTGGTGTGTGTGTGTGTGTGTGTGTGTGTGTGTGTGTGTGTGTGTGTGTGTGTGTGTGTGTGTGTGTGTGTGTGTCAGATACTGCTTCATAATTAGGATTACTTACTTCTGTATACCTTTTGTGGGAAGCACTCCATTTATATGCCGCCTTTAAAGTAAAAAAAGACACATGGAGCTGCTGTAATTCATATAAGAAGCTTCACCATAAAATAAATAAATAAATAAATTGATAATTTAAAATATCACTATTACATGTGTTTACCACTAAAGTAATTTCATACATTTTGAATTACTGAATTACAGGAATGTGCAGGAAAGGTACATAACGTGAAATCAAACCATTACGTTTATAAAATTTCCAAAAAAACTGATTTAAAAATCTGATGTGTTGCACTCGCATAACTTTCTCTACTCTTGTACATACTATTTTTACAAACTCTTTTTCTCTATCTAATACATGTCAATCGAGATAAAAGTTTGCAGAAACTATCGTATTGCTATTTTTCTTAGGTGCAAGGGGAATATGGTAGGCTTTAAGCGATAGTTAAATATTTTAAAGAGTTGGTTGCTATGTGGAGCATTCCATTCTCTTTGCATATCCAGGACACAAAAAAACGAATAACGAATATCCATTTGAGAAAAAGTATAAGTATTGGAAAATTCAAACAAATAACAAGGAATATCTCTGAAATGGTTCACTGGACCAAAATAATGTCATCTCTTACAGTTTACCAGTTATGCGAAAGTCATTCAGAACGAAGAGAAATTTTGGGGATACTCTCAGATATTCAAGATATACTTTCATTTGCCATGAAAATATCTTAAACAAATTATATTTTAATTAAAATTGTTTGAGAAATTTTTGAGAAAATACAAAATTTCGAAAAATGTTCTATGTAAATGGTAGTTTGGGGAGGGGAAATTTTTTGAAAATCTTACGTTACTAAACATAAATACCAAATTTGGTATTTATCCGACATTTTGTTTTTGAGTTACAGTGTTCAAACACACACATATACGCGGTGTTTTTTTTAATTTTTTTAAGATTTTTTTCTTTTCGGATTCGGGGGGCTCAAAACATCTGAAATCTTAGTATCGAATTTTTTATGGGTGCAATACTTCCTCTATCTACTATGTACGTGGTTGAGAAAGTAAAAAAAAACAGCATATACTAAAATAAGTGTTTAATACAATTAATAGAATACCTTTGAAGTTGAAGAGTAATCTTTATATTTATTTATACTCGCTCTTCTGCAAACTATTCTTGCAAAATTATTTTTCTCTGTCTGCATTTGTTATTAAAGATAAAACTTTCATTAAATACTTACACATTCTTTGTAGACATAAGGAAGATACAGTCGGGTTAAGTGATGATCAGCTGCTTAAAAGGGGAACGCTGTATTGCAGGGGAACATACACCCGACAAAACAAATGCTATAACTAACAGGATATCATTAATCGCAATAGGAATACAATTAATAATACGTTGAAATAGTATACTTGTATTATAAAAAGATTGGTGGGCACAGATATCGGCAAAGTTGCGATGATTAAAAAGAGAGGTCCGAGGAGAGACAAGGATGGATATAGAGGGAAAATTCCAGGAAGAGTCACGGCCCCAAGGGGAGTTGGATAAACACTAGAAAGAGACGCAGGAGTTGTGAGGAAGAACAGAGATACGGGGCTTCCCCAAAGAAGTTCAGACAGAAGCCTGGCTTAAAAAAGGGGATTAGATAATGATTAGATAAAAGGGCGCGAAAGCTAGCGTCACAGCAGCACTGTATAAAAAGGAGTTTCGCCCAGATTTTGACACACACACGCACGCACGCGCACACACACACGCACGCATACATAAGTTGTCTAACTGGCGGCAGGTTGCCGTAATTTGTGCATGTGAATGGAAGACTGCTATAATCCACTGCAATATTCTAAATAGTGGGGAAAATAGGAACTTAAATTTCAGCATAATCTTGTTATTACTCAAACGGCGAACAAGTTGCTAACCGCTTCGATAATTTTGTTTATTTGAAATAAAAATGCAACCATTAAAGTAACTCATAGTATTAATTTTGAAGAAGTTTTTTATTGTATTGTCATTTGCCCCATACTTTGGGAGCCAATTTGAAGAAGGTTTGTTGCTGATACGTATGGAAAGTCAGTTTGAAGAAGATGTATTATATTTCGACTTTTGGAGAGCTGAACTTGAAGTAGTTGCAATCGCACGTATGGTAAAACGTTTCCGAGAGCCTTCGCCCCAAATTTACTTTCCGGTGGCCTTTGCCCCAAGTTTAAAAATATTAACTTTATAATTTTAACTGTTTCTTTAAATATTATATATTTGTGTTTGCCTCGGCTGCGTCAGTATTTATTTTTTTAGAAACATGAATGTCTTAGCAGGGAGGTGGTGCGACTGAAGAATGTAGGCTTACACAGATTATAATTTTTACTTCACTACTTTTATTAATGCTTGATACGATTTAAATAACACTTCACTGATATAGAGAGAGAGCTGTGAGATTTCTTTTTTTATTAATTACTTGCACTTTTTAACACTTTGTCTCACACAAAATACGTATTAAATTTCTCGAGGACGCATCTCGCGTCCAGTTAGAAACACTGTCTACAACCAACGCATCCAGTTATGAGCACTGTCTACAAGCAACTGACTTGATTTCTACCGCCTAAATTTGTAAATTTCTGGATTTAAAATCTCTGATTTGGTATTCGTAATCCAACAGAATACCTTTATTTAACTTAAGTTTTTTTCTGGTTGTTGATTGGCTGTTTCATAAACTGTCACAAAAATTACATTATTGTTGCTTATTCTCATAGCTCCTACATTATTAAATTACGAAATACCTTCAGATAACATTATTACATGTATACAATAATATAAACGTATACAATGACTGTAATATACACTTTTTATGTATTGTTACATACACATATTGCTTTATGGCGGGCTGTTATTACATTTTGTATTATATAATCAGACTGAAATCATTTAAGCGTTAAAAAATACTGCCTCAAATTGCCTTCACCCAAGGATTTATTCACAGCTCTACCGACTGACAATCAAGGAGAGACCTTCAGAAAACTTGCACCTTGAGATTATCATGCAGGTGAAGTTTCACGTGTAGACGCGAGAAGCTCTATAACGCCCACACCGCTTCAAAATGAAGGCTTTGAACTTTCTAGCTGTTTCAATGACCACAAGAAATTACGAACAGCGATTTACCGCTTGTAAATAGTGTAAGTAATGGTAAATTCATGCCAATAACAAAGAACTTCTCGAAAATGGTTAACACTATAAAACAGTTTATTTGACAAACTGTGTGCTTTAATGTCATCTAAGGTCTTTTGTATAGTAGGATTTTGTCTATCTCTTACGGCTTACCAAGTCATTCAGAGCGAAAAGGTCTTCATATGCTATTCTCAGAAAACTCCCAACGTACAATTTATTAGCCATGGAAATATTCAAACATGAGCATTTTAATCAAAGTACTTAGTACCGTTTTTAGTAAATAAAACATAATAAAACATTTTCATGTAAATGGTAGTTTGGGCTGCGGTATTTTCTTGAAAATCCTATGTCACATCTTTGCTTGTTAATAAAGATTTCATTTACCCGACATTTGTTTTTGAATTACTCTTGGACCCACAAACATTCCTTCTTTTAAAAAAAATAAACACTGGTGTATAATTTAGTTTTGAATACAACACTGCTATCCCTGCCATAGGTAAGGGGTAGTTGTGTAAATTTTGTAAGCATTAGTAAAGTAAAAGTTGTTAAAAATGATCAGAGTATAGGAAGATGAAGAGCCCACGAGAATGAAACTGGATGAAATTTGGGCAATTTGAGGCTTTATTAAGGTTACACAAAGGTGAAACCTCTAAAATCTACAATTGTTAACATAAGTTTTTAAATTTATACCGCAAGTAACACGTATATAACGCTTTATTGCAATATCGGCAGTAGTTTTAAAGTTATTGCTTTATTATTTAAATGGTTAACAAATGTTCAATGATATACGTACCTATTTAGACACCAACTAATGTTTAGGAAACATATTACAAATAGAATTTTAATTGACTCTTTAGGTTTTGAGGAAAAAATTATAAACTTATAAGATACAATATGTTACACTAATTTTAGTGTTGAATCGATATTCTAATTAATGTTCTCTAATGATAACCGATAAAGGAAGTTTCTCTCGATATGTTTAAAGTTAGTTTTGGGTGTTTCTCTACATAATCTGAAGGAAATTGGACAAAAATTACAAGGAACATTTTGAAGGCGTAAAAATATAGAAAAAAAAAACAGAACGCGAGAAAAACAGCTTTGAAATTCTATACGACTTTATGCGTAGGCGGATTTAAAAACCGTGTGAAATTATATCTGATCATCGGTAAAAGACACTAAATACATATTTCGAATATACTAGATCATTCATTCCTAACAATAGCCCTAAAATAATACTTGGAGTTAATTTCGTGGAATTTTCACCTTAATCCGATAACGTTGAATATTCATCCTCTGAAAGCAATGTGACACATTTTGCACAACATGAAAAGACGTTTGGGAAATATTTGCCTTTAGGACAACGTTTGAGGGCTGATTTAATTCACCTAAGTGTAGGGGATTTCTTGGAAAAGAATTCCTTCTGGTGTTGCAGCATGTGCCGATAGTGTGATACATTAACACGTAAAGGTATCTCTTTGATGTTTTTATTGAGTACCCATCGTGAAGGAATGTTCAGCTTGTTTGTTTTGACGCACATAGGAGAAAAGGTAATAACGCCTACCTTTGTTTCCTTCATTTACTATATTTTTCTCCCTCTCTCGTATTACTCTATGGAAGGAACCAAACATACAGTCCTAAATGAGGGAAGTGAAACCCAATACTTTACTCGTGTACTATAGTGATCAAAGATTTCATTCGTAATTACAAGCAGGGGGAAATGCATGAAAACGACACTAAAACCCAAACAATTCAGTAGAATACACTCGAATACATCTGTACTAGCTCTTCTGAGATAAAGTGAAAGTCCCATTTGTGAAAATATGAGTTTGTCCCATAAATAATATGCTTTTTCTCTTGCTACAATTTTAGAATTTATATTTTTTTTTCCAATCAACATGTTTAAGGGTAAATCATTAAGATAACTCCTACAGAACTATTGCATTTTCATTTTTGCCAGTCTACTTACTGCTATTTTTCCGCGCTTTGCAGCCGTTCCGCTACTAGCCTGTTGTACGGGTTGATAAACTGAAAAAAAAGACACGGGTGACGAACTTATGGAAACTAGTGTTATACTTAGTGCTCAATAATACAGAACAAACCACCAAGAAAGGAAAAAAATATTATGAAATGCAGAGAGAATTTTAATGTTTCCTTTGCGGAATCTGCACGAAATCTTGAATAACTGAGGAAATCACTGAAAACGTGTCAGTTAAAATTAGGTTTAGAAACTGTGGGATATAGGAAAAAAAATTAAATTAACTTTTATATATGGATGCTCTTTAACTGTTGTGGTCCTTAGCATCCCATTATATAGTGGACGTGAAGGGCCGGTAATTTTTCTGAGAGGCCTCTTTATCAGGCTTGAGGTTCTTTTACGTGCCGTAAATCTACGACACGGTACCACCGGCTTTACTTCCCTTCCGAAGGATTTTTACGCCCGTAAAACTTCATCGCCCTCCGCCGGGTTTGAATCCGTGACCTCAGGAACTAAAGGTAACTACTGCACCATGGAGGACGACGGTGTGGAGGAGAAAACAGGGTGGTTGACTTTTGGAAACTGGTAAACTTACAGAGATCTGCCTTATATTTATATTTAGTGATACAGAACATATTGTGGCCTATTATTAATTTTATTATCATATCAGACGCGCTGTTGTGATGTATTGTTGCTACCAGGAGTAGGATTATTGGGTCTCCTAAGTTATATTTCGGCTTAACGGTCTCTCCTTTCGGCGTGGACCATGCCAAAGGGAAAGATCTGTTAAAACTGTCTGGTATGACGTCAGCCTTGTCAGTTTACGATTTCGTGGAATCTCACTCCATCCTGCTTCCTTTGTTCGTTATGTAAAGTCGCCAAACGTTTTGTGAATAAATTCCAGCTATGTGAAGGTAATGTGTGTTATGTAGTTTTGAGGGTAATATAAAACCCACGCCTTCCCCTTAAATCTACACACTAAGGTCCCAAACTTTCGGCTGCCAGCGAGTTGCGGTTATTTTCAGCAAATCATAAAGAAATTGGGACATTATATTTTATTTTTGGTGCCTGTTGGGTTGATCTAAATTTAATCATTTTCTGTTAACCTTTTTGGACTTCATCCCAACAAGATCAATAATATGTAGAAATGAAAGACAGCTATGAAATACGAGAGAATTTAGAATTTTGACTTTCCTATCGGAATATGCATGGAAACTTAGTTAACTGATCAAATCACTGAAAAATATGTCGGTCAACATTAGGGTTCAAAGAAAAACTTCATCCCTATTTTACACTCAGACCAGTGTATTTTATGACGACCAAAAAGAGAGCTCAATTTATGTTATCTAATGTATAGCCGTAGGAAATGTAACTCTTGAAATGCTCGATATTTAGAAATTCCAAAAATATGAAACTTACGCCTCTAAGTGTCTTTTAGGAAATGTTCGTCGCAAAAGTAATAGTAATTAGTGACCCGATATGCTTAAGTCTTTTATTACAGTGAATAACAACTGAACACAAATTAATAATTTGTAACATTGTAAAAATAAAATGTAGATGATGTAGCGTTGATTAAAGTATCAAGAACGCTGTCTGATTTTTTTAATAACACAAAGCAGCAAAGGCGTAACAAGGGTCGGGTGTTATCAGCAGTAATTTAATTGCAAATTACAATTTACTATCGACAACGTCTGGCACTGCTTAACACCCAACGCTCTACTGATATAAAGTGATTGTAATTTCCTACCAATTTTTAATGAACAGGAGCTGACATTACGTGTTTTTGACATAAAGGTCAAACAATGAAAACTCTTGTGTGAGTTTATTGAAAAGGTTGTCCAAAGCAGACAAAACCAATGCTGCAGTATGAAATGCACGCCAACGCAAAGCATAATTGATTAAATCCGATGAAGATGAGATTGGGGTTCAAATCCCATGTAGCGGTCATTCTGAATATGTTTCACTCAGTCACCAGGTAAATATCAGATTGGATTGTGAATATCATGAAACAAAGTTCCACCCCCAGGGTAAAACAAACATAAAGTAACATAAATGCTACAGGAAACCGACTACGCGACTAAGGACAACTATCTGGTGTCTAATAACTGTATGTGTGTACCTCAAGAACAGCAAGCATACGATCACCTTTCCATTAAATCAATAGCAATAGTTTAGATGATATAGAAGGGGGGCTATAGGAGGGATGTGGCTCACAGAGGGACGATTATACAACAGGAGTCGTCTGCGTGCCGCTTTGGTTACGTATTTCAGGGAACCTTGAAGTACGTTTGTTGCTGCTACGTATAGAAAATCAGTTTGAAGATGTATTATATTTGGACTGTTGGGGAGCCGAACTTGAAGTACTTGCAACTGCACTATGATAAAATATTTCCGGTAGCCTTCGTCCAAAAAATGTTTAAAAAAATATTGACTTTGTAATTTTAACTGTTTCTTTAAATATTACACATTTATGTTTGCTTCGGCTGCGTCAGTATTATTTTTAGAGACATGAATTTCTTAACAGGGCGTGATGCAGTTGAAGAATGTAGGCTTACACAGATTATAATTTTTAATTCACTCCTTTTTATTAATTCTTGACACGATTTTAATAACACTTCACTGAGATAGAGACCTGTGAGATGCTTTTGTTAATTTCCTGCACTTTTTAACACGTAAACTATTTTCGTCTCGCACGAATACGTATTAATTTTCTCGAGGACGCATCTCGTGTCCGGTTAGGAACACTGTCTACAACCAACGCGTCCGGTTAGGAACATTGTCTACAAGCAACTGACTTGATTTCTATCGCCTAAATTTGTAAATTTGTGTATTTAAAGTCTCTGATTGGCTTATCCTAATCCAATAGAATACCTTCATTTAACTAAAGCCTTTTTATTGTTGTTGATTGGCTATTTTATAAACTGTCACAAAATTTACATTATTGTTGCTCCAATAATGTCTAGTAGCTTTAAACTTTCAAATTCATTATTGACTCAAGGCTACCTCATTGTTAGCAACATTCCCAACCTATCATTCTCACAGCTCCTACATTATTAAATTACGTAACACATTCAGATAATATTATTACATGTATAAAATAATAACATATACAATGGCTGTAATATACACTTTTTATATATTGTTAAATACACATATTGCTTTAAGGCGGGCTGTTATTGAATTTATATAGACTGAAATCATTTAAGTGTTAAAAATACTGCCTCAACCTACAAGTAAACCTCGGGATTTGAACTAATATATTGAAGCTATGTTGATCCCTCCAAATAAGCCAACAAAAATGGAAATATGACGAGATTCTGAAAGACAAGGTTTGGAAGATGCAGCCAGCACATCAAAAGTCAAATGGAGATGGGGAAGAACACAGGATGCGGCCAGGCAGGTGGGCCTGTAACTACTATGACACTTTATGAAAGTGATGGATGTGAAGTGCCCAAGAACAGCAAGAAATACTAATAGGAATAAAGTAGTTAAGGTGAAGCGAATAAGTAAGATAAAAGTGGACAAAAGTGTAAATAGTGAAGTAAATCGATGAGTATGATAGGGGGCCAAGACTTCCCTGCACTGAGATCTTTGTATATATACCTATCTCGCGTCTTATCATCGATCTAGAATTCTAACATTCATAATGAACTCAATCTGGCTCTGGAGCGTGATCGTTGAAAGTTCCTCAAATTTCGAAAATTTAATTCCAAGAATGAAGAATCTATAGTTAGAGGGTACTGGGGAGTCTCAAAATAGATGGGTAGCTGTCTCATCGGCCTATTGACACTGACACTTACTGTCCCATTCTGTGCAGGTGCCCTCTAAGGGGACAGTGTCCTTTAAAGAGATTTGTGGCCAGGAGAGGTTTCCCTTGCTGAATTTTATCATTTCTCGGGACCTGCTGCTGTCCAATCTCCGCATGACAGCATTCGAGTCTGTGAACCCTACAGATGAGTTCCAGTACTGCTCGTATACTCTGACCAACCAGATACTGATACTTGGCTTAACCGGTCTTAATGACAGCCCCAGTGCTGGTTCAGATCCAATTAAAGGTTTCCCAGCTCCCTTGTTTGTCGCTTCATCTCTCTTTCATTGCCCAGAATCCCCACATGCCCCGGTATCCACCTCAGCTGAGCTGAATTTTATTCTTGATAGTGGCTTGAGGGACTCGCGGCATTCTAAGACCAATTGGACTTGACTAAGTGGTTATCGAGGGCCTTCAGGCCTGCCTAACTCTGATAGTCAGACCTCGATTTTAGCTAAACGCCTATGTTTTGTGTATACGTATAAACTAAAACTATTTAAATATCTTCACGTTTCATATAAAGATGTGGAAGTCGTTTTTTGTGCCTAAAGTGCCTATTTTGACCATTGCGCCCACGTTAAGGTTTTAGAGCTTAAAAGTGCCTATTTTACAACTTGTGTTGTTTTAATTAGCTTTTTTACAATAATGAAAGACAATAGTACTGATATTGTGGGATTAGTTTGATTCAAGGTTTGTAATAGTCTGGTTGTAGGAATTACTTTCCGGGCAAAACACTGGCTTATTTTAATGCTTTAGAGGTGGATCCACTTGTTCTGTAGAGGGAGAAACAGAATATATACCCCATCTCGGTCACTTAGTCATTCTTTGATATTGGTCGGTGACTGCAGTACGGCAGAAATCCCTTTCAAATGGTATGTTTCCCATTGTTTCACGACTTGCATACCTCGTCCCCTTCATGAACTGTTGATATACTCACATTTGCAAGATTTTCTCAAGTTTTCTCTGTTGCTTCTCAAATGTATTTAAAACGGTTCTTTTGCATTGATATTCTTAACCATATATTCTGTTTTCACCCCTTTCGGGGTGGCTCCATGTCAGCTCTAGAACATTTAGCTCACAATTATATAACTGTATTGCATGTTGTATGTCAACAGTGATCTATTCAAATAGTTTCGAGAGGTCCTATTTCAACATTATAAGCTCATGTTTTGTACAGGATTATTCAAAAAGAAGCCATAGACTTTAAATATTTGTTTCTAATTAACGGCAATAGATGGCGATACATCACTTAATAGAGCAAAGTTCAAAATTTTGTTTTCTGTGTTTACAATGAGCAGCATTTGTTATGCGAGGACGACCAGTGATTTTCCGTTTGCATACGCAGCCATCTTCTACGAATTTATTGTATCAATTGTGAATTTTTTTACGACGAGGCTGCTGAATTTTGAACTTACAACGAAATGCATGCTGTAATGAAACCATGGATTCACTTTCTGCATAATGCAGCACATAAAACGACTTTTTCTGTGGCGTCGCCATTTTCTCGTAAACAAACGCAGCGTCGCTGTAGGTACTGAATGGAACTAATAGGTGGCGCTTAAAACTTTCAACTTTCCTCTGTTCAATAGTGTGTCGTATGTGTCGCTATCTATTGTCGTTCATTGGAAATAAATATTTAAAGTCTGTTCCTTCTGACGATAATAATTTATAAAATTTATTGGTTTTGTTATTGTGTAATTTGTAATTCTCACTAATTATTGTGATCTTTAAACTTTAAGGAAGTGGAAATATATTGTTGATACATAAAAGCTAATGTTTAACTTGTGGAATCCGTGTTTCAGTGCCTAAAAAGTATTTAGTACCTATTTTTATAATGCTGAGAAACTATTTATGTGCCTAAAATTCCTAGGTGTACTTATAATATAAGCACCTATCTACTACTATAGCATGTTCTTTAACTTTCCAAAGTACTAGCTAAAACCGCAAAATCTCTGCCTGAAAGAGCATGGCATATCCCCCCAAGCTGAATGGATAGCTTGGTACCATTGCCATACAGTCCAGCCCTGACCCAAATCTGTTTTGGGACCAGTATATCAGATTGAGCCTTCATTTTTTCAGACTTAACCTCCTTCCCATGCACTGCGTTTAGGAAACAGACACTGAAAGTTTTGTCTAACACAAACATTGGTTTCAAAATGTAGGTTAGCATACTGAGTATTCAAAAAACCTTATGTCCCCGGGTGGTTTGAGGTGATCTAAGATTCAACGAGGGAAATTACAGTTTGATGCTTTAGCCTATGGAATGCCCCAAAGGCCTCTGTCTCGACCCAGATGGGAAAGGGGGACTTCCAATAGCATCTCCATAGCTGCAGTAGGGGTAAATCTTAACAATTGTAATGACAATGCAAAACACGCTTACAACTTGCTAAGTTCAATTTTGCATTGGCTCCAGTACAAAGCAGAGTAAGAAAAAAGGGGTCTAGTTCCCATGCCTTACCAAATAAACATCTACAGGCCCAAAAGATAAAGGCGTGGCAACTACATGACCGTAATATGCTTTCTAAGTGAATTTGTTGCCTATGAAAAGACTTGTGACAGCTAGTTTTACCAACTAGAGTAGGTCCCCTTAAGGTCTCGGTATTCCTCTATGCTCTATGAACACCGAGTCCATTTGAGCATTATATGGTCCATTCACCGTCCGATATGACTTACACGATTAAAGAACATTAAAATTCAAGAAATTAAGCAATAGTCAAATATTCCAAGAGGGGATCATTTGAAACTTTGCGTGATCACAAGAAAAACAAAAAGAAAAAAAGAATGACACCACCAAATCAGAAAGGTATAAATATTTGAAAATTCAAACCATAAATAGGAATATCCCGGAAATGGCTAACTCTACAAAAAAGTGTTGATTATATATAAATGGTATGCTTTAACCAGATCTGCATTTTTTGAGCAATAAGATTTTGTCTATCTCTTACGGTTTGCCAGTTATGCAAAGGTCACCTAAAATGAAGGGGACTTCACAGGCTGTTCCTAGAAAATTTAAGATATACACTATGTGACACCCCCATAAACATACGTTTTTCATCTTAGGTGCATTGTGCTGCCACCTACTGCCTGGTACTCATTATCCGATACTTTAGTAGTCATTAGACATCGTGAAACAGCAGAATGGAACGCTCCGTGGACTTGGAACGTGGTCAGGTGATTGGGTGTCACTTGTGTCAGAGGTCTGTACGCGAGATTTCCACACTCCTAAACATCCCTAGGTCCACTGTTTCTGATGTGATAGTGAAGTGGAAACGTGAAGGGACATGTACAGCACAAAGGCGTACAGGACGACCTCATCTGTTGACTGACAGAGACCGCCGACATTTGAAGAGGGTGGTAAAGAGTAATAGGCAGATATATCCAGACCATCACACAGGAATTCCAAAGTGCATCAGGATCCACTCCAAGTACTGACAGTTAGGCGTGAGGTGACAAACCTTGGATTCCATGGTCGAGCGACTGCTCATAAGCCACGCATCACGCAGGCAAATGCCAAAGGACGCCTTGCTTGGTGTAAGGAGCGTCAACATTACAGACTGAACAGTGGCAAAACGTTGTGTGGAGTGACGAATCACGGTACACAATGTGGCGTTCCGATGGCAGGGTGTGGGTATGGCGAATGCCCGGTGAACGTCATCTGCCAGCGTGTGTAGCGCCAACAGTGAAATTCGGAGGTGGTGGTGTTATGGTATGGTCGTGTTTTACCTGGAGGGGCTTGCACTCCTTGTTTTGCGTGGCACGATCACAGCGCAGACTTGCATTGATATTTTAAGCAACTTCTTGCTTCCCACTGTTGAAAAGCAATTCGGCGATGGCGATTGCATCTTTCAACACGAACGAGCCCCTGTTCATACTGCATGGGCTGTGGCGGAGTGGTTACACGACAATAACTCCCTGTACTGGACTGGCCTACACAGAGCCCTGACTTGAATCCTATAGAGCACCTTTGGGATGTTTTGGAACGCCGACTTCGTGCCAGGCCTCGCCGACCTACATCGATACCTCTCCTCAGTTCCGCACTCCGTGAAGGATGGACTGCCATTCCCCAAGAAAACTTCCAGCACCTGATTGAAAGTATGCCTGCGAGAGTGAACGCTGTCATCAAGTCTAAGGGTGGACCAACAGCATATTGACTTCCAGCATTACCAATGGAGGGCGCCACGAGCTTTTACGTCATTTTTAGGCAGGTGTCCGAATACTTTGATCACGTAGTGTATAACGAAATATGTAATGTAGCTATTTCTGCAATGGTTCACTTGCATTAAAATCAAGTAGACAGAAAAATAAACTTTAGCATGAATAGTTTGTATATCCACTAATAAACGATAGGGGATAGAGACATTCATGTATTACATCAGATTTTTTGGAAAATGTTGCGTATGTATATTCGAGTGTCTGTGTCTGTCTGTCTGTCTGTCTGTGAGGAGTTAACTCAAGAACGAAAAGTCGGATACATACCAAACTTCGTAATTAAGTTCAGTATCTTCCAAGGATGGAACAAAGTTTCAGTATCTCCCACACCAAATTATCCTTTACGTGGAAATTTGTTTGAAAATGTTGTCCTTCTCAGAAAAGGTTTTAAAGATTTTTATTAAAATACCACATATTAAAGGTACCTACAATAAAAACAAAATTATATCTCGAATTTTCTACGAAATGCCTGTGAAGTCCTTTTCATTTGGAAGGAATTTTAGATAATCCTGTATAACTGGTAAACGTTAAACGGTAGACTAAAAAAAAGCAGATTTCTTTAAAACACACAATTTATTTCAAATAAGCTTTTTGTGGCATAATCCATTTCTGAAATATCCGTTATTAAGGCTCGAATTGTACATTTCTTGATAATTTTTAACGTTCTTGGAACACTCAATGGTTTCTCGTGATTGAATGGAAACTGTGGAATTTTAAGGCTAGCACATAGCTTTCAGTTCTTAAACAGTTGACTATCGCTGTTCTCTTCCTGAAAGTGCAATGTAACCTTCTGCAAAGGTTTATTTAGATTAAAACGTAGTATAACATAAATCTGATGTGTTACACTCACATGAATTTCTCCACTCTTGTACAAACTGTTTTTACAAACGCTTATTCTCAATATGCTTCATGTTAATCGAGATATTGAGATGTTAATCTTATTGCTAATTTTCTTGTAGATGCAAGGGGAATTGGCAGGCTTTAAGCGATAGTCAAATGTTTTAAGAGCTGGTTGCTATGTTGAGTATTCCATTCTCTTTGCATTACCAGGACATAAAAATGAATAACGAATTCCCATTTGAGAAAAACTATAACTATTGGAAAATTTAAGGGAATAACAAGCAATAACTCGAAAATGGTTCACTCAACAAAAAAAGTATATGACATAAATTGTGTATTTTAACGCGATCTACATTTTCTGTGTAGTAAAAGTTTGTGTATCTCTTATGGTTTACCAGCTATGCAAAAGTCGTTCACAATGAAAAATACTTTCGAAGACATTCCCAGAAAATTAGAGATATTTTTTTCATTTGTCGTGAAAATATCTTAAACATATTATATTTTAATCAAAATCCTTAGAGCCATTTTTGAGAAAATTAAAATTTGCGAAAAATGTTCCATGTAAAGGGTAATCTTGGGTGGGGAGATTTTCTTGAAAACCTTCGTGTCGCATCTCTGGAAGATACTGAACCTAAATATCAAATTTGGTGTTTATCCGACTGTTCGTTTATGAGTTATGCTGTTCACAGTCACACACACACACGCGCGCGCGGACATGTTTCCAAAAATAACTTCTTTTGGATTCAGAGGGCCTCTAAACATATCTTTCCGGTGAAATCTCGGTATCGAATTTTTGGGTGTCATACAATACTTCCCTTACTGTACGTAGTAGAGATGGTAATAAGCTTTAGTAAGAATAGTTTGTATACTTACTAATGAAGATAGAGGGTAGAGGAAGCAATGTGAATGTATAATTTAAGATGTTTTTCTCATTTGTCTAAGGAATAACACAACCTCGCATTAGATTCGATTTGACTATTTCAGCGAATAATACAAGAGCGGAAGCTAGAAATGAATCTAAAAGCCAACTGCTTATGAAATATATTAAATAACCTTACCTGTATATTTGCTATGCAAGGCGCTCTGAAGTTTACCGGATTATTACAAACAGCATATTTTAGTAAAATGTCTTTGGAGCTATACAAAATGAAATCCTGGTTTCGAACAACTAAGGTTATGTGAAATAATCCGTAAGTAGTTAGCTTTTAGCTTTATTTTTAGCTTCTGCTTTTGTATTAGTAGCTGAAGAAATGAGATTGGAGCTTCATTGATAAACATTTAATGAAGAGCTTTAAAGTATACAGTTATTAAGATTAAAGCTTGGTGGAATTGTTTTTTTGTAGCAACAGATGTACTGTTATTAAATGAAATTTCAAGATGTTGATGTACATTCTCTTGTAGGTGCTGGATTCCGCAATTTGTTGATCATTCTCCAATGCTGCTGTTCATTAATTAATTTGGTCAAAGAAGTTATGTGCGGAGATATGTTTCACTGCGAATTTTATCATTGAAACCGGCAACTGAATGCTCTTGATAACGCCTGTCAGCAGGAAGTCGTCGATTATTGTGACCATGAGGTAAATAGTTATTAAGAATAGTAACATTTTAAAATAAAATGCTTTTATTTAACTATCTTATTTTAATAACTCAAATATCCGCACCATTTAGAATTAGAAGCCATTAATTCGTAATTGCTTGAAATGTACTTGTGGAATGGTCTGATGGAGAGACGGTAGATACAGGAAAAGCTATTTTAAACATTTATTGCGGCGCCGCCATTCCCTCATTCCCCTTTTTGTTATATTAAGAAAATGTGTTCTTCGTCTGGGTGGGATGGGACCCGCCATTGTAGCATGGGGATTCAATTATTTCCATCGGCCATTCCCTTAGGGTTGGTAAATATCGACATCCGATTTCCAATCTTCTCGAGATGATCCCTGCAGGATGGTACCGGAATGACTTCATCCTACACTGCCTAATCCAGCACGTTGTCGTTACTAAGCCAATTTAAAGTGTTTACTTTGCGTGTTTTGGCCAGGTTTTTCTCTTTAGCTCCCCCCGCCACCTGCTGCCATCTGTAAGATTTAGTGGTTTGGATACTGTGTACTCTAACATGAGTAATGGTGCTTCTCGACTTTGGATTGACGATTTTATGTTAGAATTATGTACGGCGAACTATCCTGGGACATTAAAAAAAGCATGTCTGATGCGTTGCACTCGTATGACTTCTACTCACTTTTCTACTGTTTCTTAAAAAAAAAAACTTATTTTGCTATGTATTTCTTGTTAATCGAGATTGCGATTTCATTACACATTTTTATATTTGTTGTAGGCAAAAGAACGATACACTAGGCTAAAATATATTCATATTTTTAAAGAGTGTGACGCTATGAGATGACTTTCAAGCTCCTTCCATGAACACGAGAAAAAAACACGAATTGCTTCAAAAACAAGCTGTATAGGTCAGGAGTTAGCGTCTGTGGCCTGCATTCGGGAGTTCGTAGGTTCGATTCTTGCGGCCGACGTTTCTGACTCATGGTTTTTTCCAGGGATTTTCCCGTTTCACTAGGCAAATTCTGGGAATATTCATTACATCCCCCAAATTTCCTGTCCGTCAATTTCACCTCGATTTTCATTTCACTTTACCTTTCATCTTCTTGGCTATTGGTTGCAAGTGTCGGCGGGAGTCCGGCGTAGCATGGCAGGGGAAAAAGATGCTCCCCCAGTGGGATGTGGTGCAAGTTTACAGGGAGAGGGTAGCACGTTATAACTGCCATCCGGCCAGTTTCATTCTGGAAAAGGTAGGGACCCTGCCCTCTATTCTGTCGTGCTCTGTCTCTTCTACCTTATCTCCCGCTCCCGGGGGGGGTGCCCTGTCAGGTCCCCCTCCAGTTCTACTCCTATCAAAAACTAGACATATTTGAAAATACAAACATTTTAATGCTACAAAATATTTATTTATTATAGATTGTATGCTTTAACGAGATCCATATATTTTATGTAGTAAATTTTATCTAATCTTGCGATTTATCAACTATACGAAAGTTATTCGAAAGGAACAAAACTTCAAGGCTATTCCCAGAAAATTCAGAACATAAGATTTTATTTGTCATGGAAATATTGGCCATTTTTGAAGAAATAAAAAATAACGAAAGTGTGTCTATATGAAGGTGAGGGGATTTTCTTAAAAATCTTCGTGTCGCATCCTTCTAAGATGCTGAAACTAAATACCAAATTTTCGTTTTCGAGTTACCGCGTTTCAGTCAGATACACACACGCGCCTCCACGTACACGTATGGAACAACTTCTAAAAAACTGATGTTTTGAATTCTCATGAATTCCTCTACACTCTATCGCTTATTAGTGGATATGCAAATTATTTTTAAGAAAATTTATTTTCCTTGCTACTTCATTCTAATCGAGATAAACTTTCTAGATATAGCTCCATTACATATTTTGTTATAGATACAAAGGGAACAGCGATAGTCAAATGTTTAAGAACTGGCGCTACACACTGGTCTTAAAATTCCATACTCTTTCCATGGTATCGCGAGAAACAGTTGAAAAACGACAGAACTTCAAAACAATGGCTGTGTTAAGCAACTTGAAATATTAATAATGGGCATCTTGGGAATGGCCGATGTCACTAAAAAGTTACTTGAAATAAATTGTGTGGTTTAAACAGATCTACAATTTTGGTATAGTGCGTTTTTGTCTATTGCTTAACGTCTACCAGTTACAGAAGATCATACCAAATTCCTTCCGAATGAAGATTTCACAGTTTATTCCAAGAAAATTCCAGATATAAATTTTATTTCTCATGTAAGTATAGCTAATATATGGCATTTCAATAAAAATCGTTTGCCATTTTTGATAAAATATATTTCGAAAGTAGTTTCATATAAAGGCTAGTTTTGTTATGGGTGGATTTTCTTGAAAATCTTCGTGTCGCATCTTTAGAAGGTATTGAGCATAAATAGCAAGTTTGATATTTATCCAAATTTTCGCTGAGAGCTACACTGCTCACAAATATACATACACGCGCTTGCGCGCGCGCAGAGCTTTTCTAACATTCTTTTTACTCACAGGGACTTAAAACGTATTTTCGGTGAAGTCTAGGAATCGAAATTTTTAGTGGAATGCAATACCTTCTGTAACCATTATGTACATGGTAGAGAAAATAAAAATGTATTAATTGTGTCAAGCATATTGCACGTTCATAGATATAAATAACCAAAATTACGATTTTTATTAAAAAAAACGGACAATGGCAAAAATCAGCTTTATTTCGTGCAAAGTAAACGATTAATACGTAAACCACAGACTTTTGGCACGGAATAAGGCATAAATGTAATTTGAACTCCAAAACTAAACCACGACCATTTCTCGCTCTCGACCACACGTCCTGCTTCTCTCCCGTGGCGCTATTTAAGGGCAGTGACACCTAACACTATGCGCCCTTGAGGGCGGAGTAACTGACTAGAAATTCACCTGATGACAGAAAGAAAACTAAATGGCTAATTTGGATTTTGGAACAGTCACAGTAAACAGTGAAGCTCAAATCTCTAAATTTCAAATACACTTTTTACAAATGACAAACATAGTGCCATTTAGCTAACAGCTACGATTCGAAATTTGGAACTCTGGATTGATGACGGAAGCAATAGAAAAGCTGATTCTGTGTTTTTCGAAATAGCATATATTTAAGTTAAACAAAATACAATACACTATAAGTGATTCCTTAGATCACTTTGAAACAATACGTCCTTTGTAATTTATGTTTGGCACACATACATATGCTACCAATTTAAGTAATTTATCATACAATTTAATTAAAAACTCATTTCTTAAATAGCGTCTGTTTTTAAGTCTCTTCTGCCTTGTAGACTCACTGTTATACCCCTAATGAACCTGTACTAATAAACGAATCATCTACGTTTGTTAAGACAATCAATCGTTTATATTATCAATCACTGAAGGATCTGACATATTATGTTTACATATGAGAACACTATCATGAAATGTGGGGATATTTACGTTTGAGTTCATCTTGATTCAGTGCCTAAGTGACAACAATGGAGATTGACCAGATTATTACAATATGTTTAGCAAATGTTTTCTCTTAGAGAGTAAAAAGTGTAATACATTTCAGCTTTACATTATGTTGCCATTTTCGTGCAGATACTGTGCAAAACAAGGTTTTTTTATTTATATACTTAATTATAGCATTATAAGGGACTAGTAAAGCTACTGCTTAAAGGTATATAATAATCTAGAATTGTGCACCTAAAACACGACGACACTGGATGCACAAAAAGGTAAACAGATACTCCATCTGTGAAGGCCAGTAGGATGCCTCCCAACCTGCGGTAGCGGCATAAATGAAAGCGTGTGTATCAGGAAGGCATCTAAGTCCTCAAATCAAATAGTAGAAAGTAACTTGGAACATAATCATGAAAAGGACTTAGAAATGTTGCTAAATAGAGAAAAGTTTAGTAACAATCTTGAGAGAAAAGCATCCGAAAGGTTACATGAGTAAGCTAGTAGACAAACCCAAAAGAAATTACAGAGTATAAGCGAAGAAAAAGATTTTTTAGGAATGAAAATGATAGTACTGCAGCAAAACTCCATCACCAGGTTAGAGATCATAAAGGCAGTTACATTTAAGTTTCTACCAGACTAAAGATTAAGGACCTATCCTTCACCACGTTAGACGAAAGCTCCAACATTAAAAGGCGAAGGCTATAAGCTCTACAAATAATATTTTAACCATACTTGGTTCAAAGTTTTTTCATTAATTAGTAATAAAATGTATACACGTCATTACAAGCATTCTTAAGTCTGCAAAATGGGAAGCAAATTGTTTGTATTTAAGTATAGTATATTGCAGATATGTTACGGCCCGCACATCGACCATCACTTCAAAATTTCAGGGACGCACCTCGACGATGGACCAAAATCCCCGGGGCCGCACATAGACTGGAAATCGGATTACGGATGACACATGAGCATCCCCGATATTGCATTCCACCCAAACATTCAATACCGAAGTTCTGCCGCAAATACATATTTTTGAGATTACCTGAATCAAAGATTATTTTAGATAAAGCTCGTGTGTGTGTAAACAGTATAACTCAGACTTTGCATTTAGATTCAGTACTTTCTAAAGAAGCGAATATTTTCAAGCAAGTTTGCAAGAAAATCCCCCTACCCCAACTATCCTTTACACAGAACATTTATCAAAATTTTGGATTTTATAAAAAAAGGGCTGTTAACGATTTTTATTGAAGTGCCATATATTAAAGATATCTACATGACAAAGTTTATATTTTGAATTTTTTGGGAATAGTCCTCTTCATTTGAAAGCAATTTTTTTATAATTTGGTATAACTGGTAAACGCTAAGCTATACACGAAAACGTACTACACAAAAATGTATATTTCCTTAAAATACAAAATTTATTTCAAATAACTCTTTTGTAGCAGAACTCATTTCCGAGATATCCGTTATTAATGGTTAGATTTGTTCATCAAGTCCTATCGATTTTCGGTTGTTTCTCGCGATTGTATGGAAAGGGTATGGGATTTTAAGGTTAGCATATAGCGTCCACTTCTTAAACATTTGACTATCGCTGTTCCCTTTCTATCTATAACGAAATGTGTAATGCAAAAGTTTATCTCTTTTAAAATGAAGCAGATAGAGGAAATAAAATTTTGTGAGAATAGTTAGTAATAAACGAAAGAAGATGGAGAAAGTATGTGACTGTAGACTCATCCACGGAAAATTCAGACATATAATTGTAACACTGGAGTGATGCCCATGTGCTTTAGCAAAAGGATTGGAAATTGTTGGAGTGGTTTTTGTTTGTTTGTAGTGGATTGGAAGTGAGTTTGGAGAGCGACATGGTTAGGAATATTGCACCAACACTACCGTAGTATTTCCCTCGGGAGAACAAATCCTGGTTGGAAGGTTGGCAGGAGGAACACGGTCCCTTGCCTCGGATAAGCCGCCGCTCACATTCAATCACATTTCAAACTTCACCCTTTCCCCTGCCAAGGTGAAAGTCGGAATATTAACGCCCTCTGTGACAAGAATGGAGCGTACCAGGCCAATTTTTGCGTTAAAAAGAGCAAGGGCCTTTTGACTGGTACTCTTGCATTCGGAGATCTGACAGCCTGCTGATTAACGCACCATAGGAGACATGCTCTGTAATTGATTGGCAAAAAAAGAGATCTGTGGCTCGATATTGGCCTTGTATTCCACTTTCCTGTCGCTGATCAAATGTGTTTACTCAGATACAAGCTTGCGTCTCCAGCACTGCAGCTTTTATGCTCCAAAAATTTGACAAATTCCACGGTATAACGTTTATTGTTAACTGGTCAGATGGGAGGGTGCTTCTCTCCTTTTTGCTTTCTATACCACGCATGTACTAATAGAAGGTATTGAATTCCACCCAAAAATAAGATATTGAGATTTCACTAGAAATACATGTTTTGAAGTCATCTGAATCCAAAAATGTTTAGAAAAACATGTATGTGTGTGTACAGCATAACTTAAATACGAGAAGTACTGAGTACTTATGTTTAGTAAGTATCTTCCAATGATGCGACATGTGGATTTTCAAGAAAATCCACCCGTCCTCAACTACCCTTTATATCAAACGTGTTTCTAAATCTTTGATTTTTATAAAAATGTCTTAACGATTTTGAACAAAACGCCATATATTAAAGACATTTACATATAAAATAAAATGTAGCATCTACCATTGCCGAGATATTCATTATTGATGGTTCGAATTGTTCATTTCTTGGTCATTCTTAAAAGCCCTTTCAACATTCAGTTGTTTCCCGCGATTGCATGGACAGATGGAGTTTTAAGGACAGTGCATGGCTTCCAGTTCTTAAACATTTACACGTGTGTTTAAAATGAAAGGGCAAACAAACTCGTGTAACTTCACGTTGCACCTCACAATATAAGCAACTCTACACCACTGAGCTAAGAGTGCTACAGTAAAGAGCTTTAGCCATATCTTACTTGAGAACTGTAAATCAATAAAGTGGTATATACTAATTATTTTCAGATAATTGTGTTCCCCATCATTACTACTACAAGAATATACGCAGTCTTGTGAACAAAGCCTGGCTATCTCGAGCGCTTACGGAACTATTCGTTTCGAGCTCCGTCTCTCAGACGCCGATCAGTTATAAATTGACCGAGTGCGCGCATTAAATGAGATTGATCCTGATCGTTAAATGGGGTTTTGAGAATGGTCTCAGCATATTGTAAAAGAGAATGAAGAGTTTGTGTCGATCGTGTGGTGTGATGGGGCACATTTCAAACTAAACGGAAAAGTGTTTAATGTGCACTAGAAAATGATAAACCTTGTGGAAAACATTCTTCTGTGCCTTCGAGTTCGCCAAATATCAGGTAATCTTTAATTCTACCAGACTAGAAGTTGTAGCTATTACACGTAGCGCAGGTTAAGTTAGCTGTTGTCCGCTGCGATGATCCATTACGTTTCTGTTCCTCCGGATGTCGATCTCAGCTGCTGTCTGTGAAACTTATGGTGGTTTTAGGTTTTGGGTGTTTGAGGGCTTTGCTTACCTACTATCACTGGCCTCGGCTATACTCAACAGTGCACTTAGGCTCTTTTATTTAGGGCGTGTTGAAGTAGTTATTATTTATTATGTTATTTTTAGCACCATCCTTTGGGCGCCAATTTGAGAGTAGTAGGTTTTATTGTATTGTTATTTGCCCCACGTTTTGGGAGCCAATTTGAAGGAGGTTTGTTGCTGCTACGTATGGAAAGCCAATTTTTAGTAGGAGTTGTGTTTTAGTTCAACTGTTGGGGAGCCGAACTTGAAGTAGTTACAATCGCACGTATGGTACCCGGTAGCCTTCGTCCAAAGTTTAAAAATATTAACTTTGTAATTTGACTGTTTCTTTAAATATTATATACTTATGTTTGCCTCGGCTGCGTCAGGATTTACTTTTTAGAGACGTGAATGTCTTAGCAGGGGGTGGTGCGACTTAAGAATGTAGGCTTACACAAATTATAGTTTTTGTTTCACTATATTTATTAATGCTTGACATAATTTAAATAACACTTCACTGATACAGAGAGACAGCTGTGAGTTTTTTTATTAGTTACTTGCACTTTTTTAACACGTAAACTATTCTTGTCTCGCACGAATACGTATTAATTTTCTCGAGGACACATCTCGCGTCCGGTTAGGAACACTGTCTGCTAGCAACTGACTACCGCCTAAATTTATAAATTTCTGTATTTCAAGTCTGTGATTGGCTAATCCTAGTCCAATAGAATACCTTTATTTAACTTAAGCTTTTTTCTGGTTGTTGATTGGCTATTTTATAAACTGTTACAAAAATTACATTATTGTTGCTCCAATAATGACTAGTAGCATTATTAAACTTTCTAATTCATTATTGCCTCAAAGTTACCTCATTGTTAGCAACTTTTAACCTATTATTCTCACAGCTCCTGCATTATTAAATTACGTAAAACATTCACATAACATTATTACACATGTATAAAATAATGCAAACATATACAATGACTGTAATATATACTTTTTAAATATTGTTACATACACATATTGCTTTAAGGCGGGCTGTTATTAGATTATATATATTATATAATAAAACTGAAACTATTGCAGTGTTAAAATACTGCCTCAGTGTGCGATCTACAACTATACTATGGAAATGATAACGCTCGTAATAGGTTTAACTTTGTCTGTAATTATAAAATCCATTAAGAAATCCTAAAAGTGTACATGCACAACAGACTTTGTACTCCGTGATATGATGTATGATACAGACGTTTAACTGAGCAGTACCACAGTTACTCCGTCTACCACAAATTCACCAAGTTACTGGGAGATAATTATGAATTATGTGTCACCATGTTGCTGCAAATGCACATGGTACTATTTTACTATTAATATACCGCAAACCTAAGTAAATTTACTCAAGCACCATGTGTTACATGTTTTAATTCTTTCGGAGTACGTAGTGAACTAAATTTACAGATGCTACATTGCTTGGCATCTCTTGTTTCCTAACTTTAAAAAATATCTATACTTGCATCTAATTAACATCGGCCTAGTCCTATCCGAACATTATCTTGTAAAATTGTTCAAAATCTGAACGTTGGCTTCCCAATTGTCCCTTTAAATCTGTTATTGGCTATTAGTACCTTTTATGCGTGAAACTGTTCTGTTATAGTTATAACTGGTAGCTTTTTCTTGCTTGCTCGAAGTTAAATAGCTAAGTTGCTTGCCTTAAAATGTGTAAACTGCTGGTATATACGTTAACATCACATTACGTTTCTATTACATATTATTATACATTCATGAGATGTTTGTAACCTTGAACATTACATACATTGCTCTGATACAATATACAATATATCTAACTATTCTTACGTTAATTAGAGAGGGAGCTCTAATACGGTCTTAAAGTTTCTTGGTCCTCAATGAAAAACAAGTAGCAATTCATTTATTTTCCAAATTTGAGTTTTCTTCTTTCTTATATACATCATTTCGTGTAATCTGCAAGCCTCAAACAATTGCTGTGAGTATACAGAAACACTTGGTATTCCTTTCGCAGTAATTAATTAATCTTGCTCATCGTTCCTAAGCGGATGGTGTAAGCTAAATTAAAATCCTTGTTAGTTTTCATACCGAACTGTTTTGTAAACTCGTGCCTTACGTAACAAGCCAGGTTGCAGCCCATTTCATCTGCAGAGCATCATTTGAACTGCTGCGCTTATTATAACAGTCGTAATCCACATTGTAGAGTTGAACGAGTTTTTTTTCCCCCAGAGTGGAGGAAAGAGCGAGTTTAGACCACATTACATATACATACTGTTGTACGGTTCTCTATAATTGGAATTCCTTTCCCCTTTCGGTCGTTATTTATCCGACAAAATGCGGCCGAGTTAACGAACCACACATTGTGGTCCTTGGTTCCTTATTCTTGTTGCATAAGCAGGTTCCAAACTTCTTGGTATATGGAACGGCGAAAGGAAATGTGTCTGTGAAAATCCGGAATTACCAATGATTTTTACCTTCTCTAGCAGGTTTACTGTTGTTTATAAAAAGTGGCCCACTCCTCTAGATCGTCATAGTGTTTTTCTTTCCGCAAGGTTACCAGCTGCAGGTAATAAACTTTTGACTCCGCTCAGCCGGTATCATTTCTCTATGCGACTTACCTGAAAAACAATTCAGGACATACAAAGTAACAAATTAAAACGTTTATACCCTAAATGGGCTGGAAGGGAGGTTTGTATTCCACCACCATGAAAGAGTTTCGCTACGATTGATACACAAGGAAAACTTAAACCAATTACAATATAATGCGGCCTTCTAGAGGAAGAGGTGCAAAATTATTTGCATGTGTGGTTAAACAGCTACGATAATTACATATACGAGAGCTTTCATCAGCAACATGGAGACTGAGGTTAAGTTATTGCTGCTACTAAACGGCACTGTAGTATGAAAATATGAGATTTAAGTTGTAATGTTACTCTGCGACAGTTCGGCCATACGTACTTCCGGAGTACTCAGTCAAGTGGCTAGAATTATCCTCGAAAAGTATAAGTTGTCACGCTGGTAGGGAGTGTGGCTAGATATTGTCAGTAACAATATAAACAGCTCCGTTCCATTATGGGTCACATTTTATGCACGCGAGGATACATAGCATTTTTACTTTCTCTACTACGTGTAGTAAGTAGGGGAAGTATTGTATTCCACCCAAAAATTCGATACCGAGATTTCACCGAAAATGTATGTTTCGAGCCCCCCTGAATCCCATAAAAAAGCATTTTTGGAAACATGTTCATGTGTGTGTGTGTGCCTGTGAACAGCATAACTCCGAAACGAACAGTCGGATAAAGACCAAACTTGGTATTTAGGTTCAATATCTTCCAGAAATGTTACAAATGAAATGTTTTCGATAAAATCCCCCCACCCAAGATTACCCTTTACATGGAACATATTTTTAAAACTTTAATTTTCTCAAAAATGGCTCTATCGGTTTTGATTAAAATATCATATGTTTAAGATATTTTCATGACAAATTAAATTTATATCCCAAATTTTCTGGGAATGTCTCCAAAAGTATTCTTCATTGTGACCGACTTTTGCATAACTGGTACACCATAAGAGTTAGACAAAATTTTACTACACAAAATATGTAGATCGCGTTAAAATACACAATTTATGTCATATACATTTTTTTTTCAGTGAACCATTTTCGAGATATTACATGTTATTCCCTTAAATTTTCCAATACTTATACTTTTTCTCAAATAGGAATTCGTTATTCATTTTTTTTGTCCTGGTAATGCAAAGAGAATGGAATACTCCACGCAGCAACCAGTTCTTAAAATATTTGACTATTGCTTAAAGCCTACCATATTCCCCTTGCATCTACAAGACAATTAGCAATAAGATTAACATTTCGATATCGCTATTAACATAAAGCATATGGAGAATAAGCGTTTGTAAAAATAGTTTGTACAAGAGTTGAGAAAGTCATGTGACAGTAACTCTTCAGAGTTTTAGAAATGTAGTCCGTGTGTGTGTTTGTGAAGAGCATAACTCAAAAGTCTGATAAACACCAAACTTGGTATTTAAGTTTGATGATACATGATGGTTTTCAAGAATCCCCTTTAACCACAAACTACGATTTACGTGGGAGATTTTTCGACTTTTTGTATTTTCTAAAAGTGCCTCTAACGATTTTGATTACAATACATTCTATTAAATATACTCAAATGCCAGATAAAAAGTATATCTTGAATTTTCTGACAATATCCGGCGAAGTCCTATTCATTGGAATGGAAGTTTGTATAATCTTGTATATCTGGTAAACGTTGAGCGATAGTGGAAAACAGTGCAAAAAAATGTAAAACTCTTTAAAAGGCAGTTTATTTCAGTAAGCTTTTTCAGTAGCCTAACCCATTTTCGAGATATCCATTATTAATGGTTTATATTGTTCAAATCTCCTGCCATTCATTTATAGTTCACATTCAATTGTTTCTCGTAACTGCATGGAAAGTGTTTGCAATTTTAGGGCTAGCATATAGCGTCCAGTTCTTAAATATTTGACACTCGCTGTTCACTTTGTATCTGTATCTATTCCTGCAAAGATTTATCTTGATTAAAATTTAGGCATAGAATAATATGGTTTCGTAAGAATAATTTGTATACCCAGTAATATACGAAAGTCATGCGAATATAATACATTATATATTTTTATTATTGCTTTGACCTTTTTATCTTATATTCAGAACATCAAACTTATAGCGCATACTACATTTTAAATGAGTATATAAAAGTGTTCGCGTTATGAAGATATTAATTTTTATTTCTCTACCACGCATATACTGTAAGAAGAAGTAGCTTCTGTATTCCGCCCAACATTTCGTTACCGAAATTTCACCGGAAATATATATTTTGAGGTCTCCTGAAACATAAGAAACTATCATAGACATATAGTAGTTTAATTCAAATCGTTACAGCAAGCATTCTTTGGAGAAAATAAATAAAACTTTTGCAAGTAAAGGGTAGTTGTGGGGATATTCTCAAAAATCTTAGTGTCGCATCCTTGGAAAATGCTGAAATTAAATTCCAACTTTCAATTATGCTGTTCTGACACACACATTTAGAGAACTTTTTATCTAAAATGTTTGATTTCCACTCGGGCAGCCTCAAAGCGTGTATTTCGGGTGAACGATATCTAATTTTTGGGTGGAATACAATACTTATATACTTATTATATGTAAGTAAAAAAGCAAGAGTTTTTTACTTTCTCTACTACGTGTAGTAAGTAGGGGAAGTATTGTATTCAACCCAAAAATTCGATACCGAGATTTCACCGGAAATGTATGTTTCGAGGCCTCCTGAATCCCATAAAAAAGCATTTTTGGAAACATGTTCATGTGTCTGTCTGTGAACAGCATAACTCCGAAAGGAACAGTCGGATAAAGACCAAACTTGGTATTTAGGTTCAATATCTTCCAGAAATGTTACAAATGAAATGTTTTCAATAAAATCCCCCACCCAAGATTACCCTTTACATGGAACATATTTTGAAAATTTTAATTTTCTCAAAAATGGTTCTAACGGTTTTGATTAAAATATCATATGTTTAAGATATTTTCATGACAAATTAAATTTATATCCCAAATTTTCTGGGAATGTCTCCAAAAGTATTCTTCATTGTGAACGACTTTTGCATAACTGGTACACCATAAGAGTTAGACAAAATTTTACTACACAAAATATGTAGATCGCGTTAAAATACACAATTTGTCATATAATTTTTGTTGTTGTTGAGTGAACCATTTTCGAGATATTGCTTGTTATTCCCTTAAATTTTGCAATTCTTATACTTTTTCTCAAATAGGAATTCGTTATTCATTTTTTTGTCCTGGTAATGCAAAGAGAATGGAATACTCCACATAGCAACCAGCTCTTAAAATATTTGACTATTGCTTAAAGCCTACCATATTCCCCTTGCATCTACAATACAATTAGCAATAAGATTAACATTTCGATATCGCTATTAACATGAAGCATATTGAGAATAAGAGTTTGTAACAATAGTTTGTACAAAAGTAGAGAAAGTCATGTGAGTGTAACACATCAGATTTGTTCAATGTTCCATTTTTACCACGCCTTTAAATGCAATGGTCAAATCGACGACCTATTTATTACCTTTGGTACATATTGCCTATCGGCAATAGTGTTTTCATTGTTGGATTTATGGTTTCTATGCATTAGATTGCATGCACATTCACACTCTAATTCATAATTCCTGACTCTGAGCAGGATAGGGAATAATCTTGCTAAGAAAAGGTTGCCCAAACCACAGCCAGGAATTGAACCCCTCGTCTAGCAGGCAGGTACTCTTATCGACTGAACAACGGATACTTCCCAAAGGAGCTGGTTCTCTTAACAGTGAAGGGCACTATTGTGACGTATACAGAGATTGTCGCGCATACGTCTCTCTGGTCACCTAGATTCGAGATGGCGGTTAAAGCTTGGGTGGGGGAATTAGCAGTTTTAGGTGGGGATAGTTTGGTTAGCGTCCCTACGTTTTAGGAAGCGTGGCTTGGGACAGAGAGTCAGTGAGTTGTAGTCAACCAGTACAGACGTGTAGTCGCCCTCTCCGTGCAGGAATGCATGATGGCCTCGCCCGACAGGCATGGACCTAAGAATGTGGGGTAAAGTATCTTGTTTTATCTAATAAACCCTCTGTCATCTATACCTTCATGGTCTTATTTATGATAGTGTAAAGTTCCTTCTTCCTATTTTGAGCCATGTAAGTGTCCTTTTGCCAGTATTTAATAATATTTCTGTACTTTCACTTTAGCTGCGTCCCTAGTCGTAGCCTCGCCATGTTACAATTTTGTTAATTTTCCGGTACCTTCAAGCGAGTCGCCTATCTCCCATTGAGCATTAGATAAGAGGCTACGACACTATTAGCACTAATTAATAAACTGTAGAAACTAATATATCGAGTTAATTTTCAGAGTTGACTTTTCCAACTTGTGAACCGCTGTTTTACGTTCAAATTATTGTATACATCTACCTCATACTGAAATGGAATGTACTATTCATTAGTAGACCAAAAATGACTTTACCGCACTTAAACCTGTGTTTTCATCTTTTGCGAATTTTATTTACCGCACCATGGAACTGAATTGCAGTAAATTCCATAGTTATATTCAAAAGAATGGTTGAGTTTTGGAAACTTGGCAAGGGCAGGTCCTCTCTAAGGGCACTCAATCAGACTCCGAATAGATGGCTTTCAAACCTCTGCTCCCCTTCATTACTGCTTCCCGTTAATGTTCAGTATGCCGGAAATATACGGCGCGCATGCGCTGTCATTACATGCAGTTGAGCTTGACATTTTTTGTGATTTGTTGACCCGCCTCAGGGTGTCACTGCGTGGGGTTGAAGTGCACTCTTTTATTTTTACCATCGCTTTGACAAGCCTGTAATTTTTTAGTCCTGTGAATTTTAAACCCACTTGCTTTGTAGAAAAAGTATAACAGCACGGGGAGAAAAATCTGATACGTTACACCCACATGACTTTCTGTACTCACTCTTCTACAAACTATTCTTACAAAAGCTTATTCTGTCTTCTTTATGCTAATCGAGAAAAACATTTATAGAAACGGTTTCGTTATATATTTTGTTCTACGTACAAGAGGAATAAGGGAATACAGTAGGCTTAGCGACATTGAAACTTTTAGGAGCTGGTCGCTATATGATGGCTTTAAATTCCTTCTATTTGTATGATCACGAGAAAAGATATAAAATATGTTGACCAATTCAAACCTATTATAAAGAATCTGATGTGCTACGTTCCTATGACGTTGCCTACCCTCTATCTCTTATTAGTGGATATACAAATGATTTTTACAAAACATTATTTTCTATCTACTTCGTTTTAATCTAGATAAACCTTCCCGGAACTAGCTGCATTACACACTTCGTTATCGTTACAAAGGGTATAGCAATGGTCAAAAGTTTAATAATTGGATGCTATACGCTGGCATTCAGACTCCTTACTCTTTCCATGACGCCGCAAAAAACAACTGAAAATTGACAGGACTTTAAAAGAATGACCAAGTATTAAACATTTCCAAACATTAGTAGGAATTCCTCAGAAATGGCTGATGCCAGAAAAACTGATTTGAAATATTTATGTGTTTTGAAGAGATCTACACTTTTTACTTTCTCTACTACGTATAGTAAGTAGGGGAAGTATTGTATTCCACCCAAAAATTCGATACCAAGGTTTCACCGGAAATATATGTTTTGAGACCCCCAGAATACAAAAAAAAAGCATTTTTGGAAACGTGCCCGTGTGTGTGTCTGTGTGTGTGTATACTTTCTCTCAAATTCGTTATCCTTTTTTTGTCCTGGTAATGTAAAGAGAATGGAACACTCCACATAGCAACCAGCTCTTAAAATATTTGACTATAGCTTAAAGCCTGGCATTGCCCCTTGCATCTACAACAAAATTAGCAATAAGATTAACATTTCGATATCTGGATTAAAATGAAGCACATGGAGAATAAGCGTTTGTAAAAAATAGTTTGTACAAGAGTAGAGAAATTCATGTGAGTGTAACACATCAGATTTTTATATAGTACGTTTTCGTCTATCCCTTAACGCTTACCAGTTATACAATTTCGAAAAATATTCATGTAAAGAATGGTTTGAGTTGAGAGATTCTTTGAAGTTCTTCGTCGCATATATGGAACTTAATAACATAATGATGATAATAATAATCTTGTGGCGCTACAGGCCATGAAGGGCCTAGATCTGCCAACCCGACTACTGCCCTCACACCCACGTACGCATGGCAGTATGTGAGCATCTAACCGACACGGGGAGGTCACGTGGCCAGCAACATCTACCAGCCAGAATGTTTGCCCCCGTGGACAAGAACGCTGTCTATCGCAACTCCTCGCTTTCATCACGATGCGAAATGGACACCAGTCCTATACCCGGGACTTAATATTGTTATACACTGGGGTGAGGCCAAAAGGTTTTGCAACTAGATATTACATTTAATTACCCCGGCATAAACATTGGGGGACGTAGCGGCAGAGGCAAACGAGAGATACCAGAACTTGCTGCACAAATATGAAGCAGCCGTGGGATTTTCATAACAAAATACACATTTAGCACATTAACCGTGGCTTATTAAAGTTGATAAGGTGATGCCACATTGTTCACAACAGATTACACACAAACATTGGAGGGAGATGCTCCGCACTCAACACGAAATACACACGCATTCCTACACACACAAAGACTGATCCACGCTACTAGTGACACCACCAGACTAAGGAGGTGAAGAGGGGATATGCCATATCGGACGTAAATTCAAACTCCCAATCAAAATGATTAGTTCAACAATGTCATGCTACACAGTAATAATATGTCCAAACCTACAATATCCTCAACCCGATGGGAGAAATCGAAACCGGACGTTTTCCGTGCCCGGGAACCAGAGATCTACGCGCCACGGCGCAGGACATGTATGGAAGCTAGGTAACCTAAATACCAAGTTTAATATCCGACTTATCGTTTTTGAGGTATGCTGTTCAGACAAACACGTACATACATACACCTACACACACGGACCTTTCTCTAAAATTCTGATGTGTTACATTCACATGACTTTCTCTACTCTTGTAAAACTATTTTTACAAACGCTTATTCTCCATATGCTTCATATTAACGAGATATCGAAATTCTAATCTTATTGCTAATTTTCTTGTAGATGCAAGAGGAATTGCTAGGCTTTAAGCGATAGTCAAATATTTTAAGAGATGGTTGCTATGTGGTGTATTCCATTCTCTTTGCATTACCAGGACAAAAAAAAATGAATAAGGAATTTGAGAAAAAGTATAAGTATTGGAAAATTTAAGGGAATAACAAGCAATATCTCCAAAATGGTTCACCAAACAAAAACTTATATGACATAAATTGTATATTTTAAAGCATCTACATTTTTTGTGTAGTAAAATTTTGTCTATCTTCTATGGTTTACCAATTATGCTAAAGTCGTTCACAGTTAAGATTGCTTTTGGAGACATTCCCAGAAAATTCGAGATATACATTTCATTTGACATGAACATATCTTAAACATATGATATTTTAATCAAATCGTTAAGAGCTATTTTTGAAAAAATTAAAATTTCCGAAAAATGTTCCATGTAAAGGGTAATCTGGGTTGGGGGGATTTTCTTGAAAACCTTCGTGTCGCATCTCTGGAAGATACTGAACCTAAATACCAAGTTTGGTGTTTATCCGACAGTTCGTTTCTGAGTTATGCTGTTCACAGACACACACACACGGACATGTTTCCAAAAAAAATTTGGATTCGGGGGGTCTCAAAACGTGTATTTTCGGTGAAATATCGGTATCGAATTTTTGTGTGGAATACAATACTTCCCCTACTTACTATATGTAGTAGAGAAAAGTAAAAATTCCTTTTTTTATTCAGGGATCCCCAAAACTTGTATTTCAGGTAAAATCTCGGTATGTGGATAACGGTACGTCACAACGAAAACATTCAGGACATAACCGGGATTTGAAAAAGGGATCTTCTACCTACAGTGCCACTGCTCTAACCTACCGAACTACTATGGCAACATGCCGCTGCGACACTAAATTCACCGACTGCCCCGCATTTTGCCCGGTAAATCACAAGGCGTTTTCAAATTCACTCTTTGAGAGAACACACGTCACTGAAAACTTGTAATCTTTTGAGTATGTATTTTAAATCTACTTCAAGTTAACCATTATTAGCTTAATCAAAAATAATTAATTATTGTTCTTACCGTACATAGGCTTAACTTGGGAAGGTGAATCATGTTGAAGAATTCAATGCCATAGCTGGAATCTGAAACACAGAATTTGGTTTAACCTGAAGCTAAAACCTTGAGCTAGAAATCATAAACACTTTATATTAGAGCATTTTAAATTGTATGCAATTTTAATGGCTCTTATTTATTGAAAAGTAAAGATTTGTAGCACAGGTTAGGTCGGCGCGGGCAGTCGGAATAAACAAGATAAGTATCGCTCGCCAGCGTAACACCGGCTGCGTTATCGGCAGGGTAATCCGTGGTGGGAGGGTTTTCTTGAAAACCTTTTTGTCATATCTCTGGAAGATACTGAATCTAAATACCAAGTTTGGTGTTTATCCGACTGTTCGTTTCTGAGTTACGCCATTCACAGACACACACACAGACACGGACATGCTTCCAAAAATGCTTTATTTGGATTCAGGGGATTCCGGTGAAATCTCGGTATCGAATTTTTTGGGTGGAATACAATACTTCCACTACTTACTATACGTAATAGAGAAAGTAATAAGGAACATTCTATTGTTCTGGAATTTAGAGTCACATTTCAAATTGCGCCGGTATTTACTTGTATCTATGTAATTTTTATGTAGTTTGAAAATATGCATAATTAGTGCAACTTGATTGTTGGGCGCCACTGTTTATAACTATTATAAACTGAAGACAAGAGCTTGCACTAGTGTTGAGGACACTAGCATCTGTTAAAGTTTCGTTATTTTTCCGGCTTGCTAATGATTATAGTCAAAAAAGTATCGCTTGCAGGTAGTGGTGTGTGAAAGGAATCAAATATAAGTATAAATTGTGAAATTATAACGCAACTGTAAGGTACCCTATGTGATCAAAAGTATCCGGACACCAACAAAACATACGTTTTTTATCTTACGTGCATTGTGCTGCCACCTCGGTAGTCATTAGACATCGTGAAACAGCAGAATTGGACGCTCCGTGGAACTCACGGACTTCGAACGTGGTTAGGTGATTGGGTGTCACTTGCGTCAGAAGTCTGTACGCGAGATTTCCACACTCATAAATATCCCTAGGTTCACTGTTTCTGATGTGAAAATGAAGTGGAAAAGTGAAGGGACATGTACAGCACAAAATCGCACAGGCCGACCTCGTCTGTTGACTGACAGAGACCACCGACATTTGAAGAGGGTCGCAAAGAGTAATAGGCAGACATCTAACCACACCATCACACAGGAATTCCAAACTGCATCAGGATTCACCCCAAGCACTATGACAGTTAGGCGTGAGGTGAGAAGCCTTGGAATCCATGGTCGAGCGGCTGCTCATAAGCCACACACCACGCAGAAAAATGCCAAACGACGCTTCCCTTGGTGTAAGGAGCGTCAACATTACACGATTGAACAGTGGCAAAACGTTGTGTGGAGTGACGAATCACGGTACATAATGTGGGGATCCGATGGCTGGGTGTGGGTATGGCGAATACCCGGTGAACGTCATCTGCCAGCGTGTGTAGCGCCAACAGTGAAATTCGGAGGTGGTGGTGTTATGGTATGGTCGTGTTTTATCTGGAGGGGCTTGCACTCCTTGTTTTGCGTGGCACGATCACAGCGCAGACTTGCATTGATATTTTAAACAACTTCTTGCTTCCCACTGTTGAAAAGCAATTCGGCGATGGCGATTGCATCTTTCAACACGAACGAGCCCCTGCTCATACTGCATGGGCTGTGGCGGAGTGGTTACACTACAATAACATCCCTGTAATGGACTGGCCTGCACAGAGTACTGACTTGAATCCTATAGAACTCTTTTGGGATGTTTTGAAACGCCGACTTCGTGCCAGGCCTCACCGACCTACTTCGATACCTATCCTCAGTTCCGCACTCCGTGAAGAATGGGCTGCCATTCCCCAAGAAACCTTCCAGCACCTGATTGAAAGTATGCCTGCGAGAATGAACCCTGTCATCAAGGCTAATGGTGATCCAACACCATATTGACTTCCAGCATTACCGATGGAGGGCGCCACGAAATTGTACGTCATTTTCAGTCAGGTGTCCGGATACTTTTGATCACGTAGTGTACGTTTCTGCATGGAGAAAACTTAAATACCACTTCTGTAATAGTGGCAGGCAACAAAAGATTGCGCAATACACGTAGAAGGTTTCGTTAAGACAGTCTGGGCTAAAATCTGAGTGGTTGTGGAGCAATACATCAAAACGGCCCCAACTCATTAGATAGGAGCTCGCGTGACTTAGATTAGGAGCATGGCGGATGTTAAAACTTAGTTATTAAAGTAGTAGTTTGCGAGGAAGAAGAGTCATGGATGTATATCCTGACAAGGTGTAGGGGTAGGAGGAATGGAGTGAAAAATATTTACCGCGATCCTTTATCACCTTGAATGGAGAGTTCAGGGTATGTTGGACCCTACTGGCAGGCAGAGAAGACATAGAGTGGACAGGACATTTCTACTTAAGGCAAGAGAGCCGAGATCTTAGAAGTGTGATTGTAGGGAGGTGGGGATGTAAGCTAACCGTTGGTATTGGTGCTTTATTCTTTATCACTTATTATTAGTGGACTGCATATCACTCTTTACTATTCTTTGTTTACTAAAATAGGGCATAATAATGCATCAAAATGCAGTTTGCGCTGTTTTGAGGGTTGCTTGCATTTAAGATGCTATATTCCAATATGTTTGGTTTTGCGCGCAATAGTATTTTCTTGCAGTTGTTCTTCTTTTTGGTTCCCTTTTGTTTGTTATCATTTCTTTTTATTATTATTATTATTATTATTATTATTATTCCTTATTATTATTCCTTATTTATCTGTGTATCATAACACCACGTACTGTATGCGGACCTGTACGATTTTGTAAGTATACCCTTATGTAAATAAATACTCATTCATTAATTTTCTATTAGTGCTCTTAATGTTCTTGTCCTCTGAGCAATATCAGTATATGATATAAAGCTCTTGTGGTTATTCAGGCGTTGTGTCGTAATAACAGTAATTTCTGTCATTTCACCTAACTTCACACGTTCATAAACTTTAGATCAGCATCTGTTTCCATCCTCTAACACTTTGCCCTACTTGATTCGATTTCTCTACATGATAATCGGTAATTCTGTATGCACTTTATGCGTGTACGTGTCACTACGATCTGCTCTCATCATGTCTAAGCCACCACTAAGTTTATTCGGTTGAGCATTCTTAACTTGGCGTCTCTACCTTACATTTTAAAAATCTAATGTGTTACACTCACATGACTTTCTCTACTCTTGTACAAACTATTTTTACAAACGCTTTTTCTGCATATGCTTCATGTTAATCGAGATGTTAATCTTATTGCTAATTTTCTTGTTGATACAAGGGGAGTTGTAAATTTTAAGCGATAGTCAAATACTTTAAGAGCTGGTTGCTATGTGGAGTATTCCATCCTCTTTGCATTACCAGGACAAAAAAAATGAATAACGCATTTGAGAAAAAGTATAAGTATTGGAAAATTTAAGGGAATAACAAGCAATATCTCGAAAATAGTTCATTCAACAAAAAAAAAATTGACACAAATTGTGTATTTTAACGCGATCTGCATTTTTTGTATAGTAAAATTTTGTCTATCTCTTATGGTTTACCAGTTTTGCAATAGTAGTTTAGAATCAAGAATTCTTTTGGAGACATTTCCAGAAAATTCAATATATACATTTTATTTGCCATAAAAATGTCTTAAATATATGATACTTTAATCAAAGTTGTTAGAGCCATTTCTGATGATTAAAATTTTCGAAAAATGTTCCATGTAAAGGGTAATCTGGGGTGGGGGATTTTCTTGAAAACCTTCGTGTCGCACCTGTGGAAGATACTGAACCTAAATACCAAGTTTGGTGTTTATCCGACTGTTCGTTTCTGAGTTATGCTGTTCACAGACACACACACACAGACATGTTTCCAAAATACTTTTTCTGGATTCAAAATGGGCCTCAAAACATATATTTGCGGTGAAATGTCGATATTGAATTTTTGGGTGGAATACAATACTTCCCCTACTTACTATACATAGGAGAGGAAGTAAAAATTGAAAGTTTGTTGTTACGCGCTTCTGGTTGGCTGACTTCAATATTTTAAATCAGCTCCCTTGCTATTTTATTAGCCATTTCAAATATCACATCACATCTGTACAATTAACAAAATGCCCGTACATTTTCTCCCTTTCCTACCATTTCTTGTACTCCTGTACTCTTGTACATTTAGTACGTTTCGTCTGACCGATACCAACTTCTTCCCTTCTCGTTCTCAACAACTTCTGAATACATTTCGTTAAAATTTTTAATCACAACTTTTATCCTAAATTCTATACAGACACTGTTAACATTACATAAACAATAAAATGCAAAAACCATTAATTAACATATAAAGAATTGCTGTTCAGTATTTCTACTTAGACTTGTGATGTAAGGCATTGTTTATTTAATGTATATGTGTGCCAAAAATACTGCCGTAAATTTTGAGTGCCACGGTCGGGTTTCGAACAATGGATCTTCGGCTTTGCGTGTCCACACAATACCACTCTTCTGCCAAAGCGCATGTGTGTTTACAGCGCAGTTCTAAAATAAAGTTGAATTAATATAAAAATGTGTATATAAGGTTAGTGTCTTCTAAGGATAAGATACGTGGAGTTCTACGACATTCTAAACTAAGTTTTCATATATTGTTCTTTTGTTATTTTTCTCAGAAAAGTCTAAACACGTTTATTAATATGTCATATTTTTAGCATAATTACCACGGAAATAAAATGTATATTTTAATTGTCTATGGAAGCTATGCGAAGTCCGTTTATTTCATTAAATTTTATATAGTTTTGTATCATTTTTAATAACTAGGAACCTTGAAAGATAAAGAAAAGCTTACGACGTGAATAATTTAACCTTACTAAAATAGACATTTTGTACAATGTTGTAAACTTAAACAGAACTTTTCCAAACCTTATCTACTGAATATTCTTCCTTTTCTGTTATTTCCGGCAAGAACGTGAAGCCACGAATATACACTTAAATGCTGTTTTTGTATCTTTTAAGTACGCACTTACATATACGGAAAAATATCGTCAATATCGAATCTAGATAGAAGAACCACCTTTGATATGAATAGTACAATATATGTATAAACAGGGACGGCACTTTGTCCCAGTTCGCCGCGAGGTTTAATTAGTGCTGTTATATACCTGTATTTATTAGGAGATAAGAGCAGTCCATCGACAGCACGCGACTGTTCGCTGGTATAAATCGGCGGAGCAAACGTGCAATGTTTCTACAGTTTATCACTGCCATATAATATATACAGGATGAACCAGAACTCCAGCGACAAACTTTCAGAGATACATTCTGAGCATTTTGGTTTAAGGGACTCGTGGTCCCCGGTCGCTCGTTAGTGTAGTAATGTAATTATGATGTATTCGGTTTCTTACCCCTATCACCCTTGTTGCTGTGAAAATACCTTCACAACAGTGAAGAAGCCTGTATAATATGCAATAACCAAAATTTACAACACACAATACAGGGTAATTCAACATCTCACAGACGAAACGTGTACACATTTATTACAGTGTGTTCACTCTGATCATTCAGTGTACAGTAGAGTACGTAACAAATGCAGAACTGTTCTATTACAGGTATTGTTCAAAATGCCGACCACGATGATTGCAGCAGAGTGTACAGCAACGCACCATCGACAGTTTTACATGTTCAAGCATTCCAGGAGTTTGGCGTACTACTTCCGCGGCTGCAATAATCCTAGCAACTAAGTCCATGCGAGCATCGACCGGAGTCTCGTAAACTAGGCTCTTCACATTTACCCAGAAGTAGTAGTTTATTGGTGCCATGTCTGATGACCGAACAGGCCATGGAACAGGACCTCCATCACCACTCCATTGTTGTCCAAATTGTTCATCAATGTGGTTCCTAACATCGACTGCAAAGTGCAGTTTTAACATGAGGGCCACATAGGCTGACGAATTCTCAGCGACACATCTTTTAGAAACTATGGGAGTACATGTTGAAGAAACGTTTTGTTCACGACTCCGTTCATGTATCAGGAAGTACGTAAGGTCCAATCACAAAATCGTTGACAGTGTCAGACCATATATTGACAGGAAACTGTTGTTGATAGGATCGACACACAGTGCGTGTGGATTTTCGTTATCCCATACATGGCTATTCCTACTGTTGAACATGCCCTCTCTTGTAAACTTGAACCTCGTCTGTAAACAATACCAAAGCAGGAAAATTGTGGTTTTCTGTACATTGCTGTAGAAACCAATTTGCAAGCTCCGCTCCGCTGGCTACAATGACCGCACCTTTTATGAATGCTGTTGTTCAGGTAAGACTCTCAAAACTGTAGATTGACTTGTGTTCAAAGCTCGTGCAACGCACTGACTAATAGCTGCAGGATTGTCATTAATCGCATGCAACATTCTCTTCCAGTTCGGGTGTTCTGGCATACCTCGCGTACTCAGTATCTTCCATTCTAACACGAAAGGATCCAGTTTCTCGTAGGCGCCTATATACAAATGCAAAAATACTGTGTTGTGGTTGCATCCGGTACGGGAACAGCCGAGCATAGCGTCGTTGTGCTTCTCTTCCATTGCATTCAGTGAACCCATGCACCAGGTTCACATCAGGCCAATTCATCAGCAAACCTATCTATACTGCTGTGTATCACTGTTAAGCACAACACTGCCGGAAAAATAAAAACCCTAGACAGAACCGAGCAGTACTGAATGCAAACTTAAAGTCGATGATTTGAAGAGAGTATTACGGTTGTCAACAGCAGCACCGTGAGCGAAACGGTATGGATTTGTGTTCGTTCAAGAAATTCGTCTGATTGTATCGTACCAGATTTTCCAAATCCGATTCAACTTTCCAACGTTAGGCTACTAACGTAAATGTATGCAGGAGCTAACAGGTATTAGTAGTATATTCCTTTGTTTATGAGGAAGATAGAATTTCCATTTCTGTGAGATAACTGACAGCTTCAACCACAATCAACACTAACTACCCATAATATGTTAAGGGTAAATTAAAAGACCTACTTCTTCAAATTTATGCTGCAATCCCTGCTAAATGGATGACCCGTTATGTCGGAAACGATTTACGATATCGGACTGAAGTTTTTACAGAAAGGAGATACCTTCTAATTTCGCTGATATGTCTACTTATATCAGGTAAACTGTTTATTAGGGAAGATAGGATTATTTCATTAGTTATACAATTTGTGGTTAAAGTTCAGCAGTAATTATTTTTTTAAAAAAGTAGCGAATCATGATACCAACACCAATGTGCATTTACAACAGCACTAGGAGGTTATTTTATCGCCCCAAAATTTAATTTAGCTTTCATCAATACTTTCTGAGAAAACAGGTAATTTATACCCCAAAAAAGCTTTTCAAATCTGTTTGCATACATACTAAGAAAAGAACCACATGGCTTGAGCTAAAAGAAGCTGCGTTATCTGAGAAGCAACAATTTATAGAACAAAACGTTCCCTAAAATATGGGCTAGGGTTTACCGCGCCAGTCCAAAATTTGTAGGACTTGCGATTTTTTATGTGAAGTGATGCACAATTCACAGTATGAAATGACAGAGGTAGCAACATTTTTAAAAATATATTTAAAATATAAAATTCGTGCCCTCAATGATATAGTATATTACAAATTGGAGGGGAAGTTCTAATTAATTGGACTGCATACCAGAAAGATGTCGCATTATTGGCAATTTTCGATATTTAGTTTGTTTGAAAGAGAGTTAAATGTACATATTATATTAATTTAATTACTTTGTCATAGCACTCCCTTTTAGGTGGTAACAAACTATTTACGTAATAAATACTGAAAACAAGTAGATTAACACAGATAATTAAACCAACAATAATTATTAAACTGTAGCAATGACATACCACAATAGTTAAAACGTTATCCCGCACAAAAGTAAAATCGCGTGTAATTATAAAAACAATAACAATTATTCAGTTTTAATTACAACATAAATCTGCGTATCATAATGATAACACCAAATTTTAATGAAAAGCAATAGGTTTGAGTTGAAAGTAACAAAATGCCATTTCGAGTATTATACGTTCTGTTTTATAGGCATCAGTTTGCTCTTTCTGTAGTATAGTTTGCATACCACTACGTGATTTCCGTTATGGAAGTCTAAACTGTTTATTGAATAGGCAATTTGCCTTCAGTGAAGTGCAAATATTTGGACTCCCCTCAAATTGGATGTTAGTTACCGGAACAGAATAAATAATAAGCAGGAAAACGAAAGCAGTGTTAATTATGAACACAGATAGCATGAAAGGTAATGAATTTGGAAAACGCTAACCTTAATCACATGGTTTTAATTAAACGGAAGGTTGCAAATGCGAAAAGCTGAACTAGTATGTATTATTAGGCAAGGGCGATTTTGTAGTGTGATTTTAATTTTACTCTGCCTTCCTAATAGTGACAAGAGAAAACCTATTTTCTGCTTCTGGATCCAAGATTCCGCATTGACTTTAGAAAGTACTAAATCTTAATAGATAAATTTAGAATATAATGTTTTTTTGAAACTAGATCAATTCCTTTGCTAATCCTGCAGAGTTTTAATACTGAATGTTAAATTTTCACATATTGTTATACACCGGGGTAAGGCCAAAAGTTTTTGCAGCTAAATATTAAACTTAGTTACTCCGGCATAAACATTGCGGGATGTAGGTTCTGAGGCAGCGAGAGGGCCAGGAACCTAGCTGCACAAATCTAAAGTAGGCGTGGGATATTCATAACAAAATACACATTTAACACATTACCTGTGATTTATTATAATTGATATGGTGCCACTACATCGTTCACAACAGATTATAGGAAAGACATTGGAGGGAGAAGTCACACACACGAGGTCACATTCACACACGCTTACATCCACTCGCCCTGAAGACACACACAAGACTCGCTCTACTACTCGACTGACACCACAGAAAAAAAAGGCTAGTCATTCTATTTGCCCTCACCCCCCTGACTAGGAGGTGGGGAGCGAAATGCCGCGCTGGACAAGAATTCCAGCTCCCAATCAAAATGATTAGTTCAACAGCAATAATGTGTCCGACGCGACAATGCACACACATACACGCTATAATATTCACCGACCCGTGATTTTGTAGACCGGCCACGATCGTGTGTATGCGTGATTCGCTTGCACTGCAGTGATCTGGGTATGTTCCGCTAAATCGCTAGCGGTGAATGACCCGCTCAAAGGCTACGCTTTATCGGTATCTTCTGTTCGAGCCGTAAAGACTAGAGTTTATTCACTGTGCATCTCAAAAGTGAAAACCTATTCAAATATCTCGTTATGTGTGAATTACTTTAGAGTATTCTTATTATTGTTGTTCTTGTCTTGTTATTAGTCTACTGAAATACCTACCGAAAAGCTCGCGCCCGAACAAAGAATTTTTATGTACGATATATACATAAAAACCGAATCACATAGGCAGTTGTGTAGACAATTTAAGACACATTTTCTGGTATTTAATTCCAAATACAGATACAGTCAAATGTCTGATTAATAATTTTAGGGCAATGGGATCGCTAAACGTTAAGGCAAAAAGACTTGTTCTCACAGAGAAAACATTTAAAAAAAAAGGTATCATTCGAAGTCTCCAAGGGGTGTTTCAACTGCTAAACTTTTAAAAATTGAAACCCTGCAGAGTGACTATTGTTCATAAGTTACAATTTCATGATGACGATGAATGCCAGGATTGTCTCAGTGTAGATAGACACCACTTATAATAAGGTGAGTTCTTATTATGGTGCATGTTACTATTACTCATGAGTATGTAACGCAGGAGTTTTACAATGGAAACCCTCAGTTAAGTTACAGCGCGCGGGGCACGCATATATGCGACCCGGTCCCGTCCCGATCTGCACTTTGGGACGGAAGAAGGCAGCCGCAGCCTCCAAGCTTTTTTCTGGCGAGGAAGCCATCACCAACGCCGCCGAAGAAGAACCGCTTCCCGCCTCTTCGCCGCCGCCAGCCGAAGTGCCCAGCGCCATCTCTCCAACCAGCGCAGCCATCCACACGCCGCTGAACAGTGTGCTTGCACGCTACTCCGTTGTGGTCCGGGGAGTCAATCGCCAACTCCCCGACACATTACTGCTCACCGCCGCGCAGCGCTTTTGGCCGTCTGTGGCCAAGGCAACGAGAATCGGAACTGCAGAGGTCCTACACCACTTGTGAAGGCTCATCTTCATGGATGAGGGCGATTACTCGGCACCCTGGGCGCAGGATTGCCCTTGTTAGGGCAAACTCTCTTGCTCGAGGTCAGCCGCAGTGTTCGTCCAACACCACGCCGCCGCTGCTGCTTCTACGGGCACACGGATACGGCACGTGACGCCGCAGCCCGCTGCCATTACTGTGGCAACGGGACACTCACCGCCGACTGCCGGGCACACGACCTGACCCAGCGACGCCGCTTCTGCGCCTCCTGTGGGGGTAATGGGCACTTCACTGGTCAAGCCGTCTGCCCATTATATCCAAGCAGAACATCACTGCACACCGAAGAGGTGCCGCAGAAGTTCACATCACCATCCGACGACTCACCGCAGATTAACCAACAGTTAGCAGACACGAACCAACTCCTACAACAACACACAACCAGAACCACAAACATCATCGATGCCATCCAGAACATCCAAGCTGAGGTGCTAAACCTAGTCAGCAGGCTCAACGCGCTGGAAGAGCATCTCAGCACGCAGTTCACTGATGTCGCCAACATCATTGACGAAGCACATGACATCACGAAGAAGCGCCTCATCAACATCAACAGTCATTTTTACGACCACGCAGAGTCCATGGACAGCCTGGACCGACGCTACACAGAAATCACCATACAACTTGCACAGCCGCACGACAAAATTGACGAGCTTGAGGAAGCTCACAAACACATGAAGACACACTTGCGCTACCATATCAATACCCACTTCGCCGACAGCACTCTACGCTTTAACGAGTTAATCACTCGCGTTAATGAAACCGCACTTGAAACCACGGCACAGTTTGACAGGCTGCGTCATCCTCCTCACCCAGGACATCCTCATCATCATCAACACCATCGAACCAGCGGCCGGAGGTAAAGGCCCCGGTGCGGAACCACATACGCCTAACAAATCGAAAACACCAGGGATCCAAGGTCCCTGTCAGGGCATGTCATGGCAGTTACCTTTACACCACACTCCATAAGATTTATTGATCACCCACGGGCCTCCGGATTGCTATGGCGGAATCGGACACCATTATGCCTAATGCCCCTAATAAATAGCACCACAGCAGTAATAAATTCTGCCCCTCCTATTCCTTTCTCCTACCGAGATACCTTTACAATCTTGTTTTCCCTTACACCTTTAATGCCCGTTTCCAAAAAAAGAGGTTTATTATGAATCTAGAACTGAAAACATTTGCTATAAAAGTAAAGAACGTTATTAAATCCAATAAAAACAACTAACACTGGTTTAGTTAGCGAGCAAAAGTGAATACGTGCGCTAAGTTATGACGATTGTCATAATAAAAATGTCGCAAAGAGTTGCATGCATTGCTTTATGCAGCTGTAGGCACAAAAATACAGTAAACACTCTATAACCTTTTAGTGGAATTGTTGATATGCAAATTAGGGACGCGTGACGTCACCATTTCAAAGGTGGTGGTTTAATCGTTACGCTTGATACAGGTTCAATTAAAATTCCTTTCATGCTTAAAAGTTTATTCTGTAAAAGTGTTTTTCTTTATTCAAACCAAGTGAATTTGTTATAAAATAAATGTTGAAGTATTATTGATAAATGCTTCTTTATTTTTTCAAAACATTGAAATTTGGGTATATATTCATATTGTGGACTTCTGCACTGTGTTAAATTGTTATAAAAACAAACTTTCACATATTATGCCTATTGTTTTTACCTTTGGTAAATATTTAACGGCTGTTTCGTGGGGTTAGTCGTGCATCTTTAGTGGTTGTTTGTAGAGTAAGGTCTTAGATTCATTGTAGGGTGGTCAGGTTGAGGTTGAAAGGGACAGGAGGAGGGGTACATTGTGGGTACTGTGTATTAAATTGGGTGTGGCATTAAACTTGAGGTAGCTATTCAGTAGTGAATCGGGAAATAGTTGTATGTGTTTGTAAACGTTAGATTTTTCGAAGGGGTTTAGTTTCCGGCTTTTCTGCATGATATGTTGTGTTTTCATGCCTGTGTTTATTTTTTGTAGCTGGCTGTGAACTTCTGTAAGTACGTGCTCTGCAAAATTAAGAGTTATTTTTTGCTGGATGGGCGACTTTTATGTTCTTTGTCCCATAAGCCAAACGGAAAGATCAAATTCAGATATGGCCTTGGCGTTTGTACACTCCTGAAACAAATTGCATTTGTGTAGGTTTGTTTTTTAAGTGATTAGATGACTTTTTAATAGTTTCATCGACCTCCAGCATGTCAGCCTAAAAGTCTTACTGTGCAACCCCATTGGAAAGCTTTCTTTCATTGTTTCCCAAAATCTGTTTCTTGAACAAGTTGCAGTATTTTGGTTCAAATTTCAAATCATGTATTTTTACTGGTTATAGAAAGAGCAAGTCTCTTTATTGCCAGGAATGCAGTCAAAAGGATGTGCGACGCAGTTCCCCTTTGCACATTCTACAGATGGGCTCATCCTTGTAGAGCTCTACTTTACGTAGGTATTTCCTAAAGTGACCATGCTCAGAAATTAAACTACTTTCCCTATTCCTCTCTATTATAATGATTATGTGAAGACTAAAAGCCCTAGGCCCGCCCAGTTAAATCTGCTAAACCCATGGCCCATTATCACGAAAACAATTTAAGACATCAGACTGAAAGTTTTAAAGAATGTAGGTTCAGTATATTGATTTGTTGAGGAATATGCAGTTATTTTCCTTAGTATATAAAATTTAATTAAAATGTATGAGCAATTCTTTTTTTAAAAAATAAACCAACCATCGTATTAACATCAATGAGTAACACAGCACCACTTAGAAGTGGTTTTATCATCCTAAAAGATATGTAGCTGTCTTCAGTGGTTTCCGAGAAAAGAGTTCATTGATACTAGATATCTTTTTTACAAAAAAGTTGCTCAAAGAAAAATGGAGAAAGCAAACTCGCGTATAATTGCAAAGAAAGAAAGCACATGAAGCTACCATGTTTAGCAGTAATGCCAATGTAATGCAAAGCTTCCCTTACGGAAGAGGGCTAAAGCTGTACTCTCTACTCCAAAGTGTGTGTAGGACTTAAAATTTTTCTGTGAAGTAGTGCAGAATTCTCAGTATAATAATTTTTGAAAATGTATTTAAAATATAATATTTTGCTTACAATGATAATATATATATATATATATATATATAAAATTAAATAGAAAATTCCATTTAAGAAGACTGCATTGAAGTAACATTCACATTGATAATTTTCACGATTTAAACTATAAATATTGCACAATGGCTCAAATTTTATAGCAAATAAGAATGGTACAGTTTGTAACTTCCCGAATTTGTTCGCTTTCTAAAATGCCATAAACAGTATAGAAAGATCCAGAATGTATGGGATTATATAAGTATTCTTTTCAAAATGCGCTTTGACATATTGTGCGATACCACTTGTATAGCCGCAGAGTACAGAATTAAATCCGCTAGTAAGTACTTTCACAGAGTGTGTCGGAGAAGTTGCCTAGCAAGCAAGGCGTTCAGTCTGAACGTTACAACCTTCCACGTCGTAGCAACAAATGTGATATTTACGGTATGTGTCCTATCGAAACCTCTTTCACACTGTGTTTTGCTTGACCGACATCGAAGGCCCGTGAAATCTATAAGCGGGATACTTATCATCGTTAGGGTAAAGCAGTGTAAATTTGTCAACAGTGTATATTGCTCCTTTCTGGGCACGTAAACAAATCATTGTCTGTGCGTAATAATGAACGTTGGTAGAGTTATTCAAGAAACATTTGTTTGATTGTTTATTTCATACTTTTACGTTTGACATTACGAGGCACGTTATTTGATCTACCTTTTGTGGTCAATGTTGTTATTGTATTAGTACTGTGACCGCGCGCACGAATTTAACTGTGGGCCATAGGTGAGTATACCCCGACCCGAAGGCTGGGTGTGGCTAACGACCGGCCTTTCAGAGCAATAACCCGCACAAAAAACCCTTTAAGTACCGCTTTCCCGCAGTTTGGGCAATTACTGCTCCAGAAGATCCCTTTCGGCAGGTTCTAGTAGCTTCTCCTTCGAGAAAGTCACGCTTTGTATACGGAGTCTAAAGGGCTGCTGGCGCCCGGTTGAACGCTTCAGTTAGTTAAAAAGCTACGAAGTGAACTATTCTTAACTACGTAATGTGCAGAAGCTACGATGAGTGGCTAAGTGATAGTGTTTTTAGCAGTAACCGTACTCACATTTGTTACAGTGCTCTACGGATTTAACGCCGTACCAACTAGGCAGGTTCTCTGCCTCACGTGTACTGCGTTACGTTCTTCCCCTTAGAACTGGCTTAAAAAGTGACTAAAAACAATGTCAATATGACTCACTTTGAAGTAAACACTCAGTATAGTTGCAGTCCAATCGCAGCCTTATCTAAAATACATATTCAATTTGGTGGATTTGTATATTATAAGATAATTAGCAACTTGCTGGTATGATAAAACAAATCTGTGGAAAACTCTTCGTAAAATATGCATGAGTCGCGGCAAACCACCGACATGAATACTGCATGCCGACTAATTTCCTGCACCTTTTGCTGTAAACGCCTCGTTTGCTCTGTGTGAAGTTTCTGAAACACGCAGCCGATAAGCGACCGAGGGTTTAATGTTGATATTGTTCTATTTTGAGTGAAATGCTTTGATGATGCGCAGCGCAAGGCTAAAATTAGTTTTCTCCTGTTGACGCGTATAACAAACATTGTTAATATGGAGTAATAAAACAAGTACATAGAGCGCAGCTGATTATTCTCTGTGGCCAAAGTGCAAATTATAATTGACAGGCTTGCTCATAATTTAACAATCTCATTATCACCTGCATTTAGAGAATTGTGGGATAAATTGTGTACGTTCGGAAATTACAGTCGCCTAAATTTAATGAAACTGCCAAAATGGGTTTCTATCTCTCACTACCAGGTATTGTTCGATTGTGATGTTTTAAATAAACACGACTAACACGATTTTGAAAATAATGGCCTCTCTTAACTAACCATTCCATTTCCAAATAGCCGAATGAAATAATTTCATTAAAATCTGTCAGACCTTATGTTTAATTAGCGATATTGGATTATCATTTCGCGATTTTTCAAAATTTGTTTATATCGTCATTTTGCATATATGGCTAGAAATTTCCAGTTTTTTCTCCAGAATGGCATTACCTTTGCTGAACATTTTAACATGGATTTTTAAAATGTGCAGAGCGTTTCTTTCAGAATCTTCTATAATTACTACGATATCTTCAGATAGTAAGAGATTTTAAAATACAGTGTATTTATAAAAGAAGTAGGCAAGTCTGAAGCCATATGAAATAAAAACTAAGCGTGATATCAACATAAATTTTGCAGTGTTATGATGGGAAACTCTGAAAGATTGCATTGGTGCTTTTGTAGTTGGTGATCACGTAAGCCATTGTTGTTGTAGATGCAGAAATTCGAATATTGCGCAAAAAGCACATTGTGTGCTAAAACTTGCTAAAACAATTCTGTAACTGTTATCCAACAACATTTCACAACAGGTTTCCGGAAACCACCACTAGGGAATCGATGTATGATTGGCAGAAAATTTCAGACAACTGTATGTACAAAGGAAAAAGCCTGCGTATCAGAAGAGGATGTTGAATGTGTTCGTGGTGTTTTCGCAAGAAGTCCACAGAAATCGACCACAAGGGCAAGCGTGGAGTTACAGATTTCACAACCACCCTGTGGAAAATTTTTCAAAAGCGATTAAAACTGTCTGCTTACAGATTACAATCTTGCAGCAGCTACATGAAGACGACAAGGTCAAACGTCAAGATTTCTGTACAGAAATGTTGCGACATAATCAAGAACACGATGGCTTCAATGATGGCTAGTTTTCAGTGATGAATCAATTTTCCACTTCAGTGGAAAGTTGAATATAAAATTTTTGATATGGGGAACTGTAAAACAGAGGGCTGTGGTGGAACATGTGAGGGACTCTCCCAAAATTATAGTTTTCTGCGGTATCGCACACCAAGGTGTGTTGCTCCTTCAGTTTTGTAGAAGAAACCAGTAAAAGACCTGCATATCTCGACATGTTACAGCTTTGCTTGATGCCCCAACTGCACGAGGAAATGAAAATGGAAACCTTTATCTTCCAACAAGATGGAGCACTACCTCACTGACCCACAGGTATTAGACTTTACGGGGATGAAATTCTACCACAGTTTTGGATTAGCTCCAGACGACAATAACGCTTTGCTACGTTGGCCGACGAGGAGTACCGATCTCACGTCGGTTGACTTTATCCTTTGGGGATTTGTCAAAGGTAGAGTTTTCGTTCTTCCACTTCTACACGATTTAAATGACATGAAGAAAGGTATCGGATGGCAAGTGTCGATGCAGATATGTTAAACCGGATTTGAGATGAACTTGATTATCGTCTTGATGTATGCCGTGTGACGCAAGGATCCCACATTGAACATTTGCGAGTTCACAAACTAAACTTCAAGGCTTCCTCTACATGACAGTGCACACAGATTTAGTATATAATTAATAGTTATGGATTTATAAAACATTGAAGGTGTGTACTACTTTTGTAATAACCCTGTATAATAAAACTATTTGTGTATCTGTATGAAGGTGCCATTTCCCTTTCCGGATGGTGACTGATATGAATAAGAAAAGTCTGATGTGTTACACTCACGTGAGTTTCTCTACTCTTGTACAAACTATTTTTCAAACGCCTATTCTCCATATGCTTCATGTTAATCGAGATAGTGAGATATTAATCTTATTGCTAATTTTCTTGTTGATACAAGGGGAGTTGGTAGTCTTTAAGCGATAGTCAAATGTTTTAAGAGCTGGTTGCTATGTGGAGCATTCCATTCTCTGTGCATTACCAGGACAAAAAAAATGAATAACAAATTCCCATTTGAGAAAAGTACAAGAATTGGAAAATTTAAGGGAATAACAAGCAATATCACGAAAATGGTTCACTCAACAAAATGTCAGATTACGAAGAACAAAGAACGAACATCAAATTTTGCTTTAAACTCGGTAAAACTGCAACAGAAGCCTATGAAATGTTAAGAACAGCTAATGGGAGGAAGTTATGGGCAAAACGCAAGCATTTGAGTGGTTTTCATAATTTAAAAGTTGTATGACATCAGTTAAAGATACAGGGAAATGGTCTTAAATGATAGGCGCATTATAATAAGAGAACTTTCTGACTCATTAGGACTTTCCTTTGGAAGTGTTCAAAGCATTTTGAAAGACAATTTGGACATGAGAAGAGTTGCCGCTAAGTTCGTGCCCCGCCTGCTTTCAAATGACCAAAAGGAAAGGCGTGTGATTGCCTGCATATATCTTAAAGAACAGTTACAAAATGACCCACAGTTTATGGAGAAAATTATTACTGGTGATGAAACATGGATTGATGGGTACGATCCAGAAACGAAGCAACAATCTTCGCAATTGAAGAGTCCTTCATCTCCACGCCCGAAAAAGGCCAGACAAGTTCGATCCAAAGTGAAGTCAATGATGATTGTGTTTTTTTGACATTAAAGGCATTGTACATAAGGAATTTGTGCCACAGGGCCAAATAGTGAATCAAGGTTCTACATACAGCGCTGTAAAGATTAAGAGAAAATGGTTCCTGCATCATGACAATGCGCTCACGCACAAAGTCCTTTCTGTTCGCCAATTTTTGGATACAAATAGGATGAATACTGTTCCCCATCCTACCTATTCTTCAGATTTGGCAGCAGCGGACATTTTTCTTTTCCCGTGACTTAAAATGCGGCTCCGAGGACACCGTTTTGAGGGCATTGTCATCCATCGCGAATCACGAAGTCTCTGAACTTGTTGAAAGAAGATGACTTCCAGGGGTGCTTCCAGCAGTGGCAGAAGCGCTGGGACAAGTGTATCAACTCCCAAGGAGACTACTTCGAGGGTGACAGTACAGATTAGACAAAACGAACTGTTGTTTAGTATTCATGACGCCATTCCGGAAACCTTTTGATCACACCTCTTAAAATGTCTTTAAGACATTGAGAATTAGTTACATTAAATGTAATTAACTGTTTTGTTAGTTATGTCTCCAATCGTATATGGATTTGAGTGAATTTGTAAATTTCTTTCAGTTTTTTTTTCTCGTAGAAGCATATAAAGAAACTGGAATTTAATTATGCTTGTTTTCTTATTTTCAGGTAAGAAACGACGAGAATGTCAGGACTTAAACATAGATGCTGTGCAGGATAAGGTATGTTAGATTTTTTATTAATAATAAAATTGTTATAGATTATCCAAACAGGTTGTTGATATTCTACAATGCTGTCAGATATTTGAGCTTAAACCTTTAGTATTAACCAATGACCAGATTATCATATTTTTTAGAATAGCAAAATACGAATAAACTGTCAAATTATAAGAGACGTCCAAATGTTTTATGCTGGTATGTCATGAATACGAAGGTAAGGTTTTAAGACATGACTTGCCTTCGTATACTATTATGGTACACCATGCATAAAATTCGACAAGTGCAAAAGAAATCACTCGTTTTAAATATTCATGGAAAAAGTTCTCAAACATAGTATAGAGCGGTCCTTCAGCTATCTGGCTGGTAGTCGCGATGCGTATTAGGCGCGCTATATACAGTGTATTTGTTTATTATTCTCATTATTGATACTGATACCATATTACTACTGATTTTATGATGATTATTACGATATATTGATTACCTATTGAACAAACATAATTACTTTTTCATAGTTGGTGTTGAAAGTGGTGCCCTTCGGCGGATAAACATTCTTGGCACCTTCTGATGAAATTACCATTCACACGCATACGTTCTTGTTGCGTAATTTCCCCAAGTTCTGTTCTTATATATTTTAAGATCGTCTTTGGTGCGAGGATTATTCCTATAGACTCTATTTTTGAGAGTTGTACTGAGTTTCTGTACTGAGGTTTTTGAAACGCTGACTTGTGCTACACGTCGTAAAAATTTATTCGGAAACCGTTCAAATGCTTCGCCAATTTCATCAAGTTTTTCTTCCGATAGAACCATTCGTTTCTTTTTACAACTTACAATATTAAATGATACCGTTCTCTTCACTTTATTCACTAGATATCTAATTGTTTCCCAACTCGGAACTGGAAAACCAGGAAATTTATCGTGAAATTGCCTACACACTTGTCTACATTAGTCGGTTTTCACATATGTGTCGTGCATAAAAAGTCTTTGTTCAAGCGAAAATTTGAGTACCATTTCTGGGTTGTAATAATCCAATAATTCAATCGCACACAAATACACACGCGTCCCGCGTCTATACACAAGAAGAAATAACAGCTGACTGAAGCCCGCTGTCACATGTCCGATAAGTGGAAGAGACCGTGGCATTGAGTTCATTCAGACGTGTCACACAAGACTGCCATGCAATTCCCGGCCAGAGCGCTGAGGGATCGCTCTGTAGAATTGTAGTTCAACCATTCTGGCCAATTAAGTGCCCAAATGTTACCTTTCTCTCTTGTTTTCGTATGTTTGCTACCGCTTGAAATGTTTCCCATGATGCATTGTTTGCCAGTTTCTTTCAGATTTTCATTATACGATCTTTGTAAGATTGATGAAGAGATCTGGAGAACGTTTTCTTAATACCAAGTTTAGTTTTGGATTTATAATTTTAATAATGGAATATACCTACACATAAGTTTTAGAAAACTATGTGTTACATGCTTGAATATTTTTCCCCAGGAAAAGTTTAAATGTTACAAATAATACGCAAAGTTTAAAAGTTGACCTTTCTAAATGTATATCACGTGGGGCATTTTATATGCGACCCAACTTTGAACTTTTGAAAATTGTTTTCTCGAAAACTTAGTAGTAGGGAACAATCTGTGATGCTAAAAGCATCTGTGACAATAATTAATCTAAATTGGTATACATTTATAGAAATTAGGAATTTTATTACAGAGTACCTTTTAAAATGCTTAATGTTGAGTTTATTGGACATAGCCTAACACTCCCACATATTTGGGTTATTTATATCGCGTACACAAACTTACCACACATTTTTTTAACGCAACCCATACTTATACAATCATAAACTGTGGTGCCAGTTCTGCGCATGCAAAGTTTACCATTGCTTTGTGATTCCTCTTATCTGAACAACCGTTATAAAGCGGGTATACAATTCACTACCAGAATCCAATTCTGTGTTGAAATCTAATAGCTTTTCTTCCATTAAGGTCGGGTATGCTACGAGTATTTCATAAATTTCTCCATACAGAAGGTCCTGGAATGACGAATGCACTCAAAATGGCCAAAAAAATCCCATATAAGAACTCGGTATTCTCTGGTAATAAAATCCATCCAAAGAACAGAAGTGAGTAGATAATGTATAGACGATTACGCATTAGCCATTCAAGATTTTGAATACTTATAAAAAAATCCGCCTCATATTCTAATTATTGCAACGTTACGTTTATAGTGAGGTATATTTTTGAATGTGAAAGCCTTATAAATGCAAGTATAAAATTCCTTCCAGTAAAATGGAAGTATTGAATGATTATGAATCTTCCCTAAATATTATTATATACATTATGGGCATTAAATTACCAACTTATTTTCAATATTTCTATTGTGTACCGCTAACTAGTCCAATTAAGTCTTAATTTTAAAAGAAATTGGATTTTATTTCTCAGTTATAGTGAGAATTGCACGACACATAATTGATGTTAAATTGACTACCCTGCTTCAATTTTGGGTATTGATTTACAACTTTTTTATTAGCATTATTTAAAAGTTAATATTATATAGATTGAAGTGAAACACACATTAACTTCAGTACGGTTCTGCTACATTTTTGGGTCTTGTTTACATGCTGATGTATTACTAGATGTGATATCTCTGTTATTGCTACTTCAAATTAAATCTGTTGAAATATGTACCTGAAAATTTAAATACAAACCTTATAAATAAATAAATTTAAAAAAGGACAAAGAAATGTTGTACATGAAACAAAATAAATCAAATAATAACAAATAAATTAATCCATCCACATGCAGAATTCTGAAAGTTCAAGAATGGAAAAACGCTGCAGGTTTAGGGAATTGAAATTCTTGACACAGCCTACATACAGGGAGCTAAAAATCCGCCAATATGTTCAAAATATGGAATTACGTATACTCGAGTGCAAGGAAGCATGCCGATATTATAAAGTGTGTTCTATGTGGCAATTGGATGTTACGAGTCTCTATAGCACACTGTATCTCGTTCTAGCAATTCTCTCGGATTGATTGGCAGCCCTGTTTTGCAGTAGGCGGATAGCAGTTCCATATGGATTGGTGAAGCAAGGACAGCTGATAGATGGAATTTTAAAAATTGATGGGCTGAGAAGCCTTAATCAATATTTAGAATAGACTGCTTCTGAGGTCAAGTGGTCATCGTTGTCTTTCAACCCAGAGGTACCGACTTCGATTCCCGGCTGGGGCGGGAAATTTTCTTTATCCAGGGTTATTCCCTGTTGTCCGCAGAGTATCACAGCGTGAATATAGGAGTTAATGTGAGTGTTTAATGTAACAGTTATGTAACAGTTATATATGTAACAATATCTGATGTGATACATTCACTTGAATTTCTCTAACCCCTATCGTTTATTAGTAGGTATACAAACTATTCTTACCAAGCTTATTTTACCTCTACCACGTTGTAACCCAAATAAACCTTTGCAGAAATAGCTACATTACACATTTCGTTATAGATACAAAGGAAACAGTGGTAGTCAAATGTTTAAAACCTGGAGGCTATATGCTGTTCTTAAAATTCCATACTATTTCCATGCAATCGCGAGAAACAGCTGAATATTGATAGGACTTTAAGAAAATGATCAACAAATTAACAATTCTAACCACTAATAACGGATATCTCAGAAATAGCCTATGCCACAAAAAACCTTATAAATTGTGTGTTTTAAAGAAAAACGTTTTATGTACAGTACGTTTTCGTCTATCGTTTAAGTTTACCAGTTATACAAGAGTATAGAATATTCCTTCTGAATGAAGAGGACTTCACAGAATATTCACCAAAACTTCAAGTTATACATTTTATATGTCATGTAAATATATTTAATATATGCTATTTTAATTAAAATTATTACCAGTTTTTTAAAAAATCAAAATTTTGAAAAAAAGCTCACAAGTGAAGGGTAGTTTGGAGTGAGGATATTTTCTTCAAAATGTTTGTGCTGCATTTTTGGATGATACTGAGTTTAAATACCAAGTTTAGTGTTGATCCGAATATTCAGTTTTGAGTTATACTGTTCACGACACACATAACATAGGAAATGTTTCCAAAAATGCTTTATTTGGATTCAGAGTGTCTCAAAACATACATTTCCGGTGAAATCTCGGTATAAAAGTTTTGGGTGGAATGCAATATCTTCTCTTCCTACTATGTACATGGTAGAGAAAGCAACAATCTGTATTTTCCTAGAAAAACAGCGTATGCTAATATTTCATTGAGTCCCTTCTACGCAGTGTGCAGTTTTCCAGATTTATCTTTTATTAGGGAAGATACAGATTAACGTTGAGCTATAGAGATCATTAAATAGGAAGGGAGCTTTTAATGAAATGAAGTAATCTTCTTTAATGAACTAGGGATGCAGTGGAGAAGGAACAGGTTTCCGAGAAAAAATATTTTCTTAATTCATTAAAGTTCTTTAGTATAATAAATAATAAAAATTCGTAGTTATAATAATAATATAGCGCTATCTCATGCTCCGTGATGTATATTGTGGCGTATCAGGAAGCACTTTCATACCAGACGCATTGTGTCGCATTGTCGACAGTATTATTGGATGACTTTATTTCTTACGGCTGAACGAGCCTTCTCCTTTGGCGCGGAAGACGCCAGAGGGAATGGTTTGTTTGAATTTCCGTCTGGTATGCCACTAACCCTGACTAGATACCTAGCTAGCTTGCATAGATAGGGTTGGTGAGGACGGAAATATAGTTAGCGTCATTTCAGTAAGAGTAGTGAAAGGAATAAGTCGCGTGTGCCAGTCCTCGGCTCCGAGACATCTCCCCCATCCTTTGTTTCCCTGAATATAATGTGGATTCGCCAAGTGTTTTATCAATAAATTACAGGTAATATGTGAGATGTGATATTTGTGTCTTTTGTCACAAAACCTCATGCCTTCATCGGAATATAGACACCAATTACCCGGTCCTCTCGCCGTTTGTAGCTACGCTCCCCAATGTGCGTGTTGGGGTGATCACAATTTAGTAATTTGCTGGAAATCTTTTGGCAGTCTTCCCAGCATGTGGCAATATTCTACTAAAAAAACATCATAGGATTATTCAGTAATAGAGTATAAAGTAAAAATTTAGAGGTATATTGCTCAGGAGCATTTACTGTAACCTTTTTCAAGAGCTGTGCAGTAACAGTAGTTTGCTGTTTACATTTACTTTAGCCACTCACATTAAAGATTTCCTTACTTCTCACATAGAACCAAGTTTTGTTTACAAGTGTGCAAGCATCAAGGATATGGTATTGAAGTAGTTCTGAAAAAAATGTGATAACAGAAAACAACATAGCGAGCTATTTAAATCGGCACGTTTTCTTCCACTCGGGCGTACGTCCCATATAACAATGTTTCGCGTTTTAAAAGATACTGCAATTATTAACAATCCATGCTTTTTATTAAAGCTATACAGATAATCACAACTACTGACAACCTTAGGGGTTAGAATTAAATGGCCGCAGAGGATTTTGGTACTGTGGCTAAGGCTAGGCGTTTTATTGGAAGGAGGCAGGCGGTCAGGTCCAGCGATGGCAGCCGCAGTGCAGCTGGATCCTATCGTTTTCAGATTGAGCATTCCCGGACGCCCCTTGCGTTGCTTTGGGTGAACTGACGAACAGGTTCAGGCAGAATAATTTCTCTTAAAGCACGTCCGCCGACTATCCTGCTAGAAAATGAAACCTCGAAAAATTAAAGAAAATGAAGTAAAGGACAAGAAAATTGGTGGTAATATACTATCCACTCCAAGATTATTCAGTTGCCGACCCCGAAAACAGCCAAAGTCAAGGTGATGCAAAGGAAATCCAACCCGGGACCTCCAGAATTTGAACCTCAATTATCCCACTGTGTTAAAACAACCCTTACTCCTAGGCATTCCTTTTTTATGATCCCCATCAGAGCAAGCCCTTTGCATTTGTGCTACTGCTTCACAGATCGACAGCTTGGTTGAAAATCGACAGTTTGTTACATTGTCTCTGTTGAATCATAGACGATAGTGAATAACTTTACTACCCATTCATTAACTACCAGTTTAATGTTGTAAAGTTCCTTCGTGGGATTCGACCCACAACGGGGAAGTTGCATGAATTTTCATAAAGTGGTGGTGTAATTGGAACAAACCGTGTAACGGTACACCTTTTGAGGTAACATAGCGAAGTGTAATTATTGGCCACGTTTTTAGGTCAAACTCTCAATCTTTCGCCGTCACGCTGCTGCAAAGACACCTACCATCTGCGTTATAATTGGGTCTCGAACCCTGACCCAGCACAGTATATTTTTATTAAGTGAATCAAGCCTCAGATAAGCCCTTGTCATACGTATCTAAGCTCCTGCATCTCGGGCCCGTCAGAGGCCCCTAAACCTCAACCTCAACCTCAATTCGCTTAATTAAATGTCCTAGCCAAAATTTTTTAATATAACCTGTGTAGTTGTTATTTCACACTTCCTAACTTCCCAATTGCATCCCTCAAACCGGTACCAACTGACCCCTCCATCTGAGAGACAGCCCTGTGTTGGCAAACCAGGTCTTCCACCGCGAGTTTCGCTAAATGTTACGCTACCATAATTCACTGCATTCGTGGTTTTTGTTTTTCTTTTATCGGGTTAGTCTTAACACAATTTATTTCAAAGCTGATTCAAGCATACACTACGTCATCAAAAATATCCGGACACCTGGCTGAAAATGACGTACAAGTTCGTGGCGTCCTCCATCGGTAATGTTGGAAGTCAATATGGTGTTGGCCCACCCTTAGCCTTGATGACAGCGTTCACTCTCGCAGGCATACCTTCAATCAGGTGCTGGAAGGTTTCTTGGGGAATGGCAGTCCATTCTTCATACTGTAGGTCACTGAGGCCTGGCACCAAGTCGGCCTTCCAAAACATCCCAAAGGTGTTCTATAGGATTCAAGTCAGGACTCTGTGTTGGCCAGTACATTACAGGGATGTTATTGTAGTGTAACCACTCCGCCACAGCCCGTGCAGTATGAACAGGTGCTCGATCGTGTTGAAAGATGTAATCGCCATCCCAGAATTGCTCTTCAACAGTGGGAACCAAGAAGGTGCTTAAAATATAAATGTAGGTCTGCGCTGTGATCGTGTCACGCAAAACAACTAGGGATACAAGCCCACTCCAGGTAAAACACGACCATACCATAAAACCACCACCTCCGAATTTCACTGCTGGCACTACACTGCTGGCAGATGTCGTTCACCGGGCATTCGCCGTACCCACACCCTGCCATCGGATCGCCACATTGTGTACCGTGATTCCTCACTCCACACAACGTTTTGTCACTGTTCAATCGTGTAATGTTGACTTACACCAAGCGAGGCGTCGTTTGTCATTTTCCTGCGTGATGTGTGCTTATGAGCAGCCGCTCGACCATGGAATCCAAGGTTTCTCACCTCACGCCTAGCTGTCATAGTGCTTGGAGTGGATCCTGATGCAGTTTGGAATTCCTGTGTAATGGTCTGGATAAATGTCGGCCTATTACACTTTACGACCCTCTTCAAATGTCGGCGGTTTCTGTCAGTCAACAGATGAGGTCGACCTGTACGCCTTTGTGCTGTACATGTCCCTTCACGTTTCCACTTCACTAACTCATCAGAAACAGTGGACCTAGGGATGTTTAGGAGTGTGGAAATCTCGCGTACAGACTTCTGACACAAGTGACACCCAATCACCTGACCACGTTCGAAGTCCGTGAGTTCCACGGAGCGTCGCATTCTGCTGTTTCACGATGTCCAATGACTACTGAGGTCGCGGATAATGAGTACCAGGCAGTAGGTGGCAATACAATGCACCTAAGATGAAAATGTATGTTTGTTGGGGTGTCTGGATACTTCTGATCACATAGTGTACTTGTTTACAATCATTTAAAGAAACAGCATAACTGAAGGGTTTCAAATGCGAGTAGTACCCCTTTCAAATTCGATATCAAAAACCAATACCTTCCTGTTTGAGACATGCTACGTATACGAGTCAATTGCTTATGTTCGAGAAGGACCATAAATTAAAATGTGTGTGTGTATGTACACACCAGGTGGCCCACACAAGCCGTCTTAGTTGACGTTACTTTATTCCGTATAACGCGGATGCCAAAGGTTTTCCTAAGCAGGTTTGCAAAGGGGACTTAATACCGACAGAGAGGGGACTGCTATATGAAAGACCAATGCTTGAAAATCAACAGTTTAAATGCTATTACTGGTCATTCGGTAGTCTTCTATATGAGAGGTTCCGGGTTCGATTCGCGGCTGGGCCTCAGAAATTTGTGTTTAAACAAAAACATTCCACGATATGCCCAGAGTCTGATGTTTGAATGTGAGAGTACCTATTTGTGTGTGGGGGGATGTTATTGTTATTTTATAAACAATTCGCTCATTAACAAGAATTCAATATAATACATAACAAAAATATCAACTACAATTTCCATACTTCTTGAAACAAACACAAAATGAAAGGCAGATCAAAATTTGCAGTGAAATCAAGAATTTTGAAAAAAACACGAACGAATATAATGCAAATAAATTTTATATTCTTTTATATATAATAAATGTTTTACGAAATCACTGGCCACTGCAACAGATCTTCATAAAGCTTAAGCGCATCTTCGCCATGTGCACATTTCACTCTCTTTCGTATGTCCTCCATCTTCTTCTAAATGGGCATTTTTAGTTTTTGGTATGCTTTCTAGATGCATACAAAAATTTGATCGCGTCTTCAGAAAATAAAATGTATGTGTCAGAAGTCTGTTGATGAATGGGCGTGAGCTTACTGTTCAGATTTAGCAGTTTCGTAAATGAATTCTTTATACTGGGAAATTGCAAATGTTTCCTCATTTCTTGGAAAATCCTAACGTTTTTCTTGAGAAACTGTAGCCGCCACTGTCAAAATTCATAATGTTTTCTGTCTGAAACATTGTCACGTCATTGCTGATACACTATTAGTTATCAGCTCTATATATTCTTTAGGAGTATAAACCCTATCACATTTTGAGATTTTTTCTCTTCATTGCACCAATCACTCGATCACATGGACGGTAAGAATGACCCCTCTTTAGAAATCTGTGAATGACCTGATTCATCTTGCCCAAATGTGTTAATGCAAGGCACATTCGGATTACCGTGTGGTTTTTGTCTTGTCCTGGTGCTCCATCAGAGAAGAGGTGTAGTTCTGTCATATTTTCGAAAAGAGAAGCATGGATATAACCATATAAGAAGGAATATACCTCATTTGCCTCATTTAGCCTCACCTTCGAGATATAGATACATGGCACAATGTCTAGATTTGATGTCATAAATGCAGAAGCTGTTCACCCATTGCTGTCTAAGGTCAAATGTTTTCTATACAGGGATGTTTGGCAAAGCCAAATTCTGCATAAAGTCAAATTCCAATCCATCAACATAGCTATCTTTATTCTGTTCCACCTGCTTTAGGGAAGTATAAAATCCCTTACTCCTACGCTTATGTACATAAAGATCAATTTGTGCTGCCCTCTTGCAGCTGTCAGTAATATGAGGACTTTATTTTGGTCCCTAATTCCTCATATTTGCTGCAAACATGAATTTGTGGGCGGCCAAAAGCATAATTACCATTTTCAGTGAAGTACTTTTCTGTAAAACACGTACATAACATCTAACTCCGGATATTTCTGCAGAAAAAAGATCATGCATTGTTTTAATATTCAAGCGTGTGTCCAAATATTTTATTTCTTTGCCAGCATAGTGCGTTGCCCTAAGGGGTAATGCGTGGATATGTTCATATATTGCATTCAAGACGTCTGTAATTTTGGTGGTGCACTCATTTTTCACCCCTTTATCCCTTTGATATTCGAAACACTCGTTTCTGTGATATTGCATGAAGGTTAAGAAAAGCTTGATTGCAGATGCCCAGGCGTCTACCTTCTGTAACAACGAAACAGTCAAAAGAATGTTGTCTCTTGTTACCTGCGGATCCATTCTGCTGTTTCCTTGGTCGCCTTTACGTCACCTCTTTAGCAACAATCAGCCCTAATAAATGCATAGGGTCTTTCAACAAGAGTGTCCTATCTTTGAACTGAAATAAAACACATTCTATAAATGATAGAAGTTTATTTCTTTTTTTATTTTGGAACATAATTAATGTCATTACGTGTGGAAGAGAACATCAGTTAAGTGACCGCCGCAAATTCGTTGGGGTGCGCGTATACGGTTGACCCAATTTTCAACTTCACTGGACCAACTTCACGAATAACACGCGTGATGTTATTCATAAGATCATTAACTGTTTCTGGCTTCTTGACATAAACTCGAGATTTAACATAACCCCACAAGAAGTAATCCAAGGGTGTTAACTCACATGACCTCGGAGGCCAGTTAACATTACCACCATGGGAAATGATGAACTCCTTCAAAAGATCGATTGTTTCGAGAGCAATATGATATGTGGCACCATCTTGCTGGAACCAGATGTTTCCGAGATCCATACCATTCAATTGAGGCCAAAAATAGTCCCTTATAAGAGCCCTGTATCTTTCTCCATTGTCAGAGTTTCTCTATCTTCATCTTGGAAAAAATATAAACCAACGATTCCACCATACCAAAATCCACACCACACGGTAACCTTTTGGGGATGAAGTATCGTTCTTGAATGTGCATTTGATTTTAATTGCTCCAATAGCGCAATTTTGTTTGTTAACACAACCATCCATCCAAAAGTGGGCTTCGTCGCTGAAGATGATTTTTCGACAAATCTCCGGGTCAGCTTCCAATTGCTCCATAGCCCAGTCAGCGAATACACGGCGCAACCTATTGTCGTTGGACTTTAGTTCTTGAGTTAACACCATTTTGTAAGCGTGAAACTTCAAGTCCAGATGCAGAATTTGCCAAGTTGTGATCGGCGAAAGCCCCAATTCTTGCACTCGACGAGCAATTGATTTGTTTCCGTTCTCGCGTACACTCTCACGAACGACGCATATGTTTTCGTTGAAGCGCTTACGTCGATTACGTACAGGCGTTCTTTGATCGCTGACAGAACTACTTCTTTCAAATTTATCGATCAAACGCCGAATCGTTCTCTCGCAGGGATGATTATGCACACCGTAAACTTCACGCAATACACGGAAGGTTTGGAGAACAGATTATCCATTTTAATAATAATTTTTCACAATTTGAACGCGTTGCTGAATGCTGTAACGTTATTTTTCAATATCAACTGTAACCACATGAAAAAAATGATTGCTGCAGCTCAATAACAAGGGTAGCTATCACATCTTAAAAATCAGACACACTTGTTGAAAGACCCTATATATATTGAGCATTTTTATCTTCTATGTTGAGAGAATTTGACAGAATTTTCAAGCATTGTGTATCATTTCTTTTAGGTGACATGATCACTTAACTACAACAAGATTACTAAACAGCTGCACTCTCAACAATAAAATTGCCGAGAGACAAGAATGACAACACAGGTGTAATACAACACACATTGTCGAAGCACAATCTTGGAGCAATAAGAGCATTTCACATACGGTTTATAACACCCTAACTGAAGATAAAGGAATTAAGTTACTGACATAATTCCTTTCTCCTTCTGATGAAGATACAGGAAGCGGATTTTCTCCGCTAAGGAGTCATTAGACATAATTCCTTTCAACAGAGGTTTATGCCGAATCATAGCGGATGCAGGAAAAAATGCAAACGTGAAAAAAATGACTTAGTTTCTTTCTCCACCGACCGATTCAATTGCGCATTTCGTATAACTAATTATTTTTACTTTCTCTACTACGTATAGTAAGTAGGGGAAGTATTGTATTCCACCCAAAAATTCGATACCGAGATTTCACCGGAAATGTATGTTTTGAGACCCCCTGAATCCAAAAAAGCATTTTTGGAAACATGTCCGTGTGTGTATGCCTGTGAAGAGCATAACTCAGAAACGAACAGTCGAATAAACACCAAACCTGGTATTTAGGTTCAGTATCTTTCAGAGATGCGACATGAAGGTTTTCAAGAAAATCTCCCACCCCAGATTACCCTTTACATGGAACAATTTTCGAAAATTTTAATTTTCTTAAAAATGGCTCTAACGATTTTGATTAAAATATCATATGTTTTAAGATATTTTCATGACAAATGAAATGTATATTTCGAATTTTCTAGGAATGTCTCCAAAAGTATTCATTGTGAACTACCTTTGCATAACTGGTAAACCATAAGAGATAGACAAAGGTTTACTACACAAAAAATGTAGATCGCGTTAAAATACACAATTTATGTCATATACATTTTGTTTGTTGAGTGAACCTTTTTCGAGATATTGCTTGTTATTCCCTTAAATTTTCCAATACTTATCCTTTTTCTCAAATGAAAATTCATTATTCATTTTTTTGTGTCCTGGTAATGCAAAGAGAATGGAATACTCCACATAGCAACCAGCTCTGAATATATTTGAGTATCGCTTAAAGCCTAGCAATTCCCCTTGCACCTACAAGAAAATTAGCAATAAGATTAACATCTCGATATTTCGATTAACATGAAGCATATGGAGATTAAGCGTTTGTAAAAACAGTTTGTACACGAGTAGAGAAAGTCATGTCAGTGTAACACATCAGATTTTTTTTACAGGTTTTACCTTTAACGCCCGGAGTGGTCATGTGGACTAATTATTGTGGAATGAACTAACAACAATGCTCACTATGCGATGTACCTTTTTTTCCTCCCTTGCAAAAATCAGTGCCATAAAGGTGATAGGCGAAGGCTGAAATGATTCGGAAATATTATTTACGTGAAGATGAGCTACAAGAGCTCTGGAGAATGATTCAGGTGGTAGTAAACTTTTCTCTGACGACTAAGAAGAGTTTATGCCGCAAACAACTTGAGAGGATGAGTCATCCAATAGTAATGATTCTCAGAAGCTTGCAAAGACTGACTGTACATATCTGACTATGTGAAGAAGCGTTCACTTTGTAGGACCACAGATGATTATGAAAAGAATGAAGATGAAAATCAAGGCGACATAGCACATAAATACCGTAAATGTCATGTTCTTAAATTTTGCAAACTACTTGTTCACTGTTTGTAAGAGAATGCTTTATGGAAAATGCACAGAAAAAACTGAATTGTATGGACGTATGAACTAGTTAAATTTGCTGTAAACACAAACAATTCAATTTTTATATGCTTTTAAAACCAAGCAAGTCCCCTCATTAGCTTACTCTTATTTGGGTTTTACTGGTTTCAGTGAAAGTTGTCTATTTTTAGTGATGTATTTGTGTTTTGTTGCATATTTATTCACTATTCTGTATCTTAACTGCATATAAATCACGTAAAAAGACATTAAAATATAATAATTGAATATACAAATAGAATTTTGAAAAAATAATGTAGAATGCTAATGTTATATGGTAGAAGTCTGGCCTTTAGAGAGTGTAGGGAAACGCTGGACCTCCTAGTGTTAAAAGTAATCCTTTGACATTATTACACATAAGTTCTAATACTATTTGTGTTTTGCTGCTAATGAAAATGAGCATCCAAGAAGGAGTTACAATATTAAAAACGTTTCATTGCATTGCAGTTAGGTTTTTGTCTGCTATAATCACACATTTTTATTTTACGTGATAAATCTCAATGAAAGGAAGCGACAACAGTTCTGTTTAGAGGTTTACCTCGGAGTGGGCAAAGAGCCAAAACAATCCACAGCATTGGCTCAAGTTACGGTATTTTTGGAGCGTGCTAAACTTAGTTACATTTTGGGACACGCAATAATATCTTACATTTGTTATATGTGGCATGTTTTTTGTTTTATGTTTATGGAAAAGCATATCCATATATCTGTTCAACAAGTAAATAGTTAAAAAATGTGTTATTTGAGGCGTGGTATAGGCTGTATTCAATCTGTTGTTAATTTACAGATTTTTACAGAAAGTAGAATTTATTTTTAGCAAACCATCGAATACTTCTTTTATAATTGGATTAAATTAAAGGTTTTTAAAGGCATTGCATCAATCATTGCCAAATCCTGAGGGGCTATGTCGGTTGCGTCCACGTAAGTATGTTTAAGAAAGGTGAGTACGTCAGTTAGGTCTGGTTTTTTTTAAAAATATATATGTCAGTTGCGTTCACAGCTACATGCTTGGGTAGATTTAGTTTCTTCGATAAGACACAGCCAACACTATAGAACGCGTTCTGCGATGACAAACAACAAAGCACTGTTTAGAACGCCTTCTGCTACGTCATATACAGCATAAAGGTTAAACTGGACATACGCAATAGATCTCATTCTCAGTTGTGCACGAGTCATGGAGTCGATGACAAGCGAGAAGGGGAAGCCTTTATTTGTAATCGATGAATACATATTTAGACATCACAAGGATTTGCAGAACAACATTTCGCGTTGGACGTACTGCATGAAATCTTCATAAGGTTAAATGTTAAAAATGAAATCGTTGAAAGCAATCAAGAACATAACCTCAACGAATCAGACCAAGTGTTAATTAACAGGCAAAAAGTAAGTAATAAGCTTAAAAGCATGCTGAACTTAAAACCAGTGACACGGTGACTTTGACATTAATAAAACAAAGTATTCAACGTGCACAGCGATCATTGCTTCCAAAGTTACCCCAGAATATTTCTGAGGCACACCAAGCGATTGGTTTCTTATCGACAACTACAAATAAAAGTAAATGATTTTTCTTATAACGAAAACAACACAGTAGGATTTTTCACGGGAAGTAATCTAACGACCATTTGTCGTATGGAACTGTTGTATAGATGGGACTGTTAAAAACTGTCCATAACTGTTCCACCAATTATTAACCTCACCTGGAATGTTTAATAGTCTATACACACCCCACATTTTCATCTTACTTCCTGACAAACTGAGGAAGAGTTGCGAGGAAGTTCTTAAATACATAATCGGTGCTTGTGGTAAAGTCAACCTAGTTTTCTCCCTCGTGAGTGTACATAGATTTTGAAATATCTATTCATCTTACAATAAAAAATTCTGCCAAGGTCAGAAATAAAAGGGTGTCGTTTTCATCTCGGACGGTGTTGGTGAAGTAAGATACAGAGTCTCGGACTTGTGAATGAATACCGTTCAAACAATCCCGATGTTGGACAATATTTGAAATTGTTTTTTGGTTTGTCCTTTTTGGAACCCACAGTTATCGCCGACGTATTCACAGACGATTTAATGCCTTTTGAATATATCGTGTTGACAGTTTTCGGATTACATCTGTAAAACGTATATACATAGCTCAGGATTCCACTTTTCCTCCAACAGTGTGGGTGGAATTTGCATCAGCAACAATGAGAATTACTAATGACTGAGAATCAATTCATTCAAAATTTAATAGTCGATTTTATACTGCTCATCCCAAAATTTACCATATTATAGAAGTTTTGAAAGAAATACAAAGCGAAATATACTTAATACTACGTACTAATAGAGCTCTGCCATTTAAACAGGCAAGAAAGAAGAAGGAAGCTTTTATTAGTAAACACATGGTTGCTTTACAGCAAGGTCATATAACAAGATTGGATTTTAGCCGGAATCTGTCATTCAGTCTGTAGTTATGTTTTTAGGCCACATTTTTAATGACGACAGTGCCAAAATGTTATGGTAAAAATACCACAAACATTTTTAACCAACCTGAAATGTTTCAACCATACAAATTCTTTGTTATTGTTGTTTTTTATAACTCGTGTTCAGTTCTTAGATTTTTATGCATAACACAATGTAATCTAACAAAACATAACAAAGTGTCATCTATTTGTAGGGTTTAAATTAAAAATGTTGCAGAGAGTACTAAGTCTTCAAAATGGGAGAAACATAGCTTCCGAAAGTGCTCCTTAGTTAACATCTAGCGCCTATGTGATGGGAATTAACATATAACGACTCAAGTTTAAATTATCATATGATAACATCACAATAAGAAGTACTTCTGTTTCATTATAACAAGGAAAACGTAGTTTGTGCCAGGAATTGAAAATACTGGGAATAACAATTCAAATCTTTCAGAGACGGAACTGACGCACCAGTAAAATACAGGGACGCGACCGACGTACGACTAAAATACAGGGACGCAACCGACGCACGACTAAAATACAGGCACGCAACCGACGCACCAATCAAGAAATCTAGGAACGCAACTGACTTATCAATCAAGAAATCTAGGGGCGCAACTGACGTATGACCAAAAAAAAATCGGATGTGTTACAATCACATGACTTTATCTACTCTTGTACAAACAATTTTTACAAACGTTTATTCTCCATATGCTTCATGTTAATCGGTATATCGAGATGCCAATCTTATTGCTAATTTTCTTGTATATGCAAGGGGAATATGGTAGGTTTTAAGCGATAGTCAAATCTGTTAAGCGGTGGTTGCTATGTGGCGCATTCCATTCTCTTTGCATGTACAAGACATAAAAAAAATGAATAACGTATTTAGGAAAAAGTATAAGTATTGGAAAATCTAAAGGAATAACAAGCAATATCTCGAAAATAGTTCACTCAACAATAAAACTATATATGACATAATTTGTGTATTTTAACGCGATCTACATTTTTTGTGTAGTAAAATTTTGTCTACGTCTTATGGTTTATCAGTTATGCAAAAGTTGTTCCCAATGATGAATACTTTTGGAGACATTCCCAGAAAATTCGAGATATACATTTCATTTGTCATATAAATATCTTAAACATATGATGTTTTAATCAATATCGTTAGTCATTTTTGAGAAAATTAAAATTTTCGAAAAATGTTCCATTAAAGGGTAGTTTAGGGTGGGGGGATTTTATTGAAAACCTTCGTGTCGCATTTCTGGAAGATGCTAAACCTAAATACCAAGTTTGGTGTTTATCCGACTGTTCGTTTCTGAGTTATGCTGTTCAAACACACACAGACACACACACAGACATGTTTCCAAAAATGCTTTTTTCGGATTAGGGGGTCTCAAAACATATATTTCCGGTGAAATCTCGGTATCGAATTTTTGGGTGGAATGCAATATTTCCCCTACTTACTAGACGTAGTAGAGAAAGAAAAAATCTGATGTGTTACACTCACATGACTTTCTCTACTCTTGTACAATCTATTTTTACAAACGCCTATTCTCCGTATGCTTCATGTTAATCGAGATATCGAGATGTCAATCTTATTGGTAATTTTCTTGTAGATGCAAGGGGAATATGGTAGGTTATAAGCGATAGTCAAATATTTTAACGCTGGTTGCTATGTGGCGCATTCCATTCTCTTTGCATGTCCAGGACATAAAAAAAATGAATAACGAATTTGAGAAAAAGTATAAGTATTGAAATATTTAAGGAAATAACAAGCAATATCTCGAAAACGGTTCACTCAACAAAAGAAATGTATATGACATAGGTTGTGTATTTTAACGCGATCTACATTTTTTGTGTAGTAAAATTCTGTCTATCTCTTACGGTTTACCAGTTATGCAAAAGTCGTTCACAATGAAGAATACTTTTGGAGACATTCCCAGAAAATTCGAGATATACATTTCATTTCTCATAAAATTATCTTAAACATATGATATTTTCATCAAAATCGTTAGAGCCATTTTTGAGAAAATTAAAATTTTCGAAAAATGTTCCATGTAAAGGGTAGTTTGGGTTGGGGGGATTTTCTTGAAAACCTTCGTGTCGCATCTCTGGAAGATACTGAACCTAAATACCAAGTTTGGTGTTTATCCGACTGTTCGTTTTTGAGTTATGCTGTTCGCAGACACACACACAGACACACACACGGACATGTTTCCAAAAATGCTTTTTTGGATTCTGTGGATCTCAAAACATATATTTCCGGTGAAATCTCGGTATCGAATTTTTGGGTGGAATGCAATACTTCCCCTACTTACTATACGTAGTAGGGAAAGTAAAAATCTGATGTGTTACACTCACATGACTTTCTCTACTCTTGTACAAACTATTTTTACAAATGCTTATTCTCCATTTACTTCATGTTAATCGAGATAAACATTTGCAGACTCTATCTAATTGCTAATTTTCTTGTAGATGTAAGGGGAATGTATATTTACAAGGGCAATTTGGAAATACAGTAGCCTTTAAGCACATACATATCTCTTAATAGCTGGTTGCTAGGTACAGCACCATTCTCTTTCCCACAGATTAATACTCTTTGCATATCCAAGACAAAAAAATGAATAACGAATTCCCTTTAAGAAAATTATTGAAAAATTTAAGGGAATAACAAGTAATATCTCGAAAATGGTTCACTCAACAACAAAAAATGTATGACATAAATTGTGTATTTTAACGCGATCTACATATTTTGTGTAGTAAAATTTTGTCTATCTCTTATGGTTTACGAGTTATGCAAAAGTCGTTCACAATAAAGAATACTTTTGGAGACATTTCCAGGAAATTCAAGATATACATTTTATTTGTCATAAAAATATCTTAAACATATGACATTTTAATCAAAACCGTTAGAGCCATTTTTGAGAAAATTAAAGTTTTCGAAAAATCTTCCATGTACTCTGGGGTTGGGGGGAGTTTCTTGAAAACCTTCGTGTCGCATCCTTGGAAGATACTGAACCTAAATACCAAGTTTGGTGTTTATCCGACTGTTCGTTTCTGAGTTAGGCTGTTCACAGACACACACACACAGTTAGACACACAGTCACACACACGGACATGTTTCCAAAAATTCCGTTTATATGGTGTGTCGAGGTAAATGTGTGTTAGCAGTTTGTACTCTAGGAGTAAGACTGACCAGCCAATACTTCTTACTTGAAATACTTCAGCACCGGTTGGTTTTTCTTTCGTTTAATGCAGTACTAACAAAGACATTAATTCATCAACATATTCAACTAAGTTGCGTTGTTTATTACATATGTATACAATGTATATGCTAAGATAAATTTTGATCCCAGATTGTGCTGGTATAATAGGTCAGTATACATGTTTTATGAGGTTCCGATCCCTATTTGTATTTTCTCTGCTACTTACTTACCTGTAGGAGGATGTAGGGAGTGTTTGTTGGAGGGAGACACCTCGCTGCTGCGACCACCTTGTCCTACTGTAGCCACACCCCCGAGAGGCAGGGATGAGGTGAAGGAGCTGCTGGAAGACGTAGGTTCTCAGGCAGACAGGTTCACAGAGACGCGCAGAAGTCCCTAATATTTCCAGGTTGAACACCCGCGCGCCAGTCGAGGCAAGGTATCGGGAGAGAGGGCCTTCAGAAGAACCCAAACGTGAAAGGAAGGGAGGAAATGGGAGGGGAAATGAGAAATGGTGGTAGAATACACCACCCCGGCATTTGCCTAGGCGACTAGGGGAAAACCACAAAAAAATCCCATAGTTAGAGTGGGCGGTTATTGGGAATAGAATCTGGGACCTTCCGAATGCGGGCCACAGACGTTAAGCACAGACATTCCGCTAGGTTTACCTGTATTAAGTAGACGAAGTATCGTACTGCTCCCAAAAATTCGATATCGGGATTTCACCGAATCCAAAAGAAAGGCATTTTTAGAAAATAACGTTTGTGTTTGTTTTTGTGAGCATTAACTCTATATTGTATTCCAACCAAAAATTCGATAACGAGAGAGAGAGAGAGAGACTCAAATACCAAATTTGATATTTATTCAACCTTTGGTTTAAGTTCAACATATTTCCAGGATACGACACGAAGATTTTCAAGAAAATCTCCCAGCCCAAGGCGATCTGTAAAAAGAAGTTTTGGTTATTCTTTATTTTCTTAAAAATGGCTCTAACGATTCTGATTAAAATACCACATGGTTAAGATGTTTGCGGGATATTATATTATATTATATAAAATATAATTGCAATTTGTTTCCCTAGTGAGTTTGTTGGTAAGAGAGAGACTGATTTACGATATGCGAAAGGGTATTTTATGTTTAAGCAATCACGTCCATATTAATTAACTTGAGGCAATTTCAAGTCAAACATGTACATCGGGTATATAAGCTGACTAGGAGAATCACTTTCTATATGTTGAGATGATTGTTTGTTACGTTACTTTTACCACGCTTTGGGCGTCAATTTGAAGTAGTTCGTATTGAAGGAGTTGTATTAAATTTCAACTGTTGGGGAGCCGAACTTTTAGTAGTTGCAACCACACGTATAGTAAACAGTTTCCGGTAGCCTTCGCCCAAAATGTACTTTCAGGTGGCCTTTGCCCCAAGTTTAAGAAAAATATTAACTTTGTAATTTGACTGTTTCTTTAAATATTATATTTATGTTTGCCTCGGCTGCGTCAGTATTATTGTTTTAGAGACATGGATGTCTTGGTAGGGTTGTGGTGCGACAAGAATGTAGGCTTACAAAGATTATAACTTTATTTCTCTCCATTTTATTAATGCTTGATACGATTTAAATAAAACTTCACTGATATAGAGAGAGAGAGCTGTGAAATTCTTTAATTAAATGCTTGCACTTTTTAATACGTAAACTACTTTCGTCTCACACGAATACGTATTATACTTCTCGAGGACACTTTTTGCGTCTGGTTAGTAACGCTGTCTGCAACCAACTGAACTCTATATTTGTAAAAGTTTCTCCTATTCAGTTTCTGATTGGCTAATCCTACTTCCAGTAGAATACCTTCATTTAACTAAAGCTTTTTCTGGTTGTTGATTGGCTATTTTATAAATTGTCACTAAAATTACATTATTGCTTCCACGAATCAGAGGTAGCATTGTTAAACTCTCAAACTCATTATTGCCTCAAGGTTACCTCATTGTTAGCTTATTGTTAGCAACTTTTGATTTATTTCTCAAAGCTCCTACAATATTAAATTACGTAATACATTCACATAACATTATTATACATGGATACAATAATATAAACATATACAGTGACTGCAATATACACTTTTTATATATTCTTACATACACATTTTGAATTAACATATTATATAATTAGACTGAAATTATTTAAGTGTTAAAAATACTGCCGCCTCGATGTCGACGATTATTTATAAGATATTATGAGAAGTTGTGAAGGGTAAAGAAAGCTTACTAGTAGACGAATAAGGTTTTTTAGTAGTTTATTCACCAGCATTCACTTTTATAGAATTAAAAGCGTTTTAATAACTCGTTAAAAGCTAAATTACCTGTGTGCTGCCTGGAACATTTTAATGAGGTTTCCGTCATCGGAAGCCAGGACAACTTAAGGATGCTGAGGAACCGTTAGACATCCGAATGTAGGTAATATAAGGATGCACTTCCTTAGCGCGCTTTAATATACTTGACGTAAACAAGACGTGTAATTTATTAGTTCCCCGGGCGACTTGCGAAGGGCTCTTGCCTGTATATAGTTTGAACTTGTAGGAGGCCGTGGAACCACACGATGCAAGAAGGCTGTGGTTAAGCGAGTGCCTGCTCTTATCCTGCGTTACTATGGTAACCTTAAGGGGACAGCATCGAGGTAATTGTGAAATAGACGCACTAAATAACAAAAACCGCTCTACGTCTAAATAGCAGATGCTCCGTCGCGTACTTGTCTGCTTCAGTTTATATGGCGTGTGTTGTATCAGAATTGCGTCTTGTTCTTTCTTGCGGTGCTCAAGACGCAGTCTGTGCTTTCCTATGTTGCTCCAGGGCTCTCTAACTTGTTATTCTATTTCTCCTAATGCTTGTTTTTTTTTAAATTAGTCTATAGTAATACGAAAAATATCTGATGTGTTACTTCATATATCTTTTACTAGTTCGTGTACAAATTATTCTTATAAAAATTGACTTCTTTTACTCTACGTATATTAAGCAGGAGAAGTATTGCATTCCAGTCAATATTTTGATACCGAGATTTTAACGGAAATACATGTTTTGAGGCACCCTGAATCCAAATAAAAAGCATTTTTTGACAAAGGTCAGTATAGGTGTCTGTGAACAGCACAACTCAAACGAAAAGTCCAATAAATATTTGCTATTTAGGTTCAATATCTCTCAAAGATGCCAAACGAAAATTTTCAAGAAAATCCCTCCATCCTAAACTACCCTTTACATGAAACAATTTTCGAAAATTTTGATTTTCTCAAAAAGGCTCTAACGATTTTGTTTAAAATATCATACATTTAAGATATTTTCATGACAAATAAAATGTACAACTTGAATTTTCTAGGAATTTAACCAGAAGTTCTCTTGTTTCTGAATGGATTTTCCACAAAAGATAGGCAACATTTTTCTACACAAAAATGTAGATCTCGTAAAACACACAATTTATGTCATATACATCTTTTTTTGCGAGTGAACCATTTCCGAGAATTCCTTGTTATATGTTTGTATTTTCCAATACTTCTTTTTCTCAAATGGGAATTCGTTATTCGTGTTTTTATATCCTGGACATGCAAAGGAGAATGGAATGCTCCACATAGCAACCAGCAACCAGAGTAAATTATCGCTTAAAGCCTACCATATTCCCCTTGCACCCACAAGAAAATTAGCAATAAGATTAACATCACGATTAACATGAAGTAGATGGAGAATAAGTGTTTGTAAAAATAGTCTGTACAAGAGTAGAGAGTCATGTGACTGTAACATATCAGATTTTTATCTATTTCATTTTACCCCAGATAAAACTTTGTAAAAATAGCTACATTACACATTTCGTTATAGATACAAGAGAACAGCGATAGTCAAATGTTTAAGAACAGGGTGCTATATGCTGGGCTTAAAATTCCATACTGTTACCACGCTATCGCGAGAAACGATTGAGAGTTGAAAGGACTTTAAAAGAATATCTAAAAATTGAACAATTCTAACTACTAATAACAGATATCTGGGAACAGGCTGATGCTGCAAAGAAAGCTACTTTAAATATATTACGTGTTTTAAAGACATTTACATTTTTTGTGCAGTACGTTTTCGTCTATCGCTTAACGTTTACGGTTATATAAGATTATACAAAACTTCTTCCAAAGGAGAGGACTTCGCAGGTTATTCCCAGAAAATTGAAAATATAAATGTTATTTGTCATATAAATATATTTGATATATTATGGCATTTTAATAACAATCCTTTGAGCCATTTTTAGGAAATTAAAAAAATTGAAAAACAATCGGTGTAAAGGGTAATATGTGGTAGGGAGATTTCCTTGAAAATCTTCATGTTGCATCTCTGGTGGGCACTGAACCCAAATATGTGTTTATCTGACTTCTCGTTACTTTTTCTACTACGTATAAGTAAGTAGGGGAAGTATTGTATTCAAACCCAAAAATTCGATACCGAGATTTCACCGGCAATATAAGTTTTGAGGCCCCCTGAATTAGAAAAAGAATTTTTAGAAACATGTCCGTGTGTGTGCGTGTGTGTGTGTGTGCGTGCGTGAGTGTGTGAACAGCATAACTCAGAAACGAACAGTCGGATTAATACCAAACTTGGTATTTAGGTTCAGAATCTTCCAGAGATGCGACACGAAGCTTTTAAAGAAAATCCCCTCACCCCAGATTACCCTTTACATGGAATATTTTTCGCAAATTTTAATTTTCTCAAAAATAGCTGTAACGTTTTTGATTAAAATATCATATAATTAAGATACTTTAATGACAAATAAAATGTGTATCTAGGAATGTCTCCAAAAGTATTCTTCATTGTGAATGACTTTTGCATAACTGGTAAACCATAAGAGATTCACAAAATTTTACTACTCAAAAATGTTTTTACAAGAGTAGAGAAAGTCATGCGAGTGTAACATTAGATATTTTTAATTATTTTGATCACGCACACACAAAAACACACGGACCTTTTTCTAATTTTTTTTTGCATTAAATTAACACTTGAGTTACATTCACACGACCTTCTACACTCATTGTTCAACAGATTACTCTTACAAAAGCTTACTGTTCAATATATTTCATTTTAATTAAGATAAATACTAGCAGAAATGGCTTTAGTACATATTTCGTTGTAGGTACAAGGCGAAAAAGGGAATACTGTAAACTTATGCGATAGTATATTATACGGATCGCTATGCGATGCCTTTGAAATTCTTCTCTTTGCATGACATGAGAAGAAACGAACGACTTTATAATTTGCTAAGGTATAAAGTATTGGCAATTCAAAGCAATAAAAACGAATATCTCAAAAACGGTTGATGCTACAAAAAATTGAATACGTAAGGGTACGTTTGCCAGCTATACATTGTTACTTTATCTGCTACGTATATAAGTAGGAGAAGCATTGCATTGCCCCCAACAATTCGATACCGAGATTTCACCGGAAATACATGTTTCGAAATAAAGCATTTTTGGAAACGTGTCTCTGTGAACAGCATAACTAAAAAACGATAAAGTAGGATAAATTGAAAACTTGGTATTTAGGTTCAATACCTGCCAAAGATGCGACACGAAGATTTTTGGTAAAATCCCCCTAACCCAGACTACCCTTTACATGGAAGATTTTTCGAAATGTTTGATTCTCTAGAAAAATGGCTCTAAGGATTTTGATTGAAATACCATAATATATTAAAGGTTTTGCAAGAAGAAAAAAATGTATATCTTGACTTTTTAGGAAATAGTCCGTGGGATCTACTTCATTTGGAAGAAATTTTGTATAATCTTACATAACTGTAAATGTTAAGCGATAGACAAAAACGTACTCTACAAAAAATGTAGATCTCTTTAAAACACAATTTACTTCAAATGTTTTTGTAGTATCTGCCATTTCCGAGATAAATGTTGTTATTGGTTCGATTTGTTCATTACTGCATTATTTTTTAAGTCCCATCGATTTTCAGTTGTTTCTCACGATTGCATGGAAACAGTATGGCTTTTAATGCCAGCATACAGCGTCCAGTTCTTAAACATTTGACTATCACTATTCCCTTTGTGTCTATAACGAAATATGTAATGTAGCTATTTCTGCAATAGTTTATTTAGATTAAAATGAAGTAGATAGAAAAATAATCTTTAGTAAGAATAGATTTCATACCCACTTATAGGTGATAGAGTAGAGACAGTATTACATCAGATCTTTTCTGTATGTTTTTTTCTGCCTCTTGGGTTTACCATTTATACAAAATTATACAAAATACATTCGGAATGAAGAAGACTTCACAGACTATTTGGAGCAAATATATGCGTGGCAGTTAATTTTATGCTGGGAGACTTCGATCTGTTCTACCCAGTAAACGCGTGCCTATGGGCCGTTAGAACTCGGATAGATTTGAAAAGGTCCGCACTGTATTATGCTGTGTTATAACACACATTAGTTGCAAAGTTCATATTGTATGCATTAAGAAAGTATTTTAGGGGTGATTCTGTACAGTATACCACATGAAATATTCCTCTGAGCAGTAGATGATCCGAAACAGTACAAACTTTTCTCTGCTGTTTTTTTTCTCCCTCTTTTCACAGTTTCCAGCCAGTTGTAGTTTTGATGGTGTATTACATGCGACAACGTATTGATTTGCTATCCTTTCTCTCGTGTGACGCAATTCCATTTTCTGTCACCTAAATGTAACGAAAAGGAATCACAGTAGATAGCAAACTGCACGGAAGTGAAAATAGTTGATGAAACGTTGCGTAAATACGTTAAGGTGAAAAGCTTTACAAATCGGGCTTTTAAAAACGGTTTTGTGTTTTGAAAACTAGTAGTGGCTTCAGTTAGTTCATAAGTTTGCTAGCAGAAGCTCTACATTTGGATTGCTGATGCTCATACTGTAAATATGAGACTGTTTTTAAAGAAAATACTGGTAATATGTTAAAAAAAAAAATCTGATGTTTTACACTCATATGACCTTATCTACTCTTGTACAAACCATTTTTACAAACGCTTATTCTCCATATGCTTCATGTTAATCTTATTGCTAATTTTCTTGTAGACGCAAGGGGAATATGGTAGGCTTTAAGCGATAGTCAAATGTTTTAAGAGCTGGTTGCTATGTGGCGCATTCCATTCTCTTTCTATGTCCAGGACATTAAAAAATGAATAACGAATTCCCATTTGAGAAAAAGTGTTAGTATTGGAAAATTTAAGGGAATATCAAGCAATATCTCGAAAATGGTTCACTCAACAAAAAAAATGTATACGACATAAATTGTGTATTTTAATGCGATCTACATTTTTGTGCAGTAAAAGTTTGTCTATGTCTTATGGTTTAACAGTTATGCAAAAGTCGTTCACAATGAAGAACACTTTTGGAGACATTCCCAGAAAATTCAAGATATATTTTCTATTTGTCATGAAACTATCTTAAATATGATATTTGAATCAAAATCGTTAGAACCATTTTTGAGAAAATTAAAATTTTCCAAAAATGTTCCATGTAAAGGGTAATGTGTGGTGGGAGAATTTTCTTGAAAACCTTCATGTCGCATCTCTGGAAGATATTGAACCTAAATACCAAGTTTGGTGTTTATCTGACTGTTCGTTTCTGAGTTACGCTGTTTACAGACACACACACGAACATGTTTCCAAAAATGCTTTTTTTGGATCAGGGGGTCTCAAAACATATATTTCCAGTGAAATCTCGGTATCGAATTTTTGGGTAGAATACAATACTTCCCCTACTTACTATACGTAGTAGAGAAAGTAATAACAGAACCGTATTTTCTAAATATTGTATTATCACGCATTACCTTATGCTAATACCGTCTTATTCAGGAACCTGTTTCACACCATCGTCGTTGATATCTTTTCTTCCAAGGAATTTCTTCAGATGAGAAACACATGAAAATCGCTTGGTATCAAATCCGGGCTGTGAGGAGGGTGATCGAATTGCTCCCAATCAAATGTGTGTGGCTTGACGCTGTCGCACACTATTGTTTCCCATAAAGCTCACACAATTGGCAATGAAAGCTTTTTGGGGTAACATTTCTTGCTCAAGAAATGAAGCACTACTCAGACTTCACAGTGGAGGTTAAATTGTGAACATTTCAAAGGGCTCTAACAACAGGAAAACACAAAGTGACGATCACTCACAACTGGGTCTGGCTTCCTAATGAACGGAGGAAGTAGCAAAAGAAAATGTGAATATCAAAATGCAAGTGCAACTTAAAGATCGATTTACTGAATATTCACTTTGTTGTTTTTGTTTATTTTGCGCTGTAGGGAGTTCACTTAACATCAAACCTAAAAGATCTACTTTTCTTTCTACTTAGTACTGCTGTAAGTAGAGAGAGTATTGCATTCCACCTAAAAATTCCATTTGGAGATCTCACCGGAAACACGTTTTGAGACAAACTAATTATTAAAAAGAAAAATAGAGCATTTTTAGAAAAGCTTTTTGGTATGTGAACAGCATAACTCAAATTTTGTATTTAAGTTTACCATCTTCCAAGTATACGACACCGACATTTTCAAGAAAATCTACCCACACACAACTACCCTTTAAACGGAAACTGTTGCGTTGTTTTTGATTTCCTAAAAATAGCTAACGATTTTGATTAAAATACCACATGCTTAACACATATACTTGAGAAAAAAAACTTAAGTTTTCTACAAATAGTGTGCGAAGACGTCCTATTCTGGGTTACCTATGCGTAAATGGTAAACGTAAGAGATAGATAAAATCTTACTATGCAAAAAATTTAGATCTCGTTAAGCATATAATTTGTTTCAAATTTTATCATGGCATTAATAATTTCCTAAATATTCTTTATTATGAATTTGAATGTCCAAATACGTATCCTTTTTTCATTCGTTAATGTCCCTTTTTGTTTTTTCTCGTAGTCGTGCAAGGATCATGGAATTTTAGAGCTATTATATAGTGTCCCGGTTTTTAAAATATTGTCTATTGCTTTAATCTGGTGTAGTCCTTTCCCTTAAACAAGTTTTAAAGAAGCAGCATCAGGAAGAAGAGATAAGCTTTCGTCATAATTTTTGCAGAAGAGTGAGTCGAGAAAATAATGTGAATAAAATACGTAAGATTTTTTCCTATCGCACCTATTTTTCCCTGCATTTCTCGTTAACTTATCAGTGTAAGTGTAAAGTACATTTTATACGCATTGCACAACAAACAGAACAAGTGTGACGGAAAATTACGCACAACAATAGCAATATTTCTTGTAAGTGAAATAATGGTAAATACGCGTAAATTCCGATAAGCTTGGTTGGTTTGTCACGTGGTACTGTGTGGATGCAACGAGGATGGGGTCATGGCACTGATCGATGCCCTTGGTTGGTTTGTCGGGTAGCACAAACTGTTTCCTTTTGCCGACCGATAGCTGGCGAATATATAGCAATTGCCAGCGTTCACTAGTTGCTTGCTTTATGAGCTAGCAATGGCTAAGCCACGCAATACATCACGTAGCCTCAGTGGTGCAGTCTTTTCAAATATTACATATTTTCAGATATAGGTACTTGGATACAGACCGAAACTACTTCAATATTTTTGTTCATTCCCATAGCTGTTTAAAGGCCATCTCACAAGAATTTTCCTGCTTACAATAAAACCTCAATATATTATATGTATTTCACCTTAAAATATTGTAATTTCTGTAAGGAAAAATTTACCCGCGATATATATATATATATATATATATATATATATATATATATATTACATTCAATCCACGCTTTTTTCTTTGGGCTTATTGCACTTATCTTCCATAGTATTTAAAAGCTAAAGGTACTGACAAACAGAAGAGGCCCCCGAAATCCGGTCTGACCACCGCAAGCAGGCTCCTTGTGATTATACCGTGACACCTGGTAGAGAGGGATGAGGGAAGAGACCCGAAGGGCGACCGGATCCGGATGGCAATGGGCGGAAGGAACCTAAAGGTGGGTATCCAACCGAGCGGTCCCTGGATGACAAACAAATTAAATTGACTTTTACCTCGTACGCTCTTTAACTCCTATGGTTCTTAGCGTCCCATTCTATACAGCTGTATCTTTATTGGTGTTATATATTTGGGGGCCGTGTTCCTGACATAAAAACAGTAAATAAAAGTCCATAGGAACATGGGTATGAAAATAATTTATTTCGGAGTTGCAACACAAAATCGAAAGTTACAGAAATTGCTCGAAGTGGCTTCCTCTTACTTCCATGCTCTGGCGTACTCTGTTGAAAATTCTTGGTGTGGAGTCGCATAAACCAATCACTTAAAATATCCCCAGACTAAGAAATCCACTGGATTCAAATCAGGCGATCGAGCAGACCATGCAATGTGTCCCCCTCGACCAATCCATTTTTGCAGAAATTTTTCATTCAAAAACTTACGAACTATCATACTGAAATCTGCTGGAGTACCGTCGTGTAAAAACCACATATGATGTCTAGAGGCACATTATCAGTTAAGTGATGCAACTCATTTCTGAGAAACTGAAGATAGGTTTGTCCATACAGATGTGGAGAGAAGTAGGGACCAATAAGGTGATCATGAATGATTCCATCCCAAACATTGAAAGAGAACCTCTGTTGATGGTTGTCCTGTCATACTTCATTAGGATTTTCAAATGCCCAATTATGAGTGTTATGAAAATTGAAGATGCCGTCGCTAGTAAACCCAGCCTCATCCGTGAATAAGAATCGTCACAGGATAGACCATCCTGCGAATACTGAAAGTTAACATTTATATAACTATGTTATATAAAAATAATTTATGAACACAGCACACTGCTGTAACATGCGTTGACAGAAACGTCTTTCTGGCTCAATGCCCCCCCCTCCTTGCACACGTTGAAGGTGATACGGGTACAGAAGATTTTCATGCAGAATTCTCCAGATAGTCATATGACTTAACCCTTTCCTTTACAGCTATAAGTCTTGTGCTTTGTGATGGGTCTGCATCCACAGCACGAAGAACTCGTTCTTCAAGCTCGATGCCTCGTACCGCTCTTGGTCTCCCAACATCCCTAGTATTCATCCCAAATGCGCCATTCTCTCTCAAGCTTTGGTGAATTCGTGCGGATGTTCTTGCACACAGCAACGGCCTGTCGGGGTACCTTTCTGCATAAAGTTCACGTGCTCGTGCTGTACTGCCGTCTGCATGGCCATACGTGTGGTGCAAATCCGTCTGTTCACTCTTTGACCTATAACAACGAAACAGTTGATTTTCAGACCCATGTACATTTGAACCTTTTGTACTGTTTTGTTGTCAGGAAAACGCCCCCAAAATATACGACACCAATAAAGATACACTCCGTATTGGACTGAAAGATCAGAAATTTTGTTCAGAGACCTCTCTATTAGGCTTGAGATTCTTTTACGTGCCGTAAATCTACGACAAGGGACCACCGGCTTTACTTCCCTTTTGAAGGAAGCTATGCTAAGGATTTTTACACCCGGAAAAATCCATCGCCCACCGCCGGGTTTAAACCTAGAGGCTAGTATAGTCCCTTAGATCACGGAGGACGAGAAGGAAGGAACCTCCATAGGGCACATGGCCCTAACCAACTGCAATCCGCCGAAAACCGTGTTGATCCTGCAACCCTGAAGCACATGGCAAGAGAAGATGATAGGTACAGGAAACGAGAGGAAATGTTGCGGTAAAAGATGAACCATTCCAGCTTTCGCCTAGTGACCCGGGGAAACCACAAAAAACCCATGGGTCAGAGCTGTCGCAGGGGATGGAACACGGCACTCCCCAAATGCGTGTTGCACACGATAGCTCGGCGCCACTTCGCTCAGATTTCCATAGCATTTAGAGTTGCAAGCTTAGCTTAACATGCATGCTGATGAAATATTTTCAAAGCTGAAATTAAACTGCATACTCGGAGCTAGAAGGGGAAATAGAGAGGGTGAACGTTTGAGAAGGCTAGAGAAATAGGATAGGGAGAAACTGATGGAGACTGAGGTCGGGATAAGAGAAATAACAATACAACTTTGTACACTATATATAATTTTTTTTTCAGATAAGCCTATGACGTAACAGAGCTTGAGTTTGCTAATGTTGAATATTTTGGAATACGAGGTGTGACCAAAATGTTTCCGGAATGGCTTCACAACAATGCTGAGGCTGAGATTTCTTTAACTCTTACCCAGACTGTACATGCAGCGTTCCTTCCCGATAAAAACGAGAGGTCACGTGACTTCCTGTGACCATGCAGTGACGAGGTAGACGCTCTGAAGTGAACACGTGTTTTGCATGTGCTGCGATTTTTCCGCGTAGCAAAAATATCAGATTACGAAGAAAAAGAACGATCATCGAATTTTGCTTTGAAATCGGTAAAACTGCAACAGAAGCCTATGGAATGTTAAGAACAGCTTATGGGGGAGGAAGTTACGCGAAAAACGCAAGCATTTGAGTGGTTTTTGTGACATCAATTAAAGATGCAGATTGTTCGGGGCGACCCCGTTCAAGCGAAACTGATGAAAATATTAATAAGGTGAGGGAAATGGTCTTAAATGATAGGCGCATTACAAAAAGAGAACTTTCTGACTCATTAGAACTCTCCTTTGGAAGTGTTCAAAGCATTTTGAAAGACAATTTGGACGTGTTCCTGTATCATGACAATGCGCCCGCGCACAAAGCCCTTTCTGTTCGCAAATTTTTGGATAAAAATAAGATGAATACTGTTCCCCATTCCGCCTATTCTGCAGATTTGGCACCAGCGGACTTTTATTTTCCCGGGACTTAAAATGCGTCTCCGAGGACACCATTTTGAGGGCACTGATGTCATCCATCGCGAATCGCAGAAGGTTCTGTTGAAATAAGAGGACTTCCAGAGGTGCTTCCAGCAGTGGCAGAAGCGCTGGGACAAGTGTATCAACTACCAAGGAGGGTACTTCGAGGGTGACAGTGCAGGTTAGACAAAACAAACTGTTGTGTAGTATTTATGACGTCATTCCGAAAACTTTTTGGTCACACCTCTTAGAATCCTTGGGAATGAAATAGGCATAACATTTTCTCTCCTAAATAATACTAAAGAGACCTGTAGTTGAATCAGTCTTAGAACCTGACTAGATGTAAACAAAACCTTTTGTATCCCTACGCGCTAGCCTCGTATTCAGTACTTGTAGAAGAAAACACGTTTACCTCCTTACCGACTGCTCATCATTAACGTATGAATGCAGAAGAGGGGTGAACGCCACCACACAGTGTTAGTTCATATAATTTACTATTGAATACTAATCTAAGTTTCTAGCTACGTTTGATCAACATATTCAAATGCCACAGACAATCGGATATATTTAAGGTAGTATGTGTTACGGTGTGCTATGTTTACCCACATACTGCGGTCTAGTGTGACGTCAGGTGTTTACATTAAGTTGGGTTGTAATAGTGCAAAGCTATAACGTACAGATATTTCGGAAATTTCCATATTGACCTTTTATTTCAAAGAGTGGGGTTTACTTTTTACAAACCAACATAACATGGTTATTTATAGCAATATTAGGTCATTATTTCTGTAAAGGTATACACAGCAGCTGTTAGTCACTGCTCTAGTGACTTTACTAAAGCTAATATTCGATGTGTTGCATCTATCCATACCTCAATACCTGAATATAACATTTTGGGTTTAACTGTCATATTGTAAAGTTCTTCTAGTCATCTGACATTTATATTAGGAACTCCACATTTGCAACTTCTAACAGCTGACATTGCTTTTATTAACGCTAGTTTCTTTCGTTTCACCCATTCGCCCCCATCAATTTTTAATTCTCTACTACGTATAGTAAGTAGGGGAAGTATTGTATTCCATCCAAAAATTCTATACCTGATTTCACCGGAAATATATGCTTTGAAACCCCCTGAATCCAAAAAAATCATTTTTGGAAACATGTCCATGTTAGTGTCTGTGTGTTTGTGTGTCTGTGAACAGCATAACTGAGAAACGAACAGTCGGATAAACACCAAACTTGGTATTTGGTTCAGTATTTTCCAGAGATGCGACACTAAGGTTCTCAAGAAAATCCCCCCACCCCAGATTACCCTTTACATGGAACAGTTTTCGAAAATTTTAATTTTCTCAAAAATGGCTCTTAACGATTTTGATTAAAATATCATATGTATAAGATATTTTCATGACAAATAAAACGTATATCTTGAATTTTCTGGGAATGTCTCCAAAAATGCAAAGAGTATTAAACTGTGGCAATGAGAATGGTGCTACAAACAGCAACCAGCTATTAAAAGATATGTCTGTGCTTATATTGCCCTTGCAAATACAAAACAAGGGGAACATAGTAGGCCTTAAGCCATATCAAATATTTTTAGAACTGGTCGCTATGTGTAAAATGTAATTCTCTTCGCATGTCAAAATATCGTTTCTGCAAAGGTTTATCTCGATTAATATGCAATAGATGAAGAATAAGAGTTTGTAAAAATAGTTTGTACAAGAGTAGAGAAAGTCATGTGAGTGTAACACATTAGATTTTTACTCTTAAATAGACACATTCTCGTACCATCTTATAGGCTGAAACATATTTTTTCAATGATAGCGTTTTTAACCACTTCCCGTTCATGCTCTCATGGTGGAAAGTTGAATTTGCTGTATTCAGTGCTGGTAACCTAACTTGCCTGCGTATTTTGCCTTTGTGTATGTTTTTGTGTTCTGCGTCGTGTTGCGTAAGCTGAGGCATGGTGCTACGGTTTCCGGCTGCAGAATGCGCCCGGGTTCGATCCTATCAGTGGGGGTACGGATTTTAAGTCCCGGTTATAGGACCGGTGCCCATTCAGCATTGTGAGGAAAATGAGGAGCTGCAATAGGCAGCGACCCTGGCCTCCAGAACCAACATTTCGGCTGGGGGATGCGTCATGCTGACCACAACTCCTCCCCGTATGGGTTTAATGATCGGCCTCTGCCGTACTTGTGTGGCGAGTCGGGTTGGCAGGATAAGGCCCTGCGCGGGCCAAGGAGCCATGGGGGTGTGGTGCGGAATGAGGTGGATTATTGAGACCGTGTCCTGCTCTGTATAGCATGAAGCACGAGTGTCTTGGGTGAGATCAGGGTGCGATGATTCGGATAATCTTATCTGGTATGAATGATAACAACCTTAACCACTTATAAAACGTTATGCCATATAAAGGTGTTTTGTTAAGGCTTTAGATTTTTTTTATTTCATAGTATACTAACATTCAACAATATTATTAATAACTGTCTTATATTGTAAAAAATGTTAATTTTGTTCAATAAAACTGCAGTGTTATTGTTTAAATAATAAGCAATCAAATGTAAGCCTGTCAATATCCAAGCATGCCATCACACCCGTTAGTTTACTTGTGCCCTCCCCGTTCTTTACCACAGGCACATTTGACTACACTCCCCGGGACTCGAACTGCCACGTTTGGTTTTAAATGAATTTCCTCTCGGTTTAACGATCACGGCTATTCGTTTAGGTTGTGGTGCATGTTAAAGGGATATGAAAGCCTTTTAGAGGAAGAGCGGCATAGGTAGCAAAATAATTCCGGCATTGAGTTAATGTTGAACAGTGACTTTATTGTATTCCCGATACCATTTCCCTGTCGCCACAATGTGATTTGTCACGCTGCCGTATTTGTGCTTTTAGGATGTCGTCCCGACTACCGAGTATTTGTTATGGTTGCGTTAAGCTTTCTTCCCAGTTCCAACACACTTTTGACGCGCGACCTGGTTATCAGATGCCTGCCTATGGACTTAATATTCTTAGCAACTTCCGAAAATATTATGAGAGGTGCTTGCTTATGTATTTAGCCAGCGAGATGATACTTATTTCTCCCTTTTTTCCTCCGAGTAACATCTGCGCCTCTTCCTAAATGCGCTAAATGATTGGTTACTTATTTTGCTACAAATTACTGTAAATTTGTTCCAGTACATTCTTAGCTTGCGGGAAATTTTCTCTCTACTGTAATTCTCATGTTACTATTTTTGGTTTCGCGATAAAGCACGTACATTTAAGCTTATCTATAATCCCTGGTCTGATGCTGGTATCACGTCTTGAAAACTACAATGCTACTATTTACCACCAAGAGTGTCCCTTTTTCTAATATGCTTATATTCTGCTGGCATAAAATCTTCATTCCTGACAGCAGGGCTTTTAAGGAAACAAAAACGGGCGATGTCGTGTGTTTTCCCATATACTCTGAAATTTGAAGTTCTAATCGACGCTTAACACTCGATCCAACTAAAAGTAGCTGGTCTCTGGAGCAGTTAAATTTCTTGCAATTCCCTTCGTGTGAGCTCGGAGTTCACAATCGTCAACTTCTGTGATCGTTTTAGCAAACTCGAGATAGGTGTTGTATTGTATTTCGACTTTTGGGGAGCCGAACTTGAAGTAGTTGCAACCGCACGTATGGTAAAATGTTTCCGGTAGCCTTCGCCCTAAATGCACTTTCCAGTGGCCTTTGTCCCAAATGTTTAAAAAATATTAACTTTGTAATTTTGACTGTTTCTTTAAATATTATGTATTTATGCTTGCCTCGGCTGCGTCAGTATTTGGTTTTTTTTAGAGACATGAATGTCTTAGCAGGGAATGGTGCGACTGAAGAATGTAGACTTACACAGATTATAATTTTACTTCGCTCCTTTTATTAATGCTTGACAGGATTTAAATAACACTTCACTGATATAGAGAGCTGTGAGATTTTTTTATTAATTACTTACAGTTTTTAACATGTAAACTTTTTTTGTCTCTCACAAAATACGTATTATATTTCTCGAGGACGCATCTCGCGTCCGGTTAGGAACACTGTCCACAAGCAACTGACTTCTGAATTTGTAAATTTTGCTTCATTTTAGTTTCTGATTGGTTATTCCTAGTCTAATAGAATAACTTCATTTAACTAAAGCTTTTTCTGGTTGTTGATTGGCTATTTTATAAACTGTTACAAAAATTACATTATTGTTGCTTCCAAGAATTACCAGTAGCATTTAAACCTTATAATTCATTATTGCCTCAAGGTTACCTCATTGTTACCTCATTGTTAGCAACTTTTAATCTATTATTCTCACAGCTCCTACATTATTAAATTACGTAATGCATTCACATAACATTATTATACATATATACAATAATATAAACACACACAATGACTGTAATATACACTTTTTATATCTTGTTACATACACATATTGCTTTAAGGCGGGCTGTTATTGAATTTATATATATTATATAATTAGACTAAAATCATTTAAGTGTTGAAAATACTGCCTCAAACTCTATAATACAAGCCACTGGTTTGGGCTACCTCCGCAACAAGCTTTGCGTGGAATAGTGGTCAAGTTACTCATTATTCATGCAATCAGCTCAAGTTCGATCTTCCTCAGTGGATTGACATCTTTTATTTTTTACTCTCGTTTTACTATAATACAGTTAAATAATATTGCTTGTGTTACTTTATTTTGTTTGCAAACATAATTAATTTAATATTGAAATTTTTGCTTATAAAATAAATTGACTGAGTATGAAAACTTCTCCCAACCGATAAATAGTCATAGTTGTCATCTACCTATATGAAGGACTACCAAATACAGCCACATGCATAAAAATGAAGCAAACCTATTATATTTTTATTTACGTATTTAAAATGAAAGAGGAAAAAATTTTGAATCCTCCGTGGAGATTTCTTTTAATCACACTACACTAGAACCATAAATGAATAAGGTGTAATTTGGTTACAAATATTCAGTGTTGAAATCGGTGTTTGAAACCTCGAATATGAATTACTTTTGGGAACACTTTTGTGATGATAGTTGTGTTCCCCATTATAACTACTACAAGAATATACGCAGTATTGTAAAAGAACGTCCCAATCCGAGCTCCGTTTCTTAGTTTTAAATTGACTGGGTATGCAATAGTATGTTTTAACACCCTTTCTAATAAATGCTTATTAACTTGCTCATCAAAGTTTTATTTATATGCCAATTTACTTATTATAATTTGCTTATGATGGACACGTAAAGCCGGTTACAGATCTTCTGATTTTTGTAAAATATGTTTATTCCTGCACACATTGAATATAATATTTAATAGCTGACTTTTACCATTTAAATCTAACCTGACACTTAACTTCCTTTCTATTTGTTAATGTTTACTTTCTTACGGTTTAATTCATGCAGTAGCTCAGTATGCGCTGCACGTCATTCCTTAGGATCAACAAACAAGCGTGAATAATAATAATAATAATAATAATAATAATAATAATAATAATAAATCGCCAGCTTAACCAATTTAATGTTGGTGACTTTGCTACTGAAGCACCATTTTCAACATCTGTTAATAATTATCTTTTTAGCACATGTTCTCATTAACAGATGCTTGTTGGACTGTTAATAATACGCCGAAAAATTTTAGCGACCTAAGCAGTATGACATCGAGATGACAATATCACATCTTCGTTCACAAGAGAAGCACTGCTTACCTTGCACAATCTTTAAATGCAATATTTGCTTCTCATACTACTGCTGAGATTTTGCTGTCAGCAGCTCTAATTCAATGTTTCTGGCTCGGATTGACATTTCCTGGGATTTTAACCCATATTTTCAGTTACAAATGTTTAGAAACGAGCGCTCAGAATACATCCACATCCGCATCTCGCATTGTTAATGTCAACGCTTCATAGGAGGCGTTGGTACGGTTCATAGCGTAGATTCAGGAATAGGTATGTAGGAATAGGTAAACGAATGACTATGCCTTTTGTATTTATACAGTACTTATATTTATTTTTTTATTTAGTGCAATTTTACTAACAACTATTGTATGCACCACGTACGCAAAAGCTTCAACGGTTCGACCAGTATTTCAGACTCGACTTACGCTTCGTCGAAATTACTTAATTTGTGCACTGAAGCCTTATTTTGCGTACTTGATATGTAAATAGCTATTATTTTTGCGTAAGTACTACCCGTTTATATTATACAGAAATTGAAAAAATATTACTGTGCAACGGGGAAGTCTACTTTGTCTCGATTTTCAAACTTCTCGTTCTCCAATGATGCACTTACTACTCTTTGAGACCGTATATTCTACCCGCACTTTAAAATAACATCTGGTCAGTCCATTGTAAACAACAAGCAGGTAGTTTGCCCCATTCCATTAACTAGCCGGTCACTTTCTTTTGTAATATATCCCTACGTGCTCAAGACAATATGTACATGGTTTAGCTCGGGTTCGAAGCCTGCGTGCCTTATGTTGCATCTCAGACACCAGCGTGGGAAACCTAAACATCTGTGTGTATAATAAAATATAAACTGACCAACAAAGAAAAATATAATAATTCTGAAGAGCGATTAAATGCACAGAAATAACATCACGTGACTTGAGAAAGCAAAATCAGGAACGAGAGAAGGGGAAAATCGTGTCATGGCGATTTTAGGTTTTTCTTGTTAACCACAGTCCACCAAAATACCTTCGCGAACGTCGCACCAAGCACTCTACGAAAATACTTTCGCGAACCAGCACGTCGCATCAGGGGAGCTCATTACCATAGCCAAACCATTTTAATCAAATCACGCGGTGGCGAGTGTTACGGCAGATAAAGAATAAATTTTATGATACAAAGGAATTACAAGTGTATTCATGTAACTGAGCGGCCAACCATAGAAGGGTACCCACTCCTTAGACCAATAGAAGAAACCAAATGCAAAACCCAGAAAACCTCCCACGCTAAAGAACCTGTCGTAACCTCCTACCCCTCCCGCGTACCATTAACAACCATAAATTGTGAGACGACGAATGCACCGCCTCATCTTGTATTGGATGGGACCTCGATGTCGTCGATACCTCGATACTCGGTGATATCGAAGTAGGTCTAATGCTTTGAGATAAACCTTTTGATATTTCTTCGATACTATTAAATTTTTAAGTTTTATGGTATCGAATGTTGTTGCCTTTAATTTTATGCTAGATAAGAAATGAAAGGTATCGAGACTTCATATTATGGCAAAGTGTTGCTGGACTATAATTCTTGATCTTGGCTGTGATGAATGCAATTACATAGACACTTGTGTGTAAAAGAAAATGTGCAAAACAATGGGAGAAGGAGTAGATGTAAAAGTGTAACATGCAGCGTTAACTGAGTTGTTAATGAAACTGATTCAGCTGACGCACTAAAACGCGTTTCTGCAACAGCTTGGCGACTCCAGCAGAAACAAATCAGAACTAATGAAGTGAAATAATAAAGCGTATGGAAATATTTGTTCTTTCGTGAGTGCTTGTATTCTTAAACAAAAATCTTGGATTCCGTCATATCTAATATAATACTTCCTTGATTTTTGCTTCAAATTTCTAATTGTGTCTAATATACTTTGTATTAAACGCGTGTATACAAATGTGTGAAGGTGGATAGTACAGAGGCTAATACACAAACTTATTATGTGTTAGTGTTTGTGTTATATGGCTAAGTAGTTATTATCAGATGAAAAGGTATACATGGAGTTTTATCAATGGAAAAAATTGCTGTCAATTGGAGAATTTTTTCGGAATTATTATACAATACAAAACTGATTACATGCGTATAATTGAGTGAACAAGCTTTCGCCTTAATAATTTTTACTTTCTCTACTACGTATAGAAAGTAGGGAAAGTATTGTATTCCACCCAAAGATTCAATACCTAATTTTCACCGGAAATATATGTTTTGAGACCCCCTGAATCCAAAAAAAGCATTTTTGGAAACATTTCCGTGTGTGTGTCTGTGAAGCATAACTCAGAAGCGAACAGTCGGATAAACACTAAACTTGGTATTTAGGTTCAGTATCTTTCAGAGATGCGACACGAAGGTTTTCAAGAAAATCCCTCCACCCCAGATTACCCTTTACATGGAACATTTTTCGTAAATATTAATTTTCTCAAAAATGGCTCCAACGATTTTGATTAAAATATCATATGTTTAAGATATTTTCATGACAAAGGAAATGTATACCGTGAATTTCCTGAAAATGTCTCCAAAAGTATTCTTCATTGTGAACGACTTTTGTGTAACTGCTAAACCATGAGATATAGACAAAAGTTTACTACACAAAAAATGTAGATCGCTTTAAAATACACTATTTATGTCGTATACATTTTTGTTGTTGGTGAATCGTTTTCGAGATATTGCTTGCTATGCCCTTAAATTTTCTGATACTTATACTTTCTTTCAAATGGAAATTCGTTATTTGACTATCGCTTAAAGCTTACCATATTCTCCTTGCATCTACAAGAAAATTAGCAATAAGATTAACATCTTTTAGTTTTTACAAGAGTAGAGAAAGTCATGTGAGTGTAACACATCGGAACTTTTATAAAGTGAGTACTGAGTATTGTAGTAACGTCCCATTATTACTACTATGCAATGGTTACATTCTGCTTCATTACAGGAGTCCTTCAGTTATAATGTATTATAGAGTTTCCCCAAATATGACACTCTCATACAGTCGTTTAAGGAAGGATGTTAAAACACTTCCAGTAATAATTTTGACACGCCTTATCTTTTAGTGTGCATGTATTTACCAAGGAATATATTAATTACATCCTCGTAACCATGTTGCGAAAGGGACTAGGTTTATTATTCTTGTCCAAATAGTACAATAACGTTGGACACAGACGATAACGATGTCCCACATTCCTAATTTCATTCAGTCAAAGACCAAGCCTGAAGTTATTACAGAGGGAAATGGCTCGAGGAAGTGGAGTGCATGGGAGTATTCATGACTCCACCGCAATTATCCAACAGTACAGCGGGTCGGATACAAGAGATATGAGAAATTAGTATTGCTTTGATGCTCGTATTGTCTTTGATTTCACCCGCTAAAGCATGTGCTCTTACCACTGTTATATGATATCCCAATAACATCAAACGTGGCCTGAAGGTTAAAATTACTGACCAACTGACCTCGCCACGACCTAACATTTTCCCCGATTTACAGAGTAGGTTTGGGTATTTTTCTGAGTGGATCAGAACCTCAAAGTACCTCTCTGCTTATAAAAACCTATCCTTCTGTACACTTCTTGTTAATTTACATGAGCGTTCATTATAAATTTACACCTTTCGTTGCAAATATAAAAAACTACAGCAGGCTAAAGCGACAGTCAGAATTTTTAAAAAAAATCTGTGTTACATTCACATGATTCTCTCTGCCCTTTATCGTTTATTAGTGGGTATACATATTATTCTTATGAAAGTTTATTTTTCTATCTACGTCATTTTAATTTAGATAAACCTTTGCAGAAATAGCTACATTGCACATTTCGTTGTAGATACAAAGAGAACACCGACAGTCAAATGTTTTAAGAACTGGACGCTATATGGTGACCTTAAAAATCCATACTCTTTCCATGCAGTCGCGAGAAACACCTGAAAATCGCTGCAAAAAAGTGTATTTTAAAGAGCTTTAAATTTATTCTATAGTACGTTTACGTCTGTCCTTATCAGTTATACAAGATTATACAAAATGCAAATGTTTAACATATGGCATTTTAATCAAAATAGTTAGATCCATTTTTTTAGAAAATAAAAAATTTCCAAAAATGTTCCATGCAAAGGCTAGTTTGGTGTGGGGGGATTCTCTTAAAAATTGTTGTCTCATCTTTGGAAGGTACTGAAACTAAATACCAAGTTTGGTATTTATCCGAGCTTTCAAGATATCGTAGATACTACACAAAACTTCAGATCCCTTTAAAACACAGTTTATATCAAATAATTGTTTGAAGCATCAGGCACTTCCGAAATATCCGTTAGTAATGTTTGGAATTTTAAATACTTAGCCATTCTTTTAAAGTCCTGTCGATTTTCAGTTGTTTCGCGATTGCGTGGGAAGATCATAGAATTTTAAGGCCAGCATATAGCGTCCATTTCTAGAATATTTGACTATCGCTATTCCGTTGTATGTATGTTATGCAGGTGTTTTCGGAAATGTTTATCTCAATTAAAATGAAGAGGGAGAAAAATAAACTTTAGTAAGAAAAATTTGTATAATTACTAATAAGCGATAGAGGGTAGAAAAGTAATGTGCGGTAACACGAGATTTTTTAACATATCTGCTTTGTTTTGCTTTCATTGTGGATGCGGCTATCTCACTGCACTGTGTGTTGTAGAGGCGCAGAATGTTGTTATTTTGATGTTGGATGTACCCCAGAGAAAGCCCTTGACTAAGAAATGCCCCTTGTGTCATGTACGTACCCTGACCTCTTAAATGAGGCAGTGATCCGCCATTGTGTAGAGCATAACAGCGACATCTTGTTGTATGCAGACGTGTTTTTGTGTCGGTATTACATTAATGCGATCTGATAAACCTGGAGAGACCCAGAACAACACCTCTTTACATCACTGTTAATAACGGCAACATTCCACAACCGGAGGTCATAACTGTAGAGATAAGGTCCGCTGACAGCACACAAACAATGGCGATACGGTCGATATATCGATTTGATTCCAAACACACCCACACTCTCTCTCGCTCACGATAGGCTACAAATTGACGAACGTTGCCCGCTTATCAGCGACCGAAATCCACCAAACATTTACATATATACAATAAATTCAATTAACAAAGCATGTTATCAATAAATTATCAGTACAAATATAGCAACATCAATTTCAGTCCGGGGTTGCTTTGAGGTTCTCGTAACGATAAACTCGGCGCTTTGTTGGCATGTGCGGGCTTTTTGTAGCATAAAAATTTCTCTGTAGAATCGCAAATTCCAATAAGCTATGTGGTAAAGCGAGTGTTTCTAACAAAGGAGACATTTCCAGAATGGTGTTACAAATCATATCGGTGATCCAGTTTGGAAAGTGCAGCGAAAATAATGGAGATAAGAGTCTCTGCGTTCTTTGCCATAGGCGTTCGTATTGCAGAAGCGAAATATCTCATTGTTATCAATGAATAAATAAATAAAAATAGATTTTTTCCGGCATAGAGTTGTTTTACTCGCTTCTAAATTAAAAAAATCTGATGTGTTACACTCACATGACTTTCTCTACTCTTGTACAAACTATTTTTACAAACACTAATTCTCCATATGATTCATGTTAATCGAGATGTTAATCTTACTGCTGATTTTCTTGTAGATGCAAGGGGAATTGGTAGGCTTTAAGCCATAGTCAAATATTGTGGGGTATTCCACTCTCTTCATTACCAGGACAAAAAAAAAAGAATAACGAATTCCCATTTCAGAAAAGTATAGAAAATTTAAGGCAATAACAAGAAATATCTCGCAAATGGCATATGACATTAATTGTGTATTTTAAGTCGATTTAAATTTTATGTGTAGTAAAATTTTGTCTATAATGGTTTAAAAGTTATGCAAAAGTCGTTCACAATGAAGAATACTTTTGGAGACATACGCAGAAATTCGAGATATACATTTCATTTGTCAAGAAAATATCTTAAACATATGATATTTTAATCAAAACCGTTAGAGCCATTAATTAAACTGTTCGAAAAATGTTCCATGTAAAGGGTAGTCTGGGGTGGGTGGATTTTCTTGGAAACCTTCGTGTCGCATCTCCGGAAGATACTGAACCAAATACCAGGTTTGGTGTTTATCCGACTGTTCGTTTCTGAGTTATGCTGTTCACAGACAGACACACACACACGGACAAAAATACATTTTTTGGATTCAGGGGGTCTCAAAACATATATTTCCGGTGAAATCTCGGTATCGAATTTTTAGGCGGAATACAATACTTCCCCTACTTACTATACGTAGTAGAGAAAGTAAAAATTATCCTACCTACAATCATCAATTACTTATTAAATTTGTTATTTAATAAAATAAGCAGATTTACAACTACAAACAGGGATTACTGCAACGTAAAGTATGAAGATTGGCAAGTAAAAACAAAACTATATCAATGAAATTAGGACCTGCCATATCACCTACATGGAGTTCTGAACAGCTCGGAAACTAAAAGTGGCTAGCAATGGCTCAAATGCAGAAATAATAAAACACACAAGATAAAAATTGGTAAAGAAGTTTCACACAAAAGGGAATGATAAATGCAGCGCTCGTAAAATTCCACATGATTGGAAAGCGGACAAAATTATTAACGTGCAGGAGAAAGGTGACAACATTCAAATTACCGTATGTCCTAATTGAATTACAGCATCAGAATTTATTAGGACGTAATAAAAACGAAATTGCTACCAACTGCAGAGGTCAGAAGAACTGACGTGCCTTTAAAAAGCACATAAATGCAAGACTTGTTATTAAGGTATATTATTTAATAGCTATGTTTACTGTAACACGAAAATAAATTAAATATGTTTTAGTTATAAATCGAATGGTACACAAGTATGCTTTCATTGGTTTAATATTTTAATTTATAATTCTTATTCCAGACAAATAAAGTTTTCAACCACTTGTGGGATTGTTGCAAATAATGCAGTAAAATACGTAAATTACTTTGTACATTCTTAAATGTCTGGAGAAATATAAATATATGGAAGTTAATATAAATATGTTTTACGTATATGTATGTTACCTTAAATTGTTCTATTTGATAAAATTGCACTCTTTGTTTTAAAGTCAAACCATAATTATGCGAAGATTGATAAAATAAAAAAATTATCATACTATTGTAATAAATGAAAATGACACTTTGCTATTGTTTTAAAGTTTTCATTTCAATGTTTTAATATTTGTTTAATGCTTAAGTCTAGAAATGCTTAGGTTACAAAACTTTAATTTAAACAGCATATGCAGTTTTTTTCATTCACAGCTCAAGTGGAGGGAAAAAGGAGAGAAATTGCGCTTTCTCAAACATTTAACGCAGATGTTGCGCTATGGTATTTAGGAAACGACAAATACTACGATAAACGTAGTTCTCTCTTCACATAAAAATTCAAGATGCTGATTTTATCCGTTCCGAAAATATTTAAGCATGCCATAATTTAATAAAGGTATTGAGTTTTATGAAAAAAAATATATAAGACAACTTTGTCGTGCGAAGCTGTTCAGGATGGGTGAATTTGTCGATATTCTTGAACTCGTATGCTTTAAATTATGGAATATGGTATTTGATCCACCTTTCATTTTTGAACACACGCACAAAAACATACGAAAAGAGACGTGACAAACACAAACTTTCATTTAAAACTGCTTCCTTACATTCAGACGTCCTCAAGACCTGCATTTCTGGACGCTGGGATGGCATAGAGGTTTGGTATCCATGCCTCCACCTCTGGCTTATCATGTGGAGTATACCCAAGCCCCAGGGTTGTTCGGAGTCTACGGTAAAAGCTCATCTTCATTACCTCCCTATCATCGGAGGTAAGGAACATCGCCCTCTAGGTGCTTGCACCTTAGAAATGAGTCGTTATCGTTTGGGGGAATGAGGTAACCCCGAAGGTCATAGGCCATATAAGAGATACGTTAGAGACCACTACAATTACGAGACTTGCATTTATGCTGAAATCTGCCTATTTAGTTTTTAGATCGAATGAAATATTCACTCTGGCTTAGCCACTTAAGTGGTAAAGAAAGTGAACTGTTAACAGGTTCTGTGTGCTCAAGCTGTATGACTTGTTTTTCTTTGCAGATACATGTAAGTTTGTTTTCTCCGCTTTTGCTTTGAACAACTTCTTCTGCGAACGATATTTTCTGGTATAGTGCCTTTCTTTCACACTGCGGCCACTGCACGGTAGCTCGAGCGCCGCCTGCCGCAGCTCGCACTTCTCGCCAAAGCAGTAATCATATCCCCGCAACCACCTCACGTTCTTATAGAATCCCAATCATAATAAGCACATACCTCATCATAAGGTATGTTGGAAATACTGTCCTCTGGCATCTTCTCAGCAAATTTCAATTCACACTAGAGAGTTCAATATCCGAAATTGAGTAAAATTTTCACATGATGTTTTCTTTTAGTTATAATACAGAGCGGTCCCTCAGCGCTTTGGCCGGGAATTGCACGGCAGTCTTGTGCGACACGTCTGAATGAACTCAAGGCCACGGGCTCTTTCACTTATCGGACATGTGGCAGCGGGCTTCAGTCAGCCGTTATTGCTTCTTGTTTATAGACGCGAGACGCCTGTGTATTTGTGTGCGATTGAATTATCAGATTATTACAATCTAGAAATGGAACTCAAATTTTCGCCTGGACAAATACTTTTTATGTATGACACGTATGTGAAAACCGACTCATGTAGACAGGTGTGTAGGCAATTTCACGATAAATTTCTTGGTGTTCCAGTTCCGAGTAGAGAAACAGTTAGGTATCTAGTGGACAAAGTGAAGAGAACGGGATCATTTAATGTTGTAAGTTGTAAAAAGAAACGAAGGGTTCTAACGCAAGAAAAACTAAAGGGTTATGGCCGGTTCGATTGCCGGATATTACTGTGTGTGACTTTTATCTGTGGTGAACTCTCAAAAATAGAGTCCATAGGAATAATCCTCGCACCATAGACGATCTTAAAAACAATATAAGAACAGTAATTAGGGAAATTACGCAACAAGAACTTATGCGTGTGAATGGTAATTTTATCAGAAGGTGCCAAGAATATTTATCTGCCGAAGGACACCACTTTCAACACCAACTGTGAAAAAAGGTTAGTACTAATAAAATAAAAAGTAATTATGTTTGTTCAATAGGTAATCAATATATCGTAATAATGATCATAAAATCAGTAATAATGTGGTATCAATAATGACAATATTAAACAGATACACTGAATATAGCGCGCGAAACACGCATCGCGACTACCAGCCAGACAGCTGAGGGATCGCGCGCGGAACCGCATCGCGACTTCCGGCCAGATGGCTGAGGGACCGCTCTGTATATGGAGGTTTGTAGCATACACTTTATAACTTTATAATACTGTAAATAAATAAATGTGTGACAAGTTTTCTCAAACTATTAAAGACAGCTTAATTAACATTTAGGATTATAAAAACAAACCCTAAGTGCTGTTATAGATCCACATTTGTATTGATAACTTGGTGGTTATTTTTAAAACATAATGGTAGTTGAATTTTAATCAAAAGATGGCATAATTGAGAAACTAATCGTGTCTATCTTAATATACAAGCGTATTGGATAAAAGTATCTCTGTGAATTTAGAAGACCTTCAGTTGTATTGTGTAAAAGTTTCAGTTTCATATACTAAACAGTTTTCGAGATAATGGATCATGATTTTGGAAGATTTATCACGGTGGAATGGCGCTTTTAATCTAATATAAAGTGCCATTAAGATAATATCACTGTCCATAAAATTTTCACTCAAATCCATTAGAAATGCGTTGAATGCAGTTTCTGTCTTCACAAACGCTATGGTAGGATTAGTTATATGTATAAGTTATACAACGGAGGGGAACACCTCACGCACTGCGACCCACATAGAACCTTTTTAATAACACCCCCGAAGAGAAAGGGACGAAGTGAAGGAACTACAGGCAACAGAGACGCACGGAAGTTCCTAACACTTCCAGGCTCGAGGATCCGGCCCACTGTAGCAGATGTTTAGAGAGAGCAATGTCAGACCCGTCGACCACGTGACCCTCTTTATGTCCACGGGGAGTAGTTGGCTTTGAGCAAGCATCCGCGTCATTTGTCCGGCACTACCCTATGCCACGAAAGCTAGAAGCACACCTGAAAGATGAGGTAGAAACGGAATGAAAACCAAATGATGGAGAGGAAATATGTTAGATTAGCATCACCCCAGGAATCACCTACCGACCAGGGAAGACCACGAAAAACTCAAGGACTTAGTGGACGATTGACGGAAATCGAACCCTAGACCTCCCGAATGCAAAGCTCACACTTACCGCCGAGCCATCTTGCTCTGTGTAGGGTTACTTAGAAAGTTACAAATTTTTGACGATAGACAGTCGCTATTTGTTTAAGTTCAAAGTTACCTTCTATTGTATTGATTAGAAAGTAGAATAACGTAATCAAATTGTAATAGCTCTGTAAAGGCGGTCTGGATCGTTTTTTGTATAAGAGAAATGAAAAAACATTTACACATCTTAATCCTATTTTATTAACCTGTTAATATTGAAACGTGCTCTTTGGACCCAAGAGGAAGTGGATTAAATTAGGAATAATGGCAGATTGTTACTTTGAAAATATATTCCATAAATTAATTAACAAGCTGAATTTCTTCCATTTAAGAAACTTACGCTTTAATAACATAGATAATTACAATTTTCAAAACCCTTATTCGTTCACCATTCTTTACATTCTTTACGGCTTCAATGCTTTAAATTAAATTACAATAATTACAGAATTGCTTCCTGCTCTCACATTTACCGATTTATTTCAAAACTAACAGCAATAAGTCTATAATTCAGACGATCGATCCTTTCCCTGTAAAGAATTACTAAGGAGAATTTTGAATTGGTTAAGCCAAAAAGAATTTAGAAATACCGTCCAGAAATGTCTTCTGTCCAAACATTGTCCCGCTGTTTTCCTCGTAACCTAGCTCGCCGTCGAAGAAAGACTGATTAGCCTTGTGGGCAGCACCTTGAAGAAAGCTGGAACTGGTCCGGTGCCTGCGCAGTCGACGACCACAATCGCCTGACGTACTACGTGACTCAAAATAACTGCGCCCTTTCTTCTTTTTGTTGTCATCTCCTTGAGAACCACTACCATAGTCGTTTCCCTTCTGTTTCCGTACATGTCAGCCTTCCTTTAGTACAACCCAGTCGCCTAAAGTAGATTTCTCCGGACAGGGTCAATTTGGTACAATATTTAATTCTACTGATAAGAATTGGACAGTAAATAACCGTAGTATTCCTGAAACATTCGCTAGCTTAGGGGTGTAAATAAATTATTTTTTCGGGGCGCCTAGTCTGATCTCGTAAACTGCAACTACTTCCCCAATTGCTCAAAAATAATGCAAGAACTTTCATTTTTATGTGTGATTACAATAATTTAAAGTTCAATTATTGAAGTTCAAATATAATTAAACAATTTGACAGTGTAAATAATGCACTCATCAATGGTGATATCTCTAGTTGTCTTATTACCTGCTTGATTATTTCAACTACTATTCATTATAATTATTGAATGATTAAGGTGCATGATTTCTGTTAGCACGTGTACTAAAGCTATTCGATTTGCCCAGGCTTTCCATCCAGCCACACCCATAACTGTTGGTCATATTGCCTTTTGCAAAAAACTGTTACCTCCCCCCCCATCTGTCACCGTCATGCTAGTGAATTTACGTTTCTCTTATCCTGAAGCAGGACTTGACACGTAGTCCTATATATATAGCGTTTATATTGTCTCTGTCCCTATTATGTATTTCGGCTGTTTATTGTGATCGTTTTGGATCTATTCTGTTGTTTCCCAGCGTTAAGTATTTAGGACTATACACTTCAAGGTATATGCATATACAGAGTGGACAATTTAATTTGAGACTGTACAATATCCCCAAAACTAAGAGTAGTAGAAAGAAATGTCTGTAATAAAAGTTGCTTGATATTATGGGGGAAAATAGTCATGTTTGTTTGAAGGACGTTGTGATGGTCAATTTAATTTTTGTAAATGGGAACCTACAAATAGGGTCAAATTAAATTGACCCTAAAATGACCATCACAATGTCCTCCAAATAAAACACGACCAATGGCATTTGCTTTACTCCCATAATATCCAGCAACTTTTATTAAAGACATTTCTTTCTACAATGCCTAGTTTTGGATATATAGTACAATCTCAACTTAAATGGTCCATCCTGTGCGTGCGTGCGTGTGTGTGTATACAGGGTTATTCAAAAAGAAGGAACAAACTTTAAATATTTATTTCTAATGGACGACAATAGATGGTGACACACGCGATGCATCACTGAATAGAGGAAAGTTCAAAATTGTATTTTATATGTTGAATATGAGCACCATTTGTTATGCGAGGACGACCAGTGCTTTTCCGTTTGCATACGCAACCATCTTCTACGAATTTATTGTATCAATTGTAAAGTTTTTGTGACTAGGTGGCTCGTTGTTGAACTTACAACGAAATGTACGCTGCAATGAAACGATGGATTCACTCTTTGCATAATGCAGCACACAGAACGACTTTTCCTGTGGCGTCGCCATTTTCTCGTAAACAAACACAGCGCCGCTGTAGGCAATGCATGGAACTTATAGGTGGTGCTTAAAACTTTGAACTTTCCTCTATTTGATGATGTGTCGTAAGTGTCACTATCTATTGTGGTTGATTAAAAATGAATATTTAAAATTTGTTCCTTCTTTTTGAATAACCCTGTATAAATTGAAATTATGATTTTTGTTTACAGTTTTATTTTTTCGTTTTTTTATTTCGTGGGTATCCAGACCCCTCCCGACACCCCTCTTACTGCACTAGCTGAACACTAAGTGACATAAAAACATTAGAAGTATATTGTCTTTCATTTTTCACTCCTGACGGGCAAGCTACATTGAAAAATTCCATAAATTCTTAGTGAAATACTTCTCTCTGGGTTAACGCTGTAAAATACCTTGCTTCAGACACAAGGTTGTATCTAAAGAATGCAATATTTTAACGGAGAAAAGCTGTAGACACTTGAGCGCGTTTCCCTGTAAAGCAGTGAGGCAAGAACAATGCTATTTCCACAAACCAAAAGCAAGTTAGAATCTGTTCATAAAGATCTACTTCTCTTCTTTACGCTCTAATGATGCTACGACTCTGCGAGACAATTTCACTAGGAACAAAGCCCTTTTAAAATTCAAGGTAGATATGACAGACACTCTTGACAGGTATTACGTTTTCAGAAAATTGAATAACAAGGCGAATGGAACATTGATTTCTCGCTCTAGTGACATTTTTGAAATTGTATTTCTCAATGAGAAGTAGGAACATGATGTCTGAAAGAACTCTACTTTCTCTATCGTTTATTAGTGGGTATACAAACTATTCTTACTAAAGTTATTTTTCTATCTGCTTCATTTTAATCCAGTAATAACTACATTACACATTTCGTTATAGATACGAAGAGAACGGAGAGAAGTTAGTTGGATTTTTAAGGAGTTGTATTATAGTTCAACTGTTGCGGAGTCGAACCTGAAGTATTTGCAACCACGTACGGTACAAAGTTTCCGGTAGCCTTCGCCCCAAGTTTACTTTCAACTTTGTTTTAATGCTTCTTTAAATATTATACATATTTATGTATGCCTCGGCTGCGCCAGTATTTTGTAATGACATGTTTCTCTTTGCAGGGAGTGGTTCGGCTGAAGAATGTAGGCTTACACAGATAATTTTTACTTCACTTCTTTTATTAATGCTTGACACGATTAAATAACACTTCACTGATATATAGAGAGCTGTGAGATTATTTATTAATTACTTGCACTTTTTAACACGTAAACCTTATAATATTCGCCGTAATGAATTTTCGTCTCACACTGAATACGTATGAAACTTCTCGAGGACGCGTTTCGCAAGGTAGTATTGGCCAATGGTATTATCATGGTTGCTCTAACACTGTGAACCCCTTTAATTCGGTTCAAATCCTTCAGGTGAGTTTCAAGCTTTTATTACCTTTTTTTTATCTCTTTGGACTTATAATTTGATATTATTATATAAATAACATTTTTGATAACATTATAAGTGTGTACGAAATAGAATAGTAGTCATGTTTTCCACCGCAAGGCCCAAATCATATACGGGAACACTCATACATGAAGAATGCAGGCAGATTACACCGCGCATGTTACAGCATGCAAGAAGGTCTCTCCGGCAACGTACACAAATGTGCAGTGATGAAGGGGGTCGTTATTTTGAACATTTACTTCCTTGATGAAATCCACGCTCATTAACAATTTATTATTCTGTTTACCCGTGAACTTAGCACATTTACAACTCCTTTGTCAATAGAAAAAGTGAAACACAGGTTTTAAACATGAAACAAAAACTGTTATATTTAATGTCGTTGATATCGCCCAAAAGAATGAAAGCTAACTTTGTGACACTGTTTATAACACCAGATACGGTACAGATAATTAGGTTAAACATGACACACAATTATCTGATTATAATTCTTACTTATTTGGCTTAGAGGAGAGCCAGGAAAAAAATAAATAGATTAGTACACTGAAATCCAGAAAACAAACATAAGGAGAGAGAGAAAAAAGTACCAAAGGAATTTGATGTTTGTATCAGATACGAACCTCCGAAGTTACTTTGCTTCACCACATTCCGGCAGCTAAACCACTCGGCCAGAACCCACGTAATTTATGCTGCTCTTCGGGAAAACGTTTCTGTATCTCCTTGCAAGCATTATATCCACGAAAAGCCGTCTTTTTTAAGGCTTTCGCAGCTCTTTGGTTCTCATTCAGGCGTTTAATCATTAATGGGGATTGCGTATAGTACCGAATAGAAGGGCAGAGCTACAATAACAGTTTGTTTGCTAAAAGGGTTAATGTTTTCATATTAGACTATAAACTGCGGGTTGCATAGATATGAATACCTAGGGGCAGCTATTAACCTGGTGTATTCTGTATTGTTAGTCAAGACTAATAAGAATAAAAATAGTAATAAAAATAATTTATAATTATAACTTGTTTGCTCCATTTCTATATAACTATATTTTGCGCTGAAAAGTTTTTCTATCCATTTTATGGAAATTAGCTGTATAGTATACGCTCGTGACCCGAGTTTGACTTGCGTAAACTCCAACTAAGAGATGGAAGGAAAGAACAAATACTTCGATGCGCTGTATTATCTCAAGTCTTAAGTTCTGACTTGTTTCTTTTGAATTCCAGTTTTTGGACACCCAACTAGGCTATTGCAGAAACGTGATTTAGTGCGTCAGTTAAATCAGCTTCATTCATAACTCAGTTTACGCTGCATGTTACATGAATACCTCTACCCCTTCCCCCTTGTTTTGCATGTTTTAATTTAGACACACGAGTCTGAAATGTTGCATTCATTCAACCAAGGAAACGAAGTCAAGATGTACCAAGAATTACAGTCCAGCACTTCTTTGGGGACTCGTGCGAGGCAATAACGTGGTCTCGACTCCTTTCATTTCTTGTCTAGCATAAGCGTAACAACCTTCAATAATGCAAAACTTAAAAACTTAAACGCATTGAAGGTTTGTTTCAAAGTATTAGACATACTTCGATTCCACCGAGTATCGAGATATCGACGCTATCGAGATCCCAACCCTAGTAATAACGATTAAAAGCCTGAAATTCCTTTTTAATAAAATAGAACAACTGGCCTAAATTTAACTGCCTATCTAAAAGTCATATGTATGGGTGCATGTAAACTGAAGTGCATAAAAATTGGCCCTTTCCCCTAATTCGTTAGTATTTTTCCCTCCTTAAGGTTTATACCTTCAGGTAACCAACCTTTGATGCCACCCAATCGGTATGAGTTATGACTGTTCTGAGAAACAATCCAGGGGCACAAAAACGAATCATTGAACCATGTTATCGATGTGAAATGAAGGATTGCTTCGGATATCGCCTTTATGATCGAGTTTCTCCAGGATAGGTACACAAGGCTAAACCATTACAACATACTGGGCGTGTTTTTAAATTAAGTACAGATAGGTTTTAAAAAAATAGCAGAACACCAAATGCTTAATTATTAGTCATTACCTTACACCCTACACTAGTTTTCCACATAGCCACCGCCGTTATTCAAGCACCTGTTGCAACTGGAAACCAGTTTATATATGCCAAAGAATGATGCCGCCGGCGATGAAAGCTAATCCTGCATTTCTTGTTTCACAAAGTTATAATCGTTGAAATACTTTTCAACAAGGAATTTCTTCGGATGAAGAAACATGAAAATTACTAGGTGCCAAACCTGGACTGTAGGGAGAGTGGTCTGTTCCCAAACAAATGCGATCAGATCTTGAGTTTGTTTGGCCGTGTGTGGCTGGGCATCGTCACTCATTATTTCCCCATAAACCTCACACAATTGGCGATGCATGTTTGATGGCGTAACATTTCTCGCATTCCAAAAAACCAATCGCTGATTTGACTTCATAGTTGGCGGTCGTTCGATTGTTTTGAAGTTTGAAAATGCCAACTGGAAAACACAAAGTGACGATCGCTCAAAGCTGTGTCTGGCTTTCTAATGAATGGAGGAAGTGATCGCGACTGCAGTGGTGCAGCGGTAAAATAATAAAACGGTACTCACTTTAAAAACTCGCCTCGTAATTCGGCTTTCTTGAGAAAGCGGTGAGCAAATTACTTGCATGTGTTATTAAACTGAACGACAACTACCACATGTATAAGAGAGATTTCATCAGCGACACCTAGACGAAGGTTAAAGTTATTTGCGCTATCGAACGGCAATAAGAAAATAGTGGTGTGAAAATGAAAGATTTAAGTGTATTAAAAGAAAAAGTTCTTAATTTTCGGTTTGGTTCCTATTAAATTATTTTTATTAAATTTTTCAATATATTTTTCTATTAAAATATAACGAAACATTACCTTAACAATACTCCTCTAGTGAGAAAATGAACAAGCGTGTAATGCTACCCATCAGGCATACTTTGGGGGAGGTAAAATAATCTGACAATCAAGTGTCTAGAATTATACTCTAGAAACAGAGGAAGTCACGCTGGCGGAGAGCGGGATTAGATTTGTTAGTACCAATATAAGTAGTCGCATTCCATAATGGGTCACTTATGTGCATAAAACACGTAAGTACAACTTATAGCCTTCTATACCCTAGCACCTATTTTCATCAAATTTGGCACACACATTCTTTTGGAAAATTGTACATATGTATAATACTGCTCTGGGGGTTGCGACACAAAAATCAAACCAAAAGCTACAGAAAGTGTAAAAAATATTCAGCGGGAGACAATTTTGAGGATTTTCAGTACAAATGGGTCTGTTTCCTCAATTTAATAAATAAGAAGATAACTGTTGCTCTCTTTATTCTTTTAAGGAACGGTAATACCTCCGTTGTTAGAGGTACTTTGGAGGATTTTCGTATCAATGGGAAATTTTGCACATGCATTTTAGGACAAGAGTGAAATTACTGCGGCGGTGCTGTCAGAAACAATCGCCCTTTATGAAACAGGGGGCCGAAAGTGTTTTTTGAGAAGTTTAAAGCTGTTTTCAGTATTAGCGGGCCTATTTGCTCAGTTATTTTGTGAAATAAAAATGTAAAATTGATTTTAACTTCAACCGTCAAACCTCCGCGCAACGCTATGTACCAGGCATTTCTGCTGGTTATTTTATTTATTTTTTTTTAATTTCTTTAGAGACATAAAGGTCATAGAGATAATCAAATGTTTAAGACCTGGACGCCTTTTTTTAATCGTGCCGCAATTTTTTTAAATTTCATATTTCGTATTCTTATCATATGCCCCTCTGCAGTGGGTACTTAGTTTCCACAAATGCGGAAGATCCAACGACAAAGTGGTCCTTTTGTCCAACTCCCAGCGTTCCTTCCGGATAAATATCTGGAAGGCCTTTAGATTTGCTGCGTCCCCAAATTTTAACACCCAAAAATAGGTGGCAAAGTTTAGCCAAGTAAGTGCATCTGTAAACTTCTTATCACCGTGCTGGAATTCGAGGGTCGGAAACCCACTGGAAACACCGGTACGCCACTACAGATACGTCCATACACCCAGTTGCATATTGGGCGTACGACGGCACAATCCACCAACATGTGACACAAGGTCTCCACCGCAAAACACCTGAGACAGAGATTTGATTTTGCTCTGCTATGCCGCCACAATTTGTCAGCTTTTGGAACAACCTCATTGACAGCCAAGTAGACCGCAGCTTTCCAGTCAGTGGGGATCTTCGGATTCTGAAATTTGTTCCAAATTGTCCTCCATCGTCTCAGCGAATAGCTTTGTTGTACCCGAGGTAGAACACTGTTGGTAGTAATCAGTTGTTTGTAAAAGAAGGTGACCATGTAAAGGCCAACCTTAGAGTAGTCCTGTGGGTAGGTCCGCAAATGTCTTCCACCACCGTCAAAATTCGGGTAGCCGTTTATCAAAGAGATTGCTGTAGCCGAAGACCCTGACCGTCCAGAATACGCATTATAGTTTTTGCAAGAAGTACCAGACATTTCCATCCACTGCTATCAACCCACAACCACTTTTATTAACTGGCAGTTGTAGTTGTCCCTGGAAACCCGATAAGCAGCTCCGGACCAGAGAAAATAACCAATAAGACATTGGATTCTCTGAGAATATTACTTGGTAATCGGCAACACTTGAGCAATAACTTCGTCAGTTTGTCAGCGAAATTAAGTGCCACAGTCTTGCGGAAACAGTGTGTAAACACAACGCCCAAGATCTTCGTGCTGCTTACTGTCAGCATACCAAGAAGGTTCAGGGGTTCTGGTCAATGACCAAAGTGTAATACCTCCGACTTGGTAAAATTTAATTGGGTTCCGAGGACGGCACTATAGTCTCGTGATGCAAGGTGACCATGTCAGCATTGTTTGCCACGAAGACCGTCACATCATCCGCATATGCTGTAAGTTGGAATCGCTGACCGTGCAGGTCTACACCGCCGAGGGATGACAGTAGTAGTGTATTAAAACGCATGTAATCTTGTTATACACTGAAATTTATCAGCTGATAGATTAGTGTATTTTAGTCTGACTGGAAAGTAATAAAGCCAGGAAACCTAATATTACCTGACATTTATCGTTCAGCATAATAAATTTTATTTGAATAATTGAGCTTGGTTGCAAAACATTAAATTACGGTGTATATCAGAAAATATTTACTATTGAATATCTGAAACAAATACGATTATAATTTCCCTAAATTAGAGTTTTTTATTAAAAAAAAACAAGTAAAAGTTGTGATCGCGTCAACGTTAAATTTCCGCCAACGTTCTACTGCACTTTGGAAATGCGGCAGCGGAAAACTAAGCAGCCGCCCATTGTGTTGCAACGTGCGTTACGGCAGTGTAAGACGGGTTGTATAGCCAGATTAAGATAGGCGCACGGTAAACGGGGGAAGTAGCTTGTAACACGCGGATAATATGTATGGTAATAGTGCGCGTGTGACAACATGGCGCCTTCGTCACGCTGATAGAATACACGTGCAACGAGGATGAGGAGTGATTGCTTCGTGCGTATTAGTGCCAAAGGAAAAAAACTTACGCTATCTTCTTACCCTCTACCATTTCACAGCAATTTAATACTGTGTGTTTCCACACCATCCTTCAATAAAGCGTTCTTTTTTACTACTACTACTACTACTACTACTACTACTACTACTACTACTACTACTACTACTACTACTACTACTACCACCACTACCACCACCGAACGGAATGGCTCAGACAGCAACGTCTACACCCACATTCGGGAGATTCCGGGTTCGATTCCCGGTAACAGCCCACTCTGACCATGGACTTTTTCGTGGTCTTCCCCTGGTTCCCAAGGCGAATGCCGGGGTGGTGTATTCTACCACCATTTTCCCTTGCCCCTATTTCCTTTCATTTCATCTCCATTTCACGTGTTCTTTCAGGTCCTTTGATGCTGACAGTTTCGGATAGATGGCAAGGATGTATGCATGTTGAAAAGATTTCTCCTTGTGAACGTGAGAATCAGCTCTCCCGACCATTAGGGTAGCTTCGTCGCCCCTGGTTCGGGGTTCAAACTGGAAATTTAGGGACTTCTGCGCATCTCTTTTGGCCTGTCTGCCTGCGGACCTCCTAGGGCTCCTTCACCTCATTCTTGTCTCCCCGAGAGTGTAGCCATACACTGTTGCCAACCAATATCGCTAAAATAATATTACATTTATAATTACTATAAGTCATAGAAAAATTATTATATCTCTTTGTTGGTAATTTAAACCTATTTCAGTGGCGTTAATTTGTTTTTATTAAGTGGATTAGTAAGTTAAAAGAGTTAAATCATTTTACATTCCTTAGTGAAATGTAAATAAATGAACTTACTGATTATCTAGGAAGGCTTTTGCTGTCACTTGCTTTTAGATTTGGTGTGTTCTCGTTGCACAGTGTTTCAAAAGATCACTTATTTTTGCCCCCAAAAACATCACATGCTGTGCATTTGCTTTTGCACTATCTTCTTTAACTGGTTGTAAGCATTTCGAAGAAACATTTTCTTTCAAGCACTTATCCGAAAACAACTGTTTTCTCCGTTTATTCTCATCTGTCGACAATTCTCCGCGGTATTCTGTTTTTTTTTTCTTAGGTGTGGATTACCCTTTATCTCATTAATTTATTGTTATATAATTGTCAATACTTAAAATAAATAAAATAATTTTGTAGAATACAATTGAAAGTTTTTACTTAGTTTTATTGTAATAATAATAATAATAATCATAATTTTATTTTTTAAAATGAAAATTCACAAAAGTCGCTAGATTTTCCCAATTTTTCGTTTTTCGCCGCAATTTCTTCCGAAGGCCCAAATTTCGCTCCGCGTAGCGGAATTCCGCTACGGTTGGCAACAATGCAGCCACAATAGATCAAAATGGTCGCAGTGCGCGAGGTGTCCCTCTCCGATAAACATATGTTACTACTATCGCTGCTTCTGCAGCTAATAATAATAATAATAATAATAATAATAATAATAATAATAATAATAATAACAATAATAATAATAGTAATATAATAGTAATAATTTTAAATTCAAATATAGTTTATAATTCAGTGCGTAAAATTTGGAATACATAAAATATAGCGTTTATGTGAAAACAGTCTTAATATAAAAATCTATATGTTCCGATCACATGACTTTCTCTACTCACTAGCGTTTATTTTTTCTATCTACTTTAGGCTAATCGATATAAACGTTTACAGAAATGATTTAATTACACATTTCGTTGCAGGCACAAGGCGGATATTGTGAATATTTTAAAACTCGTTGCTATATGTTGGCCTTAAAAGTCAATACTCTATCCAGTATATTCCGAGAAACAACTGTGTAGCAACAGCACTACAAAAATGGACAAAAGTATTGAAAAATGCAAACTAATAATAACAAATATTTTGGAAATGGCTAATGCAACAAAGTTTTATTTGAAATAAATTGCATGTTTTGAAGAGATCTACATATTTTGTTCAGAAGCTTTTGTCTCTTTTATGGTTTACCCGTTATTAATGATCATATATGGTTCCTTCCGAATGAAGAGGTTTTTCCAGATTATTCCCAAAAAATTGAAAATATAGGTGCATTTGATTTGTTATGTACATGTATTATATATTTGTTATTTTAACCAAAATAATTAGAGGTACTTTGACAAAATTAAAAATACCCTAAAATGCTCCATGTAAAGTTAGCTTTGTAGTGGGAGAATTTTCTTGAAAGCCTTTGTGGGGCATCCTTGGAAGGTCCTGAATTTAAATATTATGTTTGACACTAATCCGACTTTTCATTTTTTTCTGTTTTTACTTTTTCCCCAAAAGCAAATAAATAATTTCGCAGGAAACTTGAGACGCATTATTTATCTGTGTAGCATTACATTTTAATGGAAATTTAAACACATTGACAGAGTAAATGCTAACAAAAGTTTGGTAAAGGTAAACGTATATTCAAAACTTGGTAAATTGTAGGATGATGTTCGTCTTGGGTCCTTAGAAAAATATTGTATTTTCTATTTATATGGATATTGCTACATACCCTTCGTTTACTCTTTTCGTTCATTGGCAAGAGGATATTTCGTTTCAAATGCTTTATTTTAAAGCGGGGGCCTCAAAACATACATTTTTGGTGAAATCGCGATTTCAAATCCTTAGGTCGAACGCAGTAATTCTCTACATTATGAAAACGGCAAAACAGGTTGAAATAAAAACCGCTTCAAAGTTCGGCTTTTAAAATCAGGGCAATTTTTCTCAATCAGCAAAACTAATACAATTCTTCAAAAAGTGAAGCAGAGAAGAAAACGGTGAGCTGGCTATTAAAGACAGTTGGGTGGAGTCCTTAAGTTTTGATTTTAATACTGATTTTGGTAGAACAATTTCTATTTTTCAATAGCAATTTGTACACATATGTAAAAGTAAAGGTACGTCTCACGGAGGGGTACCAGGAAATGGGACATGCACCGCAAGTACGTCAGTCGGCCCTTTCTGCTTCTAACATTACCCCTGGAAGGGAGGGGTGAGGGATGAGGTTCGAAGGAGGACCAGATCCGACTGGCGCAAGCATAGACGGGATCCCTAACATTTCTAGATAGAATGCATCCGACGACGCATCCTGTCCAGCGGAGCCCCACGCTGAGGAGAGACATAACTGGGCGGTACCGCATCGACGCCAGGAAAGAAACCTTTACAGAGCGCAAGCCAACGCCCAGCCGCAACCCCAACCCGTCGAACACTGTCGCCTGGTCCTACAGCCCTGAAACAAATGACAGGGAAGATGATGGGTGCAGGAAATAAGAGGAAGGAGAGTCGTGGTGGAAGATGGACCACCCCAACATTCGCTGGCGACTCGAGGAAACCACGGGTCGCCGGGGATCGATTTTGGACCTCCCGAATGAGGGTCAAGGATGTAACCGCCTGATCCATCCGTCTCGGTATATAATATGTGTAGTATCTGAAGGGGGAAAAAAAAGAATTTTTTTCAAACTCAAAAAAATCTTATGTGTTACACTCACATGACTTTCTCTACTCTTGTACAGACTATTTTTACAAGGGCAATATAGAAATACAGTAGCCTTTAAGCACATACATATCTCTTAATAGCTGGTTGCTAGGTGCAGCACCATTCTCTTTGCTACAGATTAATACTCTTTGCGTATCCAAGACAAAAAAATGAATAACAAATTCCCATTTGAGAAAATAAGTATCGAATAATGTAAGGGAATAACAAGCAATATCTCGAAAATGATTCACTCAACAAACAAAATGTGTGTGGCATAAATTGTGTATGGTAACGCGATCTACATTTTTTGTGTAGTAAAAGTTTGTCTATTTCTTATGGTTTACCAGTTATGCAAAAGTCGTTCACAATGAAGAATACTTTTGGAGACGGGCCCAGAAAATTCAAGATATACATTGTATTTGTCATGAAAATATCTTAAACATATGATATTTTAATCAAAATTTTCGAAAAATGTTCCATGTAAAGGGTAATCTGGGGTGGGGGGATTTTCTTGAAAACCTTCGTGTCACATCTCTGGAAGATACTGCACGTAAATACCAAGTTTGGGTATTTATCCGACTGTTCGTTTCTGAGATATGCTGTTCACAGACATACACACACACGAACATGTTTCCAAAAATGCTTTTTTTGGATTTAGGGAGTCTCAAAACTGATGCGGTATTTACTTATATTTATATTTGACATTATTGTAGCCCCACGTTGTGGTAGCCAATTTGATGTAACATTATTTGTTATATTTATTTTGTTGTTGAGCCCCACGTTGTGGTAGCCAATTCGTAACGGTATTACTTACAAATGTTTGTTTACATCAGTGTTGAAGCCATCTTGTGACGTCATTCATTTTGTTCGTTTTGTAGCTCCATCTAGTGTTAGCAATTTGTGGTAGTATTAGTGTTTGAAAGAATTATAAGTTTTGTTTACTGTCCTCCGGCTAGCTATTATTTCTCAGTCGAACATGTCTCTTGAATCAGAGTGTGTAAACGGAAAGGAATCTTTTATCCAAATATAACACTGATGAAGAAATTTGTTTTACACATTTATTGTCAAACACGTTAACTATCACATTTATACATTGATCTTAACACTCGCCAAACTGAAACTGTTATAATAACTTCTTACTGATCACTTTTAATCCACGTACTTCAACTTTGTGTATAATTAACTTTATAATACTTTAGATTTTCGTAACCTGTGAATCTATAGCCGACGTATCTCATACCAATATTTTGACGAACTGACGAACTGAAGACGACGTGTAGTGCACAAAGAATTTTGATGAACTGAGCAACTGAAGGCGACGTGTAATGTATTGAGATTTTCGATGAACTGCATAACTTTACCTCCAACCTACCCTATTTATACTCCTGCATCCAGATACGCCTAAAGATTATAACTGAACTGCAATTGGCTAATAAAACGCGCCAACATTAGCGTCTATTTTAATATCCAATGAAAATTATGAATACATATGCTCTAGGGAGAAAATATTCCAGAAGTTTCTCAACGGAAAAACGCGCCAACATTACGTAACTTCATCGTTTCCAATAATGATAAACAGCTCTGCATTATTGCGCGCTATTATTGACAGTTTCAGTAAGGCATTAAAAACTTACTTCTCAACAATAATTACAATCAATAAACATCTTAAATCAATGTTACATAAAAATGCATATTCATATTACCATCATTATTTACATATAAGTAATTTGTCATACAAATTACTGCATCATATGCCCCACTAGAAACATAATTATAAACATTTACAACTTGTTTGGAAATTTTATAATTGGGTTTTTAGTCTCCTAAATCTTGGAACACACGCTATCACTTTCACTTGACACTTCACACGCATTTAACACACGACATACGTTTTTTTTTATCTTGCCACTACTTACTGGCTCTGGTTTAATTTTTTTAGACTTTAATCTGACATTACAATTTTTTTTTATATATAGCAAATACTGTACCCTGACTTATTTAATTACTGTTTCAAAAATGGTTTACTTTCTTATATTGTTAACAAAAATTTATCAATTCAAGAACTTTTTTTTATTATTAAACATATTCACCAAAAATATTCACCCTCTACACAAATATATTTACATCTCTTAAATCTAGACAATGTTTCACCTTTTCTGTTTGCTACATAAGTATTTGTTTTATTTATTTTTACCAATTTTTGTTATTTTGTACTTTAACTTTAATATCATATTGAGTTTCAATCTTTGCATTATTAATTTTCAAATACTGTTATAGTTACTAAAAATTTAATTTTTTTTAAACATTTCTCTCTTTTTTTATAATTTATTTCTCCTTTCACATGACATATATAAATAGTTAACCCCCTTACGTTCCAATACATTTCTCTGCAAGTCATCTTTAACTCTCCAGCATTTACTTTACATCTCATTGCTATTTACCCTCCTGGATCAAATTGTGTGTGGCTAAACATTACTCGTAGCCGTATCCTAACCTTCAAATTTTTGTTCATGAATAACCTCTTGTATTCATATGAAATTTCATCCCATGATACCATTTGAAAACAATCTAAAGTTTCCTGAACAACACATCTTTTAACAACTGTCATTTTCAATTCTTCTGCTATCTTTTTAACTTGAGAATACTCTGACAAATCTGTACTAAACTGTACTGGACTGGAGTTTTCATTTTGAACATCTTGGTACAATTTATTTCTTTGCATTACTGACTCATTCTGTATTTCTGATATCTCCCCTCTGAAATTAACTTGCTCCTTATTCACATCTACATTCATAACCTCATTTATCTCTCTTATCTCACTTGCAATGTTATTCATTCTACTACCTGACTCTGTACATTCTACGTCAACATGTTCACTTTTAGTATTAACCTCACTTTCTTTGTTACCTATTTCCCTGCTCATGTCCAACATTTTCTTTGAAACTTCTCCTATCTCACTTACTATTACCTCCTTTTCATCACTCATTTTTGGCATACTACTATCTAGCTTCGTAACTTTCTTTTCAATTTCTTTCCTGCTTTTATCTACTTTTTGCTCTAATATCTCATTACTCCTACCAATATCTTCAATTGATTTCCTATTATCTTTTTTTATAGCTTCTCTCAATTCTTCAAAACTCTGATCTATTTTTTGTTCTACACTCTTAATAATATCTTCCCTCAATTTCTCTATATTCTTTTCCATATTCTCATTATTCTTTTTTATATTCTCATTATTCATATTTCTCAGCATTTCCATCATCATACTAACATCAAAATTTACATTTCCTGATGTTCTATTCTCACTTTCTGCACTAACATTTTCTCCCTCAAATATTACATTGCTTGAATTATTTTCTGTAACCTGTATTGAATTACAGCTAACTGTTACACTATCCCCCTCCATCATTGTTTCTTCAATATTATTAGTAGCCATTATTTTCTTTATCCTACCACTCCTCAAGTACATTTGAATGTTATAATTTTGTTTTCTAAAAAAAATTACTATACTCTGACCTTTTGTGATGTTGTTTGTTGCTGTTACTTTGATGTCTAGCTTCCTGCCCCTCTCTCCTAGATTATATGTCGCTTCTGCGTTGTGTTATGATGAATCTACGTCGTCTCGATGTTTTTGTGTTCACTCATCCGCGTAGTCTGTCGTTCATATAGTTGTTTCTGGAATCTGCGTCTACTCGATGTTTTTGTAGTTGAATTCACCTGTTGCCTTGTAATCTCGGAATTACGATGTCCAATCATCCGCGTAGTCTGTCGTTCCTTTTGTTGTTTCTGGAATCTGCGCCTTGTAGTTCAGTTCACTTCTCCATTCGCCCCTTCCTGGTCATCTCACTTCTCCCTGGTTAATTCTGCCCCTTCCTGGTTATTCTGATCCTTTCCTGGTCATCGTGTTCCTTTCCTGGTTACTCTGCCCCACGTTGGGCGCCAATTTGATGCGGTATTTACTTATATTTATATTTGACATTATTGTAGCCCCACGTTGTGGTAGCCAATTTGATGTAACATTATTTGTTATATTTATTTTGTTGTTGAGCCCCACGTTGGGCGCCAATTTGTAACGGTTTAATGTTATTTGTGTAACATAATTTGTATATGTTTGTATTTGTTGAGCCCCACGTTTGGGAGCCAATTTGTAACGGTTTACTTACAATGTTTTTGTATGTTTGTGTATGTGTGTTTACTTCATGTAAAGCCATCTTGTGACGTCATTCATTTATTCGTTTTGTAGCTCCATCTAGTGTTAGCAATTTGTATCAGTGTTAGTGTTCGAAAGAATGCGACTGTTATTTGATTTAAATTTTGTTTACTGTCCTCCGGCTAGCTATTATCTCTCGGTCGAACATGTCTCTTGATCAGGGTTGTGTAAACGGAAAGGAATCTTTTATCCAAAAAGAACACTGATGAAGAAATTTGTTTTATAATTTTTATTGTCGAACACGTTCACTATCACTTTTACACATTGATCTAGATACTCGCCATAACTGAAACTGTTATAATAACTTCTTACTGATCACTTTTAATCCACGTACTTCAACTTTGTGTATAATTAACTTTATAATACTTTAGATTTTCGTAACCTGTGAATCTATAGCCGACAAATCTCATACCAATATTTTGACGAACTGACGAACTGAAGACGACGTGTAGTGCACAAAGAATTTTGATGAACTGAGCATACTGACTGACTGACTTTACCTCTAACTTGGCTTCTATTTATACTCCTTCATCCAGATACGCCTAAAGATTATAACTGAACTACTATTGGCTAATAAAACGCGCCAACATTAGCGTCTATTTTAATATCCAATGAAAATTATGAATACATATGCTCTAGGGAGAAAATATTCCAGAAGTTTCTCAACGGAAAAACGCGCCAACATTACGTAACTTCCTCGTTTCCAATAATGATAAACAGCTCACCCCCCTCTCTGCATTATTGCGCGCTATTATTGACAGTTTCAGTAAGGCATTAAAAACTTACTTCTCAACAATAATTACAATCAATAAACATCTTAAATCAATGTCACATAAACATGCATATTCATATTACAATCATTATTTACATTTAAGTAATTTGTGATACGAATTACTGCATCAAAACATATATTTTGATATATTTGTAGATATACAAGTTTATTTTCCTGTCTACTCCATTTTAATCGAAACAAAACTTTCCAGAAACAGCTGTATTACGCATTTCGTTATAGATACAAGGAGAACAGCAATAGTCAAATGTTTTAGAACTGGACGCAATACGCGGGCCTTAAAATTCCATACTGTTTCCATGACATCACGAGAAACTAATGAAAATCGACAAGATTTTAAAATAATGGTTAAGTACTGAACTATTCGAACCATTAATAACGGATATCTCGGAAATGGCCGATGCCACAAAAAAGTTATCTGAAATAAATTGTGTGTTTTTAAAGTGATCTAAATTTCTTTGAGTAGTAAGCTTTCGTCTATCGCTTAACGTTTGCCTGATATGAAATTCCTTACGAATGAAGAGATGTTTGCAAGTTATTCCCCGAAAATTCAAGATTAAATTTAATTTATGTAAACAGTTTATAACAGATGTTTTAATCAAAATCATTTGAGGCATTTTTTAGAAAATAAAAAAACAATTTGAAAAATGTTCCTTGTAAAGGGTATTTGTGGTGGGAATTTTCGTGAAAATCGTCGTGTCGCATTTTTCAAAGGAACTAAAACTAAATATCAAGGTTGGTAATTGTCAGAATTTTCGTTTTTGTGTTGTCCTGTTCTGACAAACACACATGTAACTTTTTTCTACAGATGCTTTTACTGCATTCAGAAGCCTAGAATAATGCATTGCCGATGAAATATTGGTATATTATTTTTGGGTAAAATGCAATACATTCTCTATTTCCTATGTACGTGATAGAGAAAGTAATAACTTTATCAGTTGGTTCTCAAATCAAGGCTATACAAATGAAACTATAAAATTTTGCAAGTGGATTTTGTTTGAAAATATTTTTGAACAGATGTGAAAGATTGATTACCTTAAATATAGTGCGCTAATTAAATCAAAGCTTACAGAAATAAATCTGCATAGCTGACGATTAGCAGCAGCCACTTAAAATATAGAGGATAATGAAATGCGATATGCAAATAAACGTTTGGATATTTTTGCAGCGGTGTGTGCTGCTTCCAAACTCCCATAGGAATGACTCCAAACTGGCTCCGAGCCAAAATTTTCATCCTAGAGAGCTGTCAAACAGCGTCAGTGAAACTAATTTCTCTCGTTTGGTCGCCTTTCCGAGAGATTACGACACATTCAAAACAACCGTCACACTTCACAAAACCTTGTCGGCACATGTTGGAGCTCCCAATAGCTTTGTAAGCTTTAGGGATACAGTTTAAAATCATATTTCTAGGTTTATAGAATGTGAAAATGCATTAAATTCCTCCTCAGGAGAGAAGAAATTACTTACTAAAACTGCGGTGCTAGATGGAATGTATAATTCTAAATATTTAGGGTGCACTATAACTTAGGGAGAGAGGTATTCATTAAACAATCAGGTTAAACTTAACGAAATGGTTCCGTATTAACGCGTGAGGCTCGCATTCGGAGGTCTAAGGTTCGATTTATGTAGGGCCGGCGGCTCTCACAATGTGCTTTTTATTGATTTCTCCGGGTCGGTAGGCAAATGTCGGTGTAGTTCCTCTGCTATCACGAATTTCCTGTTCATTTTCTATCCCCATCATTCCGTTTATCTGTTTCAGAGGTGTAGGACCAGGGGACGGTGGTTGGTGTGTTGCGGCAGGGCAGTGGAATTTATGTTCTAGAAAGTTTTCTCCATAAGGCTTGATGGGATAGCTAGAGCTCTTTCTTTTCCTTCCTGGGAGCTGTTTGGTTTATCACTGGGATCCCCAGGTTGCGGGTGTCAAAGACAGGGGTAAACGGCGTTAGGATTGTTGCAATGCTGGAATCGTTAGGGACCCCATCCTTGCTAGCACACAGTTATCCGAATCTTGCGTTCATCCCTTCCTCTCAGGGAGATGGTGCTGGTGCTGTACTGTTTACTCTCCTCTCCATTTGACCAATACTATCTGCTAAGGACGAGTTAAAAGCTGCTTTATTTATTTAATGCAATCATATCGTAACGTTTTTCTACTAGGTTGTATGTCAAACTTGAATTTATACTGGGTGAGTAGCCTAAATGTTTCACTGCAAATATCTCGCTGAAAGAAAAATAGGAGAATTGAAATTGAGTATTATGTACGGACGACGTTTAACTGTTGTGCTCCTTAGCGTCCCATTCTATATTAAGGGTGAAAGACCGGCAATTTTTCTCACAGGCCTGTTTATCAGGCTGGAGGTTCTTTTACCTGACGTAAATCTACGACACGAGATAACCGGCTTTACTTCACTTCCGAAGGAAGATATGTAAAGATTTTTACGCCCGAAAAAAATCAATTACCCTCGCCGGGCTTGAACCCGCGAATTCGGGAACTAGTGTATGACTAGACCACGGAGGACGACAGAAAATAGGAGTTAGAAAAACAAACTTCATAGGCATGAAGGTAGGGGAGGGGCTCATTAAACGTATGTTATACATGTTTTAAAAACGGATATTTTCAGTATAAAATTGTTTTTTTAAACTGAAACGCGTATTTTTGACGCAGTTATTAACATTCAAAATAACATTATTTTATTTTGATAGGTCAATGGAGTCTCGAAAAATAAAACGTAAAATTCACGCTATAGATAATATTTCACTGGAAATATATATATATATATATATATATATATATATATATATATTGAGCCCCCCACATCCTGTGTGTGTGAGTGAGTGAAAACTAAAATTCGATTAAAACCCAAACTTGGTTCAGCATCTTCCAAAGATGCGACACGAAGATTTTCAAGAAAATTCCCCACCCCAAACTAGACTTTTTATAGAAGATTGTCCAATACCTTTGATTTTCTGAAAAATGGCTGATTTTGATTCAAATAGATGTTTAATATATTTTCCTTACAAATGAAATATGTATCTTGAATTTTCTGAGAATAGCCTGTGAACTTCATTTCGTTATGAATGATTTTTGCATAACTGCTAAACCGTAAGAGATAGACAAATTCGTGCTACACAAAAAATGTAGATCTCGTTAAAGCACAGAATTTTTGTTAAAATATTTTAGTGGAGTTTACTTTTTTCTGAGATTTTCCTTGTTAATGGTTTGAATTTACAAGTACTTGTGCTTTTCTCAAATGGGACGTAATTATTTGTTTTCTCTCTTGGTCATGCAAAGAGAACGGAATTTTAAAGCCATCACATAATGACCGTTTCTTAAAAGATTCGATTATCGCTTAAAGCCTACTGTTTTTCCCCAATCCAGGAAATATACAATAAGACAATCTCTTCAAGCGTTTATTTTGATTAACATGAAGTACGAGGGATGTTTTTAAAGTATGATCCGTTATGCAATAAAATAAGAACTACAAAATATTTTGGTTACCTCATTATTTTATTCCATTGTATATACCTTAAGTTTTCTTTCCACGTAGTTTTCACATTCAATTAAATTCTCATTCTCGTGAGGAATAAATTTTAGTAGCTCTTCTTAATAGAAGTTCGCCGCCAATCCATAAAAGAATTGTACAGTTTCTGAGATGCATTTTTCTTGTCTAAGATTCCGTGGCAAAAGAAACTCCGTTATTGGAATCGTTGGTTTCAGGAGGGAGATTCAAACTAGTGATCCGGAAGTCGGATCTTTTATCACAGAGTAGCTGCAAGAAAACAATTGTGAATCTGCAAGTTAGTGTGATGTTAGTCAAAAACAGACGACTCATTATTTATGTCCTTGAAAAAGCTTTCGTACATGTCCTTCAAATTTATTCCTAAGAGATTCCCATAGCTCATTTACAATACAGAAAAATTTTACTCCAGAAACAGCTACACGTTTCCTAGATGGATTGGCGGCGGAAGTCTGTAACGAGGTCCTAAAAATAATTATGCTACGATAAGACAAATGCTCGAAATGCATTGATAACTGGTAGAAAATTAGTGTAAGGTTTGAAGGCTTGAGTAAAAAATAATTATCGAAAAATGTTTAGTAGTTAGTAATTTATTGCAAACTGGACCTTACTTTTAAAATACCCCTCGTAGATAAAGAATAAACGTTTGCAAGCCCAGGTTTTACAAGAGGGGGAGCAAGTGATGGTTTTAAAATGAGTCCTAGTTCGTTAGAAGGTATGTTTGTCGTTAAGAAAGTGAAAGGGGACATATTATACATATATAGGAAGTGTACATATGAAAGGCGAACCATACATATAAGGAATTGTACAGTAATAATATAATTCACTAACATATTAGAATATTCAACATCTAACATTTGTACAAAGCTGATTGTAAGAAACGGGCGTGCTAGCAAAATTCCAAAAAAGCATAAAGAGCATACCTTTCACCAAGCCAATAGGCAAGGAACCGATAACGGTACGGAGAAATAGAAAGAGACAGATAGAGAAAGGAAAGAGACGGAAATGTGGAACTAGCTTCACAACGCTACAAGATGGCGCTTAAGCGCACGGATCTGAAGCCACACATTCTCATACATGTTAGGGTGACGCGGTCAGGTGGCCAATGGGAAATGTTACATTTTTAAACGCGGAGGTGAGCGTCACTAGGCTCCCGTATATAAGGGCAGGCAAGCCCTCAGAACTCTCTCTCTCTATCACTGATCTTCAAGAATTCATGTCGACACGAGGTTCTACTAATGCACATGGATACATACAAGGGTGGGAATGCGTGCGCAGATAGCTAGGCTCCTGACTAATTTAAAGTGGTGGGATTATAATAATGGGAAAAGCTAGCCGCCCATAATTATTCAAAACTGTGAAATAAACTTCACAGATTAAGGGAAACTTGCAGTGTAGTTTTTAACTTGCCTCGCTCACTGTAACCTGAGAATTAATAATTAGATATAGTTAGGAGTGGAATACACAACAACCGACGAGCACCAACAGACGAGGAAAAACAACACAACAGGCAACAACAACCCAAGGATCTACGATTTCGCGCTAAAAATAGCGCACAGCACCGTTTCCCGCTACAAACGTCGCCCAACGACCATTTCCGCCTACAAAAGCATTAACTTATAATTTCAGAAACTCAAATCAGGGCTAAATACGTGTACACTGTCGTGCATAAAAATGGCCCATTCCCCTAGATCAACATAGTGTTTTTCCCTCCGTAAGGGCTCCACCTTCAGGTTACAAACCTTTCACCTCACCCAGGTGTTATCAGTTTTCTATGTGATGGCCTGAAAAACAACAAACGGTCAAAAAATAACAATGAACGATGTTTATAATCTATTTGTAATGAAGGGGTGGTTTGGATACCACCTCTATAACAGAGTTTCAGTATGATTGTCAATTGTGAGAATTCTATTTGCTGTTGCAAAGCCTAAATTTTTAGGCTCATTATAATTGTCTAATTTTTTATCTGTATCGTTTTGTTTTACCTTCTAGCATCCTTAAGTATCTCATTTTATTTGTTTGTAGTTCACTGATTTGTTAATATATTAATGGCCATTTTCATATAAATATGATAATGTTGGAATATATGTTGTTTTATACACTGTCAATTTAATTTTCTTTGTGATTTCTATTTTGTTAATAAAATTCCTGCTTAAAGCTGATATAATATTCCTATTGCTGCTATTCTATTGTTTACAGTATCTATCCCTCCATCGCTACTATTAATAGAGCCAAAATATTTAAAAACTCTATTTCCTACTCCTATATCTCTATTTTGTGCGTTTTGGGCCTCTGTTTATTACCATATAGTTGACTTTACTGGTACAAATTTTCATATTCATTCCCTTAATTCCTGACTCCATACATTTAAATTATATTCCAAGTTATATTTTTCAAAGGCTAGAGGTGGAAAACCTTGATAAAAGTTCCCTGGCCTTCCAGGTTGGGGGTTTAGCGTAGGACCAAAACCCCTCACTAATTAAGTATATTTGTTAAATGAAACGAAAAGGAAAGGCTAAACTAGTTACAAATAATTAGACCTTCTAGAGGAAGGGAAATAAAATATATTGAGCTTCATTTATGGACGCTCTTTAACTGCTGTGGTCCTTAGCGTCCCATTCTATATTGGATGTGAAAGAACCGGGAACTTTGCTCAGACTTGAGGTTCTTTTACGTGCCGTAAATATACGACACGAGACCACTAGTTTTACTTTTTTAGCCATTGCTAAGAATTTGTACTCCCGAAAACATTCATCGCCCTCCGCCGGGTTTGAACCCGCGACCTCGAACAAGGGGGGAATTATTTGCACTTATAATTGAACTTAACGATAGCTACGACATTTACAATATGAGAGCTTTCATCAGCGACATGGAGACGAAGGTTCAGTTGTTGCTGCTACTAAACGGCAATAAGTAAATAGTAGTGCAGCATGAAAGTATAAGGTTTTAGTTGTAATGTTACCGTTCAGTAGTTCGACCATACTTTGGGGGAGGTAAAGTACCCTGACAATTCAGTGGCTAGAATTATGCTAGAAAAATACAGTTGGTCATGCTGGTAAGGGTTAGGTCTAGATTTTCTGGGTGAGCCGAGGCCGACTGGTTAGACCGCTCGCCTCTCACCGAGGCGGCCCGGGTTCATTCCCAGGGACCCAATTGTGGGATTTGTGGTGGACAAAGCAGCTTCTGCGCGGGTTTTCTCCGGTTTCCCCCGCCATTCATTCCACCAACTGTTCCATCATCACCTTTCCTTTCATCCCTTTCACCATCATTTCGTTTCATCTACTTCCTTCCTCCCATACCAGGCATCGGGCTGATCACCCGTCCTGGATATTCTGTCTGATCCATGAGTGCCTGCTCCTCGACGGGCCTCTTACCCCAGGCACACGCCTGTAAGTTCTGGGGGGTGTAAGTCCTACATAAGAGGAGGTTAAACAGAGAAAGAAGAAGAAGAACCAACATAAATGGATCAGTTCCATTATGGGCCAGATTTTATGCACACCAGTGTACATACACACTTTAGCTAAAGGAAAGCAGATGATCAAATCTGAGCTGACCAAAGGTGTACTTGAACTTGAGCCAGAAATACTAAAGGTTAGATCCCTGGTTAACTACATCAGTGTCATGATAAAACCCACAAAGGCAAATTCGAGTAACCAAAGGATGCCCAGGAGTAATGTGTGTCTGGAATTGGAAGCATTCAAGGTTAACACAATAAAGGTTGGTAATGCCGAGGAGTGAAGCCGCTACCATACTGAAGTCTGGTTACACAACAAGGGTTGTACTCTGAGTAGTTCATTGATGATCTCCGGAACAGTCTCTTGCTCCGGTAATAGCATTCCGGTCGGGGTGTAATTGAATCAGCTCCGGGTTCCATCAGGCAAGTCCTTCCTTGACCGACCGAGAGGTATTTCATGTTACAGAACACGGCACCAGGGAGTCCCATTCAAACTAATTACTCCGTCAGCGTTTGCATCTTTAACGAAGCCGATGTCAACTCCGCAAGCCTCAGGAAGGCTTTTGTTGCAGCGAAAAATCACGCAGCTGGTAAAAAATGAACTGCTGTCAAAGTAAGAGACAGCACATATTTCACTCTTTGTGTCTCCCTCGTATTTATCTTGTGAGAGGATGATAAAATAATATTCCAGGGTTGCAGCAAGAATAGCGATATTGTGCTATCCAAATATGAAGAAAAATTCTCCCAATGCATTTCAATCGTTTGTTTCCTCTCCTGTCCTTCACAAGCAAATAACTTCTACGTGTTTAGAGCACTAATACTTGCCACTTACTATAATAATATATTTATCGTTGAGGCAGTATTTTTAACACTTAAATGATTTCAATCTAATTATATAATATGTAAATTTAGTAACAGCCTGCCTTGAAGCAATATGTGTATGTAGTAATTTGTAAAATGTATGTAACAGTCATTGCATTTGCTTATATTATTGTAAACGTGTTCAATAATGTTATGTGAATGTATTACGTAATTTAATAATGTAGGAACTGTTAGAAAAATAGGTTTAAAGCTGCTAACAATGAGGTAACCTTGAGGTAATAATGAATTTGAAAGCTTGAATGCTACTAGTCATTATTGGAGCAACAATAATGTAATTTTTGTAACACTTTATAAATTAGACAATCAACAACCAGTAAAAGCTTTAGTTAAATGCAGGTATTCTATTGGATTAAGAATAGCCAATCAGAGACTTGAAATACAGAAATTTACAAGTTTAGACGGTTGAAATCCATTCAGTTGCCTCTAAACAGTGCTCAGAACCAGACGTGCTGCTTCTAGACAGTGCTCATAACCAGACGCGAGATGTGTCCTCGAGAAATTAATTACGTATTCGTGTGAGACGAAAATAGTGTACCTGTTAAAAAGTGCAAGTATTAAATAAAGGAATCCCACAGCTCTCTATATCAGTGAAGTGCTATTGAATTTTTATCAAGGATTAATAAAAAGGAGTACATTCTTAGTCGTACCAAAACCCTGCCAAGAGAAACATGTCTCTAGCAGATACTGACGCAGCCGAGGCAAACATAAATATATATCTAAAGAAACAATCAAATTACAAAGCTAATATTTTTAAACTTGGGGCGAAGGCTACCTGAAACCGGGTAACATACGTGCGGTTGCAACTACTTCAAGTTTGGCTCCCCAACAGTTGAAAATAACGAAACAATTCAACATCTTCTTAAAATTGGCGTCCATACGTGGAGTTAAATAAATAAACAACTCCAACAAAACACCTTCTTCATCGTATATTTTGCAAATTTGTTCGAGATTGGAACTTGGAGTATAATCCTAACAATAACGACCTAAATGCAAAACTCCATTGCACTTGTTCAAATGAACGAAAGATTTATTTAAGTCACCTTAATGTTCTATGCAATACCAATTAAAATATGATGTTACATTCACTAACTTTCTCTACCAACTGTCATTATTTTTATAAACCTTCATTGTGTTGGAGAATTTTATAAAATACATACATGTAATGTTACAGTTTAAAGGGGACACTACCTAAAGTTGATGATGAAATAGCCTGAATTAAGATACATAAAAGAGCCTTGTGTTGAAAATATAATTTTGTTGGAAGGAAGTAAAGCGATGAAGGGGTGTAAATTCTAAGCATATTCATACTCCTATCCATGAATTAGCATATAATGACTAAGGTGACGTTGTTGGCCCTTCCTTTCGGCCTTTCTGGTGGTATTCCTTACAGTAAATTGTAACCCAGTGAACAAAAGAACAGAAGTAACTAAAAAATCCGATGTGTTACACTCGCATGACTTTCTCTACTCTTGTACAAACTATTTTTACAAACGCTTATTCTCCATATGCTTCATGTTAATCGAGATGTTAATCTTATTGCTAATTTTCTTGTAGGTGAAAGGGGAATCAGTAGGCTTTAAGCGATAGTCAAATTTTTAAGAGCTGGTTGCTATGTGGAGTATTGCATTTTCTTTGCATTACCAGGACAAAAAAAATTTAATAACGAATTTGAGAAAAAGTATAAGTACTGGAAAACTTAAGGGAATAACAAGCAATATCTCGAAAATGGTTCACTTAAAAAAATGTATATGACACAAATTGTGCATTTTAACGCGATCTACATTTTTTGTGTAGTAAAATTTTGTCTATCTCTTATGGTTTACCAGTTATGCAAAAGTCGTTCACAATGAAGAATACTTTTGGAGACATTCCCAGAAAATTCGAGATATACATTTCATTCGTCATGAAAATTTCTTAAACATATGATATTGTAATCAAAATCGTTGGAGCCATTTTTGAGAAAATTAAAATTTTCGGAAAATGTTCCATATAAAGGGTAATCTGGGATGGGGGGATTTTCTTGAAAACCTTCGTGTCGCATCTCTGGAAGATACTAAACCTAAATACCAAGTTTGGTGTGTATCCGACTGTTCGTTTTTGAGTTGTGGAGTTCACAGACACACACACACGGACATGTTTCCAAAAATGCTTTTTTTATTCAGGGGGTCTCAAAACATATATCTCCGGTGAAATCGCGGTATCGAATTTTTGGGTGAAATGCAATACTTCCCCTACTTACTATACGTAGTAGAGAAAGTAATAGGATGTTACATTCACTAACTTTCTTTATCCACTGTCGTTATTTTTATAAACCTCCATTGTGTTTGAGAATTTTATAAAATACATGTGTTATTACTGTTTAATGCGGACAGTACCTAAAGTTGATGATGCAATAGCCTTAATTAAGATACTTAAGAGAGGGTTCTGTTGAAAATGTATTTTTGTTGGAAGGAAGTAAAGGGATGAAGGACAGTAAATTAATTTATAAGCTTATTCATGCTCCTATCCATGAATTAACATATAATGACTAAGGTGACTTTCTTGCCCCTTTCTTTCGGCTTTTCTGGTGGTATTCCTTTCACTAAGTTGTAACCCAGTGAACTACAGAGCAGAAGTAACTAAAAAAGATAAGGAAGATTACGGTTTTTCACCTAAACTTTTGAATCACAATTTCAATTAAGTTTGGATCACTTTATTAATACCCAGATAAAACTACTGTTTGGTTTACATAGGGATGAGAATCATAAAAGGCACGAGAGAAACAAAGATTGGCGTCAAACCCATGGATTTTAGGGACATCGTTTGCAATCTTTATGGTCAAATTAGCCCACTTGGGAGAGCGTTAAGGCTTGAGAGGGTGTCAAGAATACTCTAACACACCGAGCGAGGTGGCGACACTGTAATGCGTTCCGACTCGCATTTTGGAGGTCCCGAGTTCAATCCCTGACGACCGCCTTCTCTGACCCTAGCGTTTTTCTGCTAATACTACTTTTAGTTTGTCCGAGTGTACATAATTAAGTCCAGGAAATATTGCATTACACCCCAGAGACTTGATAACAGAAATACATGTTTTGAGGCCTCCTGAATCCGAAAAGCAGGCGCTTTTAAAAACAAAAGTCCATGTATGTGTGTATGAAGAGCATAACTCAAAAATGAAATATTGGATAAATACTAAACTTGGTATTAAAGTTCAAGAGGTACCTCCCAAAAATCCGACACGAAGATTTGTGATGATTTCACCAAATTGAACAATTGGAATACTTATTTTTTATTTTCCCAAACATGGCTTTAAACGATTTTTATTTAAATACCGTATATTTAACGTATAAACATGAAGAATAAAATGTGTAACTTGAAGTCCGATTCATTCGGAAAGAATTCCGTATAATTTCGGCCAACTGGTAAACCATAGAGGTGAATAAGAAATTAATACAGAAAAATGTACATCTCGTTTAAGACACGTAATTTATTTCAAATAAGCTCTTTTGTGCAATTGGCCATTTCAGAGATATTCTTTATTGTTATTTTGAGTTTTTCAATACTTGCCATTTTTAAAAAGCTGTTGCTATGCAGTTGTTTCTTCAATGTCATGGAAACATTATGGCATTTCCAGGCCAGAACAAGTGACCCGCTTTTAAACATTTGATCATCGCCTGGCTTTCCTGTATCTATCTTGTACCTGCAAGGGATTTTCCACCCAAAAATTCGATACCGAGATTTCATCGGAAATACATGCTTTGAGGCCCCCCTGAATAACAATAACAAAAGCATTTTTAGAAAAAAAAAGGTCCGTGTACGTGTGTCTCTGTGCCTGTGAACAGCATAACTCAAAAGCGAAAAGTAGGATAAATACCAAACTTGGTATTTAGGTTCAGTAAATTTCAAGGATGCGACACGATTTTCAACAAAAGAACCCCACACCAAACTACCTTTTATATGGAAAATTTTCCAAATTTTTTATTTTCTAAAAAAATTGCTTTAAAGGTTTTGTTTAAAATACCATATATTAAATATATTTACATAAAATATAAGATGTATGTCTTGAACTTTTTGGGAATAGCCTATGAAGTCCACTTCAATTGGAAAAAAATTGTACAATCTTTACAACTTCTCAATATTAAGCCATGGAAGAAAAATTAGTACACAAAAAATGTATCTCTTTAAAATATACAACTTACTTTAAATAAGTGTTTTTGTGGCATAAGCAATTTCTGACATATCCGTTATTAAAGGTTCGAATTGCTCATTACTTCGTCATTCTTTAAAGTCCTTTCAGCATTCAGATGTTTCTCGCGATTGCATGGAAACAATATGGAATTTTAAGGTCAGCATATAGCGTCAAGTTCTAAACATTTGACTATCGCTGTTTCCTTTGTATCTATAACGAAATGTGTAATGCAGCTATTTCTGCTAAGGTTTATTTGGATTAAAATGTGGTAAATAGAAAAAGAAGTTTTAGTAAAAATAGTTCCTATACCCACTAATAAATGATAGAGGTCATGTGAATGTATCACAACAGATTTTTATAAGAATAGTTTGTAGAAACTATATGGAAATAACGTAGAGTTTTAATTTGGTGACAGCGTTCAACTTGAAGGCAATAAAACGTTAAATGAAAAAAGAAACGAGTGAGATTGCGATTCCAATTTGTACTATATTTGTATCGGCTTTTTAAATAATGTGATAGGTATTAAAGGCTTTTCTGGACTGTCATTCTGGCTGCTGCTATATTCCTCTCATAAAATTATAATTACCCCATTGATATTGGGAATGGAAAGGATTACATGCTTTAAAATCACATCGAATTTATCGAAAGCAGATGAAATCGAAAGTGCAAACATGTGGAGTAGGTATGCGGACTTTGAATGGATGTCAATATTTTAGAAAGCGATACGTTTGTCTGCTTTTGAAGGAAATGACTGCTCGCTGTCGGATGGAAAACGGTTTACTGCCTATTAGCGAGGTAGTATGCATATCAATGGAGTTGGTAAGCCTTCATATACTCTACAATAGAGGTATTTATTTCACTGTTGGTGAAGGAGAAGCTTAGGAAATATTTGTATTTCACTGAATATACCATTCATTGATATTAGAATGAACAACGTTTGTTTTTTGCCATTATACGCTCTTCGGAAATCCGGAATTGAGTGATTAAATACGTTTTTTATGTAAAAGTGATGTTCACCAAGGGTTTTGTGAATTTTCTATAATTATTTACCGATCCAAAAGCTGTGAAAATTGTGTGGTAGCTTGTAGCACGAATTAATTTATTCAATTTTGCCTCGAAAAATATAATACTAAATGCTTTTTCCAAATTTATTATGTTCTACTTTTTAAAATCTCATAGCCGAGGAAGTTTTCTGCAAGTATTCATGTTAATGTTCAAGGAAAAGTAAATGGCAACAAAAGAGTATTGCACGAAGAACGCATACATGACACACTTACACTCCTTAGCCAGTCGCTCGTGTAATGGCAACTTAGTCTCTGCGTTCTCAACTTAGTTTTTACGTTCTCTACAGTGTTCACTGACAAAGTGGCCCATTCCCCAACATCAGAATAGTGTTTTTCCGTCCGTAAGGTAATCAACCTTTGACTTCACCCAGCCGGTACATGTTTTCTATGCGATTGGCTGGGAAAACTATTCAGAGACATAAAAACGAACCAACGAACGATGTCATAGTCGATGTAAAATGAAGGGATGTTTCAGATACCACCTCTATGAAACACTTTCGCTGCAGCAAACGTTAGACCAATTAATAATTGTCCACAAGATTCCTATTCAAAACTGTATCAGTCGAAAGCCCTTCTGAAGCTGTAAATATGTTTTAAGTTTCAATACTGTTGTCAAATAAAACAAAGCGTTCATTCCCTAAGAAAAACTGAAAAGTTTAGGCAATTTAAGACTAGGTTCGTTTCAGATTGTCCATTATGTTTTCCGCGCGTGGGGCCATAAACATCGAAACCTTCTTTTATACTTTGTGAGAATGTGGCAAGTTTTAAGAGTAAACAGTCGCTACGAGGCAATGGATTTTTCTTACAACTAGGGAGCCAATAAACATAAAGGATAAGATAGGAAGACGCAGTGACATGTACAAAATTTGGAGGCTAGCAGTGACTAATACATGTAAACGCGAACGTGGATTTGAGACAGTTTGTCATGATTTTTCGTTAAGGTAACATGTAGCGGGTCAGAAAGGACGCTAAGTTCCGAAATCTGCTAAGTGCGGCGCAATTATGCAATTATAAAGTGGTGCAGGTAGAATATTTATATAATATGCTAACAGTATACTTCGATATAATTATATCCAAGCTCATAAACGAGTTAATTGTAGTTGACTACTTCAAGCGAATATAAAGAACGGTGATAGAGCACCGAGATATTAAATAACTAGCCGGAGCAAACTTTAATATTCCAAGAGTCAATAGTGGGAAGACATTGTTAAAAGAATCACACGTGTTAGGGAATACCAATGAATCCTGCAGGATTTCTAGCATATAGAGTGAAAACAGTGTTTCTTTCAAGATAATATCCTGGTGCCACCACTCCCGCAATCCTACCCTGACGATAGCAGCAGGGAAGTTCAGGCCGATTCGCCGACAATTGACCTTGAGATGCGACGAAGATAAGTGCTTCTGACTGATATCGGCGATTTCGAGTCCTGAAGACTACACTACAATGACGCAGGGACGAGAATGACGCAGGTAGCGGGACAAAACGCTACAAACGAAAACCTAATATGGCCTTCTAGAGGAAGGGATAAAGAATTATTTGCATGTGTCGCAGAATGTTGAATATTGGTATTCTTAAAATACACCTCAGGTGGTTAGACCGCTCGCCTCCCACCAGGGCGGCCTGGGTTCGATTCTAGGGAGCCCACATGTGGAATTTGTGGTGGACGAAGCGACGTCTGTGTGGGTTTTCTCCGGTTTTGCCCGCAATTCATTCCACCAATTGCTTCATCATCACCTTCCTTGTCATCCCTTTCACCTTCATTTCATATTATTTTCTTCCTCTTTCTCATGCCTGGTTATGAGCCGATCCCGCCGTTCCGGGTTCTTCATTCAGCGATTCCATGTTCGTCTGCTCCTCGACAGGTCTCTGAGTTTAGGCACGGATGAAGTCCTAGGGGGTGTAAGCCCACTCAGCAAGTAAAATAAAAATATATATAAGGAATTTCTTCTGTAACTTCTCTGTTATATTTTGATGAATTAAATTTAGTTTTATTTACAGACGCTCTTTAAGTACTATGATTCTTAGCGCCCCATTCTACAATGGGTGTGAAAGTATGGCAATTTTGCTAAAAGGCCTCTTTATCAGGCTTTAAGTTCTTTTACGTGCCCTAAATCTACGACACGGACCACCGGCTTTACTTCCCTTCCGAAGAAAGCCATGCTAAGGATTTTTAGTCCCGAAAAAATCCATCTTCCTCAGCCGGGTTTGAACCCGCGACCTTGGAAACTAGAGGCTGGCTTGGTACCACTAGACCTCTGAAGAGCGTATTCTTTTTTGATGAATTTGAAAGTAAGAACTCCAGATAGGTGAGATACTCCAACTTATATCTCTCGTATACAATACAGATTAAAATTAAGGTTTGTAAACTACTATTAAGGCTTTTGAATTTCTAGATAGACAGACAGAAAGACAGAGATAAATAAGATATCTTTATTTGTTTCAAATTATTGAAGTTATTTCACAAGTATTTATTGCATGGTTCAGTGACCGTACATGCATATTTAAGATAAAAGCATGGTGACAAAATAAACAACAGAAAAGGAAAACAAAACAAAAAAGGACAAGAAAAAGGAAAATAGAGATAAATTACCTTTGTCTAACTGAACAAACGCACACTTTAGCCAAGAAATTGCCCATGTTTTGCCAGTTTCTCTGGTCAGCCAATAGATCCCAAAATGCCAACCTCTTTCTTGAGGGACTTAGAAATTTTTCTTTGAGTTTAATCGTTCGCTGGTTCTCCCACTGTACACATTCCGCCAAAATATGCATCCAGTACTCATCCAAATCACAGAATGGGCAGATTCTCCTGCCAGAATCGTCAGTCGTTTTATGTACCCTCCAGCCCCCCAGTCTAAACCATCCCAGTTTTGATCTTTCCTTTCTTCCTAAGTTAAGTATATATGCCTCTTTATCCCAATTCAATTTTATTTCATTTTCTAGACTTAGAGAGGGTTTAATCCGATTCTATTTCCTGTTGGTTGATGTCTCTTAGTCTTCTTTTGACACCTTTCCATATGTTTTTGTCATTTGTTTCATCTCTTTGCTATACTGACCCCATTCCAATATAAATCCAATATGTTTAAATGCATGATTAACAGTTTAGTGATTTCTTCTAAAAACTAGAGCCTATCTGTCGCTTTTAAGCAACGTGGACCATAGAACATGTTTTCAGACAAGAGGGTTACACTTATTTATGAAGTACGAACTCCTTTGAATAATTTAGGAGGCAACAGAGCAGTTTGTTTTTATGAAGACCTCGCGCTTTGAACAGCGGCTTATAAAATGTGCGCGAGAGGAGAAAAAAAGAGCTCGGGAGAAGTCCCATCCTGTTATACAATATCCAGCTTGTGACTTTACAAAAGCAAGGCAAGTAACAATACGCCAGTAAGCTGTTTATGCTCGGTGAAGGAGCTTCGCTTTAATTTATATGGAATTAACAAGACAATAAGCAAGCTTCCATTAGCTGAGATTATCTCTCGTTTTCCGTCGCTCATCGCGCGCACACAACTTTCCCGCTAAAGCTGTTATTTCCTACGTCGATGTTATTTGTTAGGTTATTCAGTTTCTTTGCCTTTAGGAATGGCTACTGTGTCCTAACACTATTTTTAAATTTGTGTGTTATTACCTTTTATACCACTTAATGCCAAGTGGAGGTAGCGTGTATTCCACCCAATAATTCCATGTTGAGATTTCACCGAAAATACATCTTTAGAGGCCCCCTAAGAACCTGCATGTGTCTGAACAACATAGCCCGAAAAAGAAATGTTTGATAAATACCAAACTTCGTATTTAGGTTCAGCATCCTACAAAAATGTGACATGGAGTCTTTCAAGAAAATTCCTCCACCGCAAACTACCTTAAACATGGAATATTTTTTGAAACTTTTTACTTTCATAGGAAAAAAAAAATCTTATGTGTTACACTCACATGACTTTCTGTGCTCTTGTACAAACTGTTTTTACAAACGCTTATTCTCCATATGCTTCTTGTTAATCGAGATATCGAGATGTTAATCTTATTGCTAATTTTCGTGTAGATGCAAGGGGAATATGGTAGGCTTTAAGCTATAGTTAAATATTTTAAGAGCTGGTTGCTATGTGGAGTATTCCATTCTCTTTGCATTACCAGGACAAAAAAAAAATGAATTGCGAATTCCCATTTGAGAAAAATTATAAGTATTGGAAAATTTAAGGGAATAACGAGCAATATCTCGAAAATGGATCACTCAACAAACAAAAAAGTATATGACATAAATTGTGTATTTTAACGCGATCTACATTTACGCGAAATACAATTCATTAACCATAAAAATGTCTCAAACTTACGGTACTTTATTCAAAATCGTTAGAGCCGCTTTTGAGAAAATTAAAATTTTCGTAAAATGTTCTATGTAAAAGGGTAATCTGGGGTGGGGGGATTTTCTTGAAAACCTTCGTGTCTCATCTCTTCGTGTCGTTTGGTGTTTATCCGACTGTTCGTTTCTGAGTTATGCTGTTCACAGACACACACACGGGCATGTTTCCAAAAATACTTTTTTTTATTCAGGAGGTCTCAAAATTTGTATTTCCGGTGAAATCTCGGTATCGAATTTTTGGGTGGTATACAATACCTACTTCCCCTACTTACTAGTAGGGAAAGTAAAAATGGCTAACGTTTTGTTTAAAATACTATTAGTTTAAAATTTTACGTGACGACTAAAATGTATATCTTGAATTCTCTTGGGCATCGTCATTCGGCAGGAATTTTATTCTTGCGTTGTTTAATCTACGTCATTATGGTTAATCTATACCAGTGACCTTGTATCACCTTCACGATTATTTATTTGCTCTATATTCATCCGATACTGTAATCACACACATGTACACAATTTACATTTTAAAAAATCTGATGTGATGCATTCACATGACTTTCTGTACCCTCTATCGTTTATTGGTGGTCATGCAAATTATTCTTGCTAAAGCTTTTTTTTCTATCTACTACATTTCAATACAAATAAACCTTTGCAGAAATAGCTGCATTACAAATTTCATTATAGATACAAAGGGAACAGCGATAGTCAAATGTTGAAAACTGGATGCTATATGCTGACCTTAAAATTCATATCCTACACATTTCAAAAACATTTTTTTTCCTTGAAAGACAGCAAACTCTTAAACAGATTTAAATACATATTTATGGATATAGGTCGTGATATAACCCAGTAGTCAAAGCGACTATAAATAAAGAAAAATAACAAAAAAATCCATACTGTTTCCATACAATCGCGAGAAAGAAATGAATGTTGAAAGGCCTTTAAGAGAATGACCAAGTAATGAACAATTAGAAGTTTTAGTAAGGGATATCTCAGAAACGGCTTATACAACAAAATTTATTGTATACAAATTGTGTGTTTTAAAGTGATCCACATATTTTATAAAGCAGGTTTTCGTCTGTTGCCTAACGTTTGCCAGTTATATAATGTTATACAAAGTTTCTTTCAAATGAAGTGGACTTCACAGGCTATTCCCAGATTTATGTCACGCAAATATTGTAACACCCCACGGGGATGGTTACCCTCGCAGTAGGTGATTACACAGGGGGGTTGGTAGCTCAGAGGTAGGGGGGATGCGTCGGTACCAGGGTGGTAGGCAGGTCAGGGTGGCGTTCTAGGATAAGGGGTATTTAAACGATGAACAGGGGATGCATTGACCCAATAAATTATATTGTTACCTTAAGTGAGTACATTCGGTTTGGAGTGAAGCCCCGGCAAATGAACAGAACTCAGATGAGACGCATGCTTACCTGGTTAACTGGTGGCGACGGGTATCGAGGCTGACAACTGATCTGACGACTCTTTGATAACTGCCTGGCAACTCTGATAACTGCTCGCGATTACTGCTCGCATAACTCTCTGGCAACTCTCGCGACCGAGTCAAAACCCTGAAGTATAAATACGTACAGAGGCGCTGACTCGGCGTTGTGCAGCGTGGACGTGTTCTGTTAACCTGGTTTCCACACTTGCGCTGGTTTACAACATATGTTGCAGTACTCGGTGCTCAACCTGGTCCGCTACAATATATTTGATATATGGTATTTTAATCAAAACCGTTAGAGCTATCGTTAGAAAATCAATTTTTGAAAGTGTTCCATTTAAAATAGTTGGGGTGGGAGATTTTCTTGAAAATCTTCGTGTGGCATCCCTGGAAGATACTGAACTTAAATACGAACTTTGGTATGTATCCGCCTTTTCTTTGTTGATTTACACAGTTCACACACACACACACACACACACACACACACACACACGTGTTTCTGAAAATGCTTTATTTGTATTCAGGCCTCAAAACACGTATTTTGCATGAAATATCGGTATATAATTTTTTGTTGGAATGCAATACCTTCTCTATCTACTATGTACGTGGTAGAGAAAGTAGAAATCCTATGTATCGCACTCTCGTACTTTCTCTACTCACTCTACCTTCGCACAATACCCACTCGGCAACAAATTATTATTACAAAAGCCTATCCTTCCATCTACTTCATGTTAATCGTCAAAAACGTTTGCAGAAATTGTCTTATTGTGTATTCCTTGTAGGTAGAATGGGATCAGGGAAATACACGAGTCTTTGTTATAGTCAAATCTAGAGAGAGAACAACGGCTTCCGATTTGAGAAAAGTGTACGTATTTGAAAGTCCAAACCAATAACTCTACAAAAACATTTATTGGAGATCTATATTTTCTGTGTAGTTAGCTTTTGTCTATCTCTTATTCTTCACCAGTTATACAAAAGTAATCTAGAATGAAGAGGACTTCAGATGTAATTCCTAGAAAATTCAAGATGTATATTTCATTTCTCAGAAAAAAATCCAAATGTGGTATTTTAGTCAAAATGGTTAGTCATTTGTGAGAAAACCAAAATGTTCTAAAACTTCTCCATGTAAAGAGTAGTTTGTTTTGGGGGAATTTTCTTGAAAATGTTCAGGTATAATGTTTATAAATACTGAACTTAAATACTAAGATTGGTTTTTAACCGACTTTTCCTTTTTGAGTCGTGCTGTTCACACACACACACACACACACACACACACATTTACGGTGCATCGAATTTTAGGATTGAATACAATACTTACCCTACTTACTATATATAGTTTAAAAGTAATTATGCTTTGTAAAATGGCATGCTCGTAAGTAGGGAAGCAGAAAGAAAACCTCAAGGAATTAAAAATCACAAGGCTTTTTTGTGATCTATTTCCATTTTATTTTGCAACTTTTTGGTATAAAATCCTGTTTTTCTGTTTATCTTCTGTTAATCACGAAATAGGTTGCTAGAAACGACTTCAGTGCTCATTTTGTATGTTACGCAAGAGCATATTAGTGGCTGTGCATTTCCGATGAAATTTCTATATCTATATTCAGATAGAATACAATGCATCCTCTACTTACTTATGTACATAGTAGAGAAAGAACTATATCCATGTAATTATGGATTTACTATTATTATTTTTATTATTGTCCAAGTAAATATTGGCATTGATGAACTCCCTGTAATAGTATGCTCTGGCAGCAATAATTTTAGTCTTCGATTACATGTCTTACTTCAGAAGAAATGTGGTGGCATAGATCTTACTGCTGTTGTACCTATATTTTAGCGCTGCAGGTAACTCGTTTCTCGCCCGTTCCCGTATCTACAACTTGCAGTTCGCTAATCAGATTACATTAGGCTAGCCATCTCTATTTGTTGGGCATATACATATATCAAAATTATCAAAATGGTTCAATAAATTATGTTTGGACATCCCTCTGAAATCCAAAATACCAACATACTTTTCCAGTACTCAAAACAAAACTGATATTCTAAGGATTTAGGACTGGTAGGCAACAACATTAGACACTACACAATCCAGTGTTTTTATTTATTTATTATTGGCAGAAACACCTTATGTGTTATACACACCAGTCCTAGGTGAGCCAATCTCGTTTGAATTTTAAGTCCGAAACACACGCATTAGCCTATGAACAAAGGTTAGGCCTAGGTGAGCGGCGAAAGGGAAGGAGCAGGGAAAGATTTAACTATTTCCTTGGAATCCTAAACCACGGCGCATCATATCGGCTCGATTCCATGCACTCAACTGTAAAACTTCTAGTAGGAAAGCTATCGCTGTCCCAGTTGGCATAACACCCATCCGCATTTGGTGAAATAAAAGGATATAACAAATTAACTCATTCCTTCTTTGTCTTTAATTAATTTCTACTTGTACCAGTGTTCTTGATATAAAATAAACATTTGATAACAGGCAGAGGATATTTGCAGTTCGTCCTCTAGGGAAGAATACGAGAAGTTTTCCGTTTTCGTCCTGGCAGTGTCTTCAAAGACGTAAATTGAAAGCAGTTATTTCTTAGTTCTTATTTTTTTATGATTTCCATAAATTCGTTCTATTCTGATGCTGGTGCGTTTCCTTCATTATCAACTTTTATCATCATTTCCTCTTACATTAAACAAGCCTTGCTCCGCAGTGCGGAATTTCTTTCTCGAGGCGAGCTGCTAGTCTTTTCTTCCATCTCCAAATGATAATAATGAAAAAAAGTGTGGGCTCCATTAGTTAGATGGCAGAGCTCTCGCGGGAAAAATGTGAGACCAAACTTTGTGCCACTTTACATGTAATTAGGTGATTAATCATCTTGCTGCAATAGCCTCTGTGTTTGCTCAATACATAAAATGGCCACGTTGAATCGATAATAACATGCTTTTATACACTGTGTTCTCAAGCCCGGGATAACACGCGAGTTAAAGGGGCCTTTGTTAACATTATAGCTGCTACTATTCGATAAAATTATAATACAGGGCTAGTATAAATGATGTTACTGGATTTAAACACATGTAATCGACAATTTAATGAAATTCAGAAACGCGAAATTGGTACGTCAGAGAATTCACAAAAACTGACAAACACCTCACGAACCGTTAAATTCTAATAACACCATCGATTTTCGCACTTACTTGAATGAAAATAGAAAATCGCGAAATATATACAATAGTATATTATGCAACAAGACTATAATGGTAGTAATTAAGTCACGAGTATGTTCATGAAACAAACAATACCTCGTTTCATAATTTTCATACGAGTATCTTAATTATCATATAGCCAAGTTACATACGACTGTTTTGGTCGACCACACTGTAACTTCAAAACTTTGAGGTTTTACAAAAACCTTGTTGATTGTGTGTAATTAAATGCTGATTTGATGGCAGCACTGAAGCCAGGACATTGAGCATATTAGTGAGTAGTGCAACAGATGACGGCACTGCTGGAATCCACATCGTATTTATTGTTTTTTGCATGTAACGTAAAGGCAACATATATTGAAACAAATGAAATTAACTCAATTAGAATATTAAAATTACAATGAATACAATTTATTTCATTTTAAGTACCTATACATGTTTCATTGTTTATCTGGGTAATGGATCGCACGGAACTGTTGCTTTGAAAGTGTTTAAAGGTATGGGCGACAGGGGAAATATGCGCGCCGCCAAGATACTCATAATGAGTTGCTGAAGTATTATGGATGCAATAACAGTTCAGTTACGTCACATATAATCGTTGTGGCTGAATAAAAAATTATTTTGCGCAACTTTTATTGTATTCACTATAGTGCATAATTGACTCATTATGGTAAGCGTGCCAATAATATCAATCTTATTGAAATAATAACGTAATAGCGGTATTCCAATTTTCTGCAGCTTATATTGATATTCTTTCACTGAACAATGAAGATACAAAAACCTCCGCATATTATTAAATGTAGTATAATTTATATAAGGATTTATAAATACTTGCCACGCTGAGCTGATGATAGGCTACAGCACAGTCCGTAACACCTGCTCACTTCTCGCCCATTAGGGAATGCGTGCAACACTCTAGGTAATAAATGAAATGCAGGCAGAGAAGATAACTCCTCATTTATGAATTTCTCTCTCGCGCTCTCGCTTATGTCAGATATGGATGCCCAATTATATCATCAATGTATAATGTAAAGATTACATAAATATCCAACTCGTGCATAACTATAAAACGTCACTCGTGCCACAATATTGTGGTCATTTGGTTTTTATGAAAGATATTGGTTTGGGCTTTAAATATTTTTATAACGTCGATTCTTCTAAAAGTTGCTAACGAGTGATAGTTCGAAAAATGCAGCTCGTGGTGGGAAGACAATCACATCATTAACTTGGCGAGAAAGGCCTATTTTGTGAGTAAGGAATCAATATTAGATCCAGCTTCAGTCCTTCTTAATAATATTTGGTTGTTGGTAGGGTTCGATTGCTTCTGTCTGAAGTCTTGCTTATTGATGTTTTGATTTGGACTATAATCGTCAAGGGACACCGTATGGTTTGCAAGTGCTGCTTTTTGTATGCATGTCCCAAACGTAGTTTACTTCATGTTCTAAAATTCTTAAACTTAAATGTATTTCTACTTTCAATACTACGTATAGTAAGTAGGCCAAGTATTTTATTTCCTAAAAAAAAGCATTAAAAATAGTTCATGTCTGTGTGTGTGGACAGCATAAATAAAAAAAACTGATGTGTTACACTCACATGACTTTCTCTACTCTTGTACAAACTATTTTTACAAACGCTTATTCTCCATCAATTTCATGTTAATCGAGATAAATATTTGCAGACTCTTATCATATTGCTAATTTTCTTGTAGATGCAAGGAGAATATATATATTTACAAGGGCAGTATCGAAATACAGTAGCCTTTAAGCACATACATATCTCTTAATAGCTGGTTGCTAGGTGCAGCATTATTCCCTTTTCCACAGATTAATACTTTTTGCATATCCAAGACAAGAAAAATCTGATGTGTTCACTCACATGACTTTCTCTACTCTTATAAAAACTATTTTTACAAACGCATATTCTCCATCGACTTCATGTTAATCGAGATAAAAATTTGTAGACTCTATCTTATTGCTAATTTTCTTGTAGATGTAAGAGGAATTAATATTTACAAGTGCAATATACAAATACAGTAGCCTTTAAGCACATACATATCTCTTATTAGCTGGTTGCTAGGTGCAGCACCATTCGTTCACAGATTAATATTCTTTAAATATCGAAGACAAAAAAAAAAGAATAACGATAGAAAATAAGTATTGAAAAATTTAAGGGAATAACAAGTAATATCTCCTTGGAAGATATGAACCCAAATACCAAGTTTGGTGTTTATCCGACTGTTCGTTTCTGAGTTATACTGTTCACAGACACACACACGGACATGTTTCAAAAATGCTTTTATTGATTTCAGGGGGTCTCAAAACATGTATTTCCGATGAAATCTCGGTATCGAAATTTTGGGTGGAATACAATACTTCCCCTACTTACTATACGTAGTAGAGAAAGTAAAAATGAATAACGAATTCCCATTTGAGAAAATAAGTACTGAAACATTTAAGGGAATAACAAGCAATATCTCGAAAATGGTTCACTCAACAACAAAAATGTATATGGCATAAATTGTGTATTTTAACGCGATCTACATCTTCTGTGTAGTAAAATTTTGTCTATCTCTTATGGTTTACCAGTTATGCAAAAGTCGTTCACAATGAAGAATACTTTTAGAGACATTCCCAGAAAATTCAAGATATGCATTTTATTTGTCATAAAAATATCTTAAACATATGATATTTTAATCAAAATCGCTAGAGCTGTTTTGAGAAAATTAAAATTTTCGAAAACTTTTCCATGTAAAGGGTACTCTGGGGTGGGGGGATTTTCTTGAAAACCTTGGTGTCGCCTCTCTGGAAGATACTGAACCTAAATACAAAGGTTGGTGTTTATCCGACTGTTCGTTTCTGAGTTATGCTGTTCACAGGCACTCGGACACGTTTCCAAAAATGCTTTTTTTGGATTCAGGGGGTCTCAAAACATGTATTTCCGGTGAAATCTCGGCATCGAATTTTTGGGTGGAATACAATACTTCCCCTGCTTACTATACGTAGTAGAGAAAGTAAAAAACGAAAAGTTGGATAAATTCCAAACTGGGTAACTAAATTCAGTGTCTTCTAACCTAGCGGGAAGGCTCGAGCAGAACGTCTGTAGCCCGCATTCGGAATGTCCCGGAGTCAATCGCCGGCAACCGCCCACTCCAACCCATGGGTTTTCTCGGGTGTTTTCCTGGGTCGTCAGGCGAATGTTGGAGTGGTTCCTTCATTCTCCAAATTTTCTGTCACTCCATTTCGTCCCATTAATCATTTCATTCATCCTTCACCCCGTTTGATCTGTTTCAGGGTTGAAAGTGTCGGCGATGGTGTTTCGGTGCAGCGAGGCAGGGAAATATTAAGCTCTCTGGGAACTTTCTGCGTCTCTCTGCTTTCGTTTGGTTGCCGGGTATAAGGATTGCCTCTTTGGCGGGGAGCATTGGATCCTGTGTGGGACGGGGCCCCCGGTCTGCCTGTCCGACTGCCGGGGTGTCTCAATCTGGAAACTTTAGGGACCCTGACATAGCTGTGCTGTCACTCCTGGTTCCGGCCGCCCGGTGTCTCCCTTCACCTCATTCTTCCCTCTTCAGGGTCGTCGGTACATTTCCTGGATCGGTGCCGAATCCTCTACGTTTCACAATTGAATCCAATCAGTATCCTCTAAAGACACGACGCAAGATTTTCAAGAAAATCGCCAACCGCAACTACACTTTTCATGTCACCCTATCTGAAATTTTTATTTTCTAAAAAGGGCGCTAAAGATTTAATTAAAATATCATATGTTTAAGATATTTTCATGACAAATAAAATGTATATCTTGAATTTTCTGGGAATGTCTCCAAAAGTATTCTCCATTGTGAACGACTTTTGCTTAACTGGTAAACCATAGGAGATAGACACAATTTTACTGCACAAAAAATTTAGACCGCGTTAAAATACACATTTTATACCATAAACATTTTTGTTGTTGTTGAGAACCATTTTCGAGATATTGCTTGTTATTCCCTTAAACTTTTCAATACTTTTCTCAAAGGGAATACGTTATTCATTTTTTTTTGTCTTGGATATGCAAAGAGTATTAATCTGTAGCACCTAGCAACCAGCTATTAAGAGATATGTATGTGCTTAAAGCCTACTGTATTTCTATATTGCCCTTGCAAATACAAAACAAGGGGAACATAGTAGGCCTTAAGGGATTGTCAAATATTTTTAGAACTGGTCGCTATGTGTAAAATGTAGTTCTCTTTGCATTTCAAAAGATCGTTTCTGCAAATGTTTGTCTCAATATGAAATAGATGGAGAATAAGAGTTTTTAGAAATAGTCGGTACAAGAGTAGAGAAAGTCATGTGAGTGTAACACTTCAGACTTTTTTATATATATAGTTTTTATTCGTTATTTTCTCACATCATATATTTATGCGTATAAGGCAAGTATATAGAAACATCTGAAGATTTTGTCGACTTTCGTTTTGTCCATATGTATTTTCTAAAATAGTTATTAGCACTATCGGGTATATTTATACGTCCTCATTGTGATATTTATATAAAGGGAATTTAGAATCCCCGCACATGAAATCGTTTCCAAGGAAATCCATATCTACCGACATCATTTGGGTGGGTGTAGTAACATACAGTATGTAGTAGGGCGGGGAATAGTATACAACCCAATTTTCCATGGCTCTTCAATATCTGTGTCTTCATAACCCACGCCTCCAGTTTCGTATTCTTCCTGAAATTCTGAATCCTTAGTATCGCCGATATCATTATTTTCAAACAACCCGCTTTGAGTCACGGCATCCTTCATCAAATTGACTCAAAGCCTCCTACATTATAGCAGTATTCGTTATAGTTGTTGAATTGGCAGCACTGCGTTATCGGAAATCCGAGGTAACTAAAGACAAGTACATTAGAATTTTTACTTCCTCTACTACGTATAGTAAGTAGGGAAAGTATTGCATTCCACCCAAAAATTAGATACCGAGATTTCACCGATATTTAGGTTCAGTATCTTTCAAAAATGCAACACGAAGATTTTACAGAAAATGTCCTCACCGCACACTAACCTTTTCGAAAAGTTTAATTTTCTCAAAAATAGCTCCTTCGATTTTGATTAAAATATCATATGTTTAAGATATTTTTATGAAAAATGAAGTGTATATCCTGAATTTTCTGGGAATGTCCCCAAAAGTCCTCTTCATTGTGAATAGTTTTTGCATAACTGCTAAACCGTAAGGGGTATTCAAAGTGTTACTGCACAAAACGTGTAGATCTCGTTTAAACGCACAATTTATGTCATACACTTTTTTTATCGAGTGAACCATTTCCGAGATATTCCTTCTTATTTGTTTGGATTTTCCAATACTTATACTTTTCTTAAATGGGAATTCGTTATTCGTTTTTATTTATTTATTTATTTATGTCTTGGACAGGCAAAAAGGAATCGATTGCTCCACATAGCAACCAGCTAGTAAAAGATTTGACTATCGCTTAAAGCCTACCATATTCCCCTTGCACCTACAAGAAAAGAACATCTCGTTATCTGAATTTACATGAAATATATGGAGAATAAGCATTTGTAAAAAAATAATTTGTACAAGAGTAGAAAAAGTCATGTGAGTGCAACACATCAGATATTTTATTATTAAAAATTCATTTAAGATAATGAATTACACGATCATGCAAACTATATTTTGCAACGTGTGTGAAAAGCATAAAAGCTCAGAAATAATGTAATAAAGCACTTTCCATACCATATCGCAATAGTTATTTTAGAAGATCGTGTTTGTTCATGAACTTACTCGTACATCCGTTATGACAGGCCTGGGAAGTCAGCTTTTAGGCATATGTTTTTGATGTGTTTGCAGCATGCTCATAGGCGCTACTTATATCAGAGGCATAATGGTTAATCCTTTATTATTATTATTATTATTATTATTATTATTATTATTATTATTATTTATTATTATTTATTATTATTATCAGAGCCTTTTCCATTTGGTTCGAAATAATAAACGGTTAAATAGAGATAAACATGTTTCCGTACATTTAGAGACGGGAGGGCCAGATTTCATTTTGGCTTTTGGCTCCGTTACCTATTACAAGGTTTAACGCCTTTTTTGCCTGTTTTGGATCGTTATGGCTTTTTTGCTTGTACACGTTTTATAAAGCATGTAAAAATTTGTACATGCAAGTGAAAAAATATTACACAAGCAATAAAATGATACATTTACATCACAAAAATATTTACTAAAGATCTTGTTTGCTATATATGCATTTATTTATTATTTATTTTCAATCAGCCGAAAACTTTACCTCATAAACGATTCAATTAAGCTCTTTAAGCGGCAGAACCTATGAAAGGAATTCAGGCGCTTTACATGAAAAATCTTATGTATTACACTCACATGTCTTTCTCTACTCTTGTACAAAATATTTTTACAAACGCTTATTTTCCATATGCTTCATGTTAATCGAGATGTTAATCTTATTGCTAATTTTCTTGTAGGTGCAAGGGGAATATGGTAGACTTTAAGCGATAGTCAAATCTCTTAAGAGCTGGTTGGGATGTGGCGCATTCCGTTCTCTTTGCATGTCCAGTACGTAAAAAAAATGAATATCGAATTCCCATTTGAGAAAAAGTATTGGAAAATTTAAGAGAATAACAAGCAACATCTCTAAAATGGTTCACTCAACAACAAAAAATGTACATGACATAAATTGTGTATTATAACGCGATCTACTTTTTGTGTAGTAAAATGTTGTCTATCTCTTATAGTTTACCAGTTATGCAAAAGTCGTTCACAATGGAGAAAACTTTTGGAGACATTCTCAGAAAATTCGAGATATACATTTCATTTGTCATGAAAATATCTGAAAGATATGATATTTTAATCAAAATCGTTAGAGCCATTTTGGAGAAAATTACAATTTTCGAAAAATGTACCATGTAAAGAGTAATCTGGGGTGGGGGTATTTTCTTGAAAACCTTCGTGTCGCAAACCTGGAAGATACTGAACCTAAATACCAAGTTTGGTGTTTATCCGACTTTTCGTTTCTGAGTTATGCTGTTCACAGACAGACACACAGACATGTTTTCAAAAATGTTTTTTTTTATTCAGGGGGTCTCAAAATATACATTTCCGGTGAAATCTCTGTGTCGAATTGTTGGGTGGAATACAATACTTCCCCTACTTACTATACATAGTAGAGAAAGTAAAAAGGCAACTAAAGCCTTTAAAACTCTCTTCCCGAAAGTCCTCTATCTCACATGTCTAGCCCAGGCTAGCAGAGAATCGCTGAAGGAGTAAGAATTTGTATCCTGTTGTGGTAAAGGTTCTTCCTGAAATCACCCTCCCAAATGCGGCTTTTTAAAGACGTAGCACCAGAGCTTGCTTTACCTCCAAAGTCTGTTTTCCCCAGATTGGGAACCTGGAACTCTGCAGCCATGTACTCGTATTACAGCAATGAGTTGCGCAAGATATACGAGGGTTTGATGCTCAATCAGAAGACGAAGCTGCTTCAGTTCGCAGCTAAAGAAGTTGTAAACTGAAGGACGTTTATAGCAGCACATTATAGTGTGCTATCGGAAGTAATCTTGAAGTTGGAGAAAAAAGGTAATACGCTATTGTCATCCATGGCGATCTTTTAAGATACAGCAAATCAACTACAGTAAGTACCAGAGTTAGTGAAAAGTGTAAACATGTTATAAGTGCTAATGTGAACCTAGAAAACTTGAGAAAGAGCTTGTTTTAAATATGCTCTAGTCATTTCACTGGAAGCAGAGCGTTCTTTTTCAGGGATAAAGAACCTTCTCTCTGACAGGCGGCTGACTATGACAGCTGACACCTTGAAAAAGCATCTTATTGTTGCTCTTAATCAAGTAAAGCAAGCACTTTGTCATAAATAAAATATTACCTTAGATGGCTGTTTTCATTAATAAAGTGTGTGGTTTCTCCCTGTTTTCACTTTTAATAAACGCCTATTTTCGATATTTAAAGTACATTTTGCCTGTCTTTTTTAACCAAAATAAATTCCTGTACTTCCGGGCTCTAATTATTATAGAGATAGAATATAGTAAAATTTTAGTTAATTTTTTATCATTTCTTTTATTATTGTTTTATTTTTTAATTATGTGTATTTAATTCACACATGTTAATTTTTCACATTAGCATATAGCACCAGAGCTTGCTTTACCTCCAAAGTCTGTTTTCCCCAGATTGGGAACCTGGAACTCTGCAGCCATGTACTCGTATTACAGCAATGAGTTGCGCAAGATATACGAGGGTTTGATGCTCAATCAGAAGACGAAGCTGCTTCAGTTCGCAGCTAAAGAAGTTGTAAACTGAAGGACGTTTATAGCAGCACATTATAGTGTGCTATCGGAAGTAATCTTGAAGTTGGAGAAAAAAGGTAATACGCTATTGTCATCCATGGCGATCTTTTAAGATACAGCAAATCAACTACAGTAAGTACCAGAGTTAGTGAAAAGTGTAAACATGTTATAAGTGCTAATGTGAACCTAGAAAACTTGAGAACATTTGCGATGTTCTGAAACGTGAAAGTTCTGTTGTAACAACTGACATGAATCCTTTCGAAAGAGCTTGTTTTAAATATGCTCTAGTCATTTCACTGGAAGCAGAGCGTTCTTTTTCAGGGATAAAGAACCTTCTCTCTGACAGGCGGCTGACTATGACAGCTGACACCTTGAAAAAGCATCTTATTGTTGCTCTTAATCAAGTAAAGCAAGCACTTTGTCATAAATAAAATATTACCTTAGATGGCTGTTTTCATTAATAAAGTGTGTGGTTTTTCCCTGTTTTCACTTTTAATAAACGCCTATTTTCGATATTTAAAGTACATTTTGCCTGTCTTTTTTAACCAAAATAAATTCCTGTACTTCCGGGCTCTAATTATTATAGAGATAGAATATAGTAAAATTTTAGTTAATTTTTTATCATTTCTTTTATTATTGTTTTATTTTTTAATTATGTGTATTTAATTCACACATGTTAATTTTTCACATTAGCATATAGGCGAAACCAACCTAATACCCTCTTCCTTCATCTTAATTTACTGGCTTGAGTCCAACAAGGAGTACAGATAAGCATTGGAGAGAATGCCTTCATTGTTTCACAAAATCTGTTCCCTGAATAAGCTACAGTATTTTGGTTCCAATGTCAGCATCCTTTCCAAGGTCCTCCCTGGTTTTAGAAAGAGTAAATATCTTCCCTACCATGAAATAGATTACTCCCTCATCCTCTTTGTACATTCTACAGATGGGTCAACTTTACGTAGATGTTTCCTGAAGTGACTATGTTTAAAAATCTGATGTGTTACACTCGAATGAACTTCTCTACTCTTCTACAAACTATTTTTACAAACGCTTATTCTCCATATGCTTCATGTTAATGGAGATATCGAGATGTTAATCTTATTGCTAATTTTCTTGTAGATGCAAGGGGAATTGGTGGGCTTTAAGCGATAGTCAAATATTTTAAGAGCTGGTTGCTATGTGGAGTATTCCATTCTCTTTGCATTACCAGGACAAAAAAATGAATAACAAATTTGAGAAAAAGTATAAGTATTGGAAAATTTAATGGAATAACAAGCAATATCTCGAAAATGGTTCACCCAACAAAAAACATATATATGACATAAACTGTGTATTTTAACGCTATTTACATTTTCTGTGTAGTAAAATTTTGTCTATCTCTTATGGTTTACCAGTTATTCAAAAGTCGTTCACAATGAAGAATACTTTTGGAGACATTCCCAGAAAATTCCAGATATACATTTCATTTTTCATGAAAATATCTTAAATATATGATATTTTAATCAAAATAGTTAGAACCATTTTTGAGAAAATTAAAATATTCGAAAAATGTTCAATGTAAAGGGTAATTTGAGGTGGAGAGATTTTCTTGAAAACCTTCGTGTCGCATCTCTGGAAGATACTGAACCTAAATACCAAGTTTGGTGTTTATCCGACTGTTCGTTTCTGAGTTATGGTGTTCACAGACACACAGACAGACACACACACGGACATGTTTCCAGAAATGCTTTTTTTGTATTCAGGGGGTCTCAAAACATGTATTTCCGCTGAAATCTCGGTATCGAATTTTTGGGTGGAATGCAATACTTCCCCTACTTAGTACACGTAGTAGAAAAAGTAAAACTTAATGTCTCTTCTGTCCAATCTCAGGAGAGATGATGAAAGATGTTGAATGGTCTAAAGCCATTTCCCTGGCTTGCCTTTGTCTCGGTTAGTTTTGCCTCCTGATTTGAGGCGTTTCCATTATCAAAGTTTTACGTTTTGGTATTAAATATACTGATTCTAACCACGGGTTCAAGGCTAACATAAGGTATCTCAATATCTCTTTTAGCTGATCAGATTTTTCATTTCCATAGATGCCCTGATGTTCTGGCATCCACCGCATGCCGTACTGTTGCGAGATGCCAGGGTAATCACAGCATTCCCATAGCAGTTTTGAGAATGTGTTTTTAAAATACTTTGAATATTTGTGTCGAAAGAACATCTAAAAAGAATGGAGGATTGAATTTTGAAAAAACAGATAATGATATAGAGGCCAATAAGAAGGAGATCTATGAGAATACCCATGACGAGATGTCTGGAAGATCTTTAAGGATGGAATAGGCATTAGACGCCTGTGCTTTGAATTGTAGAAGAACACCACCAAAATTACGTACATTATGTACAGTCTTACCCCCAATACCAGAGAGAAGGACTCTTCTGCTAAATGTTTTGGGAATATCTCTCTCGCACATTTCGGGAAGTTGCCAGCTTTAAACTCTCTTGTTATCATAGTAAATCTGTATATGATGAACGCTACTGAAGTTCCTTGTTTGTCCCCCAGAGTGTAATTAAAGCGGTGTTATCTTCTAAACAGTTGAACCCAAATGTGCGAATTCAGTTAACTTGGGAACATCAAAACAAACAAACATGGAGCTTAAACTGTGGGATAATATTGCTTGCATATCTTGCTGACTACACTCGTCTTCCTGAATAATGCCATGGACGCCTTTTCCATCTTCAGCCTTTCTCAAGACTAGTCTGCGTATAAATCACATACTCTTTTGGTTTCTTTCTATCTTTTGTGGATTGTTTTTCAATTTTAATGTTTTACCGAGTTATATAACTACATTCCAAATCTTTGATAAGAAATATGTTCCAAGGGTTTTTATTCTTAATATATTTCTAATTTTCTCCATTACACGGTAGTCAATGGTTCTTGTACTTCACCTACGCTGCCATTGTTTCATTTATCTTTTGCTTTGTATTATATCCAGGATTCTGAGTCCCACATTAAACACACAAAAGCCATTGTTATGTATAATTTTATTGAGGTTTATTGATTTTAATTAATACTGTAGATAATTAAGTTTTTATAAGTCTATCAATTCCACAACTTCTTTATGCAGCAGAAACATGAACCCAAACACAGAAAGACAAAGAATTTATGATGTTTTATATTCGCATAACCTTCTCGATCCTTATTAGTGGGTATACAAACTATTCTTACTAAAGCTTATCTTTCTATTTACTTCATTTGAATCCAAATAAACCTTTGCAGAAGTAGCTACATTATACATTTCTTATAGAAACAAAGGGAACAACTATAGCCAGACTTTGAGAATTGGACGCTATATGCTAGCCTTAAAATTCCATACTGTTTCTATGCAATCACCAGAAAGGATTTAATGTTGACAGAACTTTAAGAGAATGACCAAGAAATAAACAATTCGAACCTTGAATAATGGTGGATATTTCAGAAATGGCTTCTGCCACAAAAAAATCTAATTCGAAACAAATTGTGTATTTTAAAGAGCTCTACATTTATCCTGTAATATATTTTCGTCTGTCGCTTAACGTTTATCAGTTATGCAGGATGATACAATTTTTGTCCAAATGAAATGGACTTCACAGGCTATTCCCAGAAAATTCAGGATAAACATTTTATTTGTAATGTAAATACCGTTAATATGGTATTTTAATCAAAATCGTTAAAGCCATATTTTAGAAAATAAAAAATTTCGAAAAATTTTCAATGTAAAGTTTAGTTTGGGGTGGGAAAATTTTCTTGAAAATCTTTGTATTGCATCTTTGGAAGATAATGTACCTAAATACCAAGTAGGGAAAGTATTGCATTCCACCCAAAAATTTGATACCGAGATTCCACAGAAATATATGTTTTGAGGCCCCCTGACCAAAAAAACATTTTTTGGAAACATGTCGTGTGTGTATCTGTGTGTTTGTCTGTGAACAGCATAACTCAGAAACGAACAGTCGGATAAACACCAAACATGGTACTTAGGTTCAGTATCTTCCAGAGATTCGTCACGAAGATTTTCAAGAAAATTCCCCACCCCAGATTACGCTTTACATGGAACATTTTTAGAATTTTGATTAAAATATCATATTTACGATACTTTCATGACAAATAAAATGTATATCTTGAATTTTCTGGGATTGTCTCCAAAAGTATTCTTCATCGTGAACGACTTTTGCATAACTGGTAAACCATAAGAGATACACAAAATTTTACTACAAAAAACTGTAGATGGCGTTAAAATACACAATTTATGTCATATACATTTGTTTTGTTGAGTGAACCATTTTCGAGATAGTGCTTGTTATTCCCTTAAATTTCCCAAGGCCTTACTGGTTCTCAAATGGGCAATTTGTTATTCATTTTTTTTGTCCTGGTAATGCAAAGAGAATGGAATACCAGCCAGCTCTTTAAATATTTGACTATCGCTTAAAGCCTACCAATTTCCTTTCTACAATAAAATTAGCAATAAGATTAACATTTTGATATCTCGATTAACATGAAGTATATGGAGAATAAGCGTTTGTAAAAATATTTTGTACAAGAGTAGAGAAAGTCATGTGAGTGTAACACATCAGGTTTCTTTTATTCGGGGCTTCAAAACATATGTTTTCGGTGAAATCTCGGTATAATTTTCTTTGGGTGGAAAGGAATACCTCCTCTACCTACTATTTAAGTGGTAGAGAAAGTAAAAACGGCTAGAAACTTCAGAAATGAGATTTACGTCATCGGGCCAGGTGTAAAATTGACGGACCATATAAGAAAGGAAGATATTACATAAACCTCATACAAAATATAATGTAAATAGTTCAAGATCGTTAAAAGAAGTCCACGGAGCTTCCGGAAAGAATGGACTAATCCCACATCCCATAAAGAGTTTTCAACTACTCCCCAAGAGGGAGAACAAATGCTGATCGTCCTAGATTACGTTGAAACCAACAATCCTGAGGGAACCGGAATGAGTCTATACGCCCAAGCTGTACTGATAATGCCGATGATTAATGTTGTTTTACGCCGCATAAGATCCTCTAGAATTCGGATATTTTACTTTCTGTGTTGTTCTGAGATATTAAAACCAAGGGAATCAAAAATGTTTAATATTAATCCAAGATGGTATTTCCTAAAATTATTTTCCAACTTTCTGTATTTTTTTTAATGTTATTAAAAATTCTGTGGTGAATTTCAAACTTCTGGTACTCATAAAATGTCAATTTGACATTCATTTATATTAATATTATAGTAAGAGAACATTCGTGTATATGTAGATGTGAGTGTATTTAGTAAATACACTTCCAAAACCACTCAAACAATTTTGATAATTCTTTCACCATTGAAAGAATAATTCATAAATTATTAATTATTAAAAAGGGTTTAAAAAACCTTAGCTGAATCCCAGGGAGTATAAAACAGCTGTTGCTCCACAGGAAATATGAGCAGAAACAAAAGAATTGCGACTTCGCACTTAAAAACTATGTAATAAAGTATTGGAAAATTTAAACCAATAGCGACGCTTACCTCGGAAAGAGGTAATGTCATAAACGTTTTATCATAACTATGTGTCTTAATGAGACTTACACCTTTGTATAACAATTTCTTGTCTAATCTTATCACTTACCAGTTAAACAAGAGTATATAATTTTCATTCAGAATGAAGAGGGCTTCACAGACTCTCTAACAGAAACCTCAAGATATACATTTAATTAGCGATGCAACTGTGTTATACAATGTAATTTTAATAGAAATTACGAGCGCCAGCTTTGAGAGAAAAGAGCCATTTTCCATATGCTGGATGATTTTGGGGGGGGGATATTCTCTTTAAAATATTCTTGACCCACTCTTGAAAGAAGCTGAACTTAAATACCAGGTTTGTTATTTATCACACTTTTAGTTTTTGAGTTATGTTCTACATACACACGCCTTTTCTAACATGCTTCTTAGGTTCAGCAGACTTCAAAGCATGCATTTTGGATGGAATAGAATATACAGTTACTCAAAATATTCGTCCGCACTTTAAAAAATTCTGGCAGCTAAATTAATGCAAGGAAAAACCTATTTTTTGTACATAAAGATCAAATGCTGATAGGCAGCTTTTCAGATCGTTCATTTTATAAGTTTTATACATTTTCGAAAAATATGCCATAATTGCAACTCTTTCATAGATATTTTAAACATTATTTTACATGCATTGAGTAGACCAATTTATGGTTTGTATTACTTGATTTTGCTTTGAAAACAGGATTTTATTTCACAGAGAAGTAGAATGTTAAATTTGGGAATTTTCAATGTTTTTGTTAATTCCTTATTCCTCATTTCGGCTCACTTTTTACGGCTTCACGAATTTATTTCTTCAGCAGTTCGTCACATGTCGATGAAAGTGTGTGGACGCACAAAAAAAGTTCTACACAATGTATGAAAGTTAATTTTGAAAACACCACATACAAAAAGTTGCACTTTGGCATATGTTTCAAAAATTTATATAATTGATAAATTGAAAGATCTGAAAAACTCTAAAACATGTAAACTGTATTACCATATTGAACTTTATGCCACAAGTTTATATTTTTCCCTCCATTAATTTGACTGTTATAATTGTTTATAGTGCAGACGAATATACTCTTGAGTAACTAAGCTGTAGGAAAAGTGAAAAGATATGAAAATTTTGCACTAAAATTAGAAACAACTAATGCTATTATTTATTTAAGTAAAGAAACATTTATTCGTCTTCTCACAAACTCACCGCTTTGTAAGGTATGCCATTGAGAGAGTGTCTTACTGTGTATGGAGGCATCTCCGATAATATAAACCACAGATCTGAGATACGGAATATAATGTCGGGAATCTCGAACTCAGAACTTAAGATTTGCTATAGGTTTTGCACTACAGTAATATCTCGCTGTGTTGGTAACACTACGGAAGAAGCAGAAATGCGAGAGTGTTTCAAAAAGTGTGAGTTTTCATTAAAGCATTAGTGCGCCGTCGTGCACACATTGCAATTATTTGTAAATGATTGTAGCAAAACAATGTAAAAACTGGCTTATTTAATATGAAGGGCAACGCATTCTGGCACAAATAGAGCCGTATTTAGCTTTATTACGAATTTCTGATTAGCAAATCACAATATACTTCAATAATCCGTACCTTGGCCATATTAGTTTTGTAATAGGTTACTGTCAGATTACCGTACGTTCACTGGCATTTTAGCCAGCAGGATTGAGAGTTGCTCGAGCGAAACGAGTGTATTAATGTATTGTTCAAAACGAACAGGTTTTTCTCACTCCAGGCGGCACGCTGTGCCCAGTCCTAGCCTGTTTAAAATACCATCACGTTTGTAGAAAAGATATCGACAGATAACTTGGCTGACCAAGTCAGGCTTAATTCTCATTAATTACTTATATAAAAAAAAAGAGAGGGAGTGGAATAGGAAGGAAATACTTATGTCTACCTTCACACGCTGTGTGGTCTATCCGCCGATCCTGCAGTAATGCGAATTTCCCGCGGAGACATTCCTAAAATTCTGGTTTCAACAAGATCATCGTCCCTGAGAAAATTGGGAAGATGGTCTGCTGGTCGGCCTCCAACACATAGTTCCTACCCATCAACCACTCCAGTAACCACAGTCTAAATTCAACTGTCGCTAATAATTAAAAGCCCCTATTTTTACTTTCTCTACTACGTGTAGTAAATAGGGGAAGTATTGTATTACACCCAAAAATTCGATACCGAGATTTCACCGGAAATATATGTTTTGAGACCCCCTGAATCCAAAAAAAGCATTTTTGGAAACATGTCCGTCTGTGTGTGTGTGCGTGTGTGTGTGTGTGTTTGTGTGTGTGTGTGTGTGAGTGTGTCTGTGTCTGTGAACAGCATAACTCAGAAACGAACAGTCGGATAAACACCAAACTTGGTATTTAGGTTCAGTATCTTCCAGAGCTGCAACACGAAGGTTTTCAAGAAAATCCCCTACCCCAGATTACCCATTACATGGAACATTTTTCGAAATTTTTAATTTTCTCAAAAATGGCTATAACGATCTTGATTAAAATATTATATGTTTAAGACATTTTCATGACAAATGAAGTGTATATCACGAGTTTTCTGGGAATTGTCTCCAAAAGTATTCTTCATTGGGAACGAGTTTTGCATAACTGGTAAACCATAAGAGATAGACAAAATTTTACTACACAAAAAATGTAGATCGCGTTAAAATACACAATTTATGTCATATACATTTTTTGTTGAGTGAACCATTTTCGAGATATTGCTTGTTATTTCCTTAGATTTTCCAATACTTATACTTTTTCTCAAATTCGTTATTCATTTTTTTTATGTCCTGGACATGCAAAGAGAATGGAATGCGCCTCATAGCAACAACCAGCGCTTAGAAGATTTGACTATCGCTTAAAACCTACCATATTCCCCTTGTATCTACAAGAAAATTAGCAATAAGATTGACATCTCGATATCTCGATTAACATGAATCATATGGAGAATAAGCGTTTGTAAAAATATTTTGTACAAGGGTAGAGAAAGTCATGTGAGTGTAACACATCAGATTTTTTTTAAATAGATCCAAAATAAGAGAAGGTGAATGCTTTTAATACAAGCCATGGAGATATTTTCAGTTTCCTCAATGTTAAATGAATTAACTGAATATTTCAAGCACATATTGGGAAGCTTATTTCATAGTTGTGTGTTTTTATGTGTGTATCTATGCATTTTATTGTATTTACCAAACTTGGAATTAAATTCAATAGTTCAAAAGAATGCAGGATGCGACATGAAGATTTCCAAAAACGCCCTTTCACTCCAAACTACCTTTTGAAATATTTCTTTGTAGTAAATCGTGTCTTTTAAAACTATTTTCATTTTTTGTGTTATACGCTTTCGTCTTATCACTATCTTTTACCATGTATACAAAATTTCTTTCCAATGAACAGGACTTGGCAGGTTATTCCGAAAAAATTCATGATGTACCTTTTATTTCTCATGTAAATTCTTTAAACACATAGAATTTAATTACAATCGTTACAGCCATTCCTTAGAAAATAAGAAAATATAATTTGAGCATGTAAAGTTTAATTTGTTGTGGAGGGAGTTTCTTTGTTGCATCATTAGAAGACACTGAATTTCATTACTATGTTTGGTATTTATTCAATTTTTCGTTTTTGGTTATGCTGTTCACAGTAATGTATATATTGAATTTTCTAGAAATAACCTACGAGGTCCACTTCATTCTGAAGGCATTGCGTAATATATATATATATATATATATATATATATATATTGAATTTTCTAGAAATAAGCTACGAGGTGCACTTCATTCTGAAGGAATTGCGTAATGTATATATTGAATTTTCTAGAAATAACCTACGAGGTCCACTTCATTCTGAAGGCATTGCGTAATATATATATATATATTAAATTTTCTAGAAATAAGCTACGAGGTCCACTTCATTGTGAAGGAATTTCGTAATGTATATATTGAATTTTCTAGGAATAACCTACGAGTCCACTTCATTCTGAAGGAATTTCGTAATGTATATATTGAATTTTCTAGGAATAAGCTACGAGTCCACTTCATTCTGAAGGAATTTCGTAATGTATATATTGAATTTTCTAGGAATAAGCTACGAGTCCACTTCATTCTGAAGGAATTTCGTAATGTATATATTGAATTTTCTAGGAATAAGCTACGAGTCCACTTCATTCTGAAGGAATTCCGTAATGTATATATTGAATTTTCTAGGAATAAGCTACGAGTCCACTTCATTCTGAAGGAATTTCGTAATGTATATATTGAATTTTCTAGGAATAAGCTACGAGGTCCACTTCATTCTGAAGGAATTTCGTAATGTATATATTGAATTTTCTAGGAATAAGCTACGAGTCCACTTCATTCTGAAGGAATTCCGTAATGTATATATTGAATTTTCTAGGAATAAGCTACGAGTCCACTTCATTCTGAAGGAATTCCGTAATGTATATATTGAATTTTCTAGGAATAAGCTACGAGTCCACTTCATTCTGAAGGAATTTCGTAATGTATATATTGAATTTTCTAGGAATAAGCTATGAGTCCACTTCATTCTGAAGGAATTTCGTAATGTATATATTGAATTTTCTAGGAATAAGCTACGAGGTCCACTTCATTCTTAAGGAATTTCGTAATGTATATATTGAATTTTCTAGGAATAAGCTACGAGTCCACTTCATTCTGAAGGAATTTCGTAATGTATATATTGAATTTTCTAAGAATAGCCTACAAGGTCCACTTCATTGTGAAGGAATTGTGTAGTAATATATTGAATTTTCTAGGAATAACTTACGAGGTCTACTTCATTGTGAAGGAATTTCGTAGTATATATTGAATTTTCAATGAATAACCTACGAGTTCCACTTCATTCTGAAGGAATTTCATACGGTTTTGTATAAAAGGCAAACCATAAGAGAGAACCATAAGCTTACGACACAAGATTATAGATCTCTTTGAAACACACAATTTATTTCAGATAACATTATGAGGGCATCAGCCACTTTCCAGATACATATCCGTTATTGCAATACACTTGTCATACTTTTACATAGTTGTCGGTATTTAGTTTTTTCTCGCAATTTCATGAAAATATTATGAAATTCCAAACCTACCACATAGCGACACTATATAGCGGCCGCTTTTAAACATCTGACATAATGATTATTTTCCTGATCCCCCTTGTACCTTCAACGAAACTTCTAATGAAATATTTCTACAAAAGCTCATCTCAGTTAACATGAAATAGAAATATAAACTTTCATAAGTAGAAGCTATAAACAAATTAACAATATAATATAACGTATCTGATTCTTGCTTTCTCTACCACGTTAATACGTGATAGATATTAAGGTATTGCATTCCACCCAAAATATTAGATACCGAGATTTCACCGGAAATACATGTTTTGTGGCCCCGTTAATCCACTTCCGTAAGAATTAACTTTCGCAAAAATAATTTGTAAACCCACTAATAAACGACAGAGAATACAGAAGTTTGTATGAGTGTGATTTTGTTCTTGATTTTTTTTACTAAAAGTTTAGCTAGTATTTCAGTAAAATAACTAAAATAAGATGCTGGGCTGAAACTAATGGGAATGTTTGGAAAATACTACAACATTTTCACGTGAATACTCCTTGAGTGTTTGTGTACAACGTATGGATGAACATCCAATACTCACACTTTTATAGAAATGTTTACAGCAAAATATGTCAGCTTCTATCAAGGACCGAGTCTTCCTCCAGCTTCTGTTCGGGATATATGCAAATTAGAAGCTCAGTGAGAATACTAAAACCAAAGAGAAACGACAACTTCTTTAACTTGTTCGATATTTGTGGGAGTCACGATTTTTTTCGCTTCGCTAACTAAATCGGACGTGTTTTATTGCTTACAGTCCCAATTTTGGTTTCTTTATCTGGGTTGTTTGTAAACAATTTCAACATTTAAAGAAAATCTTCTAAAATGGATAAGCTACTTATCTGCTATGAAGTACAGGAAGTATTGTATTCCACTCAAAAAGTTTAGGCTCCGTTAATAAAAACAAATGTATTTTTGTATCTGTGAACGACATAACTCAAAAAGTAAAAGTATGTTAAATACCAAACTTGAAATGCGCAGCCTTATGGTTGAGATCGAACCCGGGCGTATTCCTTAGCCGGGAACCAGAGCTCCAACTTCCAGCTCACAGTACCACGGTGCAGATATCGAACTATAATTGAGAATGTACTTATTTAACCCGTGGCATCCCTTTTCTGATTTGTTTCGCGATCTGAATTTTGTTTCTGATTGACCCTACCATTTATCCTTCAGCACAACATTTTTCACATTTCCTTTCGTAAAAATTCCCCAATTTATTAGGAACCAATAACGATTCCACTATGTTTGTCTGGTCAATAATTAGTTTCGGAATACCACGTATCTCCACAAAAATTCCATTTCTTGCATCATATTATCCATTTTATCAAAAATTTCCAGATCCGTATACTCTTGTTTAACAAAAATCGCCTTGACAAAGACAGAAAAAAAATCTGACGTGTTAAACTCGCATGACTTTCTCTACTCTTGTACAAAATATTTTTACAAACGCTTATTCTCCATCTACTTCAGGTTAATCGAGCCTTTAAGCGATAGTCAAACCTTTTAAGACCTGGTTGCTATGTGGCGCATTCTATTCTCTTTAACGAATTTCTATTTGAGGAAAAGTATAAGTATTGGAAAATTTAAAGGAATCACAAGCAATATCTCGAAAATAGTTCACTCAACAAAAAAAGGTATATGACATAAATTGTGTATTTTAACGCGATCTACATTTTTTGTGTAGTAAAATTTTGTCTATCTTTTATGGTTTACCAGTTATGCAAAAGTCGTTCACAATAAAGAATACTTTTGGAGACATTCCCAGAAAATTCCAGATATACATTTCATTTGTCATGAAAATATCTTAAATCTATGATATTATAATCAAAATCGTTAGAGCCATTTTTGAGAAAATTAAAATTTTCGAAAAATGTTCCATGTAAAGGGTAATCTGGGGTGGAGGATTTTCTTGAAAACCTTCGTGTCGCATCTCTGGAAGATGCTGAACCTAAATACCAAGTTTGGTGTTTATCCGACTGTTTGTTTCTGAGTTATGCTCTTCAGGCACACAGACACACACGGACATGTTTCCAAAAAAACTTTTTTGGGATTCAGGTAGTCTCAAAACATGTATTTCCGGTGAAATCTCGGTATCGAATTTTTGGGTGGAATACAATACTTCCCCTACTTACTATACGTAGTAGAGAGAGAGTAAAAAATTGGCTTCTGAAATTATGTCTTAACATAAAGCGGAATAAAATAATATTGCAGTGACTGGTTCCGTGGCTCAGTCGGTAGGACACTTGCCTGCTCTGCGAGGGTCCCGACTTCGATCTCGGCTGGGAGAGTGGACATCTTTCTTTAGTAAAAATTAATCCCTATCTTCCCTAGAGCCTGGAACTATGAATGAGAGTGTGAATATGTGCGTAATCTAATGATTAAAAACTCAATGACCGGAAACCCAACTACAAGAGAATACGAGTTAATTCTATTGCCAATAGGCAATAGCCGCCGATAAGACCAATGTAGTTAACGGCTGGGTATAAATGCAACTAAAAAGTTGGAGTAATGCATAATAGTACAACAATTATTTAATTAAGACTGCGTAAAACGTTGTACACAACTCCTGTTGGTGGCTCAGCACCGTAATAGGTCATCAGAGACCCATTGTGATTTACGTGACCTCTGGGATGAAGGGGAGTCCCGAAGGGCGACGAAATGCGGAGTATGAAAGGACGGGGTCCCTAACGATTCCAGAAAGGCGCCAATTATAGCCCCGACACGAGCCTTTCTGCGCCATCATCCACCCAGGGATCCCGAAAACGGGCTCCCAGCAAACGCCACCAGCCAGGGAAATATCTTTACGCTATGTAAACTTCACCGTCCCTCCGCAACACACCAACCACAGTCGCCTGGCCCCACAACACTGAAACAGACGAAAGAAAATGGTGGGATAGGAACTTCGTGGCAGAAGAGGAACCACTCCAGCATTCGATTGTAGCCACATGGTAAAACTAGAAAAAATCAAAGCTGGCCCGTCGGGAATCGAACCCAGAACCTCCGAAAGCAAGCGTCCCATGTTGCCGCGGAGTCAGGAATAAGTCCACTATTATAGTTCTATCTCAGTTATCTTGTAAGACGCGAAAACGTTTTCACAAATGAGTTTTATTGCTTACCAGTACACACATTTTTAGAAAAGTAACCTGCCCCACGTAGGGGAGATTATTTTGTTGATATAATTTGGTAAATCCAAAACAATTTCTAGGATACACATGTCCCGTTGGGACCTGAAGTACTAACACACTTTGAAGAAAGGCTTCTGAAGGAAGGAATCGCATTTATGTATATTTTATATCGAACATTGGAACGCAGATGACGATGATGAAAAGGGAACAAGGGTTGAATTGCCACAGGGGGTGTTTGTGTATACACAAGAGCAAAGGGGAACACTCCCTGGCATAGAAACCGGAAACTTCGCTTCAAACTTCTTGGCAAAGTTTCACAGTTTCTGGCGACAATTCGAGGTTATGTGGCAGGGGAAGGAGGAATTGGCGTTATAAGAAAATTCCCTTCAAACTGTGCGACCCTCACAACTTTCAGAACGGCAAGTTACATGTGTAATACGTGCAGAGAGAGGTTTTTGCTACGGGAGAATTTGGCGCACTGCTAGTCGGTCCTTTTTATGGATTAAAGCCCTGCAGTAGAAGCGACGACGCTGGCAAAAAAAGAAATGAATTGAAGCGGAGGAACGGAGCACATTCTTTCTTCCTTTGCGTCACACGTAGAAACGTACCAAAGAAGACTTAATACCTACCCACAGGAAGTTAAACATCATTCATGAAGCTCGACTCTGGCATTCCTCTGCAAAGGCTCTAGGTCGTCTCTGTAAAAATGTTGAAATTGTAATGCGCTTTACTACACACACACACACACACACACACACACACACACACACGAAGACTTTCATTCTTAAGAGAGGCTTTTCAAAACCATAAAACAGATAGTACAAGAGTAAGTATTTCATTTTTTTTATTCTAGGTATCTTGGACATTGCTGATGTGAACAAATTAGGGGTAGCTTTAACTAAAGTTGGTCAACATTCTGTTGTGCTGCATTCAAATAGCTCTCTCTGCCTTCTTATCATTTATTAATGGATATAAAACTATCCTTAAAACAGCTTATTTTTCTATCTACTTCATTTCAAGATAAAACTTTGCAAAAGTAGCTACATCACACATTTCGTTATAAATGTAAACAAAAAAAAAAATAGAACAAATGTTTAAGAACTGAACGTTATATACTGGCCCTAACATTCCGTACTCTTTCCATACGATCGAGAGAAAGAACTGAACGTCGACAGGACTTAAAAGAACGAAAAGGAATAAAACAATTCAAATAATTTATAGCGGATATCTCGGAAATGGCTTATCCCATAAAAGATTTATTCCAAATAATTCTGTGTTTTAAAGAGATGAACATTTTTTGTGCAGTAATTTTCGTCTATTGCTTAATGTTTACCTGTTAAACAAGATTATAAACAATTCCTTCTGAATAAAGAGGACTTCACAGGTTATCCCAGAAAATTCAAGATATACATTTTATTTGTCATGTAAATATCTTTAATATACGGTATTTTAATCAAAATCGTTAGCTATTTCTGGGAAAATAATTTTCGAAAAATGTTCTATGTAAAGTATAGGTGGGAAAATTTTCTTTAAGATCTCATGCCGTATCTTTGAAAGATACTAAGCTTAAATGCCAAGTTTGATGTTCATCCGAATCTTCATTTTTGAGCTATGCTGTTCACAAAATAAATGAAATTGAGTTTTATTTTTGGACGCTCTTTAACTGCTGTCGTTCTTAGGGTCCCATTCTATATTGGGCGTGAAGACCGGTAATTTTGCTCAAGAGGCCTCTATCAGGCTTGAGGTTCTTTCACGTACCGTAAATTTACGACACAGGGCCACCGTCTTTACTTTCCTAAGGATGCTAAGGATGTTTACGCCCGAAAAGCTCCATCGCCCTCCACCGGGTTTGAACCCACAACCTCGGGAACTAGAAACTAGCATGGTAGCCACTGCAGCACGAAGGACATGCTGTTCAGGACACACACAACCAAATGGATATTTTTCATCTTGAATCAGGGGCCTCAAAACGTGGATTTCCAGTGAAATCTCGGTACAGAATTTTTCAGTGGAAATTTTCTCTGCCTACTAGGTAGGTGGTAGAAAAACTAAAGAAAGCACCTTAGAAAATGTTCTTTTTGTGTTTTTCTGTTCTGTCTATGAACACCGTAACCCAAAAACGAAAACTCAGATCAATACCAAATTTGTAACGGTTTAATGTTGTTATTTATTTATTTTAACATTATTGTAGCCCCACGTTGTGGTAGCCAATTTGTAACGGTTTTACTTACAAATGTTTATGTATTTATGTTTACTTCATGTGAAGCCGTCTTGTGACGTCATTCATTTGTTCGGTTTGTAGCTCCATCTGGTGTTAGCAATTTGCAGCAGTGTTAGTTTTTGTTTGAAAGAATTTTAATTTTATTTTTTTTTATTTAATTCTGTTTCACTGTCATCCGGCTAGCTATTATTTCTCGGTCGAACATGTTTCTTGATCAGGGTGAGTAAACGGAAAGGAATCTTTTATCCAAATATAACACTGATGAAGAAATTTGTTTTACACATTTATTGTCGAACACGTTAACTATCACATTTACATATTGATCTTGACACTCGCCAAACTGAAACTGTTATAACAACTTCTTACTGATAATTCTTTTAATCCACGTACTTCAATCTTTTGTATAATTAACTTTACCATACTTTAGATTTTTCAGAATTCTGCTACGCGTAACTTGTGAATCTATATCCGATGTATGCCGTACTAATACTTTCGACGAACTGACTGGCTGAAGACGACGTGTAGTGTACACAGATTTTTGATGAACTGAACTACTGACGGACTTTACCTCTAACCTAGCCTCTATTTATACTCCCACTCCCCGATATGCCTAAAGATTATAACTGAATTACTATTGGCTAATAAAACGCGCCAACATTAGCGTCAATTTTTATATCCAATGAAAATTATGAACGCATATGCTCTAGGGAAACATTCCAGAATATTCTAAAGGAAAAAACGCGCCAACATTACGTAACTTCCTCGTTTCCAATAATGATAAACAGCTCACCCCCCCTCGCTGCATTATTGCGCGCTATTATTGACAGTTTCAGTAAGGCATTAAAAACTTACTTCTCAACAATAATTACAATAAACAAATATCTCAAATCAATGTCACATAAAAATGCATATTCATATTACAATCATTATTTACATTTAAGTAATTTGTGATACAAATTACTGCATCAAATTGTATTTAACTTCAGTATCCTCCAAACAATGTCGCCCACCCCAAACTACCGTTTACATGGAAACATTTTTGTTGATTTTCTCAAAAATGGCTCTTAATTTTTATTACAATACCATTAGTAAAAAGTTTTAGATACGTGCAAATAAAGTGTATATCCTCTGCGAACATCTCCTTAAATCCTATTTATGCTAAATGACTATTCTATAATTAGTAAATCCAGGAGATTGAGTTTTTACTACTCAATACATACAGATCTTGTTATACCACACAGTTTATGACTAATTCTTTATGGCATTAACCATTTCCGAAATATTCTTTGTTATTGTTTGAATTTTTAAATAGTTGTACTTTTTCGAGTGGTACGTCACTATTCGTTTTTGTTTTGCTTTTTTCTCTTTGTCATACAAATATTACTGTAACAGGTGAGAACATTTGTGCTAAGTCACTTAGCTGATCAGCGTACACAAAATTTACATTCGAGACACTTTTGGCACACACTCGGAACATAACACAATTGATCCATCGAATCAACTGAACTGAATCAATTGATCTACGGAACTGCTGAATCACAACTCACAACTGAACTGTCTTGTCCACTTTCACTTCGTAACTTCTTAACTTACTGATCTCAACTCCGGAATAGAGCAGCCTGTTATGTAGGCCCTGCATATAAAGGGGAGGTTCTAGAAAGAGAGTCTACTGGAACATGCCGAAAATAATGTTCTGAAAAAAGGGAGCGGCACACAATGGGTTATTATTCCGCACTGACCATTGTCCCGTCGGCCGGTCGAAAGTCCCGCTCACGAGCTAGACCGAGAGGTGCTTACCAGCGGTCTGCAGGTAGCTTCAGGGGCGCGCGGTCGCAGTAAATAACTTCAAAGGCATCACATAGCGACCCGCTTTTTAAAAAAATGACTATCACTTTAACCTGTTATGTTGTTCTTATACCTGCAACAAAAGGATAAATGTGTGGTGTGATGGAAGCTTATCTCGATTAACGAGAGGTATATAGAAGAATTTTTTGTAAAAACAAAATGGTAGAAGAATGAGTAGTGAGATTCATTGGAATAATATATATATATATATATATATATATATATATTATTTCTCTCTCTCTCTCTAAAGGCATTCTTTCCACCCGAAAATTCGATACAGAGATTTCACCTGAAATACATATTTGAAATACATTTTTAGAAATGTGTGCATGTGTGTGAACAGCATAACTCAAAAAGTAAAAGTCAGATAAGCAACAAACTTGGTATTTAGGCTTGGTACCTTCCAAAGATGCGACACAAAGGTTTTCAAGACAATCCCCACCCCAATTACCGTTTAAATGTAACAAGCTTCTAAAGTTTTTGTTTTCTACTAAATGGCTCTAACAATTTTGACTAAAATACCGTATATTAAAGATATTTAAATGAGAAATAAAATGTATATTTTGAATTTTGCGGGAATATCCTTTGAAGTCCTCTTCATTCAGAAGGAATTTTGTAAAATCTTGTATACGTGGTAAACGTTAAGTGATAGATAAAAGATACCACACAAATAGTAGATCTGTTTAAATCACACAATTCACTTCAAATAACCTTTTTGTGTCATCGTTATTTCCGAGATATCCGTTAATAATGGTTCGATTTCTTCAATACTTTGTCATTTTTTTAAATCCCGTTGATTTTATGTTTTCTCACGTTTGGTTGGAAATTTTAAGGCCTGCATATAGCGCCCAGGTCTTAAACATTTGACCATGGCTGTTCTCCTTGTATCTATAATCAAATGTGTAAAGTACTTACTTCTGCAAAGGTTTATCTCGATTAAATGAAGGGCATAGAAAAATAAACTTTCGTAATAATAATTTGTACAACTTCTGATAAACTATTAGAGGATAGAGAATGTCATGTAAATGTAACATATTATTACATATGGTTTTTACGGACTCGTACATAAAATAAAGGTTTTAAAAATATGTTTTTATTTTCCAATTTTGTTCAGAGGTCTGAAACTGTACTGTCCATGTATTTCTGGGGAGAATACAGATTTTCTTAAACATAACACCTTAATGTTATCCAGGACACCATCAGATAATTTGACAGTCTTCAGTATGCGAATATGGCGTTTAACGACTCAGCACTAGTATTTCTATTAACGGAGGTTGTCTTGTATGTTCTAACATTCTCTCGGGAACACCTAACGCTTTTCACACTTCTCCTTTTGTCGTCTGTGACTGCGAGTAGGTCGTGGAAGTAGGTATGTGAAACATTTATTTCTTTGTGTTACAAAGTGCATAAATCAACGAGGGAAATGTATGCAACCTAGCCCTTTGTTCTTCGCTAGTGTCATTTAATAACAACAGTAGGGGTATTATTACAGTCGCCCGTAACCCTTTGTCAACAAAAAGCTTTATTTAATTATTAAGATAGTTGCCTACGTCTCATCCTGTAGGGAGAGAATTCAAACGGCACTTCGAGTCAGACACGGAGACTGCCTAGTCAAATGGAAGAAGTCTTGTAATTCATGCTTTATTCATCGAGTGTGATGTAATTCTGTCCAAGTGCAGATAGGATCATTATAGGAGCAGTCCTAGTCAAGGGCGGCTGCTGCATAGTAGCAGGTGAACACACTAACTTTTGACACCCTGAGGATTTATTGGTTATTACTAGGGCCAGGAGTTTTAGGTTTTAACCTATATTTTTCCTCGCTATTTAATTAACACATTTCAGGATTTATACTCGTCTAAATAAACCTAAATGAAGGGTTGACACCTAAAATAACCTAAACAGCTGTTTTTTTTCAAAATGAAGAATGTTATTTTCGGATTGAAACTCATTGTAAAATTATTTCCACCACTTATAGCCAGTAGATAGTTCAAGTTACTACAGTTAAACGCAGCACATGTGACGTGGTGACACCTGGATGCAGCTGATAGAAGGTCAGAAGTTGGCTGCCTGCTGCCATTTACTAGCACTTAAAAGACGTTAAAAATGTCGTCAATGAATTGGATGAAACAGAAGCTTCCTGCATTACCAAGGCTAAGAAATCACTCGAGTGCCCCACTCTTGCCGCTTCCCTTGCATACATTAAGACACGTTTTTGTTTTATACCAGAAGCTACTCTCCGGTTGGAAAGTACAACTTTGCAACTGAAAGATGCTATAGATATCATTGGCAATGTTTCCACTAAAGCAATATCTGGACCAGGGGGAGTTGCATGTTTTTCGAAGTTGCTGAAGATTCTTCAACGAAATCCTGCTTTTGAAGATATTAAAATCATGAATTCAGTATTGCAGGGAGGACAGTATACAGCAGAACTGCCCCTAGAGGCTGCTGCACTGGCATCTATGTTCTACGCTCCAATGGCGTCATGTTCCGCTGAAAGAACCTTTTCTGAATACAATAATGTTACGTTATAGTAGGAAATCGTTTACGCCAGAAAATTTGAGAATGTATGTATCTAATGCAATGCTAAAATATAAATCTTACAACTAAGTACCAAAGCAAAATTATTCACACCTGCATCTAATGATCCACGAAGCAAAACATAGAAAAAGACAGTTTAATCAAGAAAAGCCTAAATAATATCTGATGTGCTACACGCACATGACTTTCTCTACTCTTATACAAACTATTTTTACAAACGTTTATTCTCCATATGCTTCATGTTAATCGAGATGTTAATGTTATTGCTAATTTTCTTGTAGGTGCAAGGGGAATATGGTAGTATTCAAGCGATAGTCAAATCTTTTAAGAGCTGGTTGCTATGTGGTGCATTTCATTCTCTTTACATTACCAGCACATAGAATAAACGAATAACGAATTCCCATTTGAGAAAAGCATAAGCATTGGAAAATTTAAGGGAATAACAAGCAATATCTCGAAAATGGTTCACTCAACAAAAGAAAAGCATATGACATATATTGTGTATTTTAACGCAATCTACACTTTTTGTGTTGTATAATTTTGTCTATCTCTTATGGTTTACCAGTTATGCAAAAGTCGTTCACAATGAAGAATACTTTTGGAGACAGAAAATTCGAGATATACATTTTATTTGTCATGAAAATATCTTTAACATATGATATTTTAATCAAAATCGTTACACACTTTTGAGAAAATAAAAATTTTCCAAAAATGTTCCATGTAAAGGGTAATCTGGCGTGGGAGATTTTCTTTTAAACCTTCGTGTCGCATCTCTGGAAGATACTGAACCCAAATACCAAGTTTGGTGTTTATCTGACTGTTCGTTTCTGAGTTATGCTGTTCACAGACAGACACACGGACATGTTTCCAAATTTTTTTTGGATTCAGGGGCCTCAAAACATGTATTTCCGGTGAAATCTCGGTATCAATTTTTTGGGTGAAATACAATACTTACCCTACTTACTATACGTAGTAGAGAAACTAAAAACTATTTTAAGGATATAGGAAACCTAAAATGAAGGTTTCTTCCACCTAAAAATCCGGGTCCTATATTACTTTTCCTACCACGTACATAGTAGATAGAGAAGGTATTGCACTCCACCCAAAAATTCGATATCGAGATTTAACCGGAAATATATCTTTTGAGGCCCCTTCAAAACATAAAGCATTTTTGGTGGAACAAGATCCCCGGTGTGTGTGTTTGTGTGTTTGTGTTTGTGTTTGTGTTTGTGTGAGAACAGCATAACGCAAAAACGAAGTCCGATAAATAACAAACTTGGTATTTAGGTTCAGTAACTTCCAAACATACAACACCAAGGTTATCAAGAAAATCCAGTCACCCCAAACTATCCTTTACAAGGATATGTTTGGAAATGTTTCATTTTGTAAAAAGTGACTAATAATTTTGATTAAAATACAATATATTGAAGACGTTTACATTGCAAATAAAATGTGTATCTTCAATTTTCTGAGAATAGCCTGCGAAGTCCTTTTTATTCGGGAGAAATTTTGTATAATGTTGTATAACTGGTAAACGTTAAGCGATAGACGAAAACGTACCACACAAAACATGTAAGCCTTTTTAAAGCACACAATTTATTTCAAATAACTTTTGTTGTAGAATCAGCCATTTTCAAGATATCCGTTATTAATCATTCGATTGGTTCAATACCTTTGTCATTCTTTCTTAAGTCTTCAGTTGTTTCTTGCGATTGCATGGAAACGGTATGGAATTTTAAGGCAAGTGTATAGCGTCTAGTTCTTAAACATTTGGCTATCGCTATTGTCTTTGTGTTCTAACGAAATATGTAAATTAGTTATTTCTGGAAAGATTTATCTGGATTAAAATGACGCAGGTAAACAAAGTTTCGTAAGAATAATTTGTATACCCATTAATAAACGATAGACGATAAAGAAAGTAACGTGAATGTAACAATACAAATTATTCTATCAAACGTAGCGTGCACGCGACCATGCGCACTCGGGAGGTCCAGGTTTTATTCCCGTTGAGCCACTCTATTGGTTTTTCGTGGTTTTTCTAGTACCATGAATTTTTCGGATCCCTCATTCCCCCATCATTTCATTTTATATCACTTTTCGGGGTACGGGACTTGACTGGGTAATTTGGTTGTGTGTGGTGCGCGATGGGTATTCGCTCTGTGACTGTTTCTTCCTCCTCTGGTACGGAACCAGAGCAGTTTGGACCTGTTTGTCAGGAGGAGCGCTGGGGGTGTGCCTGCAAATCTGTGAACTTCACGGACGCCGCAGTATCCACACCTGCCACTACTTGTTACGGACAACCACCCTTCGGGTCTTTCATCTCATCCCTTTCTCTTGGAGGTTGCATACGCAAAGTAGGCATATGGCCGTAATGCATAAATCCTCCTCTGCCCCTTGCGAGAGAGATTGAGGGAGAGTGAGAAAATGATTGCGCGTTAATTTGAAATCTATGGCGTTTAAATCTGCTGCGCTACATGGCGAGACTAGATCACACATGGCAACAAGGTTCCTCACATCTTGACTTCTGCACGTCTTAAGGAGTTTCTGCGCATGCGCAACTGTTATGATGTAATTATCTTAAGGGGACCAAAGACATGCGAGTCGTGCAAGTTGAAGTGCACTAGCGCGCGAACTTTTTCCCGCACTCTGTTTCCACTATCACTACAATTTTACGCCAATGACACTAGGTGGTAGCACACTACGGCAGAAGTTAGTCACTCTAGCAGAAGTAGGTAACGTGCACAAGCACGGAAACTTCTCCCGGTTTCTCCATAGCATCCATAATTTCAATTACAATTTACTTCGGTCTTGCCCTAACGGTGTACTTAATTATGTACAAATTGTCGCAGTTCTCATGGCTCGTGTTATCTTATTTGTTGAGCGCCTCTTGTTTTATTATTTTAAATTTGGGATCTTTGTCCTCCGGCTAGCTATTACAACTCAGTCGAGCAAGTGTCTCTAAGCAGGGCGTGTAAACGGAAAGGATTTGTTACTAAAAGATAGCAATGGTAAAATAATTTGTTTCTACACTTTTATTGCCGTCACACTTAATTAATAATTCACATATTTAATCTTTATACACGCCTGACTGAAACTGTTATATTTCCGAATGTAACTACAGTCGTTTTAGTTACCGCCTAGCAATTACTTCGCGTACTTCACCTTTTTTAACTAACTTTGCGACGTGCACCTCGCGAGAGATTCTTCAGGACTACGTGACGTGCACCTCGTGAATGATTCTTCAAAACTGCGCGATACTGGCTTATCGCTCGAGAATATATGCTCCTTCACCCCGAATTGCCTAAACATTATAATAGAGGTGCTATTGGTTACCAAATCGCGCCAACATTGGCGTCTGTTTTGTCAGCCAATCACTGCTACTAACTTATATACTCTAGGAACGATGTTCACTCCATTTCTAAAAAAAAAAGGCACCCAACTCTGACGTCATTTGTTTGTTTCTTCTTAGTGATAAACAACTCGCCCCATCGCGAGAAACAACTGAAAATCGACAAGACTTTAAAAGAATGGCTAAGTATTGGACAGTTCAAATGATTAATGAAGATGTCTCGGAAATGGCTGATACTACAAACAAGTTATTTTAAATAAATTGTTTTTTAGAGAGAACTGCATTTCTTTGGTAGTATGTTTTCGTCTATCGCTTAACGTTTACCTGTTATACAAGGTTATACAAAATTCCTTGCAAATGAAAAGGACTTAACAGACTATTCCCAGAAAATTCAATATATATGTTTTGTTATATAAACATATTTAATATACGATATTTTAATCAAAATCATTAGGGCCACTTTTTAGAAAATCAAAACTTTCAAAACCGTTCCATGTAAAGGCTAGTTGAGAGTTACGGGATTTTCTTGAAAATCGTGTTGCATCTTTGGAAGTTTTGAACTTGAACACCAAGTTTGGTGTTTATCCGAATTTCCATTTTTGTGCTATGCTGTTCAGACACACACCCACACACCTTTATTTAAAAATGCTTTTTTTTGGTGTTTAGGGGGTCTCAAAACATATATTTCCGGTAAAATCTCGACATGCAATTTTTGGGTGAAATACCTTCAGTACTTTCTCTACTTACTATACGTAATAGAGAAAACTAAAAAAAGTTGTGAAAATTAGTTCTGTAGCGAAAGAGTAGCCATTAGTTCTCCGTTTTTAAGTATCTACGCATACCTTAACACTAGATTTTATTTCATAATTTAGCGTCAGAGGGAGAGAATACTTTTTTACTTTCCCTTGCTACAGTAAGTAGAGGGAATATAGTATTAGGCACAAAACTGCCATATTTTACCGGAAATAAATCTTGGATATTCCCTGAATTCAAAATAGAAAGCATGTTTAGACAAAGCTGTTCTCTCTGAGCAGTCTAACTCAAACACCAGTGAAGTCCTCTTCATTCTGAATGATTTTCGTAAAATTGCTAAGCCTTATGAGATAGACAAAATTTTGCTACACATGAATGTAGAACTCGTTAAAACACACCATTATATAAAATAACACCTATGTGCTGCTAATTATTTCCGAAATATTCTTTGTTACTTTTTTGAACTTTCAAATAATTTTCAAATGCTAAGTAGCTATTCGTTTTTCTCGTAGTCATGTCAGGAGCATGGGATTTCAAAGCCATCCGGTGCTTAAAAATCTGATGTGTTACACTCACATGACTTTCTCTACTCTTGTACAAGCTATTTTTACAAACGTTTATTCTCCATCTACTTCACGTTAATCGAGATAAACATTTGCAGAAACTATCTTATTGCTAATTTTCTTGTAGATGTTAGGGGAATATATATTTACAAGGGCAATATAGAAATACAGTAGCCTTTAAGCACATACATATCTCTTAATAGCTGGTTGCTAGGTGCAGCAACATTCCCTTTGCCACAGATTAATACTCTTTGCATATCCAAGACAAAAAATCTGATGTGTTACACTCACATTGAAGCTGGTTATCGAGACCCAGGAGAAATAATAATAATAGTAATAATAATAATAATAATAATAATAATAATAATAATAATAATAATAATAATAATAATAATATACGATCGAACATAGCGACGAAAATGTGCTGAATTCATATTAGGAATGGGTTTGCAGGGAAGACAGAGAAACAAAGTTTGTTTCCTCGAAGCAGAGGATGGTCAACGAACCTGCATACCGGAAGTATCGCCTTTATACTTTTGGCTCGGACAGGGTTTACAACGGTTTCAAAGCTTAAAAGGGTGAGGAAGTATATGTGCCTTATCTACGATCTAAGAATGTTCGTGGAAGATTTTAAAACTCAAAATAAGCTGTAAGAAGCAGATGTGAAAGTTGTCAAGTGGGGGTAGCCAATAATAAAAATCATGAAACAAAATGATAGCCAATCGAAAGATCGCGTAGGCATCACATGATACGTTTGAACTTAAAACAGAACGAAATTTAAGAAAGGGAGAGGGGGAAAATTCTACGTTTGACGAAAGGCGTGAAGGAGGAAAGAAAACGCCGGGACAGTCGGGTACAAACTAGCCATGAGGACAGCCGAGACACATTCCGGTACAAACTAACCACGAGGACGGTCGACTAAACAAAATAAGAAGAAAATAATCAGAAAGTTTATAGTGTAAAAATGAAGTTATGAAATCTAGGCAATTCGAGGGCTAGTCGGAGAAACACATAAGTAGCGACTTCGAAAGTGATAAGAATAACAGTGGTTTCGACGACGAAGGTGGCGGGTTGACCAGATAGGAATCTACGGAACAAAATAAAGATATAACTCAAACTTCTCCGGCAGTATTATTAATATCATCAAGGCAGTGTCACCACCCCTGAAAAACAAGAACCTCAGCTCTACCAAAACAAATTCCAAATCCCTGCCATCCAACCATCGAACCCAGGACTCTGAGTCCACCGAAGCAACTGCCAGGAACAACACTGATGCGTCAGAGGTCAGCGTCATATGGCGCCCACGACGTTGGGGCTCGAAATACTGCCAGCGGATAACACACCCGGAGAACCGACAACGGAAGCAGGGACAGAAAGACGACGCCGATGACGACATCAGCAACCACCAGCAGCAGAGTGTACCGATAGACGCGTGGCAACAAGCGACATCGACGCCGCTCCATTACAATAAGGAAGCAGACATTCAGCGCAGACATCATCAGTGTCCAAAAAGTGTGTAAGTGTAGTGAAGTGTTTTGTGAACTATTACAACACTTCGCAGCAGCTCAACCCAGCACCGAGTAAGTGTTAACTGCATGATACATAAGTTAATAAAATTTTGGAAGGGAGTGTATATGTAATAGATATAAGTAAACTGGGTTATGTATGTTTGTAAATTCTGTTAAGAAACAAGAAATTAACCGGCAACGATATGGAAGGTAATAGCAATGGACAGGGGGAAAATTTCACCAACAGTAGCACGCGGGTAGGTGTAGAAAAGGGAGATAGAGAAACATTAGAAAACCGAGTCACCGAATCAATTAATACGAGTGAAATGTTGCAACAAATGTTGGCTCAGTTGAGCCTCCTAAACACTAAAATAACAGAACAAGAGCAAACACTTGGGCAAACACTGACTCAACGATTAACAGAACAAGAGCAAACACTTGGGCAAACACTGACTCAACGATTAGCAGAACAAGAGCAAACACTTGGGCAAACTCTGACTCAACGATTAACAGTACAGGAGCAAACACTAAAACAACAATTGTCCACCCAGGAACAAACATTGCAGCAATTAAGCATCCAACAGAAGGAAATCAGTCAGGGCTTAGAAAATAAAATACAGGGTGTCATGTTAGAAATTAGAACAAGTCAAAATGTAATCCAAGAGGATGTGGAATATATAAGAAGCGAACTAAAAGCAACACAGAATAGCATAGAGGTAGTAAGGAAGGAACTTGGCGTGGAAATCGACGCCATCAGGGCCCAACAAATTGTAAACAATGAAAACTTAATATGTACAATTAGTGATAAGGCAAGGGAAGAAGCAATGACAGTCTGTGTAGCATTACAGAACAAGCAACAGGCACTTGAAGCAGGGGTTGACAAATTAAGGGAGGAGCTGACACAGACCGTCAATGCTCGCAGGGACGCGCTAGAGGAAATCGAACCGCGATCTCAGGGAGCCACGGACGCGCGAATTACCTCTCAGGTTTCCGCGCTTTCGTCGTTCCAGTGTAACAACCCGAGTAGCGAACCGAGGTCGAACGAACCTGCCTGCACTCCTTCGGCCTCACCGCACCCGGCAAGTGAAATGCCAAGCACAGTAGGGCCTCTGCAACAATGCAATATACCTTTACAATTTTTGAATGAACTGCCAATCCCCAAGTTCAACAGTGAAGTCGATAATGCGAAGCAGTTCATTAATGACCTCGAATCTTATTTCGCGCTTAGGGGAATTCCCGACCGTTTCAAAATGGTAATTATAAAAAGGAGCTTGATAGGCCCATCCCTGAGTTGGTTTCGATTGACGGTAGGCGAGCATGCACAATATGAACATTTTAGGTCTGCATTTTTAGAAAAATATTGGAGTGGCGTTGCACAGTACAGGGTGCGAGCAGAAATAAACAATGGCCGATACAGGGAAGAGAAGCGTGAGTCGATGGTCGACTACTTCTTGCGACTTGGCCAATTAAGTCACCTCCTGGACCCACCGATGCCCGAAGGTGAATTTGTATCCCTCCTGACACGACACTTCCCAGACGTTATACGTCATCACCTCGTGGTAGCACGTCCGAGGACGCTGAGCGAATCCATAGAACTACTTACCGCTCTGCAGGGGTACGGAACGCGGGAAGAAGATAGGCCCAGAATCAGGACTGAAGGCACACACATTGATCGGATACATTCGCATCGTAATGATGGGACGAGGGCACAAGGTGCGTTGAACAACTATTCCACAGTCCGACAGCGTTATCAAGAGCCATTTACAAGAAATCTGGAGAGAAACTATAGGCCCTGGAAACAAACGGGCACGGGTAGGCCACCGAGGCAACATGAGGAGTATCCCGTTCAGTACATGAGATTCTCCAGGTACCCGGCGAATAGTAGGCAACACCGGGGAAATAACCTCCACGGTGGTACAGCGGATAGGCCAAGAACGCCTCCAAATCGCCCAGAAACTCCCCCGAACCGACCTGGAAACACCCCGGGCAGGCCAAGGACACCTCCGAACAGGCCAAGAACACCTCCAAGCCGGCCAGCGACCCCACCCCGTAGAGATGAGAACCACGAGCTCTTAAGCATGCCTACGTACAGTCACGTTTTGACGCCGAGCGGGTACCCATCACAGACACGACAGCCGCAAAATGTCCACCGCGAAATGGATGACGCGATAGGTCACCTAAGCGGGGCAATGGCAGGACAAAGCATAGGCCAAGGGAGAGGCCCCAGTCAAGGATCGTGGCCACGACGGTTGGAAAACTAGAGACAGGAAGAGTCGTAGCGTTCCCAGGCTCAACCTCAGAAAATGCGAGAAGGTTCTCGCATTACACAGGGAACGAAAACAAAAATACGGAAGCAAACAGCGTAGGCCACAATATCAGCCGAAACTGGCATGACAAGGAATTCGAATACACGGAGATAAGTCAAACCCAGGAAATAACAGAATCTCCGAGAGTAGCGGCAGTAATCGGAAATGAGACGTACTTGGTAACAAATAGACAGTGGAGCCATGATCTCTGCGTGCAGTAAAGCACTCTTCAATCACCTCAGTGAAAAGAATAAGAACTTACAGACACTACCCGTAAAGAACGCATACTGCATAATGGCTGTAGGCCGCGCGAAACAAAAGATATCGCAGCAGGTCATGATTAATGCTTGCATAGGGGATGTTGAACTTGAAATATTGTGTTAAGTAATAGACAAACTGGTAGTAGACATACTAATGGGAAGCGACGTGCTAAATGCATTCCAAGCCACTATTGACTATGGACGAGCGCTATTGACACTTACAGTAGACGGATCGCTAAGAAGAATACCGTTCATTCAAACCCCGAGTATGGAATACACGGTACTAACCGAGATAGAAGAGCAAATACAACAAGAACAATTTTTATTGAATATTTGCACATTGGGGGAGGCATTAACGTGGTAAGAATTTTTACGCAACAACTGTGCGAAGGGAGAGATCTTAACGACACGCCACTGCAGTCAGCTGATGAGTCAGAAGTAGGTCAAGCACCTTAGTATTGTGGGTTAAACACAGAAAATGAAAATGTTTATTTCGGTGAGAGACCGGACGACTCGCAGGTAGTGGGTACACAAAACATGTCCCTATCAGGTATACAAGAATATGTAGCATCAATAGGCTGCTTAAACCATCAAGAGAAAGAAGGAATACAGACGTATGCATATGTGTTGGAAAGGTCCTTATCGGATATCACAAACCTTCGGGAACAGGGTATATCAACTCCAATCGTCCATTTAAGCAGGATAAATGAAATTTAGTAGAGTCGGATAGGGAAAATGTACAAACGCACTCGGAACACGAGGAAGGAAAGTCATATATGCGAACATTGTTTACAAACAAATTGGTAGTTTTGGGATAGCAATGTCCTGTAAAACCGTGTGCTTGACATTCACGATGTTAATGACATACAGAAAGAAAACCGGACAGAATGTATACCTGGCAGAAAAAGGTACCAAAAGGTGTCTGAGTGTGGAGGCTGGTAATAGCCTCAAGAAAACCAGTATTGTATATAAGGTGCAAAAGAGAGAGAGAGAGAGATGAACTAAGATGTATAATTAAAAAAAATTGTTTGAAGAATGTATTGTGTGTATAAACAGATTCCTTAAATATAAATGTTTTGTAGCCTGGTTGTTGACGGCCAGATATTATGTAGATTGTTTTTCTTTTACTCGGTGAAAATACTTGTGTAAATTTGAAATTGCATTGTGTACAGTGATTGAAATGTATTGTGAACAGAATAAATGTGTAACGGTGGGCTCGCCATCAAATCGTTGTAAGCCACTAAATAAATGAATGAATAAATAAATGAAATGATAAATGAAAGGAGCCGAGGGAGAGAGGGACATTAGATTAGCTTAAATGGGACATTAACGATAAACCCATCATCCAACCTAAACGTCCGATGATAAATTTACCGTCAGGGCATATGAAGCTGGTTATCGAGACCCAGAAGAAATAATAATAATAATAATAATAATAATAATAATAATAATAATAATAATAATATACGATCGAACATAGCGACGAAAATGTGCTGAATTCATATTAGGAATGGGTTTGTAGGGAAGACAGAGAAACAAAGTTTGTTTCCTCGAAGCAGAGGTATTTTACCTGCGATGGTCAACGAACCTGCATACCGGAAGTCTCGCCTTTATACTTTTGGCTCGGACAGGGTTTACAACGGTTTCAAAGTTTAAAAGGGTGAGGAAGTATATGTGCCTTATCTACGATCTAAGAATGTTCGTGGGAAGATTTTAAAACTCAAAATAAGCTGTAAGAAGGAGATGTGAAAGTTGTCAAGTGGGGGTAGCCAATAATAAAAATCATGAAACAAAATGATAGCCAATCGAAAGATCGCGTAGGCATCACATGATACGTTTGAACTTAAAACAGAACGAAATTTAAGAAAGGGAGAGGGGGAAAATTCTACGTTTGGCGAAAGGCGTGAAGGAGGGAAGAAAACGCCGGGACAGTCGGGTACAAACTAACCATGAGGACAGCCGAGACACATTCCGGTACAAACTAACCACGAGGACGGTCGTTGAAACAAAATAAGAAGAAAATAATCAGAAAGTTTATAGTGTAAAAATGAAGTTATGAAATCTAGGCAATTCGAGGGCTAGTCGGAGAAACACATAAGTAGCGACTTCGAAAGTGATAAGAATAACAGTGGTTTTGACGACGAAGGTGGCGGGTTGACCAGATAGGAATCTACGGAACAAAATAAAGATATAACTCAAACTTCTCCGGCAGTATTATTAATATCATCAAAGCAGTGTCACCACCCCTGAAAAACAAGAACCTCAGCTCTACCAAAACAAATTCCAAATCCCTGCCATCCAACCATCGAACCCAGGACTCTGAGTCCACTGAAGCAACTGTCAGGAACAACACTGATGCGTCAGAGGTCAGCGTCAACATGACTTTCTCTACTCTTGTACAAAGTATTTATACAAACGCTTATTCTCCATCTACTTCATCTTAATCGAGATAAACATTTGCAAACTCTATCTTATTGCTAATTTTCTTGTAGATGTAAGGGAAAACATATTTACAAAGGCAATATAGAAATACAGTAGCCTTTAAGCACATACATATCTCTTAATAGCTGGTTGCTAGGCATAGCACCATTCCCTTTCCCACAGATTAATACTCTTTGCATATCCAAGACAAAAAAAAAATCTGATGTGTTACACTCACATGACTTTCTCTACTCTTGTACAAACTATTTTTACAAACGTTTGTTTTCCATATTCTTCATGTTAATGGAGATATCGAGATGTCAAACCTATTGGTAATTTTCTTGTAGATGCAAGGGGAATATGGTAGGTTTTAAGCGATAGTCAAATATTTTAACGCTGGTTGCTATGTGGCGCATTCCATTCTCTTTGCAAGTCCAGGACATAAAAAAATGAATAACGAATTTGAGAAAAAGTATAAGTATTGGAAAATTTAAGGGAATAACAAGCAATATCTCGCAAACGGTTCACTCAACAAAAGAAATGTATATGACATAAATTGTGTATTTTAACGCGATCTACATTTTTCGTGTAGTAAAATTTTGTCTATCTCTTATGGTTTACCAGTTATGCAAAAGTCGTTCACAATGAAGAATACTTTTGGAGACATTCCCAGAAAATTCGAGATATACATTTTATTTTTCATGACAATATCTTAAACATATGATTTTTAATCAAAATCGTTAGAGCCGTTTTTGAGAAAATTAAAATTTTCGAAAAATGTTCCATGTAAAGGGTAGTCTGGGGTGGGGGGATTTTCTTGAAAACCTTCGTGTTGCATCTCTGAAAGATACTGAACCTAAATACCAAGTTTGGCGTTTATCCGACTTTTCGTTTTTGAGTTATGCTGTTCACAGACACACAGACAGACGCACAGACACACAGACACACAGACACACACACGGACATGTTTCCAAAAATGCTTTTTTGGATTCAGGGAATCTCAAAACATGTATTTCCGGTGAAATCTCGGTATCGAATTTTTGGGTGGAATGCAATACTTCCCCTACTTACTATACGTAGTAGAGAAAGTAAAAAGGAATAACGAGTTCCTATTTGAGAAAATAAGTATTGAAAGATTTAAGGAAATAACAAGCAATATCTCGAAAATGGTTCACTCAACACAAAAAATGTATATGACATAAATTGTGTATTTTAACGCGATCTACATTTTCTATGTAGTAAAATTTTGTATATCTCTTATGGTTTACCAGTTATGCAAAAGTCGTTCACAATAAAGAATACTTTTGGAGACATTCCCAGAAAATTCAAGATATACATTTTATTTGTCGTAAAAATGTCTTAAACATATGATATTTTAATCAAAATCGTTAGAGCCATTTTTGAGAAAATTAAAATTTTCGAAAAATTTTCCATGTAAAGGGTACTCTGGGGTGAGGGGATTTTCTTGAAAACCTTCGTGTCGCATCTCTGGAAGATACTGAACCTAAATACCAAGTTTGGTGTTTATCCGACTTTTCGTTTCTGAGTTATGCTGTTCACAGACACACACACACACACACACAGACACACAGACAGACAGACACACAGACACACACACGGACATGTTTCCAAAAATGCTTTTTATTGATTTAGGGGTCTCAAAACATGTATTTCCGGTGAAATCTCGGTATCGAAATTTTGGGTGGAATACAATACTTCCCCTACTTACTATACGTAGTAGAGAAAGTAAAAATGAATAACGAATTCCCATTTGAGAAAATAAGTATTGAAAAATTTAAGGGAATGACAAGCAATATCCCGAAAATGGTCCACTCAACAAAAAAAATGTAAATGACATAAATTGGGTATTTTAACTATTGGACGTAGTAAAATTTTATCTATCTCTTATGGTTTACCAGTTATGCAAAAGTCGTTCACAATGAAGAATACTTTTGGAGACATTCCCAGAAAATTCGAGATATACATTTCATTTGTCATGAAAATATCTTAAACACATGATATTTTAATAAAAATCGTTAGAGCCATTTTTGAGAAAATTAAAATTTTCGAAAAGTATTCCATGTAAAGGGTAATCTGGGGTGGGGAGATTTTCTTGAAAACCTTTGTGTCGCATCTCTGGAAGATACTGAACCTAAATACCACGTTTGGTGTTTATCCGGCTTTTCGTTTCTGAGTTATGCTGTTCACAGACAGACACACACACGGACATGTTTCCAAAAATGTTTTTTTTGGATTCAGGGGGTCTGAAAACATGTATTTCCGGTGAAATCTCGGTATCGAATTTTTGGGTGGAATACAATACTTCCCCTACTTACTATACGAAGTAGAGAAAGTAAAAATACGACTGTCGCTTTAGCCTACGGTATTATTCTTATATCTCGGTATACCGACATGGGTGATTAAAGTCATTAACACACGCAATCTTGAATGGCAAGTCCATGGTTTAAATCTTTGAGTAACAGGGCGAACTTCCCAAGCATAAAAGAACTCTTGGTATATATCTGTAATATGCCATTAGTGGAATTGTCGGGTAAATATGAATTTAATCTGAAGAGCTGCAAACACCGATTTACGGCATTTTTAAGTCCTATGAAATTCATGTGTTTACCTTCAGGAAGTGTGAAATGCATCAACATTCTAAAAATGGTTTATTAAATGGCAAGGAAAAGGATAAGTTAAAACCTAAGAACACGGACCCCATTGATAGCTATATGAAGTGAAATGGTAATTGGGAAAAGAAATTTGGAAGGAAACGTTCCAGGTCTAACTTTAGTGTACCTTCCCGCATTTGTTAGTTGCAAGGACTGAGGAAAACCTGGACAGAATCTGTACGGAGGACGGTTCTGGCGGGTTTGGACCGCAGATTTTCCGTTCACGAGTCCGTGCCTTGACGACCTCGGCTATCTTTGTCGGCCTGAAAATCAATTACCAGATTACGTAAACTGTGTTATAAATATACATATTTATACATATTAAAAACTATAATTTTCTCCCTTTCAATTCGACTTCAGAATTTTTTTTAATGTGATGTCCTAATAGTTTGTCTTCTGACTCCATCGGTATTGCTAGAACTGTAGCTTCCGCTTTAAGATACGTATAATTTATGTTTTAAATAAAGCTGTCAATATACTATTAACAATAAAAAATTAGAAACAAATGCCTGTTCATTGTGTAACACAATGGTGTTCTCCCCGATACTTTATAAGTCATTATGATTCCCATAGCATTATAAAGGACCTATACATCCAAACTAAATTCAAACGATATTGACACTTTCAAAATTAAAACAAATTTAAAATTTGGACGTTTTAGAACAGTTCTCTTTCTAACGCCTTCCTAACGCTTGGATATATAAGGTGAACAAGGTATTTGCATCTGAGCCAAAAATCTCATCTCAAAAGCAAATAGCCGGAAGAATAAGAAATCTCGCACATTAGTCAGCCAAATTGCAAATATGGAAGGAGAAAACTTTTAAGGAACCTACATCCCCAAAATACCTTTTAAAATACGGGGTTAATCAAAAAGAAGGAACAGATTTTAAATATTTATTTCTAATGAACGACAACAGACAGCAACACATACGAAACATCATTGAATAGAGGAAGGTTCAAGGTTTTAAGCCCCTACCTATTAGTTCCATTCAGTGCATACAGTGGCTCGTGTTTGTTTAGTAGAAAATGGCGACGCCACTAGAGAAGTCGTTTTGAGTGCTGCAGTATATTTCAATGCAGCGTGCATTTCGTTGTAAGTTAAACAAAGACGCACCTCGTCGTAAAAAAATTTACAATGAATACAATAAATTCGTAGAATATGGTTGCGAATGCAAACGGAAAAGCACTGGTCGTCCTCGCATAACAAATGGTGCTCATTTTGAACACACAAAATAAAATTTTCAACCTTCTTCTATTCAGTGATGTACATCATGTGTCGCCATCTATTGTCGTTCATTAGAAATAAATATATAAATTCTGTTCCTTCATTTTGAGTAACCCTGTATTTCCCTTGGAAATTGTTTTGTTTTTACTTAATAAAAAAATGTATCTGATATCACAAATGCAATTGTCTCCACTCACTATAATTTCGGGTAACACCTAATGTACTTAGTATTCATATAAAAAGTAATGCTTCTGTTTACATTAAATTCTGACAAGAAGTCGTTTAAAATTAAGCAATATGATGTAAGTGCATGAACAATATAGGAAAGACAGCCTCGACGGACAGGTGATAGGCGCTCTGGTCTCTCAATACAGAGGTCCCAGATTCGAATCCTGGCTGGGGTGAGTAATTTGTATACCCACAGAATCTGAAAGGATGGATTTGGAAGTGAATGTACACTATGTGATCAAAAGTATCCGGACACCTGGCTGAAAATGACGTACAAGTTCGTGGCGCCCTCCATCGATAATGCTGGTTCCCTTAGCCTTGATGGCAGCGTTCACTGTCGCAGGCATACTTTCAATCAGGTGCTGGAAGGATTCTTGGGGAATGGCAGCCCGTTCTTTACGGAGTGCGGAACTGAGGAGAGGTATCGATGAAGGTTGGTGAGGCCTGGCACGAAGTCGGCGTTCCAAAACATCCCAAAGGTGTTCCATAGGACTCAAGCCAGGACTTTTGCAGGCCACTCCATTATAGGGATGTTATTGTCGTTTAACTACTCCGCCACAGCCCGCGCAACATGAACAGGTGCTCGATCGTGTTGAAATATGCAATCGCCATCCCCGAATTTCTCTTCAACAGCGGGAAGCTAGAAGGTGCTTAAAATATCAGTGTAGGTCTGCGCTTTGATCGTGCCACGCAAAACATGGGGTGCAAGCCCCCTCCAGGAAAAACACCACCACACCAGGAAACCACTACCACCTCCGAATTTCACATTGACATTACACACGCTGGCAGATGACGTTCACCGGGCATTCGCCATACCCACACCCTGCCATTGGCTCGCCACATTGTGTACCTGATTCATCACTCCACACAACGTTTTGCCACTGTTCAATCGTGTAATGTTGACGCTCCTTACACCAAGCGAGGCGTCGTTTGGCATTTTCCTGCGTGATGTGTGGCTTATGAGCAGCCGCTCGACCATAGAATCCAAGGTTTCTCACCTCACGCCTAACTGTCATAGTACTTGGAGTGGATCCTGATGCAGCTTGGAATTCCTGTGTGATGGTCTGGATAGATGTCTGCCTACAACTCTTTACGACCCTCTTCAAATGTCGGCGGTCTCTGTCAGTCAACAGACGAGGTCGGCCTGTACGCTTTTGTGCTGTACATGTCCCTTCACGTTTCCACTTCACTATCACATCAGAAACAGTGGACCTAGGATGTTTAGGAGTGTGGAAATCTCGCGTACAGACATCTGACACAAGTGACACCCAATCACCTGACCACGTTCGAAGTCCGTGAGTTTCACGGAGCGTCCCATTTTGCTGTTTTACTATGTCTAATGGCTACTGAGATCGCGGATAATGAATACCAGGCAGTAGGTGGCAGCACAATGCACCTAAGATGAAAAACGTATGTTTGTGGAGATGTCCGGATACTTTTGATCACGTAGTGCATGCTAATAGTATAAATCTGATGTTTTACATTCACATACTTTCCCTAGCCTCTGTCGCTCACTAGTGTATATATAAATTAATCTTAGGAACGTTTATTTTGCTATCTACATCATTTTAATTGAAATGAAATTTTCCGAAATGGCTACGTTACACATTTAGTTATAGATACTAAGAGAATAGCGACAATGAAATGCTTTAGATCTGGGAGCTTTATGCTGGCCTTAAAATTCCATATTCCTTCCATGAAATCGTGAGAAACAGCTGAAAATCGAGAACACTTTCAAGGAATTATAAGTTTTGAATAATTCCACCCATTAAAAACGGTTATTTCGATAATGGCTGATCCTATAAAAAAGTTATTTAGAATAAACTGTATGGTTTAAAGAGATCTACATTTTTTGTGTAGTTCGTTTTTGTCTATTTTAACGTTTACCTGTTATGCAAAGTTATATAGATTTCATTCCGAATAGAAGGAACTAAATAGACATCCGCAGAACATTTAAGATTTACATTTTATTTGCAATGCCAAATTCTTTAATACATAATATTAGAATTAAAATCGTTAGCAATTTTTTTAAAAAATCGACATTTTCGATGTAAATGGTAGTTGGGTGGCGGAATTGTATTGAAAATCTTCGTGTCGCATACTTGGAAGATGCTGAACTGAAATACCAAGTTTGGTATTTATGCAACTTTTCATTTTGGAGTTATAGTGTTCACACACACACACACACGGACCTATTTCTAAAAATGCCCCCTTTTTTTACTCAGGTGCTAAAAGCATGTCTTTCCGATGACACCTCGGTATCGAATTTCTAGGTCGAATGCAATACCTTCCTTATGTATGTGGTAGAGAAAGTATAAAAAAAAACTGACAAAATCAACTTTAAGAAACCCTGCAGTTCAGCGAGCAATAAAACCATCATTTGTTTCTCGAGTCAAAAGACTCGATATGACCATAGAAGTTAAATGGGGCTATACAAATGAAAAAAAGAGCGGGGAAACCGAATACAGCTATTGACATATCATAAGTCAGATATTGTTACCAATAAAACCACGAAGGTGAAAGAAGAAGAACGGCATAAGATCCTTTATAAATGCCACATGGCAGTTCAACCTTGGAAAAATTAGTTATGGTAGAAATATTTCGAAATCGCATGATGTTAAGGAAAATAACTATTTAACATAATTGTATAAAATGGGTCTTTCAACAACAGTGTCCTCTCTTTAACATGTGATAATGCCGTTGTTATTGAGTTATAGCAGTCATTTTTTTCATGTTGTTACAGTTGTAATTGACAAATAGCCATGGAACGTTACAGCATTCACCAACGCGTAGAAATTGTGCAAATTTATTGTCAAAATGGATCATCTGTTCGCCAAACCTTCCGTGTATTGCGTGAAGTTTACGGTGTGCATAATCGTCCCTGCGAGAGAACGATTCGGCGTTTGATCGATAAATTTGAAAGAATGTTTCTGTCAGCCATAAAAGAACACCTGCACGTAATCGACGGAAGCACTCCAACGAAAACATATGCACCGTTCGTGAGAGTGTACGCAAGAACTGAAACAAATAAATTGGTCCTCGAGCGCAAGAATTGGGGCTTTCGCCGACCACAACTTGGCAAATTCTGCATCTGGACTTGGATTTTCACGCTTACAAAATGGTGCTAATTCAAGAACTAAAGCCCAACGACCATAGGTTGCGCCGTGTATTCGCTGACTGGGCTATGGAGCAATCGGAAGCTGACCCAGATTTTTGTCGAAAAATCATCTTCAGGGTAGAACCCCAATTTCGGTTGGATGGTTGTGTTAACAAACAAAAGGAGCAATCACAATCCAATGCAGATTAAAGAACGACCACTTCATCCCCAAATGTTTACTGTGTGGTGTGGATTTTGCTATGGTGGAATCATAGGCCCATATATTTTCCAAAATGAAGATGGAGAAGCTGTGTCAATGAAGAAAGATACCGGGCTGTTATAAGGGACTGTTTTGGGCCTCAATTGGATGGTATGGATCTCAGAAACATCTGGTTCCAGCAAGATGGTGCCACATTTTATACTGCTCTCGAAACAATCGATCTTTTGAAGGAGAAGTTCAGAGGTTTCGTCATTTCCCGTGGTGGAGATGTTAACTTGCCCCCGAGGTCATGTGATTTAACGCTGTTGGATTACTTCTTGTGAGATTATGTTAAATCTCCAGTTTATGTCAACAAGCCAGAAAGAGTAAATGATTTTGTGAATAACATCACGCATATTATTCTTTAAGCTGGACCTAATTTACGTTCTTCTGTCATTGGGTCAACTGTATACGCGCAACCCAACGAAGTCACGGTGGCCACATGACCGATGTTCTCCTCCACACGTAATGACATGAATTATGTTCCAAAATAAAAAAAAAGAAATAAACCTCCATTTTTTATAGAACGTGTTTTATTTAAGTTCAAAGATATGACACACTTATTGAAAGACCCTATATATAAATATGCCGTAAATTATTAATATATATGCCGTTTTACTACTTATGGTTTACCAGTTTATAAAAAATTATAGAAAAAAAAATTAGAACTCAGAGAACTGTTCAGCCTGTTTACAGAAAATTAAAATTAGGCATGCAAATATTTTAAACATACGGAATTTTAATAAAGATTGTTAGTAATTCTTTAGAAAAAAATAACTTGCTTTCATGTAATAGGTAGCTTGTGAAAAACTTTTATTTTCGAAAATCTTTGAGTTATATCTTTGGAAGGCGCTAAACTTATATGCCATATTTAGTATTTACACGACATTTTATTTTCTGTTCGCAGACGCATACAGGAACCTTATACTATATACTAATCTTTTGACTCAGGGATCTTTGATAAAGATTGTGTGTTAATCTGTGAACAGAATAACTCAAAAACAAAAAGTCGGATAAATACCAAACTTGGTTCAGCATCCTCCACAGGTGCAACGCAAATATTTTCAAGAAAATCCCCCAGCTACCCCTTACATGAAACATTTTTAGAAATTTTTCATTAACAAAAATAGCTAACATTTTTTATTAAAATACATTTAAAGCTTTTTACAAGACAAAATGTACATCCTGCATTTCCTGAGAATAGCCTGCGACGTCCTCTTCATTTGGAAGGAATTTTGTATAATCTTGTACAACTGATAAACCGTAAGTGACAGACGAAAACGTACTATACAAGAATTTATATCTCTTTAAAACACAAGTTATTTAAAATAATTCTTTTGTCATAAGCCAGTTCCGAGATACCCATTATTAACGTTAGAATTGTTCCAATACTTCATTATTCTTTTTTGAAGTTTTGTAGATTTTCAGTTGTTTCTCGTGATTGCATGGAAAGGGTAATGGGTTTTTAAGGCCAGCATATAGTGTCCAGTTCATAAACATTTGACTGTCGCTATTCCGTTTGTAACTATAACGAAATGTGAAATGGGTCATTTATGCAAAAATTTATCTCGATAAAATTGAAGTAGAAAAATTAGCTTTCCTAAGAATATTTTGTACATTCACTAATAAGCGCTAAATGGTAGAGAAAGGCATGTGAATGTAACACATACATTATGTGATCAAAAGTATCAGGACACCCCACAAACATACGTTTTTCATCTTAGGTGCATTGTGCTGTCACCTACTGCCTGGTACTCATTATCCGCAACCTCAGTAGTCCTGAGACATCGTGAAACAGCAGAATGAGACGCTCCGTGCAACTTACGGACTTCGAACGTGGTCAGGTGATTGGGTGTCACTTGTGTCAGAAGTCTGTACGCGAGACTTCCACACTGCTAAACATCCCTAGGTCCACTGTTTCTGATGTGATAGTGAAGTGGAAACGTGAAGGAACATGTACAGCACAAAAGCGTACAGGCTGACCTCGTCTGTTGACTGACAGAGACCGCCAACATCTGAAGAGTGTCGTAAAGAGTAATAGGCAGACATCTATACAGGCCATCACACAGATCAGGATCCACTCCAAGTACTATGACAGTTAGGCGTGAGGTGAGAAACCTTGGATTCCATGTCGATCGGCTGCTCATGAGCCACACATCACGCAGGAAAATGCCAAACGACGCCTCGCTTGGTGTAAGGAGCGTCAACATTACACGATTGAACAGTGGCAAAACGTTGTGTGGAGTGACGAATCACACTGATATTTTAAGCACCTTCTTGCTTACCACTGTTGAAGAGGAATTGCACCTTTCAACACGATCGAGCACCCGTTCATATTGCACGGACTGTGCCGGAGTTGTTACACGACAATAACATCCCTGTAATAGACTGGCCTGCACAGAGTCCTGACTTGAATCCTATAGAACACCTTTGGGATATTTTGGAACGCCGACTTCGTGCCAGGCCTCGCCGACCTATATCGATACCTCAGCTCAGTTCCGCACTCCGTGAAGAATGGGCTGCCATTCCCTAAGAAACCTTCCAGCACTTGATTGAAAGTATGCCTGCGAGAGTGAATGCTTTCATCAAGGCTAAGTGTGGGCCAACACCATATTGACTTCCAGCATTACCGATGGAGGGCGCCACGAACTTGTGCATCATTTTCAGCCAGATGTTTAGATACTTTTGATCACGTAATGTGTTTTCATATTAAGAGGATCGGGAATGCCCTATCTTATCACTGTTAAGGCTAGAATTTAATGTAGCGTTTTCCAAGTATGTGTTGGTATAGGTTGTTGAAATTTTCATCTCATAATTATGAAACCACAATAATGAAGTAAGACACATGAAGTCTATTGTGTTGAGTAAAAGCTGTAAAATAGTTTTTTCTTCTTCTTTAACTGATTACCCTCCTCAATCCCCAAGGACTTACAGCCAGTACCTTGGGTCAGTACCCTGTCGAGGGAGAAGGAAACTCTGGATCATAGCACATCCAGGATTGGTAATCACCGCAATGCCTAGAATGACGGTGAAGAAGGGGAAATGACATGTAATGATGAAAGGGATGGTAGGATCTAAGTATCTACCTCAGCATTCGCCTAGTGATCGAGGAAAGTCACTAAAAATGTTCCGGTCAGTTGGTGGCCCTGGGGGTTTGAATTCGGGACATCCCGAGTTTAGGTCACAAGCGGTAACTTCTCGGTAAAAAATAATTTTCTTAACCTTTTTTAATATTTAACACGAACTTGTTCAAGCGTTTAGTGATAAAATATCCTCTAATTTATGAAAATAATCCGTTGCTAAATTTTGTAAAATTATATAAGGAATTTATTTTGCAAGTTCTATTTATATATGTTCAGTAGTTCCTGAGAAAATAGGGCATTTTTAAACAAAACCCTTAGTTTCGAAAAAAATGTACGTAATGTCTAGGATACATATAGTATAGCTCACCAAACCAGTATACATTCCTGCTCCATTTGTTTGTTATAATTTTATTATTTTCCGTTGCCGTAAATTACTATAAATACATGTGCGATGAACCAAAACTTTCAGATCATTATTGCAGATAGTTTGACAAAACTGACGCCAAAACTTAGAAATGTAACTGGTGATGAGACGACTCCAGTTTCTCGATACCGATATTTTATACTAGATACTCACTTTATAATAAATCTGATGTGTTACACCCACATGACTTTCTCTACTCTTGTAGAAATTATTTTTACAAACGCTTATTCTCCATATGCTTCATGTTAATCGAGATGTTAGTCTTATTGCTAATTTTCTTGTAGATGCAAGGGGAATTGCTAGGCTTTAAACGATAGTCAAATATTTTAAGAGGTGGTTGCTATGAGGAGCATTCCATTCTCTTTGCATTGCCAGGACAAAAAAAAATGAATAAGGAATTTGAGAAAAATGATAAGTATTGGAAAAATTAAGAGCATAACAAGCAATATCTCGAAAATAGTTCACTCAACAAAAGAAATGTACGAGCGTGTCGCATCTCTGACAGATGCTGAACCTAAATACAAAGTTTGGTGTTTATCCGACTGTTCGTTTCTGAGTTATGCTGTTCACAGTCACACAGACACACACACACGGACATGTTTCCAAAAATGCTTTTTTTGGATTCAGGGGTCTCAAAACATATATTTCCGGTGAAATCTCGGTATCGAATTTTTGGGTGAATACAATACTTCCCCTACTTACTATACGTAGTAGAGAAAGTAAAAGACCTGTTTGTTCACTGAATTATATTCTTAGTAGTTTTCTGTGTATAAACGCATGTAACAAATTTTGTATTGTATGTAATTACGAAATTGTTCCTGCTTGACATTCTCCAATTGGCAGCAATGATTTTACCTTGACAATGTCAAGTTATATATCTCCTACTGTTAGTTAGGGATGATGATCATGATGATGATGATAATAATAATAGTTTCTTTGGTTTCCCTTTAGTGTAACTATATTTTCTGCTGAAACTTACTTGCAAAGGATTTGATTTATATACATAGAAAAACAAATACTAGAAATTTTTCTTTATTCCGCAATCGTAAAATGAAAATGAGTTTTATTTATGGACGCTCTTTAACTACTATGGTCCTTAGCGTCCCATTCTATATTGCGCATGAAAGACAGGAAATTTTGCTCAGAGACCTCTTTATCAGGGCTTGAGGTTCTTTTACGTGGCGTAAATCTACGACACGGGACCACCGGCTTTACTTCCCTAACAAAGGAAGCCATGCTAAGCATTTTATGCCCGAAAAAATCCATCGCCCACCGCCGGGTTTGAATGCGCGACCTCGGGAACTAGAGGCTAGCATGGTAACCACTACACCACGGAGGACGACTTTGCAATCTTGAAAATATAAGCTAATATACGTTTTACACTAACCTTAATGAAAAATAACGTTTGTGTTATACCATTTTACCACTATTCACATATACCACATAGCATTTTTATTTTTTCATTCGGTAATAATTATTATATAACGCTCGGAAACATCCTGTTTGTGGATTAAGCCTTTTTACTACCCACTCTCATTCATTAGCATATACGTGTTTAATATAAAGGCATATTTGACACAATTACATTTTAAGTATGGTCAAAAGGACAGAAATATCATATAAAGTGTAGAGATATATAGGAATTAAAAATTATTGTTTAAAAATACGGGCATTCGTTAAAGAACGAATATTTGTATGCACTGTGTTATCTTACGTCGTAAGTTCCAATTTGTTTCTGCTGAATTCACAACTTTTGGTCAACGGAGTAGTTAAATGTAATGGTTGAGTGCGAGTCGTCAGGCCAGGCTATTGCAGAAACGTGATTTAGTGCGTCAGCTAAATCGACTTCATTCACAACTCAGTTAACGCTGCAGATTACATGAGTACCGCTAATCCTTCCCCCATCGTTTTGCATGTATCATATATTTATTTCTTTATTAACTCCAGATTTTATACAAGATTCACCTTTAAAGAACTGCTGTTGCATACTTCCTGTAATTACAGATATTCCAGCTGAAAAATTTACAAAATTTTCTTTTAGCTGTATGTGATTCCGATGAGATCTTTCTTCATCATATGTTGTGAATGTGATTCATATCTTCTTTATCAGGTAGAAAGAGATGCTGCATAGTTTGTTTGGAGTAGAAAACCGATTCCTATTGACGTAACAATTATTAAAACAGCACACCTTTAGCTATGACATGAATATGGTCTAAAATATGAAACTATTTTTTATCCTCTTTGTTACATGTAACATTGAAAAATATTTAATGTTATTGAAATATTTTAAGGATTGTGACGATTCAAATCAAAATTAAGTGTATATTAAATGTATATTAACATTATTATTATTATTATTATTATTATTATTATTATTATTATTATTATTATTATTATTATAACAGCTCCCTCAATTAAGGGCTGTCATATAGACAAAGTATACGTATACAATTAACAAATTTAAATTTAAATTAACAATAATAATGACGATTTATAGTTAACATATCAAAATAATGAAAATCGACTTAAAATAGAAATACAAATGAATTTAAATCGGGACGGAAAGGTAGTATAAATACAGTACAAAGAATAGACAGAAGAGTCTATGGAATGTTGCTTTTGATTCAACCACAGGAAATGCAATAAATAGTTATCAAGAACTATAATCCAATAACTATGTGGGAACACGAAGTCTCGACTTCTTTAATTCCCTATCTAGCATAAAGTTAAACGTAATAAATAAGTACGAAGGCTTTCACGGCCGGAGTTAATCGATAAAACATTAAAATCTTCCGGGCTGGAAGGCCGTGGACTAAGGGTAAAATTACTAGCACCCGACGTTTCGGACAACTCTGTGGTTGCCATCTTCAAGAGTGTAACACCCAGGACAGCAGTCGTTATCAAGCTCTTGAAGATAGCAACCACAGAGTTGTCCGAAACGTCGGGTGCTAGTAATTTTACCCTTAGACCACGGCCTTCCAGCCCGGAAGGTTTTAATGTTTTATCCATTAAATGTAATAACTTTCAATAATGCAAAACTTAAAGTGTCAAAAAAAAAACTCGAGGGTTTATCTCAAAGTATTGCCATACTTCGATACCACTGAGTATCGACGGTATCGAGGTACCATTCCTAAATATAACGCTGTAGACAGATTGTGTGATCTTCCTCAACGGATTGAGGTTAGGGCGGGATTCTGAAAGGGGCACTTATGTATAAACCACGCACTAGATGGCTGCATGTTCTCTTTATTTATGAAGCTTCTCCGATAAGATGCTGAAGAAGAAAGCAAACTGTTGAAGTTGTACGCTAGCAATCAGGTGTTGAGCGCTGCACTTGAAGATGTTGCATGAAATCTTTGCCTGAGGCAGTAATTTTACTCGAGAGATAGAAATTTCCAAACTCTTGCTGTTGCTTATAACTAGCTAGGGAGAAAGCTCCCAATCTGTTTCCATCTTCCTTGTAAAGTTTTAGAACGCAATTAAAGTTCGCGCCTGCACATAAAATAAGTAAAATAATTTATAATTAACAGGAAACGCTTCTCATCTTCTTAAGTCTGAAGACGTTACAGGAAGCAAAAACGCCTTGAGGCTCTGCTTTTGTGTAAGTAGCGTAAAAATAAATTAGAGAGTAGGTACTACATTCTTCATGCTTTTTCTTAGGTGAGTAACAGGTAATTTTCTGCTGTTTTTACTGCGTTATTTCATCCCTAATAGCTTAACAAGAGTTTCTTGTAAAGATAACATCTTAATTTTGTGCTTGCTCTATACTTTCTCCACTCCTTAACTACAGTAAATAGAGGAAGTATTAAATTCCACTAAAAAAATCTGATGTGTTACATTCGACTTTCTCGACCGTCTATCATTAATTACTGGGTACACAAACTAGCCTTACGAAAGCTGATTTTTCTATCTACTTCATTTTAATCCAGAAAAACATTTGCAGAAGTAGCTACATTAGACATTTCATTCTAAATGCAAAGGGAGTAGCGGAAGTAAACATTTAAGAACTGGGCGCTATATGTTAACCATAAATTTTCATAATCTTTCCATGCAATCGCGAGAAGAACAATGTTTTCAGAACTTAAAAAGAATGGCGAAGAATTGAACAATTCAAACCGTTAATAACGGATATCTCGGAAATCGCTGATGCCACAGAAAAGTTATTCGATGTAAATTGTGTGTTTCAAAGATATCTACATTTTTGTGCATTGCGTTTTCGCCTATCGTTAAACGTTTACAAGTTACACATGATTATAGAAAATTCAATCTGAATGAAGAGGACTTTAAGGTTATTTCCAGAAAATTTAAGATATACGTTTCATCTGGCACGCAAATATCTTTAATATATGTTATTTTAAGCAAAATAGTTAAAGATTTTTTTTTAGAAAATTAAAAAAATTAGAAAAATGTTGCATACAAATGGTAGTTCCTAGTGGGGGATTTTCCTGAAAATCTTCATTTGGCATATTTAGAAAATACTAAATGTGCAAATATGAATTAAAAGTTAATCTTGGTTAAGAAGAAGTAGATAGAACAATGCATTTATAGGAACAGTTTGTAGAAAAGTGAACAGAGCAGGTAATGTGAATGCAACACATAAGATATTTTGTGTTTTAACAGACTGAAATAAATTTAAATTGAGTTTTATTTATGGACGCTCTTTAACTACTACGGTTCTTAGCGTCCCATTCCATATTGGGCGTGAAAGACTGGTAATTTTGTTCAGAGGCCTCTTTATCAGGCTTGAGGTTCTTTTACGTGCCGTAAATCTACGACACCGGACCACCGGCTTTACTTCCCTTCCAAAGGAAGCCATACTAAGTGCATCGCACTCCGCCGGGTTTGAACCCGCGACCTTGGGAACTAGATTAACAGACTGAGCATATATATGCCTGCGTTTCCTTTATTTCTTGGTTTCTATAAAATTAGCGCTAAATAATGACGTGCATCTCGTGCATGTTTTTATCCGACAACACACTGTACTTTCTCGACCACATACATAGTAGGAACAGAAGGTATTGCATTCCATTAAGAAATTCCATACCGAGATTTCACCGTAAATACATGTTTTGAGACCCTTTTAATCCAAAAAAGCATTTTTAGAAAAAGGTGCGCGCGCGTGCATTTGAACAGCAAAACTTAAAAAGGAAAACTCGCATAAACACTAAACTTGGCATTTAGGTTCAGTACCTTCTATAGATACGACACAAGGTTTTCCAAGAAAATCCCCCCACTCCAAAATACACTTTACATGGAATATTTTTCGCACTTTTTTTTAAAATTGGCTAATGATTTGGATTAAAATACGATATGTGAAGGATATTTAAATGAAGACAAAATGTTTATTTTGAATTTTCTGGAAATGACTTTTGAAGTTCTCTTCATTAGGAAGGAATTTTGTATAATCTTGTATAATAAGTAAACGTTAAGCGATAGAAAAAACGTACTACACAAGAAAATGTAGATCTCTTTAAAACACATAATTTATTTCAAATAACTTTTTGTGGCATAAACTATTTACGAGATATCCGTTATTAATGGTTCGAATTGTTCATTTCTTGGTCATTCTTTAAAGTCCTTTCAATATTTAGTTGTTTCCCGCGATTGCATGGTAACAGTATGGAATTTTAAGCCACTATATAGTGTCCAGTTCTTTAACATTTGGCTATCACTGTTCGTTTTGTACCTATAAAGTAATGTATAATGTAGCTATTTCTGCAAAGGTTTATTTGGATTAAAATGTAGTAGATAGAAAAATAAGCTTGAATAATAATAATTTGTATACTCACTAATAAACGATAGGGGTAGAGAAAGTCGTGTGAATGTATCGTTTTAGATTTTTTTCCTAGCCTTTACTCTAAAGTAATTAAGATTTAAAACTTATTTTAAATTTCTGTTTTTTTTCTCAAAACTCATAATGTATGAATAACTTATATGGTAGATGTAGTTATTTAAATTTTTAGAACTACATGAAAGTGTTTAGCAGTATGGGATGAAAACTGCAAACTGTGGAGGATTTTAACGATCAAAATCGTTGAGGAAAAAGATCCAAATACTCACTTTTTGAAGTGGAAAGAAATTAATTCCAGTTTACTACATTGCTGCATACAAGAGTAAATGACCACGATATTAAAAATTATTATTTTAGGACCAGTAATCCTAAAGATCACTTCGCAAGATTTTCACGAAATATCATTATTGCATTACCTTAAGGGTGGATTAAATGTCCTATCCGGGTAAGGTTAAATTTGCTTCGTTCATGACGCCATTATCTCAAACTATTTAAGATATCAGGCTGATATTTTGTAGAATATATGCATATGTACTTATGCCTTCTAGGTCACTGATCTAGTTTTATGCAATAAGTTTGTTTATTAAGGCCAATTATACTATTATACTATTGTAGCGGGAGAAATGGTACATCAATGTAAATAATAATGTAAACGTGTAAACACGTTATAAGCTAAATGTAATGAAAGCTTGCTAGCCGTGCAGGTGCAAGCTAGGTGCATGAGGCCGAGCGTTACCGTGCGGAGATATCTCTAGAGTGGAAAGAAGCACAACGTTTAGGCTGAACATGACTAGCAGAGACGCTGGAGTGAGAGACAAATAGAGGTTGAAGAGAAATAGCGAGAATTTGGGACAAAAATTGGAAAGTCAGGCATGAGAGCAAATGTTCTCATACAACTCTAAGGTTATCAGCCAATCACAAAAGTGTTTTAAAATAGTTATAAGAAAAATAGCTTTGTTTGCGGGGTGTATTAATAAACAGGCCTCGAGATTTGCACGACTTTATACAATTTCGTCAGGGGATGAACTTCATGCCACTCGGATAACTGAGCGTGTGAAAAAGCTGTTAGCATTCAGGAAAGTATATAGAGTGGGAGGTACAGCTTGAGAAATAGGCCCCCATAACCCAGTAATACAGTTGTGGGATACAATTTATAGCCAGCTGCGAATAAGTGTAAATGAATTACAGTTAAACTGAAATTAAACTTTTTATTTTCTCTCCTGACCACTCCATAGATCGAAGTTAAGAGCATAGGCTGACACAGAAGTGTTGTAGGGACATTCTCTTACAGCTAACACATCCATACCAGGAAGGAAGTCGAGCAGCCGGGTAGAGATGCGTCGCACTATCCTTTTTCACGGTTTATCAGCAATTATTTTGTTAAAAAATAACCAGGCAGCTATTAACACCAAAGTAGATCCACAACAGCACTTGGGGTTGCTTTTACAACCAACATTTAATTTGCTATCTACTTAGAGACCTGGTGATTTATACCTGTATGCCATTCACAGAAAAAAGCTGTTCAAGCTAAAAATGGAGAAAACAAACTCGCATATATCTGTAAAGAAAGAAAGCTTATGGCTTGAGGACACAGAAGCTGCCATACTTAGCAGTAGTACCAATTTGTAGAGCAAAGTTTCCCCGTAAAAGATGGCTGAAGTTCACCTCGCTACTCCAAAGGGTGAGGGAGTTGCGATTTGTTTTTTTCTGTGAAGCGATATAGAAATAACAGTATAAAATAACAGATGCAGTATAATTTTTACTTTCTCTACTATGTACCACGTAGAGAAGGAATTCCATTCCACCAAAAAATAAATACCAAGATTTAACCCGAAATACGTATTTTGAGACTCCCTGGATTAAAAAGAAATCATTTTTAGGAAACGATTTGAGGGTGTGTGTATCCGTGAACAGCATAACTTAAAAACGAAAAGTTAGATAAACACCAAGCTTGGTATTTAAGTTTAGTACCTTACAAAGATGCAAGAAAATCCCCCCACACCAATGTACCCTTTATAAGGAAAATGTTTGCAAATGTTTGATTTTCTAAAAAATGGGTGGCGATTTTAATTACAATACCATATATTAAAAATATTTACACGGGAAATAAAATGTATACGTTTTAGTTTTCTAGTAATAGCCAGTTAAGTCGTCTTCATTTGAACGCACTTTTGTATACTCTTGTATAACCGGTAAACATTAAGCGATAGGCGAAAACGTAGTACAAAAAATGTGGATCCTTTAAAACACACAACTTATTTCAAATAAATTTTTAGTGGCAGTAACCATTTAGGAGATATACGTTAGTAATGATTCGAATTTTTCAATTTTTAAACATTCTTTTAATGCCCTGTCGATTTTCAATTGTTATTTGTAATGTCATAGAGTTGAATTTTAAGGCTAGCGTATAGTGTTCAATTCTAAAACATTTGTTTATTGTTATTCCCTTCGTATAACAAAATGTTAATCAGCTATTTCTGGAAAGTTTTATCTCGATTGAGGTGAGGAAGATAGGAAAATAAACTTTCGTAAGAATAATTTGTAGACCCATAATAAACGATAGAGGGTAGGGAAAGTCGTGTGAATGTAACACATCAGATTTTTAAAATGTATTTAAAATTTATTATTGTGTTTAAAATCATTGTATTATATTAAGGAGGAAATTTCAAAGATTGCAGAAATAACTAATCGTTTATTTCTTTTTGGGGGGGATTTTTGTCATTCAGTCGAATTCAGTCTCCCCTTAAGCAGTGATATGTGAATTCTTATTCATTTATTTTTATATCAATGAAAGTGAACGACGCTGGTGATTGTAAGAAAGCATAGCAGTGCAACCTTTACCGTTTTGTTTCCTTCAAACTAAGGGAACCTTGTGTTCAGTTTGTTAGGTTTGTGTTGTTCAATTGCGAACCCTGTAATTTTCAGCAGGTGACACATATTCAGCCCCAACTCAGCTTAAATTGCCAGCCTTGAATAATAGCTGTGAACTTGTAAAAATTCTACTTCGCTACCATAATTTAAATATTTCCTTGTCCTGCTGTTCCGGCAGCCAGCTGGTAAACGCATGCATAATACAGAGGTTTCGGTCAGTGGAGAAGGGTTCTCGGCATTTCCCGTCTAGAGTGGTACCTGATGTTGGGTGACGTCACAGGTAGTATTGGCCGTTGCCAACGGAGAAGTAAGAGCTTAGGGGAATGGGCAGTTAAAGGACTGTTTCGAGTGCTCAGAATAAACATAAAATTCTAAGCCTCTGTCGTTTTCAAACTACTAGAGACATCATGCCGTAATAAAATGCTAATTAGTTGTTTTAATGCATATAGTAGAAAATAATTACTTCACTTCTAATACTATTAAGACCTATTTTTATGTTTCATTGGCTGAAAACTGAAGTGGCAGTGACGGGGAAGCCTTTATGTTATTATGCAGCCCCTCACTGAGGCAACTATGAAGCGGTTGTCAGCCCCTTCGTTGTCCTGGATTCTGCTCTCGACTCTGGATCTCGTCGCCTCGTACAACGAGCGCCAAAGAAAACCTCACTGCACCTCGCGTCTATGTCACATTATTGGCGAAGTCATGGCCATTACATTGGTTGCTTTAGGCCACGGTGCAAGGATGCGCCAGTCCTTCTGCTAAATAGTTGCACCAATAACCACAACAAAGGTTACAAAATGGGTAGAAGCGAAATATATGTTTACGCTCTCGATCGTATTGGCTAAAAGAGAAAAAGGTAGGGTTAGTGCTTTCAGTTTGTCATACAGACCTGTTATCGTGATTGGTAGCCCATACCTTATCGGCTAGTTCAGGACACGCCTTTGAAACGGTTAAAAGCCAAGGAGAAAACTTGATGTACGCCCAACTTACGAAATGCAGAATGTGTAGGTTTTCAGAGGGTGTAAATTAAAGCTTGAATGGCATTCATTAAATACATAGCAAGGCGGCACTTTATAACAAAAATAAGCAGAACTGTATTCTCGCAGTGGTACCAATACTTGTTGCTGCATAGAAGCAAACATAACTAAATAATAAAGCAGCATGTTTTCCCTCTAATTAAAACTAAAATATATACCTTAATTAATATACCTTTATTAACATATTGCTGATCATAAGAATACAACAGGATTATAGACAAAAATATAACCCAATTTTATTGTCATACGTATGACATATTCGGTAAACCATATACATATACATATTTATCCCTAGTTTCTAAACATGATCAGTCAATTATAACAAAACAGTAATTTGCATTTAGTAAACGAATATCATCATCTGCGGATGTTTTACGGGGAGTGCCCTCCTTCAGACGATATGTAGACCGTCTTCCCCACTTTCCTGGAATATTTTTATGCAGTAATTTACTATGAAAACACTTTTATGCACTGGCGTTGCAATTGCTGTAAGAGTGCGACCAGCCCACCACATACCCACGATACGTCCACGAATAATTTCGCTAGTATACGGCATGACTGGTTTTGAGACAATAAACATGTTTTGGTTTCAATAACACCAGAAAAGGCAAAGGCATCAACCTCCCCTCTTTTCCCTCGTATTGCTGTGTTATGAAACTACCACGCTCTGCGATTGGTAAGGTGAAGGAAACGCCTCAAAAGACCCCAGAAAACGATACAAAATCCGCCGAAGATTTCCTTTGGTACCCTTTGTACTCTGCAACTCGTGGTTACCTTATTTGAAATTCTCGATGCAGAAAATGTGTTGCTAATATGGTATCCACCTGCTGTGGCAGACTTGTAGATTTGGATGTATACAACAAAATTCAGTGATTGCTGGTTCTTTCTGTCTTTACGTTATAAGAATTTAATGAAGTTTTGCTTTAATTACTGATATCTGTAGGTCTATTCATATGATTTTGAAATGCATATCACCTCAGCAATGGACGAGAGTATTCTTTCATCTCATGGAATTTTATGACGTGTTTTATGAAGGTAAGGCAATTAATTACAATCTCAATTACAATTAACTTCACATAAAGTTGTTCTATTTCTTTTGAAGAAATGTTAATTTTTATTTAACACAATTACCTTTTCCTGGTTTCATTTTACATATTCATTTCATTAATTTAACTCACTGGTTTAATTCATATGGTCAACATTGCTGATGTTGTTCTTTTCAGTGTATTTGACTATAAATATTTAAAATTAATTCTCTAAAGCTATGCACAAGATTTCTTCTTGAAGAATGTTTATCCAGAGTGTGTAAAAAATAAATTTTAACATATATACAGGTTAATTGCAATTAACCTATGAATATAAATAACAAATTAAAAATCTGATTCCTTATTTTACACGACTATAATTTTCTCTTTTAAATGCACATTTGCATTCATGTTATGTATTTCTTTTCGTAAATGCATGTTTTCCTTCCTTTAGAATAACGTATTTTCCTTTGTATCATTATTCCATTGTCTTCTCCTTCCTCCTTTTTATGCAATACAAAGTAATTTATAACAAACTTTCTTTGTAAGTAATTTAAGTCTTACTATATTCTAATAATTCTTAACTCAAAAACTTTAATACAATAAAATAATAACATAAACGTATCAAGCATTGTTTATCTATATGAATCACATTTGATTGCTTTTTATATCAATTTTAACTTCATTTGTGTTTCTTTTCACTCATTTAAATTCTGTGTCAAAACTTACTTTTAACATGCAATCATTGAGGTTCACCTTTCTCAGAAACTATTTAAAATATATTAATGAAGTTATTAGTGTAAATTTTAATGATAAATGCTGTACTTTCTATAAAAATTATGAATCATTCTCTCTTGCTGTTGTGTTTTAAAATTATTTATATTTTTTATGAACATAACATTAAAAAAATTGTACTTTAATATGTGGTACTGGAACTTCTAAGAAATGCTGTTTACAAGGAAATATAAAAAACTGACAGTCATACTCAATTTCTGAGAATTATACATCTGAATAAATGCATGCTAAGTAAAAAAAATCTGATGTGATACATTCATATGGCTTTCTTTACCCTCTATCATTTATTAGCGAGTATACAAATTATTGTTATGAAAGTTTATTTTCCTATCCGCTTCATTTTATTCGAGATAAATCTTTCCAGAAATAGCTGCATTACAAATTTCGTTATAGATGCAAAGGGAATAGCGATAGTCAAATGTTATAGAAGCGGACGCAACACTTACCTTAAAATTCCATGCTCTTTCCTTGACTGGAAAAGTAGAATCAGATGACTGAATAATTCAATGCCATAGCCGGGATTTGAACCACAGATCTCGCGGTTTGCGTCCGGTTTACCTAACCCCTGAGCTGTCATGGCATGTCGACACGACATTAAATTCTCCAACTGATTCGCATTTTCCCGGTAAACCACAATGAGATCTCAAATTGTATTGAGATGACATACCCCAATGGCGACTTACAATGATTTAATAGTAGTTGCAACTATAAAGCCCGGGACTTAAAAGTACTTACAGCAGTGTAAGTCGCCATTGGGGTATGTCATCTCAATACAATTTGAGATCTTCTTGTGGTTTGCCGGGAAAAATACGACTCAGTTGGAGAATTTAATGTCGTGTCGGCATGTTGCCATGGTAGCTCAGGGGTTAGAGCAACCGGACTGAGACCGGGAGATCCGTGGTTCAAATCCCGGCTATGGTACTGAATATTTCAGTCGTCTGATTCTACCTTTCCAATCCTGTCCAACACACGGCTTGTGTGAAAGAACAATTAATTCCATCTTTCCTTGATGTTGCGAGAAACAATTGAAAATCGATAGGACTGTAAAAGAATGGTTAAGTAATGGCCAATTCGAAGCATTAATAATGATATCTCGGATAGCGTTGATGCCCGAAAAGGTTATTTGAAATACATTGTGCGTTTTAAAGAGATCTGTATTTATTTTGTAGTATATTTTCGTCTATCGTTTCTTTAGTAGTTATACAAAATTCCTTCATAATAAAGAGGACTTCACAGACTATTCCCAGAAAGTGCCAGCTATAGATTTTAATTGTCATCTAAATATATTTAATACATAGTATTTTAATCAGAATCAATTGTTTTAGAAAACAAAAAACTTAGGGAAATCTTTCTTGTAAAGGGTAGTTTGGGATGGGGGATTTTCTTAATAATGATTTTATTTTAATTCCTTCGTATTTGTTATGGTCTGACCTAAATCATCTTTAAGGATGATGATTTGAAATCGGTTCTACCGAAAAGTATGGCTCGGGTCCTCATTCGGGGGATCCCAGGTTCAAATTCCGTGGGCCGACCAATCTGACTGGGGTTTTTATCGTGATTTCTCTCAGTAAATTTCCCAATATAAATACCGGATTTTACATTTAATACCACCACCCAAAGTTCCACCTTAAGTCTAAAACATTAAAATAGATGGTAATAGGGAATGCTCTGCCATCTATCCACAGGTAAAGGAAGCAGTAGATTGGACGGCATCCTAATGCCATCTGTTCGGCACGTGTAAAAGCAGCGGTACTAAGGCCCCTGTGGATACATGTCTAAGCTGCCATTTGTCCCTCACAGAAGCAGAGGTACAGTTGTCTAGCACTAAGGCCCTTGTAGAACGTGACGAAGCAAGATGAGACACAGAAGGCTATGTGTCCGCCACACACCGGGCCGTGAGGTATCTCGTAACAGACCCTCGCGATATGACCACATAGTTAAAGCAATGTAAAATAAATAGAGATGGGGGGGGAAATCAGCTCTATAAAAGTCAAAATCGAACAGTAACATTCTCCAAAATATTATTCAGAAGAGAACTAAACACCAAATTTTCGTTTGTGGTTGTTTTGTTATCGAAGTATGTGCTATGTAATCTCTAGCTCTTAATAGTATCTCAGATTTAATAAATGCAATAATGCTAACTATTTATCGCTTTCAACGGAGAAAGAAGGTTAAAATTGGTGCAGCAGACGATTTCTGATAAAGCCGCATTTGAATTATCGATTGTAAGGATGAAGTCTATTGTTGCTGGAGTAGTAGGGCGCGAACAAAAACCATTATGTAAGCCTATTGATGATATAGCGCGATTTACATCTCGAGCAAATGGATTATTATTATTGGGAAAACATAATCCATACTGCGTACCTAGCCCATATCCCTTCACAGAGAGAAACGGAAAACTCTGCTATAGGAGCGTTTTAGTGGGTTTACATGAAAAATCTGATGTGTTACACTCATATGATTTTCTCTACTCTCGTACAAACTATTTTTACCAACGCTTATTCTCCATCTACTTCATGTTAATCGAGATATCGAGAAGGCTTTAAGCGATATATTTTAAGAGCTGGTTGCTATGTGGAGTATTCCATTGACTTTGCATTACCAGGACAAAAAAAATGAATAACGAATTCCCATTTGAGAAAAAGTATAAGTATTGGAAAATGTAAGGGAATAACAAGCAATATCTCCAAAATGGTTCATCAACAACAAAAAATGTATATGACGAATACTGTGTATTTTCACATTTTTTGTGTAGTAAAGTTTGTCTATCTTTTATGATTTACTAGTTATGCAAAAGTCGTTCACAATTAAGAATACTTTTGGAGACATACATAGAAAATTCAAGATATACATTTCATTTGCCATGAAAATATCTTAAAACATATGATATTTTAATCAAAATCGTTGTAGCCATTTTTGCGAAAATTAAAATTTTCGAAAAATGTTCCTATGTAAAGGGTAATCTGGGGTGGGGGGATTTTCTTGAAAACCTTCGTATCGCATCTCTGGAAGATACTGAACATAAATACTAAGTTTGGCGTTTATCCGACTGTTGGTTTCTGAGTTATGCTATTCACAGACACACACACACACGGACATGTTTCCAAAAGTGCTTTTTTTGGATTCAGGGGGCCTCAAAACATATTTCCGACGAAATATTGGTATCAAATTTTTGGGTGGAATACAATACTTCCCCTACTTACTATACGTAATAGAAAAAGTAAAAATACCCAGCATCATTTATCTTCACAGTGGGGTGAAACTGTTCCCATTACATGTCTCTTTTCTATGCTACAAGCTTTGTTTTCCCCCTTCTATTATGGAAGAGCTGTTTTCTGTATACCTGTTTTTTAAATGAGGAAGAATAGACCAAGCTTGCTATGGGTGCTTCTTTTGAGCTATCCGAATAAAACAGAGGCAAGATAAACTTCGTAAAGAAAATGGAAAGAAAAGTGGTAAAAATGAGGGCAGAGAGAAAAAGAATGCGCTTCTCTTTTCTACCTATTCTTCTTTTCTTTCTTCATACAAAAAATAAAGCTATCATTACTTGTTGGAAGGGAAGAAATCAATGTCTTCGTTTTCTCCTCCGACTAGATAATAACATGTTTATGGAAACATAAAGCATATTTTGCACGATGGTTGGTTTCTTGGTCTCACAGACTACGCGTCCCTCTGAGAGAACATTTAACAAATTCTATACAAGTGTTCCGAATCACCGTCCACTTTTTCGAATAGGCAACCCAAATGTTATCAGGATGGCAATTAATACTACTATTTTATCATTACATTAGTAATCTGTTTCAGTTATTTTATTTGCAAGCGTTCTACTATTTCTAACACTGTCACCGTGCAGGGAAGAGTATTTGGTGTACTAATATACAGCGGGATGGCTCAGTCGGCAACGTCTGTGGCCCGCATTCGGATGGTACTGGGTTCGATTAGTAGTAAACACCCACTGTGACCATGAGGATTTTCGTGGTTTGCCCCTGGTCGCCTAGGAGTGGTGTATTCTACCACGATTTCTCCTTTCCTCTATTTCCTCTCATTTCATCTCTTTCGGTTCCTGCGGTGCTAGCGATGTCGGGTGGATGGCGTAGTTGCTTGCGCATTGTAAACATTTCTCCCCGTGAACGCGAGGGTGCATTGTCTATCCAGTAAGGATTGCTTCGTCATCCTCTCTCGGGATTCTTCGCCTCTATTCGTGCGGTGTGTTCAAACTGCAAATATTAGGGACTTCTGCGCGTCTTTTTGAGCCATTCTATCTGCGACTGTGTATTCTTAATTGTATACTTCGTATAGATCTAAGATGTTTATATAATGAATACTATTGCGATATTGCTAACAATAATAATAATAATAATAATATGATCCGTCCGACACGAATCAGATATCTAAAGGTTTGTTAGACAGCTACTTTTTGACCTACCTACGTATTCGCAACTGTGACTTATGCACGAGTGGTTAGGGCGGCGTGTTTTGTAAACGAAGAGGTTAGTTCGAAATTCTACTCTCGTCTGCAGAGCTTTATATATGTAATACGACGTGTTGGCCAGGTTTCAAACTAATGCTTCTATGTGCTGCAACTGGATATAGACATGATTTAAGAACCCGACAATGTAAATTTACAATCATATGCCGAAACTTTGTTGAATGTTTTTAAAAATGTACAATGCTTTTCCAAACAGTATTAACTGTTTAGATTTATGATATTTTAAAACTGAATTAGTAACGTTGTTCAACTTGTCAGTGAATGACGTTGAGGAATTTTATACCTGTGTGTAATTTTGGAATGAGACACCACCATGCAATGTATTTGTTTATTGGAAACAAAAAACATTTTTATGTATGTATAAAGCAACGATTTATTACTGATTACAATTTCAAATCCTTGCTACATACAACTAACATTACCTGAGCGATATTCTCAACTACAAGATATAATTTAAGGAGTTGTGCGGAGATTCGGGAATGCCTGCATTAAAATACAGGTGTGTTACAAATATACGATTTCCTCTATTCGGTATTATTTATCTTCATATTAATTGTGGAAATCATTCCTATTTTTAATTTCTCTACTAGGTATAGTAAGTAGGGGGAGTATAGTATTCCACCCAAAAATTCGATACCGAGATTTCACGGAAATACATGTTTTTAAACACCCTGAATCCAAAAAAATAAAAACAATTTTTGGAAACATGTCCGTGTGTGTCTGTGAACACTATAACACAGAAACGAACAGTCGGATAAATACCAAACTTGGTATTTAGGTTCAGTATCTTCCAGAGATGCGACACGAAGGTTTTCAAGAAAATTCCCCCACCACAGATCACCCTTTACATGGAACATTTTTCGAAAAATTTAATTTTCTCAAAACTGGCTCTAAAGATTTTGATTAAAATATCATATGTTTAAAATATTTTCATGACAAATAAAATGTATATCTTGAATTTTCTGGGAATGTCTCCAATGTCTGTAACACATTAGATTTTTTTCTACTTGTTCATTATTAAGCATTTTCGGAATTAGTTTCAATGCATACTTCGTGTGATACTTCGAGTGCACGCGTGGTTCACAACCATCAACTTCTGCGCGCCGCTTTGGCTAACTGTAAATACAAGCCACAACGCACTAATTTGGGCTACCTCGACATTATGCTTGGCGTGGAGCAGACTACGGCATGCTGGTAGGCTCAGGGCAAGCCGAAGGTGTGTTAAACGTATACCCGCCCTAAATTGGGCTATATCACGTAGTGGAGGAATGTGGGGTTTACAGGATGACTGGTGAAGTTTATATAGGGGAGTGAAAGAAGGTAGCAAGATTTGTTCCTCAACGGTTGCTGGTCCTGATGCAACGGCCCTTGTGTACCCCTGGTGTGATTTGTTTTTCCAAAATTGTATTTATGGGTTGTAATATTGATCATTCAAGCATCTCTTGTAGGGATTATATAGGAGCTTAGCCTTAGCCCTGATGGAGTTGCTCCACAGTTACCAGATGTGCCAGCATGCGAGGAAGCCGGTGACGGACTAATGCGGCGTGTTCTGGGGTTGTAATCCCCTAGAGATCGAACGAAGGCGCTCCGATGGTGTGGCAACTGGTCACAAAGTTTTGCGGCCCAGTGCCCAATTTCATCCACCTTGTAAGGAAGAGATGATATCCAGAAGACCCTATTTTGCCCCCGTTGCAGAAGCAGCTTAAACGGAACAGGCATCCCCGACATCAGAATGGGGTATAATGAGGCCGTAGCCATAGATGCCCGATGCGCGAGGTCCCGAATGTGCTCTCCGAAAGTTAAGCCTTTATCTAGCTTAACACCCAAGTAGGTAATGGCATTCGTCCATTCTTTCCTTCTGCTGAGGTAGGTGAATGTGAGAAAGCGACGCTTGGTGAAGCTAATGGCGTGGCTTTTTGCCGGAATTAATGATAATCTGATGTGGAGCAGTGGTTAAGCTATTTAATTTCTACATAAACAACTCATGTTCGGTTCTCCGTGGGAATACTTCTTTATTTTTACAATTCATTTTACTTTAATATAGTTAAATAATATTTCTTATGTTACTTCATTTTATTTACAAATACAATTACAATAATTTTGACATTTTTGATATAAAATTAAATAGTGTGAAACGCTTCCCGACTTAAAAACTGTCATGGTTGCCATCTAGCGGTATGGCGGACTACTAAATAAACGCCAGATACATAAAAAAATGAAGAAAACCTGTTACATTTTTACTTATATATTTCAAAGAAAGGAAAGCTCCGCGGAAATTGGATTTTGCAACCTCAAGACAAGCTTCCATTGAGCTAAGAGTGCTGCAGTAAGCGTGGTATTGTAAAGAGCTTTAGCCATACTCCACTTGAGAACCATAAATCAATAGTGTGTTTTGGTCACAAATATTCAGTGTGGAAACACTCTGAAATATCTGTCGTTTTGAAATCTCGTGTATGAATTATTTTCCCGTAAGACTTCTGTGATTATAATTGTGCTCCCCATTATAACTGCTACAATAATATACGCAGTCTTGTGAACAAAGCCTGGCTGTCTCGAACGCTCACGGAAGTACCCGATTCGGGTTCCATCTCTCAGACGCCGGCCAGTTTTAAATTTATCGAGTATACAGAGAAGATGCTAGAAAAATAGAAAAATAAAGGTTTACTATTATACTAGGACATTTATTATCATATCAATCTTCTGCGAAGCATATTTGCATTTATAATACAAAATTGTGTAGCTTAGGTATTGAAAAGCTTTAGTCAGTGATAGGAAATATCTCGTAAATTGCTAAAGCTACACAAAAAGTCATTTAACATGAAATGTATATTTTAGGAACCTGTTTTTTTTGTTCTGAAGGTAAGTTTTTGTTCGTCCACATTGGTTCCATGGTTACACAACGCTGATTCAGAATGAAGGGGTCTTCAAAGGCTAGTTACATGAAGTTCCAGATACAGGTTTTAATCCCCAGGTCAACATATCAAGCAGATGTTTTAGTAAAAAACATTACAGCCATTATGAATAAATAAAATATAATAAAAATTGTAGTTCGGGATAGGAGAATTTGTTTGAAAATCTTACCATCGTATCCTGCAAAATTCTGAACATGAATACAAAATTAATTTTTTTCGTTTTCAAGTCATTCTTTTTACACACACACAGACATGGACATTTTTTTAAACGGATTGCTTTTTATTCAAGAGGCTTCAAAACATGTTTTCCGGTGAAACCTCAATATGAATTTTTGAGTGAAATGCAATATATTTTCTACGTACTACATAATGGTTGAGAAAGTAATAAAAGCATTAGTCCATTACTTGCTATGTCAAATCATTTGATCTCTAGATCTTTGTAGCAAATGGGACATTATTAATAGCGAAAAGTCAATTGATAAAATTATGAGTCGAAATGATATTAAAAGCCTTCACATACATCAAGATGGTCAAAAGATGGACGATCGTTTCGAGGCTATCAAGACCTCATCATCAGCGGTTGAAAGACGACTGAATCACGCTCCAAACTCTGATATCTCTAGATGTCAAATTTTGTATGCCAAATGTACATTTGCTTATGACGAGACGGAAGTTTATTGAATTTACTGCAGAAGTGAGTTTTTGTACTTGAATAATGGTTTCACAGCAAACTTCCGTACACAAAATTATTATTCGTATACTCGCCATTTTTCTATAAACAACCAGCACCTCTCTGTCACTGAGTGGAGTTCTAAGCCCACTTTTAAAAGCCTTGAACTTGACTCTATCCAGTGTTATCTTAAATGTATTTATGACGTTCACAGTATAGTTAAATAAAAAACCGAAATATACTCCTTCTTTCCAATATTGCCAGGTGAGTATACAATTTGAGTATTCACCAAATATTGGACTCCAATGACTCTAAAAATGTGAAATAGCATCTGCTGCATAATGATTACGATTATAAACAAATTATTGAACTGCAAACGCTCCCACCATCACCACCACCACTATCGCCAAATAATAATAATAATAATAATAATAATAATAATAATAATAATAAAGCATTGTTTGTCTGAGAAAGAAAGGATCATTTTTATGAATGTTATGCTCTGTACATAAAAATTATTACGAAAATAATTTTTTGATTCATGTGAACATTATTTACTGTTAAAAACAACGTCTTAGGCCGAGAACGAAATAGTCTACAAAGTAGATTGTAGTCGAGAGCTCGGATAGTATGGAAAAAGCAGGAGAAGTTTCCGCGCTAGTGCACGTTATCTCTAAAGGTATTTTTGCCGTAGTGTGCTACCACCAAGTGGCATTGACGTAAAGTTGTAGTGATTGTAAGGAAACAGCGTAGGAGAGGTTTTGAGCATAAGTGCACTTCAAGTGTACACGATCCGTAGTATTTGACCCATAACGTAATTAAGTTACATCAGTTGCGTATGCGTCGTCCTCCGTGTTCTAAGGGTACCATTCTAGCCTCTGAGGCCGCGGGTTCAAACCCGGCGGAGGGCGATAGATTTTTTTCGGGCGTAAAAATCCCTAGCATGGCTTCCTTCGAAATTAAGTAAAGCCGGACCGCAGTAGTTAAAGAGTGTCTATAAATAAAGCTCACTTGAATTTTTGACACTTTACGGATTTATTGCTTATTTTTTCTTTGAGTTACATTAAACGTAGTAGTCCCGTGTAGTAGATTTGCGCAAGTAAAATGACCTCAAGCCTGATAACGAGCAAAATTTAAGTTATTTCACGCCCAACATAGAATAGGACGCTAAGCACTATTGTAGTTAAAGAGTGTCCATAAATAAAGTTGCTCATACCAAGAAGCCCCTTAAAAGGAGCACAAGTCAAGATCTTTTAGCGGCCCTGTTGCCATATATCATCAAGTTTGGAGGAATAGCGCGGCAGATTTAAACGCCATATATTTTAAATTAGCATTTTGCGTTGCGTTTAATGGCACTCGAAGAAAAAATAATCAATAAATCTGTAAAGTGTCAAAAATTAAAGCGAGTTTTATTTATGGACGCTCTTTAACTACTGCGGTCCTTAGCTTCCCATTCTACCTATATTGAGCGAGAAAAACCGGTAATTTTGCTCATATACCTCTTTATCAGGTTTGAGGTTCTTTTACGTGCCGTAAATCTACGATACGATACCACCGGCTTTACTTACCTTCCGAAGGAAACCATGCTAAGGATTTTTACGCCCGAAAACATCCATCGCCTTCCACCGGGTTTGAACCCACGACCTGGGGGACTAGACGCTAGATTAGTATCTACTACACCAAGACCCGTAACGTGTCAAAAGTTAGGGTGTTCACGTGCTCTTATACAGCAGTCGCTACTGCTTATTTCTGAATAACCCTGCATAATTGTTAATGGAGTGTTTGTCCTAAAACTGATTTCTATACACTGTACGGTGCGAAAGGGAGGTTCCCCTCAGTAATTGTTAACTGGTGTTCACCAGTGTCTACAATGTGGTTACACTCCATCCAACCAGGGTCACGGTCGTGCCTTGCTTCAAACACAGACTGTTGATGTAGGTGGTTTCGTAATAATTAAAAGTTATGGTATGACGACCGGCTGTAAATATATACTTCTGCAGAAAATATTCAAGAGGCAATTTTTAAGCTGAATAACAGTGTCAAATAGTACAATATTAAAACTTCTGTTAGCAAATTAAATGTATGAACTTTAGTGCATAAAATACATTTTATAAAAAATCTGGACACTTTTAACTCGATTCAGAGAAACGTTTGTACAGTTCTACTTTGATTTATGGAGGTGCTACGTTTTGGAGTTAAGTTGTTCTTTGTATTTACATAGGTAGTTGTAAAATGCTTGCGTAGAAACATCGAACTTCCCAAACCTCGTAAAAGCACAACTTTTGACATCTATGTATATTTTTGTACTAAATAGTTTATTTTAAGCATCCAGTGACGGTAAATAGAATGAGTAGATTAATACTCAGGTCTGTCTATGGTCCATAGAGCTGAAAGTTTCCCACTTTTCCAAACCTCAAGCAAGATTCGAATAGGGGTACTCGATTGCAATTTAATTGTTCCTATGTATGAGCAGAAATGTCTAATGTAGGTTATTAGTTCCCTTTATTTTCCAAAGCTTTGTACCCTTATGGATATATTTTTGTAGCTATAATTTGAAGAGGATTATAATATACGTTAAGTAAGAATAAACTGTAATTTTTCCTTGATAGATATATGGTACAGAAATGAGTTTTGACATATTACGTTGGGAAATTGTACCATTCAACCTGTTTATAATTAAAATAGAAAGTATCCCCTTCTTACGTTCCAAATAAGCCGTTTTCTTCAAAGGATTGTATTGAAATCTTTGATAATATCCTTGCATATTCAATAGAAGCTCATAATTGTTTCGTAATGCTTCACAATTATGTTTGGATGTTATAGAACCCGACGTTATTGGTAACATTCGTTTATAACTTCTATAACTAATCATACCTTTATGCCAAAACACTTTCCTCGGTTATTCTTCGCCTATTTCCTAACATTATTTTATGCAAATGAACTTCATCTGTTAATTTTTAATACATCTATGTAAGAAAAAACTGTTTTTGGAATGTTGCAAAACGCACATAGAAGCGTACTTTTGAAACAGGGCAAAATACATGTTTATGACAGTATTTCAACTTTCGGTCGTGACTTTTGAAGCCACACGATGATGCGACAATTTTGAATCCATTTACTTTACCTACTTCGTTTTTGAGTTCTCCAATGCAGTCATCTCGCACCTCGTTTTGCGTTGTCTCATGCTGCAGCTTCTACAGTGGTTGGCTATGAAATCTTTCTCTCGGGGTATGTGTGGATGGTTTAAGCAGAAAAAACCCCAGTTAAATTGACAGAGAAATTTAATGTGAACCTATACTTGACCTATTGAACTCGAAACTATAACAATGGAATTATTATGCCTGCAAACTTCTATATTACCAGTTTTACGGTTTGAAATAACTGTTTCTACTTTAAAAGAAACTAGAAGCATAAATTGCCGCGAGTCGCTAAAATACTTACCGGAAAGATCCTTCGCAATGGCCGCTAAATCTTACACACACTGGCGCGGCACTGGGGGCTTAAAATGACAAACAAGTAGGTCTCATTATTAACAGAACAAGTCTCAAGAGAGGGTGTCACGAATGTGTGCAAGAACGTCGATTGGTACATATCTGATTTAGATTACACGGCTTTATGTTTCTTAAGCTCCGCCTACATATTACTCCCCTACCAAGTTTCCTTCTTACCCCAGTCAATATTAAAATCCTACGTATTCGTATCTGAACTGTTATTAAGCGGTAACTTATCAAGCTCTAAGACTTTTCCCTTCACTTTCTCTTTTGCAGAATTCTGGTCTACTTTGAAAACTATAACACTAAATGCATTCCAAGAATCTTTATATTGACGCGTTCGCTATTCACGCTGTTGCTAATGACTTTGCTTAACCTGACTCGCTAATTATCTTTTTCTTTCCGGACAAATCTTTCAATTCAAGCTTGTCACGTTATATATTGATTTAATATAAGGAAATTATTATTACAATTATATCCTTATCTTACTATTATCTCTTTGTTTAATTATTTATATCTACCGGGCAATGATTACGGTATCAGTCGAAAAGCCCCAAATGGTTCCCTTTAAGTCACCATTTATATTGAACTACGCGTCAAATTCCAAAACATTAATTACAATTAGAAGTAATCTGCTAATAAACGACCAAAATTTGCATTCTCTAAGGTAATTGTGAAACCTATGTACAATAAAGGCACAAACCTAGTAAGAGTAAAACAGTGACAGAAATTAGAGAATTTCAGCACCAGGATTAAATCATTTACTTATATAAAAACCTATCATGTTTTGCTCAGCCATGTAATTAATACACATGGTTCGAGCTCGAGCCGTCTGAAGATAGAGGATTTTTCACATATTTATAGGACAGTGAACACCTAGCATCAATTAGGAAACGATCTGTGGCTCAAGAAAACCTACATTCCGGCTGGGGAAGATATGATGCTGACAACTTCGTCTTCTTGGATCGATTAAATAATATCTCATATCTGCGATGTGAGCATGAAACCTGGAATAAGTTTGATTGCTCATGACCGCACTTCGGAGACATTGCTTAGTTTTTATTATTATTATTATTATTATTATTATTATTATTATTATTATTATTATTATTATTATTATTATTATTAAATTACAGGTCTTGCAGAAACTAAAGGTATAACACAGAGGGAAACTTTAATTTCCTAACCTCAAAGAACCAAGTACAAATTTATTTTTCAAAGTGGCTCTAAAGTTAATTATTAAAATATTATACATTGTAACTTGTATTCATAGAGGAATTGAGAAACGGTATTAGATAAGAAAATAATCATACTCTATGCAGCGTATCTGTACATCATATATGTCTCCAAGCGTCAACAAGTATTGCCAGGATCATGTAGCATCATCACTGAAGCTGTGTAATTAGCAAACCAACTACTAGATCCCCAGTGGATAATGCTAAAATTTCAGAAAAGATCAATTGCTTATATGCGATACTTTTTCGGGGAAACTTTCAAAAATGTCTGAATCTAATTCTAGCCAGGAACCTTGTGAAAATAAAATGAAAAATCTGATGTTACACTCGCATCACTTTCTCTACTCTTGTACAAACTATTTTTACAAACGCTTATTCTCCATATGCTTCATGTTAATCGAGATATTAATCTTATTGCTAATTTTCTTGTAGATGCAAGGGGAATTGGTAGGCTTTAAGTGATAGTCAAATATTTTAAGAGCTGTTTGCTATGTCGAGTATTCCATTCCTTTTGCATTACGAGGACAAAAAAAATAAATAACGAATTCCTATTTGAGAAAAAATAAATAAGTATTGGAAAATTTAAGGAAATAACAAGTAATATCTCGAAAATGGTTCACTCAACAACAAAAATGTATATGCCATAAATTGTGTATTTTAACGCGATCTACATATTTTGTGTAGTCAAATTTTGTCTATCTCTTATGGTTTACCAGTTATGCAAAAGTCGTTCACAATGAAGAATACTTTTGGAGACATTCCCAGAAAATTCGAGGTATACATTTCATTTGTCATGAAAATATCTTAAACATATGATATTTTAATCAAAATTGTTAGAGCCATTTTTGAGAAAATTAAAATGTTCGAAAAATGTCTCATGTAAAGAGTAATCTGGGAGGGATTTTCTTGAAAACCTTCGTGTCGCATCTCTGGAAGACAATGAACCTAAATACCAAGTTTGGTGTTTATCCGACTGTTCGTTTCTGAGTTATGCTGTTCACATTCACACAGACACACACACGGACATGTTTCCAAAAATGCTTTTTTTGGATTCAGGGGGTCACAAAACATATATTTCCGGTGAAATCTCGGTATCGAATTTTTGGGTAGAATACAATACTTCACCTACTTACTATACGTAGTAGAGAAAGTAAAAAAGTAAAGGGAAGTGGTTCGTTTTATTACTAGATGTGAACAATACGAAAGGCCTAAAACAAATGTGGCTCTATAAAGAGGTATCTCTTGGAGACATTTTGCCTGATCTTTCCAGAGGAGGTGAGGAGAACAGAAACACAGTGTGCTCTCCAGAAATATTAAAACTAAAATTCCAAATATGCACTGTGTTCAGAATATAAAAAATGTACAGTGTGTGCATAGAAAACGGCCCATTCTCATAGACCGTCATATTGGTGTCACCTTCAGGTAAATAATTTTTGGCTCCGCCCAGCCAGTATCAGTTCTCTATCTGACTGGCTGAAAAACAATACACGGACACACAAACTAACCAAAGAACGATGCTGATAATGTGAAATGGATGGGTGGTTAGGATACCCCCTCTAAGAAGGTGGTTGCTACGATTGCACAAAGGAAAGGCCAAACAAATTACAAACGATTTGCTCTTCTAGAGAAAGTGGTGAAGGATTATTTATATATGTGGTTAAATTTAACGATAGCTATGATATTTCATCAGCAACATGCAGACGAAGGTTAATTTGTTGCTGCTACTAAACGTCAACAAGTAAAACTGACATTAAGAAAACGGCAGTGTACCATGAAAACTAAGGTTAAAGTTGTATGTTACATTCTACCTTCGGTCATACTTTGGCGGAGGTCAAACCTTTGCCAATCCAGTGGCTAGAAAAACAGATGGTCATGCTGGTAGGAGGTGGGGTTAGATTTTGACAGTACCAACATAAACAGCTCCGTCCCATTATGGCCATATTTTATGCCTGTCAGTATACGAATTATTGTCAGTTACGGAGCACACAATTGGAACCTTTGATAAGGATATACCGTTTGTATACAGCTATGCACTGTTATGCATTTTTAAGCACTGCTCTTGAAGTGGGTGCATAAAGAAATGCTCTACGCAATTTTGCATCAATTGACTAAAATCCTTTATAAAGGCATTAACTACTGTCACATTCTACGGCTTCTTGTGGTTTTATTACGCATATTTTCAACTTTTTGTAGTAAAGAACGTTTGAGCAAATAGCCTGCTACAAACCGGGAGAAGGCGGGCTACCTGGGTGGTTCTAGTGGCAGTTTTAGGACTTGATCGACTTCATGGGTCGACAATAAATGGTAGTCGAGCCTTTGGAAAATGTGGAGAGCGCGTTTACGGCTTCCACCGCACTTAAAAATAAAATTTAACCGATCGTTACGCTGTATAGCTTATTGCTTCAGCATCGAGCGTTAGGATATCTGCAAAGTTGTTATCGATTGCAACCCCTCTTACCGTGCACCCCAAACATCTCAAACCAGCCAAAATAAACCTGGTGGTGGGAATATTACTACTATAGTAAAACAGAAAATTAAGATATTCAGTCATTAAATGCAACCCTCAAACATTTCAGGATATTTAAAGATACCTTTATTATATATACTATATAACTTTTTAATTGTTTTACTTTCTCTACCGGTGCAAGAAGGTAGAGAAGGTATCTAACACATTTCACCCAAACATTCGATACCGAGATGTTATAGGAAATGAATGTTTTCAGGCCCCTTGAAAGTAAAAAAAAAAGCATATTTTGGAAAACGGTCTGTGTGTGCACGCGCGCGCGCAAGCGTGCGAGTAGCGCAACTCATAAACGAAAATTCGGAAGAATACCAAACTAGGTGTTTAGGTTCGCCCCTACCAAAGACACGACAAGAAGATCTTAAAGAAAATAGTCCCACCCGAAACTACCCATTACATTGGGCACTTAGCGAAATCTTTTATTCTTTAAGAAATAGCTTTAACTATATTGATTATAATTCCAAATATAAAGATATTTACATGAGAAATAAAATGTATATTTGGAATTTTCTGGGACTAGCCTGTGAAGTTCTTTTCTTTCGGAAGGAATTTTGTATAATGTATAACTGGTAAACGTTAAGTGATAGACATAAGCGTACAACACAAAAATTGTAGATATCTTTAAAACATACAATTTATTTAAAATAATTTTTTGTGGCATCAGCCATTTCCTAAGTATTCCTTATTAATGATTTGAATTGTTCAATACTTAGCCATTCTTTGAAAATCCTGTCGATTTTCACAGGTTTCACTATTCTCTCCGAGGCATAGTCTGTGCTCCCCGAAAGTCGTCTAACTCTATGTATCCGCTTGCAAGTCCTGGGGGTGTAAGCTCCAGCATAGGGGAAGGTAAACTTAGGAAAAGAAAATATGTAAATAAAAATGTATTTATTTATAATTAGTTAAACTTTGCAGTAGTGAAATATAGTTAAACATACATTACGATAAATAACGTTGTTTAAAATCTTCAAATTATGACTGCTAAAGTTTGAATATCACTAAAGAAAAATCTGATGTGCTGCATTCACATGACATGCTTTACCACTATCACATATTAGTGGATAATCAAATTATACTTATGAAAGTTTATTTTCCTATCTAGTTCATTTTCATCAATATAAACCTTTCCGGAAATAGCTGCATTACACATTTCGTTATATATATGTATATATATGCTAAGAGAATACTGAAAGTCAAATGTAAAAGAACTGGACGCTTTAAGCTGACCTTAAAATTCCACCTATTTCCATACAATCACGAGAAACAACTGAAAATCATCGGGACTTGTAAAGAATACAAAGTATTGAACAAATCGAACGATTAATAACTAATATCTTAAAAATAGCTGATATCACAAAAATCTTTTTTGAAATAAATTATATATTTTAAAGAGATTCACATTTTTTGTGTAGTAATTATCGTCTATCACTTAACCCTTACCAGTTATACAAGATTATACAAAACCCCTTCCGAGCGAAGAGAACTTTTCAGGTTATCCCCAGAAAATTCGAGATAATACATTTTAGTTGCCATGTAAATATCTTTAATATATGGTATTTTAATTAAAATAATTATAGCCATTTTTAGAAAATAAATATTTTGAAAAATGTTCCATGCAAGTGTAGTTTGGGGTGCAGGATTTTCCTGAAAATGTTTGTCACATCTTTGAAAGGTGCTAAATCTAAATACCAAGTTTGGCATTCATCCAACTTTTCGTTTTTTTGTGTTATGCTGTGCACAGTCACACACACATACGGATCTTTTTCTGAAAACTCCTTTTTTAATTCGGGGGCTTCAAAAAGTGTATATTCGGTCAAATCTCTGTATCGAATTTTTGATGAAATGCAAAAACTTCTCTACCTACCAAATATATACGTGGTAGAGAAAATAATTCGCAAAGCCAGGCATAGTTGTTTTTCTGTATTTTTACGTGGTGCACGAATAAGACCCATGGGTTTCAAAGCTATAATTACACTTTCTTTCTGATTCTCTCACTCTATGTCAGCAAACTGCTGTTTAAACAGAACTATTTAATACTGTTTTAAAAAGAAACCCCGCCCGGATTCACGGAACATTGCGAACGACTTTGACAACGCGTGTTGCATACAACGGGGCGAAATAATTGCTTCACAGTACGTGCATTGCAAACATGAGAGATTCAGAGCGGAATAAATCAACAGTTTCGGAACTAAAGCTATTCCTGCACATTTCTTTAAACCGTACATATACACCTGGCTGAAAATGACGTACAAGTTCGTGGCGCTCTCCATCGGTAATGCTGGAAGTCAATATGGTGTTGACCCACCCTTAGCCTTAATGGCAGCGTTCACTCTCGCAGGCATACTTTCAATCAGGTGCTGGAAGGTTTCTTGGGGAATGGCAGCCCATTCTTCACGGACTGAGAAACTGAGGAGAGGTATCGATGTAGGTCGGTGAGGCCTGGCACGAAGTCAGCGTTCTAAAACATCCCAAAGGTGTACTATAGGATTCAAGTCAGGACTCTGTGCAGGCCAGTCCATTACAGGGATGTTATTGTCGTGTAACAACTCCGCCACAGCCCGTGCAGTATGAACAGGTGCTCCATCGTCATACCCGAATTGCTCTTCAACAATGGGAAGCAAGAAGGTGCTTAAAATATCAATGTAGGTCTGCGCTGTGATCGTGCAACGCAAAACAACAAGGGATGGAAGCCCCCTCCAGGAAAAACATGACCACACCATAACACTACCACCTCCGAATTGCGCCGTTGGCACTACACACGCTGGCAGATGACGTTCACCGGGCATTCGCCATACCCACACCCTGCCATCGGATCGCCACATTGTGCACCGTGATTGGTCATTCCACACAACGTTTTGCCACTGTTCAATCGTGTAATGCTGACGCTCCTTACACCAAGCGAGGTGTCGTTTGGAATTTTCTCGCGTGATGTTTGGCTTATGAGCAGCCGCTCGACGATGGAATCCAAGGTTTCGCACCTCACGCCTAACTGTCATAGTAGTTGGAGTGGATCCTGATGCAGTTTGGAATACCTGTGTGCTGCTCTGGATAGATGTCTGCCTATTGCTCTTTACGGCCCTCTTCAAATGTCGGCGGTCTCTGTAGTCAACAGACGAGATCGGCCTGTACGGTTTTGTGCTGTACATGTCCCTTCACGTTTCCACTTCATTATTACATTATAAACAGTGGACCTAGGGAGTTTTAGCAGTGTGGAAGTCTCGCGTACAGACTTCTGATACAAGTGACACCCAATCACCTGACCACGTTCGAAGTCCGTGAGTTCCTCTGACCTTCGCGTTCTGCTGTTTCACGAGTCTAATGACTACTGAGGTTGCGGATAATGAATACCAGGCAGTATGTGGCAGCACAATGCACCTAAGATGAAAAACGTATGTTTGTGGAGGTGACCGGATACTTTTGATCACATAGTGTATATATTTCCGACATATTTATATTTTGTTTACTCTTATTGTTTTTACTTTCTCTATCACGTATTAGTAGGTAGAGAAAGTATTACATTCTATCAAAAATTCGGTACTGAGATTTAACGGAAATACTGTTTTGAGGTCTCTTGAATAAAAAAATCACTTTTTAGAAAAAGGTGTGCGATACTAAACTTGGTATATAAATTCAGTGTCTTCCAAAACTGCGAGACGAACTTTTTAAAGAAAACTCAACCCGCAATTGCCCTTTACAAGGACTATTTCTCAATATTTTTGATTTTGTAAAAAATGGCTTTTACGATGTTTATTAAAACACTATGTATTTGATATCTACATGACAAATAAAGCGTATGTCCTGAATTTTCAGGAAATAGCCTATGAAGTCCTCTTCATCGGGAAGGAATTTTAAATAGTACTGTGTAACTGGTAAATGCTGAGCAATAGACGAAAGCTTACTGCACAGAAAATGTAGACTTCCAAAACACGCAATTTATTTCAAATAGTTTGTTTTTATTGCATAGACATTTTCGCGATATCCGTTATTAATGTTTCGTATGGTTCAATATATTGTCCTTATAAAGTTCTGTGTTTCTCGTGGAAAGAGTACGGAATTTTAAGGCCGGCGTATAGCGTCCCGCTTTAAGCACCTTGATTTCTCGGCCTATCTCATAATTAGAAGTCCAAAAGTGATTAGGAACACCAGAACTGTCCATTTGATTTAATTTAATATTTCTTTAATGTTCTCCTAACCTTGTTTTACAACTTATTTTGGTCCTATCAATGTATGCACTTTCACAGTCTTGACATTCAATATGGTAAACCCCTGATTTTTTTGTTTTCTGTTTAAATATAGCAGAATTTTATGTAATATAATTACATATCAAGCTGGTTAAAGCCATTCAGATTATTTTACAATTTGGAATATGGGAGAAAATATTTATTCATCAGAACATTCATAACATTTTGAATTTGAAATTCTGCCATTTGATTCGTTGGTGCAATTTATCCAATCAGCTCATAGGAGACGGGAGGGCAGACATAGGATTTCGCCGTCTATACTGCACAGAGGACTTGTTCTAGACCAGATGAAAACAGGAAGAGACGAGTAGGGTAGGATCTACTTACACAGAGGGCAGTTACTTCACCTTTTACTACACACATGGGGGACAGGGGAGAGAAGCTGGTAAGGTTAGTCGAGAGCCCGAGATGAAGATGGGAAGAAGGTTCTTCCCGAATGCATTCCTGAGGCCAATGACATCAAGAGCCGAGTGATGGGCACTAAGAAAGCTACTACTATGTGGTCTTTCACTAAAAAAATTTGGAGCCAGTTTTGAGAAAAGAGAAAATAAATAACAGCAAGATTACCATGCAAAGAGTAGTTCGGGTGGAGGATTTTATTGAAAATCCTCATGTCGCATTTTTGGTAGTAGGTAGTTCAGTATCTTCCAGACTGTTCATATTTATCTGACTTCAATTTTGAGTTACCCTCTTCACAGAACCCACATAGACACACACAGGACCTTTTTAAAGATGCTTTTCATGGATCTAAGGGGCCTCAAAACATGTGTTTCCAGCGAAATCTCAACATCGAATATTTGGTTGGGATACATGCTTCCTCTTACCTCCTATATGTTGCTTGTAGATCAATCACTTTATCTCCAAAGGAAGATAGGCGGTGGAAGTAAACATACAAGAATTTGGGAAATGTTTTAAATATATATCTAAAATGTTAGGCAAGTGCAGCAAGTAAGCCAAGATGGCTGAAAACTGCGTTTGATCGACTTAATGTATGTTTATATTTATAAAATATTACATAAAGTCAATTTGACATTTAAACTACATTCTCAGTTCTATATTTTCATTTCTGAAAGTCTTATTACAAATTTAGCTTTGTTTCACAAATGCTTGTTATGGAGAGTTGCACATAAAAATATTAACTATCTAGGTGATTATAAATTATTTATTAGTCCATGCTCTTTGGCTTGATTTAGTAATTGTAGATATCCGTGATACATGCATTACCATTATAACATAAGAACTTCTCTTGTGCAACTAACCTTGCACTGTTTCACCGAATCATCGTGCAACAGGAGAATCTAAGAACATTTACAAAGAAACTTCAAATCCCAATAGAAGCATGTATATGACCTTGTTCGCGATATGATTTCTCTGTCGAGCACACTCGATATAATGCGCGGTGGTTAGGAAATACTATACTGCCTGTGCCACGCCCGGTCCCCCTCCCTTTAACTGGCCCTAGCACTTCACTTAATGTTTGCTTTGCTCCCCCTTCTTCCTTCACTCCTGAGCCTAAGAGCATAGGTTAACGTTTGAGTGTCAGATATTGACATCATATGAATACGTCGTACTTGTGCGGACTGCCGTTGCGACTGCACACAGGTGAAATTTTTCCGTACTCTTCCCCTTTCGCCACTCGCCTAGCCCTGACCTTCGTTCATAGCCCAATGCATGTCTGTTGTACATTAATTCAAACCACCCAGGACTGGTTTAGAACACAGATAAGGAGTTTCTGTCAATTAAATAAAGAAAAACACTATAGGAAACTAAAAGAATGGGCACATTTCTGTACACTCGACTGTGAATTTTTTCCTCCATTTAGCCATGGATAGATGTGCCTCGTTAGAGGCTGTTTATATTTCGCTGTCTGCAATTTCTCAAACAGAATTTTTAAGCATTCATCTACGCTTGATATTTTAAAAAATGCTAAAGCCCTCAATTCTCCTGAGATTCGTCCAATTTATGTACAACTAGGTATGCCGAGCCAAATCGTATGCTGCCAATGAGAGAAGATCTGCAAAGTCGAACAACTAGCAATTAACGCTGAAGCTGGGAAATCTGCAAGGCAAACAATTCGATGACTGAGTGTGCAGCTGTGAAAGGAAGGCTTTGCGATGCATCAACAGCGTCAGATGCTAGAGGTGGCAATACATCAGATGTTCATTTTATCACATCCACGCCCGTTTTAGTGATTAATCTACCATTAACCCGGCCCTCCAGAGGAATTCCCTTTGCTCAACATCATCTGTCTTTCCGCAAACACGAATTCATGGATCTCTAGAGAGGGCATCCCACTAATTCTGCAAGAGTCATTCTTAATGAAAACAGGGAAACTCCAGCAGAAAGGCAGCGCTTCCTTCTTTCGTCTTAAAGTATTGCGCAGGGCGTATTGAAAGCCAGATAATTAAATAAAACATGAACGTAGACAGAGAGAAAATTCCAGTAGACATAAGAATTTCAGTCGAATTATTTTCTGTAGGTATGGAAAAATATCAAACCTCTCTTTCGTTAATTAAACTGAACGATATTGTTAAAAGTCATATATGTTAAATTCTCTTGACTTGCTTTACATAATGTCATTTATTACTTTTTCTACCACGTACATAGTTGGCAAAGAAGGCATTGATTTTCATCCAAAAATTCGATACCGAGATTTCACCCGAAATGCATGTTTTAAAGCTATATGCTGGCCTTAAAATTCCATACACTCCCCATTACATCTCGAGAAACAGCTGAAAATGACATCACTTTAAAAGATTGACTAATTTTTCAACAATTCAAACCATTAATTACGAATATGTCGGAAATGACAAAAAAAAGTTATTTGAAATAAATTGTGTATTCTAAAGAGATCTACAATTTTTGTAATATGTTTTCATCTATCGCTTAACGTTTACCAGTTATGCAAGGTTACGTAAATTTGCATCCGAATGAAGAGGACTTCACAAGCCACTTGCACAAAATTCAAGATACATTTTATTTGTGATGTAAATATCTTTAATATACGGTATCTTAATCAGAATAGTTGTGATTTTTCAGATAATTAAATTCTAAATTTCGTTTTTGAGTTACGCTTTTCACACATATACGCACACACAGATGGAATTTTTTCTAAAAGTGTTTTTTTCTGTTTAGGTGGCCTCAAAGCGTGCATTTCAGGTGACATCTCGATATAGAATTTTTAGATGGAGTACAATACTACGTATGTTGTAGTGAAAGTAAAACAGGAATTGATATATGAATTTTATCCTGATGTATGTAAACGTAAGTGTTTACAATAACTAAAGTAAAAATTAATTATGAAATTACAGTCTCTGGTTAATTTTCCCGAGAGCAAACAAGCAATAAAAGAAGTCGATGCTAAGAAACATCGTTCAACAAATTCTTTCTTAAAGCTCCGATATGACCGTAGTAGGAGGAGTAGGACTAGGTATGGAGGGGGAATGTGAATTTGACCTACAAGATCTCTTGTGCCTAAACCCCTGACGGGGTTCCCTCGGGAGGGAGGAGTGAGGTGGTAAGAGACAGAGGGCGGCCGGATCAGGAGATACAACAGGGCAGATCTTTACCTTTTACAGATGGCAGCTGGTGCAGCCAGCTAACCTTCCCGTGCGGGTTTTCACATCTTCCCGCGGAACCCGGAATTCGAAGACCGTCCCCATTCCGGGAGACGAAGGGTTACATAGAGCATCATTTTTCCCTGCCATGCAACGCCGAAACTCTATGCACGAAGCAGATGAAAGGTAAAGTGAAGTGGGAATGGAGGTGAAATGGAGGGACAGGAAATTCGAGGGATAATGAACCTTCCCCGGATAAACCACAGAAAAAAAACCCAAGGACCAGGAAGGTCGGCCACAGGAATCGAAACTATGACTTCAGACGTGGAGCCATCCCGCCCGATAGGATCATAGAGTAAAGGGATTATGCAAATGAAACAACTTAAAAGAAAAATAAATGAAAACATTGCTGCTGCTGTTGTGAAATTTTCCAAGGCCAAAGCCGCCGATGTGACCTAATATGTTACAGGCCGCTTAAAAAATACAGTGAAAAAAGAATGTTGGAGTATTCATTACCCACTGAGCCTACAACATAAATGCTGTTAAGAAATAAGAAGCTGCAAGTCTTTCATGCTTCATGAGGGTTACAAAACCTAAGTTCATGCTGATGTTAAAGAGTTTACAAACAGTAATTATGTCGCTTTGAGTTACCTCCCAAGTGGTGCGCCTATTCCTAGCACAAAGACAAAGTGGCTAGTAGCTATTTCTGTTGCGAGGTGGCGTGACCGAAGGGCGTTTACACCCTGATGGCGTGACGTGGGGCGTAAGTTGCCTATTGCTTTCTCCAGGGTGACATGACATGCACACGCATGGTGACCATCTTGTTTACATCCGCCGCAAAACGTGCATTAACATTAATTGAATTACTGCATGATACAATTTTACTTTACTTAAATGAGATAAACGGTAATTATGGTAAAAGGAGTTTGATGAATTTGTTCAGCAATACACCCAGAAACTGGGACGCAAAATGACAGTGGGCTATGCCACACTTTTTAATAAATGAGAATATTCCGTGATTAGGAATGAGTAATGTATATGTGTGTGTCTGTGATCAGCACAACTCAACATACAAAAAGTCGAATAAACGCCAAATTTGGTATTTAAGTTCAGTATCTTCCAAAGATGTGACACGAATATTTTCAAGAAACTCTTCCCATCCCAAACTACCCTTCACATGTAAGATTTTTCAAAATTTTCGATTTTCTCAAAAACGACTAACGATTCTTATTAAAATATCTCATATTAAAGGCATTTACAGGAAAAAAAATCAAACGCTTATTCTCCGTCTAATTCATGTTAATCGATAAAAAATCTTATCGCTAATTTTCTGGTAGGTGCAAGGGGAATATGGTAGGCTTTAAGCGATAGTCAAATCTTGTAAGAGCTGGTTGCTTTGTGGAGCATTCCATTCTTTGTATGTCTAGGACATAAAAGAACGAATAACGAATTACCATTAGAGAGAAAGTATAAGTATTGGAAAATTCAAAGAAATAACAAGGAATATTTGGGAAATGGTACACTCCACAAAAAATGTATAGGATATAAATGGCGAGTTTTAACGAGCTCTACAGTTTTTGTGTAGAAAAATTTTGTCTATATCTTACGGTTTAGTAGTTATGCAAAAGTCATTCAGAAAGAACACTTTTCGGGACATACCCAGAAAATTCAAGATATAAATTTTAGTTGTTATATAAATATCTTAAATATATGATATTTTAATCAAAATCGTTAGTTATTTTTGGGAAAATCAGAAATTTCAAAATACGTTCCATATAAGGGTAGTCTGGGTAGGGGGATTTTATTCAAAATCTACCTGTCGCATCTTTGTAAGATACTGAGTCTAAATACCAAGTTTGGTATTTTTCAGACTTTTCGTTTTTGAGTTATGCTGTTCACAGACACACATCCATACAGACACACAAACGGACCTTTTTTCTAAAAATGTTTGTTTGGGATTCAGGGAGCCTCAAAAGAAGTATTTCTGGTATATCTCACGATATCGAATTACGCGAAGACGGAATCGTACTATACAAAAAAAATGAAGATCTATAAACAAGCAATTTATTCCAAATAAATTATTTGTAGTATAAATTATTCCGGAGATATCTGTTATTAGCAGTTCAAATAATTGTACAAATTTTCTCATTCTTTTAAGGTCCTGTTGTATTCATTTTCTGCTCACGGTTGCACGCAAATTATTTAAAAGGTTAGGGTTAGCATATAGCGCCCAGTGCTTAAACATTTGACTATCGCTGTTCCCTTTTTATCTCTAACGAAATGTGTAATGTGGCTATTTCTGCAATTGTTTATCTCTATTAAAATGAAGTGATTGAGAAATAAACTTCAGTAAGAATAATTTGTGTACTCTTTAATAAACGATAGAGGACAGAGAAATTTATGTGACTGTAATCATAATAAGTTTTTTATTATCAGGTTTTTCGAAATGTGTATTTTTGGTGTCATCTTGAAATGCGTTTTTGAATAGAATAAAATACTTCCTCTATCTCTAGGAGCGTGGTAGATAAAGTTAAAATGTTTAATTCTTAAGAGCCACGTAATATGTAACCTAACATATCCTATCATTAGCTTTTCTCTGGTCTAGGTTTGGCGTCCTCTTTGGTCTAGGGGTGTCATGGTAGTCTCTAGTTGCCGAGATCACGGTTCAAACCCGGCGGAGTGCGATGAATGATTACTTTCCCTACTACGTATAGTAAGTAAGGGAAGTATTGTATTCCGCCCAAAAATTCGATACCGAGATTTCACCGCAAATATATGTTTTGAGACCCCCTAAATAAAAAAAAACATTTTTGGAAACATGTCCGTGTGTGTCTGTGTGTCTGTCTGTGTGTCTATGAACAGCATAACTCAGAAACGAACAGCCAATAAACACCAAACTTGGTATTTAGGTTTAGTATCTTCCAGAGATGCGACACAAAGGCTTTCAAGAAACTCCCTCCACCCTAGATTACCCTTTACATGTAACATTTTTCGAAAATTTTAATTTTCTCAAAAATGGCTTTAACGATTTGGATTAAAATATCATACGTTTAAGATATTTTCATCACAAATGAAATGTATATCTTGAATTTTCTGTGAATGTCTCCAAAAGTATTCTTCATTGTAAACGACTTTTGCATAACTGGTAAACTATAAGAGATAGACAAACTTTTACTACACAAAAAATGTAAATCGCGATAAAATACACAATTTATGTCATATACATTTTTGTTGTTGAGTGAACCATTTTCGAGATATTGCTTGCTATTCCCTTACATTTTCCAATACTTATAGTTTATCTCAAATGGGAAATTTGTTATTCATTTTTGTTATGTCCTGTGCATACAAAGAGAATGGAATGCTCCACATAGCAACCAGCTCTTAAAATATTTGACTATCGCTTAAAGCCTACCAATTCCCCTTGCATCTACAAGAAAATTACCAATAAGATTAACATCTAGCTATCTTGATTAACATGAAGCATATGGAGAATAAGCGTTTGCAAAAATAATTTGTACAAGAGTAGAGAAAGTCATGTGAGTGTAACACATCAGATTTTTTTTCGGGCGTAAAAATCCTTAGCATGGCTTCCTTTGAAAGAGAAATAAAGCCGGTAGTCCCGTATCGTAGATTTACGGCACCTAAAAGAATCTCAAGCCTGATAGAGGCCTCTCAGAAAAACTTTCGGTATTTCACGCCCAATATAGAATGGGACAATAAGAACCATAGTAGTTAGTGTCCATAAGTAAAACCCAATTTAATTTTCTGGTCTATGTTGGTAAACTTGTAGTAAGAAGGATAACTTCTAAATCCCGAATTTCATTTTGTATTTGCTTGTAGTTTGGAAACATTTTAATTGACATAGTGGAGAACAAAAATTCACTTTCTTGAGATTGCTGCGAAAAAAAGGTGGAAAACAAAAAAACAGGCAAAAAAGGCTGGTTATATACCTAGGTAAAATAAGTTATGAAATAATTCATGTCATAATGACGTATATAGTTACACGTTGTTTTAATAAAAAAATTAAAGTTACGCAGTACTGGGGCGCATGTTTTCATACATTTCGCTAAAATAAAACCGCAAAGTGTAGGGAGTTGGCCGGCATTCTTCCTTGCCGACTGTAATTCGTTATAAAAACGCAATAAAGGGTACAGGACCACCACAGTGGTGCACCTTAATGATACACTCTGCCCTTGTTGCCAAATGTACGGATATTTACAGCTCTGCGCTCTTGGCACTTTTATTTGCACTGGAGGCCCTTAATGACACACCTGCAGAGAGACACATGAGCATCGCTACCGTGTTGCCAAGTGTAGGAAACTTTCCTTGTTTTTGGTGCACAGCAATTATGCAATGAAGTGTATTTGGATCTCTTAGGTAAACATTTGCCTGAAAATGTTATAATTTAGGCTATTTGGTGAACAAACAGTAAGGCCTTGCAATATGTCAGTTAAATACGAATTAAAAAGAAAAATACTGAGAATGTTACTTACTATATGAATACGTTTTAAATAATAATTATAAGAATAGCAATAATATATATAATAATTATTATTGTTTATATTGTTACTATTAACTTAAGGTTGCATCATATATCTAGAAATTGAAATTTGTTTATGGAGTAGGGGTTGTTAAACTTTTGGAGGCCACATTAACCGTTAGAGAGTGAATTTGTGTGGGTGTGTTTTTTTTTAACGATAAATGTGAAACATGTTTTATAACTTCAGCTGGCGATATAGATAAGTTTCACAATAAATGTAGACGATTTAAGCCTATAACTTCTACCAGATTTTTCAAAAATTTCTCCCTTCTAGCGAGAGTCTTTATTTGCGCGATAATCGCAAAAATTGGTATATTTTAAACAAATTAACTACAAAACTAATAAAAGAGGTAATCAAAGAACTAGAGTTTCTTTTCTAGCCATCAAAATTAATTGCAAAATCTGTTATCAATCTTGATTTGCTAAACATGTTTAAGCTACTACCTGAATTTCAGAAAAAAACGTATACTTTTATGTTATATTGAATTTTGCAACTATATACTAAATTTGTATCAATTTAGTAATGAAGTTGATGTATTGGTATTTAAAACCACTGGCATGTCTATTAAGCCCCTCATAAACTACTGGTGGTATTCATAATTAAACTTTACGGATAATACAATAATGTTTATATTGTATTATCCTAATGTTATATTCTTAATCCGTTATAACGTTTATATTTTTTGTCCAAATGAACTTGAAAGTCACTTTTTATATAAACCACGCATATATTTTATTTTGATTTGTGTCTCGAAATTAGCGTGAAATTTTGTTGCGCTATTAACACGAAAATTTAAACATGGAGATGCCTATTCTTTGAAACATTATCTGTAGTAATGCCAAGAGTGGTTTTCACTTCGTTATTCAGGAATTTATCTAGGGGATTTGGAAATAATAAATGGCATTTGCTAAGGCTATTTTACGGATAAAATGACTTGATTTACCAAAAAAAATATTATAATAAAATCCTAAAATATGTACCACTTGGCACAAAAGGACTAACTACGTTCTTGTTACTATATCGAGGTTGGACCGTCACAAACAAAACCGTGAAACTATCAAGTTACCCATTGCATTAGTTTACGAAGTTATTCAGAACTTCTAGCTCTGTTTTGTAAATGTGTAACGCTCACAACTACTTGCGTGCTGGGCCCATTAATTTTATTTCTTGTTTCCTAACGTGGTACGTGCTCACACTTCACAATTAAATAAATAGTGGTTGAATCATACAAGTGGTAAGGAATAACCAAGGTTAAATAGAACAATGATCAAAGTTCTTGTAGTTATAACTTGAATGCATTGAACCATTAATACTCCACAAGTTCACATAGAATCTAAAAATCGTAATTTTTTTGAAACTCTTTGTTCTGCTTGCACTTTCAGAATCAAATATAAATATTTGTCTTTACAGTCGGCTTGAAAAGAAATACGCTCTATTCCGAGGGTTTGCCATAGCCACACGCATAATAAAATTTTGAATGGTACTTACTAAAGAGAATTAAAACAATTTGAAAAGGCGAAAGCGTGTGGTTTGCCGCTACCCCATGCGTCAAGGTAAATTCGCCGATCCGATGGTCGTATATCCTCGACTGAAGAGGCCTTGCCCTCGTGTTCGCTGTCCGGCTTGTCCCGCGGAGTTGAAGACCACGTGTTCAGACGTCATACAGCACGAGCATCACCTCGAGGGGGGACAGAACGCTATCTAGCGTTCAGGAAATAAGCTCCTCCCGGCGGACTTGGCTGACCGCTATGCTGATTTCGTCGACTCGTAGACTAGCGTAACTCATATCTAGGTGAAATAATGCTAATGACCACTATATTTAGACACGTAGAGTACAGTTTCCTTTGAGGCAGCATTTGTACACCATCGCATACGCCACGAAACCTAGAAACTCACCTGAAAATGTGTCCTCCGTGGTCTAGGGTTACCATGCTAGCCTCTGGTTCCCGAGGTCACGGGTTCAAATCCGGCGGAGGGCTATGCATTTTTTTTGGGCGTAAAAATCCTTAGCATGGCTTCCTTCGGAAGGGAAGTAAAGTCGGTGGTTCCGTGTCGTAGATTTACGGCACGTAAAAGAACCTCAAGCCTGATAGAGGCCTCCGAGCAAAATTTCCGGTCTTTCATGCCCAATATAGAATGGGACACTAAGAATATAGTGGTTAAAGAGCGGAATCGGACCTCCTGATGTATTCAATGTATTATTACACATATTTATAGTTTATTTCTCGATAAAGTGCAAAAATCTGTGGTCTCCTGTTGCATAAAACACTTTAGCGTTGGTTTTCTTCTCATTCTAAAGCTTGCCACTTAACTCGCTCAGCTGCAAATACATTTTCCCGTTTCTTGATCCAGATGCAATGGACCAGGAGCTGAAATAAAAAGAGATCTCTCCGCAGTGTAATGCGAAGCGTGGTTAGGGCGGCCTCAAACGTCGGTTGGTCAGGGTAAACGAAGCCAGTTATCTCGCTCAAATCAGCCTAATGAAGGCTTAATGGTGCAGCTCAACCATCTAGAACTGGCCTCGTTAGCAGATTTTCGTTTGGACGGTTCAGGTAATGCACGCGAGAACTTAACACGCCACAAACTTCATTTACTTGCAAACTTTAATGGGAATTATTACGCCAGATAAGGTACAGAAGTTGTTTGGCTACATTCACACACAGATCTTATACATTTACAGACGCACACATACCCAGAGTTCCAGTACGCCGTAAACTGCTGTACCATCTTAGGGTTAAGGTTGGTAAAAGTTATTACAAGTCTCTGCCAAAATACAGGCCATAGTAAAATATCTTGTGTATTACATTCACATCATTTTCTCTACACTCTGTTGTTAATTAATGGTATACAAATTATTCTTGCGAAAAATTATTACTTTCTCTACAACGTATAGTAAGTAGGGGAAATATTGCATTCCACGGAAAAATTAGATACCCATATTTCACCGAATATACATGTTTTGAGGCCTCCTGAATCCAAAAAAAGGCATTTTTGGAAACATGTCCGTGTGTGTGTCTGTGAACAGCATAACTCAGAAACGAACAGTCGGATAAACACCAAACTTGGTATTTAGGTTCAGTATCCTCCAGAGATACGACACAAAGGTTTTCAGGAAAATCCCCCTACCACAGATTACCCTTTACATGGAACATTTTTCGAAAATTTTAATTTTCTTAGAAATGGTTCTAACGACTTGGATTAAAATATCATATGTTTAAGCTACTTTCATGACAAATAAAATGTATATCTTGAATTTTCTGGGAATGTGTCCAAAAGTATTCTTTAATGTGGACGAACTTTTATATAAGTTATAAACCCTAAGAAATAGACAAAAATTTACTACACAAAAAATGTAGATCGCGTTAAAATACACAATTTATGTCATACATTTTTTATGTTGAGTGAACCATTTACAAGATATTGCTTGCTATTCGCTTAAATTTTCCAATACTTATACTTTTTCTCAAATGGAAATTCGTTATTCATTTTTTTGTCCTGGTAATGCAAAGAGAATGGAATACTCCACATATCAACCACCTCTTAAAATATTTCACTATCGCTTAAAGCCTACCAATTCCCCTTACATCTACAAGAAAATTAGCAATAAGATCAACTTCTGGATATTTCGATTAACATGAAGCATATGGTGAATAAACGTTCGTAAAAATAGTGTGTACAAGAGTAGAGAAAGACATGTAAGTGTAATACATCAGATTTTTTCTATCTATACCATTTTAATCGAGATAAACCTTATATTGCATGCTTCGTTACAGATAAAAGGGGAACACCGGTAGACAAATGTTTAAAAGCGCACATCTCGTTTGCTCACACAGGCATACTAATAATAAAAAGGAAATATTAAGGAAAGTTCAATATTTTGGAACACTAATGGATTCCTTTTTATGAAAACCCAGGAAAAGACAATTTAATAACAATAATAATATGGGAATATAACAGGGAGAAGTAACTTTCATACAATGTTAGTGTTTTAATTAATAAACTCTCAACATATCAATGCAGTAACAGAGAATCGGGGAAATAAAATGTGAAAACAATATGAATTTGGAGCTGTCGATGGTGTTCATATAGTACCCTTATCAGCAACATTTTCGGTTCCATTAAACATGTTAAAGTAAAACTTCGTATTGCATTTTAAATACAAAATGGAACCTGGATGCAGTTTTTATAGCGCGTGGTAGCGTTGCTGCCTGTGGTGCTAGGAGACCTGAACTATTCCCGGTACTGGCTCTTTGAGGTCTGGTAGGGGATGCAGTAGCCTTGCGGACCACCTGAGGAGCCTCATAATGTAATGGCAGGGAGAAACAGCTTACTGTCCATGATGTGCTGTTTGAACGGCTATATAGTGGTGTAGAATTTGTATTTGAGATTAGAAACAAGCATGTAATTTTTAGCAGGAGGAGATAATTACTGAGTATAATATACGATTTTAATTAAATATAGGGAAGGGATTTCAAACAATGTAGAGACATCTTGGACAAGTAATTTCAAATCATAAATGTCTGTTAAGCCTCTTCAAAATTCGAAAATATAACAGTAAGCATCTAGAGAACCCATTGGAATATTCTCCATATTACCTCACAATCCTCAGTGCACCAACTTTATAAACCTTCCAGGCACTTCAAGTACTTCTTATGTCTGACTATAACTCATATTAATATTAATAAAATAAGTATGCTGTCATTCTTAACTCAAAACTGCGATCTTCGGAACAGCAGCCTTTGTTGTATGACAAATGCTAAGTGCACCTTTTATAGTTAGTACACAAAGAAGCTATTACTTAAATTTGCTAAAAAAAACTTCCTCTCTGCGCTATAATCACATGCTTAAGTTAAAATCTGGTTATGAAGAAGGTAACATTGGTTACTGCTGCTTCAACATGGCTTTACGTAAAATCCAATTATAAATTACAGGGAGATCCAACAAACTGTGAACCGACTGTGCGGTATTTTTCCGTTCGCGATGGCGGCGTGCGTTGCCGTCTGCGACTATCATAGTGGCGCTGATGCAAACACACGATTTTTTCATGAAAAATCTTATGTGCTACACTCACATGACTTTCTCTACTCTTGTACAAACTATTTTTACAAACTCTTATTCACCATCTATTTCATATTAATCGCGATAAACATTTGCAGAAACGATCTTTTGACATGCAAAGAAAATTACATTTTACACATAGCGACAAGTTCTAAAAATATTTCACTATAGCTTAAGGCGTACTATGTTCCCCTTGTTTTGTATTTGCAAGGGCAATATGGAAATACAGTAGCCTTTAAGCATATACATATCTCTTAATAGCTGGTTGCTAGGTGCAGCACCATTCTCTTTGCCACAGATTAATACTTTTTGCATATCCAAGACAAAAAAATCTGATGTGTTACACTCACATGACTTTCTCTAATCTTGTACAAACTATTTTTACAAACGCTTATTCTCCATATGCTTCATGTTAATCGAGATATCGAGATGTTAATCTTATTGCTAATTTTCTTGTAGATGAAAGGGGAATTGCTATGCTTTAAGCGATAGTCATATATTTTAAGAGCTGGTTTCTATGTGGAGTATTCCATTCTCTTTGCATTACCAGGACAAAAAAATGAATAACGAATTTGAGAAAAAGTATAAGTATTGGAAAATTTAAGGGAATAACATGCAATATCTCTAAAATGGTTCACTAAAAAAAATGTACATCACATAAACTGTGTATTTTAACGCGATCTACATTTTTTTGTGTAGTAAAATATTGTCTATCTCTTATGGTTTACCAATTATGCAAAAGTCGTTCACAATAAAGAATACTTTTGGAGACATTCTTAGAAAATTCAAGATATACATTTCATTTGTCATGAGAATATGTTAAACATATGATATTTTAATCAAAATGGTTAGAGCCATTTTTGAGAAAATTAAAATTTTCGAAAAATGTTCCATGTAAAGGGTAATCTGGGGTAGCGGGATTTTCTTGAAAACCTTCATTACGCATCTCTGGATGATACTGAACCTAAATACAAAGTTTGGTGTCTATCCGACTGTTGGTTTCTGAGTTATGCTGTTCAGTCACACACACGGACATGTTTCCAGAAATGCTTGTTTTTTTGGATTCAGGGGGTCTCATAACGTATATTTCCGGGGGAATCTCGGTATTGAATTTTTGGGTAGAATACAATACTTCCCCTATTTACTATACATAGTAGAGAAAGTAAAAATATTAGGCTTGTCAGAGCTCCAATAAATATTTGTGTATACACATATCCATGAAGGCGGAACCGGGCCTCATGCGAGAAAAATACTAAATATGGTCTAGTTCGACATTGTATGTTCTATTGAGACCACTCAGTTATGCATAGGATCACCTGGTTAAAGAGCATCTGCCACAGAGGTTTTATATGGTTTTAACTTCAATTATTTAATAGATCTTTTCACAGAGCTATACTAAATGGGGGAGTCTCCAAACAATCGTCGGTGTCGTCTAATGTTTATTCAATAAGAACCCTAGCAGTCTGTTAAGTTTCTTAAACTGAACATTACATGTGGCCTAAAATGTATTATACAGATCATGGATTGTCGTACGGCCTGGTAGTTTACAACCTAGAATCATTCTGCAAATCATATTTGGACTTGATGCACTTCACACATACGCGGTACCAATAGTAAACATATACTAGGCCATAATTGTGACTAAATATAGGATACAATAATAACTTGTAACAACTGAACTACACCACATCACGGTCACGCAATACTGCAGAGCCGTGCGAAGGCAGTCAGTAACGTGATCATGATTGCAGCAGCGCCGGGAAACAACTGTCCACACACCCAGTGGAAAAACACCGCGCAGTTGGTTCATTGTTCATTGAGTCTATCCATATTATTATTATTATTATTATTATTATTATTATTATTATTATTATTATTATCAATTGACTTATTTTTGTGACTGGCAACGAAGTATATCTCTGTACGTTCTAAATGTATACTCAAAATCAGATTAAGGGCTCTTTTCTAATACTTTGGACATTTACCATCCTTTTAAGTACTGTCAACATTCAGTTGTTTCTCGCGATTGCATGGAAACAGTATGGAATTTTAAGGTCAGCATCTAGCGTCCACTTCTTAAACACTTGACTATCGCTATTCCCTTTGTATGTATAACGATATGTTTCATCAGTAGCCCAACCAGGATGGGTGCCAAAATTACATCAGTGTCGTGTGAATGTTAATAATAAAGTTTGTGTAATAAATTTTTAAACTTTAATTACTTATGATTGTTTTATTTAATTTATTTGTTTATGCCTCGGCTGCGTCAGTGAAATCTGGTAGAGCAAGTATCACTAAATAGGGGGTGGTACGGTTGCAGAATATTTTCGCACATATAACATCAATTATACTTGTTCTAACTTCTTTACAATTTCTTCACGACAGTTGAATAATATATATAAAATGGCAATTTACTGACGTATCTAAGTATGGAGCTGTGAGATGTTCTTAACTACAATTTTAAAGATCAGAATTTAGCTTTTTCGCACTGCACTAAATTCTCACATCTGCCCACTCTGAGCAACAACCACGGAACTAAACGACTTGGGTACGCTACCTCTTAGCGTCCACAGCTTAAAATTTCAAGTTTAACTTCCTAGTTTCTGGTTGGCTAAGCCCACTCTAGCAGAACACCCTTAGTATGATTTTGATTAGCTTTTTCCACCCACGTGACTACAAACGTTTTGGACGTTCCACCAGTATTTTTCTAAGTTATTGCTCTCTCTCAAGGCACACCTTATTGTTAACCACCCTTAGGTTTCCACTTTATGACCTTGTTTACTACTAAAAACAGCTTGCTTTTACTATCACAGGTCCTAGGTTACTAAACTAAGAAATACATTCATTTAATAATATATACATATGTACATACTTTAAATACACATAATAAAATGGCTGTAATATACATTTTATAGTAATTATTGATGCTTATAGGCAGGTTAGTATTATATTGCACAATTAAATGATGTGAGTTATACGATAACAAATCTGATGTGTTACACTCACATGACTTTCTCTACTCTTGTACAAACTATCTTTACAAACGCTTATTCTCCATATGCTTCATGTTAATCGAGATATCGAGATGTCAATCTTATTGCTAATTTTCTTGTAGATGCAAGGGGAATATGGTAGGTTTCAAGCGATATTTTAAGCGCTGGTTGCTATGTGGCGCATTCCATTCTCTTTGCATGTCCAGGACATAAAAAAATGAATAACGAATTTGAGAAAAAGTATAAGTTTTCGAAAATTTAAGGGAATAACAAGCAATATCTCGAAAACAGTTCACTCAACAACAAAAAATGTATATGTACTAAATTGTGTATTTTAACGCGATCTACATTTTTTTGTAGTAAACTTTTGTCTATCTCTTATGGTTTACCAGTTATGCAAAAATCGTTCACAATCAAGACATTCCCAGAAAATTCGAGATATACATTTCATTTCTCATGACAATATCTTAAATATATGATATTTTAATCCAAATCGTTAGAGCCATTTTTGAGAAAATTAATATTTTCGTAAAATGTTCCATGTAAAGGGTAATCTGGGGTGGGGGGATTTTCTTGAAAACCTTCGTGCCGCATTTCTGGAAGATACTGAACCTAAATACGAAGTTTGGTGTTTATCCGACTGTTAGTTTCTGAGTTATGGAGTTCACAGGCACACAGACAAACACACACACACGGACATGTTTCCAAAAATGCTTTTTTGGATTCAGGGGGTCTCAAAACATGTATTTCCGGTGAAATCTCGGTATCGAATTTTTGGGTGGAATACAATACTTCCCCTACTTACTATACATAGTAGAGAAATTAAAAATACTGCCTCTCTGAGTAATGTAGTTAATTCTACAAAAGTTTATTTGGTTTAAAATGTAATAGATATAAAAATAAGCTTTAGAAAGACAAGCTTGTATATAAATAAGAGATAGAGGATAGAAAAGGTCATGTGAATGTATTTTTCCTTTGCACCAAAGCTTAATTTATTTTAGCAGCGCAGCACTTGACCGTCACTTTACTGTTGACATGTGCACTAGCTGCATTAACAACGTAACCTCCCCTTTGACTGTTAGCATTCATAAAGAATGAATGATGGATATAATAATTTAAATTGCAACAAGGCTGAAAATTCATGAAATATGGAGAAACGTTACGTGGACGTGCTCATTATCATTCATCCAGTGTCCCCCTTTTTCCAGCCGTCCATCATTTAAACGTGGCACGGACTTGTCTCCCAGCAGAAGTTTGGATATTCATGTAGAAGAGACATGGAAATATGTGGCACAGATGCAGCATATTCTTCTGCATACTGTAGCACGTTCTCATCAAAACGCATTCGTCAATATGGAAATGTCCTTTCAGGACAGATACGACTCTCTTGCTTAGTGCATGCATACCAGCGTTATAAAATCTCAAACTGAGAGATTAAGACGGCATTTATTTAACGGGAGATTAAATAGCAAAAGTTTCCCAAAAAATCCCAATTCTAGTTTATATACAGCCTTATTAAGTGTATTTTTCTGTTTAATTTGATATACGACACGTATTTTTGAAGTACCGATAACTTGTTTAAAAATGGCAAAACATTACAGTTTCAAGTACTTTATTGTTATTATTTATTGGGTCATATGAATAAAAAGCAACTACTTTCTCAAAGTTTGCACTCATGAGTATGAACACTTTCTGTGATTATATACTCAGCTCAATGAGAACATACTCGTTTTCATAAAAATAAAAGCCTACTACCTCACAGGAGTGTATACTCATCCCCACAGCCATCTTCTTCACTTAAATGTGAGTATACACTCGTGTTATCTACACTCTCTGACCATATACTAGCTTCGTTGAGTGTGTGGTAGTGTGTTGTTTGGCATTCTGAATTAGAGATAAAACTCCCAGGAATTATCTTGTGTTTTATGACAAGTTTCAGCAGAAATGTTAGAGAAATATTAGGTCCTTCAAGAAATTAAAACACACACAAAAGCATAGCTATAAATTAAATTAGCAAAACAACAAATAAAATGAAATAGGCAAAAGTCTATTATCAATAATTCAGGCAAAAGAAAACATCCATGGATTCTAAAGTCATAATTATAAGGTACCGAATGCAGATTCAAATCAGACTGTTTCTAGAACCCTAAGATGCTTACACTATTTTTCTGCAAGACAGTTTTGTTATAAATAACCTAAGTTCTTAAGCAACGAATTTTGGGGTTAAGATTTTACATAGGAAGCTTAATTAATAAACCTGACTTTCAATGATTTTTCTAGGTTGTGTTTTCGTGCAGCAATACAGGATTTCAAAACTCCTTGAATGTTCATGGAAAAGTTAGAAAACCAATAAATAAAATGGTTATAAACAAAAAGAAAGGAATAATTGTGGATTGGAAAGCCGTAACTCTTGAGGTACTGGATGAACTCATTCGACTGTTTATAGAATCTCAGGATATTTACACTATTTAGGTATACTATGAAACAGTTTGCTTATAAAGTTTTGAGTAGGTATCTGGATTTTGAAGTTAAAGCTTTACATAGTAAGGTTAATTGATAAAATTGACTTTCAATGCTATTTCTAGGTTGTTTTTCTGAAACAATGTAGGATTTTTAAACTTCTTTAACACCTTTGGCTATATTTGTAACTTTTCCATGAGTATACAGCTCATAAATTGTGCCATTCTCTCATATTTAGCTTTAAGTAAAAAAAATCAATATATATATATCATCTAACCATGCTCAACATGAGAGGAGATTGAACTTATAAAACTGAGAACATACTAGCTTTTATTCATACCAAATAAGAGTACATACTCTTGCAAGATGGATCCTGAGTATATTCTACTCTGCTTCCATTACTTGAGCATGTTCTCAAAATGAATTAGATACTCTAAGGTTTTATTCTTACCAAACTGAGTATTTACTTGAAAAAGTGAAGCATATACTATATACTAATTTTTATTCATATAACCCATTACGTTACACCTCACACTTCTTGTTGCATAACATCATTGTGGTTAAAACTTTTTCCATCAAGGAATTTCCTCAGATGAAGAAACAGATGAAAATAGCTTGGTGACAAATCCGGCACCGGCGGCATCATTCTTTGACGAAGATATACAGAAACGTGTTTCCCGTTACGACAAGTACCTGAATGACACCGGTGACTATGTGGAGAAGTAGTATAAGATAATAGTAATAACAGAGTATTTCGAAAATAATGTTACTTTATTTTCTAAAACAATTATCGGTGCTTAATTTAGGAGCACACCAAAACAGACCTATCTGGTTATAAATTAAGACAACATATTTAGTTTTTAAAACACGTTTTAAAATGGTACTACATCAGACATTATATACCCTCTGTGAATTGTACACTACTTCACGAAAATCCAAATAAACCTTAGGTCGAAATACCTGCATTATACATTTCGTTATAGATACAAAGGGAACAGCGATAGTCAAACGTTTAACAACTTGCCGCTATATTTTAGCCTTAAAAATAAATACAGTTTCTATGACATAACGAGAAACAACTGAAAATCGACAGCACTAAAGAATGACAAACGTATTGAAAAAATCGAACCATTAATAACGGATATTTCGGAAGTGGCTTATGCTACAAAAATGTTCTTTGAAATAGATTTTATGCTTTAAAGAGATCCATATTTGTTTTGAAGTGCGTTTTCGTCTATCGCTTAAGTTTAGTGTTAAACAAGATTATACAAATTTATTTTCGAATGAAGAGGCCTTCACAGGTTGTTTCCAGAAAATTCAAGATATATATTTTATTTGTAATATAAATATCTTTAATACGTGGTGTTTTAATAAAAATCATTGTAGCCATTTTTTAGAAAATGAAAAATTTGGAAAAAAAATTCCATGTAAAGGGTAGTTGAGGTGGGGGAATCTTCTTGAAAATCTCAGTGTAGCATCTTTGGAAAGTAATAAACTTAAATACCAAGTTTGATGTTGATCCACTTTTGTTTTTGAGTTACGCTGTTCACAGACACACGCATGCGCGCGCGGAAGGCTTTCTAAAAATGCTTATTTTATTTATTTATTCAGGGGGCTTCAAAACATGTATTTCCGGTGAAATCTAAATCGAATTTTTGGTTGGAATGCTTATCATGTACGTGGTAGAGAAAGTAAAAATGCAAGTCAGTTTGAGAATTTAATGTTGCCATGGTAGTTCAGTTGATCAAACCAACTGGACGGAAACCGAAACATTCGTGGTTCAAATCCTGGCTATGACACTGAAGGTTTACTTCCTTTACTATATATAATAAGCAGGGGAAGTATTGCATTCCACATAAAGATTCCATATGGAAATTTCACCGGAAATATGTTTTGAAGGCCCCTGAATCCAAAAAAGAAAACCTTTTTAGAAAAGGTTCCATGTGTGTGTGTGTGTGTGTGTGTGTGTGTGTGTGTGTGTGTGTCTTTGTCTCTGCGAAAAGCAGAACTCAAAAACAAAAGGTCGGATGAATACCAAACTTGTTATTTAGGTTCAGTATCTCTTAAAGATGTGACGCGAAGATTTTCAAGAAAATCCTCTTCCCCAGACTACCCTTTACATGGAAAATTATTTGAACATTTTGATTTTCTCAAAAATGACTAACGGTTTTTTTTAAAACACCATATATTTAAGATACTTTTATGACAAATGAAATGTATATCTTGAATTTTCTGGGAATTTCCCCAAAAGTCCTTCATTCTGAACAACTTTTCAATAACTGGTAAACCGTAAGGGATAGACAAAATTTTACTACACAAGAAATGTAGACCTCTTTAAAACACAAAATGAAACATATATTTTTTGGTGTGGAGGGTGAGATTTTCCTTGTTATATTTTTGAAGTTCCAATACGTACACTTTTTCTCAAATGGGAATTCGTTATTCATTAATGAAATGGGTGAAATGATGCTGAAATCAGCCTGGGATCCATAGAGCTAAAAGTTACCCAACATTCGTATTTTTAGGATAAGGAAAAAACCCGGTCAGAACCTTATCGGTTTAAATTGCTCAATTCTTAAAAGAAGTGCTGTTGTTATTCAGTTTTTTCTAACGATGATATGGAAAGAGCGTGGGATTTCAAAGCCAGGTATATAGCGACTCACTTTTGAACATCCACAATGGAATATGTGTTGAAACTATTTTCGTAGAGGCTATCTCGATTAACATGAAATAGATGGAAGAATTAGTTTTTATGAGAAAGAGTATGTAGTAACTATATAAACTATAAATAATATAGGGTAAGGAAAGTCACGTGAGTGTAAGAGACCAGAAATTTTTTCATTGTTTTGTCAGAAAGATAGTTAATGGTTTTCATTAAGCTTTCATAGGTGAGTAATTGAACAAAGTTTTATACATAATTTGTGTATTAAAGGAATATTCTTTTTAATTACATCATCCTTTGATTAAAATTTATCCACAATTACTTTTGTTAAAAAATAACTACATTATTAACAACAAATTTGATGCATTAATGCACTTGGATATTACTTTTATCATACTTAATTTTAATTGGATTATGTTCAATAGTCTGAAAAAACGGGTTATTTATACCAAAAATGGGCTTCATAGAAACAGGTGCTCAAAACAAAGCTGGAGAACACAAACTCGCATATGGTCTTGTTCTTTCACAGAAGCGGTTGTAGGACTAAGTTGAAAAGCTAGAATTATATTGAAAAATCTTATGTGCTGCACTCACATGACATTCTGTGATCTTCTACAAACTATTTTTACAAACGATTATTCTCTATATACTTCATGTTAATTGGGATAAACATTTGTAGAACATCTTATTAGTAATTTTCTGGTAGTTGCAAGGAAAAATTGGTAGACTTTAAGCGATATCCAAATATTTTAAGAGTTGGATGCTGTGTGGAGTATTCCATTCTCTTTGCATTACCTGGACCAAAAAAATGAATAACGAATTTCCATTTGAGAAAAAGCATAAGTATTGGAAAATTTAAGGGAATATCAAGCAATATCTGGAAAATGGTTCACTCAACAAAAAAATATATGACATAAATTGTGTATTTTAACGCGATCTACATTGTTTGTTTAGTAAAAGTTCGTCTATCTCTTATGGTTTACCAGTTATGCAAAAGTCGTTCACAATTAAGAATACTTTTGGAGACATTCCCAGAAAATTTGAGATATACATTTCATTTGTCATGAGAATATCTTAAACATATGATATTTTAATCAAAATCGATAGAGCCATTTTTGAGAAAATTAAAATTTTCGAAAAATGTTCCATGTAAAGGGTAATCTGGGGTGGTGGGATTTTCTTGAAAACCTTCGTGTCGCATCTCTGGAAGTAACTGAACCTAAATACCAAGTTTGGTGTTTATACGACACACACACGGGCGTTTCCAAAAATGCCTTTTTGGATTCAGGGGGTCTCAAAACATATATTTCCGGTGAAATCTCCGTATCGAATTTTTGTTTTTAATACAATACTTCCCCTACTTACTACACGTAGTACAGAAAGTAAAAACTGATCTCTCTACAACTTAGTTTCTTCATATTCAATTATATAATATTATCTACCTCTCCACAAAGAGGACATCTATCCAATTCGCTCCCTTCTTATCTCTCCTTAGCCTATGTGCACTTAATCTAGACCAGGCCCACCTTCTCTCACTAACCTATTACCTACATCCACATACTTCTCCCTTCCCCAGTCCACCTTTAATTGTCCATAGAGTTCCAAATGTTTCTTTCCTTCCAGACTTTGAAATAATCCTTGCTTCTCTATATCTTCCACTCTGTTCCTCACTTCTTTCCAGAAACCTTTAACCAACCCCCTTTCTCCTCCCGTAAGTTACCCATTCCTATTTCCTGTAAAATTCTCCTCATTCCTTGAGTCCAGTTCATCCCAGCACTGGATTTTTCTTGGATTATTAAACATTGCCTCAATTTATTATGCTCGTCCAATGATTTCAATCTGTGCCAATATTTTAAGTATCCTTTCTATCATGCCTTTGCTACCTACTCTTCCCAACTCCAACATTGCTGCTCCATTAGGTGATGAAATGGATAAACCTAACATACATTTATAGAACAATCTATGTACTTTATCAATCACCTCCCATTCTTTGTCAATTCCCCAAATCTCTGATCCATAGACCATTTTTGCTTCAACTACAGCTTTGTAAACCCTTTCCAACCATTTAATTTTCATATCTGCTATTTTCTTTAAGCATATACTTATAGCAGTCATTACTAATCTTCCCTTAGCTGAGGCACTTATCTTGTGATCATTCCATCTCCCATAAAACAAAGGATTTTTAGAAAAAGCTCCATGCTTGTATGTTTCTGTCTGTGAACAGCGTGACTCAAAAACGAATTGTCGTGCAAATAACAAACTTGTTCAGCAGCTTCCAAAGATGGCGACAACAGGATTTTCAAGAAACTCTGCCCTCCCTAAGCTACTCGTTACAAGAACATTTTTCGAAATTTTTGCTTTTTCTCGTAAATGCCTGTAATGATTTTTATTAAAACATTATATATTCAAGATACTTATATAACAAGTAAAATGTACATCTTAAATTTTCTGGAAATAGCTTGTGAAGTCCTCTTCATTCGGAAGAAATATAATTTTGTATAAGAAGTAAATGTTAAAGAGTTAGACGAAAACAAACTACATAAAGTGTATGTATATTTCAAACACACACAGTTTCTAATGGCATGAGCCATTTCCCAGATATTTCAGTTAATAAAGGTTCGAATTATTTAATACCTAGCCATTCTTTTAAAGTCCTGTGTATTCTTAATTGTCTCTCATGAATCATAGGAAGATAATGGAAGGTTTTTTTTTTCTATTAACACTTCCCTAATTTAGGGCTGCCTATAGACAAAGTATGCCTATACAATTATCAAATTTAAATTGACAACAATAATGACGATTTATAGTTAATTAAAAATAATGAAAATCAACTTAGAATATAAATATAAATGAATTTAAATCGGAACAGAGAAGTAGTACAGAACAATTCTATTATGCGGTTAAAATAAATAAATATATAATAATTTAATAATTTCAATGATTTGTAAAGTGTGTATCGATATTATATTGAATACAGATGATTTCTGAGGATGAGAATTGATCCTCTAATAGCCATGATTGCTATTTGATAAAGTAGGCGTTTATCCAGGCCATAATCTACCCAAAACTTGTGTAGATTTTTGGGTATTGTCTCTCTAGCTCCTATCATCAATCCTGTGACTGAGATTTTATTTAAATTATATTTATTCTTGTAATAGGAGATAGTGGATTCATAAATGACCTTTTTTTCTGCGTCAACTTCTTCGGGCTGTTGACAGTGGGATTCCAAGCGCACAGTAGGATCAATGATTAACCCGCTTCTGTCAGATGATGTCTTGTAGGCGATGATGTCGATGCTGCTACCACTGTTGGATAATCCATATATACCTCCTCGTTTACCTGAAAACCTTTTTTCTTCAAAACTGCTGCAATCACACTTCTTATTTTGTGATGTCTGCTATTTCGCAGCACTTCTCCGTAGCGTGCAGTTCTTAAACATTTCACTGTCGCTATTACCTTTGTATCTATAAAGAAATGTATAACGTAGCTATTTCTGTAAAGGTTTATCTAGATTAAAATGAAGTAGATGGTAAAATTAGCTTTCGTAGAAGGTAGAGAATGTCATGAATTTAACATACACGATTTTTAAAAATATATTGAAACAAAAAATTCAAAAATTAATTTTAGGAAACTATGTTACATCTATAAGGGCGTAAATATATTTTTTTCGATCATACTTACACGCTAAATGAGTCTTTAAACATTCTCCTGAAAAGCTGGAGTAACATCATTAGGTACGTATTATTGAATAGTGAATGTAAAAAGTAGTGTGGCTGTAAGGGCATGAGATGTGCAGGGTTAGTCCCAACACGCTCAAAGTTTGTCTCGCCCAGTTTCCCGAGAGTGCAGTTTATTGCTGGCAGAGCAACTGACAAATTAATGTTGATTTCAAATAGTTTCCCAAACACTGTATCCTGGGAATTGTGCCGCCTCCATACCAGGTCTTATCAATATTTCACAAGGGATGCTGCAAATTCCTCCAACACGCGTTAGAGGAGCTGAGCAGGGTAACTGCACATTTTAAATGGTTTTGTCCTCGACATACCGTACCGAAATATCAAAAGCAATTCATGTCAGAAGTGAGACCGTCTGGGTCATTTCGTGCTAATCCCTTAAGATTATCTTTAAGATTTAATTTTTGTTTCAGTTGACCAACACCATATGTCCTTGCACTTAATTTTTGTATTTATTAACACTTCCCTCAATTGAGGGCTGCCGTATAGACAACGTATACAAAATATAAAATATACAATTAACAAAAATAAAAACGGTTTATAGTTAGCATATTAAACTAATGAAAATCAACTTAAAATAGAAATATAAATGAATTTAAATCGAAACATAAAAGTAATACAATCCTATCATGCAGTTAAAATAGATAAGTGTATAATAATTTTAACGATTTATAAAGCAGTGTATCGATATTATATTGAATACAAATCATTTCTGAGGATGAGAATTGATCCTCTAATAGCCATGATTGCTATTTGATAAAGTAGGCGTTTATCTAGGCCATAATCTACCCAAAACGTGTGTAACTTTTTGGGTATTGTCCCTCTAGCTCCTATCATAAATCCTGTAACTGAGATTTTATTTAAATTGTATTTATTCTTGCAATAGGGGATAGTGGGTTCATAAATGACCTTTTTGTCTGCGTCTACTTCTTCGGGCTGTTGACAGTGGGATTGAAAGTACACAGTAGGATCAATGATTAACCCCTTCTGTCAGATGATGTCTTGTAGGCGATGATGCCCATTCGCCTACTGCTGGCAATGTTGGATAATCTGTATACCTCCTCGTGGACCTGAAGTCCCCTGAGTTAAAAAAAAACGCTTTTTTTAGAAAAAGGTCCTTGTATGTCGTCTGTGAACAGCATAACTCAGAAGTGAAAATTCGAATATATGCCAAACTTGATATTTAGGTTCAATATCTTCCAAAGACGCGACACGAAGATTTTCAAATCCTGCACTCCAAACTAACTTTTCCACTGAGCATTTGTCAAAATGTTTTATTTTCTAAAAAATGGCTCTAACAAGTTTTATTAAAATACCACATATTAAACATATTTTCACGACAAATAATATGTGTACCTTAAATCTTTTAGAAATAGCCTATGAAGTCCTCTTCATTCCGAAGGAAAGTTATAATCTTGTATAGCTGGTAGAGATAAACAACAGATGAAAACGTACTACAAAAAAAACGTGTAGTAAAACACACAATTTATTGCAAATATCTTTTTGTGGCGTGAGTCATTTTTGAGAAACTCCTTATTAATGGTTCGAATCGTTCATTTATTAGTCCTTCTTTTCTATTCTGTCAACATTCAGTTGATTCTCGCGTTTGCATGGAAACAGTATGGCATTTTAGGGCCAGCGTATAGCGTACAATTCTTAAACATTTGACTACTGCTGTTCCCTTTGTATCTACAACGAAATGCGTAATGTTATTTCTGCAAGGTTTATATGGATTAAAATATAGTAGATAGAAAAATAATCTTTAGTAAGAATAGTTTGTACACCAACTAATAAACGATAAAGGGCAGAGAAAGTCATATTAATGTACCACATCAGATTTTTTTCCACCCTCAGCATAATCCGCAAGAGACAGGCAAAATATGAAGATATGAAGAATTAAATCTCAAAATATTATTAAATATTTATTTTATAACCAGAAACATCTTATACCTCAAGGACTTGGAGCACGTTGACTTCATTATTTCAAATAAAATACTTTTTTTAGATTTTTGTCCATATTTAATACTAAGATATGAAATGTAATGTAACAAATTACATGGAGTTTATCGATTTTAATCATTGTGAAACCCTTAAACTTAGAAAACAAGAAAAAGAAGTAATTGGTTGCCTTGTGCTTGCTTAAGACTTAGCTACAATATGCCATCGGTTTGCGAAAATACCAACTCCTCGAGAAAGGAGAGTATTTAATTTTGACGGACATCCCATAGAGGAAGCGCTACAATTCCTTCAGTATGCATGATTTGTTGGAAACAGGGTTTTCTAACTTTTTTACCGGAAAACTACCCGAATAGAATACATGGAAAGCTCTGTGCATTACTGATGTAACTTAGTTTAAAACCGAAAGCTAATAAAACTATCAAAATATGAATAAGTATGAGATTTTAGATGGATATAACAATTTTAATAAAATATTATGGAATATGAAGTTGTTTGTCACATGAATTGAGTTCTACATACTGCAAAATGTAAAAATAGTTGTAACCATAATTATAGCAACTGTGGTTAGAGTATTAAATTTCATATTTTGCATCCCTGAAGTAATTACAACGCGAGAACTATGCCATTTTTCTGTGTTTTTAGCGTAATCAATGAATTGGCTTACCTGTTACATCTTGTATTACATGGCGTTTATCTTGTACTGCTATTACTTTCTCTACTACGTATAGTAAGTAAGGGAAGTATTGTATTCCACCCAAAAATTCGATACCGAGATTTCACCGGAAATAGATGTTTTGAGACCCCCTGAATAAAAAAAAGCATTTTTGGAAACATGTCCGTGTGTGTGTCTGTGAACAGCATAACTCAGAAACGAACAGTCGGATAAACACCAAACTTGGTATTTAGGTTCAGTATCTTCCAGAGATGCGACACAAAAGTTTTCAAGAAAATACCCCCACCCCAGATTACCCTTTACATGGAACATTTTTCTATAATTTTAATTGTCTCAAAAGTGGCTCTTAAGATTTTGATTAAAATATCGTATGTTTAAGATATTTTCATGACAAATGAAATGCATATCTCGAACTTTCTGGGAATGTCTCCAAAAGTATTCTTCATTGTGAACGACCTTTGCATAACTGGTGAACCATAAGAGATAGACAAAATTACTACACAAAAAATGTAGATCGCGTTAAAATACACAATTTATGTCATACACATTTTTGTTTGTTTGTTGAGGGAACCATTTTCGAGATATTGCTTGTTATTCCCTTAAATTTTCCAGTACTTAAACTTTTTCTCAAATTATTTATTTTTTTGTCCTGGTAATGCAAATAGAATGGAATACTCCACATAGCAACCAGCTCTTAAAATATTTGACTATCGCTTAAAGCCTAGCAATTCCCCTTACATCTACAAGAAAATTAGCAATAAGATTAACATCTCGATATCTCGATTAACATGAAGCATATGGAGAATAAGCGTTTGTAGAAATAGTTTGTACAGAGTAGAAAAAGTCATGTGAGTGTAACACATCGGATTGTTTTTATATTATATGAATTCGCAGATTAAATCTCTGCGTTTATACGGTTTGTATACGGAATTCCATTCATGCCATCCTCGCAGCCTGGAATCTGTATCGTGGTATTTCACACGTGACGACAGAATGCAGAGAAGTTGGCTCAATAAATGAAATGCTATAAAATCTTTCTCCAAAATAAGTACGACCCTATTTTGCTGTCTATATTGAAACACAACATACTATTTGATCATTGTATATATTATTCAGGTTCTCAAACCTCTGCACAGGTTTTACTTCAAAGTCACTGGTTGTAACATAATAAGATTTAACGTATATTATAACTGCTACAGAAAAAAGCAACATCTCTGTCTCTAACTCAGATCTATCTCCTTCTGTCAAGTGTCGCTTTAACCCTCTGGATTTTCCTTTTCATCCAGACTTTCAAGAGCAGATAGCCTAGGGCACAGAAGTTAATGTTTCTCTTAACAAGATTTTAAATTGCATATGAAATGCAATACATTGTAGTTGAGTTTGCTTTGTTCTGCATCGTTCATAATATTTTTATTTTCCCTCTTATCTGGCGAGTCTTTTCATCTATCTATTGTGTCCATATTCTTATTCCCCTAAAGCTACACCTTTCTACTTTATCTGCCACGTAGCTAGTAGGTAGTGGAGGTATATCATTCTACCCAAAGATTCGATTTCGAGACATCGTAACTACAGCTTTGAGGCCCCCTGAATTAAAACAAAACCACTTTTTGCTTTCTACTACTTGTAGCAGGTAGGGGAAGTATTGTATTCCCCTAAAAATTGATACCGAAATTTCACAGGAAATACATGTTTTGGGGTTCCCTGTGTGCAAAAAAAAAAAAAATTAGAAAAATTTCCGTGTGTGTGTGTGTGTGTGTGTGTGTGTATGTGTGGACGTGTGTCTGTGCGCCTGTGAACAACATAACTCAAAACGAAACTTCGGATAAATACCAAAGTTGGTATTTAGGTTCGGTATCTTTCAAAGATGTTACAAAAAGATTTTCAAGAAAATCTCCCCACCCCAGGCTACCGTTTAAATGGAACATTTTTTGATAAGCTTGATTTTCTCAAAAATGACTAAGGATTTTGATTAAAATATCATATAGTAAGATTTTTTCATGACAAATTAAACGTATATCTTTAATCTTATGGAAATGTCCCCAAAAGTCCCCTTCATTCTGAATATATTTTGCACAACTGGTAAACACAACAAATGTAGATATGTCGTATACACGTTTTTTGTCAAATGAACCATTTTCGAGATATTCCTTTTTATTTGTTTGAATTTTTCAGAACTTATACTTTTCCCAAATGGGAATTAGTTTATTAGATTTTATTTAATTATTTATTCATTTATTAACTTTTTTGTCCTGGTAATGCAAAGAGAATGGAATAACCCACATAGCAATCAACTCTTAAAATATTTGACTATCGCTTAAAGCCTACCATATTCCCCTTGCGCGTACAAGAAAATTAGCAATTTGATAGTTTCTGCAAATTTTTATCCCGATTAGCACTAAGTAGACGGAGAATAAGCTTTGTAAAAATAGCTTGTGCAAAAGTAGGGAAGGTCATGTGAGTGTAAAACATCAAGATTTTTATGTGTGGGTGTGAACACTATAATTTAGAAACAAAATGTCGGTTAAGTATCGATTGGTACCTTCCAAAGACGAGGCATAAAGGTTTCCAAGGAAATCCCCCACCACAAACTAGGCTTTACATGAAAAAATTGTAGAAATATTCGATTTTCTCCAAAAGCGCTCCAAGATTTTGATAAAAATGCTATATTTTTAAGATGCTTATAGGACAAATAAAAGCTGTAAATTTAAATCTTTAGTAAAAGGCTGTGAATCTCTCTTCATTAAGAAGGAATTTTGTGTAATTAGGTGTAACTGGTAAACCAAAAAGATACAAAAATTTATTCACACAAAATATAGATCTCTTTAAACCACACAATTTATTTCAAAAAGCGTCTTTCTTATATCCGCATTTATTGAAGTATTGCTCGCCGTCAGTTGTTTCTCGTGATGTCATTGAAAGAGCATGAAATTTCAAGGCCAGTATACACAATGTAACAGTAAGATAGGGTCTAACTTTTAGGATGTACCCTTCACATGCAGACGAAGAAAACATGTTATATAGACATAGGTCCGAGAATGCTTTATTTCTATGTTAGGCCTAATTTACTGCGATTCCTCATAGTACCTAATACGGGAAATACACGGGAACAGAAGGTGCCATCATACCACCTGAAACCTTTTTTACACGAAATATTCAAAATGCTGTTCATTAACATAGATAAATTGAAGTAGTTTTATGGTTTGTTTGCCCCACGTTGGGGACCCAATTTGCGGCGGTATTATTAATGTTTGTAATTGAAAATGCAACTGTTTATTTGCCGCACGTATAAAAGACAATTTATCGCGGTCACTTCGTGTTATCTTTTGCTGAGCGCCTGTTATTGTATTTAATTTTGGGTTCACTGTCCTCCGGCTAGCTATGATTTCTCGGTCAAGCACTTATCTTGTACAGGTGTGTAAACGGGAAGGAGTTTTTTTATCCAAAGATAACACTGATGAAAGAATTTGTTTTACACTTTTATTGTAACACATTATTCACTTTCACCTATTAATCTTGACACTCGCCAAGCTGAAACTGTTATAATAACTTCTTTACTGCCCATTATTAATTCGCGTACTTCAACTTTTTATGTAATTAACTTTACGACACGAGAGATTTTTTATAAATTTGCTACGCGTAACCTTGATGAACTTCGTGCGATGCATACTCCATGAATGCCTCCGTTGAACTACGAGAAACTTGACCCTGACACTGAATTTATACTTCCTCGCCCCAATATGCCTAAAGATTATAACCGAGCTGCTATTGGTTAATAAAACGCGCCAACATTAGCGTCTATATTTATATCCAATGAAAATTACGAAAACATATGCTCTAGGGAAAATGTTCCAGCACATTCTAAGAAAAACACGCCACTCTGACGTCATTTGCTCGTCTCTAATAATGATAAACAGCTCACCCCTTACTACATTATTGCACGCTATTATTGTCAGTTTCAGTAAGGCCGTATAAACCCACTTCTCGATATTTATTACAATCAACAAACATCTCAAATCAATGTCACACAACAATGCATATTCACACTACAATCACTCTGACATTTACATAATTTGTGATACAAATTACTGCGTCAAAATGGGCCAACCCGCCACCACATTGACTCCCGGATGTGCTGGTGTATCCCTGGAAAATTGCGTATTATTTCACGACCTTCCACATTATGGACATGAAGACACTGCATCTTGTACAACGAGCGCCAAAGAAAATCTCACTGCACCTCGCATCTATGTTACATTAGTTTCTTTAGGCCACGGTGCAAGGGTGCGCCACTTCTTCTCCTTATTGTTACACCAATAACCACAACAAATGTTACAAAATGGCGTAGAAATGAAAGATATGTTTACGCTCTTGATCGTATTGGCTGAAGGAGAAAGAAGTAGAGCGAGTGTATTCAGTTTGTCATACAGACCTGTTATCGTGATTGGTAGCCCATACCTTATCAGCTAGTGCAGGACACGCCTTTGAAAGGGAAAACTTGATGAGCGCCCAGGTTAGCGAAAGTAGAATGTATAGTGTGAGAAGATATTCAGGGGGTGCAAATTATAGCTTGAATGGTATTCATTAAATACAAAGCAGTACTTTATAACAAAAATAAATAAAATTGTATCATCACAGTGAATCAATGCTTGTTGCTGCATAGAAATAAACATAACTGAATAATAAATAAATAAAGCAGCAGGTTTTCCCTCAAATTCAAATTAGTTGGTTAATATACCTTTACAAACATATTGCTGATCATAAGAATACAACAGGATTGTAGACAAAAATATAACCCAATTTTATTGCCATAACATGTATGTCATGTTCCATAAACCATATACATTTGCATATATAGTTTCTAAACCTGATTAGTGAATTATAACAAAAGAGTAATTTGCACTTAGTAAACGAATATCATCATCTGTGGATGTTTTACGGGAAGTGCCCACTTTCTGACGAGTATGTAGACCGTCCTTCCTACATTCTTGGAATATTTATATCCAGTAATTTACTACAAAAACACTTTTATGCACTGCCATTGCAATTGCGGTAACAGTGCGACCAGCCTCTGACATAAATCCACGATACGTACACGAGTAATTTCGCTAGTATACGGCATGACTGCTTCTGAGACAAACCTGTTTTATCACATATAAAATGAAAAAATCTAATTTTTGAGCACCTCGGCTTTCGAATGCCCATAAACTAGGTAAAAATAAGATTTGCGTCGTTCCTCGCGCCTCTTACTTGGAAGACTGCGCCGGGGAGGTGGCCTAGCTGTATCTTTGGGTTGCAGTCCCGGGTTCGATGTCCGCACGGGTTGGAATTGAATGCGAGTAGTGGTAGGTAGAAGAGAAGTAATGGTAAAATTCACTGTACCTGGTTTTTGTCCTCTGTCCGACATGGCTGCGTCTTCATCAGGCAAATCTCCGTAGAAAGGTGATTTAACTGTACGGCAATTCTCGCTATTGCCCTGGCTAGTTGATCTCAGCGAAGATGTAAGCGTGCCCAGGATTGCTAATAAGCTCGTTGATCTCGGTAGTGGTACAATGGAGCTCAGAGGTGAATTCACTACTCATCATAATGTTTGATTTATCGCTATTTGTCACTTCTTCACTCTAAAAACACTAAATAATGTTCCTGTTCACTATCACTTTATATAGAACACGGGAATCGCCGATACATTGTTAATTAATATGTGATTAATCACAATTACACTTCCGCGCAAAAGGACGCTATTTGCGCGCCAAACTTGTCTTACGGAGTAGCGTGGATTCCTCGTCTAACTACAAGTCAACTCCTCAGTTTTGGAATAAATATCGGTTATTTAGAGGCCACGATCCCCCACTTGTAAACTTATTTCCGAACAATACTTATGGCTAACAAACATCTAAAATCCTGTACATACAATAATGTATGTAACAATCACTCTGGTATTCACAGCATGTTATGATAAATAAAATATTGCCTTAATGTTGTGTTAAATTTTATTAATTTAATCAGGGCTAGTATGTTGGTGTTTGCAACATCCGCACGCCCATTCGTTATGCATTGCGTATGACACCCTGCACCCTCAACTCCGTTTACCCCAGTCCAAACCTGTAGCTGCGATTAATGACCAAGATCCCGAGCGCACGACTGCCCGTGGCAAGTGCATGAAGTCCCCGGCGTCTAGAGCCGCTCCCGTAACAAGAAGCGGCGATGCCTGGGATCACTGACAATATTTCTTATTGCGGACAATCGTCTTCTCATAATGGAGAAGTCGTGTAATTGGTAAATAAGGCGAAATAATTAAAAATGTGACCTGTTTCATTCACATGATTTTCTCTACCCAATATTGGTTACTTTTATAAACTTCTATTCCTGCAAAATCTGAGACAGAATGTACCCGGAATAATTTTATGTGTTAATTTATTTAGTGATTAATTTGATATATGAATGAGATGTGTATAATGTTAACACCGTGTAAATAGTAATTTTTATGTAATGTAATATTTGTCTTATATATACAGGATGTTTCAGAAATACTTTTACAAACTTCGGGTATGGGTTCCTTACACCACAAGAAGGAAAAAAGTTCATATGAATATGTTTCATAATCCTTTGTTTTCTTGTTAGGAGGTGTTCAACACAGTGGTACACTTATAACACACAAACTCATAATAAATGCTCGAAATGTCCTCCTCTTGCTTCTATGCATGCCTGTACTCGTCGAATCGTGGAATGTCGCACCCTGTCAAAAACGCCAGGATGGTGTCGAGTGGTTTCGCAGGCTTCTATGGCACGTCGATGAAGCGTTTCTTCATCCGGGATGGCTGCACCATAAACCAATGATTTAAGATGCCCCCCAGAGGTAAAAATCTACAGGATTGAGGTCGGCAGAACGTGCAGGCCATGGAACTGGTTCTCCTCTGCCTATCCATCGGTCATGGTGCATACCAATCAGTGCATCTCGAACAATGCGACTAAAATGTGCTGGACCAGGCATTTATATCATTTATCAGCAAGGCGATGATAAACAGCGACAAATGTTGGATGACTCGGTTGTCTTCGGTCTGGAAACTCCATCTGATAGCGCGTGCAGCCTCGCGTCCATTACCATTCGCGCGACCATACATAAAAATCATTTCTGCCTGTTCACGAAATAAATATCCAGCAATGGTGGAACGAAACACGTGCAGTTAACTCACTACAATTACACAATTGAAACGTTGAAGACAGACTAATGACAAATGACAAACGTAAACAAGTCTCCATAGCAACACTTCGCCATCTACCGTATGTAGTACAATGGGTCAACGCCTTCTATGAATGCATAGGGAAATGAAGTTTTGAGGTTGGACCCCGAAGGTTGTTGAACTCACACTTTCATTGTGAAAGGAATAACGCCAAAACCAAGGATTATGGGACATATGTTCATATGAACTTTTTTCCTTCTTTTGGTGTGAGGAGCCCATACCCGAAGTTTGTGAAAATATTTCTGAAACACCCGGTATATAGTCTTACTGTTTCACTAGTTTTAGGATGTGTTAAACTCTGCAATGTTTTAGAAAATATGCTGTTCGCTTGTGTAGAGAAAGTTGGATCTTTTGTGTTAGGATCGAGGGAAAGGTCATATTAAAATAAATAAAAAAATTGATTTAAAAATACAGGAGTGCTGCCTTTTAGGCACTTGAGAAAGGTATTTTAATTGTCATATAGTGTCCCTACGTAAATTTTCTTTTCAGCACGTGTACCGGTATCTTTTGTAAGAAGAGTGATTCAGTGTGTTTTTAAGGATTTTCTGCCAAATATTACCGATGCATTAAGGCAGAATAGTTCGATAGGTACCTTTATAACATATTGGCTTATGCAACACCACCATACAAAATAGCACTTTAATTTGAAGTAGGTGTGCCCCACGTATGGGAGCCCGTTTGAAGTTATTGTTGTTTACGTAGGAGTTACTGGTGTTGGAGATGAAGGAATTTTGCACCATGCTTTGGGCGTCAATTTGAAGTAGATTATATTTTACGTAGTTTGTTTATTTATTTAGCTCCACGTATGGACGACAATTTTAAGTTATTGATTACGTAATATTTTGCTAGTATGAAAAGCCGATTCGAAGACGTATTTTCATTGTTACGCTCCAACTTTAAAAAAAATTAACTCTTATTAAACTGCTTCTATAGATATTTATGTTTGTGTTTGCCTCGACTGCGTCAGTATTGTTTTAGAGACACGTTTCTCTTAATCAGGGCGTGGTGAGACAAGAATGTAGGTTTACACAGATTTTAAGTTTAAATTCACTTCTCTGTATTAATCCTTGACGCAAATGAAATAGCACTACACTGCTATGAAGAGCTGTGAGATACTTTTATTTAATACTTGCACTTTGTTATCACGTATACTTAATTTTCGTTCGTTACACACGAATACGTAATATTTCTTTAGAGATCACATCTTCCATCCGATCACTACCAAGGTCTGCCAGCAACTTAAGATATTTCAACCGTCCAAACCCGTAAACGTCTGTATTTAAAGTCCCTGATTGGCTAATCCTAGTCCAATAGAATACCTGCATTTTAGTAAAGATTTTTCTGGCTGTTGATTGGCTATTTTTAAACTGTCACAAAATTTACATTATTGCTGCACTAATCATGACTAGTAGCATTTAAACTCCCAAACTCATTATTGCCTCAAGGTTACCTCATTGTTAGCAACCTTAAACTTATTATTCTCACAGCTCTTACATTATTAAATTACACAATGCATTCACACATTATTAAACATGTTTACAACAATATAAGCAAATGCAATTAGCTTTAGTATCTTCCAGAGATGCGACACGAAGGTTTTCAGGAAAACCCTCCACCCCAGACTACCCTTTACATGGAACATTTTTCGAAAATTTTAATTTTCTCAAAAATGGCTCTAACGATTTTGATTAAAATATCATATGTTTAAGATACTTTCATGATAAATAAAATGTATATTTTGAATTTTCTAGGAATGTCTCCAAAAGTATTCTTCATTGTGAACGACTTTTGCATAACTGGTAAACCATAAGAGATAGACAAAATGTTACTACACAGAAAAGTAGATCGCGTTAAAATAAACAATTTATGCCATATACATTTTTTTTGTTGGGTGAACCATTTTCGAGATATTGGTTGTTATTCCCTTAAATTTTTCTGTACTTATTTTCTCAAATGGGAATTCGTTATTCACTTTTTTGTCCTGGATATGCAAAGAGTATTAATCTGTGGCAAAGAGAATGGTGCTGCACCTAGTAACCAGATATTAAGAGATATGTATGTGCTTAAATGTTACTGTATAGAATATAGAAATATTGCCCTCGCAAATACAAAACAAGGGGAACATAGTAGGTCTTAAGCGAAAGTCAAATATTTTTAGAACTGGTCGCTATGTGTAAAATGCATTCTCTTTGCATGTCAAAAGTTGGTTTCTGCAAATTTTTATCTAGATGAATATGAAATAGATGGAGAATAAGAGTTTGTAAAAATAGTTTGTACAAGAGTAGAGAAAGTCATGTGAGTGTAACACATCAGATTTTTTTATTATAATTTTATTACACTTTTTGTCTATTCAGTTTACGCGTTTAAATTCTGATAATATCAATGCTTATATAAAAGAATGCTGCGTTACATTCACATAACTTTATCTTATATTGCTTATTAATAGGTATACAAATTCTTGTTGCGAAAGTTTATTTTTCTATCTACTTCATTTTAATCCGGATAAACCTTTGCAAAAACAATGACATAACATATTTCGTTAGGACTCAAAGAGAACAGTGATAGATGTTTAAGAACTGAACGCTATACGCTGGCATTAAAATTCCATACTGTTCCAATGCAATCGCGAGAAATGGCTGAAAATCTTGCGACTTATAAAGAATGACGAAGTATTAAGCAAATTCAACCCTTAATAACGGATATCTCGGAAGTGGCTAATGCCACAAAATATTACTGTAAGTTTTGAAGAGATCTACATTTTATGCGTAGTAGGTTTTCGTCTATCGCTTAACGTTTATCAATTATACAAGATTATCAAAATTCCTTCCGAATAAAAGGACTTCAGGCGATTACCAAAAAATTCAAGATATGCATTTTATTTGTCGTGTAAGTATCTTTAAAGTATGGTAGTTTAATTGAAAGTGTTAAAAAATGTTTTTAGAAAATTTCCAAAAATGTTGCATATAAAGGGTAGCGTTTTTCTTGAAAATCCTCGTGTCGCATCTTTGGAAAATATTAAACTTAAACTTTGGTATGTGACAGACGTTTATAAATTTTGCTGTTCACACACACACACACACACACACACACATACACACACACACAAAACCAACATTTCCTAACAACGCTTTCATTGTTGGATTCAGGAGTCCTCAAAACTTACATTTCCGTTGAAATCTCGGTATCGAATTTTTGTGTGGAATGCAATACGTTCTCTACCTATTATGTATGTGATAGAGAAAATAAAAGTTTCAAAATTTACAGGCATTTAAACGACGACTACTTTTCTGCTTGTGATGTCAGTTTTGCTAATAAGAGTTACTCACACCAGTGAATATTATTCGTAATGCTCGAGTTTAACGTACAGTTGAAGCCTTTGAATGCTAAGAGCTCTATCGTACTCTTTGTTGATGCCCTTTGAATGGACGTGCCTGTGTGGGAGTTCTTTTGAAGTCTTGACAGGTCCAATCAGATAGGGAACACTGGCCTTTGATGGCGGTGACATAAACTAAAAACCTCAGGCTAGATTTTACCACAGCAATCTTAAGAAGTCAGAGAACAAGATCTCCGAAAGATCGTCAGATTCTCACTCTAGTTCATTCAACTCCAAATCTCGGTACACTTGGATGCAAAAAGTGGCAATAATAATATGTTCATAATAGTTTGATGATTATTATTTATTTAAATTGCGAATGAGGCTATATAGAACCACACAGAGTATTTAATAGGGGAACATACTCGTATTCCCATAACCAAGGGCATATACGTAGATAAGTAAATAATAAAAATTCCCAGATACTAATAATCCTAAGCACAAATATAGTAATATTCACAACAGAAAGTAAATAATAGGGATGATACAAATATCAGAAAGGTTGTAAATATTGTGACTTAGTTGAGTTTTTCAACTATCACTGTTCCGTTTTTTATATAGTTCACCTTTACTGGGAGTCACTGAGTGAACTAGTTCAATTCTCCGTCAGTTCACTTCCTTCGTGACGCAGCCTCTTCACACCGGACGGTTTCCTTCACTCGGGAGTTGAACACAAGTCCTACACAACCGTCGCTCCGCAGTAGCACTCTCTGTACTCACAGTAGTCTGCACCAATCCACTGGGAGAATCGCTCTTAATGTCTCACGGAAAGTCCAGCCGTCAACGTGCTCGCTCACCGACTGTCGACATTCCTCACCTCGCACTCGACACGCACATTCTAACTCGACCCCATTCTGTCGCACTTGACTCACTTTCAAATCACGACTGATTGGCTTCTCACCTCGCACTGACTCGACTCGCAATAACTCTGTCCGCGAGAGCGCTCGCTTATGTAGTCAGTGGAATTTTCCATAGAAGGTTCTGGAACATTCTAGAACTATTTCAATACACTTTATGGTGGAGGGGGGAGATAAAGCTTCCAGGTATACTCGGCGCCAATCAAGAAGTTGATTGACATTTCGCGGAGAAAGAGAGAGAGGCGACGTTGCTACTCATCGCGACATCGTGGAGAGCTTGTCAGAACTGTGTCGAAGGCGACTGGGTTTCACCCGCATTGTAGAGCGGGTATTTATATTCGTATACGAAGACAATTGTAAAATAATGAATCTACGTGCAGAGGATAGAACATGCAAGAATATATCAGTTTAAAAATCTGCGTTAACAGAAGAGACATACCTGTGAAATATTGATGCTTATTCTAATGGAAACATGCCACTGATTTCCAAATTGCTTGCATCGCTGTTGTTGTTGCTGCTGCTGCTGCTCATTTGATAGTGTCACAGTATTCTGTCGTGTTATCTTATTTGCTGAGCGCCTGTTATTATTTTACTATTTTGAATGTTGGGTTCTTTGTCCTCCGGCTAGCCATTATTACTCAGTCGAGCAAATATCTCTTGAATAGGGTGTGTAAACGGAAAGGAGTTGTTACTAAAAGATAACACTGATAAAAGAATTTGTTTTTATACCTTTATTGCCATCACACTCAATTAATTTCACATATTTAATCTTGATACACGCCTGACTGAAACTGTCATATTTTCGAATGTAACTACAATCACTTATTTGCCGCGCACTATTAATTCGCGTATTTCACATTTTGTAACTAACTTTACGACGCCAGAGATTCTGTAGAATTGCATAATGTGTACTTCATGAATGCTTCCGTGTAACTCGCGAGAGAGATTTCTTAGAACTGCGCGACGTTTGCGTTGTGAATGATTGTGTAGAACTGCACGATACTTCGACTCTGACTCAAGAATTTATACTCCCTCACCCCGATATGCCTAAACATTATAATCGAGCTGCTATTGGTTAATAAAGCGCGCCAACATTAGCGTATATTTCATAAGCCAATTAAAATTACAAACACATATGCTCTTGGGAAGATATTCCCTCCATTTCTAAAGAAAGGCACGCTACCCTGACGTCATTTGTTTGTCTCTTCTAATTGATAAACAACTCACCCCATCGCTTCATTGTTACCCGCTCCTATTATCAGTTTCAGTGAGGCCGTGTAAACTTATTTCCTAACAATGCTTATAGTTAACAAACATCTCAAATCATTGTCATACAATAATGTTAATTTACACTACAATCACTCTGGCATTCACAGTGTTGTGATATAAAATACTGCCTCAATAGACAATGTTTCCATCTCCACCGTCGTCGTCATCATCATCATCTGAAGAACTGCTAGAGTTCCTCACGCAGATAACTGTTCTATAATTTCTTCAAAAACTCCTTAATTTTCCCAAGCTGCACTTATTACGCCCTGTATGAGTCACCGCATTTTTCCAGTTTTCAGCTTTTACTGATGTTAGTGCCTCTTCTTTAAGCTTTATTACTGACGACACTTTATTGTTTCGCCCAACATAACCCTTTATGTCGGCCTAAATTAATTCAATCGGGTTAAAATGACAATGATAAGGGGAAGCCTAACTATTTTGTGACCATGTTCTGCAGCAATACCATCGACTATATAACTTGTTTGCTTTCACAAGTTCCAGTAGCTCACTTTTCATCAGTCCCTCCTTCACCGGCATATTGCGGCGATCAAGCCACCGAATTATTTTCTCCTCAATTTCTCCTCTTTGAAATATTCTCTCACAGAGCATTTTATTTCCCGCGACTGTCCTTTAATTGGGATAGCTTTACCAAATGGTTTTATTCGGTTCCCGAGTGCGCTCAGTTTTTGTTTGACTGGGCTATGTTTGTCACTATTTTTGGACATTGCTAAATATCCATTAAACGTGTTAACACAACACACGCACGCGCAAATATACGTAATAACACAAGGAAAATACCATACAAATAGGAAGATGCAAAAGAACTTTTCAGTACGCAGGCAATCTCTAAACTGATACAAAAACATGAGCAAGCTGGGGCTAAAAGGAGGACATTATTTATAGCTGCAGCGACAGCAGAGGATAAGACGTGCAGTTCATGTTACTGTATGGTCGCTCGCCAGGCACGTCATGCCAATCACGTGTTACAATATCAGCAACAAGACATTTGCGTCTATCGTTGCTATAGAAACCTCTTAGTTCTAATTGGTCCTTCTAATAGTTGCTATGGCGACCATGTGACGTATTCATCCCCTCCCATTCATTTAAAGCTTTCAGCCACGTGGTTAGTAACTGTAGGTCACCTTCTTGATAGCGCGCCCGGTGTTTACGCGGGCATGCGCCGTTATCGTTGTTTACTCGGACCGTTCGGCGCTGACCTCCCGATAACCTGGGCCTAAAGCCGCTGCGTTACAATATTATTATGAATAGTACATATTATAAAGTATGAGAATTTCATGTATAGGTACCTATAATATTGTAAATATCGTTAACCAGGAAGGGCGATCTAATAACTTGGGGACAATTAGTAAGTGAACTTTGTGACACATGGAATAGGAAAATATCAGAGCCAGCGAGAGGGAGGACCGATGGTGAGTAAAAGATGGAGATGGAATGAAATTCCTGGAAGCATCAATCGCAGAACAGGGAGGTGGATAAAAGAAGACTGTACGAAAGAGAAAATCGGCGTGCGAAAGAGACGGAGATAGAAAGAAATTCTCAGAGTCAAGTGAAGCCTGACTCCTAAAAATTGGATATTATATCTCTCATATCTAGCTAAATTGCCAATCAAAAGACACGTTATAAATATTGGCGCGAATTTTCGCGTCAGGACATTTTGGGTATGAAAGCAAGTAATCGCACAGAACCTGATACACACTCTTGTTTTGCTACTGAAGATGAGACGAGAGATATATCTGCTACGTGCTGTAAAGATGGGGGCATATAGCGTGTGACAATAGGAAAAAGCTTTCCGAAAACTTATTGATATGTTGGTTATAGGAAATAATTCAGGTAGGTAAATATGGGAATAGCGTTACTAGTCATTTTACATTTTTCACTTCTTGTTTCTGAAGTAAACTCCTTTAAAGCTGAACACGTGATAATGATTTGTCTTCATCCACACCCCTGGGATTGCAATGATAGGGCTAGGTTTGACTTGGCAGTGTCTGCAAGAACGAGAGAACGAGCAGCTGGCAGGCGACAAACCCAGGACGCCGAAATGACCAAAGGAGGACTCTCACATAAGAAGCGCGACCAGCGCACACGGGCTACAACTAACAGGCGTTTCTTTGTTTTTCCTTGAGTCCGTAGTTCTATCTGTTATGATGATGATTATTAATGTTTCTATGTATGCTTATAGGTATATAAATGCTTATGCGCCAATTCAATAAGATTGAGAAATACATCGAAATTCCTTATATGTTCAAGTGTCCCTTCCTAGATAATTTCCACCGAATGGAATAATTCGTTTCTTCGAACTCTTGAAGCTATGCAATCCTTTTTGTTGTCGGCAATAACTTTCTAGGACTTGGTCTCATGTCTGCTACAGAAAAACCGTTTAACATAAATAGTATAGCAGTTTTACATTTTGAAGTTACTTATTTTCTCTTCCAGTCTTAAACAGCTTATTGTACTCCTATGTACTTACGGTAAGTAAAAATTCTATTTCACCCTATAACTCGATGTAAATTTCACTGGAAATACACGTTTTGATGTCCCTGAAACTAAAAGGAAATTTTAGAAAAACGTCGGTGCGCGCGTGTGTGTGATAATTGGCAAAAACACTCAAAAACGAAAAGTCAAATAATATTAAACTTTGTATTTACGTTCAGGATCTTTCAAATATAAGAGAATATGATGCTCAACAAAATCCCTCCACCAAAAAATACCCTTTACATGGAAAACGTTTGAAAATTTTGGATTTCTTAAAAATGGCCCTAAGGATTTTTATTAAAATACCATGTTTAATACACTTTTCATGAGAAATCAAATGTATATCTTGAATTTTCTGAATGACTTTTGCATAACTGATAAACATAAAAGAGAGACAAAGTTTTATTTCAAAAAAAGTACATTATGTATGTCGGATACATTTTTTGTGGAGATGTTCCATTTCGTAGATGTTCCTTATTATTGGACTGACTTTTTAAATACTTAACCTTGTCTGGAATTGTAAGTGGTTATTCGCTTTTTCATCCTGGTCACGCCAAACAAAGCGATTTCAAAGCTATCACGTAGCGACTGACTTTTAAAAGATTTGGCTATCGCTTAATCCTACTGTTTTCCCCATTTCCATTGTACCTACAAGGAAATAGGTAATAAAAGCACTTTTACAAACGTTTATCACGATTAACATGAAGTGGATAAAATATAAGATTTTTAAATAATAGCTGAAGAATAGGTACAGAAAGTCGTGTGAATATAACCCATCAAACTTTGTTTTCGTTTCCTTTCTGGTGGTACTGAAAGAGAATGAAACTTCAAAGCCATCACATAGTGATACGCTTTTTAAAGATCTAGTACGCCGCATCATTGTTTGGAGGCCCCTTGAATTCAAAAAAAGAATTCTCAGTAACAGGTCCGTATGTGTGTGCATGTGAACAGCATAACTCAAAAATTAAAAGTCGGATAAATACCAAACTTGGTATTTCGATTCAGTGTTTTCCAATGATGTGATATGAATATTTTGAAGAAAACCATCAACTTCAAGCTTCCTTTTATAGGGAACTTTTCGAATTTTTTTATTTTCTAAAAGTGGCTTTAATGGTTTTGTTTAGAATACCATATATTATAAATGTTATTTATCATGTAAGTATTTTTATCTTGAATTTTCTGAGAATAAGCTGTGAAGTCCTCTTCATTCAGAAGGAATTTTGATAATCTTGTATAACTGGTAAACGTTAAGCAATAGACGAAAGCATGCTGCTCAAAAACCGTAGACCTCTTTAAAATACACTCTTTATTTTAAACAACTTTTTATGGCATCAACCATTTCAGAGATTTCTTATTAATGGTTCAAATTGTTCAATACTTAGTCATTCCTCTAAAGTCCTTTGATTTTCAATTGTTTCTCGCAATTCTATAGAAACAGTATGAAATTTTAAGGCCAGCATATAGTGCTCTATTCTTAAACACTTGACTGTCACTATTCGCTTTGTATCTATAACGAAATGTTTAATGCAGCTATTTCCGAAAAGGTTTATCTCGTTCAAAGCGACGCGGATAGGAAAATAAGCTTTTGTAAGAACAATTTTTATACCCAGTCGGAAACGATAGTGGGTAGAGAAAGTCATGTGAAAGTAACACAGAGTTTTTATAAATATTGCAGTAGCTGAAACGTTTGGTGAGCGAACAGCTGATACAAGTACCTGCCATGCCCAAGGGCTAGTCACTGGCAGGTGATAAAAAGCGGTATCAAAAGCGGCTTTGAATGGGAAGAATAGCCGGGTTTTTGGCAATAACTAGGGCACCAACAAAAGACACACAAAAGAAGTAGTGAGGCAGCAGTAAGGCTGATAGGCTGGCGTCAGTCAGGTGAAAAGAGCAACACTGTTGACTTTTCCAACCGCCACACCCTGAAATGATGAGCTCGATAACTGCACACACATACATACACATAGCTCATCCAACGGCGCGAATATTTCCATTGTGTGTATTCAACTCCGTAGCAAAGGCAAGCCTTAAGATGTAATATCATTTCAAAAATGTACATTAATATATGCGTGGGCGTACTTCCTGCTTGCTTTTGTGTGTTCCGTAAAACATTTTATAAAAATCTGATGTGTTGCATTCACATGACCTTCTTTGCTCGCTCTTCTGTACATTATTCTTATAAAAGCATATTCTTCTATTTACTTCGTGTTATTCGAGATAATATTTCATTACACATTCAGTTCTTAACCTAGAACTGAAGATGAATACAGTAGACTAAAGGCGTCGTACTTTTCTAACGCGGGTCGCTATGTAATGGCTTTGAAATTCCACACTCTTTGCATAACCACGGAAAAAAGTATATTTGAAATATCAAGGCAATAACAAGGAATATATCGGAATGGCTAATGCCACATAAAAAGTTTGCCATAAATTGTGGCCTTTAACCAAAGGTGCATTTTTTATGTACATAGATTTTGTCTGTCTCTTACGTTTTAGCAGTTAACAAACTCATTGTAAAGCTTTTCGTAGAAACTTCAAGTTATACTTGACTTTTATAGCTCTAATACCTATATAATAATTTAATAAAAATCGTTAGAGCCAGTTTTGAGAAAATAAAAGGTTTCGACAATTTTTCCATGTAAAGGGTAGTTAGGGTGTAGCATTTTTTTTTTGTTTGTTTAGTGTCGCATTCTTGTAAGAGTGAACTCAAATACCAACTTTGGTATTTGTAAAAGTTTTTGTTTTGAGTTATGATGCTTACAGACGCGCGGGCACGCACGCACACAAGGACCTTATTTTAAAAATGTTTTTATTCAGGGGACCTCAAATCATGTAAGTAAGAGCAAATCTTGGTATAGAGTTTTCGGATGGAAAGCAGTATCTTCTCTACTTACTACCTATACAGTAGATAAAGTAAGAAATGCCTTTTGTGGATTCAATGCACCTCAAAACTTGTATTTCCGGTGAAATCTCGGTATCGAATTTTTGGGTGGAATGCAATACCTTCTCCACCTACTATGTATACTGACGTGCCTAAAAATTACCCATAATGAAACACAGCTGATTATGTGTTGGTGGTAGAGAAAGTATAAACATCTTGCTCTTGTGGTGTTACTTGGTGGTTACCGTTTGAAGAAGTTATTGTCTTGGAGTTTATTTTAATCAGCTCCATGTATGAACGTCAATTTTAAGTGGATTGTTTATTACCTAATATGCAGCTACGTATGTAAAGCCGATTTTTAAGATGTATTTTTGTTACTACACACCAAGTTTAAGAATATTATATTAACTTTGTTATTAAGCTGCTTCTATAGATATTATTTATGTTTGTTTTTGCCTCGGCTGCTTCAGTATTACTTTAGAGTCACGTATCTCTTAATCAGGGCATGGTACGACAAGAATGTAGGCTTACACAGATTTTAAGTTTAAATTCACTTCTTTTCATTAATCCTTGGCACAAAATAAATAGCACTACACTGATATTAAGAGCTGTGAGATTCTTTAATTTAATACTTGCACTTTGCTATCACGTATACTTAATTTTCGTTACACACGAATACGTAATATTTCTTTAGAGAACACATCTTCCATCCGGTCACTACCAAGGTCTGCCGGCAACTGAACATATTTCAACCGTATAAACCTTTAACTTTTTGTATTTCAAGTCTCTGATTGGCTAATCCTGGTCCAATAGAATACCTGCATTTTACTAAAGCTTTTTCTGGATGTTGATTGGCTATTTTTACTTTCTCTACTACGTATAGTAAGTAGGGGAAGTATTGTATTCCACCCAAAATTTCGATACCGAGATTTCACCGGAAATACATGTTTTGAGACCCCCTGAATCCAAAAAAAAGCATTTTTGGAAACATGTCCGTGTGTGTGTGTCTGTGTGTCTGTCTTGTCTGTCTGTCTGTGTGTCTGTGTGTCTGTGTGTGTGTCTGTGAACAGCATAACTCAGAAACGAACAGTCGGATAAACACCAAACTTGGTATTTGGGTTCAGTATCTTCCAAGGATGCGACACGAAGGTTTTCAAGAAAATCCCCTCACCCCAGAGTACCCTTTACATGGAAGATTTTTCGAAAATCTTAATTTTCTCAAAAATGGCTCTAACGATTTTGATTAAAATATCATATGTTTAAGATATTTTTATGACAAATAAAATGCATATCTTGAATTTCCTGGGAATGTCTCCAAAAGTTTTCTTTATTGAACAACGTTTGCATAACTGGTAAACCATAAGAGATAGACAAAATTTTTTACAAAAAAATGTAGATCGCGTTAAAATACACAATTTATGTTATATACATTTTTTTTGTTGAGTGAACCATTTTCGAGATATTGCTTGTTATTCCCTTAAATTAAATTTTTCAATACTTATTTTCTCAAATGGGAATTCGTTATTCATTTTTTTGTCTTGGATATGCAAAGAGTATTAATCTGTGGCAAAGGGAATGGTGCTGTACCTAGCAACCAGCTATTAAGAGATATGTATGTGCTTAAAGGCTAGTGTTTTTCTATATTGCCCTTGTAAATATATTTTCCTCTACATCTACAAGAAAATTAGCAATAAGATAGAGTCTGCAAATGTTTATCTCGATTAGCATGAACTAGATGGAGAATAAGCGTTTGTAAAAATACTTTGTACAAGAGTAGAGAAAGTCATGGGAGTGTAACACATCAGATTTTTTAAACTGTCACAAAATTTACGTTATTGCTGCCCAAATCATGACTAGTAGCATTCAAACTCTCAAACTCATTATTGCCCCAAGGTTACCTCATTGTTAGCAACTTTAAACTTATTCTCACAGCTCTTACATTATTAAATTACCTAATGCATTCACATAACATTATTGAATATGTTTACAATAATATAAGCATATGCAATGACTGTTACATACGTTTTTTTTTTTACAAATTATTACATACATATTGCTTTAAGGTGGGCTGTTGTTGAATTTACGTATTATATAATTTAATTTAAATAATTCAAGTGTTAAAAATACTGCCTCATTGTGTTGACGGTAGATAAAGTATAAACATCTTGCTCTTGTGGTGTTACTTGGTGGTTACCATGGGAAATAGTATAGTTCTGTTTGCATAAACAGCAGCCCAAGTTAATGTATTTTAAAACATTTTATTTGATTTTTAATTTAAATTAATACCCCTGAAAATGTTCGTTACTGGTTTTCAAAACATCTTGCTCTCTCTCTCTCCCTCTCTCCCCCACCCTCTTTCGTTTCTTGCACCCATCCACACACACACACACACACACAAAGAGAGAGAGAGAGAGAGAGAGAGGAGAGGAGGGTGAAGAATCTCAGCGTTTAACGTAATAACACGAGCGGAGCTGTGGTTAATGCTCGTAATATGAATAAAATGGGAAAGGTTTTGCTCGAAGGTTTATGGGTAAATCGTCACAAAGAGAGAACACAAAATGCGTTTACCTTTATACTCCTCAGGCGATTATTTCATACCTCTAGACTCCAAGGTAAGTCTGGTTTCCAAAAATACTCTCAACCAAAAACGAACCTTCAACCGTAAGACTGTTCTATTTTTGTTCGCTGTGATTTACTTTGCAGACTGTCGTAAAGGAAAATGTGAATGCCAGTCATCTGCCCCTATGAGGGAAGTTACGAGAAGAGGCTGGGGCAGAACTTAATTAAATTGATGGATTTACAAAGCCTTGTGTTATGCTATTTTCATTAAGACAAACACATGCTTTATTTAAAGTGTCATGTTTGTAAGCATGTTGGGGATTAAGTTCGAAGTGGTAAATATCAGAGATTTAAAGAATGCTGCATAAAACTTTTTTTATTTGAATATACAGATTCTTTATTGGAGAATTAGAACTTTTGTATCACCATATCAAAACAAAGAACAATCATATTTCTCAACTATACACTTTGTAGCTACAGTTAAGGATCAAAGATAATTTATCTGATCGTAGTGTCAAATGGGATTTATTAAGATTACTCCATGAAAAAGGTATGATATATATAAGTAATAAATTATTACTTCCTTACTTGTTTAAATCAAATCACCATTATGTCATGGTATACTAAATGAATTAACAATCGAATGAACAACTGTGTTACGCAATACTAACCAATGATACTAACAGTGGTAATGGGAAAATTAGGGTAATCTAAAATCATAACACTATAAAGACAATTTTTTTCAAGAAATTAATTTGTTTTTTTTAATTTCTGCAAATATGGCTTCAGTGGAGATGCTTTAGCGTTACCTGCTATTTTTACTTTCTCCAGCCATACATAGTACATAGAGAAGGTGTTGTATTACACCCATCAATTCGATATAGAAATTTCACCGGAAATACACGCTTTGAGCACCCCTAAATAAAAACCATTTTTAGAAAAATCTACGAACAGTAACTGAAAAATGAAAAGTCAGTTAAATGCCAAACTTGGTATTATCTTTCAAGGATGTGACACGAAGATTTTCAAGCAAACCCCCCAAGGAAATGTTTTCGAAAATTTTGTTTTTTTCAAAAATATCTCTAACGATGCTGATAAAAATATTATATATGTAACACAATTTTATGAAAAAATATATCTAACTATATCTTGAATTTCCTGTGAATAGCCTATGAAGTCCTTTTCATTCTGAAGGACTCTTGCATAACTCGTAAGGGAGAGAAAACATCTTGCTACCTACACACAATACGTAGATCTCGTTAAATAACACCATTTGTTAGATACTTTTTTAGTTTTGGAGTCAACCATTAGCAAGCTATAGCTTGTTATTGGTTTCAATATTAAAATACTTCTACTTTTCCCAAATGGGAGAAGGTCAAGCAAAGAAAACGAATTTTCAAAGCCATCACATAGCGACTAGCTCTTAAAATATTTAAAAGTCACGTGAATGTAATATATACGATTTTTTTATTAGTTCTATATTTCAATCTGAATCACGCTAGACACTAGTGTCGCGAAGAATGGCGTAGCCTATTATTCGCTGCAAATTGATACTATGCTTAAGTTTTTTCTACTAATATCACATCTTTGCAAGTATTCTATAAGATAAATAACTCTGATTGGTCGATATTCCAGACATTGCTAAACGTTATTGGTCAATATTAAATACGCGGTGTATGAATGGAATAGTGTCTCTAAAATCAACGAAATTATGTTTCTGTGAGTTATTTCAAAGTGTCTTGGAGAGTGACTTTTTGTATACAGCTGGCACTAAAAGTAGAACTTCTAACAACCACCGCTCTTACTAGAAGTTGATTTATTCCACTGGGTGGAATAAAAATTTTTATAACTCTCCATTTTTATTATTCCTATTTTTTGCTATATACAGGCTGGACCATTTAACTTGAGACACTACAGTATCTTCAAAATTAAACGTTGTATAAAGAAATATCTGGAATAAAGGTTTTTTGATATTATGGGGGAAAGTAAATGCCATCAGTCGTGTTTTGTTTGGAGGACGTTATGATGGGCATTTTATGGTGAATTTAATTATTTTAAATGGGGAACCTACAATTAGGGTGAAATTAAATTGACCCTAAAATTACCATTACAACGTCCTCCAAATAAAACACGGCTAATGGAATTTACCTTCCCCCATAATATAAAGCAACTTTTATTAAAGGCATATATTTCTATAACGCTTTTGGAGAAGTACAGTTTTAACTTAAATTCTTCACCCTGTATATCTACTAGCTGGCTTACCCGACGTTGCACGGTTAGGTTTTTAAATTCCAGCAACGAATTCATTTCATTTACCTTCCCCCGTTCTTTATGAAATTGTCTGTCTTTAAACTCCATTTAATGGCCTTATTATCGACGGCCTTTCCTTTGGAACATATTATTGCCTATAGGCAATGGTGTTTACTCGTATTCGCCTATCACTGGGTTCCTGATAAAGGTTTTACTCATTACATTCACACTCCTTCATACAACCAAACTCTGAGGAGGATAGGGATAACCTTGTCTAGAGAAAAATACCCGTCACCCATCCGGGTATCGAACCCGGGATCCCTCACACAGCAGGCGTACTCTACCGACTGAGCTACGGGGCCAGTAAATTAAATTATTGTACATCTAAGAGTGTTTTAATAGTGAATCCTGGACCACAATATAATTTCGTACAGTCTCCACTATTCCTAATAACGGATAAAAAATCCCCCCATATTCACGCAAAAGCATATGAAACTTCGGTGGAACGTCTGACTTCCTTAGTCTCCCCTCGACACGCTTCCAAGTTCTGGAAATTCTGCATAGCACGTAAATCCTAAGGCTGTGGAAGAATCCTCGGTCCGAATGGTCAAATAATTTTTAGATAATTTTGAAAGGTTAAACTTTAAACCTTTTCACCCACTTTTTGATCCCATAGTTATTTAATAAAATAAAACGACGAAATAACATCCCGCACTCACAGACCTCAAGTTAACCGCCTTGAAAAGCACACACACTCTGCGACATTCGAATAAAAATAATATTTTCGTTAATATAAAACATTGGTTCACTAATTTCTAATCTTACTAGCTTTCCCTCTTTATACAATTATTTAGCATGTACTATTAAGGAATTTTATTAAAACATACGTAAGTACAAAGGAAATAAAGAAAATCTTTCTTACGTGAGGGCTATTAGAAGGTTTTCGCATCCAGAAATTTGCACCGCAGATATTTCGGAAATGGAAAATGCTATTGATGTGCAGTTTTCCCAGCATTGATTGGTAGTCAGAGGCTCGTACATTTAGCCTATAAACAGATTTTAATAATACTGAGAAACTGTATTTTTTGAGCAAACATACAATTTTTAAGTGGAAAAATGCCTAGTTACATCAACAGAATTAAGTTAGGGTAAATTATAATGTCAGTGGCGTTTGTTGCAAGTTTCTAGTGCAAGTGATTTACGAGAAATTTTATTTTGAAACTTTTACGCACCGACACTTTTATAACCTGTGGTAACACAAACTAAAGAAAAACAAAAGGGAATAACAACACTTCTGTGGATTCTTACAAGTAAAGAGAACATAGCCCTTCAAAGGTTGTGTTCAAAATGACCACCGGCAACTTCAATACACGCTTCCAGTCTGCTATAGAAAGACTGCTGCACACGTTCTAGCATTTCAGCGGAAATTTCAGAGCAGCAACAGGAATACGTCGTTTCATATTGTCCTGTGTAGTTTGTACATCCTTGTAGACAGTGTCTTTTAGCCTTCCCCACAGAAACATGTCTAAAGGGGTCAGATCCAGTAAACGGGCCGGGCAAGGTACAGGTCCTCTTCGTCCAATCCAACGATTTGGAAACAATCCGTTAAGACAAGCTGTAGTACTTCGTGCACTATTGGCTGGACAGCCATCATGTTGGTACCCAGGTTCCTCCTAGTCTGCAAAGGAACGTCTTCTAGCATCTGTGGTAGATGTTCTGTCAGGAGGCTCCGATACTTGTGCGAGTTCGTTGTTCCTTCTATGAACAAAGGGCCTATGAGCTGATGGTTCACTATCCCACACCACACGTTTAAAATCCATGGACGCTGCCGTTCCACCTGACGAAGCCAGCGGGGATTGTCAACAGACCAATAGTGCATGTTTCTGTGGTTTACCTGGCCATAATTAGTAAATGTTGCATCATCACTAAACAAGATACATGATGAATCTGGAGTATCATGTATTAATGCCCATGCACAAAAGTTAACACGATTCCCAAAATCGTTTCCATGCAGCTCTTGATGGAGAGAGATGTGATAGGGATGGAACCTATGTCGATGGAGAATGCGCGGTACACTTGCCTGACTTATGCCGCTGCCACGTGCGATTGTGCGGGAACTAATTTGAGCCAAAACATTAATTTCTACCTCTTCTCCAGTCACTTGTTTGTTTTTGTTACGTTTTATAGATTTAAAGTACCACTTTCATGTAATTGGTTGAAGCCCTTGATAAATAATTGCCGAGATGGTTGACGTCGACTGAATACGTTTCCGCATACACCGTACAGGAACGAACTGCATTCTTCATACACTCTCCATATACCATGAGGATGTCGACATTTTCTGCATTAGTAAACCCAATCTTCCACTCACGACTTACTGCTTGAACAGTCACAAGCTAACTGACCAGAAAGTCACAATGCAATCAATGAACAGAAAACACAATGCAAACAAACATAACATCGAACCTAGCAACTAAGCAGGTTGAATGGGACAAACAATTGTCGGGGTGGAAACTTTTCAAAATACGATTTCTCGTAAGCCACTTGCACCAGAATCCTGCAACAATGACCATTGACTTTCTAATTTACTACCTTTATTCTGTTGATGTAACTAGGCATTGTTCCATATAAAAAATTGTATGTTTGCTCAAAAAGTACACTTTCTCTGTATTATTAAAATCTGTTTGTAGGCTAAATATACGAGCCCCTGACTACCAATCAATGCTGTGAAAACTGCACATCAATCGCACTTTCCATTTCCGAAATATTTGCGGTGCAAGTATTAGGTGATTCACCCTGTATAATTAGAGTAAGGGTTATTTAGAGGTTTTGGCATGTACCATTACATATACATCTGCAGTATGTGATAAATGGTAAGTAAGGAAACAGTTAATGTAACAGATTGTCGCTTTTTAAACTGTCTTCTGTTTTTGAAGTGTTAGATCATGGCCATTTACGTAAATTTCTTGCAATAAAATGTAACCGACTTTTGTTTTTATATCCTTCATGGATTTGCAATTATTTGTACTTTGTGTTTATTCTACTCCTTGGCATTCTTAACTAAAAGCCATGGCCTTCTTCGTAAGCTGGTTATTCTATAACTGCTATATGTTCGTATTAAGTACAAGTGAATTGCAAATTAATTTTAATATTTTAGTATTTTGTGAATTGAATTTATAAGATGGTGTATTGGCCCATCCGACAAAACGAACGGTAAAAGTATCATCAAAATCGGTGGAGTGGTTTTTGAGATTACCTCACATACACAAAAACACATACACTCATGCACACATTTTCTCTTGTTATATTAGTATAGATTAAGCGGAGGCCTTGTATGATTAATGTAATGGCGTATTATTTGATGGCTCGGGAATTAAGTCTTCCAATGAATTTAACTGTTCATAATCCATGTATAACGGGGATGTAAGTGCTCGCACGTGAGTACCACGTGCTGTCTCACATAGATGCTGTCGGACTTCCCAAATTCCCTTGAAGTTCGCTGCCGGGTTGCTTGTCGTGGAGCTGAGGATAATTCCTGTTCTAACTTGATATTTCTCAGGATTATGTAGACGAAGGCAAATAACAAGCTGACTTTCCCTTTAACAACCTAATTCAAATATAATGCCTATTGAAGCGGCTGGCAACTTTCCCCTGTTTAACACTAAAATGATATGAAATCTGTACATTTAATCTTCCCGCTATTATGAATTATTATGTAGAACAATCTAACTGCATCATGCGATATTTCCCAACCACATACTACACAGAATCTTCCGCCTGACTTTACATGTATTACAAATGCTGATAAACACCAAGACTACTGTGTAGAAGGTGCTATTGAGATCAAAATCAGAATGAGAAACTTGTGGCCTTTTTCCCCTCTTATATTTCCTACTATGGCGCCAGAATCCGCACCTTTAAATGTAACAACTATTGATTGGTTATCTACTTAGCGTGATATGAAAATAAAATGTTCCAAATTTTACAACTCGCGTTTCCCTTTGACTTGTCTGGTGAAACCCACTATCTCCGTCTCACTTTACAACACTCGTTTCCCTTTTTATTTTTCCAACTCCCTTGGCTTCCAGGAATTGAACCTCTCTCTGTCTCAATCTAACCTCGGATCTCTCTCTCTCTCTCTCTATTTTCTGTGACTTTGCCTAACGCCTGTGTATATTGGCGAGTGTGTGCAGATGGACTTTCACCCCTGTTGCTAGCTCGCCTGGTTGCTAGTTACAATGCTCCTTACATTCTTGCTTTCTCGTTAATTACATTCTGTAGTGCAAGTTATTTTACAGTAAAGCTATTTCTCAATATTATTTTATATTATTAGTTAATTTAAATACTCGATTCTATGTGTATATGTCCCCTGACAACTGATGTGATTAATACCACCGCAAGTTCCTCTGCACAAGGAATTATTAATCTTATGGTTACACTTATTCTATTGATTTACTTTTACCACAACTTCTGTATATTGTGGAATATTATGCTTGCGTAATTGATCATGTTGTCATAACTGATGCAATGAAGGTCAAACAACAACGAAGGCCAAACAGCAACAGTAATCACCATTGCGCATGCCCGGGTGTGTACTGCTATTTTCACACAAGTTTCAGCCTGCAAGCTTTGTAATTTAATATTGTAAAAGTAGCATTGACAACACATCTTAGAAGTGATTGTATTGTGCTCGTAGAATTGCTACCTCTGCTTCCAGCCTCGTTTCGCAAACATTCCTACTCACAAAATAAAACTCCACTTTTAACAGTTATATCATAAATAACTAACGCATTTCAATTTGGTTGAATAAACTATCACACTTCTGCAAGGGTTCCCTAGTTTTGTAATCATTTTCAGAAAATGGTAAAAGTGACAAATTATAGCTGCTAGCCTCAGCTTTACTAATACAGGATATTTTATTTATTATTATTAAGCAGAAATTTTGTAACACTTGTGAAATAGTCTCGTCCAATCCTACTCGAGTTCAGATTTTCTTTAATATCCTCATCCTTAAGTTTGCTGAAAAATTAAAGCTCAAATGAAACTCCTGCAGACAGTTCGCTGGCTCAATATTAAAAGGATCTATGCCAGGAAAATTCAGAAATTAAAGTTTTAGTGCTAAAAAGTTGTATGATTTGAGCTGTACTTCATATTATCAGAAGGTGACAGCACTTGTTGGTATAAACATAACAGCTGTTTTAAATTGGTTGTATGTGGATTTTGTTCTTCTCTGAGATTCTCAAAGTTCTCTGTATACTTAGAACCCTATAGTAATAAAGTGTTTGTGTGTATGAATTGACAAAGTTGTATGTATATGGTAAATGTACATTTCTTAAAATAATATAAAGGTTTATTAAGTGTGAGAAGCAGGCCAGCAATAATCCAAAACATAACTATGGAATCCTGTACTCCTGGAAATTGGCTCTATTCACAGCTACCTATAAAGAAGTTTATCAAAAAGAGAGTTTTATTCACCAGTTTCCCTGTTGCGCCTACTCAAATGCACCTGTAAAAGTAAACCATACAGCATTTTTCAGATGCAATCCCATGACTTTTATAACTTTCAAGTTTGCTCCAAGCTTTTCAATTATAAAAGTTTGCATTTATAAAAGTGACATCTCTTGAATTCTCTCAGTCACTAGCATGCTTACAATGGAAACAGAGTCACAGCGAGAAAGAATATAATAACTTTAATTTGAAATATTTATCGATCATTTCAAGAAAGTTCACAGAATTTGATGAAATACCAATACCAAAACCAACCAAAATCTTTAACAACAATCCCACCAAACAAGATTAAGTCTTTCAAGGCAATGCTGAAGTTTATGTCTGAAGTTGATAGGTCTTTCTTTGAAGCCTTATTATGACGAGGTCAAAGAGAATGACTGCAAGAGAAAATATAAACAATAAAAGTATTTTTGTTCAGAATGTGAATAATAATTATATATTATATTTCATTTGCATATTTTGTGTTATCAATTTAGCACATTTAGTCAAACCGACCTATTGAAAACTGGTTCTTTTATTTTCTGAACGAATAGTTGTGTTTCTCTGTAGTTCTGTAAAAATTCATAAGAATGGGGAAGCTATTGTACTATGTGTGTTCACTTCACATTAGTGATTGTATTATGATAATGCTATATAATATTATTTTCAAGCATTACTAAGAGCAGAATTCCTAAGTAGCTTATTTGAGTCAGCTTGTTGAGATGTTATTTTTTTTTATTATTCTTAACTTGTCAACCTATTATATAAGTTGAAACGGTATTATTAAGATATGATTCCATGTTGTCCTTGGGTCGCAGTATGAACTATTATTATTATTATTATTATTATTATTATTATTAAGTGAAATCAATATTGAAAGCAGAGATGATTATTTTTCAGCAAGTTTCTTGAGTAAGTTTAGTTATTTTATAGAGTGTACTTGATGATAATTAAAGCAAAAAGCGTTATAGTATTTTCTATGCAATTTGTAGGTGGTTTAATGTTATTTAACATTTTAATTTGTTGTATCATAGTTTGTTATTAGTTTAACATTATTGTAGCCCCACGTTGTGGTTCCAATTTGTGGCGGTATTTATGTTATATTTATTTATTTATTGAGCCCCACCTTTGGGAGCCAATTTGCGACGGTTACATTTTGTTTATAATGTTTGTGTATTTGTGTTTACTCCACGTGGTGAATCCATCTTGTGACGTGATTCATTTGTTAGGTTTGTTAGCTCCATCTGGTGTTAGCAATTTGCGGCAGTATTAGTGTTCGTTTGAAAGAATGCTACTGTTATTTTATTTAATTTTTGTTCACTGTCCTCCGGCTAGCTATGATCTTTTGGTCAAGCACTTCTCTTTATACAGGTTGTGTAAACGGAAAGGAATCTTTTATCCAAAGATAACACTGATGAAGAAATTTGTTTACACTTTTATTGTCGAACACGTTAACTATCACATTTACACATTGATCGTAACACTCGCCAAACTGAAACTGTTATAATAACTTCATTACTGATAATTCTTAATTCGCGTACTGCAACTTTTTGTATAATTAACTTTGTAACACATTTAAGATTTTTCATAACTCTGTTACGCGTAACCTGCAAATTGATATCCGACGTGTGCTGTACAAATATTTTCGACGAACTGACGGGAATGCGACGTGTAGTGTACAAAGAATTTTGATGAACTGACGGGGTCTTTACCTCTAACCTACCTTTTATACACATACACCCCGATATGCCTAAAGATTATAACTGAGCTGCAATTGGCTAATAAAACGCGCCAACATTAGCGTCTATTTTTATATCCAATGAAAATTATGAATACATATGCTCTAGGGAAATGTTCCAGCAAATTCTAAAAGTAAAACGCGCCAATATTACGTAACTTCCTCGTCTCCAATAATGATAAACAGCTCACCCCCTCGCTGCATTATTGCACGCTATTATTGTCAGTTTCAGTAAGGCAGTATAAACTTACTTCCCAACAATAATTACAATCAACAAACATCTCAAATCAATGTCACATAATAATGCATATTCATACTATAATCACTCTTTACATTTAAATAATTTGTGATACAAATTACTGCATCAAATAAATATATATAACATGAACAAATTCTTTGTTTTACCTACTTATCCTCTTTAATCCTATAGTATTATCTCAAAGTATTAATGCAGAATGCTTACATACAACCTTGTTGTTTCAATTATACATTATGGTTTCTGTTACAAGGTTCTATGTAGAAATATAACATTAAATAACTTCTTCAAAAATAATATTATGAAGCTAATGGTATGTATAATGTATATTTTTATATTTGTTTAGGAGATAAACAAAATAATTGCCGGATAATATCAACACTGCTCGCTCATAATCTGAAATTTCAAACTCTTGTTTCTCAAAAGTTACATGCTACTACATACAACCTTGTAATACCGAGCCAGCGAGTTCCTAATGAAACAACGTAATCCTAACACTCTTTGCTGTAGACGAGGGAAGTTATTTTTCCCCGATGACCTAGCCGAAGGAACAGTTAATTGTTATGCAAGGTGGAGGTCCCGAACTGTGGAGCCCGTATGATGCAGCCTGCAGAGCTGTGACAGAGGTCATAAATTTGAAGGGAGGTCGTAGCAGGTGGCAGAGAACGCCAAGTATTGAACCCGTCGTCTGCACCACTGCAGGAATTTTCTCCGAGAGCTCACTCACTAGGGCTTGGCGTTTTTTCAACGTACGTCGTTCTCGTATAGCCGAGCGCTTTCTCATAATGCATTTGTGTAATCTACACATTCAGTTTTCATTTAAAAACTACATATCTAAATATTTATTTAATTTAAATGTATACAAAAATATAGATATTGCTGGAGAACATTAAGAACCATGGTTATTTGCATTTTAGGTTTAACACCTCCTCCTCCACCACATAATCGTTGAATTTTCAATATATTTTCATACTTATTACTTTTTCTACCTCATACTTAAGCGTAAGTAGAGAAAGTATTGTATTCTAGCTAAAAATTTGATGTCCAGAGTGTGTATTTGCAGAAGGCAGTCACTTTTAGCATCTTTTATGACACAACTGCATCATATAAAGAAAAAAACTTTTACTCATTCTTCAACAAACTTTCCTCATAAAAGCTTATTCTCTATTTAATTCATTCTAATTAAGATAAGCATTTACACAAAGATTTTATTGTATACGAGGAGTGATTAGAAACTAAGGTTACAAGGCCCATATTACGGAGTTTCGTCCGTTATAGGGAAACTAGTATCGTGTGTTAATTCTAATACTTGCGGTTGACAACTGTGTAGACTTTTAGCCACCGGGCACCTATTGTGCTAATTGTAGCTAACCACAACTGGCAATTTGTTTGTAAAACTGGTCTCGCGAAGAAGTTTGCTCCATTATTCGATTTCTGTGGGCGAAACATGTAACCACGGCTGAAATTCACCGGCAGCTGGGAGAAGGCTTACGTGGAGACTGTAATGTCTAGTCAGTATGTCGCAGAATGGTGTCGAAAGTTTGCGGCCGGTAGAGAAAACGTCACCGACGAGGATTGATGTGACCGACCCAGCACGGCATCAACAGATTTGAACGCAGCTCGCGTAGAGGAGCTGATTCAGGATAACAGGAAGATCACGTTACGGCATATGAACAGTAGAATTCAGAAGTGTTCGTCACATTGTTCACCATATTCTGTATTACCGGAAAATTTGTTCCCGAGAGGTTCCACGAAATCTGTCCAACCAACACAAGGAGAGACTATGGGGGCAAGTCTGCAACTTCTGCAACGCTTCTCCAGGGGACGGAAATAGATTTCTTCACACATTGTCACGGGTGGCGAAAAATGGATTTACCACTGCATCTCCAGCACCAAGCGGTAGTCCATGGAGTGGAAACACCCCTCCTCTCAAAATACAAAGAAGTTTAAGCTGGCGCCATTTGCCGGGAAGATGATGACCGCAGTGTTTTGGGACAGCACGGGTGTCATGCTCGTGGAGTTTTTGGAAAGAGAGATACTGCGAGACCTTGACACAATTGCGCGAAGCAATCAGGACGAAACGGCTACAACTTCTCACCGAGGGCGTCATCTTCCTTCACGACGACGCGCGACCTCATACAGCCCAGAAGATCACCACGCTGTTGAAGCAATTTCGCTGGGACATCAGTCCGGACCAAGCTTCCTCACTTGAAGAAGCGTGTAATGCGATTCTTAGTTTTTGAAAAGCTAGAAATCCATATTTATTAAAATGTAAGGTATGCATTAATTGACAAAAATTGGGTGGTTTATACGTTATTATTCATACAATAAATGTTTGAAGCTCAAAATATCTCATACTTCTTATCAGATTAAAGAAATATAATATCGCTTATTAACTTGCAGGAAAAATGAACAAATTAGCAAAACACCAGCTATACTGAAAAATCATTTGTATAGTATGTAAACTAATTTATTCTTACTTGTTAGATTTAAACAGGGTTACATATATATATATTTGCAGATTATAATTATTTTCAGGTAGTGTTTTGTATTGTTAAAACTTTTAAGTTATTTGCTTTGTTTACAATTTCAGTTATTCTTTTGTTCTTTAGATACTTTGTTTATGGCAGCCTCAAATTCGGGGGAAGCTGAACTTGGTAATAAATAATTACATATACTCAGTGCACTGTGTGCTAAAAATATGAAAGAGCCAATTCTTCCCTAAATGTCCGACCAAAGTTTGTGGACTGCATCTCATAATTGAGTACAGCAGTATTCCACCACTGGGTTAGATGACTGTTTGTGTGTTGTAAACAGCAAACGAGAAAAGGGGGATGGAAGTCGCTTGACACGTGGTGGATGACCGAATCAAGAGTGCCCATTATTTTCTAAAAGAAAACTGTGACTACGAATATCCATGGACATTATACATCTTCTGCCAAACAAGTGGGTCTACTGTGCTTATTTTTATCCATATATTTATTCATTTTTAGACCAATAATACATATTCAGAGCGCACTTTGTCGTAGAACATGAACATATCAGCTTTGCGTCTATACGCCAATCACTAGAATGTCTGAAACGATTCTATTTCTTTTTTAAACGTTTTCCTTACGGACTTCTTTTTGGTAAACCGAAAGAAAAACATACATACCGGGTGAGGCATTTAAAACCGGTCACCTGAATAACGCGGCTATCTGTAGTGATAGAAGAAAATACTTCCGACAAAAGTTGTTTCGGGTGAAGGGGACATATTGTGGTTTTGTGACGAGTGCGGATGTAGGGGAGGTACATCACAATCATAAAATGATTGATATGGTTATTATTTACCATTTAATAGTGCGATTTAATACACAAATGCATTGTGATTTAATGGCCGTTGAAGGTTAATTATGAACAAATTATGTTAAAGGACAACATATCTGTCACTTAGTTATTCAGTACATCATGCGTTCAAAGTGGTGACCCTGAGCGTTGATACATGATGTAAAGTGATTCTTAGTTGAAAAAATATACCTTGAAGTTCGTCAGAGCTTATCGCCGACTATGCTCATGCTATACGGTCTTTCATACCCTCGAGGGTTGTTTGTATTTTTTGGTACACTTCTTGTTTTAATTTACTCCACGATAAAAGTTCGTGAATAAAACGGTACAAAGAGTTGAACGTTTGTTTACGTCCACTTAGTATGGTTCAAACTGTAATGGGGCAACCCAGTAGTTCAGGCATCGTCAGTGTGTAGCTCTAGGGAGCCGGCTCTACCTGCTTAGCTCTCGTTTGCGTCTGCCACAAGGAAATCTGAGCAACAGACCGGTTTGTAAACTCAGTGGCGTTTCCTGTAACTGCACTGGAGTAACTTTGCGACACAAATTGATTTGAAGTGTCATAACCATATATATATTAATTACTTATTATTATTAAATAGTACAGTTAGTGATGTTCAATATGGCGAGATATGGTCAATTTGTACATTGCATCCCAAGATTATACAAACAATGAATAGTAGATTATTTAATTATTAATAAAAACATAATTCCTATAAAAATAATAAAGTTGAGTCTTACCAGCATGAAAAAATTCAGCAATAGCAACAAATTACAGTATAAAATATACTGTACTTACATTCACAATCGTTGTAAATCTTAGTTGATCCAATAAAGATGATATTTCTTCCCCTTGGTATTTTACAAACTGATTCGCATGGCAGGATGAACAACGTCGTTGCAGATAGTTGGTATTGACCTATGCTTTGACCTACTGTTCTCCTTGTTGAATGAAACTACCCGACAGAACCGCCACTGCGCTAAGGGAGAGTATGAGTGACGTCAACATTTTCCCTTTGCTCCTCTTTTAGTTGCTCCCATCACGCAAGCTCCCAACCGGTCTGATCAGTATTTGACAATAGCTGCAGTACTTAATCGGTTCATTGCAACCCTTGGCTTTAACTATCCTCAATGGCCACAAAGCTCTGTTGTACTATGTGTCTTCAAACGCACTATTAAATGGCACATAATACACCATATCAATCCATTTACAATTATGAAGTTGGTATTCGTATCTCCTCTACATCTGCGCTCATCATAAAACATCTATACCACAATATATCTCCCTCAACCATAATAACTTTTGTCTGAAATATTTTCTCTATCACTACAAATGCCGTGTTATTCAGGTGGTCTGTTTTAAATGCCTCACCATATAGGAAAGGTAGAAATTCGACTGAAAAGAGCCGGGATTTGAACCACGGATCTTCGGCTTTCCGAATCAACTGAGCTACGTGGCAACATGCCGGCGCTACATAAATTCGCAAACTAATTCACATTTTCGCCGGTAACCGCAAGGTGCAGAAACTGATTTTGGGATATCACACTCCAATAGCAACTTACAATCTCTTAAGTACTTTAACTTCCAGACTTCATATTTAACCATTGTTAGGTCAACCAATGTTTAATTGAAAGGAAGAACAATTAATTTTCAATATGTATGTAGACTGAACCAATTTTTGAAGAATCGGGTTTCTTTATATTAAAGAAATGTTATTGAAATATGTCAAAAGAAGGTTAGACATCAGACAACAGGAAATAAAATCCGATTGTAAAATTCAACCTTCTAGCAAACGAAATAAAATGGAATTGCGGTAAAGAGGCATATAATTAACTTAGGAAGATAGGGAAGGTCAGAAATAGCATGGTTTAGAGTAGCAGGCTGGAGGGCAAGAAAATGACTGAAGATTCTGGCAGGAGAGCCTGCCTATTCTGTGGTTTGGATGAATATTGAGTACATATTTGGCGGAATGCGCAGACTGGGAGAATCAGCGAACAATTAAACTCGAAGAATAATTCTTAAGTCCTGCTAGAAGGAGGTAGGTTTGTTGGCTGATCCGAGGAACTGGCATAACATCGGTAATTTCCTGGCTAAAGTACGCGAAGTCCGATCATATTTGTTCACTTTTTGTCGCCTTTAATTTGTGTTTTAAATATGCTTGTACGGTTAATGATGACCAGGCGGAGGGGATTTAGTAAGTAAACAGAGCAATCGTGTTACCGCAGGGAGTATAGGTGACGTCCCCTTCCCTTCACAACACCCAGTTTCGTTGCTACTGTCCATTTTCGCTGCATATAAACATTGGAGAACCGTGGTAATATGCCTAAAGTAAACAAGAACCACACACCAAAACAATCATCAAAATTAACTCTTTTGTGGCGGAATTTGACAGAAAAAACTTCAGCACAAATGGCGAAAGCATCAGATGTAACATGTGTCACATAAGAGTTGAAAGGACCTTTAAAATATCATGTTAAGCATTATGCCACATTAAACATGTCTAGCACATGGTCCGAGATGTGGAAGAAATTAGCGCCCCTTTTCCGGATGTTGCGTTGATACTTTTATAGCCAACGTGAAAAAGATATTAGATATTTCGCAAGGGAATTTCAAGAATCAAAATATTTAAGGGGACGGAACCTGGTATTCCTTTGGCTCCCCAATCAATTGCAATTCTGTGGGGGACATGACTGCAGGTTGTAGTATACTAAGCTCAATATTACCTAAAATTTGTTAATGTAATTAATGTCTTTGACGGGAGAAAATGCTGCTGTACGTTCAGTGAAAGGAATAATTTCACCAGTTTTGTTTTATGATTTTTTATATATTCAGAATCAATACATGTGTATTTTCAAGCAGAGACACTAAAAATACCAGAAGCTTTTAGGCAACAGAACAGGTTTGAGAAAGTAAGGTATAAAGAAACAAAGTTATTCTAGAGAAGAATTCAGAGTACGCAGAAATATGTAAAACGAGGGACGCGTCATAGAGGCGGGATATCTCAAGGAAGTCTGATATTTCCTACTACCTCGTGTGATACGGAACGTAGTTATTAAAAATCTGATGTGTTACACTCACATGACCTTCTCTACTCTTGTACAAACTATTTTTTACAAGTATTTTAACGCGATCTACATTTTTGTGTAGTAAAACTTTGTCTATCTCTTATGGTTTACCAGTTATGCAAAAGTCGTTCACAATGAAGAATACTTTTGGAGACATTCCCAGAAAATTCGAGATATATATTTTATTTGTCATGAAAATATCTTAAACATGCGATATTTTAATCAAAATCATTAGAGCCATTTTTTAAAAAATTAAAATTTTCGAAAAATGTTTCATGTAAAGGGTAAATCTGGGGTGGGGGGATTTTCTTGAAACCTATCGTGTCGCATCTCTGGAAGATACCGAACCTAAATACCAAGTTTGGTGTTTATCCAACTGTTCGTTTCTGAGTTATGCTGTTCACAGACACAGACAGACACACACACGGAAATGTTTCCAAAAATTCTTTTTTTGGATTCAGGGGGCCTCAAAACATGTATTTCCGGTGAAATCTCATTTTTGGGTGGAATACAATACTTCCCCAGCTTACTATACGTAGTAGAGAAAGTAAAAATACGTGCTAATCACTTGTGATTTATGTTCATTGTACTTCGAAAATGCATTATTGTTAATGGTAAAACTCGCACTGTAACAGAAAAGCCAATGGAACTCAGATTTCTGCACATCAATAACTTAGTTAAATAATATAGACATACAGGTGCAACGTTTTCTTTCGATAGTGCGTAATCCTGATGAACCTGCTTTCAAAGCAGGGTGTAGTGCCTTCAACTGTTCATATTTGCTTACAGAAAACACTGCAAATTCGCAATCGCTTCCACCTTCCCTTGCCATCAATCCCCTGCCTGATGATCACCCATGCACTAAGTATTTGTATAATAACTTTAATAATTCGAAACCAATAAGGATACCTTATGTATCTATCTACGTTTTATATACTTACAGTTACAATTATTTGTCTTCAATTTTTTGTATACTCTGTGACAATTTGTTTTCCTCAGAGCAGAAATGTAGATGTATGCTTCAATTCTTACTTAAATGGTTAGAATAATAATATAAGTTATTAACTTCTTATTTCACCTAAATTTATTTATACGCAACAAAACATATTTGTGCAATCCTAACAATGTTTTTAGGGAGTTGCAACATTCAAATGCATAAACGATTAATTATGACACGTATGCCATAAACGTTGATAGGGAAATGACATCATTACCACCACCTAAACACAGTTTTATTAAAGTTATCTACAAAACTGTTCAGCTAAATTTCCCACTCTAGTGACATCTCAGCGCCTTCTAAGCAACTATACGAATAAATTTCAGTAGTGATAATTTTCAGTTATTTCAGCTCAATTAGAACCTTAAACTTAACAATAACATAATTTTTAAATATGTAAGCTACGCATATATCGTATCCAAAATAAATAAAAGTAAAAATCATTACGTGCCCTGATTTGACATGTCGGCGCGTGCATTTCTTGAAACAGATACTTAGAGAAATACAACTCATTACTTAACCCCTTCAATATATTAAAACAATAATGTATTACAGATACTAATGTCGTCCTCCGTAGTGTAGTGGTTACCATACCTCTAGTTCCCGAGGTCACGTGTTCAAACCCGGCGGAAGGCGATGGATTTTGTCGGGCGTAAAAATCCTTAGCATGGCTTACTTCGGAAGGGAAGTAAAGCCGGCAGTCCCTGTCGTAGATTTACGGCACGTAAAAGAACCTAAAGTCTAATAAAGAGGCCTCTGAGCAAAGTTACCGGTCTTTCACACCCAACATAGAATGGGACGCTAAGTACCGCAGCAGTTGAGCGTCCATAAATAAAGCTCAATTTAATTTTAACAGATGCTAAAGAACTAAAATAGCATAAAATGGCACGATATAAAATACAAACCACTAAATTGCTCTGTTACTCCATGAAAAATTTTCAGAATACATTAGGTTTAACATAGTTAATAAATGTTTATTGTGCAGTTTCATATGTTATTCCTGAACTTGTACACTCGCTTCCATTTATATCGTACTCGCAGCTTTGGGAAGCATTTTACTAGTCTTCACAGGTGAGGATGTAGGTACAGCATGCGGGATGTGCATGCATCTGTTTACCTTTTAGTGATGCAGTAGTGTCCTGTTTTACGTGACGTGTTCTAGATTATTCACATATGAATATATAACTTTGAGCAATAGCTTTATTATTCATCACTTATAATAACCACGTTAAAATAATATATAACTAAGTAAAACCATTTCTTGTACAATAGCTGCACGGAAAAAAAAATTAATAGCAACATAATATAAAGCTGAAACAAATTATAAATGTTACTATTAAAGAGGACACATTTATTAGACATTATTTTAATAGTCTGTCCAATCTCCATTCTTGTCCAGTACATGGTTTAGCTGCCTAGATACCTAATCACCTAATCACTTAGGTGGTAGAAGAACTCGTGACTCTAAATGCACACATTTCATGGCAGTGTTCCCAGAAGGCGACAAGTGATTTAATGCCCAGACGGCTAAATCAGGCATTGGACAACAATGGAGAGTCGACAGATTATTAAAATAGTGTCTAGTAAATGTATCCTGTTTGAGAGTAGAAAGTACGTATTTCAGTTTTACATAATATTGCCATTAAAATACCTTTCAGTGAGAAATTGTGCAAAACAGGCTTTTATTTAGTTATATATTTAAACATATTATAAATTATGATGAGTAAGGCTATTTAAAGATATTCCGAAGGCTTTGCCTCCTCTCTAGTTTCAATTGGAATTCCATCCAAAAACTCGAAGATTTCGTTCCATATTTTGATATTAATAAGTAAACAGATTCTCTTGGAGACGAAATCTTGAAAACAACGATGTCGCACGCATTTTAACTTTTTATAAGCAAAAATTGTAAATTATTATTTATGATGACAGAATTACATATAACGTTGTATACAGGTGTGATAATCGTTTGTGTCACTCGTGAAAATTAAAAATTCACTCGCGTCACAATCTTACAATTGTACACTAGTTGCATAAATTACTATTACGCTCCTGATGTCGAGTGTGTTATAAATGAACAGCAGTTGCTCGTGAGTATAGGTGCATTTTAGGTGTTCATAAAATTTTAGAGACAAATAGCCCTGATAATGTAAAATATATATGATTATGAACAAATTGATACAACTGCAGCCGCTCCCAGTAACAACAATGAGCATAAATAATAAATATAATTATAATTCATGTATAAGCTGTCTGAAAAAGTATTTGTAGATGTTTGTTTTGTGCATAATTAAGTAGTACAGGGTTTTTAGTATGCAAATACAGCGCGGAAGAAGCTTCGTGCACGCTTTCAAGTGTGCACGACCCGTATGTAGTTGACCCTGAAGACATTCTTTTCGGCTCGAGAGGACGGTCGTGATTTTTCGCCTCTAAACCAGGCGAGAGAGCACGTGCGTGAAAGCGTTGCGTAGGTTCAAGAAAACACGACCATTAGTCAACATAGAGTCTTGAAGGTGGTGTTATTGTGACTGACCTGCTTTGTAAGGAACTGTGTTCAGTTCTAAAGAATCTTAAGTGAAAAAGAAAGGTGTGGATAAGGAGTTGGATATAACGGAGTAGCATATTGGGGGCCTCTAATACTCTTTGGAAAGAACTAAAAGCAAAAGATCCAGCGGCATACCGTAATTTCTTTAGAACTAAGTGAAACACAGTTAAACTGTGGAAAAACTGAAAAATCATATTAAAAATCAATGTGTTGCACTCACATGACTTTCTCTACTCTTGTACAAACTATTTTTACAAACGTTAATTCTCCAAATACTTCATGTTAACGAGATGTTAATCTTATTGCTAATTTTCTTGTAGATGCAAGGGGAATTGCTAGGCTTTAAGCGATAGTCAAATATTTTAAGAGCTGGATGCTATGTGGAGCAATGCATTCTCTTTGTATGTCCAGTACATAAAAAAAGAATAACGATTTCCCATTTGAGAAAAAGTATGTGTTGGAAACTTCAAACAAATAACAAGCCATATCTCGGAAATGGTTCACTCCACAATAAATGTATATGACATAAATTGTGTGTTATAACGAGATCTACATTTTTTGGTAGAAGAAATTTGTCTTATCTCTTACCAGTTATGCAAAACCCATTCAGAATGAAGAATACTTTTGAGGACATTCCCAGAAAGTTCAAGATATACATTTTATTTGTCATGAAAATATCTTAAGCATATGATATTTTAATCAAAACCGTTATAGCCGTTTTTGAAAAAACAAAAATTTTCGAATGGAGTGGCCGGTTTTTCTTGAAAATGTTCGTGTGGCATCTTCGAAAAATACTAAACCTAAATACCAAGTTTGGTATTTATCCGAATTTTCGTTTTTGAGTTATGCTATTCACAGACACACAAACACACAGATCTTTTTCTAAGCAAGCTTTTTTGGATTTAAGGGGCCTCAAAACATGTGTTTCCGGTGAAATCGCGGTATCGAATTTTTGGGTGGAATGCAATACTTAATCTGCTTGCTGTAGTAGTAGGGAAAGTAAAAAGTGTGACGCATATATGAGAGAAGCTGTTTCAAGCAAAATACAATTAGAAACGACACTCAGATTCCTGGCAAATGGGAATTCTTATGGAACTCTGGAATATGTTTCACGTCCCAAGGAGTACTACTCATCGGTTTATACCGCGGTATGTGGTGCTATTTGAAGCTTTGATAGGCATATACGAAAGGCATCACTGTCTTGTCGTTCCATCGAGAGATGACATGGTCACAACGGTCACTTTAGTCTTCACACAACCTTTTCACGACCGTTCAGATCTAAAGCCTAGTTTACATGATGACACTTTCGCAAGTAAGTTTCGCAAATATCTTTACTTTCAGTGCGCATGCGAAACCAGTTCTAGCGCTTGATTTTGAGGTTATGTTGTGCTTGCGATTTGCAGAAGGAAGTGGAAAAGCGATGAAATAATCAAATGCCTGGGTTTATATACAGTGCAGAAATGCTTTTGGGACTTAAATGATATAAACTTTAAAGAAATAAGCGAAGCGTGCTGCTGCGCTTGAGTTAATTTTAAAAGAAATTAATATGGATGGCGTGATAATAGTAGGACTTAAATGCGAGTTCATTCCACAAAAAGTACCTACAGATATAAAATACGGAAAATCGAAAAGAGTAAGAAGTCTGGAAGCGGCACTGACTTCAGGTACAAATTCTGAAATTATGCTTTTTGGGGCAAGGTACAAAAACTGTAGCAATGAATACGAGTCGCCACTTGCAATATATCTCAATGTAATTTGTAATTTCAGCTCTGATGATAATACTGCACGCATTGCCATATCTTGCTTCTTTATTTCATTTGTTACTTACCCAAGCAAAAACCTCAACTCCTCTGAAATCATTTTGTAACGATTCTAATGACTCTCTGGATCCTCTACAATTTCCTTCAACATTTTAGAGCACCCTAAAAATGACTTACTCTGAATCCAAGATCTAGTCCATATTCGTCTCTTTCACAATCTTTCATTTTTATGGCCAGCAGCAACATCTCTGACACTACTTTAGCTACTGCAATGTCTTGTCCATCAATTTTTACAAACTACCTCGACAAAAAGATGTTAAACATGTATGAAACTACAGTATACACAAGTATCACCTTGCAAACATCTTGTGCAATTAGTTTCCCGAAAATTATTTCACGAAAGTAGTTGCGAAACCTAGTGTCGTCATATAAACTAGGCTTAATAGGCCGGATTTTACAACGCGAAACGTACCTATAAGGTAATTACGTCTTACCAGTTTCGCGTGCGCAAAAGCTCCTTAAAACGTGCACAAGTCAAGATGGGCTGTTGCCACATTTCATGGAGTTTACTGGAGTAGCGCGGTAGATTTAAAATTACCGCACACCTACGTTGCGTTTAATGGCATTCAAAGACAAAGGAATCTTATGTGATACATTTACATGACCTTCTCTACACTCTGTCTTATTAGTGGGCATACATACTATTCTCATTAAAGCTTATTTTTCTATCCCCTACATTTAATCCAAATAAACATTTGCAAAAATAGCTACATTACACATTTCATTATAAATACAAAAACAACAGTGATTTTCAAATGTTTAAGAACTGGACTCTATATGCAGGTCTTAAAATTTCATGCTTTTTCCATCCAATCGTGAGAAACAATTGGATATCGATGGGACTTTTAAAGAATGTCAAGTATTGAACAATTGGAACCTTTAAAAACGGACATCTCAATACTAAAAACAACTTATTTTGAATAAAGTGTGAGTTTTAAAGAGATCCACATTTTCTGTGTGATACGTTTACAAGTTATAAAGATGATACAAAAACCCTTCCGAATGAAGTGGACTTCCTAAGCTACTCTTAGAAAATCAAAGATATACATTTTGTTTGTCATGTAAATATGTTTCATATACGGTATTTTAATCAAAATCGTTAGAGCCATGTTTTAGGAAGTCAACATTTTCGAAAAAGTTTCCGTGTAAAAGGGTATTTCGGGTGAGAGATTTTCTTTAAAATCTTCTGTCGTATCTTTGGTGGATACTAAACTGAAATATCAAGTTTGGTATTTATCCGAGTGTTCTATTTTGAGTTATGCTGTTCACAGATAGACACGGATATGTTTCCAAAAATGCTTTATTTGGATTCAGAGCGCCTCAAAACATATATTTCCGGTGAAATCTCGATTTTTTTTAAGTGGAATACAATACTTCCCCTACCTGTTATATGTAGTAGAGAAAGTAATAACCAATAAAACTGCAAGGTGTCATTAGTTAGGGCTCGTGTGGTCTTGTACAGCAACCGCCACTGCAAATGAAAATATCTGGTTCATATGTGAGAATTGAAAGCCAACAAAGAGCTCATAGCAAGAAAGTTGTTTGTTTTTTCAAAAAGACATAGCATAAGGAAAATCTATTACATCCGTTCATTTTGGGTTTCAAATATGTAGTTCATACTGGCGTAACATTAAACAGCTGTCAACGTTTCCCGAACAGACAGGAGATTTGCAGCGCTTATGTATCTCGCATTTATTTCTGACTGATTAAATTTTAGCGAAGAACGGGGGCTGTAATTATTACTGGAAGAGTGGAAGCTCTTCACAAACAGATGGAGTACACTTTTGTGGTCTTGTTAACAAACTGAAGCCATCGAGAAAGCAATCAAGCGAGGTGTGACGAATCTAGGGTCACCTGCACCTGACATGTATTGCGCCATCTATAGATGTACATGTCGATCTCGCAAAGGTCAAAGTTCACTTGTAAAAGGTCACGCCTTTTCTTGTCTCAAGGTCTCCTTGTTTGAAGAACCACGACTGTGTAGTTTATATAAGCTTTTTAATTAGTTACAAATCTCAAAGCATAGGACCGTGACATTGTGGCTCGTGCATAAGCTAGTTTTCCTTTAATGAAACATGATGCTGGAAATGTCAGTAAAAATTAAAATTGTGGACATGTTAAAAGCTACATTTTAGTCTCACATTTAATACTTACTTAACTTTTAAACCAAACAGGTAACTGTGAAATTAAAATAAAGTAGCTATATGGTTTCAGTTGCCCGGATCCATTTATCCATATATAAACAGTAATATATATATATATATATATATATATACACAAACAAACTCTTTAACTACTATGGTTCTTAGCGTCCCATTCTATATTGGGCGTGAAAGACCGAATATTTTGCTCAGAGGCCTCTTTACCAGGCTTGAGGTTCTTTTACGCTGTAAATCTAAACACGGACCACCGGCTTTACTTCTCTTCCGAAGGAAGCCTGTTAAGGATTTTTACGCCCGAAAAAGAATTCATCGCTCTCCGCAGGGATTAAACCTGCGACCTCGGCAACTATAGGCTAGATCACGGATGACGACAAAATATGCACAGTAATACCTAATCAAATATATACCTTTTACTCTCTACCGCACACCTAGTAGGATAGAGAATGTATTGTATTCCACTCAAGGGTTATATACCGAGGTTATATGCCTTGAGACCTTCTAAATAAAGAGAACATATTTAGGAAAAGGTATGTGTGAACATTTCTTAAAACCATAATGTCGGAGAAATACCAAACTTGGTGTTTAAGTTCCGTATTGTGACCTTACGCGCATAGTTATCTGCAGACTGGCGGCGCGAGCGCCTCCCGGCTCGTCTACCTGGCCGCGGGTGGGGCTAATGGCCAGTTTCCTTTAGAACAATATCCGCGCAGAATAACAACCCCATTATGTGCCACTTCCCCGCTTCAGAGGATTCTTTTGGACCGTTTCGAGTAGGTTCGTCTTCTGGAAAGTCAGCTTTGTGCACGCGGCCTATATAAGCGGCTGCTCTGTCCAGTAAGTTCAGTTAATTACGAAGTTAAGTGTAGTTCAAGAAGTCAAAGATTTCGGACAGTTAAAAGTGTACATTGCGATTGCGCTTTAGTTGTTAGTTGCGACTCAGCAGTTCAGTGGTGATTGGATTCGACGGATCAGTTGTGTTCTGTTCTGAATGTGGTCAAGAGAGTGTCAGGTGTAGAGCTTGTGCTACGCTGAGCACCTAAGTATCAAATAAAGAGTGTTTAGTAGCAATTGGTGTTCTCATTTGTTGCATTACTCACCCACCTCAATCTTGCTTTATAAGGAAAATGTTTCAAAATTTTGATGTTAACAGAAATAACTCTTTAAGTACTTAATTGCAGTATCTTCCGAGGATGTCACACGAAGATTTTTAGGAAAATCCGTCCCCAAGAACTACTGTTTACATGCAAGTTTTTTCGTTATTTTTAACCTGATGTCCCAAAAATGGCACAAACAATTTTTATTAATAAATAATATATGTATGTATATACTCTACGAAGAGCCTGTGAAATCCTTTTCATTCTGAATAAATTCTGTACGACTGGTAAACCTAAGAGATAAACAAAATCTTACCAGATAAAGGATGCAAATCTCCTTAAAACTTTTAATCCAAGTTATTTTTTGTGACATTAACCCTTGCCTCAATATGTTTTGTTATTCGTTTCAATCACTTTTTTAAGTGGTTAGTTGCTCTTCGTGATCTGCAAAGAGCTTCGAAATGTAAGCCATCAAATAGCGACCGGTATTTTACGAAATCAGGAATACTCCATCCTTCTTATACCTAATGTGTAAATGTGTAATGAAGAGTTATCTCGATTAAGACGAATTAATTAGAAGAATAAGCTTATGGAAGAATAGTTTGTGAAAGAGAAAGTCATGTAAATGCAAAGCATTCATATTTTTATTTTCTCTACTACGTATAGTAAGTAGGGGAAGTATTGCATCCCACACAAAAATTCGATATCGATATTTCACCGGAAATACGTGTTTTGAGGCGCCCTGAATCCAAACAGAAAAGCAATTTTAGAAAAAGGTCCGTGTGGATGTGCGTCTGTGAAAAGCATAACTCAAAAAAGTAAAGTTGGATGAATACTAAACTTGGCATTTAGATTTCGTATCTTTCAAAAATACGATATGAAGACTTTCCCACCACAATCTATGCTTTACAAGGAACATTTTTCGAAAATTTTAACTTTCTCAAAAATGCCTCTAACGATTTTGATTAAAATATCATAAGTTTAAGATATTTTAATAGAAAATGAAATGTAGATCTCGTTATAACACAAAATTTGTCATGTACAGTATTATTTTTTTGTGGTGTGAACCATTTCGGAGATATTTCTTGTTATTTGTTTAAATTTTTCAATACTTATACTTCTTCTCAAATGGGAATTCATTATTCGTTTTTTATGTCCTGGACATACAAAGAGGATGGAATGCTCCATATAGAAACCAGCTACTAAAAGATTTGACTATCTCTTAAAGCCTACCATATTCCCTTGCACAATTTCTGCAAATTTTTATATCGATTAACACGTTGTAGATGGAGAATAAGTGGTTTTTATACGAGCGTAGAGAAAGTCGTGTGAGTGTAACACATCAGATTTTTATATTTTAGTACATAAATCCTCAGATATTTTACTGCCTCACATGTTACAATGCACTGCTGAATCATATATTGTGAAATTGTTGTATTATATTGTATTGTTACCTGCCCCACGCTTTGGGAGCCAACTGAAGTAGGTTGTTGCTTCACGTATGGAAACCAAATTTGAAGTAGGAGTTGTATTGTAGTTCAAATGTTGGGGAACCGAACTTGAAGTAATCGCAACGTATGGTCAAATGTTTCCGGTAGCCTTCGTCCCAAAAATGTTTAAAAGAATATTAACTTTGTAATTTTGACTGTTTCTTTAAATATTATACATTTATGTTTGCCTCCGCTGAGTCAGTATTATTGTTAGAGACATGTTTCTCTTTGCAGGGTGCGACTGAATAATGTAGGCTTACACAGATTATAATTTTACTTCACTTCTTTTATTAATGCTTAACACGATTTAAATAACACTTCACTGATATAGAGACAGCTGTGAGATTCTTTTGTTAATTACTTGCACTTTTTAACATGTAAACTATTCTTCTCACACAAATACGTATTAAATTTCTCGAGGACGCATCCTGCGTCCGATTAGGAACACTGTCTGCAACCAACGCGTCCAGTTATAAGCGCTGTCTACAAGCAACTGACTTGATTACTACCGCTTAAATTAGTAAATTTCTGTATTTCAGGTCTCTAATTGGCTATTCCTAATCCAATAGAATACTTTTATTTAACTAAAGCTTTTTCTGGTTGTTGATTGGCTATTTTATAAACTGTCACAAAAATTACATTATTGCTTCCGAGTATTAAAAGTAGTGTTGTTAAACTTTCAAATTCATTATTGTCTCAAGCTTACCTTACTGTTAGCAACTTTTAACGTATTATTCTCACAGCTCCTACATTATTAAATTACGTAATACATTCAGATAACATTATTACACATGTATACAATAATATAAACATAGACAATGACTGTAAAATACATTTTTTACATATTGTTACATACACATATTGTTTTAAGGCGGGCTGGTATTATATTTTTTATTATATAATTTGATTGAAATCATTTAAGTGTTAAAAACACTGCCTCAATTGAATCTTTTCCTTATTTTACACATTCCTGATGTGACGGCTTAAATGTATATGGTTGCCTCTTCCTATTTGAAGCATTCCTTCAGTGAATATTTCTTCCTCGATAATTAATTTAATTCGTTGGCTTAATGTAACAGATGTGGCAGGCATTGTTCTCGTTATTAGAGCCTCCGCCCGGCAGAGGTAGGGCACAGTCTAGTGACGAAAGCTTCCCTCTATGTCTAGGAAATCTCCGGGTTTTAATGCGGAGAACAGAATCTCCGGCACCTTCTCACTAAAACAGTAAGCGGATGTGGAAGCTAAAATCTTTTCCTGCTAAAGTTTCCAGGTGTAACCGCTCATTTTAGTCCCAAGTAGCTATTATGAAAATCTCATTAAACTTCACGCATGATGTTAAATCTTTTCTAGATTTTATTTCGCTCCCCTCTCAGAAGAATAATTAAGTCGGGTATTTTTACTTTACCTACTGTTTACCTATAGCAAGTACGGGAAATGCTGCATTCCACCCAAAAAGTGGATACCGAGGTTTCAATGCAAATGCACGTTTTGAGGTCTACTGATTCATAAAGGGGGATTTTTAGAAAACGGTCCGTGCGTGTGTGCGAACAGCATAACTTAGAAACAAAAATTTGGATAATTACCAAACTGGTACTTAAGTTCAGTATTGAAGGAGGTGAATTGTTTTTATGTTTTTATTTGCCCCAAGTTTGTGTGCCAATTTGAGATAAAATATCTTTGTTATTAGCACCACGTTTAAGTGCCAATTTGAAGGTTGTATTGTAGTTCCACTGTTGGGGTCGTCCTCCGTGGACTAGTGGTACCGTGCTAGCCTCTAGTTCCCAAGGTCGCGGGTTCAAACGCGGTGGAGGGCGATGGATTTTTTTCGGGCGTAAAAATCGTTAACACGGAAGGGAAGGGAAGTAAAGCCAGTGGTCCCGTGTCGTAGATTTGCGGCACGTAAAAGAACCTCAAGGCTGATAAAGAGGCCTCTGAGCAAAATTACCGGTGTTTCACGCCCAATATAGAATAGGACGCTAAGAACCATAGTAGTTAAAGAGCGTCCATAAATTAAACTCAATTTCAATTTTTCACTGTTGGTATAAAATTTCCGGTGGGCTTCGCCCCAACGTTCACTTTTCCGGTGGCCTTCGCCCCAACGTTTAAGAATCAACTTTGTATTTTAATGTTTCTTTAAATATTATGTATATTTATATTTGCCTCGGCTGCGTAAGTATTAATTTGTAGAAACATGTATCTCTTAAAAGGGGGTGATGCGGCTAAAGAATATAGGCTTACGCAAATTATAATTTTTACTTCACTCCTTTTATTAATCCTTCACACGATTAAATAACACTTCACTGATATAGAGATTATTTATTAATTGCACTTTTTTAACAAGTACTTTATAATATTCTTGCCGTAATGAATTGTCTCACACTGAATACGTACCTAGCGATCGAACTGCTCAGGTACGTTGCCTTCTAGCGACTGGCATTTACCGCTTAAGTTTATAAATTTCTCAAATTCAAGTCTCTGATTAGCTAATCCTGCTCCAATAGAATACTTTTATTTAACTTTCAGCTTTTTTATTGGCTATTTATAAACTGTTTTAAATATTACATTATTGTTTCCAAGAATTACTGGTAGCATTATTGCCTCAAGGTTACCTCATTGTTAGCAACCTTCGGCCTCTATTCTCACAGCTCCTACATTATTAATTTACGTAATCCATTCACGTAACATTATTATATATGTGCACAATAATATAAACATTAATACAATGAATGTTACATACATTTTATATATGATATTATACATTTTATATATGATATTATACACATATTGCTTTAAGGCGGGCTATTATTAAATTTTGTATTATATAATCAAGCTGATATCATTTAAGTGTTAAAAATATTGCCTCAGTATCTACCAAAGATGCGGCAAGAAGATGTATAAGAACATCCCCCACCCCAACTTCCCTTTACATGGGAACTTTTAGAAGTTTCTGCTTTTCTGAAAATGGTTCTAACGATTTTGACTAACATACCGCATATTAAAGATACTTACATAATAAATAAGATGTACATCTTGAATATTTGCTAATAACTGTGAAGGCTTGTTCATTTGGAAGGGGTTTTATACAGGGTGGACCATTTAAGTTGAGATTGTACGATATCTTTAAAACTAAGCATTGTATAAACAAATGTCTGTAATAAAAGTTGCTTGATATTATTGGGGAAAGTAAATGGCATTAGTCGTGTTTTATTTGGAGGACGTTGGGATTGTAATTTCAGGGTCAATTTAATTTTTTTAAATGGGAACTTACCTTTTTATATTGACTTCTCACTCCTCGATTAAAAACTAAACATTTGTATATAGCACTTCGCAGTTGTTCTTATACCAACGTGAATAACAACGAAAATTTTGAATGACTGTGTACGAAGAGCGCATTGAATGGTTGGACCATCCATGGATGGTCATTTGGGGTCAAGTTACGTTTTGGAATTGTGAACCAACATTTTTTATTTTGTTTTTTTATTCCACATAAAAAATAAACAGTTTTTTATAAACCATTTTATAATGATGGAACGACATACAAAATGGAACGACATACTCCTTTGTATCTATAACGAAGTTTGTAATGCAGCTATTTTCGGAAATGTTTGTCTCGAATAAAATTAAGTAGATAGGAAAATAAAATTTCGTAAGAATAATTTGCATATCCAGTAATAAATGATAGAGGGTAGAGAAAGTCATGTGAATATAACATCCGAATTCTTTCTCCTGGTCATTCAAAGAGAACGAAATTTCAAAACCATCATATAGCGAACCATCTTAACAGTTGAGTATCGCTTAAACCTACTGTATTCCCTTGTTCCCCACCTACCTACATATAGTTGTAATAAAACTATTTCTGCAAATGTTTATCTCAACTAACACGAAGTAGACAGAAGAATGAGCTTCTGTAAGAATAGTTTGTTGAAAAATGGGAACTGAAAGACAAGTGAGTGTAATACATAAGATTTTTATATATAATTAAGTGTAGAAAAAAGAACTAAAACCTTATTTGAAAACTTAGCATTTAGATCGCGCACTAATAACTATGTTGGTTACCTGCTCAGGCACCAAAGATAAAATATAATGTTCCAATATCTTTAGGATTTGTTGAAAATAACCATCGTCGCAATAAAATAATAAGTTAAAAGTAAAATTTGAATTAAGATTAATAAAGGTATAAGGAGATTAGTTAAATTTCTTCCATTATTTCCTAATAAAGTTAATTTCATTATGTAATTGTAAGAAACGGCGAGCTAGCAAAATTCCAGTTAAAACATAATTCTAAGTAGAGCACACCTTTAACAAGCCAACGAGTAGGGAACAGGTAACGGTTAGGACAAATAGAAAGAGACGGATAGAGAAAAGAAAGAGACGGAGATCCTGAACCGGCTTCACTACGCGTCAGGGTGCGCGTAAGCGCACGAATTTGGAGTAACATATTCTCATACATGTTAAGGTAACGCGGTCTGAGGACCAATTAGAAACGTCGTTACATTTTGAAATGCAGAGGTGAGCGTCACTAGGCTCAGGTATACAAGGGCAAACAAGGCCCTAGAACCCACTCTCTATCTTCTATAATTTTCGTCGACACGAAGTGTTACACTCTTAGCGACAGATGCACGTGTGTGAGCACATGGGTGGGAGTGCGTGTGCAGATAGTTAGGCTCCTGACTTATTTAAAATGGCGGGATTGGAATAATGGGAAAAGCTAGCCGCCCATAAATATTTAAAATGCTAATAAACTACACTTAGTAAGGGAAATGAAGTATATTTTTAATTTGCCTCACCCACGATAACCCTGAGAACCAAGATTTAATACATATAGGGAAAAGTTAAGAATGGAAAACGCAACAGCCGGCGAGCATCCATAGCCGAGGAACAACACTGCAGCAGATAGCATCAACCCAAGGTCCGACGATTTCCCGCAACAAATAGCGCTCAACAATCGTTTCCCGCTGCATAGTTAAAACGACGTGAGAGAGAGGAGAGAGAGAATTTCAATCAGATGTTGAAGCAGAAAGGCTATAAATCGGATATAGTCAATTTGTCCACCAATACATCCCACACCTTCAGTTAATTCTTTATTCAGTGGCCCCCCAAAAAATAATCGGAAAGAAAAGGGTAATAAATGTTATCAATATCTCCGAGAAATCTACAATGTATTGTTGCGAGGATAATTTTGATGTACGTTAAACCTATTGTGATGGTTTTCTATGTTATGCTTAACTTTTTTCTAACTTAAAGTCGTTTAAACCATACATTTTACACTTAACCTCATTAAGAACTGCATTTCATATTTCAATTGACTTTCATACAACTTAGCAAATATAATTATGGATAAAATATTATCCTAACATTTCTCGTTCCAAATTAAACTGTAGAGTTAACATCTGATGTGATACGTTCACACGACTTTCACTGCGCTCTATCGTTTATTAGTAGATATACAATATTCTTACTAAAGCTTATTTTTCAATCTACCACATTTTAATGCAAATAAACCTTTGCAGAAACAGCTACATTACACATTTCTTATAGATACAAAGAGAACATCGATAGTCAAATGTTTAAGGACTGGACGCTATATGCTGGCTTTAAAATTCCATACTGTTTCCATGCAATCGCGAAAAATAACTGAATGTTAAAAGGACTTTAAGAGAATGACCAAGTAATGAGCAACTCGAATCATTGATAGCGGATATCTCAGAAGTACCTTATACCACGAAAAGCTTATTTGAAGTAAATTGTGTGTTTTAAACAGATCTACATTTTTCGTGCAGTACATTTTCATCTGTCGTTTAACGTTTACGAGTTATGCAGGATTATACAAAATTCCTTATTATAGACATTAATTGGAATCATCAACTAAATAAAACAGTTTTGCACAATTTCTCCACGAAAAACATTTTTAAAGCAATATAATGTGAAACTGAAGTAAATTATACTTTTTGTTCTCAATGAGGACACCTTTACTAGACATTATTTTAATAATCTGTCCAATTTCAATTATTGTCCAATATCTGATTTAGCCCCTAAGTAATAACTAATCGCTTTCCACATTTCATGACAGTGTTTCCAGAGGGCGACGAATGATTCAGTGCCTAGGGGCTAAATCAAATATTGAACAAGAATGGAGATTGAACGGACTATTAGAATTATATCTAGTAAATATGTCCTGTTTGCGAGTAAAAAGAATAATGCGTTTTAGTTTTAGATTATTAAACATATGTTTTCATGGATAAATTGTGCAAACAGGGTTTAATTAGTTGTATATTCAAACATGGTTATTATAAGTAATGATGAGTAAAGCTACTGTTCATAGTTATAAATTTATACGTGAATAATCTAGAATTGTGCAGTAAAACAGGACGTCACTACATGCGCGAAAAGGTAAACAGATACACGCATTTCCTCCTTGCTACAGATATTCACCTGTTACGGCCAGTAGAATGCCTCATAAAGCTGCGGGGACGGCATAATATGGAACGAAATATGAAATTAACCGTCTCTACAATGGTTTATCTCGATTAACAAAAAGAAGGCAGACAAATAAGCTCCTGAAATAATAGTTTCTACAAGCTACATAAAATAAACCATAATAGGTAAATTGTTTTAATCTCGTTCAAATTGTGATTATCACTTCACTAATGTGAGGCAGTATTTTTAACACTTAAATAATTTCAGTCTAATTATGTAATATGTAAATACAATAACAGCCCGCCTTGAAGCAATATGTGTATGTAATAATTTGTAAAATGTATGCAACAGTCATTGTATATGCTTATATTATTGTATCCATGTGTAATAATATTATGTGAATATATTACGTAATTTAATAGTCTAGGAGCTGTGAGAATAATAAGTTAAAAGTTGCTAACAATGAGGTAACCTTGAATCAATAATGAGTAAGAAAGTTTAACAGTACTACTTGTGATTCTTGGAGTAACAATAATGTAATTTTAGTGACAGTTTATAAAATAGCCAATCTACAACCAGAAAAAGCTTTAGTTAAATGAAGGTATTCTGTTAGAGTAGGATTAGCCAATCAGAGACTTGAAATACAGAAATTTACCATTACGGTTGAAATCAATTCAGTTGCCTGCAGACAGCGTTAGTAACCAGACGCAAAAAGTGTCCTCAAGAAATATAATATGTATTCGTGTGAAACGAAAAATAAGTTACCTGTTAAAAAGTGTAATTAATTAATAAAAACAATCTCACAGCTCTCTAAATCCGTGAAGTGTTATTTAAATCGTATCAAGTATTAATAAAAGGAGTGACGAAAAACTTATCTGTGTAAGCCTACATTCTTGTCGCACCACACCCTGCCAAAACAACCATGTCTCTAACAATAATTTGACGCAGCCGAGGCAAACATAAATATATAATATTTAAAGAAACAGCCAAATTACGAAGTTAATATTTTTAACTTGGGGCAAAAGCCACCTGAAGGTACATTTGGGGCGAAGGCTACCGGAAACTGTTTACTATACGTGCAGTTGCAACTACTACAAGTTCGGCTCCCCAACAGTTGAAATATAATGCAACTCCTACAACAAATTACCTTCTTCAAATGTGAGCTAGTTCAATTTTCCCTCTCGCTTCACTTCCTTAGTGGTATAGCAATACTCATGATGTAGCCTCTTCTTTCCGACGGTTCACTCGCTAAGGAGTCGAACACAGCGCTTCTTAATCTCTCGTAGTAGCAGCACTCGCTGCAAGTCATAGCAGACGCCGTCAACTCACCCGGAGAACAGCACTTTTGTCGCATCCGAAATGCACTCGCTAACCCACTGACGGATTCTTACTCGCACGAACGCTCGCTTATATAGTCAATGGAATATTCCACAGAACATTCTAGAGCTTTCTGGACACACGTCCCGTAGACAGGTGGGTGGATAACTTCCAGATGATTATGGCTAATCTATTTTCGTGTGTTTGCGCAGGGCTATAGTGCGCCATATCTCTGTTTACCTTCCCATTGTCCAGCGCTCGACAACCTTGGGGTATGGCTACTGCGTCACAATATTTATATGAGAATAAAAGTATAGGGTCACGAGAACACTTGCTGTAAAGCAGTATTTTAATCAAGAAACTCTGCATGATATCAAGGGATATTTCAGAAACAGTCTCTGTTGTTTGATGTGAGCAAGTTCCGTTACAGAGTTTGAATAATGGAGGTGCAGATCCCCCCCCCTTAATGTCTGAAACAATAGGGGAGGGGTAGTTTGTAATACAATAAGTTACCACTCCATTCATCTGAGTTATGTTTTCAAGCCACATATGCAAAGGGAAGGTTGCGTAGCATGTAACGAAGATTAAACAAAGCCATGAAGATTTAATTGACTATTAACAGAGTAACAGATTGGAAAGCCTCCCTCCTCATGCCACATCCTTCTGCCCTTCTCAACTACTAGCTCGCATTCTCTCCCCTCAATTTTCTCTGGTCCGTGATTGAAATTAATCGCAAAGATCGTTTGCGAGCTACGGCTCTAGCTTCTGGTCTGCGACATCTGACTGTGGAAAAAGTAACACAGATTTACTAGTGTTGCAGTAAATCTTATTCTGTAGTAAAATATTCCTTTGGAAATAGGCTTTGAAATACACATTTTGATTACAGCTAAAAACAAAACTTTGACGAGTTTACCTACCTGCTTTCCTTACCTGTGAGAGCATCTCATAATCTCTGTTTTAAGGCACTAAAGGTAGAGTTACCAAAAAGAGCCACTCATACAAATACACAGGTCTACAAAAAAGGTTTTCTTTATCTTATTTTTTCACCTGGATATGTATAATATGAATGCTCTGAATTCAGATCTGTTTTCAGTTTTACTGTATTGGACTAGTTTTGATTAAAAATCAAATCAAATGTAATAATGTAATTAAGTTGAGGCAGTATTTTTAACACTAAAATTATTTCAGTCTAATTGTATAATATATAAATTCAATAACAGCCCGCCTTAAAGCAATACGTATGTAACAATATATAAAAAATTTATATAAGTCATTGTATATGTTTCTATTATTGTATCCATGCGTGATAATGTTATGTGAATATATGACGTAATTTAATAATGTAGGAGCTGTGAGAATAATAGGTTAAAAGTTGATAACAATGAGGTAACAATGAGGTATCCAAGGCAATACTGAATTTGAAAGTTTAAATGCTACTAGTCATTATTGCAGCAACAATAATGTAAATTTTGAGACAGTTTAAAAATAGCCAATCAACAACCAGAAAAAGCTTTAGTTAAATGAAGGTATTCTATTGGAGTAGGATTAGCCAATCAGAGACTTGAAATACAGAAATTTACAAGTTTAGGCGGTTGAATCCAATTCAGTTGCCTGTTTGTAACCGGATGCGAGATGCGTCCTCGAGTGATTGATTTAATACGTATTCGTGTGAGACGAAAAATAGTTTTACGTGTTAAAAAGTGCAAGTAATTAATAAAATAAGTAATACTAATATCTATATCAGTGAAGTGTTATTTAATAATCGTGTCAAACATTAATAAAGTAGAGAAGTAAAAATTATAATCTGTGTAATCCTACATTCTAAGTCGCACCACAACCCTGCCAAGACATCAGTGTCTCTAACAATAATACTGACGCAGCCGAGTCAAACATAAATGTTTAATACGTAAAGAAACAGTCAAATTACAAAGTTTGTATTTTTAAATTTGGGACGAAGGCTACCGGGTACCATACGTGTGGTTGCAACTACTTCAAGTTCGGCTCCCCAACAGTTGAAATATAATACAACCCCTTCAATACAACCTCCTTCAAATTGGCTTTCACACGGGGCAGAAACAGCAAAACATTTCCTTCTTCAAAGTGTTCAATGCAATTTTATAAATACGTACGACGGTTGTCCCAGAAGTACCCGACCTAACAAAGAAAACACAACAATTTGGGGAAAAACATCTTTATTTCTCTACTCAGTCTCCTTTCAGCTCGATACACTTTTCCCGGCGATGTTCAATAGCTGCGATGCCCTGTTTATAGTGAACCATCGAGTTCTACAAAATAGGCATCAACTGCAAACTCCAGCTCTTCACTGTTGATAAATCTTTTAGCACCAAGCTATTTCTTAAACATTGGAAATATAAAACAATTAGAGAGGTCTAAATCTGGCGAATGAGGAAGCAATTCGAACTTAACTCATTGATTTTGGCCATGGCGATAATGGATGTGTGAACTGATGCACTGTCTTGATGAAACAAGATAAATGCTAAATGCTGCCATTTGTGCTTGATTTCATCATTCAAACGCTACAATAGGTTCGCATAATATTCACCATTGATTACTTTTCCTTTTTAAAAATAACCAATTAAAATTATCCCACACGCATCACAAGAAACTGACGCCATGACCTTGCCTGCAGATGGAACTGTCTTCCCCTTCTTTGGAGCCGATTCTCAAACCATTGTTTTCACTGCTCCTTCGTCTCAGGTGTGAAGTTATGGAACCATGTTTCATCCATGGTTATGCATCGACGTAAAAACTGCTTTATTGCACTCGACTGAAACACCTGCAGATGCTGCTTTAGTTCCATTGTGAGTAAACGCGGCACCCATCTTGCGCATAGCTTTCTCAGGTCTAAATTTTCAGTCATGCAATGCACAGCACTTTTTGAAATGTCTAAGATGTTTGCTAGCTCGCGCACTTTCAGCCGACGGTCATCCAATACCATTTTATGGATTTTCCACACAATTTCTGGCGTGGTCACCTCATTTGGTCAACCACTGCGATGTTCGTCTTGGCAGCTCGTACGGCCTCGCTTAAACTCTACAATAGTAAAATATTGATTGGCAAACGAAGGAGCAGACTGCCCCAGGATAGAATTTAGCTCAGCTTTACATTAGTTGGGCTTAGACCCTTCAAATGAAGGTATTGTATCACATAACGATGACCAGTTTTATCTATGTTTACAAATTTGCTGAGAGCGTTCACTGTTGATGGCTACCAAAAATTGCTAAGCAACGTAGCATCATCAAACTTCAGACTTAAGCTTTATAAGGGTGGTACTTGCTACTACAGTCATTTATTTGAAACAACAACCACTATCTATACATCAAGTCGGGCACTTCTGGGACTGCCCTCGTATATGAAATACATAAAGCTAAGACAAAACTCTTTCTTTAGGTTTTATTAACATAAATATAATGAAAAAGAGAACTATGTCTAAATCAATATGAGTTTATACACCTTTTCATTGTTGAGGAGAAGAAAACTTCAATTTTTCGAAGCTCTGATGGCCTACATTAGTGTATTTTTTAAACACCAACAATAGTCAACCATTATTGACACATCCCAATGGCCTTGGTAGTGGGTTTCCATTGTTTTAATGTCTTTATGAAAGTGCTCATCTGTTTTTCCTTGTTGCACCAAGATTTTCTGGAAAGTAATCAACATGGCTGCGGAGAAAATGCACTTTTAACACCCATTCTGCACACTAGATTTCATCATTCAATCGCTGCAATAGGTTCGCATAATATTCACCATTGATTACTTTGCCTTTTTTAAAGATAACCAATTAAAATTATCCCACACGCATCATAAGAAACTGACGCCATGATTTTGCCTGTAGATGGAACTGTCTTCCCCTTCTTTGGAGCCGATTCTTATTCCACAGGTTTTGACTGTTCCTTCGTCTCAGGTGTGAAGTTATGGAATCACGTTTCATCCATGGTTCACTACAATTTCCTTAGTTCTCACACTTCTTATTACCAAGAAAGTTTTCGGTCACTGTTTTGTATGCCAACCATGCTGACTTCTCTAACTCTGACATTGACTGAGGAAAGGTGTCATTCTCCATAAGTTCACGACCCTGGGGGCCCTCGAAAATACCTGCTGCTATCATAGCTTCAGTTTTCTGTGGAAACTTTGTAATAATATCTGTCCTTATTCAGAGCAGTTACAAATTGTTTCATCAAACCTAATTTGACATGGGGTGGCGGAATAAGGACATTAGAAGGAGAAACAAATGGTTCATACTTCACATTTTTACTTTCTCTACTACATATAGTAAGTAGAAAAGGTATCGTATTCCACCCAAAAATTCGATACCGAGATTTCACCGGAAATACATGTTTTGAGACCCCCTGAATAAACAAAAATGCATTTTTGGAAACATGTCCGTCTGTGTGCCTGTGTGTGACTGTGAACAGCATAACTCAGAAACGAACAGACGGATGAACATCAAACTGAGTATTTAGGTTCAGTATCTTCCACAGATGCGACACAAAAGTTTTCAAGAAAATACCCCCCCCCCACCTAAGATTACCCTTTACATGGAACATTTTTCGAAAACTTTATTTTTCTCAAAAATGGCTCTAACGCTTTTGATTAAAATATCATATATTTAAGAAATTTTCATGACAAAGGAAATGTATATTTCGAATTTACTGGGAATGTCTCCAAAAGCCTTCTTTATTGTGAACGACTTATGCATAACTGGCAAACCATAAGAGATAGACAAAATTTTACTACACAAAAACTGTAGATCGCGTTAAAATACATAATTAAGTCATATACATATTTTTGTTTAGTGATCCGTTTTAAAGATATTGCTTGTTATTCCCTTAAATTTTTCAGTACTTATACTTTTCCTCAAATGGAAATTCGTTATTCATTTTTTTGTCCTGGTAATGCAAAGAGAATGGAATACTCCAGATAGCAACCAGCTCTTAAAATATTTGACTATCGCTTAAAGGCTATCAATTCCCCTTACATCTACAAGAAAATTAGCAATAAGATTAACATCGCGATATCTCAATTAACATGAAGCATATGGAGAATAAGCGTTTGTAAAAGTAGATTCTACAAGAGTAGAGAAAGTCATGTGAGTGTAACACATTAGATTTTTCATAAGCGATGGTTTGTACCTCACCGATGGCTTCTAATAATTGAAATAGATGTAAATGATAGAACATGTTCGCTTCGAATGAAAACTTTCTCACGCATTCATCGTTCGTGTCAGAGAAGAGGAGAATCCTGCCCACAATGAAGGTAAAATTTACGTTCAGGCTCGATGTGTTATTCCAACACACATTCTCACTCTGAAAACTGACGTGCAGCTTTGATACCTGGTTGAATGGCCATAATATTATTAATTATGAAACAATAATACGAAACAATCATCTACCTCGACAGATGAGAGCCCAAAAAGGTGTATATGAAGCAAAAAGTGTCACCCTGACTATTATATTTCTTTACATGACCCAAGATTGTATTTTGCGAAACCAGGTCTGACCAAAGTGGAAACGGCGTCCTTTCTGTGATGCATTTGACCAAATAGCCTCAACACCAGAATGCATAGCGACATTCAAAGTCAACATAAGCAACCTTCGGAGAAAAATCAGCTGACAAACGAATACTCAGGTACTAAACGGCCGTTTTGTACGCTTGCCAATAAAAATCTGATGTGTTACACTCACATGACTTTCTCTACTCTTATACAAGCTATTTTTACAAACGCTTATTCTCCATCTACTTTATGTAAATCGATATGAAAATTTGCAGAAACTATGTTATTGCTCATTTTATTGTAGGCGCAAGGGATTTATTTCAATTAACATGAAGTAGATGGAGAATAAGCGTTTGTAAAAATAGTTTCTACAAGAGTAGAGAAAGTTAGATTTTTCTTTAAATCGGAATGACATCTTTGTTATTTAAGCTACCTAAGGCATCAAAAAAAATCTCGGAATGGGGAAGTTTGTTTGCTCGTTCCCACAACTCTTCAATCGCCTTAGTTACAGATTTGGTTAGCTGTTGTCTTAGCATATGAAGTCCTCTTCATTCGGAAAAAGTTTTGTATATTCTTCTATAACTGGTAAACGTTAAGCATAGCCGAAAACATACCACAAAAACATGTAGAGCCGCTTAAAACACAAAGTTACTTGAAATAAGTATTTTTGGCATAAGCCGTTTCTGAATATACGTTATTAAATGTTCATTGTCCTCGCGATTCCATGGAAACAGTATGAAACTTCAAGGCTAGCATGTGTCGTCCAGTTCTTCAACATCTGACTATCGCTATTTCCTTTTTATCTACAACGAAATGTATAATGTAGCTATTTTTGCAAAGGTGTCTTTGGAGTAAATGTGGTAGATAGAAAAAAATCCATTCTCTTTGCATTACCAGCACAAAAAAATGAATAACGAATTCCCATTTGAGAAAAGGCATAAATGTTGGAAAATTTAAGGGAATAACAAGCAATATCTAGAAAATGGTTTACTCATAAAAAAAAATCTGATGTGTTACACTCACATGACTTTCTCTACTCTTGTACAAACTATTTTTACAAACGCTTATTCTCCATATGCTTCATGTTAATCGAGATATCGAGATGTCAATCTTATTGGTAATTTTCATGTAGATGCAAGGGGAATATGCTAGGTTTAAAGCGATAGTCAAATATTTTAACGCTGGTTGCTATGTGGAACATTCCATTCTCTTTACATGTCCAGGACATAAAAAAAGGAATAACGAATTTGAGAAAAAGTATAAGTATTGGAAAATTTAAGGGAATAACAAGCAATATCTCGAAAACGGTTCACTCAACAAAAGAAATGTGTATGACATAAATTGTGTATTTTAACGGGATCTACATTTTTTGTGTAGTAAAATCTCTTATGGTTTACCAGTTATGCAAAACTCGTTCACAATGAAGAATACTTTTGGAGACATTCCTAAAAAATTCGAGATATACATTTCATTTCTCATGACAATATCTTAAACATATGATATTTTAATCAAAATCGTTAGAGCCATTTTTGAGAAAATTAAAATTTTCGAAAAATGTTCCATGTAAAGGGTAGTCTGGGGTGGGGGGATTTTCTTGAAAACCTTCGTGTCGCATCTCTGGAAGATACTGAACCTAAATACCAAGTTTGGTGTTTATCCGACTGTTCGTTTCTGAGTTATGCTGTTCACAGACACACAGACACACAGACACAGACAGACACACACACACGGACATGTTTCCAAAAATGCTTTTTTTGGATTCAGTGAGTCTCAAAACATGTATTTCCGGTGAAATCTCGGTATCGAATTTTTGGGTGGAATACAATACTTCCCCTACTTACTATGCGTAGTAGAGAAAGTAAAAATGTATGACATAAATTGTGTATTTTAATGCAATCTACATTTTTTGTGTAGTAAAATTTTGTCTTTCTCTTATGGTATACCAGTTATGCAAAAGTCGTTCATAAAGAAGAATACTTTTGGAGACATTCCCAGAAAATTCGAGATATACATTTCATTTGTCATGAAAATATCTTAAACATATGATATTTTAATCAAAATCGTTAGAGCCATTTTTGAGAAAATTAAAATTTTCGACAAATGTTCCATGTAAAGGGTAATCTGGGGTGGGGGGATTTTCTTGAAAGCCTTCGTGTCGCATCTCTGGAAGATACTGAACCGAAATACCAAGTTTGGTTTTATCCGACTGTTCGTTTGTGAGTTATGCTGTTCACAGACACACAGACACACAGACACAGACAGACACACACACACGGACATGTTTCCAAAAATGCTTTTTTTGGATTCAGTGAGTCTCAAAACATGTATTTCCGGTGAAATCTCGGTATCGAATTTTTGGGTGGAATACAATACTTCCCCTACTTACTATGCGTAGTAGAGAAAGTAAAAATGTATGACATAAATTGTGTATTTTAATGCAATCTACATTTTTTGTGTAGTAAAATTTTGTCTTTCTCTTATGGTTTACCAGTTATGCAAAAGTCGTTCATAAAGAAGAATACTTTTGGAGACATTCCCAGAAAATTCGAGATATACATTTCATTTGTCATGAAAATATCTTAAACATATGATATTTTAATCAAAATCGTTAGAGCCATTTTTGAGAAAATTAAAATTTTCGACAAATGTTCCATGTAAAGAGTAATCTGGGGTGGGGGGATTTTCTTGAAAGCCTTCGTGTCGCATCTCTGGAAGATACTGAACCGAAATACCAAGTTTGGTTTTATCCGACTGTTCGTTTGTGAGTTATGCTGTTCACAGACAGACACACACACGGACATGTTTCCAAAAATTATTTTTTTGGATTAAGGGGTTCTCAAAACATATATTTCCGGTGAAATATCGGTATCGAATTTTTGGGTGGAATACAATACATCCCCTACTTACTATACGTATTAGAGAAAGTAATAAGCTTGAGTAAGAATAGTATGTATACCAGTAATAAAGATAAGGATAGAGAAAGTCATGTGTGTGTATCACATCAGAATTATTTTGGGATGGAAGGCTGTACTTCCCCTACTGATAGGTAAGTGGTAGAAGCAAAAAGTCAGGACATACATTCTTTTAGCCATACATTCTCTGATAAAAATCGACAAGTAGGATTTTTGAGAAAATTAAAATTCATTTACCTCATGTAGGGATCCTATTAAAATGCTTCTCACCGGGAAAATATATCTACTTTTCGCCATGACGTTAACGATAACGATGTTGGAATATGACCTTCAGATTCGAGAGGGCGATTTTTCTACTTCCCCTTCATCATTTCCGGTCGATATTTTCCCATCACTGGTAGAAAAGAAGGAAACTGTAGGCGAACGGTAGTACCACTTCACAGGCTTCCTTTTTTCTGAAAGTGTTGAGGAGGTATCTGGTTTCAATATTTCCCCGTTTGTTTGCCTTGAAAAGGAGCATCTTGGGATACGACAGTTGGCAGCAGTGCGTGCTGAGGAATAACTCCCTCTGCCACAAATCCAATTTCCGATTGATTCTCGAGATGCAGATGATGTCTCCTCTCAGGTGCTGGCTCCCATACATTCTTCCCAAGTGTGATCACATCCCGCCTTAACATCTATTTTTCAGTTTCTCATTTCCCTCTCCCGCATTCTGAGTCGACTAGAACCTGAGTTGCGAAATACCTTATGGCAATAAAACGCTACCTATATATTGAAACAACCTGGACCGGGGTTAATTTAAAACCGCCACTAAAATAATAATACCGAGCGAGATGGCTCCATATAACGTGCGAAACTCCCATTCGAGATATCTCGGGTTCGAGTTTTGTTCGTATGTCCATTCTGAACATTTTGTTTTCGTAGTTTCCCAGGGTCGGTATGCAAATATTGCGATAGTTCCCTTTTTACCACATATTTCTAGCATTTGCTCGCCCCATCATTTCCTTTCACTTGTTTCACCTCATCAGTTTCAGGATTGTAGGAGCAGGTGATGGCGGTTGGTGTGTTGCGGCAGGACGGTGGAATTTGCGCTCTTGAAGGATTTCTACCTGAGGCATGGCGGGACTAAGTGGGGCTCCTTCCTTCCTGGTTGCGGGCGACTGAGGTTGGGCAAGCCAAACCCAGGATTAATGCTATGCTGTAATCGTTGGCCAGCCAGGCTTTGCTACCGCACATCGTCGTCCATTTCTGGTCGCCCTTTGGACTTTCCCTTCCTCCCAGTGGTCACAGTGTCTCCTATAGCCTAATTGTGGTGGTGGGCTCTAGTTGCTGGAAAATTGAATTTTATTTATGGGCGCTCTTTAACTGCTGTGGTCCTCAGCGTCCATTCTATATTGGGCGATAAAGACAGGTAATTTTGCTCAGAGGCTTCTTTATCAAGTTTGAGGTACTTTTACATGCGTAAATCTACGACACGGGACCACCGGCTTTACTTCCCTTCCGAAGGAAGCCATGCTAAGGATTTTTACGCCTGAAAAAATCCATTGCCCTCCCCCGGTTTTGAACCCGCGACCTCAGGAACTAGAGGTTAGCATGATAACCACTATACCACAGAGAATGACCCAGTTAGTGGATGCTCCTCGGTCTGACTAGTCGCAACTTCCAACCTTCAAATATTAGCAATACCATTCTATAGTACAGATCTTACGGAGAGTGGTACTTTGAGTGACCTGGTTCGTGATTTCAAGTTGCCGATGCAGAGAGTATACTGTCTTGGCACGTGTCCCCTGAGTACAGACGGTGGATAAAAAAATTATGCCATAGTAGGCATGATGTTCCGCTTCTCAAACAGAGTAAGAAATATATTAGACAGTCACATAAGCACACGATTCGTGTGCACTTATTACCCCTTGCGATTTCGAAAGGAGTTTCTCAAAATATTTAAGTGAGAGACGGAGAATATTCAATTTTGATAATCTCTCTATATACATTATTGTCCACTGCAATGCGCAGACTATGTATCATTCACATTACTTACATGTAAAATGTACTGTTCTATAACGAGAAAAAAATTGTGATGTGTTTACACTCACATGACTTTCTCTACTCTTGTACAAACTATTTTTACAAACTCTTATTCTCCATCTATTTCATATTAATCGAGATAAACATTTGCAGAAACGGCTTTTGACATGCAAAGAGAATTACATTTTACACATAGCTAACGCAGCCACGCTACGTCCTCCATCAATGAAGCAATAACTTTGCCTCACGATTGCTGCGTTTCTCCTCCTAGTTGTTTTTTTATACTTTGCCACGGCTGCTCGAGCATGAGATTCTAAACACTGGGTATGCGTGAGTGTATGTACATAGAAACACGAACGATTTCTTGGAACCCTTTTATTCACCATTAAAATAAGACTTAAGATTTGCCGATCACTTTTAAATACTTACGATGTTACTGTGTCTTTTCCAAGACCGAAAATTATCAATTACATCTGATCGTCCGACCCTCTTGCAAGTTCACACCCAGTCTTCGAACCTCGACGAGACCGTTATTACTCACCACACGAGCGTCCCAGCGAGAATGTTCTCACCACGCGCGATACAAAGAGAAACCTAACTTCCCCTCTCTCCCCTTAAACATTCTAACCAAAAGCTCAGCGTCATGAAGCTTCTACTGAGCTTCACATCCCGGCCAGTGCAACTGCACCCATTAATTCCAAGAGAAACTGGCTTCAGCGGTTTACCCTTTATACCTGGGGCTGGTCCCTAATTAGCTAAACTGTGATCGTCTGGCCATTCTGTCGCTTTTAACAGTCAACAATTTTCCCAATGCTTCTCCTTTTAATACATGCACTGATTATAAATATTTTATTATTTATTTTATTTCGCTATCCTTCCCAGATTATTTAGATAATTATTGACTTTATAATTTCGGCTTCATAGCGATCACCTCTAAAAATATTTGACTATCGCTTAAGGCGTACTATGTTCCCCTTGTTTTGTATTTGCAAGGTTAATATAGAAATACAGTAGCCTTTAAGCATAGATATATCTCTTAATAGCTGGTTGCTAGGTGTAGCACCATTCTCATTACCACACATTAATACTCTTTGCATATCCAAAACAAAAAAAATTAATAACGAATTCCCATTTGAGAAAATAAGTATTGAAAAATTTAAGGGAATAACAAGCAATATCTCGAAAATGGTTCACTCAACAACAAAAATGTATGACATAAATTGTGTATTTTAACGCGATCTACATTTTTGTGTAGTAAACTTTTGTCTATCTCTTATGGTTTTCCAGTTATACAAAAGTCGTTCACAATGAAGAATACTTTTGGAGACATTCCCAGAATATTCAAAATATACATTTCAATTGCCATGAAAATATCTTAAACATGTGATATTTTATTCAAAATCTTTAGCCATTTTTGAGAAAATTAATATTTTATAAAAATGTTACATATAAAAGAGAATCTGGGGAGGGGGGATTTTCTTGAAAACCTTCGTGTCGCATCTCTGGAAGATACTAAACTTAAATACCAAGTTTGGTGTTTATCTGTCTGTTCGTTTTGAATTATGCTGTTCACAGACACACACACAGCGAAACACGCACCTAAATGTTTCCAAAAATGCTTTTTTTGGATTGAGGGGATCTCGAAACATATATTTCCGGTGAAATCTCGGTATCGAATTTTTTAGGGGAATACAATACTTCTCCTACTTACTATACGTAGTAGAGAAAGTAAAAAACGCATTAGCAGTCGTCGTGTGCAGTATAGTATACGCATTCCTTTGAATAAACTTCCACGAGCACTGTAGCCTCGCGCCTGTTGTTTACATCTGGACTCTCCTATCCATCAATATAACAAGACTACAGCACAAGGTAAAACTTTACCTCAAAAATGGCCATTCTGATCCGACGCTTATTTATGACCACCACTAAAACAATATATAATTAGTGGAGATAACGACATTTACCGGAAAAACAGTTTTTGAGGCTGTATGAATTAAAAAAAATAAAATTCTTTCTCTACTTTGAACTGCATAACTCAAAAACCAAAAGGCGATTCGATAACTAATTTGGTATTTAAGTTTAGCGACATCTAAGGATTCAACATGAAGATTTTCAAGAAAATCCGCGAATCCCAAACTACTCTTTTTGGAAAACTTTTCGTTATTTTTTATTTTCTCAAAAATGACCAGACTATTTTGAAACTTTTGCGCATAGCCTATGGCGTCCTGCTTATCCTGAATGACTTTTGTATAACTCGTAAACCACAAGAGATAGACAAAAGCTTACTCCGGAAAAACTCTAAATTTCGTGTGTTTAACGAAAAGATCGTTAAAACATACAATTTATGTGAAATAAAAGATATTGTAGCATTAGCCATTTCCGAGATACACTTCTTTATTGCTTCGATGCAAATAATTACTTTTCTCAAGTGGCGATTTACTATTATTTTTTCTCGAGGTCATGCAAGGAGTGGAGACTTTTAAAAGTCATCGCATAGCGACGCGCATTATACGAATGTGGCTGTTGCTGTTTTCCCACTATAGCTTATAACGAAATGTGTAAACGAGTAATGAAATTTATCACGATTAACAAAAAGTAGTTAAACAATGAGCTTTAGAGCAGTTTCTAGAAGAGTAAGTAGAGAAAGTCACATAAATGCAAGACATCGGATTTTCTTCAGAATGTTTAATCTAAGGTTATATCAATAAATCAACCAATCATTCAAACATAGTTTTCTTCAAAAGAGTAAATGTTCACTCAAAACTCAGCCCCTTCTATTCTTACCCGCCCCATTGCTTTCCTTTCGTGTTAGCATATTGAAACATTCAACGCCATCTTCTTCTGGTTCGAACATTTTGCCGATTCACCAATTCTTGCAGTGCATCACTTAGCAAGCTGTTTGTTCAAATCCAACCCACATTAGGTATAAAAAATAGGCTTAAAACTCTAATCACTAATCAGAGGTCTTCAGTAAAATATCGAAATCATGAGAACCGTTGGCAAACCATTTTTACTTTCTCTAGTACGTGTAGTAAGTAGGGAAAGTATTGCATTCCAACCAAGAATTTGATAACGAGATTTCACCGGAAATGCATGTTTTGAGACCTCCTGAATCCAAAAACGTATTTCTGTAAACCTGTCCATGTGCGTGTCTGTCTGTGAACAGCATAACTCAGAAACGAACAGTCGGATAAACACCAAACTTGGTATTTACGTTCAGTATCTTCCAGAGATGCGACACGAAGGTTTTCAAGAAAATCCCCCTACCCCAGATTACCCTTTACATGGAACATTTTTCGAAAATTTTAATTTTATCAAAAATGCCTCTAACGATTTTGATTAAAGTATCATATATTTAACATACTTTCATGACAAATAAAATGTATATCTTGAATTTTCTGGGAATGTCTCCAAAAGTATTCTTCATTATTAACGAGTTTTGCATAACTGGCAAACCATAAGAGATAGACAAAATTTTACTACACAAAAATGTAGCTTGCGTTAAAATACACAATTTATGTCATATACATTTTTGTTGTTGAGAGAACCATTTTAGAGATATTGCTTGTTATTTCCTTAAATTTTCCAATACTTATACTTTTTCTTAAATGGGAATTCGTTATTCATTTTTTTTTTGCGGTAATGCAAAGAGAATGGAATACTGCACATAGCAAGCAGCTCTTAAAATATTTGACTATCGCTTAAAGCCTACCAATTCCCCTTGCATCTACAAGAAAATTAGCAATAAGATTAACATCGCGATATATCGATTAACATGAGGCATATGGAGAATAAGCGTTTGTAAAATAGTTTGTACAAGAGTAGAGAAAGTCATGTGAGTATAACACATCAGATGTTTGAATGAAGTATCCTGGTTTTGACATCGAAAAGCGAAACAATATTATTAAGATTATTTAAAAACGTTTACTGTATTATGGCAATGCGCATATTCTAATCCTCCAGATCCAGATGCTTTTTATTTGCTTCGGATCCAGAGCTTATGTTTATCACTGGCAAGAATTTCATGTTTTTGGTGTAGAGCAACCCGTTTTTTCTGGGGCACTCATAAGATTAGATGAAATCATTACTTTAACTTCTACTTAGTATACATGTCATAAGCTTTTTATTTTGTGAGATTTCAAAATTTTCTATCGAGTTTTCCAAGTGTGACACTCATTTGGGGTTTTGCGTCTCAGCAAAGCTCGGCTTCCCTTGCAACTCACGGTTGCCTGCCTGCCTATTTGAAGCTTGAAATGCGATTATTTCCGTGAGATGCATAGTCGTTCCGATTTTGTATGACAGAGTGCCAAATGGAGAGAGGTAGAGAAATTATATTCTCAACCCAAATTTACTTTCTCCGCTACGTACCTAGCAAATGGAGAAGCTACCGGTTGCATTTGATCCAAAAAATCGATATCGAGATATCACAGAAAATCAATCTTTTGAGGCCCCTGAATGCAAAAAACATTATCAGACAAATGTTTGTGTGTATATATATTTTTATTATGTATTGCTGTATGTTATGTTACCACATGTTTATGATATATACATGATAAATAAAATGTATAGAGCCCTTCAATAAGAATGTAGTACTTTTAACATACAACTTCCGTGTTGATGAAGCTACAGCAGACATTTTATTTTACTTAGTTACAGTTGTTATTGATAAATAATAATGCAACATTTTACAATTCCAAGGCATCTAGAAATCGTGAAGAATTATCATAACTAGTCATTCGTTCGCCATACTTTGCGTGTATTACGCCCAGTAATTGTCCCTCCGAAGGAATAATTCGACGTGTGATGGGAAAATTGGGGGCAGTTGGTTCTGTAGCAAATCAAAAAACGCTGTACGTCAACGACGTAAACGCTCCAATGAAAACATTGGCGCTGTTCTGTTAATCCATGAAAATTAATTTTCAAGCTAGCATTACCACAACTGCATACGGACTTGCAGTTTCACCGTTACGAAATTATTACGAACTGAAGCCAAATGACCATATATTGCGCTGTATACTCTTGACTGGTTTATGGAGCATTAGAAGTTAACCCTGTTTCCAGCAACGTGGCCCATTTTTGGATGAAGGTTTTGTCAACAACAACAAAAATTGCTGCTATTGGAGCAATGAAAATGCAATGGATATTCAAGGATCCAAAAGGTTAAAGTCTGATGTGTACTTTGGTATGGCGGGATCACTGGCCCCAATTTTGTTAAAGATGAACAAGGAGAGGGTTTGACTGTCAATGTTGAAACATACCGGGCTATGATAAATTGTTTATGGCCCGAATTGGAAACGTTTGATTTCAGCAAGATGGCGCCACGTGTCATACTGCTCACGAAACAATGAACCTTCTGAATGACAAGTTCAGGGGCTTTAACATTGCGCGTGGTGGTGATGTTAACAGGCCTTCGAGATGATGTGATTTAACGGCGTTGGATAATTTTCAATGGGGCTATCTTAAAAAATTTATTTATGTTAACATGCCAGAAACATAACCTAAGGAACAACATCTCGAGAGTTATCCGTGAAATTCTCCTGGCTTATATTTGTAACTAAAAAATGGAAGATCCGCATACAAGCAACTCAACAAAGCAGCGGCGGTCATTTAAATGATGTTCTCTTCCACATATAATATCCTTAAGTATACTTCAAAATTGAAATATTAAATAAATGAAAGATTTTTGGCTTATACCATTTTGTTTTCATTTCAAAGGTATAACACTCTTACTGAAAGACCCTGTATATGTGGAGTATTCTGGGAATAGTCTGGACGACATCTTCATTCGGAAGCATTTTGGATAACTTTGTATAATAGATAGCTAAGAACTGCATAAAAAATGTAATCTTTTTAAACCACAGAATTTATTTAAAATAACTTCGTTTGTGACATCAGGCTTTCGGAAATAACAGTTGTTATTGTTTTGAATGTTCAATACTATCATTTTCTTAAAGCGCTGTCGTTTTTTCGTTGTTTATAGCGATATTGTGAAAGAGTATTGAATTTCTAGGCCAACATGTGCGAACCGGTATTTAAACATTCGATTGTTTCTTGTAGGTTCAAGAAATGTGTAAGATATCTATTTCCGCTTAGATTTATTCCGAATAAGTTGAATTAGAAGGAAAGGGGAAAAGAAAAAAAGCTTTCGTAAGAATAGTTTGCAGAAGATCCATAAAAATAAAGGATAGTAAGAAGAGAAGTTCTTGTGAAGGTAACATATTAGATTTTTAAAATAAGAAAGCACGAAGACGGACAAAGAGAGAGAAGACAATTAATGCTAAGTACACGAGGCGCCAAATAGAAATATTTGATTTTACTTCTAATGAAGGATTAGCAAATGACCTCGCAGCATAAGCTAATTATCCTCAGAATACGATTATCTGAGTTTACGTAGAAGAGTGGCATATTTTCCAGGCACGGCGTTGTGTACATAGAAGTTTTAAATTGTTCCAATGCCACACTGCCGTTAAACCCCAGAGGTTTATTTTCGTAACTGTAAATACTGAACAAAAAATATGCAACTGTTCATAAAATTATGTAAATACGGTTGAGGGCCTCGAGTGTAATAAATAACAGGACAAAAGTTATAAATATGCGTTATGGATCTCGCCTGCGCGGCATGTTATAAACAAAAACGTTGTTGAGTTTTGTTTTGTTTTTGCACAGTCAACATGACCGTCAACGGGCCAGGTGAGCATTTCCATCTTCATGGAGCGTCATTAATTAAAACGATAATTAAACCAACGCGCTCGACCAACTTGCAAAGAGATATCGACAAAAAATGCTTGCAGCGGGATCATCAACAAGCCGTGGTGATGGAAGCCAACCACAGCAAGGCAAACAATTAAGCGCATATTATGAGTCATCCACATATCGTGCAGTTGCTGATTCTGCAAGCCGCAGATGCACAAACCAAACATTTGCTATATATCACTCCTGAGCTAGTCTGCATTTTGGATTCTGTTTGACTTGATTGATGGACAAGTGGAATCAAGAGATGATGTAGATCCCCTGTCTCGTGGTTCATTGTGTACAGGCCCTGTCACAAGATGAAACCCTCCTTTGTATTCACCATGAGAAACGATCATTAACCATACTGATATAATAAAGAGAGAAAATGTGTATAGGGACGTATGCATGGGGGGTTTAAAGGCCCCCCCGCCAGATATCCAGAACCGTAATATCGAAACACTGCTGTCTCATTTTAACTTTCTGTAGCACATACATAGTACAGAGTGAGCCTAAAGATTCCGAACCGCCTGTGCGGTGTTTTCCCTGTCCTCGGCGTTCATTGCCGTCTGCTGCTATCATAGAAAGGCACTACTTTTACAGACTTTACTTACCAACTTTATGAAAGGAGATGCTGAAACTGGCCACCGTCGTTGTCCATACATTTTGAGAGGAATTCCAAAGGATGACCGGTCGTCTAATGTTTCTTCGGTAGGATCCGAATGCCGTCTTTTAGATTTCTTAGCCTGAACACTTCCTGTGGCCTAAAATTTACTGTAAAGTTCATGGAACTTTTACACCTGGAAATCTTTCTGCAAATTGTACTTTCACTTGGCGAGCTGACGGAGTTAACACCTACGAATCATAAATAAATACATGCTGTGCAGTAGAAAACATATACTGAGCCATAATATACTTTGTGACTAAGTACAGGACAAAATAATAAATAACTCGTAATAACTGAACTACATCACATCACCGTCAACTCAAAACTGCACTTCACACTGCACATCAAAACCACAACAGCGTGACTTTGTTTATAGCAGCAGTGCGTTATTATGTTTTTATCATATTTCCACACGCCCAGTGGAAAAACGTCGCGCAGCCGATAATATTGCTCATAAAATACCCCTCCGGGGTAACTTAAAACATAAATTTTAAACGATAAACCCACACACCCTGGATGAATTAAAACAGAATATCCGCCATGAAATTTCTCAGCGTGAACTACGGCGAGCAATAGATAGTTTCCTAAAGAGGTGCCAAAAATGTATGGACAACAACGGTGGCCACTTTCAGCATCTCCTTTCATAAAGTTGGTAAGTAAACCCTTTAAAAGTAGTTTTAAAAATGTTGTATAGTTTCATCCACGCCTTTCTATGATAGCGGCAGACGGCAACGAGCGCCGAGGATACGGAAGGAAAAACACCGCGCAGCCGGTTCGAGTCTTTTGGTTTACTCTGTAGGTAGAGAGGGTACTGTATTCCATCTAAAAATCTATACGGATATTTTACTGGAAATACATGTTTTGAGATCCCCGAATTTAAAAAAAAGGCATTATTGAATGCTTTTCTATGTGCGTATGTGTAAAAACGAACAATATATACCAAGTTTGATATTTAGTTTAGTACCTTCCAAAGATGCGACACGAAGGTTTGCAAGAATATCCCTATCTAACTAGCCTTTACATGGAACATTTTTGAAGTTTTCTGATTTTCCAAAAACGAATTTAACGAATTTGACTAAAATACCATGTATTGTAAATCTTGACTTTTCTGAGAGTATCCAATGAAGTGTGTTCATTCGGAAGGAATTTTATATAATGTTATATAACTGGTAAACACTAAGGGACAGACGAAAACGTTACTACACAAAAAAACGCAGATCTGGAAGTGTGAAGAGATCACAGAGCGTCCCTCTTCTTGCTTTTCCTTTCTGCATTACTTATATCATGGATTAGCTAATCTATACATAAATACATAAAGTAATCTTAACATATTCATAGCTGTCCGCCAAGCCTGACCTAGCAGTTCATTATACATTGTAGTGTTTATTATAAGAAACAGGTTATGTGATTAACACGAAACTTGTATGTGAATAATCTATAAACTCAGTATAGTTGTGAATTTTCAGCTACACATTCTGTGCTAGCTATATCAATTCTGCTGTTGCATTTCATCATCACCGTCTCCATCACGAATGGGACCATATACGAGTTCACATCTTCAACAACGACAGTCTGACCATCTTTTTCTTGGTTGCCCTAAGTTTTCTTTTGCCCGCTGGTTTGTATTTTTTTATTCGTTTTCGTATTCTACTATTATCCATTCAATTCTAATGATCCCACATTCAGCAGTTATAAGCTGATCGTTTCCAAGTACCATAGCAAATAAATTATTAAAGCCATATGTGGTAAAATTCTTAATTTCAAATTTCCATTCTCTTAGAATTTTGCGTATGTAAACGTTAAAAAGGCATGGGTGGTAGGCTACATGCCTATCTCACCATTTTGTTTACTACTATGAAATGTAGATCGCGTTAAAATACACAATTTGTCATATACATTTTTTTGTTGAGTGAACCATTTTCGAGACATTGCTTGTTATTCCCTTAAATTTTCCAATAATTTTTCTCAAATGGGAATTCGTTATTCATTTTTTATGTCCTAGACATACAAAGACAATCGAATGCACCACATAGCAACCAGTTCTTAACATATTTGACTATCGCTTAAAGCTTACCAATTCCCCTTGCACCTACAAGAAAATTAGCAATAAGATTAACATCCCGACTAACATGAAGTAGATGGAGGATAAGCGTTTGTAAAAATAGTTTGTGCAAGAGTAGAGAATGCCATGTGATTGTAACATTAGATTTTTTATTGTATTAAGTGGTTCTGCACCTTTCTCTAACAATACCCTTCTCTGTTGCAGGTAAGCGATGCTCAGTTTTTCTACTTCCCAGTGCTGAGGTGAGTATTTACAAAGTCTATAGTAGTTTTTATTCTCATCCTTGACAGTCATACAAATTTAGAGGAATTTTGGCTTCGCTTTATAGTCTTGCAGATTCATACTACATTTTGGTGACAGTTGACGTACATTGAGGGTTTAAGGAGAGAGGCTTTATTGCTTTTGCACGAAGTACGCCTGCAATTATCGCCAGTGTCGACTTGAGACTCCTGGTTGACAAAACTGGTGCAGCCAATTTCACGGAATGAAGCAGCGGCGATAGGAAAGAAGGCAATTTCAATCTAAAGTGAATGGTGGCGTGTCACTCCCAGTCTTGAAGATGCGACTTAATGTGCCATCTCTTCCGTAAATGTTTTAAAGCCCTGTCTTAGGTATTTTAAGGGCCAAATATTTATTTAGTTTGATTAATAGAACGCTTTAGAGATAATTCGAATCAAGTGGTATTAATGCGCAAATAAAAAATAACCAAGGCTTTATTATAACTTTCAGAGTAAATCTAAACACCGAAAGGAAACTTAGTTTTATTTGCTGTATATAATTGGTTGACAGAAGTTCTGTAACTGATTTAAGCATAAAACTTAAATGAGCTATTGATTGCAGTCAGGAGGAAAACATATTTTATAAGACATACTTGCATGCATTTAACACTGAAACGGCCCTTTTATAAATAATTTAAACCCTGGGTTTTCTATGAAAATGATTTCCTGTTTTAAAATGGTATAAACTTATTTAAATAGCTGGAAATAATAAACATTAAAAAGACTTAAATTATCCGTAGTGCCTTTACTTCGGTTAAGTAGACAGGGTATTTGTCTTTTGTGCATTTCTTAAATTTTCTGATATCTGCCAATTGAAATTAGAATGGCTTCTACATTTTTTAAATACTGTATAAAGTAACACCAGAAAGCATTGGTGTCTACATTAAACAATTCTAGCAGCCACCTTAATGGGGAAAACTTATAATTTTAATATTCATAAACAAGAAATGATATTAAGGTTTGTGTTCTAAGGCTTTTCAAGATTATTCATTTTATTAGTTTAATAATTTGAGAAATGTAGCAATTTTTCAACAGTTTAACATGTGATGATGAAAACTATTCTTTGCTTGGAGCTAATAACTCAATGAATATTATGACTTTCGATGAAAATGGGTTTTGATTGAAGAAAAACAAATGTAAAAGCCAGGAATTGTTAACGATTTTATCAAATTCCTCATTACTTCCTCAGCTTTTACGGCTTCACAAACGTCTCCCTCGATAGGTTTCAAGCATATGTCGGTGACACTAAGATGTTATACCTAGTCTTACCATAAATACTGTCCCAACTTTTGAGGGTGTGTGTACTTCCGCCCGTTCAAGATTGCGACTGCAACAGCGGTTTGGTGAAGCGTCAGTCATTGTTGGATGTGCTGGGAATTATAAACTTGTCAGTTTTAGGTTTTCAAGATAGATTGGGGGGACTATGAAACTCGTGTGGCAGTGATAACGTTGTACAAGGTAGGCAAATCAACGGTGCAGATTTTCAAAACCCTCCAAAAGCTCAAAATCAGCAAGAAATTTGTTTACCGCACTATCCTGCACTTTGTTGAGACTGGAACTGTGAAAGGTTGCCCGCGGCAAGGAAGACCACGCACAGTGCGAACACAAGAGCTTTTGAAAGCAGTGGCGGCGCGTGTGCTATGAATTCCAGTAAGGAAACAGTCAGTTATGGCTGATGAGCTAATGATATCGAAAATGTCTATGTCTCGCACATTAAGCAGTGACCTGGGACTTCATGCTTACAAGCGACACAAAGGGCATTTCCTGACAAATGTACTGAAGCGCCAGAGGCCCCTAAAATCAAAGTGTTTACTTAAGCGTTATGCAGCAAATGGGCACTGTTGAGTCCTTTTCAATGATGAAAAGATTTTCATTGTCGAGGAGGCCTTCAATGCCCAAAATGACAGATATATATGCCAAATCCTCTAAAGAAGCTGGTGAAAAATCTCCAAGGGTCCAGAGGGGTCATCATTCTGCATCAGTCATGGTGTGGTGGGGTGTGAGCTATGAGAGTACAACGGAGCTCTATTTTTGTGAAAAGGGGGGTCAAAACTTAAGTCAAAGTATACCAAGAGACAGTGCTTGAGGGTGTAGTCAAGAATCTCAACAATATCCTCTTCCATGGACAGAACTGGAGTTTGCCCCAGCACACAAGGCACATTTTCACTTCCGATTGACCTTCTGCAAGTCCGGATTAAAACCCTTTAGGCTACAAATTGTGGTCCAAGGTTCAGGAGATGGCTTGCAAGAAGAGACATCCCAATATTGAATGTTTAAAACGGTTTCCTCGGAAGGCAGCTGAAGATTTTCCACGTGATGTGTTGCGTAATTCAATTGATGATTGGTCACAAAGACTTAGGGACTGTGTTCGTGCTAATGGTGGCCATTTTGAATAATTATTTGTGATTTTGATTCATAATGCATCCACATAATTCCTATTATTAGGGTATTAAAATATATCTAACCATTTTGTGTCAATTTACTTAAAACTTGGGGACAGTATTTATGGTAAGACTAGGTATAAAACTACTGCATTACTAAATATATAACAAGTTGAATAAGCGCTGCAATTTAAAGCGACTACAAAACCAGCAAAAATAAAATCATAAAAACGCCACATCATGCTGCTTTTTTAAACAGATGAATATTTAACCTCAGATTTCTCGCAACTGAGAATTTCTGCTCTTTCCAATCGTCCAAATTGCAAAAATGTGTATATACTGTGGAATTAAAGAACTCATTTAGATATACAAAGAAGTCGTCCTATGAACTGCAGCTGTTAAAATTCCTTAAAACGAAATCACTGTTATGTTATATTGAAAAGAAACACACCTATATATTTTATGAACAAGAACGACACTTTGTCTTAGGATGGACGTGCTTGCCTATATTGACGAAGGTACTGCAATGTGAAAGGAAATGGCAACCTGTTTGTGCTGCGTCGGAGAACGTACATTTCATTTGTTTAAGATTCGATTCCTGGCTACTCATATGTGCGTAAAATAAACAGTATGCGGCGTGGTTTTCCTAACGTGGACAACACTGCTTATTTTAAATATGTACCTAAAACATGGTACGATGTTGAACGAACTTTCTCGCAGTACAGGCATATTTTTAGTGTAAATGAAAGGACTGCTCTTATCTACAAGCAAACACAGGTTCTCTATACACCAGTAACGGTCAATCTCGCGGCGAACTGGGACAAAGTGCCGTTCCTGCTTGTAAATCTTCCAAAAATTAATGACATTCGTAATTACGAAAGTCAAATGCCCAAATTTAAAAAAAGCATATAAGGAGTAACAACTTAGAACAAACTGAAAACAATAATTTTTAGTAAAGCTCCTTTTTCTATTTTTAGGTTCTTTGGGTATAAAAAAAACATTCCAAAGCGTTACGCTATGTTTGTTTTAGGCAACAAAAGGAAAGGACACAAAGACTTAGGGTAAATGTAAGACGACGGTACTAATCCTTGCCCTTGGACATGTACTAACCTTGCAATTTGAACATGTCATCATGTTTGTGTACGCCAGCACTAATAATGTGCGCAAATGTTGCTAATTCACATAGAAACATTAACATTAACGCGAGGAGATAAACGTGAACACAAGATTTACCTTGCCATTCGCAATGTTAACAAAACCTTATCGTCAAAAGAAGACAATTGAAGTATGAAAGGATTAAAAATGGAGGATGTGATGATTAACGACGATGCAACAGTGTATTTATGTTGCTACAAAGTGCATTAACTCGTTTGGGTATTATATTTTTCCATTTTTATGTACTCGAAAGCTTCACACAACTTCAAAAAACGCCAAAGTAATAATATTTGAAATCTATTCAGTTCATTCGCGATCTGTTTCAAAATATTTGTATTAACAAATTATCTATAAGATTTATTCTTTTTGTCATAAAAACAAGAATGATTTTCAAACAAATTAATTAAATTCTCATCAAATTACTCCCATTTATCCTCTTTTCTGTTTCTATGGAGTGCGATAGTGTTTTTACTTTCTCTACTACGTATAGCAAGTTGAAGAAGCATTGTATTCCACACAAAAATTCAGTTGAGTGTTTTTTTTTTAGTTTATGGACGCTCTTTAACTGCTATGGTTCTTAGCGTCCCATTATACTCGTATATTGGGCGTGAAAGACCAGAAAGTTTGCTCAGAGGGTTCTTTATCAGTCTTTAGGTTCTTATACGTGCCGTAAATCTACGACACGGGACCACCGGCTTTACATTCCCTTCCGAAGGAAGTCGTACTAAGGATTTTTACGTCCGAAAAAAAATACATCGCTCTTCGCTGGGTTTGAACCCGCGATCTCGGGAACTAAAGGGATCATGGTAACCACTAGGAGGACGAAAAAGTTTGATATCAAAATTTCACCGAAAATACATACTTTGAGGGCCTCTGATTCCAAAAAAAGGATTTTTAGAAAGAGGTCCGTGTGTGTAAGTGTGTGTCTGTGAACAGGTGAACAGCATAATTCAAAAAAGGAAAGTCTGATTAACACCAAACTTGGCATTTAATAAATTCAGTACCTTCCAAAGATGGAACTCGAGGATTTTCTAGAAAAGCCCCACCCCAGACTACCCCTTTAGATGACGATTATTCGAAAATTTTGATTTTCTAAAATATGACTCCAGCAATTTTTGTCAGAATACCACATATTAAAGACATTTACATGACGAATAAAATTTATATCTTGAATTTTCTGGGAATAGCCTGTGAAGTCCACTTCATTTGGACGAAATTCTATATAATCTTGTATAACTAGTAAAGTTAAGCGACAACGAAAACGTTCTACACAAAAAATGTATATATTAGAAAATATACATATTTAAAATAATTTTTTTGTGGTATAAGCCGTTTCTGAGATATCCGTTATTAAAGGTTCGAATTATTCATTTCTTGCACATTCTCTCAACATTCAGTTGTTTCTCGCGATGTTATGGAAACTTTATAGAACTTTAAGACCGCATATATCGTCCAGTTCTTAAACATTTGACTATCGCTGTTCTCTTTGTACCTATAATGAAATGTGTGATGTGAGGCAGTATTTTTAACACTAAAATAGTTTCAGCGTAATTATATAATATGTAAATTCAATAACAGCCTGCCTTGAAGCAATATGTGTATGTAATAATTTTTAAAATTTATGTAACAATCATTGCATATGCTTATATTATTGTATCTATTTGTAATAATGTTATGTGAATGTATTACGTAATTTAATAATGTAGGAGCTGTGAGAAATAGGTTTAAAGCTGCTTACAATGAAGTAACAATGAGGTAACCTTGAGGCAATAATGAATAAGGAAGTTTAAATGCTACTAGTCATTATTAGCGCAACAGTAATGTAAATCTTGAGACAGTTTAAAATAGCCAATCAACAACCTGAAAAAGCTTTAGTTAAATGAAGGTATTCTATTGGACTAGGATTAATCAATCAGAGACATGAAATACAGAAGTTTGCTAGTTTAGACGGTTGAAATCAATTCAGTTGCCTCCAAATAGTGCTCATAACCAGACGCGAGATGTGTCCTCGAAAAATTAATTACATAATCGTGTGAGACGAAAATAGTACACTTGTTGAAAAGTGCAAGTATTAAATAAAAGCACCCACAGCTCTCTGTATCAGTGAAGTGCTATTTAAGTTGTGTCAAGGATTAATAAAAAGGAGTGAATTAAAACTTAAAATCTGTGTAAGCTTACATTCTTGTAGCATCACGCCCTGCCAAGACTTCCATGTCTCTAACAAATACTGACGCAGCCGAGGCAAACATAAATATTTAATACTTAAAGAAACAGTGAAATTACAAAGTTAATATTTTTTTTTAACTTGGGGCAAAGGCCACCTGAAAGTACACTTGGGGTGAGGGCTACCGGAAACTGTTTACTATACCTGCGGTTGCAACTACTTCAAGTTCGGCTCCCCAACGGTTGAAATATAATACAACTCCTATAACAATTTCTTTAAATTGACGCCCAAAGCGTGGTGCAAACTAATACGACAAAACACCTTTCTCAAATTGGCTTCCATACGTGGGGCTACTAAACAACGTAAGACAATATCTACTTCAGATGTAGCTCTGCAAAAGTTTATTTGGATTTAAATGTAGTAGATAGAAAAAAAAGCTTGTGTACGAATAATTTGTATACCCACTAATAAACGATAGAGGGTAGAGAAGGTCATGTGATTGTGTCACATCTTGCTTTTCTTTCGAACATGAAAGCTTGGAGATTGCAAGGATTGGCGTTAGTGTCTGTCTTGGGATAGTGTTAATATTCATTTAATGAAAATCATTGTGAATGGTCCCATTTATTATCCTGGACACAAGCTTTTGTATTCGTATTATATTTGCGTTTGCGTTTGTATGTGAATGGTTTGCGTCTCAAATGCATTTCTTTATATGACAGTGTACGTGGGCTGTCTTCCTCGGTCGCTTTCTTCTCATGGACGCTGGACAAACGATGAAGCATTTACATTTGCATCACTTCTTATCGACCAACGGTGGTAAGAAAAGCACAAGCGATGTGTGGTATCTCTCGAACACATTTAGAGAACGGCACTAAACTGCCAAGATCGATAGACCCCGTGGTCATGGAAATGGAAGACGGGGCAACACCAGAACGCAGCATTTACTTTGCAGATACGTACGTGTTCCATAAATTCGATGTGTCATTTGTCTGTTTATTCGTTCGGAAGAAGGTAAACGACAGGTACTTTATTCAAAAGACTGGAAACTGAAAGGGAATAAGAAGGGAACGTTTTTTCATGCCTAGCCTTCACGAGATAGATGCTAGGAAAATGCTTTGGGAGGAAGCGAAAAATATCTGAAGCTTATATGTTCATATTAACTGTAATCTACAATGTATACTTACTATAGTTTCTCTTTGTGTATTATTAAATTCAATTCAATACTTAGTGATGTTTCAGAACTGTAACAAAGGGAGTTTTCAAGATAAGCCAAATAAATGAACAGAATGAAAGTGATACGTCACTTAAAACTTAAATATCAGTATTGGCTTAAAAGAATACATCAATATTATATAATAAGTTTACAACAAGGAATTCTTTAAAAACAATTCTGAAGCTATTTAAGCTAGCTGAAGGGAAAATTTTTCGCTACCTTTCATTTTCCCAAAAATGACTGTAAGAGTTTTAATTAAAATAACATTATGTTTAAGTTATTTGCACGAATTCTTGAATTTTCTGGGAATAGCTCTGCAATCCTCTTCATTCTGAATGATTTTTGTATTGTAGATAAGCCGTAATATATAAACAAAATCATGCAACATAAAATATAGACCTCGTTAAATCACAGAACTTATATAAATATTTTTCGAAGTTAACCATTTCTGAGATATTCTTGATTAATTATTTGAATTTTCAAACACATACAGTTCTTAATTGGTAAGTCGCATGGAATTTCAAAGATATCATATATCGATATGTTTCTTAAAAATCTGACTATCGCTTTTTCTACTAAATCCTAGAAGATGTTAAATCATTTGTCTGAAATCACTGATTAAAGTCTGCAAGTTTTATTAAAACAAAATATAAACTTTGAGCACCAAAATACTCTCTTCAAGTTGTACGTATAATTCTCTCAATAATAATACGCAAGTTTATTGGAGATGTTATAGAGGGAAATATTTAGAAATGGGGATTACTTAAAGAATAACTGTTAATCCTATAGATAAGGGTTTGCCAAACTACGACTCAGGACCGAAGTCGACCCACTGATTTTATTTGCACCCCTTACAAGTTTCAAAAATGCGAATAAAACGAAAAGTTGCGCCTTCATTACATTATTTTATTCACAAATTTCGATTGAATGAAATTAAGCGGTCAATTTTTTAATTGATATAATGTTATGATCCACAGAAGGGAAAAATATAAGGACATTAATTTGGTTGACAACTGTATGCAGAATGACACATTTTCTATTTGAAAGACTTTGCAGAAGGACTAATACTGGTGTTCGCATCAACGTGTATCTTTGGAAAGATGTTTTAAAAAATCTGGTGTGTTACATTTACACAACTGTCACTACTCTCTATCGCTCATACTGGGTATACAAATTATTCTTACGAGATTTTATTTTCTTATCGTCTTTATTTTAACTGAGATAAACCTTTTTGGAAATAGCTGCATTACACATTTCGTTATAGATACTCGGGGAAGGGTTAGTAAAATGTTTTAGAACTGGACGTTAAATGCTGACCTTAAAATTCCATACTCTGTGCGTGCAATCGCGAGAAACAACTGAATATTGAAAGTTCTCGAAAATAATGACAGAGTATTGAACAATTTGAGCCATTAATATCGGATATCTCGGAAATGGCCAATGCCACAAAAACGTTACTGAAAATAAATTGTGTTTTAAAGGATCTATATTTTTTGTGTAGTACGTTTTCGTCTATGGCTTAACGTCTACCAGTTGCACAAGATTATACAAAATTTCTTCCTAATGAAGAGGACTTCACAAGCTATTCCCAGAAAATTCAAGGTATACATTTTATTTGTCATGTAAATATTTTTAATATATGGTATTTTAATCAAAATCGTTTGAGTCATTTTTGAGGAAATCGAAAATTTTACAAAGTGTTCCATGCAAAGGGTATTTGGAGGTGGAGAAATTTTCTTTAAAATCCTTCTGTCGCCTCTTTGGAATGCACTGAACTTAAATAACAAATTTGGTATTATCCGACTTTTCTTTTTTGAATTATGCTGTTCACAGTTACACACATAAGGACCTTTTTCTAAAAAGCCGTTTCTTGATTCAGGGAGCCTGAAAACACATATTTACAGTGAAATCTCGACATCGAATTGTTGGGTGAAATACAATACTTCCCCTATTTACTATACGCAGTAGAGAAAGTAATACTTCATGTAACAGATATCTGTGTATGTGTTTCCCATGAATTACATTGTCATGGACTATGAATAAAACACTGATCATTTGTTAATTATTTAATTACATCAGTTATTAATCTGCAAGTATAAATTTTAGTTCCATAAAACGCTATGGTTGAAAACTAATGTGTTAAGTGCGGCTTGTGCCAGTGAGATTATGGTTCCCATCTTAAACTTGCGCGCCTTCGCCCGCGATTCATTCTCTGACGGTTAGTGTGACCCCCGTTATGAAAATTTTGGCAACCCCTGCTATAGATAATAATGGATGGATTATATTTCGACTATTGGGGAGCCGAACTAGAAGTAGTTGCAACCGCACGTATGGTAAACAGTTTCCGGTAGCCTTCGCCCCAAATGTACTTTCAGGTGGTCTTTGCCCCAAGTTTAAAAATAAAAGGCTTTTTAATTTGGCTGTTTCTCTAAGTATTAGATATTTATGTTTATGTTTGTCTCGGCTACGTCAGTATTAATAAGAAAATAACTCCTCGTGTAAATGTGTGTTGAAAGCTTTTCTGGACTAACACGAAGTGGATAGAAGAATAACATTAGTTTCAGTTCCAAATGTGGTAACAAAGGAAACAGCAAAGTACTATAAATATCCACAATAATCCTCAATGAATGAAGTATTTAAGCACGAAACCCTAATGAAGTCTTTTGCCCCACCCGCTCAGCCATTTTAGCGACTAAAGTTACATAGCAGAAACTCGCGACGTTTTGAAGTTGAGGCAGTATTTCTAACACTTAAATGATTTCAGTCTAATTATATAATATATAAATACAATAACAGCCCGCCTTAAAGCAATGTGTATTTAATAATTTGTAAAATGTATGTAACAGTCATTGCATATGCTTATATTATTGTATCATTCATTCATTCATTATCTGTTTACCCTCCTCTTATGTAGGACTTACACCCCCCAGGACTTACAAGCGGATGCCTGGGGTCAGAGGCCCGTCGAGGAACAGACACTCATGGATCAGACAGAGCATCCAGGATGGGTGATCAGCCCGATGCCTGGTATGGGATGAAGGAAGTAGATGAAACGAAATGATGGTGAAATGGATGAAAGGAAAGGTGATGATGGAGCAGTTGGTGGAATGAATGGCGGGGGAAACCGGAGAACCCGGAGAAAACCCGCCCAGACGCCGCTTCGTCCACCACAAATCCCACATGCAGGTCCCTGGGATTGAACCCGGGCCGCCTCGGTGGGAGGCGAGCGGTCTAACCACTCGGCCACGGCGCCGCCTATTATTGTATCCATGTGTAATAATCTTACGTGAATATATTGCGTAATTTAATAATGTAGGAGCTGTGAGAATTATAAGCTAAACGTTGCTAACAATTAGCTCACCTTGAGGCAATAATGAGTTTGAGAGTTTAAATGTTATTTGTGATTCTTGGAAGCAATAATGCAATTTTAGTGACAGTTTATAAAATGGCCAATCAACAACCAGAAAAAGTTTTAGTTAAATGAAAGTATTCTATTGGAGTAGGATTAGCCAATCAGAGACTTAAAATACGGAAATTTACAGGTTTAGACTGGTCAAATCTAGTCAGTTGCCTGCGGACAGTGTTTGTAACGGGATGTGTGATGCGTCTTCGAGAAATATAATATGTATTTGTGTGAGACGAAAATAGTATACGTGTTAAAAAGTGCAAGTATTAAATAAAATAATCTCACAGCTCTCGATATCAGTGAAGTGCCATTTAATTTGTGTCAAGCATTAATAAAAAGGAGTGAATTAAAACTTAAAATCTGTGTAAGTCTACATTCTTGTCCCATCACGCCCTGCCAAGACTTCCATGTCTCTAACAATAATACTGACGCAGCCGAGGCAAACATAAGTATTTAATACTTAAAGAAACAGTCAAATTACAAAGCTATTATTTTTAAACTTGGGGCAAAGACCACCTGAAAGTACATTTAGGGCGAAGGCTACCGGAAACTGTTTACCATACGTGCGGTTGCAACTACTTCAAGTTCGTCTCCCCAACAGTTGCAATATAATACATAATCTTCAAACTGACTTTCCATACGTAGCAGCAACAAAAAATTTCTCAAATTGGTGCCCATAAGTGGGGATGAAACAATCCTTTCTTCCAAGTGGAAAGTAGTGAAAGACTGTCAACGAAATGGGCAGAAAGTACATGAATACATGTCACTAACATATGAAAACGCTTCAAAACTGATGTAGGGATTTAGCTTCACAGACCCTGTGGCTGCACCCTGTCGTCGTTTCGCAGATGCGGCCGAAAGCTATAACAGCTTCACTCCTTTACTTATAAAAAACATCCCTCGGCTACGCTTTGCGGCTTTTGGTCCTAAATAAGTAGCAAAGATTCGCTTCCATGTTTGCAGCACTCTGTATCGTCCACTCCTTATGTTCCAATTGCCATTGATGCAACAGAAGCACAAGCAACATTCCCATAATGCCTCGCGTAGGATGCGTGTGGATGAGTTTTGTGTAAGTCGTTTGTAAGGAACAAAAGTGCTAATAATTAACATAAACGTGCAAAAGTATGTCATTAAAACGTATATTTGTACTTATTATCTGTAATTATCACCTTTAAGCAATAAAATAACCTCATATATGCTCCTGTGTCATGAGCAGGGAGAGGGGTTTAGTAAGTAAACCATCAAGTTAGAAACACATCGAGGGTTGGTGGCAAGGGAAGGTGGGAACGACTACGACCTTGCAGTGTTCTCCGTAAACAAATGGTGAAGAATAGAAGGCACTACTAGTACTCGAATCTGGTGGGCTCGTGGTGAACCTAAGTGAGTTTTGCTATGTACCTACCCTTGGAAGAGCTTTACCATAAGTAGGATGGATTGTTGTAGAGTGACGGTTTGGTGTTTATGTTGGGGATGTGATTGGAGGTAGCTCTATATTTTTATAAGCTCCTCAGTGGCCGTCTCTTCAGTAACAGCGCCATTGCCCTGCTCCGCTGATGTTTATTTTTGTTTAAGTCTTGATTGGTTGAATTTTGTTGACCACTCCTATGGGGAGTACTTGCTGACAGCATGCTTTGCTGTTGGCAGGTTTAAAGCCTTCGTTACCGGGGATGCTCGCAAGCCATGCGAGGAACCCGGTAGGGTCTGTATTGACGTTCTTGAGGTAAGTAGTCCCCCAGGGATCTGACAAGGGCGTTCTCGTGGTAAATCAATTTGCCGTAGAATTTTGTTGCCCGGTGTCTAATCACGTCCTCCACATATGGGAGGGCCGAGGTCTCGTGTAGTAGCCTGACTGGAAAGCGACGACAGGCAGAATAGATGGACCGAATTCTATTCTGAATCCACTGAGCCAGAGAAGCCAGGAATCTGCTGCCATGTCCCACACCTCACAGGCGTAGAGCATCAGAGATAATATAAGAGCTTTATAAAGGCGTAACTTGAAATGAACCTTCATGTTGGAAGCTAGAACCGGGTATAAGGTAGCTATCCCCCTTAGCCCTGTTCGTTGTTCCCCACACGTGTTCACGAAAGGTTAGGCCCTTATCCAGAGTAACACCCAAGTAGCGTATGGAAGTCCCCACTCTATCCTTTGGCTCCGATAGGTGAAGGTTGGCCTGTCTGCAGCGTGGATTCGTCTCTTGGTGAGCAGGACAGCTTGGCTTTTGCCCGGATTCACGGACGTCCGCCACTGCGTGCACCAGAGTTCGACGAGACGGAGGTGTCTTTGTATAGGGTTGAAGGCTCTGAGGATGTCTGCACCACTGGAAAGTCTGCCATGTACAGACTAAACAGTGTGGGAGATAGTACAGAGCCTTCGGGGACCCCGCCTTGTATGGGTTTTTGTGTTGATGATTTCCCCGCGTTGGTGTAAGAAACTGTGTAGAATGTTCATGATTTGTCTGTGTAGACCAAACTGGATAATTTTGTATAGGAGCCCCTCGTGCCAGGTCGTTTAGAAGGCCTTCTTCACGTCCAGGCACACCGCAGGAGTGAAAACTCTGTCCTGGAAACCCAGGGCAGCAGCCTCCACCTAAAGTAGATAAATCAGGTTTAAAGGGTAGTATTAGAAAAAAAGAAAGCAATGTGTGTTTAGCTATGGATAGTGTGCAATTAGTTTATGAAAGCTACGAAACAAGCAGGTTGTACATTTTTAAAGCAATTTCCGCTCTTATTAGTGTATGACAAAGATCCTCGAAAAATTCTAATCTGTAGTTTCGGACTAAGGAGGTTGAATGTCTACTTTCCTTATTGTTCCTGTCTAATAATGTCACATGTTCCTCGTGTTCCATTGAATTACAATGTTATTTAGCAGAATGTTTAAAGGTCATTAGAACTTTATATTACATCTCATGGTTTCGCCATTTGTGCTGGTGTTCCTTTCCACATTCCGCCACAAATGATGTTAATTCTGATGTATAAACTCTTGTTTGCTTTAGGCATATTGCCACAGTTCTCCACTGGTGTATACAGTGTGTCCATAAAAATACTGCATACTCCAAACTGCAACACATTGGCTTGGATAATAATTAAATTGGTGATATTCGAAAGAAAAACTAAAATATTTTGTGCATGTCAACAATGGACAACAATGGGATCGCGGGAATCAAACACAGAAGCTAAATTCACTCAGGTTTGTGATTAGTCGATATGTGTTGATTGTTGTATATTAAGCAGGCAGGTTACACGTGAGTGATTGCTTTTAAAATTGTGTTGTTATTAAAGAAGTTTTAAGGAGTTATGCGAGCCCACAAGAATGTATTTCGCGTGTTTTGGAATATCATAGCACGCAGTCTGCTGCAGGTTCAGCGTGCTTTTAGGTGAATGTTTCAATATCAAGCTCCAACACACACACACACACACACGTGGATTTTGAAGTGGTACCGTGATTCTGTGGATCGTGGAAAGACCATTCAGGGAGACCATGTGTCAATGCGGGAATTGTGGAACAAGTGCGGGAAGCATTGGTACGTAGTCCTATGAAGTCTGTCCGTAGAGCTAGTCAGCAGTTAAACATCCCTGTATCCACTGTATCTAAGATCCTACGTACGCGACTGAAGTTTCACCCCTATAAACATTAATACTGCAATTACTGCATAAGCTGAAACCTGACCACCCTGCAAGAATGCAAATTCGTATCACTGCTGTCATCCAGTCCATTTTATCAGATATGTTGGAGCGTGTGTGGCGTGAATGGGAATATCACCTTGATGTCTGCAGCGTCACTCGTGGGTGCCACATTCAATGTCTATGAGGTATAATAAAAATATTTAAGTTCTTCTTTCGAGTCACCAACTTCACCAAATACGACCATCCAAAGTGACGGAATTTGAGGCAATGTTTTTAACACTAAAATGATTTCAGTCTAATTATATAACATGTAAATTCAATAACAGCCCGCCTGAAGCAATATGTGTATGTAATAATTTGTAAAATGTATGTGACAGTCATTGCATATGCTTGTATTATTGTATATATGTGTAATAATGTTATGTGAATATATTACGTAATTTAATAATGTGAGAGCTGTGAGAATAATAGGTTAAATGTTGCTAACAAAGGTAAGAATGAGGTAACCTTGAGGCAATAATGAATTTGAAAGTTTAACAATACTGCATGTGATTCTTGGAAGCAATAATGCAATTTTAGTGACAGTTTATAAAAATAGCCAATCAACAACCAGAAAAAGTTTTAGTTAAATGAAGGTATTCTATTGGGTTAGGAATAGCCAATCAGAGACTTGAAATACAGAAATTTACAAGTTTAGGCTGTTGAAATCAATTCAGTTGCCTGCAGACTGTGTTCCTAACCGGACGCGAGATGCGTCCTCTAGAGATTTAATACGTATTCGTGTGAGACGAAAATAGTTTCACGTATTAAAAAGTGCAAGTAGTTAATTAAAGAATCTCGCAGCTCTCTATATCAGAGAAGTGTTATTTAAATCGTTTCAAGAATTCATAAAAGGAGTGAAGTAAAGTCATAATCTGCGTAAGCCTACATTCTTAGTCGTACCACAACCCTGCCAAGACATCCATGTCTCTAACAATAATACTGACGCAGCCGAGGCAAACATAAATATATAATATTTAAAGAAACATTTAAATTACAAAGTTAATATTTTTTTAAGCTTAGGGCAAAGGCCACCTGAAAGTACATTTTGGGCGAAGGCTACCGGAAAGCGATCGCTATACTTGTGGTTGCAACGAATTTCAAGTTCGGTTCCCCAACAGTTAAAATACGATACAACTCCTAAAATACTCCTTTCTCAAATACCAGTTCAATGTATGGCAGTATTTTTATGGGCACACTGTATTATGCAGCGAATTAATGGAACGGCTACAACGAAACCGTCTGTTCGGGAGGGGAGGAGTATGTTCAAGTACCTGACGTCGCCTATACCCTATGCACAGTTTACTTACTAAAACCCCTCTGCCTGGTCATGAGTATAGCGAATCTGCCATGTCACTATTTACGGAACGTTAACCATTATACATCAGAATGCAACATATCTGTTGTGCCGTGGTTTAGTAGGGTTTAAAACGTGTGTTACTGTCCTACAGGTTCCAGGTGTTAATTTTGTCCAATGTAGTTCATAAATTATATTATGAACCTTTAAAACCCAACTACAGTACTATAGTGACTCTTGGCACACCCTGTATATTGGGCCATAACGGCATTTAAGTAGCAGTGGTAGTTCTGAAGCCGTCTACAAAGGCACTGCTTAGTATTCTAGCAACTTCATTATAACCGCTTGCCCTGCGCCATACACAATGAGGCGTGAATTGTAGTTCCCGATATTAATACGCGTCTGTCCATGCTGAGAGTAGTAATGCAATGGAGCATGGCAGGAATTTAGCTCAAGTGGAATGTCGGGCATGTATCGGATTCCATTTACAGGAGTGCATTGCATTCGCATCTTTTCCAAATATTGTCAACAAGGTTGTATGCACAATTACACTCTGTGGTGTCGATAAACGGAATTTATGTGGGCCATCTCTAGGGCCTCGTTACGTCAAGTTTGGTATCTGCATAATCAGCACAAAGCTTCGATTATGTGCTCCAGTATGTCAGACTGATGTAAAGAGGATCTGGGAATTCTAGAGAAATTTATGAATTTATCTTACAAATTAGCATTGCTTTTCATTGTTTTAAATTTCCTGAAACAACTCCTGCTAATGGTGGAGAGACTCATATATGCTACAGTTACTTTAAATAACTATTATATGTAGATACCTTAAGGGCATACAAAGTTAAAATTGTCCTAAATCTATTAAAACTCTACTTTTTATTCTGTGTTCATAATTATCTTTGAACATTCTAATTTAATAATGTATGTGTTATGTCAATGATGCGTGAAAGTGGCATCACGTGATCTTTTAAAAGGCCCCTGTGCACGTGAACAAGCAATCGTTTTAAAACTTGAAAGTTGATTTTCTCGCTGTCTGTCTTTTTTACATTTTTGGAGACAGAAACTGCTCCACACGATGCTAATTTTATTCAGTTTCGTTTAGACGTATAAATGAAAGAATTTGAAAGTGATTTTTCTGAATTGTTGATATTTATGACCATATTTATTATTACATTGAATTAGCATCCTAAAATTACCCAAAAATTACTTTTAAAGTGTTAATATTTTTTCCCATCAAACTAAACGTGTAAGAAAAATTCTCTTCCAAACTTTTTTTCCAAAACGCTCACCTATTTTGGAATAAATATTACATTTAATATAATTCTTAATCGTTCGTGTGGAGCGCTCCTTGTTTAATAAGTTCAAAACTACTGAACATACTGCAATGCAATTTAGTATGAACACTATCTCGCGCATGTATAACGCATAGTATAAAGTTGCAGCAAATGTGTACATAATTATCGAAATTAGAAATGTCACCTACATTTACCCTTAAAGGGAGATTAAAAACCCCATCCCACTAACGCTAAACATATCAAATTCATGACCCATTATTTCAAGCTACAATTTAGGATATGAAACTGAAATTTTTAAAGGATGTAGATAAATAGTTTCTAAATTCCTGATCTACCTTTATATAGTGCAGCAGTAGCACCTCCTGTCCGAAGTTGTTCTGGTTCGTAATGCCAGTAGCTCGTGGCTTACCTTTCTGCAGCCTCCGCGTAGACTTCGGATGTTCGACGTGGGCTGATTCTCTGCGTCTCTATCTTCGGCTAGCTGAAGTAATTACTGAAAAATAAGAGCAGGGACTTTTCCTCGGTAAAGGAAACGTAGATCTCGGGTGTGGTAACGGAGAGAAAATAGACGTGCTTCAGTTACAAAAAGACGACACCACTGTTTTCTTTATTTCGTTACTTCTGGTAGTTCACAACACCGAGATTGTCGTCGTTAAAACGCTGTTGAAACACGGCGCTGATATGACGCGAAGTTTATGTATTTAACAAATCTCCTTACTCGTAGCGATTCTTATGTGTGTAGCGAAACCTGTCTTAATTCACTAACTTCTGGCGCGACATCTCTTAAGTATTCGACAGCATCATTCTCTGCCTGTAGTTTCAAAGTAACTCCCCGATTTTAGGTCTAAGCAGATTGATTTATGGTTGCGGGCTTCTTAGGCTACTTAATTTCCTATTGCTGCATTTTTCTTCCCGCTCAAAGCGTCTCACTATTTCATAGCGATTTACTTGGATCTCATTGGTCTTATTCCACCCCCTCTTGTTCAATTTTAATATGAAATCGCGGCTTTCCCTACTTTTACCGTTAAGCTTGTTGTCTCACTCACTCCGGTCACGGCGAATTACCGTACAAAAGACAATGCCTCTATACCCTCGCTGTACGAACAATACTTTTGCTACCAGAGAGACATCGTAAAACTCACTTTTTGCCCTTCGGAGACACTTCTCCTGCATCTAAAATGTCTCGCCGTGGACAGTATTTTAACATAGCGCTTAAATTATTTACATTAAACAATTTGTTACCCCTGTAATATTAGTAACATAAATACAAACATATCCTTAAATCACCCTTCTTAAAATACACAGCCAGTAAAAAAGAAAAATAGTTGCACATAACATAATTTAATTTCACTAAAAAGTAATTACCCAAATTATTAATAATTCTATAGCTCGGTCTCGGCCTAGAGTTGCCGTTTCAATAGCAACTTCGTTTATTAAGGAAGACTCAATTATTTTAATTATACAATTTTTGATTAAAATGTATCGCAATTATGTGAATGTAACATTTTAATAACGTACGTTTCTTCAGCAACTATCGTTTATTTTTATCTATATGCAAGCTTATTTTCCCAACTAATTAATTTTAATCGAGATAAAAAGCTTTGCAGAAATAGTTTCACATTTCGTTCTAGCTACAACGGGGAGGAAACCGAATCGATAGAGTTTATAAGCTAATCGCTACATGCTGACCTAGAATCCTAAACTCTTTCCATGGTATAATAAGAAACAACTGAATAGCCACAGCACTTTCAATCATTTTATGTATTACATTCACATTAATTTCCCTACCCTCTATCCTTTATTACTGAATTGCAAACTATTCTTACGAAAGCTTATTTTTCTACTTATTTCATCATAATAGATATAAAACTTTGCAGAAATAGCTACATTACACATTTTGTTATAGGTACAAAGAGAATAGTGAGAGTCAACTTTTTAAGAACTGGCCTTTATTCTGGCCTTAACATTCCATACAGTTTCCAAGCAATCGCAAGAAACAGCTTAAAATCTACCGGACTTTAAAAGAATGCCAAAGGTATTGAACAATTCGAACTATAGTTATATACCGGGGTAAGACCAAAAGGTTTTGCAGCTAGTTATTAAAATTTAGATACCGCAGCATAAACATTGGGAGACGTAACTGCAGAGGCAGCGAGAGGATCAGGATCTTTACTGCAGTTTTCAGAGCAGGCCTGGGACAATTATCATAAAAATACACGAGTTTTTATATTTAGCACATTACCCACATTCACATCGTTAAAAAAATAAGGTAGAAACATTGGAGGGAGATATTCGACACTCACACGACCCACGCACGCTACCATCCTCAACATTCGCCCTGAAGAGGCACACTACGGCAATCTGGCGACTACTGACGCCACATTCTCAGACAAAGAAAAACTAGTAGCTTCCCTCCCTTTCCTCTCTACACCCGTGGCCAGGAGGTGGGGAGAAATATCACGTCGGTCGAAATTCAAAGCCCCAGCCGAAATAATTATACCCAACAATGCCATCACTACAAAGCAATAATGTGTCCGACATGACAATGCACACACATACACGCCTCACTATTAATAACGGATATTTCCGAAATTCCCAGTGCCACAAAAAAGGTTACTTGAAGTAAATTGTGTATTTTAAAGATATTTACATTTCTTGTGTAGTACATTTTCGTCTGTTGCTTAACGTTTACCAATTATAAAATATTATAAATAATTCATTCCGAATGTAAGAGGACTTCACAATATTACTTTCCGTAAATTCAAGATAAAGGTATTGCTTTTCATATAAATATTTTAAACATACGTATTTTAATCAAAATCGTTAGCCATTTTTAAGAAAATAGAAGCATCTAAACATTTCAGGACAAGAAGTAGTTTAGGGTAGGACTTCCTAGAAATATTTCGTGTTTTGGTATTTATTTCAGTTTAGGTTTTTGAATTATACTGTTCACATACATACATACTTAACTACTTACCTACAGAGACACCCACTCTAACTATTAAGGTGTGTTCTATGCTCGTATAACGTTGACTCGTATCTCTTAACGGTCACGTGCACTCGTCAGATCTCATTGGAATCGGTCGTTACGCGATAAAAATAGCTGCTTGTTTAACGTGATTTAAAATGATTGTCAAATGTATATTTTCATAACCGTATGAATTAAATATGCAACAGAGTTAAAGCATCTGGAAAGCATGTACATTTTCATTAACAAGCAAATGGGAGGTTAGTTCATTTTAAACCTCCCTCTCAGAATGACGAAAGCACGTGCATCTGTCATAACTATGTGTTTATAGCCGCCTCTCTGATCTGGTGGTTAGTATACTAACCTAGCAATCCCGAGATCCAGGGTTCTATTCCCGGCTGAAGAGTGGGAATTTTTCTTAAGCCAGAATTGTCCCCTGTCCTCCCTAGAGTCTGAAATTTGAATATGTGTGTGTGTGTGTGTGAATTTAAAGTAATAAGGAAAGATTAAGCACTGTAAATGAGTAAATCATTGCTGAAGGGCAATTGTTCCAAAGATAAAATTCTGTCAATATGACCTTAGATGTCAAAAGCGGCATATAAATGGAAAATTAAAAAAGGGTTTATTCGCTTTTATCCTCTATTCTTGCACTGCAGACGGCTTGTTTGTCCCATTTGAAGATGTATATCAGCCAACCAGGAGAAACGGCAAGGAAATGCAGCGCGGAAGAATACATGTCTGCCGGGCAAGGTTATAAGAAACAGGGTTTAGGTATGTGGTTGAGAAAGTAACAAGAAAAGCAGTTGCCAGCTAAAACAACTTAGATGCACAGTCAATAGGATTTTGTTTCTTGAAAACTAGAGAATCGGAATATTTCGGAAAGGTAGAATCAGACTGAAAAACTCAATGCTACAACCTGGTTTTGAATCGTGTATCTTCGGCTACCGTGCCACTGTTCTGATCAACCGAGCTTCCATAGCAACATGCGGTAGCGCACTAAACTGATGTAGCGTGTATGTGTGTGCATTGTGGCGTCGGACACATTATTGCTTTGTAGCATGACATTATTGGACATAATTGTTTCGTTTGGGAGTTTGAATTTAGTCTGACGCGGCATTTCTCTCCCCACCTCCTAGTCAGGGTTGGAAAGAGGAAAGGGGAAGGGCGTGAAGGCAAGTACAGACTAGCTTCTTTGTATAGTGGCATCAGCTAGTAGCGTGGGGTCAGCCGTGCGAGTCTCTTCACGGCGGGACGTTGTGCATGTAGCATGCATGTGTGTCTCGTGCGAATGTGGGACATCTCCCTCCAATGTTCTGTCATCTTCTGAGAATGATGCAGTGGTGCCAAGGTAAATTTATAATAAACCAGAGTAAATGTGAATTTATGTGTATTTCGTTATGAATATCCCACGCCTGCTTTAAATTGTGCGGCCAAGGTTCGGGTCCTCTGGTTGCCACTGCAGGTGCGCTCCCCAATGTTTATGCCGGGGGTAACTAAATTTAATATAGCTGAAAACCTTTTGCTCTCACCCCGGTATATAGCATTATCCAATGATTTCCATTTTCCCCTGTCAGCTACAAGGTGTTCTCAAATTGACGACTTACAATCTTGAAAGTACTTAAAGTCTTGGGCTTTATAGTTAACCACTGTTAGGTCAATCAATATATTCGTTCTTTCATACATACAGTGTATAATCTAAGGTTGGAAAAATAGAATCGGACTAAAATTTCAGAATATTTTTATTTTGGCCCTTGTCTACTCAATAGACCGTTAACAAACAGTTTTAATAAATATTATTATTGCAACCGCGTGCGAAGCAACCTGCAGGCCGCCTGTAAGGAATTCTAGGTGAGGCCCTCGACTGCTCTTCAGAACAATAGGCGCGTATGAACTCATTATGTACCGCTTCCCTGCAGTTTTTGCCGTTCCAGAAAATTCCTTTCAGCAGTCTACAGTAGCTTCTCCTTCTAGAACATTCGACTTTGTTGCAATGCCTATATAAGATGTTGCTCTTTCCCGGACGGCGGAGTTCAGTTACTTAAGAAGTTATGAAGTGAAAGGTGGATAGTGAAACTACAGCTCAATTATGAGTTGTGATTCAATGGTTCAGTTCTGTTTTCCGAGTGCATGTCAGAACTGACTCAAGTGTAATGTCTGTGCTACGTTGAGTGCTTAAATGATAAAGTTTGCTTCGAATTAACTTATGTTCTTATTTGTTTAATTATTACATTTCGCAGTATTCCCGAAATCCTGGGTTGGAGTATTTCTCAAGAATAGTCTCAAACTTAGGCATTTTACACTGCCTAATTCCTTTTAAATATTTAAGCCTTAATGTTGAAAATGAAGATTGCTTTCAGTTAGGTACTCTATAAGAAAACATTGTTCGCGCCCAAATAAAATAAAAAGAAAGGTTACGGAGTTATGACAACGACATTCGGTATTATCATATATCATCATCATCATTATCATCATGGTTTAGGCCTTTGTGAATTGATCTTTCCATCTCATCGTTGGACGTCCTTGAATCTTTTCCCTGTTGGTCCATACGTCAGTAGCTGTTTTGGGAATCGATAGTTTTTCCATGCTTTGTACATGTAGTTTATTTGATGTTCTTTTATTCTTTCATTCAAACCGTATATACGAGGGCGGATTGATAATACGGTAACTTTTTAAAGAAAATAAAACTTTTTTTTTCCCAAAAATCAATTTTATTTCACAACAGTCTCCTTTCAATTCAATAAACGTTGTCCAACGGTTCTCCAATTTTTTCGCCCTTCCAAAACTACGATTTTTTGAAGTCTGTAAAATATGAAGTTGTTTCTGCCATGATGTGTTCACTGGACTTGAATTTCTTCCCAGCGAGCCAATTTTTCAGGTTTTCCAAGGGGAATAAATCGCTCGGAGCCAAATCTGGAGAATATGGTGGGTGAGGAAGCAGTTCGTAGCTCAATTCCAAAACTTTTGCGATGGCAATGGCTAACATGTGTGCGGGTGCATTATCCTGGTGAAAGAGAACCGTTTTCTTCGCTAAATGGGGTCGTTTCTTTAACAGTTTCTGGTAAAACTGATCCAGCATTGTGGCATAATATTAACCTGTGATCATTTAACGCTTTTCTGGTAGTGGATGTATTATCATCCCTTGTGAATCCCAAAAGACAGCTGCCATGATTTTTCCTGCTGACGGAATGGTTTTCGCTTTCTTTGGAGCGGGTTCGCCGAAGGAAATCCACTGCTTTGATTGTTGTTTGGTTTCGGTTTGATAGTAATGGATCCAAGATTCATCAACCGTGATAAAACGCCGCAAAAGATCATTTGGATTGCGCTGGAACATGTTCAAAGATCTCTGTGAGATGGTCACACGATTTCGCTTGTTCTCAACTGTGAGCCGTCGCGGCACCCATCTTGCTGACAGCTTTCTCATACTGAAAAATTCGTGCAGAATGTTATACATCCTTCACTCGAGATGTTTATGGTCTTGGTTATCTCACGGATTCTCACTCGGCGGTCTTCCAACACAATATCGTGAACCTTGTTCAACATTTCTTCTGTTGTGACGTCAACCGGCCGTCCTGTGCACACGGCAATTCTTGTGCTCGAACGGCCACATCGAAATTCTGTGAAGCATGCCATGTATGGAGCAGAGTCCCCATAAGACGTGTTCAGCTTTTCATCCGTTTCCTGCACCGACTTACCCCACAAAAAGCAGTGCTTTATCAGAACACGAAATTCACTTTGCTCCATTTTCTACGAAGCGACACACATCAGCTTATTATAGACGCTCTTAACAACGTTGTAAGAAACAAATGACGATGAATTTCTGCGATTATACCCAGCATAGAGGAAAGACTTGGGTGCAAACAAGAAACCTGTGAGTAGGATGTTATTTCCCGTCAAAGTCATGGACTTATCAATCCGCCCTCGTACCTACTTATGTAGTTCTTATCTGATGTCTCATTTTTCTTTTTCTATTCTTTTATAACCCATCAGCGTTCTTGGAAATCTCATCTCTGCAATTTGTATCTGTGTGGTTTCTTTTCTTGTTAGCGTCCAGCATTCACATCCATACAAAATAGACAGTGCTGCTAACATTTTATAAAATGTCACTGTAGTGTATTTTCTGGTTTTGTTTAATATTGTTGGTTTGATTGTGTCAGATATATAATTAAATCGTTGTACATGCTTTTGAAAACACTTTACTTTGAAATTGCCTATTTCACAACCTAAATAATTAAAATTTTGTCCTTGGTCAATTGTGTTGTTTATTATTATCTTTGCTCTCAAAGGAGGTTTCCTTTAAAAGCTAAAATGTTTATTTTAGAACTAGATATATCTGAGTTATATACAGAGACCATCTTGTTTAGTTCGTATAAAAATGTTGTAGAGAATTCTCTGATTTGATCGTCTGCACATGAACTAATCTGCTCTTGCAATTTTATTATGACATGGTGGAGATATAAATTTGAAGCCAGATTGTCCATATGTAAATAATGTTTTAGAAAACGTTGTTGAAACAAAACATCAACCTTCACAGCCAGTGTAGCAGAGAAGGTCACGTGATGTTTACATGTGGAAGGCCCGGTCCTCAGCATTTGGTACGCAGCCCACGGTAATTCTAATAAACATGTACACGGCGCTGACAGGAATACTAATTTGCACGGGTGAAACTGTTGACAAGGAAACTTCCGAGTAACAACTGAACTAAACAGGGTGATATGAAACATTCTTACACAGATGCGAAATCCGTAACGCATTCACCCTCCCCTCGTGTCGCCTTGTATCTATCCTGTATAGCACATTCTTTTACAGTGAATAACAATCGACATAAATGATAAAAACTTGTAACAATTCCTAAAAGACCGGTCATGTTTCACTATTAACCAGCTATATCACTGAAATACATGTTTGAAGCCCTCTGACCCCAACAAGCATTTTTACTTTCCCACTAGTACTTGCAGTAAGTAGAGAAGTTATATTCTACCCATTCGATTAAATATTAATTTCGATAACGAGAATTCAACATAAACACATGTTTTGAGGCCCCTGAATAAAACTAATTTTTAGTAAAAGGGTGTTATTAACCAACTTTTCGTTTTTTAGTTATGCTGTTCAGACACGCGCACACATGCACACACACGGACATTTTACCAAAAATACCTCTTTTGGATTCAGGGACCTATCCAGTGAAATCTCCATACGGAATTTTAGGGTGGAATGCAATAATTCGACAACGTACCCACCTGCGTCACCTTTTTGACGTCTCCAATATCTGCTGATGAATCTGCACCAGGCTACTACAGTGGTACGCTAGGAGATCTTTCAGGGTATGCGTGGATATTCAGTTAAACTGACTGAGAAATTTAATGTGCGCTAATACTTGAGCTAATGAAGAGAGTTTCCAACCATTTGAAGATAAAGAATTCAACAGATTCTGAATCCTAGCACTAGACACTGTAACAACTGAATTATTAGACTTCCCAAGTTCTGCAGTATTAATTTATAGTTTAAAATAACTGCTTCCGTAATAAAATCTATAAGTGTAAGTTGCCGTGAGACACTAAAATGCTTACCGGCAATTACCCCTTCAGCTACCGGTCTTTATTCGCTACGGACTGTCGATCATCGTAAAAGATTGTAGATACCAAATACTGTAAACGAAAGACAAAAGAGGAAAACAAGCTAATTTTAGCAATTCACCTCTTTTATTAACTTAAATCGCGCCTACTTGGAACTATCCCACTAAAGTTGCTACGTTATGCATTGTCAAATCATAAGTTAATTCACATAAGTAACACAACGTATATACTCTTTGACTTGCTAATTTCTAAGGATTGTTTTGCTATATAATTTTAGAAATGTTCTACGTGCACTTTCAAACACCTCTCTGGTCTTAACGTACTGGGTTTGAGGTACCCGAAACTTAAGCTAAGAGTTTGTTGTCGACAGAGTTCACCGGAACCTAATTGCCTAACTACTCTTACTCCTGACACGCAATTTGCCTGGTAATGACTTACTTATTGCTTTACGAAATTGCAACCCTCTCTTCTTCCATTATGCATTGATTCAATATCTGGATATTGTTTATTACATTTATCTATCATGTCATTATAAAATTATGAGGAGTATTTTTAACACTTAAATAATTTCAGTCTAATTATATAATATATAAATTCAATAACAGCCCGCCTTGTAGAAATATGTGTATGTAATAATTTCTAAAATGTATGTAATAGTCATTGTATATGCTTATATTATTGTATCCATGTGTAATAATGTTATGTGAATATATTACGTAACTTCATAATGTAGGAGCTATCAGAATAAGTTAAAAGTTACTAACAATGAGGCAACCTTGAGGCAATAATGTGTTTGAGAGTATAATAATATTACTTGTGATTCCTGGAAGCAATAATGTAATTTTAGTGACAGTTTATAAAAATAGCCAATCAACAACCAGAAAAAGCTTTAGTTAAATGCAGGTATTCTATTGGAGTAAAAATAGCCAATCAGAGACTTGAAATACAGAAATTTACAAGTTTAGACGGTTGAAATTAATTCAGTTACCTGCAGACAGTGATTGTACCCGAACGCGAGACACATCCTCAAGAGGTTTAATGCGTATTCGTGTGAGACGAAAAATAAGTTTACGTGTTAAGAAGTACAATTAATTAATAAAAAGAATTTCACAGCTCTCTATATCAGTGAAGTGTTATTTTAATCGTATCAAGTATTAATAAAAGGAGTGAAGTAAAAATTGTTATCTGTGTAAGCCTACATTCTTAGTCGTACCAAAACCCTGCCAAGAAAAACGTGTCTCTAACAGTAATACTGACGTAGCCGAGGCAAACATAAATATATAATATTTAAAGAAACAGTCAACAAGCAAGTATATGGGTTGACGTGGTTGCAATGAGAATCAAGGTTGAAGAACTGAAGAAAAGATTATGGACTCCTGCACAAGAGAGTTTAACACAGGCAAGTAACATAGCAGCAACAACGTAACAAACTATATTCTCAATTATTAATCATATGAGTTAATAATTCCCTATCAACTTCCTCTACTTAGTATAGATAAACAGTAGAGAAAGTAAAGGTAATTTTGAAAGGAGGGCATGTTATCAAAAGTGATAATGTAGTGACTGTTATCACTACATTAATACTACTAGATGTAATAGTCTACACATAACCGCTCCTTTACATTTGTTGAGAAACTTAATTTGGTTCGCGTTCTTCTGCTAAATACACAAGTTGTCCATCTTTTGTCAGCACTGATGAAACATTAAGATAAGTCTATTTTTTCAAGAAGAAGCAACACAAATGTTTTCCCTTTTGTAAATATTAACTTGCTGCTGACCAGCATGTGCTTTTTAAAACAGAAAGCAGAATCAATAAGGCTCAGGGAAGAAAACGACAGGTCTTGAAGGAAAAAGGCTTTTGAATACGATAGGACTGCCTGCTAAAGCACCTGAAGGTATTTCCCATGGGGAGAGTTGAATCACGTCCGCATTTTAAATTCTCATATATGCACTGCAAAGAGTTTCCTGCCCAGTTGTTGGACGCATTTCCGTTTTGATTGGAATCTCCTCCTCGGCTCTTGATGCCTATGGCAAGACAATTCTTTATTCCTTCATCTCAAGAGAATGATGAACGAGAGAAAGCTGCTAAGAACATGAAGTTAAAGAGCTTAGGAACATGTTAATATTTAATACTTATGTCTTGCAACAAGAAGGTAGGTTTTAAGTTCGTCTTCCATGCAAGAGCTGAAATCAACAGAGAAATACGGAGAACTGGAAGAAGCATTTGACCTGTCAAACAAGGGGCCCTTTCTTGTATAGAATCTAAACGTAAATGAATAGACGTAAAATATTACTTATTTTGGAATCAATCTTAAAATCAAGCGCAATATATAGATCAAACTAACGATGAGCCAATAAAAAGGAAGCAAGGATTTAAACAGGGCTGCCGATTATCCCCTGCATTGTTTATTATATACATTGACGAAGTCATTAGGTAATGGTCAGAAACAATCTTAAGAATTCTAGAATAAACCCCGCAGTCTTGAATACAACATTATTTGCGACTGCCCTTTTGGTCTGGTGGTTAGCATGCTAGCTTCAAATTCAGAGGTCCCGGGCTGAATTCTCTGCTGGAGGATGGGAATTTTTCTTTAGCCAGGATTATTCTCTATCCTTGAGAGTGTGAATGTGTGTGCGAATTTAATGTTTATGAAGAACACCTAACGTAAGCAAACTCAAGATACACAATAGTAAACATTGCTGATGAGCAATTGTTCCAAACATTAAAGCCGGCGATATGACTTTACATATTAATACAGGTATATAAATAAAAAATCTGTATTTAAGTTTTTGAGTTGGAAATTGTAGATTCACATCACATATGCTGAAGATCTCTCGAAAGCGCTCCTGCGATAACATCCAGCGCATATATGTGATGTGAATCTACAATTTCCAACTCAAAAACTTAAATACTACGTAACATCACTATAAATAATACTTCTGGTTTTTCATAAAAAAATCTGTGTTACACTCAAATGACTTTCGCTACTCTTATACAAACTATTTTACATACGCTTATTCTCTATATGCTTCATGTTAATCGAGGTGTTAATCTTATTGCTAATTTTCTTGTAGATGCAAGGGAAATATGGTAGGATTTAAGCTATAGTCAAATATTTTAAGAGCTGGTTGCTACGTGGAGTATTCCGTTCTCCTTGCATTACCTTGCATTAATAACGAATTCCCATTTGAGAAAAAGTATAAGTATTGGAAAATTTAAGGGAATAAAAAGCAATATCTCGAAAATGGTTGACTCAATAATAAAAGTATATGACATATTGTGTATTTTAATGCGATCTACATTTTTGTGCAGTAACATTTTGTCTATTTCTTATGGTTTACCAGTTATGCAAAAGTCGGTCACAATGAAGAATACTTTTGGAGACATTCCCAGAAAATTGGCAATATACATTTCATTTGTCATGAAAACATCTTAACATTTGATATTTTATTCAAAATATTGAACCATTTTTGAAAAATTAAAATTTTCGAAAAATGTTCCATGTAAAGGGTAATCTGGGGTGGGGGGATTTTCTGGAAAACCTTCGTGTCGCATCTCTGGAAGATACTGAACCTAAATACCAAGTGTGGTGTTGATCCGACTGTTCGTTTCTGAATTAAGCTGTTCGCAGACACATATTTCCGGTGAAATCTCGGTATCGAATTTTTGGGTAGAGTACAATACTTCCCCTACTTACTGTACGTAGTAGAGAAAGTAAACATGTATTCGCAGACGATGAAGTAATTTTAGTAATTTAAAGACGAATTACAGCCTCAAAATTAAATGAAACTCCTGGTAGTTGTAATGAGATTTTAACGAATCAAACTAAAGCAATGTATTTGTAGGAATGGGCCAAAAAATATATAAAATAATTATTAGTAATAAACTAAGAGATCTGGTGAGTAGTTTTAACAACTTGGAATGTAATGTATCCTACTGATGGAAGATTGAAACTAATAAAAACTATGATTCTAAAATGTGTGGAACAATGATCAGAACATGGAAAAACAAAATCTTAAAGTTAACACACCTAAAATTCTATGACGCTATGGTATTGCACGTATGCTTGTGAGAACTGGACTGTAAATAGACCAGATAAAACAAAAAATGTTAACAGCTGAAATTAAGTTCCTATGTTCAGTGGAAGGTTATCTGTCTTCAGATAAGAAGTACAATGGAGAAATAAGAATAATTAAGTATCTACAAACTGACAGAAAGAATTAAAAACTTAAACATAATTGGCTTAGTCATATAGAAAGATTACCAGACAAGAGATTTACATACATACAACTCCATTACTAACCTAAAGGTAAAGTAAATGTTGACCGAGTATTATCAAGATGGAGAAGTAGAAAACGAAGAATATCCTATTTTCCTTTTCCTTCTACTTAAAATGGCCTTAAGGGGAGACCATGTGACAAAAATTTCCCAAAAAGTAAACCAACACATTTGTTTTTGTGAAGTCCATAAACTGTTCCCAGACACATATATTTCCGGTGAAATATTTGATTTGATATACAGTATGTGATTAGAAGTATCTGGACACCCCCACAAACATAGATTTTTCCTCTTAGGTGCTTTGTGCTGCCACCTATTGCCTAGTACTCATTATCCGCGACCTCAGTAGTCATTAGACATCGTGAAACAGCAGAATGGGACGCTCCGTGGTACTCACGGACTTCGAACGTGGTCAGGTGATTGGGAGTCACTTGTGTCAGAAGTCTGTACGCGAGGTTTCCACACTCCTAAACATCCCTAGGTCCACTGTTTCTGATGTGATAGTGAAGTGGAAACGTGAAGGGACATGTACAGCACAAAAGCGTACAGGCCGACCTCGTCGCCGACATTTGAAGAGGGTCGTAAAGAGTAATAGGCAGCAGACATCTATCCAGACCAGCACACAGGAATACCAAACTGCATCAGGATCCACTCCAAGTACTATGACAGTTAGGCGTGAAGTGAGAAACCTTGGATTCCATGGTCAAGCGGCTGCTCATAAGCCACACATCACGCAGAAAGATGCCAAACGACGCCTCGCTTGGTGTAAGGAGCGTCAACATTACATGATAGAACAGTGGCAAAACGTTGTGTGGAGTGACGAGTCACGGTACACAATGTGGCGATCTGATGGCAGGGTGTGGGTATGGCAAATGCCCGGTGAACGTCATCTGCCAGCGTGAGTAGTGCCAACAGTGAAATTCGGAGGTGGTGGTGTTATGGTGTGGTCGTGTTTTGCCTGAACGGGGCTTGCAACCCTTATTGTTTCGCGTGGCACGATCACAACGCAGACCTACATTGATATTTTAAGCACCTTCTTGCTTCCCACTGTTGAAGAGCAAATCGGGGATGGCGATTGCATCTTTCAACACAATTGAGCATCCGTTCAAACTTCACGTGCTCTGGCGGAGTAGTTACACGACTATAAGTTCCCTGTAATGGACTGGCCTGCAGAAAGACCTGACTTGAATCCTATAGAACACCTTTGGGATGTTTTGGAAAGCCGACTTCGTGCCAGGCCTCACCGACTTACATCGATACCTGTCCTCAGTTCTGCACTCAGTGAAGAATGGGCTGCCATTCCCCAAGAAACCTTCCAGCACCTGATTGAAAGTATGCCTGCGAGAGTAAACGCTGTCATCAAGGCTAAGGGTGGGTCAACACCATATTGACTTCTATCATTACCGACGGAGGGCGCCACGAACTTGTACGTCATTTTCAGCTAGGTGTGTGGATAGTTTTGATGACGTAGTGTATATTTTGCCGTAGGTGAAGTAATATATTTTAAACATGTTTTTAAAAATGTCACTATATTTGGCATTTAGTACATGAATTCTGCAGCATTTCATAGCTGAAAATAATAACTCGTGCACATTTGGTGTAGGATGATAAATTTAAACCCGAGGTTTAGTGGACGTTTTGTACCACAAATTCGTATTTAAGGCATGTGGTTTCTATTTGTAAATACATGATAGTTTGTTATTTCCAGTTTTGCTTTGAACATTATCTGAGAATGACATTTTCTGATATACTTGACATGTTTTCTACAACTATTGAAGATGGTTGAATTAAATTTTAGGAAGAGAAATCCAACCTCCTAGCAATGTTGTGGATGTACTTTGATGATAACAAGAAAGTTTATTATTTAAACAAATGCTGATATATTTTCCGTGGCCGAGTGGTTAGACCGCTCGCCTCCCACCGAGGCGGCCCGGGTTCGATCCTAAGGACCTACATGTGGGATTTGTGGTGGACGAAGCGGCGTCTGGGCGGGTTTTCTCCGGGTTCCGGTTTCCCCCGCCATTCATTCCACCAACTGCTCCATCATTACCTTTCCTTTCATCCATTTTACCATCATTTCGTTTCATCTACTTCCTTCATCCCATACCAGGCATCGGGCTGATCACCCATCCTGGATGTTCTGTCTGATCCATGAGTGTCTGCTCCTCGACGGGCCTCTGACCCCAGGCACCCGCTTGTAAGTCCTGGGGGTGTAAGTCCTACATAAGAGGAGGTTAAACAGATAATGAATGAATGATATGTTTTAATAAAAAGAAGTATAATTAAGGGTATAATTGTGCCTTAATTATTAAAAATAAGGTGTGTTGTACTCAAATGACTTTCCATACTCTTGTACAAACTATTTTTACAAACGCTTATTGCTAATTTTCTTGTAGGTACAGGGGAATATGGTAGGCTTTAAGCGATAGTCAAATATTATAAGAGCTGCTGTTATTATGTGGGGCATTCCATTCTCTTTGCATGTCCGGGACATAAAAAAGGAATAACGAATTCCCATTTGAGAAAAAGTATAAGCATTGGAAAATTCAAACAAATAACAAAGAATATCTTGGAAATGGTTCACTAGAAAAAAATGCATGTGACATAAATTGTGTGTTTTAACGAGATTTACATTTTTTGTGTCGTAAAGTTTTGTGTATCTCTTACGTTTTCCAGTTATGGAAAAGTCATTCAGCATGAAGAGCATTTTTAGGGACATTCCCAGAAAATTCCATGTGTACATTTCATTTGCCATGAAAACATTTTAAGACATATATTTTAATCAAAATCGTTAGAGCCATTTTTAAAAAATCAAAGTTTTCGAAAAATGTTCCACGTAAAGGGTATTCTGGGTTGGGGAACGTTCTTGAAAATCCTCGTGTCGCATCCTTGGAAGATAGTAAACTCAAATACCAAACATCATATTTATCCGATTTTTCGTTTTTGATTTATGCTGTTCACAGACAGACACACATACACACGGACATGTTTCCAAAAATGCTTTATTTGGATTCAGGGCTTCTCAAAACATGTATTTTCGTTGGAATCTCGATATCGAATTTTTGGGTGGAATGCAGTACTTCCCATGCTTACTATTTGTGGTAGAAAAAGTAAAAACCATCAGATAAAAGTAGACCAGTAAAATAAGGAGGAATCTATCTAATTCCTGTAAACCTTTCAGTGTGGTATCTTAAGTAGTTTGACATAATGGATCATGAATTCATTAATTTAAAATGGGATTTTTAATCTTCAATTTTTAAAATGGGAACCTACAATTAGGGTCAAATTAAATTGAATCTAAAATGACAATCATAATGTCTTCCAAACAAAACACGACTATTGGCATTTGTTTTCCCCCATAATATCAAAATATTTCTATCTAAACGCTTCGTTTTGGAGATATTCTACAGTCTCAAGTTAAATGGTCCACCCTGTATATTAAAGACATTTACATGAATATTGAAATGTGTATCTTGAATTTTCGGGGAATAGCTTGTGAAGAAAATTTTGTAGAATCTTGTATAACTGGTAAACATTAGGCGACAGACGAAAATTTCTACACAACAAATGTAGCTCTCTTTTGTGGCATAACCCATTTCCAAGATGTCCGTTATTAATGCTTCTAGTTGTTCAACACGTCATTGTTTTAAAGTCCTGTCGATTTTCGGTTGTTTCTCGCGATTGCATGGAAACCGTCCAGGTCTTGAACATTTGACTGTCGCTGTTCCCTATCTATAACGAAATGTGTAATGCAGCTATTTCCGGAAAGGTTTATGTGGATTAAAATGAAGTTGATAGGAAAATAGACGTTCATGGGAATAACCTTTATATCCACTACTAAGCGATATAGGGTAGAGAAAGTCTTGTGAATGTAACGCATTAGAAGTGCTTTTATTCAGGGAGCCACAAAACTTGTATTTTTGTGAAATCTCGACATCGAAGTTGACGCAGTAATTTGTATCACAAATTATGTAAATGTAAAGAGTGATTATAGTGTGAATATGCATTATTGTGTGACATTGATTTGAGATGTTTGATGATTGTAAGCATTGTTGAGAAGTGGGTTTACACGGGCTTACTGAAACTGACAATAATAGCGTGCAATAATGTAGCGAGGGGGTGAGCTGTTTATCATTATTAGAGACGAGCAAATGATGTAATATTGGCGCGTTTTTCTTAGGATTTTGCGGGAACATTTTTCCCTAGAGCATATGTGTTCATAATTTTCATTGGATATAAAAATAGACGCTAATGTTGGCGCGTTTTATTAACCAATAGCAGCTCGGTTATAATCTTTAGGCATATCGGGGTGTGGGAGTATAAAAAGGGGTAAGTCAGAGGTAGATCCCTCCAGTCTATCGGAAACATTTGTACATTACACGTCGTCTCCAGTCCATCGGAAACATTTGTGCATTACACGTCGCCGAGATCAACAGAAACAGTCATGGTGAATACATCGCATAGTTTATCGATTTGCAGTGTGCGCGTAGCAAAGTTATGAAAAATCTCAAGTGTCGTAAAGTTAATTACACAAAAAGTTGAAGTACGTGAATTAATAATGGGCAGTAAATAAGTTAATATAACAGTTTCAGTTTGGCGAGTGTCAAGATTAATATGTGAAAGTGCATAATGTGCTACGACAATAAAAGTATAAAACAAATTCTTTTATCAGTGTTATCTTTGGATAAAAACTCCTTTCCGTTTACACACCTTGATTAAGAGATTTGCTTGACCGAGAGATCATAGCTAGCCGGAGGACAGTGAACCAAAAAATTAAATACAATAATAGGCGCTCAGTAAAAGATAACACGAAGTGACCGCGACAAATTGTCTTTTATACGTGCGGCAAATAAACAGTAGCATTCTTTCAAACAAACACTAATACCATCGCAAATTGGCTACCACAACGTGGAGCTAACAAACTAAACTAACAAATAATACTACTTAAAAGTTTTGGTTAGAATACACTTCATCCTCTACTTACTGCAGGTAAGCAATGGAACGTGATAAGCCAGAGTATTTCCACTTAAATGACTGAACTGTCGTAGCATCACTTGTAACATACATCACAAGCATCCGTGAAGGCCTCTTATTTCACTGTCCAAGCGGAGACATCTGTCGGAAGAAGCTTTCAAGCCAAAATTAGCCCTCCCACAATGACAAGCTCGACTACATAACGCCAACCACCGAAAATTCAGAATGCTCCGAAATGCGTAGCGGCACTTGAGTGCCATTTTCGGTGTTCAGAAAATGTTAGTGAGCCCTGAAAATATGAAATATCAGCTGCTACATTATAGTTATGATTATGAACAAACTGACAAAATTTGCAGCCGCTAATAATAATAACAATAATAACATTATAATGTATTGTGAAGCGGAGGAGATTTGGCACCGATCCAGGAATGAGGTTATTTTACCGACGTTCCACTAGGGGCACCCAGGGGATGGAGGGATGAAGTAAAGGGAGAAACCGGGTGGCCGGAATCAGGAGTGACGGCACAGGGCAGGGTCCCTACACTTCCCAGATTGAGCTGTCCTGGCAGTTGGACAGCCAGACCCGGTACCCCGCCTCCACACAGGGTCCAAGCCCCCCCCCACAACGGCCTATGACCTAATTGCCTATTCATTTCATTTGCTAGTTGTGATGTGATCTAATCCACTTATGTCACTAGTATGCCGTTCATAAATAGACTCCTCATTGAACAATTATAATTTGTGTTATGCTAACTTCTATAGCTTTTCTTCAATAGAAATTATGATTTAAAATTATATTGTATACCGTAGAGATATAAGTTTATAGCCCTAAACCCATTTGTGAGTATCCTATATTACTTCTGTTTAAATCCTGCTTATTTAATGTCGCCTTAACTGCAAGGTCATATCGTAAAACTTGTCTGTTGGTTAGATTTCAGAGTCGGTATATGCCAGAGGTGGCTTTCTTTGTGTAGCCATCTTCCTGTACTATCCCCTACAGAAGTTTGATAGATAACCATGCTTACATGGTAGCCTTGAGGCAGTACTTTTAACACTTAAATGATATTAGTCAAATTATATAATATATAAATTCAATAACAGCCCGCCTTAAAGCAATATGTGTATGTAATAATATATAAAAAGTGAATATTATGGTCATTGTATGTTTATATTATTGTATAAATATGTAATAATATCTGAATGTATTACGTAATTTAATAATGTAGGAGCTGTGAGAATTATAGGTTAAACGTTGCTAACAATGAGGTAATAATGAGGTAGCCTTGAGGCAATAATGAATTTGAAAGTTTAATGCTACTAGTCATTATTGGAGCAACAATAATGTAAATTTTGTGACAGTTTATAAAATATCCAATCAACAACCAAAAAACGTTTAAGTTAAATAAAAGTATTATATTGTATTAGAAATAGCCAAACAGAGACATGAAATAGCAAAATTTACAAATTTAGAATTCAGTTACTTGTAGACAGGGCTCATAACTGGACGCGTTGCTAGCAGACAGTGTTACTAATCAGACGCGAGATGCGTTCTCGAGAAATTTAATACGTATTCGTGTGAGACGAAAATAGTTTACGTGTTAAAAAGTGCAAGTAATTCACAACAGAATCTCACAGCTCTCTACATCAGTGAAGTGTTATTAAAAACGTGTCAAGAATTAATAACCAGGAGTGAATTAAACATAATCTGTGTAAGCCTACATTCTTAGCCGCACTACTACCTGCTAAGACATTCATGTCTCTAAAAAAATATAAATACTGACGCAACCGAGGCGAACATAAATATATATTATTTAAAGAAGCAGTCAAAAATAATGAAGTTAATACTTTTTAAAAATGTTGGGGGCGAAGGCCACCAGAAGTACATTTGGGGCGAAGGCTACCGGAAGCATTTTACCATACGTGCGGTTGCAACTACTTAAAGTTCGGCTCCCCAACCGTTGAACTAAAATACAACTCCTACTTCAAATCGGCTTTCTATACGTGAAGCAACTTCACCCTTCCTTTGCTATGGATGCTATTTATTCCAATCCGTGTGTGCAATTTTTGTGTAGGACGTGATACTGAAATTTTCTCTGCTGAGAGAACGAATTTATTGAAAACTCTGCTTCCTGCACCTGGGGGTTTCTAATACAAAGCTCACATTTTGGATGCTAATTATGAAGAATATTAATATATAATTACCTATGCGCTGTGTAAATTCAGTACAAATACAAAAACAAACAAGCAGACAAACAACGTAACAAAAAAGGTATATACATTATTATAAATTTTATTACGCAAAAAACGGTATATTTATATTTTAAATTCCACTAAAAATTTATTTATTTTGAATAGATATTGATCCTATGATAACAAAAGAACTGCTCTTTTAATAAAAGAAATAACCAATGGCCTTGATAAATGCCTAAATAAATATTTGATACACTTTTCCCTGCGACTCCCATGAGCCTGGTTGCCATGGAAAAATTGGGACGTATAGCGAGATATCTGCTTCTGTGAAGCCCAATAATAGAGATGCTATGTATCTCCTTATAGACCTTATATCCGCAACTTTAATGGCTTCAGCAATCGTGGATAACCACAAATCGGTCGGATTGGCCAGTAAGCGCGACCTCCCGAACAGAAACCATAGATGCGGCTATCTGTCTCATCTCTTTATATTTAATATCCCCTATATTACTACAAAACCACGTTATTCTTTAAAATATCTCCCGTGTGGTAAATCATGCCCATTGCAAGACTCCTTCACAGTTCATAGAAATGTTAGGGCTATTTTTACTTCCTCTAGTAAAATGGGGAAGCATTGTATTCCACCCAAAAATTCGATACCGAGATTTCACCGGAAATATATGTTTTGAGACCCCCTGAATCCAAAAAAGCATTTTTGGAAACATGCCCGTGTGTGTGTGTGTGTGTGTGTGTGTGTGTGTGCGCGCGCGCCTGTGAACAGCATAACTCAGAAACGAACAGTTGGTTCAACACCAAACTTGGTATTTAGGTTCAGTATCTTCCAGAGATGCGACACGGAGGTTTTCAAGAAAATCCTCCCACCCCAGATTACCCTTTAAATATAACATTTTTCGAAAATTTTAATTTTCTCAAAAATGACTTAACAATTTTGATTAAAACATCATATGCTTAAGATATTTTTATGACAAATAAAATGTGTATCTTGAACGACTAGTGTGAACGACTTTTGCATAACTGGTAAACCATAAGAGATAGAAAAACTTTTACTACACAAAAAATGTAGATCGCGTTAACATACACAATTTATGTCATATACATTCGTTTTTGTTGAGTGAACCATTTTCGAGATATTGCTAGTTATTCCCTTAAATTGTTCAATAATTATTTTCTGAAATGGGAATTCGTTTTTCATTTTTTTGTCTTGGATATGCAAAGAGTATTAATCTGTGGCAAAGAGAATGAATGGTGCTGCACCTAGCAACCAGCTATTAAGAGATATGTCTATGCTTAAAGGCTACTGTATTTCTATATTGCCCTTGCAAATACAAAACAAGGGGAACATAGTAGGCCTTAAGTGATAGTCAAGTATTTTTAGAACTGGTCGCTATGTGTAAAATGTAATTCTCTTTGCATCAAAAGATCGTTTATGCAAATGTTTATCTCCATTAATATGAAATAGATGGAAAATAAGAATTTGCAAAAATAGTTCATACAAGAGTAGAGAAAGTCATGTGAGTGTAATACATCAGATTATTTACTTTGTTTCCCATAATCTGAATATTATATGACAAACTACTAATATGGATTATTTAGACGAATATTACTTATTGGAAGATCACTACTAAGGCAAATTTGGTCAATGTTATGTCCGTTTTTACTGTCATATAAATAAGAATTGAATATTATGTACTGTGTGACTCGGATAGATACTGTGCAGTAGGTTGGGTGGACTACTAGGCGGTCACAGCAGGGGCTTCTTTTGCGCAGTAGTGGAAACTCTTATGATGATGATGATGATGATGATGATGATGTTCAAAATTAGACTTTTCGCACCACACAATACTGCAGGTGTTGATATAGTTTCACTTGATGCGCGAATTATCTTTATGGGTTGATTTCTGTCAGGAAGTAATTCTTGGTAAGCACGATCTCTCAGAGAAAATAGTCCATGGGAGTAAGATCGCGGGATGTTGGGACCTACTCTTGCAACAGATTAGCAGTATTTCCTATGCTAGCTCCCTGTATGTACGGGATGGCCATCTTGTTGGAAGGGTATATCTCGTATGTGTAATGTCATCTGTCCAACAAACACAGAATATCTCGCAGCAGTAACGTTCTCTCTACGAATATTGTAACAAGCTGGGATGAGGGCCTAAAGGTTTCCAGCAAAAATACTAAATTTGGATCACCCCAACATGTAGACAGGAAACGCAGCTACAGAAACAGCGAGAGGACCAGAACCTCATTATTCACATTCCGGTGCAGGCGTGGGTGTTTATAACAAATTACACAAATTTCACATTACCTATCAATAAGAGATATGGTGCCCCTAATAGTGAAATCTGTAGATATTATTAATATAATACATGTATAATAACACGTATAGTAATACACGCATAATAACAAAGGGTTAAATACAATTCTGCTATCTTATGCTAACAATGATATCCGAAATATAGAAAAAATTCTGGAGGACTATAGTAACTATGATTTTTTAGAAATCTTTTTGCATCTCTTCTGAATTTTCTTTTATCCTTACATTTTATTTTCTCAGTGATTAAGTTGTACATGTGAATATCTTCATGTAAAATGGAGTTAACTCTTTTAGTAAATCTGGAACCTTGTAAATGTACTTTATTGCGGTTCCTTGTTTTATGATCATGTACTGTGTTATTCATCCGGGAATTTTGAATATTGTTATTTATGGAAAAAAAACAGTTTCTAAAATATATAAGCGGGGTAAGGTTAGTATGTTATCCTTAAAATAAGTTTTACAGTGAGTCATACTATTTATACTAAACATTTTTCTTATTCCTTTATTTTGTGCTACAAAAGGAGCTTTTATTTCTGTGAGAGAACCCCGTATGAAAATTCCATAAGCAAAAGCAGATAATTCATAAGAAAAATATGTAATTTTTAGTGTCTGTATATTACAAATATTTTTAATACAGATATTATATAGTGTGCTTCATTATCTGCTCAGCATATCCATTCCCTAGGACATAAAACCCCTGTTCAAGTAGGCAACCCAATCTACTGCTCAGTATCTGCTTTTTTCATTAAAAAAAAGTCTACGTAATAAAATTATATATTTAATCATATGTTTCCTACAAGTCTTGTCTATAAAATTTCGATAGGATGAATATTTAGAAAGTTATATGAATTTTGCGTATCTATTATTATGTAAATAGTTTACCACGAGAAATATTGCATTTTCGATTACATAATAAGTACAAGGAATGAAGGTGTGTATTTATTTAGGTGGATGTATACGAGTATACGTACATTGACCCCTATTAATCACACGAGTCCAACAGACCGTACGTGCTTTTATTATAATATACAGAATAGCAATGCCCATCACCCCAAATTAATGTGGTTACAAGAGAAAACCGCTGCACGCAAAAAAGTAAGATAAACATATTCATATACAATATCTTAAACAAAACCAAGCTACAAAACAAGGCTAAACAATTTCGATGCATTGTTATGCCCTACTACATTACCCAAAGAAGACTTAAGATAAATAGCTCACTAAAATACGTGACAAATGATATAAATTGCATAAGAACTCTAATGTACCTTCTATCTTTATTAGTAAATTGAAAAATAAGCTTCATAAGATTTGTATATCTACTACATTTCAATCCAAATAAACCTTTGCAGAAATATCTACATTACACATTTTGCTATAGATGCAAAGAGTACAGTGATAGTCAAATATTTAAGAACTGGACGTTTATGCTAGCCTTAAATTCCATACTGTTTCTACGCAATCGCGAGAAACAACTGAAAATCGATGAGACTGAAACAATAGTATTGATTAGTTCCAAACTTTAACGTATATCTCAGAAATGGCTTATGTCACAGAAAAACTTATTTTAAGTAAATTATGTGTTTTAAAGAGATCACCATTTTTTGTATGGTGCGTTTTTGTCTATACCTCAACGTTTACCAGTTATACAAGATTATTCAAAATTCTTTCCAAATGAATAGAACTTCACAGGATATTCCATGAATATCAAAGTAAACATTTTATATATCATGTAATTACTTTAATATATAATATTTTAAACAAAATTGTTGGAGCTAGTTTTGAAAAAATCAACATTTTTTAAATATGTTTCATGTAAAGGGTAGTTGAAGGTGGAGGATTTTCTTAAAAGTCTTCGTGTCGCATCCTTGGAAGGTACGAACCTAAATACAAAGTGTGCTATTTATCCCACTTTTCGTTTTGAGTTTTACTGTTCACAGATGCGCACACGGAACTTTTTCTAAAAATGATCTTTTTTTTATTCATGGAGCCTCAAAACATGTATTTACGATGAAATCTTTGTATCGAATTTTTTACTGAAATGCAATGCTTCCCCTACTTATTATACGAAGTAAAAAAGTAATAATGCATCAACACCTATTTTATACTTTTATCTCTGCTGGCAACCCAATTTCTTTGTTAAAGGCTTCTCAGATCAGCCGTCTCGTCTTAAGTACAGGTACAAACTTGCCTATCTCTCACGTCTTCTCTGCCTGCCAGTAGCGTCCAACGTGCCCTTCACCCTCCCGACAGACGCACAAATTTCTGTGGTGTTAAAACTTCAATAATATTTTAGCTCTTACTAACACTCCAGAAAATGTAGTTATATTATCTGTTTACAAAATAGCACATGGAATGTGAATTAAACGAGAGGAGCGGTAACTCGATTGGAGAGAGGAAAAGGAAGGAATGTTGAGGAAAAAGAGAAAAGAGAGATAGAGAGGGAGATGAGGGTATAATGAGAGGACGAGGTAGAGAGGGGGGAGAGAGAGAGAGAGAGAGAGAGAGAAGAACCCTCATATTAAATGCACTAACTCGAGAAGTGGTTACAGGCCTTTACTAAGACTACTAGTAAAAAGTTAGTAGTCTGGTGAATTAGTTGCCAATTTTGGAGGCATAAATTACTTTAAGGCACTTTGGACTTCTTTAAGCACAATAACTAGTTTTGTTTGTTATAAGAAGCATTCGACTGCCTCTGTGGTCTGCTGGTTAGCATGATAGCTTTCAAAACCGAAGGTCCCGGTTGGATTCCCGGATAGAGAATGAGAATTTTTCTTCAGCCGGCTTTACACATATTCTCTGTGGAGTCGGGAAGTGTAACTGCGAGTGTGAATTGAGTGTGTGAATTTAATTTTATAAAGAAAGCCTGAAGTAAACAAACCCAAAGGTTAACACAACACAAAAGCGACTTAACACCATTGTTGATGAGCAGTAATTGTCCCAAAGGTAAAAGCCGACGACATTACCTTGGATGTTAAAGGCGTCATGTAAATGAAACAAAAAGAAAACGAACATTCAACTCTACTTGCTTGTGTCATATTCAAAAGTGTCAGATTAAATCACATTTGGCTCCGTAGAGCATGAATTGAAACACTACCTCGGGATCTGTCTTATAAAAGCTGGCAAAGTAAAGTCACCGGAAATTCCTTCTACGAGGCCTATTGATTTTCTTTGCAGACTTGAACTCTCTAGAACGTGTGGTGCCTGTAGGAATGTGTGATATATTGTCCGATTAATCATTTCTGAAACATTCGCCGTTATATTTTATCAGTTTTCACAGAGTGAGGTAGTTATATTATAACATATTTAAATAATATGCAAATTTTGTCATATTAGCACTCAGTGTAGCGTTATCTATAGGTTAATAAGACAGTTTTAGGTCTTAAAGAAGAGGCATTATATATTAAAATGATAAATTATTGTTCGAAGCTCAGATATGATAACTGTGTTACTTTCTTCACATTGAGTTAAATCTACGATACAAGGATAACTATTGTTAATATTTTCAGCAGATTAATACGGAATATATTGTTAATTATTTACTTTGGTACGAGGGCGACACTGAAATTTTTTAGAAAATCAAACAAGGATTAGTTTTAAAAAAATTTAAACGATCTGATTGTTTTTCAAAATACTTCCCTTTAACATCAATATATTTTTGCATTCGATGAAGCCAATCCTTAAAGCAATGATGTAGCTCTTCCTGAGGCGCTTCAAAACCAGGTTCTTATCATGTTCCATTGCTTCATCTGATGAAGAAATGATTCCACGCATTTTATTTTTAAGTTTTGGAAACTAAAAGAAATCATAAGGTACAAGATCTGGGCTGTATGGTGGAGGGTCGTTGGTGTTGATCTTTACGGCATCCAGATACTCAGTTGTTAGTTATGCTGTATACGACGATGCATTGTAATGATGTAACATTATTTTTCCTATTCGGCGTTACTCACCAGCTTTTTAAAAAATTCGTTGTAAACAAGACATTTTCGTTGAGGCAGTATTTTAACACTAAAATGATTTCAGTCTAATTATATAATATATAAATTCAATAACAGCCCACCTTGCAGCAGTATGTGTATGTAATAATTTGTAAAAATGTATGTAACAGTCATTGTATATGCTTATATTATTGTATCCATGTGTAATAATGTTATGTGAATATATTACGTAATTTAATAATGTAGGAGCTGTATGAATAATAGGTTAAAAGTTGCTAACAATGAGGTAACCTTGAGGCAATAATGAATTTGAAAGTTTAAAGCTACTAGTCATTATTATAGCAACAATAGTGTTAATTTTGAGACAGTTTGAAAGTAGCCAATCAACAAGAAGGTATTCTATTGGATTAGAAATAGCCAATCAGAGACTTGAAATACAGAAATTTACAAGTTTAGGCGGTTGAAATCAATTCAGTTGCCGGCAAACAGTCCTCGAGAGATTTAATACGTATTCGTGCGAGACGAAAAATAGCTTACGTGTTAAAAAGTGCAAGTAATTCAAAAAAGAATCTTACAGCTCTCTATATCAGTGAAGTGTTATTTAAATTGTATCAAGAATTAACAAAATGGAGTGAATTAAAAATCTGTGTAAGCCTACATTCTACTCGCACCACAACCCTGATAAGAGAAACGTGTCTCTAACAAATACTGACGCAGCCGAGGCAAACATAAATATATAATATTTAAAAAAAGAGTTAAATTCCAAAGTTAATGTTTTTTTTAAACTTGGGGCAAAGGCCACCTGGAAGTATATTTGGGGCAAAGGCTACCGGAAAGCGGGTACTATACATGCGGTTGCAACTACTACAAGTTCGGCTCCCCTATAGTCGAAATACGATACAACTCCGTCTAAAATACTCCTCTCTCAGTGTACAAATCTGTAGTATTAGTGTATCTTCTAATGCTATAGTAGCAATTGGCCGGTTTTAGAAAAAAGAATAGCAACCATCTTTTTACCAACACTGCGAAATCGTCGAATTTTTGTAGGCTTAGGTACTGTTCGAAGGACCCACTGAGCCAATTGACTTTTCTTTTCAGGATCATAATAATAAATCTAAGATTCTCCTTAGTAACTCCTCTCCTCGATATTCCAAATCAAATTTCAAGTGCCGCCTTGGAATTTTTCCAAAGTTTTTCTGCACCAACCAATGTGTTGTTGTTTTTTAATCGAGAGTGAGCTTATGTGGAATCTATGCACAACAAAGTTTTCTCACATTAACTCTTGATGTAAAATTCTTTGGATTTGACTCACACGAATAAATTCATAATTCCGTTGATATTCTTTAAGCATTTCTCGAACAGCGGTGATATTTTCATCAGTAACAGCAGTTCTTGAGTATCACTAAGAAAAAAGTCTCTTTTGAATTCGTTCTACCAATTATAACTTTTTGCCTTAGATGGGACTTCTTCGCCAAATCTATTTCTAAGCCCATATTCACATTGTTTAGGCAGTAACGATGATTTAAAATCGTAAAATATCATATTCCGGAAATGTTCTCGACACAAATTTATCTTTGGATGAACATAAAACTTTAATTAGCAAACTATTAGAACAATTGAACACACTACACGGCATTCAACTCACAAAACATTAGAAGGTAGCTGTCAAATATAAAAGGATTTAATTTAGTTTTAGAAGCATGGGATTCTGAAAGTGTTCAGTATCACCCTCATATTGCATTTGTATGCCACTTTTAACATCTTATCGGCGGCTCTGATAATTATTGTTGGTCAATGACAATGATATATACTGCTTCACTTGTTAGATTTCTTTATGTTCCTTTGGTCTTTAAACAATAAATCACAGAAACATTCCACTCTCATTCACACTTCCAGACTTAAGTCAGAATAGGGAATAATCTGGACTAAAGAAAATACTCCTGTCCTCCAGCCTGGACATCGAAGCTGGGACCTGTGATTTTGGAGGCTGGTATACTAACCATGGAAACGACAGAGGTATTTTTATATCAAGTATTGTAAAATATGCATATTATATTCAGGCAGTATTTTTAACACTTAAATGATTTTAGTCAAATTATATAATATGTAAATTCAATAACAGCCCACCTTGAAGTAATATGTGTATGTAATAATTTGTAAAACGTATGTAACAGTCATTGCATATGCTTATATTATTGTAAACATGTTCAGTAATGTTTTGTGAATGAATTACGTAATTTAATAATGTAGGAGCTGTGAAAATAATAAGCTAAAAGTTGCTAACAATGAGGTAACCTTGAGGCAATAATGAATAAGAAAGTTTAACAGTACCACTTGTGATTCTTGGAGCAACAATAATGCAATTTTAGTGACAGTTTATAAAATAGCCAATCAACAACCGGAGGGGGTTTTAGTTAAATGAAGGTATTCTATTGGAGTAGGATTAACCAATCAGACACTTCAAATACAGAAATTTACAAGTTTAGACGGTTGAAATTTCTTCAGTTGCCTGAGGAGTGTACTCGTAACTGGATGCGTTGCTTTTGCTTCCTTGAGAGATTTAATACGTATTCGTGCGAGACGAAAATATTATACGTGTTAAAAAATGCAAGTATTAAATAAAAGAATATCACAGCTCTCGATATCAGTGAAGTGGTATTTAATTTGTAACAAGGATTAATAAAAAGGAGTGAATTAAAACTTAAAATCTGTGTAAGCCTACATTCTTAGACGTATCACAACCCTGCCTAAGAGAAACGTGTCTCTAACAAATACTGACGCAGCCGAGGCAAACATAAATATATAATATTTAAATAAACAGTTAAATTACAAAGTTAATATTTTTTTTAAACTTGGGGCGAAGGCTACCAGAAACTGTTTAATATACGTGCGATTGCAACTACTTCAAGTGTTCGGCTCCCCAATAGTTGAAATAAAATACAACACCTTCAAACTACTTCAAATTGACGCCCAAAGCGTGGGGCATATAACAATACAACAATATAACTTCTTCAATATCTATTTTAATAGTGTTAAATATTATAATAAACCTTTGACATGACTTTATCTACCCTCTATCGTTTATTAGTGAACATACAAACTATCCTTACGAAAGCTTATTTTTTACCCAATTAAATTTAGCTGAGATAAACTTTTGCAGATAAAGCTACATTATAAATTTAGTTATATGTAGATATAAAGGGAACATTGATAGTCAAATGTTTAAGAACTGGACGCTATATGTTGGCCTTAAAATTCCATGAAGCTTCAATGACATCGTGAGAAACAACTGAATGTTGAAAGACTTCAAACGAATTACAAAGTATTGAACAATTCGAATTATTAACAACCGATATCTCGAAACTGATTTATGCCACACGAAAAGTTATTTGGAATCAATCGTGTGTTTTAAAGAGAGATATTTTTTGTAGTAAATTTTCGTCTACCGCTTTTGGTTTACCAATTATACAAGCTTATGTAAAATTCCTTCCGGATGAAGACGACTTCCTAGGGTATTCACAGAAAATTAAATATATACATTTAATTTACGTACATATGTTTAATATTTGAAATTTTAATCAAAATCGTTAAAGCTTTTTTTGAGAAAATAAGAAATGTCGAAAAATTATCCATGTAAAGCGTAGTTAGGGGACCCTTCGGTTGAGAAGCCAGAGCACTAACAACTCAAGCACAGAGGCACTCTCCTCCAGTATTGTTCGCTGCAAAGTAATGCAAAAGTATCCATCTTCTCTTTTTACTTTCTCTACTACGTATATAAGTAGGGGAAGTATTGTATTCCACCCAAAAATTCGATACCGAGATTTCACCGAAAATACATGTTTTGAGGTGCACTCAATGTATACAAAGAATTTTTGGAAACATGTCCGTGTGTGTGTGTGTGTGTGTGTGTGTGTGTGTGTGAACAGCATAACTCAGAAACGAACAGTCGGATAACATCAAACTTGGTATTTAGTTTCATTACCTTCCAGAGATGCGACACGAAGGTTTTCAAGAAAATCACCCCACCCCAGATTACTCTTTACATGGAACATTTTTCGAAAATTTTAATTTTCTCAAAAATGCCTCTAACGATTTTGATTAAAATATCATATATTTAAGATACTTTCATGACAAATAAAACGCATATCTTGAATTTTCTGGGAATGTCTCCAAAAGTATTCTTCCTTATGAACGAATTTGCATAACTAGTAAACCACAAGAGATAGATAAGATTTTACTACACAAAAAATATAGATCGTGTTACAATACACAATTTATGTCATACACATTTTTTGTTCTTGAGTGAACCATTTTCGAGGTATTGCTTGTTATTCCCTTAAATTTTCCAATACTTATACTTTTTCTCAAAAGGGAATTCGCTATTCATTTTTTTTTTGTCCTGGTAATGCAAAGAGAATGGAATACTCCACATAGCAACCAGCTCTTAAAATATTTGACTATCGCTTAAAGCCTAGCAATTCCCCTTGCATCTACAAGATATTTCGATATCTCAATTAACATGAAGCATATGGAGTACAAGAGCGAGAGGATATTGTCGTGAATATTTGTTATTAGTATTACATTGATTACCATTAAAGTTATTAATTGAATGTCATGTGAGGGTAACACAGGTTTTTTGTTTTATCATGTTGTTCTTCAATATGTACGTAGGAGAGAGGAAACTTGCTGTACGATAAGTACGCCAGTATCTTGTGGGGCAGTTGGCCAACCTGCCAACTATAAACCACGCCAGAAGCTACTTACCAAAGAAACTAAACTCTAATTCCTGCAGTTTAATCCTCGGGCAGCGTTGGTAACGAGAACACTTTTAAGCTGTTTTTGCACAACGCTGAAGTGCTCGTAAAGATAGAGACTTTTTGGGTACTTTAGAATGTAAAGTTTCCGTGCCTTACGGTAATTAACCAGAATAATCGCTCAGGAAATTTATATACAACGTTAATGTGCTTTGTAAACAAGGGTGCTCAGTTTTTCTTCGATGTTTATAACACTTATGGGAGAAAAAACTTCTTGAGCTTTATAGGTCATAAAAGTTATTATAACACCTCAAGTGCAGTTCTTTAACGTTTAAAAATATGGCCAGATTAATGCTGATATCAAACTTCCGTTCAAGAGGCTATTGTCATTAGGGTCCCTTAGCGAACGTAAGCGCTCTGCAGTGTTTCCTAATTTAGAAACGAATCACTATGATAAATATTGAGGCAGTATTTTTAACACTTAAATAATTTCAGTCTAATTATATAATATATAAATTTAATAACAGCCCGCTTTAAAGCAATATGTGTGTGTAACAATATACAAAAGGTGTATATTACAGTCATTGTATATGTTTATATTGTTATATACATGTGTAATAATGTTATGTGAATGTATTACGTAATTTAATAATGTAGGAACTGTGAGAATAATAGGTTAAAAGTTGCTAACAATGAGGTAACAATTAGGTAACCTTGAGGCAATAATGAATTTGAATGTTTAATAATGCTACTTGTGATTCTTGGAAGCAATAATGTAATGTTTGAGACAGCTTATAAAATAGCCAATCAACAACCAGCAAAAGCTTTAGTTAAATGAAGGTATTCCATTGGACTAGGATTAGCCAATCAGAAACTAAAATGGAGCAAAATTTACAAATTCAGAAGTTAGTTGCTTGTAGACACGTCCTCGAGAAGTTTAATAATCCAGTGTAAAAAAATGTTTACGTGTAATGCTAATAATAAACAATCTCACAGCTCTCTCTCTATATCAGTGAAGTGTTATTTTAATCGTTTAAAGAATTAATATAAAGGAGTGAAGTACAAATTATAATCTGTGTAAGTCTACATTCTTAGCCGCACTACTCTCTGCAAAGAAGCGCATGTCTCTAGAAAATTAATACTGACGCAGCCGAGGCAAACATAATTATATAATATTTTAAGAAACATTCAAATTACAAAGTTAATATTTTTAAACTTGGGGCGAAAGCTACCGGAAACTTTCTATCATACGTGCGGTTGCAACTACTTCAAGTTCGGCTCCCCTACAGTCGAAATAGAATACACCACCTACTTAAAATTGGCTTTCCATACGTGAAGCAAAAACCTACTTTAAAATTAATTTGAACCAAAATATCAATTGTACGTTCAGATGTACTGAGTTAGTGTATTTTAAAAAAAAACTATGTAATATTAATTTTATTTTCCTTTCAGATTTTGTACTTAATATGAAGAATCGCCAAGCCATTCATCTCCATTTGTTTCAAATGCGAATTCAAACCAAATTTGTAACCAAATAAACGAAACTTGTCAACTCCCATGTAAAAACACCTTTTGTGTCCTTCTCTAACGATTACTTCCCTGTTGGTACGTTTTACAAACCAATGCCTTGGGTCAGTAAGCTGTCGAGGAGCAAGCAATCTCTGAATCGTAGCATATGCAGGGTGGGTGATCAACCCAAAGCCTGATATGGCGATGAAGATAAAGGAGACTAAATATAGTAATGAAAGGGATGATATGAAAATTCGGGGATCAAATTATCCAATCAGTATTCGTCTAACGACCTAAAACAGCGAAAAAACCTTCGGTCGAATTGTTCGGCCCCTAAGGTTTGAACCGGAGACCTTTGGGCCGCAGATGTTACCACGAGACATAATTCAATGATTACAGTTCAAATATTTGATAATTTGTGTAGGGGGTACAATCAAATTCAATGGTGAGAAGGTGGAGAGAGTCAAAAGGGCTTTCACGCGCAGCCCTAAAGAAGTCAGGCGAGTCGAGAACTAACAATTCCGACAATGTCGTTGTTTAGAAAACGGCTCCAACAGAGATCATATTGTCTGCATTTCTTACAGGGACTACATCCTGAAGCTTATGCTATCGGTAGAAACTTCTGTACAGAAATGCTGTACCGTCTGGGTGTATGTAGTATCACATATGGTAACTTAGTTTTTCTTCAAGTTTAATTATTATTCAAAATACTTGTGTATCGTAGAGTAAATATACACGGTGAGTCAGAATAACAGGAAATAATTTTAAGGTGTGATTCAGGGCTTCTACTTCAGTATTTTCTTATAAGGAATGTAAGCCCGTAAAAGTCTTGCTAAGGAGCTAGAGAACGTTTTTGAAACGACGCGTCGGGTTAGATGAAATTCTGTCAAACAGACCCCTTTTCTTTCCATGGCATTGGAATATCACTTTTGTTTTGTTTTCTTTGCATTTTGGAACAGGGCCGAGATCTTTATGGTGGGCTTTATCCAAGGAGACATTTGCCTCATCACAGCACCTTTACTGCCGCACATCAACGACTGCGAGAAACAGGAACTTTCCAAAAACAAGGCATCGTTTGGGAGTCCAAAGAAATGTAAGAACACTGGCCCTAGAAGAGAGGATTCTTAACCAGATCCATAATTTTCCGTCCACAAGCACAAGAGCAATAGCGCATGCAATGCATAAAACCAGTCTCCGGTTACTAGAATTCTGCGCGAACAGCAATTATAACCGTATCAGCCCAACCGAGTTCAAGCACTGGAGCCAAATGACTTATCACTCCGACTAGAGTTTCTTCATAAATGCTTTGATCAAGCAAGATTTTCTTGACCATATAGTGGACGGACGAAAAGGTTTTTACATGAGAGGGCATGTTTAACGTACATAGGCTGAGAATGTGTTTGTTGGAGTTGTTTGCACCACGCCTTGGCCATCAATTTGAAGTAGATTGTTTGTTAGTAATATGCTGCTACGTATGAAAATCCGATTTGAAGATGTATTTTTGTTGTTACGCTCCAGGTTTAAAAAAATATTAACTATTATTATTATTATTATTATTATTATTAAACTGCTTCCATAGGTATTATTTATATTTATGTTTGCCTCGGCTGCGTCAGTATTACACCTTTCTCTTAATCAGGGCGTGGTGCGACAAGAATGTAGCCTTACACAGATTTTAAGTTTTAATTCACTTCTTTTTTATTAAATCTTGATACAAATTAAATAGCACTACACTGATATCAAGAGCTGTGAGATTCTTTAATTTAATACTTGCACTTGCGTATACTTATTTTACGTTTCACACGAATACGTAATATTTCTCTAGAGAACGCATCTTCCATCCGGTTACTATATGGTCTGCAGACAACTGAACATATTTCAACCGTATAAACTTTTAACTTTCTGTATTTCAAGTCTCTGATTGGCTAATCCTAGTCCAATAGAATACCTGCATTTAACTAAAGCTTTTTCTGGTTGTTGATTGGCTAATTTTAAACTGTCACAAATTTACACTGTTACTGTCCTAATCATGACTAGTAGCATTCAAACTCTCAAACTCATTATTGCCTCAAGGTTATCTCATTGTTACTCATTGTTAGCAACTTTAAACTATTTATTCTCACAGCTCTTACATTATTAAATTACGTAATGCATTCACATAGTATTATTGAACATGTTTACAATAATATAAGCATATGCAATGACTGTTACATACATTTTTACAAATTATTACATACATATTGCTTCAAGGCGGGCTGTTATTGAATTTACATATTATACAATTTAGTTGAAATTGTTGAAGTGTTGGAAATACTGCCTCAAGTTCACATTTGGGCATAGGGGAACCCTAGAGCTATTAGTTACAAATTACCAATATCGTCAGCCGTGAACATGTGGACTGGCATCATGAATTACACACCCATAAGACGCTATTTATTACCTCCACGTTTGACGGGCCACAGTTACATACAGTTTTTACAACATACTTTTTCATAACTTCTGGAAGATGTTCCTTTAGGAATACCCAGTTAATATAGTTCCAAGGTGATGGGGCACCTGCGCATTGTTCTGATGACGTAAGGGATTTCCTAAGTGTAACGCATCACTGCTGGATTGGTAGAGAAGCACCAAAATCATGGCCAGCACGTTCACCCGATCTAACCCCTTTGGATGTTTTCCTTTGAGGACACGTTCAGACTCTTGAATAAGAGACGCCAGTTAAAAGTGAAGAGGAGCTGATGGCCACGATCTTTCTAGCATTTGCTCCTGTTTGTGATATGCAGGTATTTTTGAAAGAACATAGTAATCATTAAAACGACGCTATCAATAATGCTCCGAAGTCAAAGGTCAGCGTTTTTAACATCTTTTGTAAACACTTGAATATTTTGTTCAATTCTTTTATTGTTTTAGTAAAACTAAGTTTGAAGTCTTTTAAAAGCATATGTTTGCATCATTAAACATTCTATTAAGTTTTCACAAGTAATGTGTGTAATGGTGGAGAAAATTTGAGCAACAAGGGTATTATTTGCGTATCTTACTGACAAGCTGTATTCGCAGTTATATATAACAGTTTTGAACTACTTGGATGGATTTAGTACCATATAATTAAATAAACATTCACAAGTTACTAAATCAATTTAAGAGAGTTTTCCATTGTTTGAAATTAAAGATACCGGCTACTCTTATTTCAAAACTCTCCCAGTGCCTTGTAGCATAAGATGCGTAGCGACCTGTTCGGCGGAATTTCATATAGCTCAACGCGGCGTTTAAAAAAATATTAATGCTCTCTATCTCGATAACAAGACATTTACAGGCATGCGTTCCGTAAAAGAAAATGCTCAAATAGAACCACTAAATCGCTCCTCAATATTATTCGGTGTTATTCTGATTCGCCCGTATAAGTTAAAGCCCTTATAAGCATTTGTTTACACTCCGGTTAATTCCATCTTTAATACAATCATATAATACAATGCCTTCGTTTTATGCCAAGGCCACAACCACCTTATGTACATCAAGCGAAACAGCAATGACTTCGGTGTTATGCCATTGCGCAGCAGGACGTCTCAAGGGTACCTTTATTAGCTGTGAGCGGATTCAGTCGCTGCTTTGTCTTCGTGTTGTGAAGTGTTTTGACAATTTGTGTTTTCCTTAGGAATGTTATTCTCTTATTAGTCCATTGAAATGTCTGCCAAGAAATTCACGTTTTTTTATGTACGGTGCATACGTGAAAACTGAATCATATAGACACGTGTGCAGACAATTTCGCAGCGATTTCCGGGTTATCCGGTTCCGGATATAGACACTGTGAGATCTTTGTCAATAAATTTGGAACAACGGGATCGCTAAATGCTGAAAAATAAAGTTTATAGGAACAATCCCCTCACCACAGACGAACATAAGGACAATATAAAGGCAGAAATTATGAACATTACGCAAGAAGAACTTATGCATATGAATCGTAATTACTACGATGCCAAAAATGTCTTCTCGCAGATGGACATCACTTTCAACAACACGTATGACAAGATTAGTACTCATTACATACATATATGTTACGTATATGTTACTAGCACTGTAAGTAACGCGGGAGTTACGGAACAATAAACCCCGCAGCGTAGTAGACTGTGTGCGGAGCACGTATTCTTGCGATACGCGGCCTTGGCATAAAACGAAGGTATTGTAGATAAGCTTGCAATTATGGCTGGTTAGAGTAATTTGTTAAATAGTATTATTTCTAGAGAATTAACAAGTTCAGTTTTAGTCAATTTTAACCTCAATGTATCCGTAGGATATATAACGCGTATTGCTAATGAAAAAAAACTAAAAAAACGACATTCATTGTCCAGTACAGTTTAGTTTTACACCGCTACTGGAAGCTATTCTTATAAAATCTTGTTTTTCTGTCTGCTTCAAGTTAACAGATAGACAAGTTTCCCGTACCGTTGCTCCGCAGTCTGAGCTACGATGTCCATATGATGACACGTCATGAAATTCTCCATGTGACTCCAACACGAGTCCTTAACTTCCCTTGAGATAACGTACCCCAATGTCGACTTACATAATTGTTCACTTTGCTTCTATATTTCCAGTCTGAGGAAGAGCAATCAATAAAACTGAAGTGATTGTGTCTCCTTTAACGCATCTAAAACTGCCTTGCATGCTTACCTCCGGTGCATATCCGCCATCGCAAAATAAAGGCTATGCATAGCCTCCAACTAACTTGCATTGCTAGAATTAGGTAAGGTGTGGGGTGTAGACATAAATGAGGAGGAATCTTTTATCAACTTAACGCGCAATTGATTGTATTGGCACTTTTTTGCACCAAGTGTGCGAGGGGAATAGAGGTAACTACATCGATAGCCAATGTTTGAAGGCTAGTTGCTAATATGCTGGCGTTTAAATTCCATACTCTTTCCATGATATTACGAGAAACAACTCGATAGCGATCAGAATTTTAAGGAATTCACAAGTGTTGAAAAATTAAAACCAATAACAAAGGATATCTCGAAAATGGTTAATGGCACAGAAAAGCTGATTTGAAATAAATTGGTGTTTTAAAGAGGTCCACATTTGTTGTGTAGTACGTCTTTTTCTTCCTTATGGCTTACCCGTTATTGAAAATTATACATTTCTTCTGAATGAATAAGATTTCACAGGATATTCACAGAAAATTGAAGATAAAAATGTCATTGTTCATGTGAATATCTTAAACATATGGTATTTTGGAAAGGTAGAATCAGACAACTGTAAAATTCAATGCTATCGCCGGGATTTGAACCACGGAACTCCCGGTTTCCGTCGGGTTACTCTAACCACTGAACTATCATGGCGACATGCCGGTACAACGTTTAAATTCTCCAAATTATTTCCATTTTTCTCGGCAAACCACACGGATTTCTCAAATTGTATTGAAATAGCATACCCCAATGCCGACTTGCAATGCTGTAAGTACTTTTAGATCTCGGGCTTCATAGTTTCGGCCACTATTAGGTCAATTAAGGGAATTAATTGTTTTTCCACGCAAGCCGTGTGTTGGACAAGGTTGGAAAAGTAGAAACGGGCAACTGAAAAATTCAATGCCACCGCCGGGATTTGAACCACGGATCTCTCGGTTTCCGATTAAGATCTCCTTGTGGTTTACCGAAAAAGAATGCGAATCAGTTGGGGAATTTTAATTTATACCGGAATGTTGAAATGGTAGCTCAGCAGTCAGAGGAACCGAAAGGAAACCGGAGATCCGTGGTTCAAATCTCTGCGATGACATTGAATTTTTCAGCCGTATGATTCTACCTTTCCAACCTTGTCCAACAAACGGCTTGTGTGGAAGAACAATTAATTCCAGATGGTATTGTAATAAAAATCACCAAAGCCTTTTTCTGAGAAAAATGTGGGATGGGAAACAAATTTTCTTCAAAATCTGGGTTTCGCATCCTTGGGAGATAGAGAACTTACATTGGAGGTTTTTATTTATCGGACTTTTTAATGTATGCTTCCACGCACACATACACACACGCAAACACACACACACACACACACACACACACACAAGCGTTTCCTAAACGGCTATTTTTTTATTCAGGAGGCCTGAAAGCATGTACTTCCGGTGACTATTTTAGTGGAATACAATACTTTTTTTGCTTATGTAAGTATGTAAGAGAGAAAGCAGAACAGAAAGAAATGTGCAAAATATAAAATATTTAATTTCAAAATAAACTTTAATCACTTGGATACCAAGCTGCACAGGATGTAAAATAGGCAAAAGTATTTTGTGATGCGGAAAATATGTTCTCATTTTAATGGCATACTATAATGTGTGAAGATTTTTCCCTCTACCTTTAACATATACTTCGCGTAGTTTATAACATGAAATTTCCAAGTTTGCTTCTGCATGGTTTAAGGGTTTTGCCTTACACCTACATGACATAATTTCTGGTAATGTAAAGTTGGCAGCACGATCCGCAACTGTTTCACGGAGTCTGTGTGCGTTTTGTTGAACAGGGTATTATTTTTTTAAACTGTTGTATGGATACCTGATCCTTTGCGCGATGAAAGGAGCTGCCTGGGGCTCCTGCATTATGTTCCAGAATCCATTCCGTTACTTGCAGTAACAGAAACACTAAGCGGTGAGGGGGTGAGACGAAGATGCTGTAAAGAGAAATATGAAACTACATTGAATAAGGGAACGGTGTCTGGGCACAAGACTCAGCCAACCTTTAGCTTGTTTGGATTTCATTTTGCATTATAAACACACGTAAGAGCACCCTCGAAAATTTCCATCCACTTTCATTACTTCGTAACTGGAGTCCCTTTTCAGTATGAACGTTCTTCATTAATTATTATAACATTAAATAAAGCGCCGAGTATTTCATGTAAAATACGCTGTTGTAAATTACTATCAATACGTACATAATAAAAACCCAGTCATTAGTAAGAACTCGGAAGTTGAGACTTTGTGTGTCTAAGCCACTACCTAATGTCAAAAAGTCTCTCCTACCAACACTGTTATCATTGTTTACATTATACGTGGGTCCCAAGATCAAGCGTTAGTCATTATAGGAGGTCTGTCCAGAAAGTGACATCCGTTTTGAAATAAACATGAAACCGGTATACATATAAGTTTTATTATATACATATGAAAACTACAGCTTTTCTCTATTTTTCTACATAGTCCCCAAACAGATTCAAGCACTTTTCACAGTCTCTGAAATACCCTCTGCATAAAATTCTGTCGCCTGTGATCTAACCTGTCACGGTATTTTGAAGCTCTTCGTCATTGCAAAGTGCTGAACTGCAACCACTTTTTCATGTACGGGAACAAATGGAAGTCGCTAGGGGCCAAGTTCGGACTGTTCGGGGGATGGTCAAAAGCGTTCCATTTGAACTTGGCCAAAAGTTCATTTGTGTATTTTTTTTTTTTTTTTTTTTTGCTGTGTGAGGGCGAGTGTTTTCATGCAAAAACACAACACCAGATGTCAGAAGACTACGACGCTTATTTTGGATTGCTCTTCTTATACTTTTCAGAGTTTAACAGTAGACTGCAGAAGTGATAGTCGTATCACGTTCCATAAACTCAACGAGTAAGATGCCCTTCGCATCCCAAAATACAGTAGCCATGACTTTCTTTGCTGAAAAAGTCTAACGGTTTCTTTGGCTTGTGTGGAGAGCCGGTATGTCCCTATTGTATTGACTGCTGTTTTGTCTCAGCATTCACGAAGACCACTCAAGTCTCAATCCTGTTTAAAGAGCCTTCTCCCTCAAAGTAATACCGAAAAAGAAAGTCTATGGCAGAACTCATTCGTTTGGTTTTGTGGTGGTCGGTCAGCAGTTTTGGTACCCAACGAGCACAAAACTTGCGATAGCCTAGGTTTTCGGACACTATCTCGTGTAAAAAAACTCCGAGAAATTTAGGAAAATGAGAAGAACGTTCCAGGATTGTGAACCGACGATCCTCACGAACTTTTTGATCAACTTTGTTCACTAGGTCATAACTGGCAAGACAAGGCCTACCGATCCTGTCTTCATCCTGAATGTTTGTTCTTCCATTTTTACATTCGTACCCATTGACGGACAACACCTTCACTCATAATGTTTGGACCATAACCGCAAACAATTCACGATGAAATTCGACTGCTGAATGATGTTTCGCCCAAAGAAATCTTATAACGTCACGCACTCGCCGGGATTTGTATTTGGCGCTCATTGTTTTGTTTTAACTAGCAAACACGAGACAGTACGATGCTCCACCTTGCACAGCTGGAAGCGTAGCCACTGAGAACGTTGATGTCGAAATGGCGGCGCTACCACCACTACTTCTCGTGCTATGCATGAACGGATGTTACTTTCTGGACAGCCCTCGTACATATTATTGCAGCTCTTGGAATCTAATTTGATGTTCTTGTGTTAGCACAATCGCCTATTCTATAGGTGAATTGAGCCTCCTTCCCTCCTCTTTTGGAGACTTCTTTTCTCTTCTGGAGTGTTGTCCCTTGCTATTCATGCAATCCTTTCCTCCGGCATCCTGGATACAGGTTTATTCTGTTGCTTCTTCCTTCTTACAACACATTCTGTCACAGACTGGTTCTTGCACAACTGTCTAATATTTTCATTTCTTACTCTGTCATACATTATCTTTCCAACTATTTTTCTCAGCACACTCACTCCGATTGTTTCCATCATTCGTTGTGTTCTTGTGGTCATTTTTCTTGTTTCAAAGGCATAAGTCATTACTGGTCGGACAATTCCTTTATAAATTTTAACTTCTATCTCTTTTCTCAAGTATTTGTTCCTCCACACCAATTATTAAGACAACCAGAAATTTTTGCTGCTTATAAGTTTGATGGCTAATTTCTTGAATTAGGTTTCCTTCGCTTGTAATGTTAACCCCCACAGAGTTGATGTGCATAATTTTATTTTCAATTTCTAATTTGTATCACAGCGGTACTTTACTAACAGTTATGGTGGCAGTACGCGGAACCATACCTCTTCATTTCGTCGATATCAGAAAGGGCCTTCAACTTCCCATGAAGATCATCAGTGATATCGTAACAATCACACTTCTTAATATGTTACACAAATTAACAATAAATGTTTTTTTAAATTAATTATAAGTATTAATTTAAATACTTTAACATTTTTCTTTCTTTTGTTCCATTTTTATCCCACCTTTAACATGTGAGGTCATATCGGCGGCTTTTGCCTTTGGAACAATTAACCATTGTTCACTCGTTAACTATTGTGTTAATATTTGGGTTTTGTTTTTACTTTCTCAACCACGCACCTAGCAGGCAGAGAAGGTATTGCATTCCCAAAATTTCGATACCGAGATTTCAGCAGAAATACATGTTTTGAGGCCCCCTGAATACAAAAACAGTTTTTAGAAAAAGATCCAGTGTGTGTGTGTGTGTGTGAGTGTGAGAATAGCATAACTCGAAACTTCAAAGTCGGATCAATCTCAAACTTGTATTTAAGTTCAGTACCTTCTAAAGAGGCGAAACAAAGATTTTCAAGAAAATTCGCAAAACTCAAACTACAGTTTACATGGAATATTTTTCGAAATTGTTGATTTCCTCAAAAATACCTGTAACGATTTTGATTAAATTATCATATAATAAAGATATTTACATCACAACTAAAATGTATATCTTATATTTTCTGGAATAGTCTGTGAAGCCATCTTCATTCGGAAGGAATTTTATTTAATCTTGTATAACTGGTAAACGTTAAGCGATAGATAAAAACGTACTATACAAGAAATGTAGGTTGTGCCATGGTTTAATGGTCTCTACCTGGGTTTCGCTCTTTGCGAAGTCTACTTCTAGTAGTAAATACTATGTATAACTAATACAACTGACAAATGCTTCGTTAGATACTACAAAAATAATATGTTTTTATCTTTACAGTAAGTATTATGAATGATTTACTGTCTGCTTTAAACTTTACATACAATTTATACAATATATACAATACAATGGAGTTGCTTATTATTTCTCTTCCCCTTATATTTAAAATTCTGTTGTATATATAATGGGGAAGTATAATTTTCCACTATTTACTATTTTGCCTTGTTGCCCTTTTTCCAATTTGCTTCACGTTGTCTTTTAACCACTTTAACCTAACTGTTCCTAAATATTTTCCTGCATTCTCCATATATTCATTTGATCTTATATTAAAAATCTTCCTAACTTTTAGCTCTATTGGTAATTTTTCCATATCTCTAGTATTAAATTCTTTCTTTCTTTATCCGTGTTCTCGCATTCCGAATATAATGCCGATTGTCGTGTAATCCATTACCTTTAGTACATCTCTCCGTCCTTCTCCCTGTTGGGCCACTTAAATTCATTACATCCGTCCTCGCACATGCTGTAAGTACTAAGTAATTATGTAGGACTACCAACTTATGACACGCGTGTTACCAACTGGTATGCGAAGTCATTTTCTATGTTGGATATCTAAAATATCTAAAAACTGTGACATGATGTGCCATTTTAAACATTATTTTCGGAATCTACATGTGAAAATGGACGAAAAACGCGTATTGCCTTCCCGGAGGTAAATTTTGTTGGATACTGTAATCAGCTCTGGTTAATCTGTATAGAAACGCATAAAGAAAAGTTAGTCCGTGCTCAGCAATACCTGCCTTTGACAGCGTGAGAATTTGTACACATTTTGTTTGCCAGATTTTGCAGCAGTTCTTGCGTATCTACTTTCATTCATAAGCAGAATCTTTGCTGTGAGCGACGATACTTCACAGAGCTTTGTACAAGTGATGGGCAGAACTCCAAGTTGGCACCACAACTCTGTTGCCTAAATGAATGGGTACGGTTGCCTGGTGCAGTCTGCGATGTTGCACGGCAAATGCATGTGTTATTATAAATAGAAATCACACTGAACACCTCGTGTAAACAACCGCTCACGTCTCGCAACGCTTGTTGTATGACCCATGCTTATTACTAAGGACCAGATCTTCAAGCGCTAAAATAAAGTGTAGAAAAACGCACTTCAAAGATTAATATAGGCAGTAAAAAAGGGCATTTGTATTTTTATAAAAGCAACATTATTAGAAAGAAAAATCACAAAAATATTACTCGCCCATTTAATCCTATTTATTTGATGGACATACCTACAAGATGCTTCTTCAGAATGCCAACAGAGAAATTGTGTGTCTTGAAGGAGTTTAATTGTTGGTGCGGTTGCACCACGTATAGGCACTAATTTGTAGCTGTTTTACACCACACACGTGTAGATGGCATTAGAGTGCCGTCCAGTCTACCCGCTTTCACTGTCTGTGGATAAATGACACAGCATTCGCTATTACCAGCTATTTTTAATTTTTATTATTGTTTTAGACTTAAGGTGGAACTTTTGTTCGTGGTATTAAATATCCAATCCGGAATTTACCTTAACGGCTGAAGGAAACAACGAAAAAACCTCAGTCAGATTGGTTGGCCTACGAGATTTGAACCCAGAATATCCCGAATGCGGACCATCCCGCTCAGTTATTACATATTTTGTTACAGATATAAAGGGATCAGCGATAGTCAAATATTTAAGAACTGGACCTTATATGCTGGCCTTAAAGTTCAGCAGTTTTCATGCAATCGCTAGAACAGCTGAAAATTGATGAGACTTAAAACAATGACCAAACGTTGAACAAATAGAACCATTAATAACTTACATCCCGAAAATGGCTTATGCTACAATAACAGTTACTTGAAATAAATTTTGTGTTCTAAAGAGGTATACATTTTGTATTTAGTACGTTTTCTTATATCGATTAATGTTTACCAGTACAAGCATTGTACAAAATTACTTCCCAATAAACAGGACTTCACAGTTTATTTCCAGAAAATTCAAAATATACATTTTGTGTTATGTAAATATCTTTAATATTTGGTACTTTAATTAATATCCTTGAGCTATTCTTTAGAAAATAAAACACTTCGAAAAATTGTCCATGTAAAGGGTAGATTGGGGGCGAGAATATTTTCTTGAAAATCTTCGTGTCACATCTTTTGAAGGTACTGAACCTAAAATCAAGTTTGGTATTCATGCAACTTTTGGTTTTTGAGTTGTGTGTTCACAAAACACACCGGAGTAGGGTAAGTAGGGGAAGTATTGTGTTCCACCCAAAAATTCGATACCGAGATTTCACCGGAAATATATGTTTTGAGAGTCCCTGAAGCCAAAAAAAGCATTTTTGGAAACATGTCCGTGTGTGTGTCTGTGTACAGCATACCTCAGAAACGAACAGTCGGATAAACACCAAACTTCGTATTTAGATTCCGTATCTTCCAGAGATGCGACACGAAGGTTGTCAAGAAAATTCCCCAACCCCAGATTACCCTTTACATGGAACATTTTCGAAAATTTTAATTTTCTCAAAAATGGCTAACGATTTTGATTAAAATATCATATGTTTAAGATATTTTCATGACAAATAAAATGGATATCTTGAATTTTCTGAGAATGTCTCCAAAATAATTCTTCATTGTGAACGACTTTTGCATAACTGGTAAACCATAACAGATAGATAAAATTTTACTACACAAAAATGTAGATAGCGTTAAAGTATACACTTTATGTGATGTAAATTTTTGTTGTTGAGATTTTCGAGATATTGCTTGTTATTCCCTTAAATTTTTCAATAACTTTCTCAAACGGGAATTGGTTATTCATTTTTTTTGTCTTGGATATGCAAAGAGTATTAATCTGTGGCAAAGAGAATGGTGCTGCACCTAGCAACCAGCTATTAAGAGATATGTATGTGCTTAAAGGCTACTTTATTTCTATATTGCCCTTGTAAATATATATTCCCCTTACATCTACAACAAAATTAGCAATAAGATAGACTCTGCAAATGTTTATCTCGATTAACATGAAGCAGATGGAGAATAAGCTTTTGTAAAAATAGTTTGTACAACAGTAGAGAAAGTCATGTGGGTGTAACACATCAAATTTTTTGGATTCATAGTGCCTCAAAACATGTATTTTGGAAGAAATCTCGATGTCGAGTTTGTGGATGGAGTGCAATACCTTCTCTACCTACTAGGTATATGCTAAAGAAAGTAAAAGTTTTGGATGAAGGCTGTAGATAAATGAAGGCACAACAGAAATGAATGTGATGGAGTGTTGTACAAAACTGGGGAAGAGTTCTTCTAAAGGAAAAAGAGATTTAGTTGCATGCTCACTGGGATCATTTTTCGTAACAAAATAGCGAAGGGATTAAGCCAGCCATCCTTGTAGCATCTTCAGCGCCTGCAGTGTTATTCAAGAATTTATCTCGGCAGGAAACCCGGCTGGTGGACGAGCCGGGGCACCATATTGTGGGAGAAGGCGTAATGGTGAAGAATTACTTGCGCTGCCTCCGCTTCTTAATGGACCAGTGCTACCTGCGACACAGGCGTGCAACTGTAATCTCATTACCTCGCCGGTGTCTTTGTGTCCTCGTCAACTTTATTAGTATAATCCGATTTTGTTTTCACTATAGTGAATTTTAAACCACGCGTATGGAAATTGTGGTGTTGCGAGGATAAGCAAATTATTTTCCAACACAAAGTCTCAAATCTCGAAGCAAATACATTAGCTGAAGGAGCCTTGTGGTACTACTTAGTTACGCTATGAACATTTCATAAACTATAACCATACTGGTAGGAGTTGCATCAACTATATTATCATACTTCCAGTATTGATTATTAACCTCACAATTTACCAAACAAGATGGCTCGGAGATAACGTGGGAGGCTCGTATTCCGGAGATCTTGGGTTCGAGTCTACCGCCCATTCTAATCTCTGATGCTTTGCCTTCCCGTGTTAGACTTCTGAATCGAATTGAACACAGTTTTCCGTATTAAACAGTTCTCACCGTACACGGGACGCATTTCACGATACACTTCTTCTGTGCACAGACCGCAAGCTGTTGTTTTCGTGACCACTCGTGCAACAAATCCGCCATCTTCTTCTGTCTCCCACTGACTGACCAAGTGCCTACATGATGTCGTGCACACGCTACGATAAGCTTACAAAGAGCGCCAAAGAAAATCTCACTGCACCTCGCGTCTATGCCACATTATTTATCGTTGTACGTGGCCTTGCGAAGCCATGGCCATTCCATTGGTTGCTTTAGGCCACGGTGCAAGGGTGCGCCACTACTTCTGCTAAATAGTTGCACCAGTAACCGCAAAAAAAGGCTACAAAACGGCGTAGAAAGAAATATATGTATACGTTCTTGATCGTATTGTCTAAAAGAGAAAGAGATAGAGTGAGTGCATCCAGTTTTTCATACAGACCTCTTATCGCGGTGGTAGCCCATACCTTATCGACTAGTGCTGGACACACCTTTGAAAGGATTAAAAGCTAAGGGGAAAACTTGATGAGCGCCCAGGTTAGCGAAATGTAGAATGTGCAGTGTGAGAAGATTTTCAAATTAAATCTTAATGGTATTCATTAAATACATACTAATACTTTATTAAACGGAACTGTATTCTTACAGTTGTATCAATGCTTGTTGCTGCATAGAAGCAAACATAACTAAATAATAAATAAATCAGCATCTTTTCCCTCAAATTCAAATTATAATTCATTAATATACCTTTACTGACATATTGGTGGTCATAGGAATATAACAGGACTATATATATATAAATATAACCCAATTGTATTACCATAATATGCATGTCATATTCGGTAAACCATATACACATTTATCTCTAGCTTCTAAACATGATTAGTCAATTATAAGAAAAGAGTAATTTGCATTTAGTAAACGAATATCATTATCTGTGGATGTTTTATGGGAATACCCACTTTCTGACGAGTATATAGACGGCCTTCCCCACTTTCCTGGAATATCTTTATCCAGTAATTTACTATAAAAATATTTTAATGCACTGCCGTTGCAATTGCTGTAACAGTGCGACCAGTCTCCCACATACACACGATACGTCCACGATTAATTTTGCTGGTATACGGCATGACTGGTTCCGAGACAATAAACAGAAAAACCAAAGGCATCAACCTCCCTTATTTTCCCCCTTATTGCTGTGTTATCAAGCCACCTTGCTCTGCGATAGGTAAGGTAAAGGACACGTCTCAAAAGACCCCAGAAAACGATACAAAATCCGCCGAAGATTTTCTTTGGAGCTGTTTGTACATACATTGCACAGAAACATTTTACATTTGCAGACCCAAAAGATCTTGAAATAATTTTATAATACGTTTTTAAGATCACATAATAACACATTATTCCGGGTTAGGAATTTGTTTACAGAACTTACATAATTCGTTTATATAAATATGGCACAATTACAACATTTGACATTATTCTGACGCCCCATTTTACCTTTAAACTTCGGCAAATTTTAGTTATACAGGCCCAGTATCTAGAACTATCGTGATTCAGAAATGCATTACCACAAATTGAAATTACTTGAGTACACACGTAATAGAAAACGGTCAGATTCTGTCAATCCTATTATGTGTAACAGCCTAAAACCTAAAGGGCGATATGCAGGATACTTATCAAAATACACAATATCCTACGGCCAAAACGGCCCGACGCTCAAGAGAGAAAAACTGCACTCAAACTTTCTCGACTATGGCCTCTAAGGCACTCCCAATTCTCCCCCTTCCCTTTATAGGCAGAAACGATACAGTGTCTACCACCGGCACCAACTAAACAGCGCAGTAGCGCCCACGGCATAAATACATTGGGTTATATGAATAAAAAGCAAGTACTTACTCAAAGTTTATACTCATGTGTATGAACACTTTCTGTGATTATATACTCAGCTCAATGAGAACATACTCGTTTTCATAAGAATAAAAGCCTACTACCTCATACAAGTATATACTCATCCCCACAGCCATCTTGTTCACTTAAATGTAAGTATATGCTTATGTCATCTACAGTCTTTGACCATATACTAGTTTCGTTGAGTGTGTAGTGGTGTGTTATTTGGCATTTGAATTAGAGAGGAGTAGATTTTGTTGTATTTGGTTCTGTCCCATCTAAACTGCTCAGGAATTATCTTGTGTTTTATAACAAGTTTCAACAGAAATGTTAGAGAAATGTTTAAGAAACGAAAAATTAATTGAAGCAACACACACAAAAGCATAGCTGTAAATGAAATTACCAAAACAAATAAAATAGGCAAAATTCTATTATAAATAAATCAGGCAAAAAGAAAATGTCCATGGATTCTTAAGTTATAATTGTAAGGTGCCGGATGCAAATTCAAATCAGACTGTTTCTAGAATCCTGGGATATTTACACTATTTTCCTACGAAACAGATTTGTTACAAGTAACTCAACTTCTTAAGCAACTGAATTTTGGTGTTAGAATTTTACATAGTAACCTTAATTAATAAATCTGACTTCAATAATACTTATATGTTATGTTTTCATGCAGCAATACAGGATTTTGAAACTACTTGAATGTTCATGACAAAGCTAAAAAACCAATAAATAAAATGGTATTAAGCAAAATTAAACGAATAATTGTGGATTGGAAAGTCATAATTCATGAGGTGCTGGATGAACTCAACCGACTATTTTTGGAATCTCAGGATATTTACACAATTTAGGTATACCGTGAAACGGTTTTCTTGTAAAGTTATGAGTAGGTATCTGGATTTTGAAGTTAACACTTCACATAGTAAGGTTAATTAATAAAGTTGACTTTCAATGTTATTTCTAAGTTATGTTTTTTTCTGAAACAATGCAGGAGTTTGAAACTTCTTTAATACATATAGCTATGTTTGTAACTTTTCCATGAGCACTATATAGTTCATAAACTGTGCCATTCTCTTCATATTTATTTTTAAGTAAAAAAAATCAATATATGCTCAGAAGTGAGCATGCATCTAACTATGCTCAGTACGAGAGGAGAATGAACTCATAAAACTGAGAATATACTAGCTTTTAATCATACCAAATAAGAGTACATACTCTTGTAAGATGGATGCCTGAGTGTGTTCTACTCTGCTTCCATTACTTGGGCATGTTCTCAAAATTAAGTAGATGTACGGATGCTTTTATTCTTACCAAACCGAGTGTTTACTTGAGAAAGTGAAGCATATAATATATACTCATTTTTATTCATATAACTGATTAACTGTAACGCTCCTAATATGAAGTATACTTGTTCCGAAAGAAAGCAATGGGCAGATACTTATTGACTCACCCTCGTATAATATAATAAAAGCATAGAAATAACGAAGAAAGTTTAAAACATTTGTTTTTTATGCTTATATAAGCTTATATGCTTAAACTTTGCTTTTTAATGCTGCAATACCGTTTTCTTATTGTCGTTCGAGGGCGTCAAAAACTCAAACCCTCCTATGCATGCCGCTGATGAAAGCTCTCATTTGAATGTCGTACTTGTGGTTCAGTTTTACGACGCATGCAAATAATTCTTCACTCCTTTGTCTAGAACGCTGAATTATGTTATATTTGTTCAGCCTATCCTTGAGTACCAATCGTAGTGTGTGCGTGTGTGTGAACAGCGGAACTTAAAAACGAAAAATCGGATAAAAACCAAATTTGGTATTATTTTCAGTACCTTCTAATTATGTGACACGATGATTTTCATGAACATCAACCCCCTCAAAGCTACCCTTTACAGGAAGATGTTTTGAAATGTTTGATTTTCTAGAAAATGGCTTTAATGATTTTGATTGAAATACTACACATTAATGATATTTACATGCAAAATAAAATGTATAACTTGAATTTCCTGGGAATAGCCTTTTAACTCCTCTTCATTCGGAAGGAACTTTGTATTTAGTCTTGTATAACCAGTAAACTCAAGTAGAAGAAAACGTACTAAACAAGAAATATAGATCTCTTTAAAGTTACACAATTAATTTTAAATAACTTTTTAATGGCATTAGTCATTTCCGAGACATTCCTTATTAATGGTTCGAATTGTTCATTTCTTGGTCATTAAGTCATTTCAACGTGCAGTTGTTTCTCGCGATTGCATGCAAACAGTATGAAATTTTAAGGCCAACTATAGCGTCCAGTACTTAAACATTTGACTATCGCTGTTCCCTTTGTATTCATATCGAAATGTGTAATGTAGCTATTTCTGTAAAAGGTTTAGTTGCAGTTAAATGTATTAGACAGAAAAATAGGCCTTAAAAAGAATACTTCGTATACCCTCTAATAAGCAACAGAGGGTAAAGAAAGTCATGTGTATATAGCACCTCAGATTTTTTTTCTATCCACTTTATATTAATCGAGATAGACCTTTATAGAAACCGTTACATCACACATTTCATGTGGGTACAAACGGGATAGGTTTAAAGCGGGCCGGTATATGCTGGTCTTAAAGTAAAGTTCTTTCTTAACATCCCTAAAACAATAGAATGGCGACAGCTCTTTAAAAAGTCTGATGTGTTACATTCGCATGACTTACTCTACCCTGTATTGCTTATCAGAGAATATAATTCTTAAATACTTTACTCTCAGATACTTAATTTTAAGCGGTATAATCCTTTCTAGAAATAACCACATCACACATTTCGTTATAGATACAATGGGAACAGCGATGTTCAAACGTTTAAAAACTGGACGCTATATGCTGGCCTTAAAATTCCATTACTCCTTCCATGAAATCGCGAGAAACAACTGAAAATCGATGGGACTTTAAAAGGAAGACAAAGTATGAACAAATCGAACCATTAGTAAGAATATCTCAAAATGGCTGATGCCGCCAAAAAAAATCTTGTGTTTTAAAAGGATTTACATTACCTGTGTGGTACGTTTTCGTCTATCTCTTAACGTTTACCAGTTATACAACATAATACAAAATTCCTTCTATAAAGAGAACTTCACAGGATATTCCCAAAAAATTCAACATTTACATTTTATTTGTCATATAAATATCCTTAATATATGCCATTTTAATAAAAATCGTTAAGCCATTTCTTAGAAAATGAAAAAAATCGAAAAATGTTCCTCATAAAGCGTAGTTTGGTGTGGCGGATTTCTTGAAAATGTTCGCGTCGCACCTTTGCAATACACTGAACTTAAATAAAAGTTCAGTGTACATCCAACTTTTCATTTTTGAATTATGCAGCTCATAGACACACACATATTAGTTTCTCTACTACGTATACTAAGTAGGGGAAGTATTGTATTCGACCCAAAAATTCGATACCGAGTTTTCACCGGAAATACATGTTATGAGACCCCCTGAATCCAAAAAAAGCATTTTTGGGAACATGTCCGTGTGTTTGTCTGTCTGTCTGTGAACAGCATAACTCAGAAACGAACAGTCGGATAAACACCAAGCTTGGTATTTAGGTTCAGAGATATGACACGAAGGTTTCCAAGAAAATCCCCCATACCAGATTACCCTTTACATAGAACATTTTTAGAAAATTTTAATTTTCTCACAAATGGCTCTAACGATTTTGATTAAAATATCATATGTTTAAGATATTTTTATGACAAATGAAATGTATATCTCGAATTTTTTGGGAATGTCTCCAAATGTATTATTCATTGTGAACGACTTTTGCATAACTGGTAAACCATAAGAGATAGACAATGTTTTACTACAAAAATATAGATCGCGTTAAAATACACAATTTATGTCATATACATTTTTTGTTGTTGAGTGAACCATTTTCGACATATTGCTTGTTATTCCCTTAAATTTACAATACTTATACTTTTTCTCAAATGGAAATTCGTTATTCATTTTTTTGTCCTGGTAATGCAAAGAGAATGGAATACTCCACATAGCAACCAGCTCTTAAAATACTTGACTATCTCTTAAAGTCTACCAATTCCCCTTGCATCCACAAGAAAATTAGCAATAAGATTAACATCTCGATATTTCGATTAACATGAAGCATATGGAGAATAAGCGTTTGTAAAAATAGTTTGTACAAGAGTAGAGAAAGTCATGTGAGTGTAACACATCAGATTTTTTTATAAGAATGTTTTCTCTTCTGGATTAGAGGGGACTCAAAATATGTATTTCCGGTGAAATTCCGGGATCCAACTTTTGGGTGGAGTGCAATAGCTTCTCCACCTACTAGGTAAGTGGTAGAGAAATTATAAATAGTGTGTGTTACATTAACATTACTTTCTCTAGCCAGCATCGCTTATTTTTATACAGGTTCTGAAAATTATTCTTAAAAAATGTTATTTTTCTGTCTTCTTCGTGTGACTCGAGACGAATCTTCAGAAATAGTTTACAACCTATATATTGTGTCCACTAAATCGCAAGAAATAACCAATAGTGACAGCAGCTTGAACAAATGACGTAGTATTGAAACATTCAAACTAAAAAAAAGTATATCTCGGAAATGGCTGATGCCACGAAGGGGATATTTGAAAAATATTTTTATGCTTTAAAGAGATCTAAATTTTTGTGCAATGTATGATTGTACTAAATTCCTTCGGAATGAAAAGGACCTTACAGGCTATTTCTCAAAAATTCCAGATACACATTTTATTTGTCATGCAAATATCTTAAGTGCGTGGTATTTTAATAAAACTGGTTAGCGCCAATTTTGAAGAAATAAACATTTTCGAAGAATGTTCCATGTAAAGGATAGTTTGGGGTGGGGCGTATCTTTGGAATAAGCTTGATATTTATTCTACACAGTGACCTTTATTAAGAATTCTTTTTGTGCCTTTAGGAGGCTTCAAAACATATACTTCCATATGAAATCTTAATATGGAACTTTTTGGCTTGAACACAATATCTTCTATACCTACTAGCTACGTGGTAGGGAAACTAAAAACTGAAAAAAATGTTAATGTAATCGTGTAAGTCAAAGAAATGGAGTAGGTCCCTTATCCTGAAAAAAATGTCTAAATCCTGAAGGGTCCACGATCTGAAATCCTCTTAGTCTGGGTAATATGTCAGTGGAACAGTAATCTCTCAGAGACGTGCTGTGAGTTATCATCTGCAAGGATTTAAAGGTCCTCACGTAGGACATACATTTGAACGTTTCCACTGAGGTGCTCAGGTGTCGGGAACAGTTTAGTGGTTAACGCGTCCAGTTTAATCACCACCAACTGGACTAGTGTCTGTCAGCTACAAGGCAGACCTGGGTTCTCTCAGCATTAGATACATGTAATGGTATGGTTATATTACTGTTCAAATTTGCCTTGTTTGCACCACTCTCTTACCTCTTTACTCCATGCAAATTCTTGTCATTCTCGGCTATCTAGTGGTACCATGCTAGCCTCCAGTTCCCGCGATCGCGGGTTCAAAGCCGACGGAGGGCGATGGATTTCTCCGGGCCTAAATGTCCTTAGCATGGCTTCCTTCGGAAGGGAAGTAAAGCCGGAGGTTCCGTGTCGTAGATTTACGGCATGTAAAAGAACCTCAAGCCTGATAAAGAGGTCTATAAGCAACTTTCTGGACTCTCACGCCCAATATTGATGAAATGCTAAGAACCACAGCAGTTAAAGAGCGTCCATAAATAAAACTCAGTTTAATTTAATTTATGCAAATTCTTTTTTCATAGCCCTGACAGTTTTCTTAAAAGGAAACAGGAAATGCAGTTAATCCATGAAACATGAATATATCTAGTTGTAATACACATATCAATGTAAGAAAGTTGTGAAGTGTTACATTCACATGGCTTTTTCTATCGTTTATTAGTGTATGTAAAGATATTCTTACGAAAGTTTATTTGTTTATCTACTTTTGAGACAAACCTTTGCAGAAATAGCTACATTGCACATTTCGATATAGATGCAAAGAGAACAGCGATAGTCAAATGTGTAAGAACTGGACGTTATATGCTGGCTTTTAAAATTCCATACCCTTTCCATGCACGCACTAACGCAGGCAGAAACTAAATGTCGACAAAACTTATAAAGAATAAAATTTTCATCGTTAATAACGATATCTCGCAAATGGTTGATGCCGCTAAATGTTACATGAAAACAAATTGTGTGTTTTAAAGAGATGCATAATTTGTGTAGTACGTTTTCGTCTATCACTTAACTTATACCGGATACAAGATTATACAAATTCCTTCCAAAAGAAAAGGACTTCACAGGCATTCTCATAAAATTCAAGATAAACATTTTAATTTTTATGTAAATGTCTTTGATATATGGCATTTCAATCAAAATCTTTAGAACCATTTTTGAAAAATTGGAAAATTTCCAAAACTTCCTCATTAAAGGGTGCTTTGGGTGAGGGACTTTCTTGAAAATCTTTGCGTCGCATCTTCGTAACGATAACTTACCTAACTTAATACCAAGTTTGGTGTTTAACAGACTTTTTGGTTTTGAGTAATGCTGTTCACAAACACCCACACACATACACACACATATGGAACTATTTCTAAAAATGGTTTTCTCTATTCGGTGGTCCTGAAAACATGTATTTCCGGTAAAATGGCGGTATAAAATTTTTGGGTGGAGTGCAATGCTCTATCTGCCAACTATGTACATTCCGCAGCAAAAAATGTGCCGATTCTTTTGGTTTCCCATAGTGTTTTTCTGTATTTAGTGTTGGCTGAATCCCCTTATTAGTTGTTTCACATCTACCCGATTGAGCTTATCTCTCACTGATTTGAACAAAGTGATCAGCGAAAGGGATGGGGAACTTAAGCAGTTTGTGTGAATGGCTGCGAGGTACTCGCCAGACACTCGCAAAATCTGTCCGTCTGTTATTTGTTTGATATCAAAAATATGGCGCCCAAACACTAACCAATGAAGAATGGTCAATATGAGACTCAGGAGCGAAGGAAGCCGGGATGAGATGTGAGACAAACATTATATGGCAGATGATATTTATTTTTATCTTGTAGAGCTTACAAGCAATAGGATAAGTTATATAAAATTACAACTTAAAAATAAGGTGTATGGAAATCGTAAGGGCACACATTAACTACAAGTAATTATTAAAGGGAAGTAGTTGGTTGAATTTGGCTTGTAAACGTATTCTTTTGATTGTATATGACACGTGAAAGGAACAAGGATATGGACAGCAAAATTGTTGCCCTTAATGAGCAAGGTTATAGCTTAGCAAGGGCTGCGGATCTGTAGATAATGCAGTCCATGTGACGCCAGTAGCTTAAAAAACATATCACAACCGGATACATAGCAAAATCAAAGTGCATGTGAAAGAAACAGCTTAATAAGTAGATCTTTCAGGAGAGATAAAGAAGTAGTTTACTTTGAATAATTCATTTAATAGGTTAGAAAATTACAGCGTTATTATTATTATTATTATTATTATTATTGTTACCCTCTAACAATAATTGTTTGCAAAGCAGCAAGAGCAATAGACGTATTGATTGTGAATTATAAAATATCACAAGCAAGCATGGTAAAGAACTGAATTTTACGAAATGAACACGTAAAACGAAGAAACATTATAAATAAGTTAAAAAGTATAGCATTTTCGCTGTACTTGAAAAGGGTTGGTAACTTATTTTATTTCTTTTCTAGAAAAACTGCTAATAAAATTTATGTAAGATAATACTAATTTGAAGGTAATGGGAAGGTAAAATCAGAATAAAAATGATACCATAGCCGGGATTCAAAACGCCAATCTTCAACTTCGCGTGCCGCTGCTCCACCGTCTGAGCTACGATGTCAATATGACAACATGTTATAAAATTCTTCATGTGACTCCAATTTTCCTGGTAAAACATAAGGCATAACTTAATTTCTCTTGATATAACATACCCAATGTCGACTTACATAATTTTAATTCTGATTCTACCTTTATAGCCTACGTAGGAACAATTAATAAAACCGAATTGATTGCGCTTTTCAACGAATCTAAAGCTGCCTTGGATTCTAGCCTTTGGCGCACATCCGTCATCGCGAAAAATGGCTATGCCAAAGCCGCCAATCAACTTGGCTTGATAGAACTAGGTAAGGATTGGGGTGGAACCATGAATGGGGAGGAGCTTTTTTACGAATCCATTACCAACTTAACACTCAATTCATTATATCGGCACGTTTTTTGCATTCAGGTGTACAAGGTAGAGAGAGTAATAAAGGATAGTGTATAGAGAATATAAGACAACCTTCTTTTTTTAACAGACAAAACACTATAGGGTAATTCCGCGGAAGTTGGAATGTTTTATCCTCGCTTGCTTGTTTGAAGAGAAACTAATATGTGAAACAAAGCACTGTTGTCATTAAATGCACAAAGAGCTGGTATAACCTTCAGGCGCCGTAAGAGGCAACGGTAGTTTTCAAAGAAGCGAGGGATGCTTTGCCGTAAATATGAACTGCCACCATATGACCACAGAGCCCCACAGGGATTGGGTTAGCGAATAGCGACGGTGCTGCCAAGCCTTCCATTAAATTACTGCGAAAATTAAGTTACTGGCTTAGTGCTCGCGCTACATATATTGTTGGCCACACTGGGGATGAATCGGATATTGTCTGTGGAGATTACTTCTAGGAAATGTCAGCAAACACGCACTTTGTGGCTTATAGACCTTTAAGAACTAGCTTAGCTAATATATAACTGGACAAATTGTCGTCTTTTACTATAATAATATCTAATTTTTAAGATATTATAGAACATTCGTTATTTAATAGCTCTGCCTTGACATGGAAACTTCCATCTTTTCCTTAGACGACTTATTCCTCCTCTGATGTGCGGCTTAGAATCTCTTACTCTTTTGACCATACTTGAATTATCTATTATGGCTACTTGATCAATCCGTAAAATATAATAATCACTATAGGACGATCCGTTTGAGTATGAATAATATTAAATAAGAAACGAAGAGAATACTAGGTAGAAGGGAAGTCATTGCATTAAGTTTAAGTAGTTAAAGATCTCGTTATTTGGAATACATTTTATATCCTTAACTTTTTTTCTGTGCCACTCTCTGAAGAGATATTTTAGGTTTTTCGAGAACATAAAACGCACAGGTAGGCAATTTTGCAACGCGCGGCAGCCGAACGGTAGTTAGGAGCGAGGCGGGAGTGGCAATCTCTCTTACAAAACCAGAAGTAGGTCAGCGCGTAAAACGTTTCGCTTTCGCGTGGTTCATGAGTTTAGATAAACGTTACGTGTATTCTTGCCCATACGTTCACAGCAAATTGCTGTCGTGGAATATGTTGTTGTGCGATACAGAACATTCGTTACTTAAAATTATAATCCATCGTAATACATTTAACCGTATGAGCCAAATATATTATGTAACAGAGTTAATGCATGTTAGTGATTATCTACAAATTGATAACTTCCTGGGTTTAAACTTTCCTCTCAGGATGATGAAAGCACATGCATCTATCATGATACTGTGTTTATATCGCTTTTATCGCCTTTTTTGCATTGCACAGGATTTATTAATCGCTTTTCAAAGGTGTATATTAGCTAATCGGGGAAACGGGGAAGAAAAGGGAGCGCGGAAGAATACATGTCAGCTAGGCAAGTTTATAAGAAATAGGGTTTAAGTGAGGTGCTGAGCTCTAGTGGCTAGAAACGAGTGTATACCCCTCCCGGTACATCTCATATACTATCACTTTATTTTTTATTTATTTCTCCCAGATAGTGATATATACAAGTTGTGCTTTTATTCGAAAAACCTGATATGTCACATTCACGTTACTTTCTCTACCGTCTATCGCCTATTAATGGGTATACAAACTATACTTACTAAAGCTTATTTTTCTGCTTCATTTTAATCCAGATAAGCATTTGCAGAAAGAACTACATTACACAATTCTTTATACCGGGAGGGTCAATGAACTAAGAACTGGCTGCGCGGTGTTTTTCCTGTTCGCGTTATCGCGCCGTTATCGTTGCCGTCTGCGGCTATTTTAGAATGCCGCGGATGCAACCATACAACATTTTAAAACTACTTTTAATTACCAAAGGAGATGCTGAAACTGGCTTGTTGTCCATACATTTTTGGCACCTCTTTGGAAACTATCCATCACTCGCCGCAATTCACACTGAGAAATACTAGCAGTTTCTTGGCGGATGTTTTGTTTTAATTCTCACAGTATGTGTGGATTTATTTCATTCACTTTATTTTGATTTACCCCATATAGAAATCGCATAGTTATATCGGATGACCCAAGAGAGAGACAACTCTCTAAATGTCCTCAAACACACTTTCAGTTGTTCTCATGGAAATATTGACCCTGAGAGCTGTGTTGAAAAAAAGTAAAAACCACGCTACCCCTGTGTTAATTCTCTAAAAAAGGAGGTAAAATTGTATTCACGTATGTAGGACCGTCAACTGTTGATAGAAAAAATGGCTCTATAACACTTTCTCCGCTCATGGCGCACCGTAGACCAATCTTTTCGTCATGGAGAGCACTTCAAGAACAATATAGGTTTGTCAGAGCTCTAATAGCGATTATTTTGTGTACACACATATCCATGAAAGTGAAACTAAGCCCCGTGCGAGAAAAATATTATATACTTTCACTTGACGAGGTGAGCTAATACATAGAATCATAAATAAATGCTCGCTGCGCAGCACAAAACGCAGACCATAATATAGTGACTAAATAAAGGACAAAATAATAAATAACTCGTAATAAGTAAACTACGCCGTATCACTGTCAGCTCAATACTGTAGAGCCAGAGCAGAGCAAAACCGCGTCAGTAGCGTCTTGATTGCAGCAGCAGCGCCCCGTGAAAAAACACCGCGCAGCCGGTTCTTAGTTCTTTAGCTCTCTTGGTAAATACAAACGGAGTAGCGATAGTCCAACGTTTTGGAACTGGAAGCTATACACTGGCCTTAAATTCCACTCTCTTTCCATGCAATCGCTAGAAACAACTGAAAATCTACAGGACTAGAAATTGACATACGTATTGAGCAATCGAACCACTAATACCGTATATTTCAGAAATCTCTTATGACACGAAATTGTTACCTAAATATCTTCTGTGTTTTTAAATAAATCAAAAAATGTTTGTAGTACATTTTCGTGTATCCCTTAGCGTTTACCAGTTATTCAAAATGTTTCTGAATGAAGAGGGCTTCACAAGCTATTCCCAAAAAATTCAAGTTATACATTTTCTTTATCATGTAAATATCTTTAATAGGTGGTATTTAAAAAAATTAGAAACGTTTCGAAAAATGTTTCATATAAAGTGTTGGGGTGGGCGATTTTTTGAAAATGTTTGTACCGTATATTTGGAAGATATTGAACTTATATACCAAGTTTGATGTTTATCCGACTTTTCATTCTTGAAGCATGCTGTTCACACACACAAGGATATATTTTTTAAAATGCTTCTTTTCGTATCAGGGGTCTCAAAACATATATTTCCTGCATGAATGTTGGGTGGAATACAATACTTCCCCTACTTACTATTGTAATAGAGAAAGTAAAACTGAAATTGCATACATAAAATAATATTAGACAGGAAGCAAGTGCCCTGCGAAGGTCGGAAGGGTTAGTTCCTAAGTTAAAGTGAACGTCTGATGAAAGCCCGTGTATGCAAACATTATTTCAAATAGGGTAACTCCCTATTTTTTTCGTTCTTATTTAACCAATGTAGCCTTTTGTGAGTCGTCTCTTTAAAACATGCATATCTTAAGCCTGTTTTCTTTTGTTGCGATCCTTTAGCTAAATCCCACAGTTCCGTAGTATAAAGAGCCACACTCTGTAACAAGCTCTTACAAATAATCTTCTTTGTTCTTTAGTTTCCTTCTCACGCAACACCGCTTTCTGTGTCTAGTTTTATACCGCCCTTTATTTAATGTAGTTACTTCAGTGCTCTTATCCACTTGTTCATTAAACGTTGGGAAACAAGTATAATGGACCTGGTATTTCTTTCTTCAAGCTTTTTACATGATGCTGATCCTCTTTCGTGTAAAAAGAGAGTTGCAAGAAGTACTGCCAACTTTGTAGTAAGAGGCTGTTTTTAAGTAAATATCGATAGCTTACTTGTCGTAAGAGGAAACCAATTTTAGTATGTTTTTGACAAATAATGATGCCGCCTGTGATGAAAACCAAGTTCTTGAAATGTTTTCCACCAAGGAATTTCTTCAGATAAAGAAGCAGATGAAAATTGCTTGTTGCCAAATCCAGACTATAGGGAGGGTACTTGAATTGTTTCAAACCAAATGGTGCAATCATATATTGAATTTATTTGGCTGTGTGTGGCCGGGCATTGTCATGAACTAAAAGGATTCCAGACGAAAGCATTCCACACCTTTTGTTCTGTATTACACGACTGAGCTTTCGTAGTGTCTCACGATAGATGTCTTTGTTGACTGTCGGATTCCTGGGCAAGAATTGAACCAGCAAAACACCTTGTCTGTCCCAGAAAACCGTGCACAGCTGCGAGTGGATATCGTCTGTTTGAATTTCTTCTTCACAGAGAATGTTATGTGGCTTCCAAAGATTGTTGCTTTGATTCAGGAGTGATGTGAGACACCCATATATCATCATTTGTAACGTTGTGCGTTAGCAAATCATCACCTTGCTCAGCATATCGCGTGGGAAAAGCCAGTTGCAGTGGTAGATCCTTGTTCTTGTGCTCATCAGTAAGATTTTTGGGCACTCGTCTTGAGCACAATTTCCGAAATCCTAAGAGTTCTGTCAGAATGTTGTAGAGGACTGGCTTGAGATTTGTAAAAAATTCGAAGACAACACCGATGTGGTGAAAGTCTGTCCTCGCGAATATTTTCTTCCACAGCTTGCTTCAATTCATCCATGATCACAAACGGTCAGCTGCTCCGTAGTTCATCATGCAATTTTCACGATATCCATTATACTGTCTAACCCACTTCATCACCATTCCATCACTCATTATTAAACTTCCCCATAAACCTCACCAAATAGTAATAGATGCTTGCTGTTGTAAAGTTTCTCGCTTTAAAAACGAATCACTTATCTCACTTCATAGCCGGCGTGTCGTTTAATTGTTTTGAACATTTCGAAACGATCTAACAACAGGGAAACACAAAGTGACGATCGCTCACATCTGCGTCTGGCTTCCTAATGGGTTAAAGTGATCGCGCATGCTCAAAATCGCGATTGCAGCGCTACAGCGGCAACATATTAAAACTGTACTTATTTAAAAACACGCTTCGTAAAAACATACACGTAAATTAAGGGTGTATTTTTATTGTTAACATCTTTCTAAATAAATAAGTGTTGAATAAGAAGAAACTGCTTTCCTAATTTACTTCAAGTTGGCAATCGTGTCATCCTAAAGTCTAATGTTTATACATTTGACCAAAATGTTCTCATTCGCACTTGTCAGATACGGATGCCAATTTCTCAAAGCTGCTATCATAGCAATGCTAAATTTGTGTCTCTTTGGTGCCCTGTGAATATTTGTTCAAACCTTATAAGCGGTTGCAACATCAAAATTTAAAAGAGCTGGTTTTAAAACCCCTAAGTGATTAATGCTTTACACATGCGTACTCAGATTTTCTCTCTTTATAATATTCGCACAGCTTATACAATATTTCAACAATACCCAGACCTGTGCATGTTCCTTATGCTTGTTATACGAACCAGCTTACTCAAAAAGTTATCTAACTTCTCAAGTATTCGTCCTAAAGAAATTTTGAAAACACCAGATATAAACATATAGATTATAATCCTCTATGCAACCTTTTACATATTATAAACATTTAAATGTTAAAAACATTTTAACGAGGAATATCTTGAATTAACATAACTTCTCAATTCTGATAGCTAGCTCAGCGTGCTTTCCGCACGTGTATGTGGGTCTGTTGTCATGACAACCAGGGTTGATCTTGAAGTAGCTCCCTCAGCACCCTTCACAACAGCTCAGAGGAAGTGTTGCCACATGGCAAACGTTGTTTTGTTTGATTTATCAGATACTTGTCTGATTTGCGTATTGTTGTAGTATAGCGCGATATTTTAAAGTTTAAGCATACAACTATTTTAAATCAGTGAAGTGTGTAATTGCATATTAACGTTATTTTTCAAGTCCTAAACGTGTAGCTGTAGTATAGCAAATGATCAGTATTGTGATTATAATATTTTAAAATATATAACCTGTGCTCTAAATTCTGTGTGATTGACAAGGTCTGATCCCGAGCAAAAGCGTAGGGGAAGACCTCGAACTCGTTCCCCAAAGAAAAAATACACTAAGCTTGGACAAGGTACTGCAATTTGTGGCCAAGCTCGTGAGATAGTATGTGCGTTAAGGGCATATTTCGAACTGGAAAGAGAAAACGGTGGACCAATGATTGATGCAAATAAAGTCATAGATAGCTCTGTACTTATAATAAGTAAACGGACTATTATCAATATAGGGAAAGAACAAGAAAGAAAAGAGGGATAAGCTGAGAAATTGCAGTCTGAATCTTCAAAAGTAATATTAGAAACGCCAGGAAATACCAGACATCGTCAAAAATGATTACAGATCTAGGTGCCTTCCAAGTAAATGCTATGTATTATGAAAGAACACAATTACTTCACGCTTTTAAATGCAAAGTTTGTCTTATCTAATTGAGAGTTAAAATAAACATTGAGGCAGTATTTTATATCACAACACTGTAAATGCCAGAGTGATTGTAGTGTAAATTAGCATTATTGTATGAGAATGATTTGAGATGTTTGTTAATTATAAGCATTGTTAGGAAATAAGTTTACACGGCCTCACTGAAACTGACAATAGGAGCGGGTAATAATGAGCGAGGGGGCGAGTTGTTTATCAATTATAAGAGACAAACAAATGACGTCAGAGTAGCGCGCTTTTCTGTAGAAATGGAGGGAATATCTTCCCTAAAACATATGTGTTCGTAATTGTGATTGGATATAAAAAATAGACGCTAATGTTGGCGCGCTTTATTAACGAATAGCAGCTCTGTTATAATCTTTAGGCATATCGGGGAGAGGAAGTATAAATTCTAAAGCCAGAGACAAGTTCCGCAGAGTTTAAGAGAATCATTCACCCGTTACACGTCGCACAGTTCAACAGAATTATCCACGGGTTACACGTCGCGCAGTTCTACAGAATCATCCACGGGTTACACGTCGCGCAGTTCTACAGAATCATCCACGGGTTACACGTCGCGCAATTCTACAGAATCATCCACGGGTTACACGTCGCGCAATTCTACAGAATCATTCACGGGTTACACGTCGCGCAGTTCTACAGAATCATCCACGGGTTACACGTCGCGCAGTTCTACAGAAGCTAAGGTAGATGTATTATATACAGAGTTTCATGGCAATTGTTTTGGATATTTTGCTTGGAAAGATAAAACACACACATACACACCAACGCACGTCATGCGTGTACACACATGCAAACAAATACAGAGTGAGCCAAAAGACTCCGAACCGCCTGCGTGGTGTTTTTCCTGTCCGCGTCCTCGCCGCTCGTTGGCGTCTACTGCTGTCATAGAAAGGCGCGGATGAAACTACACAACATTTTTAAAACTACTTATAAAGGCTTTACTTACAAACTTTATTAACGGAGATGCTGAAACTGGCCAACGTCGTTGTCCATATATTTTTGGCACCTCTTTAGGAAACTATCCATCATCGAATTTTTGGAGGGAGTTTTTTAAAACGATGACCGATGTCGTCTAATGTTTCTTCGGTAAGAACCGAATGCCATCTTTTAGATTTCTTAGCCTGAACACCTCCTGTGGCCTGACATTTACTGTAAAGTTCATGGATGGTTGTACGGTCTGGAACTTTTACACCTGGAAATCTTTCTGCAAATCGTACTTTCACTTGGCGAGCTGACCGAATTAACACATACGAATCATAAATAAATACACGCTGTGCAATAGAAAACATATACTGAGCCATAATATACTTTGTGACTAAGTACAGGACAAAATAATAAATAACTACATCACATCACCGTCAACTCAAAACTGCACTTCACACTGCACAGCAAAACCACAACAGCGTGACTTTGCTTATAGCAGCAGTGCGTTATCATGTTTTTATCATATTTCCACACGCCCAGTGTAAAAACACCGCGCAGCCGGTGATATTGTTCATAAAATACCCCTCCGGGTAACTTAAAACAAAGTGTACAAGACAAACCCACACACCCTGGAAAAGTTTAAACAAAATATCCGCCAGAAAATTCCTCAACGTGAACTACGGCGAGTGATGGATAGTTTTCTAAAGAGGTACCAAAACTGTATGGACAACGACTTTGGTGAGTTTCAGCATATCCTTTCATAAAGTTGGTAAGTAAAGCCTCTAAAAGTAGTTTTAAAAATGTTGTATGGTTTCATCCGCGCCTTTCTATGATAGAGGCAGACGGCAACGAGTGCCGAGGACGCGGACAGGAAAAACACTGCGCATGCGGTTCGGAGTCTTTTGGCTCACTCTGTATAACAATGTTACGTTTTGTTTGAATTTATTCATATTAATGTCAGTTATTAATAAAAAATCGAAACTTTCCAGAAACATGTTGCTTACTTGTATTGCATATATAGTTTTCTCATGCTCTATCCACTGTGGTAGAATACTTTGCCAGGCACAGGCCATATATAACTACCCTTTAAACGTTACCAAAGGCGTAGCTGAAAACGATATTGCTTACAATCCTCAAAGATTTCAGTATTAACATGTATGCTGGAAGCCAATTTTGACAATTTCTAAGCCCTCGGCCGGAACTTAAAGCTTTACACTTCAATTTCTAAGTTCTTAAACACCAAAAGCAACGACACAGCTATGCCTGGCACTGAGGCAAACTCAGGCGAAACAGCATCCTACAAGAGTCAAGCTGGATCTCAGTTTTATTGAAGAATCACAAGGAAGAGGGGATCAATCTTCCAAAACTGCATTAATTTATTAAACTATGCCAATCACAAATCAGAAATGACAATAGGAACTCGGCATATCTCCTTAAGAGATATATAATGTTATTCTTAATAACAAATAAATTTATTTATCGGCATGATATAGACGGTTGTATTTAGTTTTACAAGCAGTAGCTTTAATTTCTATTGCTCTACCTTCTCTTCGCATTCGTTATTTAATTGATAATTCTAATTTCATTTCCTAATGTTATGCTGACTTCATGCAAATGTCAATCAACAAGTGACCGCGCGCGCGAAGTTAACTGCGAGCCGCCAGCGGCCGTGGGATGTGGCCGGTCCCCTTGCATAACTATAGCCCATTATGTGCTGCTTCCCCGCTCCAGTAATTCCTTTTGGCATTTCTAGTAGATTCCCCTTCTAGAACATTACGTTTTATATACGGTGCCTATAGCAGTGTTTGTGATTTGATTCGACGGATCAGTTTTGTTCTGTTCTGAGAGTGTGTCAACAATGATAAAGTGTGTCGTTTGTGCTACGCTGAGCACCTAAATGATAAACAGTGTTAAGCAGGTGGTGCTCTCAGCTGTAACAATACTATGAAGCTGCTTATGACATAAATTCATTAAGCTAAATGTATTTCTGAATATTGTTTTACATTTGTAACATGAAAATGTAAATAAATTATTCAGTAATAATTCATCTCGCTTTCTATACGCTATCATATGATACAGATCGACCTAATGTTATGTTGGCTATAGAGATCGATTTGAAAGGATGATGTAAAAAAGTTGGTGATTTCTCCTAATGTCTTATAAAACCTTGCACAAAACCAGGATAAAAATGATAAACAACGATAACTTAAAGAGAACATAAAATTAAATTAAATTAGTATGTGAGAAACGTATAACAAAGAAGGAACTTGTGAAAAAATCTGATGTGTTACATTCATATGACTATCTCTACCCTCTGTCGCTATTACTGGGTATATAAACCATTCTTAGTAAAGCATATGGTTTTATCTACTACATTTAATCCAAATAAACTTACAAAAATGTCACTTTGCAAATTTCGTTATAGATACAAATATAATAGCTACAGTCAAATGTGTAAGAACTGAACCCTAGGCTTCAAAATTCCATACTGTTTCCATGCAATCGCGAGAAACAACTGAAAATCAATGAAACTTGAAAAAAATGAGAATAATTCGAACGTTTAATAATGGATATGTCAGAAACAGCTTATGCCACAGAAATAGTTATTTTAAATAAATTGTGTGTTTTAGAGAGATCTACATTTTTTGTATGATACGTTTTCGTCTATCGCTTAACGTTTACCAGTTATAGCTACAACATTACACAAAATTCCTTCCGAATGAAGAATACTTCAAATGTTATTCTTAGAGAATTCAAGATATACGCTTTGTTTGCCATGTAAATATCTTCAAATTATATTTGAATCAAAATCGATTGAGGCATTTTTAAAATATAAAAGCTTTCGAAAAATTTTCCATGTAAAGGGGTAGTCTGGGTGGAGGAATTTTCTTGAAAATCTTTGGAAGGTACTGAATCAAGTACCAAGTAATTATAATTTTTAGAGATCTTAGGCTGGTATTGGAAAGTTTCTAATACAGAGCCAACTGAAAAATTCAGTGCCACAGCTGGGATTTGAACACGGTTCTCCCGCTCTCCGTGCGGTTGCTTTAATCATTGAGCTACTGTGACAACATGGCAGTGGGAGCTTGAATTCCCCGATTGACTCAAGTTGTTTCCCAGATAGTTCACCAAGGATCTCACTAGAGATATCACAGTAGCTGGATGGTTAGAGCAACTGCACGGAGAGCGGAGAACCGTGTTCAAATCCCAGCTGTGGCGTTGAATTTTTCAGTTGATTCTGTATTAAAAACTAAGTGTAGTATTTATCGACTTTTCATTTTTGAGTTAAGCTGTTCACAGCCATGTACACAAACACATACACACAGATCTTTATGTAAAAATGCTTTTTTTATTCAGGGGTCCTCAAAACATGTATTTCCGTTGAATTTCGTTACAGAATTCTCTTGTGGAATGCAATTCCTTCTCTACATATTACGCACGTGGTAGAGAAAATAAAAATAAAAAAGTCTGATGTGTTACACTCGCATGACTTTCTCTACTCTTGTACAAACTATTTTTACAAACTATTATTCTCCATATATTTCATATTAACCGAGATAAACATTTGCAGAAACGATCTTTTGACATGCAAAAAGAATTACATTTTACACATAGCGACCAGTTCTAAAAATATTGACTATCCCTGAAGGCGTACTATGTTCCCCTTGTTTTGTATTGGCAAGAGCAATATAGAAATACAGTAACCTTTAAGCATATACACATCTCTTAATAGCTGGTTGCTATGTGCAGCACCATTAATACTGCTTGCATATCCAAGACAAAAAAATGAATAACGAATGCCCATTTGAGAAAATAAGTATTGAAAAATTCATGGGAATACCAAGCAATATCTCGAAAATTGTTCTCAACAAAAAATAGACATAATTGTGGATTTTTATGCGATCTACATTTTTTGTGTAGTAAAATATTATTTATCTCTTGTGGTTTACCAGTTATGCAAAAGTTGTTCACAATGAAGAATACTTTTAGGGATATTCCCAGAAAATTCGAGATATACACTTCATTTGTAATGAAAATATCTTAAACATATGATATTTTATCAAAATCGTTAGCCTTTTTTGAGAAAATTAAAATTTTCGAAAAATGTTTCATGTAAAGGGTAATCTGGTGTGGGGGGGATTTTCTTGAAAACCTTTGGGTCGCATCCCTGGAAGATACTGAACCTAAACACCAAGTTTGGTGTTTATCCAACTGTTCGTTTCTGAGTTATGCTCTTCACAGACACACATAGACACACACACACACACAGACATGTTTCCAAAAATGCTTTTTTTGGATTCAGGGGTTTTAAAACATATATTTCCTGTAAAATCTCGGTATCGAATTTTTGGGTGCAATACAATACTTTCCCTACTTACTATACGTAGTAGAGGAAGTATAAAAGAGAAATAACCAATAAATGGAGTAGTGGTCAACACGTGGTATAATCCCACGTCTTCACAAGAAGGTGGTGCTGTATAAGAGAGGTACTGTTTAGTGTAAGGATTAAAAATATAAGGAACTGTCCTGTTCTCAAAGTGCATGTCTCAAGCTCTAAATAATAAATCCTTTAACTGTATCTGTGGCCACTAAACTGTTTCTGCATTCCCTAATACTTCAGTTTTGCGGCCTATAACACAAGGCGGCCCTCAAATTTTTGGATTTCAGGTGACTAAATTGCATTAAAATGTTCCTCCTGAATTGTAGAGAATGAAAAAAACAAATAAGATCGCCATACATGGCGCGCACAAATACATATCTATTCCCTAGAAAAGACGTAGAAAGATTAAAAAGAGATTCATGTTTTAAAGGGGGAGGGAGAAGCAATTGGTACGTTTTTTACATTGGTACATTTTTAGAAAAAGGTCCGTATGTATGTATGTCTGTGTGTCTGAGAGCAGCATAGCTCAAAAATTAAAATTTTGATAAATACCAAACCTGATGTTTAGGGTCAGTATCTTTTAGAGATGCGACACGAAGATTTTCAAGAAAATCCCCCACCCCAGACTACCCTTTACATGCAACATTTTTCGAAAGTTTTGATTTTCTCAAAAATGGCTCTAACGATTTTGATTAAAATATAATATGTTTAAGATACTTTATGGCAAATGAAATGCATATCTTAAGTTTTCAGGATATGTCCCCAAAAGCCGTTTTCATTCTGAACGAGTTTTGCATAACTCGTAAACCGTAAAGATAGACAAAATTTGACTGCACAAAAATGTAGATTTTGTTAAAACACACAATTTATGTCATCTACATTTTGTGTGTGTATGCGTGTGCGTGTGCGTGCGCATGTGTGTGTAATTGCGGTAATAAGCAGTATAAGACAACAGTAAAACACAGAGTGATAAATTGAGTAAACAAGGACACCTTAAATAAAATTTAATATCGAATTTGAGGCAGTATTTTTAACACTTAAATAATTTCAGTCTAATTATATAATATATAAATTCAATAACAGCCCGCCTTGAAGCAATATGTGTATGTAATAATTTGTAAAATGTATGTAACAGTCATTGCATATGCTTATATTATTGTAAACATGTGTAATAATGCTATGTGAATATATTACGTAATTTAATAATGTAGGAGCTGTTAGAATAATAAGTTAAAAGTTGCTAATAATGAGGTAACTTAGAGGCAATAATGAGTAAGAATGTTTAATAATACTACTAGTAATTATAGGAGCAACAATAATGTAAATTTAGTGACAGTCTATAAAATAGTCAATCAACAACCAGAAAAAGCTTTAGTTAATGAAGGTATTCTATTGGAGTAGGATTAGCCAATCAAAAACTGAAATATAGCAAAATTTACAAATCTAGAATTCACTTGGTTGCAGACGGCGTTAGTAACCAGACGCAAAAAGTGTCCTCAAGAAATTTAATACGTATTCGTGTGAGACGAAAATAGTTTTACGTGTTAAAAAGTGCAAGCAATTAATGAAAGAATCTCACAGCCCTGTATATCAGTGAAGCGTTATTTAAATCGTATCAAGTATTAATAAAAGGAGTGAAGTAAAATTATAATCTGTATAAGCCTACATTCTTGTCGCATCACAACCACACTAAGAGAAACGTGTCTCTAACAATAATACTGACGCAGCCGAGGTAAACATAAATATACAATACTTAAGGAAACAGTTTAATTACAAAGTTAATTTTTTTTTAAACTTGGGGCAAAGGCCACCGGAAACTGTTTACCATACGTGCGGTTGCAGCTACTTCAAGTTTTCGGCTCCCCAACAGTTGAAATATAATACAACTCCTTCAATACAAACTACCTCAAGTTAACCCTCAAAGCGTGTTGCAAACAAGTTAAAATAATACATCTTCAAACTGACTTTCCATATGTAACTCCTAACCAACAGTTTCTCAAATCGGTCTCCTGTATCCCCCTTGTTGTACAACGAAATGTTTCATGAAACTGTGTCTGCAAAGGCTTATCTCGATAAAGGTGAAGTAGATGTAAGGAAAGTTTATAGATACTATGTGATGGATAAAGGAGGCCATGTTAATACAACACGTCAGAGATTTTCTGCTGAGTTTTGTTGTTGCGCTGGCAACCACATTGTACTGTATTTTGTACTTCACTGATTCACTTCTGTTTTCACGTTCTTTATCGCTGAAAATACAGCACCCTTGTTAAGGCCATATAAAGAGCGGGACAAAACATCTGCTTTACCTCTTGAGGAAGTCATTGTGGCCTACAGGAATCGATATCGAAGTGCTGGCCATTAGTTGGAATAACAAAGAAAATATCACGTAGTGAGGTTGGAGTTCCCGCTTCCTTTCCTAATATAGAATCACTTTTCAGAAACATGCGTTGGGAGCACCTGCAATAGTGTGTGTGTGTGTGTTTTCTGGTTTCCCAGCAACCGATATACGAAACCTGTCATATTTATTCCTACTACATTCACATTCCGTTTCTATGGCAACGGAAATGATCTCCAAGATATACCTAAATAGGTTTAAAGTAGGTTTGTCCATTTTCATGGTGTGGTATTACAAGATCAGCTAACATTCCTAGAAATCAAGAAACTGTGAGGCTTATGCTTTCCTATTTGCAGTATTGGAACGAGCATCATAATGATATGTAAAGTAACGTAAGGCAATAATTTTTCTGCGTAGACTAATAAAGGTTAAATTGCTGCCGTTGTGCAATATTGTGTCCACGCGCGCGAAGCTCTCTGCGGGCAGCCTTTAAGAGTCATCCGATCCGGCATGTGGAACCGCTAGTCGGAACAATATTCAGTACGGAATAATAGCCCATTGTGTGCCACCTCTTTGTTCCAGAACATTCTTTTTGGTATGTTTCAGTAGCCTGCCCTTCTAGAACATCCCGCTTTGTAGTGTGAGGTACATAGGGGCTGCTTTTGCCTGGAGCTCAGTTCTGTTGTTTAAGAAGTTAGGAAGTGAAAAGAGAGAGAGAGAGAGTGTGTGTGTGTGTGTGTGTGTGTGTGTGTGTGTGTGTGTGTGTAATTCAGTTATGATTTGTGATTCAACTGATAAGTTGTGTTGCGTTCCGAGTGCGTGCAAAAAGTGATTAAGTGTAATATTTGGGCTACCCTGGGTGCCTAAGCGATAAATAAAGCGCGTTTTGCAATAATTGGTGTTTTCTTTTTTTTACAGTATTAATGAACATAACATTCTTCCTCCTTGGTCTAGCGGTTACCATCCTAGCATCAGATTCTCGAGGTCGCGGCTTTTAACCCGGTGGAGGCCGATGGAGGCCGTAAAAATCCTTAGCATGGTTTCCTTCGGAATTGTAGTAAAGCCCTGTGGTCCCGTGAAAGATTAACTGCACGTAAAATAACCTAATACCTTGAAAGAGAGAGTCCATGAGCAAACCTGACAGTAGTTTTACTCCCGCATCGTCCTGCTTCTTTCCCGTGGCGCTATCTGTGGGCGGTGGGCCAATCACCTGTTGCCTTGTGCGCCTAGATACTGAATTGGTGACTGTAGAAATTGATTACAAAAAGTATTGCTAGGGTGTCCCTATATTAACTAATGTTAAGTTTGCTTCTTTTTTTTAATTCCACTTCATTTTTTCTGTAAGTGTAGTGCTCTAGAGAGAGAAAATAAAGAGAGCAAACTCACAAAATTAAATTCCATTACTACGCGGTAACCAAATGTTTATATTTAGTACTGTATTGTACTTTTATTGTAAGATTTCAGGTACAGAAAAAGAATGTATGGTCATGCGATAGTTTTATTTGCAAGTTTATTCTTAAACAGTCTGATACTAAAAGTCCTACTACTAGATACTACTACTTGTGTGTTACTACTTCAATTACGCTGAGATTTATCCTGTTAAAACTACTATATATGCACTCGGGCTGAAATTGAAGCAATAACACAATCTGAAATGATGAAAGAGACACCGCAGTAAAAGTAAAAGCATCAGCAGAATTCTATTTTTTTTTTGGGGGGGGGGGTTTTGCGAGATACAGATTCCTAAATTTCTTCGAATATTTATGCAAGTGCTTTATAAGAGACAGCACGTAGGTGAAATATTCTCAGCTACCCAGATTAATAGCCTTAAGGCTGTGTTAGTTAAGGGTATTCGTTGGTAAGGGGAGTCGAACTAGGTTGTATTCAAGGAGAAGATGATTTATTAAGCAAATGGAATAGTGTCCTGTAGACCTATCTAGATGCGAGTCCCCCGCGCTTGCTGTTTTTAGAACTATTTATACAAATCTGAATGTAAGTGCAGAAGGTGTTGGATAGTTACATAAGTATATATACTTGAGAATATTCTAGAATAATGTCACGCAGTATTTCCTTACAAGGACACACACACATGGGCACACAGGACATTCATGCGTGTTCAGCTCCAGCTCTCGACCTCTTCACCTATGATATGACAATTCCTTACGCAAGGGACCAGACTTCTTAACACAAGTTCATTGTATACAGAATTGCCAAAATCTCTTTTCGTTACAACTTTGTGTCATATATCAATTACATACCTTTATTACACTGTATTCATACATACACCTCACATTCACAACGTGATCAAAGTATCCGGACACCTGGCTGAAAATGACGTACAAGTTCGTGGCGCCCTCCATCGGTAGTGCTGGAAGTCAATATGGTGTTGGCCCACCCCTAGCCTTGATGACAGCGTTCACTCTCGCAGGCATACATTCAATCAGGTGCTGAAAGGTTTCTTGGGGAATGGCAGCCCATTCTTCACGGAGTGCGGAACTGAGGAGAGGTATCGATGTAGGTTGGTGAGGACTGACATGAAGTCGGCGTTCCAAAACATCCCAAAAGTGTTCTATGGGATTCAAGTCAGGACTCTGTGCAGGCCAATCCATTACAGGGATGTTATTGTCGTGTAACCACTCCGCCACAGCCCGTGCAGTATGAACAGGTGCTCGATCATGTTGAAAGATGCAATCGCCATCCCCGAACTGCTCTTCAACATTGGGAAGCAAGAAGGTGCTTAAAATATCAATGTAGGTCTGCACTGTGATCGTGCTACGCAAAACAATAAGGGGTGCAAGCCCCCTCCAGGAAAAATTCGACCACAGCATAACATCACCACCTCCGAATTTCACTGTTGGCACTACACACGGTGGCAGATGACTTTCACCGGGCATTCGCCATACCCACACTCTGCCATCGGATCACCACATTGTGTACCGTGATTCGTCACTCCACACAACGTTTTGCCACTGTTCAATCGTATAATGTTGACGCTCCTTACACAAAGCGAGGCGTTGTTTGGCTATTTCCTGCGTGATGTGTGGCTTATGAGCAGCCGCTCGACCATAGAATCCAAGGTTTCACACCTCACGCCTGTCATAGTACTTGGAGTGGATCCTGATGCTGTTTGGAATTCACGTGTGATGGTCTAGATAGATGTCTGCCTATTAGTCTTTACGACCCTCTTCAAATGTCGGCGTTCTCTGTCAGTCAACAGACATGTCCCTTCACGTTTCCACTTCATTATCGCACCAGAAACAGTGGACCTAGGGATGTTTAGGAGTGTGGAAATATCGCGTACAGACTTCTGACACAAGTGACACCCGATCACCTGACCACGTTCGAAGTCCGTGAGTTCCACGGCGCATCCCATTCTGCTGTTTCACGATGTCTAATGACTACTGAGGTCGCGGATAATGAGTACCAGTCAGTAGGTGGCAGCACAATGCACCTAAGATGTAAAACGTATGTTTGTGGGGTGTCCGGATACTTTTGATCACATAGTGTATATGTCACACAGAATAATAGTGGTAGTAATTAGAAATGTGATATTTAATGCTATTAATGCCGTAATTAAATATTTATATAATAATTTTTATTTTAAGAATATAATGTAACACTGTGTGTAAGAGTAAAATATTAACATTTTGGTAGATAAGAAGTAATTAGTGGTTCATTCCGGCGTCAGTATTAGCGAAGTCCAAGATAAGGATTTGTTGTAATACTTGAGTAGGTAAACAACAGGTAGAAGGAGACAAGTTTGGGTTTTGAGAATTAGCCAGCCATTGGAGGTATTTGTAACAACATTATGCAATGAGGCAAAGAATAGCCCGGTAGTATTAATAGTACACTACCTTTGTCTACTGAAGTCGATTACGGAAAATCCAATCGTGAAAAAGTTCGGTTCTGGGAACGAGATCGTGACACCTTCACTATGAAGTACAGGAATGCCCCCAAAAATGTATACGTATTAATTCATCTAAAGAAAAGCGATAATTGAATGAAAATTTTGCACAAATAAATACACCATAATCTTACAAAAGTGACAATATAAATATTTACATTGCTTGACCAGAACCCTTGTAATGAACACTCAGGAATAGAAATATAGGTTTGGGAGAAATCTGCAGTACACAAATTTAGCATGAGCATGACTCGACAGTAATCTGTTTCACCTCACGGCACACGTGGCATTACGTGAATAGTCCAAACGTAAAGATATGAAACAAAGACTTCACATTGAACTACATTCTAACTGCGACTCTTAATTGAACTCTGCTTGTACTGGTTTTGATAACTGAGAAAGTTAACAAATTCAAATAAACTCTAACAATTTAATAAACTATATATATATCTAGGTGTACTGAACGATTTAAATAAGAGATTAACTATTTATCAATTTATATAAACTCTGAAAATTCAACAAGTGTAAAACAACATTCACTAAGTGGATGCCAGAATACAGAACATAGAAACCAAACTGACCCAACGATGCATTTACCTTATGTGGCTTCCCGTACCCACTCTCTTATTCAGTACTGCAACGGAAATCCAAGTAAAGGCCACAGTCAGACAGTCTTTTAATAAAGATAAATTTTGGACACCATGTAATTGCAGGAAACTCGCCTGGATGCGTACACTTCAGTGGTTGAGAAGCAAGGCGACATCTCGAGGGGAATTCAATCCGGCTGAACATAAAGATGCGACAGTGGCACATCGAGCGGTAAAGGTAAGGTTACAGTAAAAATATAGCCACACCTCTCACGGAGAAAATGTTTGCTATTAATTATATGCCCAATCGCCACACGAGTATTGCCTAATCCGGGAGGCGGAGCGTAATTAAAATAAAAAGCCATGTGACAACTTGCCTCGTGGAGATTCAGCATTCAGTATTTAGAAACCAGTGCGGGCCTCTCACGTCTTCAACTCAGTTGATGAAAGGGGATACACCACATATACACACACATATAAATTAATATCAAACAAGAATTGCACAATATAATTTAGGATTTAATGTTGAATATGTAAGAGGGGGATTTGCTCTAATTGTTTGGGTAAATATTCTAGAATTGTATTGAAAGTTTATTGATATGTGTTATTTTTCTTGGTTCTACAAAGATGTTAGAATATTTAGCAACCAAGAGATGTACAAAGGAGATTGTAACTTAGATAAGTAGGAAACGGGCGAACTAGCTAATTCCAGGTAAAAGTAATTCTAGGTAGAGTCCACCACCTTTCACCAAGCTAATGAGCAAGGAACTTGAAGGAATAACAGGAAATACAAAGAGACAGATATAGAAAGGAGAGAGACAGAGATACTGAGTTTGCTTCCGGGTGTGTCACTGGGACGCGTGTGCGAAAAGATTTGGAGCAGAATATTTTCATACATAATAAGGCAACTCTGTCTGAGGACCAATTAGAAATGTCGTTACATTTAAAGGCGCGAAGGTGAGCATCACTAGACTTAGGTATAAAAAGGGGAAACAAGTCCCAGATTTTCACACTCTTGTAGAACCTCTTCGACACTCAATGATACTCTGTGGATGAAGAATGCACGTGTGTGCTTATGGGTGGGGAAGCGTGTGCAGTTAGATTATGCCCCTAATTTATTATTATAGTTGGAATGTTTACAGATGGGAAAAGCTAGCCGCCCATAAGTATTTATTTGATAATAAACAATATTTTTAAGGGAAATGCAATGTATTTTAATTTGCGTCACCTACGAAAACCTGAGATCAGTGAAATTAGTTAGGTAATTTATTAGGAATGGAGAAATTATCAGCCACTAAGCAGAGACAGCCGGAGACCAGAACACTGCTACCAACGACGCCCAACGAGGAATTGACTCTAGGCGATGTAAACCATTGTAAGTGTATTTAGATTATCTATATAGTAAGCGATATTGTCTGCAAGTAACGTGCGTAATAGGAAGATGTTTCTTCGACTAAGGCGGTTTAAATAAACTGAGTTTTATTTATGGACGCTCTTTAACTGCTGTGGTCCTTAGCGTCCCAGTCTATAGACGCCCATCGCCCACCCGCCGAGTTTGAATCCGCGACCTCGGGAACTAGAGGCTAACATAGTAAGCACTGCACACTGGGTAACGCGGTAATGCCTTGGCTTGGTCTACGTATTTTAATGCTTTGTTTTCCGACAAATAAATCTGATGTGATCCATCCACGTGTCTTTCTCGACCCTCTTATCATTTATTAGTGAGTACACAAACTAAACTCACTAAAACTTATTTTTATATCTACTGCAATTTAATCTAAATGAACAGTTCAAGAAATAACTTATATAACGTATTTCGTTATAGCTACAAAGAGAACACTGATAGTCAATTGTTTAAAAACTGGATGCTATACGCTGGCCTTAAAATCTCGTAATGTTTCCATGCCATCGCGAGGAACAACTGAATGTTGTCGGGACTTTAAAGAATGACTAAGAAGTGTACAATTCGAAATATTAATAAAGGATATCTCAGAAACGGTTTATGCCACAAAAAGCTTATTTGAAATAAATTGTGTGTTTTAAAGAGATCTACATTTTTTGTATAGTACGTTTTCGTCTTTTGCTTAACTTTTACCAGTTATACAAGATTATACAAAATTCGTTCCGAGTGAAGTGGACTTCGGAGGCTTTTCCCAGAAAATTCAAGATATGCATTTTATTTCTAATGTAATTTTTATCTTTAATGTATGGTACTTTATTCAGTACCGTTAGAGCCATTTTTTGGAAAAATAAAGCTTTCAAAAATGTTCGATTTGAGGGTAATTTGGAGTGAGGGGATTTTCTTGAAAATTTTCGTGTGGCATCCTTGGAAGATACTAAACTTAAATACCAAGTTTGGTACTTATGCTGAGACAGAATGTGTCCGGATTCATTTTACAATATGTCAATTTACTTAGGGATTAATTTTATATATGAATGATATATGCATTTGTCTTATATGCAATCTTCCTGTTTCTCTAGTTTTAAGATGTCTTAAACTCTGCAGTTATGTAGAAAACATGCTGTTCTCAAGTGCAGAGAAGGTTGGGATCGTTTGTGTTAGGATCGAGGGTAAGGTTTCACGACCTTATTTATCTCCGCTCGAAGAGTATGGAGTGAGGAAAATGTAACAGAGAACGGAAAATTATCGAGAGAAGCCCGGGAAAATGTCACGTGATATATACAAACTAACCAATCAGAATATATATAAATGAAGTGATATTTAACCAGGCTGAGAAAGCCGCAAAAATCCGTCCAATGAGAGATCAGATCCTTAAATTCTAAGTTGGGGATCGCATTCTATAAATAGTCTATATTTATCCCAAAAGACAAAAGTTGATTTTGTAGTTACAGACGAGGAATCCACGCTACTCCGTAAAAAATTTGATGTGTTATCCTCACATGACTTTCTCTGCTCTTGTACAAACTATTTTTACAAACTCTTTATTCTCCAAATATTTCATATTAATGGAGATAAACATTTGCAGCAACGATCTTTTGCCATGCAAAGAGAATTACATTTTACCCATAACGTCCATCTCTAAAAATATTTGACTATCGCTTAAGGCCTATGTTCCCCTTGTTTTGTATTTGCAAGGGCAATATAGAAATACAATAGCCTTTAAGCATCCACATATCTCTTAATAGCTGGTTGCTAGGTGCAGCACCATTCTCTTTGCCACAGATTAATACTCTTTGCGTATCCAAGACAAAAAATGAATAACGAATTCCCATTTGAGAAAATAAACATTGAAAAATTTAAGGGAATAAGAAGAATATCTCGAAAATGGTTCACTCAACAACAAAAAATGTGTATGACATAAATTGTGTATTTTAACGCAATCTATATTTTTGTGTGGTAAAAGTTAGTCTATCTCTTATGCTTTACCAGTTATGCAAAAGTCCTTCACAATGAAGAATACTTTTGGAGACATCCCCAGAAAATTGAAGATATACATTTTAGCTGTCATGAAAATATCTTAAACATATGATATTTTAATCAAATCGTTAGAGCCATTTTTGAGAAAATTAAAATTTTCTAAAAATATTCCATGTAAAGGCCAATCTGGGGTGGGGGGATTTTCTTGAAAACCTTTGTGTCGCATCTCTGGAAGATACTGAACCTGAATACCAAGTTTGGTGTTTATCCGACTATTCGTTTGTGTTATGCTGTTCACAGACGCATACACGAACATATTTCCAAAAATGCTTTTTTTGGGATTCAGGGGGTCTCAAGACATGTATTTCTGGTGAAATCTCGGTATCGAATTTTTGGGTGGAATACAATACTTCCCCTACTTGCTACATGTAGTAGAGAAAGTAAAAAGTTGGCGCGCAAATAGTGTCCATTTAGTGCCGAAGTGTAAGTGTGACTGCCACGTATTACTCAATGCCTCTTTGGTTCCGGAGTTCAATATAGAGTTATATGTGAACAGGAACATTATTTCGCGTTTTAGAGTAAATTGCAGTAAATCAAACATGATGACCAATAAATTCCTCTCAGAGTTCCCCTTAGTTCCACTACCGCGGTGTACGAGCTTATTAACAGTCCTAATAGGCAAAATCTATGCGTATATCTCAGTTGAGAGCAGCTATCCAGGGCAACAGCGAGAGTTAAACCATATTATATTTTAATCACCTTTCTACAGAGATTTGCCTGCCTAAGACGAAGCCACGTCGGACGGAGGACATAAAGCAGGTACAGTAAATTTTACCATTACTTCTCCTGTATCTACCGTTGCACGGCGGTCGATTCCAACGCGCGCGGGCATCGAACCAACAGATCCAGCTAGGCTACCTCCCCGGCACAGTCTTCTAAGCAAGGAGTGCGAGGATCGACGCTATCCAGCTTATGGTTTTTTAGTTAGTTATTTCTGTTCACACACACACACACGGATCTTTTTCTAAAAATGCTTTCTTTGGATTCAGGGAGCCTCATGACATATATTTCCGGTGAAATCTCGATATCAAATTTTTGGATGGAATACAATGATGTAACTTATGTGTGTACATTGTCGCGTTGCACACATTATTGATGTGTATAATGATATTGTTGAAGTAAATATTTCGCTTGTAACTTTGAATTCTTTTCCGACGTGACATACTTCCCTCCAATTCCTAGTGAAGGCAGGTTGAGGGTAGAGCCTCTTTGTCTGATAGCGTGGATCTGTGAGTCAGTAGCGTCAGTCTAGAGTAGGTCTTCTGAGTGTGTGGTTTGTATGTAGGGGCGCGTGTTGTCGTGTGTGTGCGTGAGGTATCTCACCCAATGTTTGCCTGTAACCTTTTGTGTATAATGTAGGGCGTCTTATTGATTATAATAAACCAGAGTTAAATTGAATTTATATGTATTATTTATAAATATCCCACTTCCGCTTAGTTTGTGTAGCAAGTTTTATGTATCTATTTGTGTTCCTCCGAGTCTACGTCCCCCAATGTTTATGCCGGGGTAACTAAATTTAATATTTTAGCTGCAAACCTTTCGGCCTCACCCCGGTGTATAACAATACTTCCCCTACTTACTACACGTAGTAGAGAACATAATAAAGCAGTAGCAGTAAAAGGCAGTGGAAAATTTACTACTACGACTGCTACTACCCTACAAACTTAATGTGGTATTACACAGAAGATAACTATAAGCACAGTAATGTATTACTTGATGTTCATAGCTTTGAAAACCTCGGATTTCACACATCAATTCAGCGCATTCACACCAAGAATTTGAGCATTTTAAACAAAGGAATGCACTGTTCTTGTTTTATTTATAGCAGTGAGTGAAGCCACAACTTGTTTCTATTTGCAGCTCCGAATCTTCGCCTTTCACGCTCGGCAGAACATCTGTGTCTTCTCTTTCCAATCTTTTGTTGTCTCCTGTCATTTGAAGGAAGAGCAGAGCCCTCTCTCAGAAGAGGAACCACGTACTTGTATCTTTATAGCTGTCATTCTGTGTTTACTGTTGAAAAACGCACAGAGAAGAAACCTAGCTTGATGATCGTAAATGTCATTTTACCACCGTTTATTTACTGGGTCAAACCCATAAACAGAGAGAAAATTTACGATGCCACTTTAGACGAGTGAAATAGACCTAATGTTTACATATCTGTTTTGTAAAAAAAAAAATCTCACTTGTTATATTCATATGACTTTCACTATTATCTATTGTGTATACAAGTGCATTACACACTTCGTTACAGATACAAAGGGAATAGCGATAGTCAAATGTTTAGGAAGCGGACGCTATATGCCGCCTTAAAATTCCATATTACTTCCATGCAATCGCGAAAAGCAACTGAAAATCGAATAACCTGAAAACAATGGCCAAAAAAAGCGTGATGTGTTATATTCAGAAACTTTATCTATTAACTGTAGCTTATTAGTGGGTATACAAAGTATTCATACGAAATTATATTTCAATGTAAACGAGATAAACCTTTCCGAAATAGCTACATTAGACATTTCATTATATATACAAAGAGAACAGTGATAGACAAATGTTTAAGAAATGGACGCTAAATGTTGGCCTTAAAATTGCATACAGTTTCCATGACATCGCGAGAAACAGGACTTTAAAGGAATGCTAAGTATTGAACAATTCGAACCATTAATAACGGCTATTTCTAAATGGCTGGGGCCACAGAAAAAAGTATTTAAAATAAACTCTATGTTTTAAAGAGATCTAAGTTTTCTGGGTACTACGTTGTCGTCTATCTCTTAACGCTTACCAGTTATATAAGATCATACAAAATTGCTTCTGGCTGAAAAGTACACATTATTTCCATAAAATTCAAGAAATACCTTTTATTTTTCATATAAATATCTTTAATATGCAGTATTTTAATCAAAATTGTTAGAGCCATATTTTAGAAGATCAAAAGTTTCAAAAAGTTTTCCTTATAAATAGTAGTTTGAGGTAGGAGATTTTTTTGAAAATCTTCAGGTAGCATCTTTTGATATTACGGAACTTAAATACCCAGTTTGGTATTTATCCGACTTTTCGCTTACGAGTTGAGCTGTTCACACACACACACACACACACACACACACACACACACACGTGGACCTTTTTCTAAAAATCTGATGTGTTACACTCACATGACTTTCTCTACTCTTGTACAAACTATTTTTACAAACGCTTATTCTCCATATGGTTCATGTTAATCGAGATAAACATTTGCAGACTATCTTATTGCTAATTTCCTTTTAGATGTAAGGGGAATATATATTTACAAGGGCAATATAGAACTACAGTAGCCTTTAAGCACATACATATCTCTTAATAGCTGGTTGCTAGGTGCAGCACTATCCCTTTGCCACAGATTAATGCTCTTTGCATATCAAAGACAAAAAAATGAATAACGAATTCCCATTTGAGAAAATCAGTATTGAAAAATTTAAGGGAATAACAAGCAATATCTCGAAAATGGTTCACTGAACAACAAAAATGTATATGACATAAATTGTGTATTTTAACACGATCTACATCTTTTGTGTAGCAAAATTTTGTCTATCTCTAATGGTTTACTAGCTTACCAAAAGTCGTTCACAATGAATACTTTTGGAGACATTCCCAGTAAATTCAAGATATACGTTTTATTTGTCATGAAAATATCTTAAACATATCAGTTTTGAATCAAAACCGTTAGAGCCATTTTTGAGAAAATTAAAATTTTCGAAAAATCTTCCATGTAAAGGGTAATCTGGGTTGGGGGGATTTTCTTGAAAACCTTCGTGTCGCATCTCTGGAAGATGCTGAACCTAAATACCAAGTTTGGTGTTTATCCGACTGTTCGTTTCTGAGTATGCTGTTCACAGACAGACACACACACGGACATGTTTCCAAAAATGCTTGTTTAGGATTCAGGAGATCTCAAAACATGTATTTCCGGTGAAATCTCCGTATCGAATTTTTGGGTCGAATACAATACTTCCCCTACTTACTATACGTAGTACAGAAAGTAAAAATTGGATGTGATACATCCACTGGAATTTCTCTATCCCCTATCGCTTATTAGTGAGTATATCTTATTAAGACTTATTTTTATATCTGTTAATAATCCAAATAAACCTTTGCAGAAATAGCTACATTACACATTTCGTTATAGATACAAAGCGAACAGCGATAATCAAATGTTTAAGAACTGGACACTATATACTGGCCTTAAAATTCCATACTGTTTCCTTACAATCGCGAGAAACAACTGAATGTGAAAGGACTTAAAAGAATGACAAAGAAACGAACAACTTGAAGCATTAACAATGGATATCTCAGAAATGGCTTATGCCACAAAAAACTTATTCGAAATACACTGCGTGTTTTTGAAGATATCTACATTTTTGTCTAGTGCATTTTCGTCTTTCGCTTAACGTTTACCAGTTTTACAACATTATATAAAATTCCTTCCAAATGAAGTGGACTTTACAGGGTATTCTCAGAAAATTCAAGATACACATTTTGTTTGTCACGTAAATACTTTTAATATATTTTATCAAAACCGTTAAGAACCACATTTTAGAAGATTAAAATATTCGAAAAATGTTCCCTGTATCTTGTAGTTGAAGTGGGGGATTTTTTTTTGAAAATCTTCGTGTCGTATCCATGGAGGATACTTAACTTGAATACCAAGCTTGTTATTTATCCGACTTTTTGTGTTTGAGTTATGCTGTTCACAGATACAGACACACACACGGACCTTTTTCTAGAAATGCTTTTTTTAGCTATAGGTGGCCTCAAAACGTATATTCCCGGTAAAATCTCGATATCGAATTTTTGGGTGGAATACAATACTTTCCCTAGTCAGTACTTATGCAGAGGAGAAAATAATAAAACCTTTTCTTGCAATTTCTCTAATTGACTACCTGTAAAAAGAAAGCACTAGTAATTTTAATGTAAAAATCAGCGATACCTAGAACCGGTGTGCTATTTCTAGGGTCATGCTTACATAGGATAAGGTAGAAATATCACACTTTTATGTGTCTGTGAAATACCGAAAATCCCCAGTACCTATGCAAGATATCTTTTTGACATTTATGCCTGCAATTACACGTAATACGTTTGTGCTTTTGCCATGTTTCAACATTCTAGCCTGGATATTAAAATATTATTGTTTATTGTGTAAATTCATTGTTTTAATAAAAATGCTCACAGGATGCATTTTTTAACATGTTCACGTCAAAGATCAGTTTTACAGTAAACAAATTTACAAAATATCATTCACATCATTTTACATTAACCTCCAACTATAGCAGAAAAACTATCACTTGATTTACTCCTCAAAATTCTTGATTTTTCAAAGCTTAATAATTTATTTCTCAAAATGGGATATTTACGAGGGCTGATCAACAAAGACTGAGATTGATTTTTTTTCACAGATGTTTATTACTCCAATTCAATGTTTACATGATCTTTTTCAAAGTAGTCCCCTCCTACTTCAATGCACTTTTTATAGGGTCTCTGCCAGTCCTTGAACACGTGCTGCAGACCACTTTGTCAGGTCCTTGAGAATCGCCTCACATTTCTTGAGCCCTGCTTCAGAGTTCTCAAATCGAATACCCCTAAGCTTTGCCTTTAGTGATGGGAATAAAAAAAGTCACAGGGTGCAAGATGGGGGCTATAAGGTGGATGTGGTACACAGGTAATGTTGAATCGAGCCAGAAACGGCATGACTTGATTTCCGACGTGAGGCCGTGTATTGTCATGATGAAGTCACCACCCAGTCCGAGAAAGCTCTGGTCGTTTCTTTGCAATGTGCTTCCTCAGTGTAGCCAATACTGACGTGTAGTATGCTGCTGTGAGAGTAGTGTGAGAGGGAACTCCATGCTGGTAAATCATTCCATTACAGTAAAAAAAAATGCGATCATCACTTTCCCTGCAGATGGAACAACTTTTGCCTTTTTTGGTGTTGGGGAACCTGGCGATTTCCACACTGTGCTGGCTTGTTTTCCTTCAGGATCATAATGATGCAGCCATGACTCATCACCGGTGATAATCGATTTAAAAAATGCATCCCCTCCATCAGCAAAGAGATGCTGCTGGTATGCGAAATGCACGTAGGGTCTACAAAATAGAGTATTACTACCAACCTACCAATACGAGAGTGCTGCCGCCTACCGACATTATACATAAAACCCCGCTATTTTCAAATATTTATGTTACAGATACGAAACTATCACGGAAGCTACAGGAAAAAATCAGTCTCAGTCTTTGTTGATCAGCCCTCGTATTTTAAAAGCTCTGACGCGTTATGTTCACACTATTTTGTGTTCCCATTCTTCAAGAAAGCTTATTCTTCTACGCTTATATACATCATGCTAATCGAGATAAAGAATTCAAAAGTGTTTTATTACTCATATATTTCCTTGTAGGGGATATAGGGGAATGCAGTAGGCGTAAATAATAGTCAAAACTTTTAAAAGTCAGTAGCTACGTATGGATTTGAAAATCCGTTGTCCTTGGAAGAACATGAGAAAAAAGCGAATAGCAATTTTCCACTTGAAAAAAGGTATAAATGTTTAAATTCTAACCAATAATAAAAAATATTTCGAAAATGGGGGAACACCGAAAACAAATATATGGCATAAATTGTGTCCTTTAATGAGATCTACATTTTTGTATACTAAGATTTTAGTTATCTCTTACAGTCTACAGTTACGCAAAAGTCATTCAGAATAAAGAGTAAGTTTTGAGAAAATTAAATTCTTGAACATTTTCCAATCTGAAGGGGAGTTTTGGGTGGGGATTTTCTTGAAAATCTTCGTGTTGTATCGTTGGCAGATGTTAAACTTAATTACCAAGTTCGGCGTTTAACGATACAATTATTTCATGTATTATTCATCCACTAAAACATATACGTGTTCTAGGATACGTCAAAATTGTATACATTATTTACTACTTGCATCAAGTGAGAAATTTTAGTTTGACAGTAATTACAGATTTATAAATTCATCTACGCTATAAAAACTGCAGTACTTTAAGAAATTTTATAACATCCTTTTAAATTTTTTATGTGACTCAATGTTTTTTGTGTATACAGATAGCTTGTCATAGATGTAGGCCAGCATATATGGAGCTATTTTCACAGTGTTTAGTCCCGTGTGAATTTACAAACAGATTATGCTTGGCTCTAGTGTTATATCCATGAACTTCTGAATTTGTTTTGAATGAGCGGTGAGCTTTCATATAAACAAGAGTTTGATATATGAACAGTCCGGTGCAAAAATCGTGCCGATGCCTTTGGTTTACTATGATATTTTTCTTTATTTAATGTTGGCAGAATCCCCATATCAGTTGTGTTCCAAACCTACCCGGATGTGCTAATATCTTATTGGTTTGAACAAAGTGAGAGGCGAAAGGGGTAGGTAACGGAAGCACTCGCCAAATCGGTCCATCTCTTATTGGTTTCATGTAAAAATCTAGCACTCAAACCCTAATCAACGAACAGTGATCCATTTCCGGCTCAGGAGAGAAGGAAGTAAGGTAAACATTGTGTGATGGATGGGTGTTTATGTATTTTATTTAGTAGAGCTTGCAAGCAATAAGTCATATAAATTTTCGAGTTAAATTTAAGTGCATCAAAATCATAACAGCACACTTTAATTACGTGTAATTAATAAACAAAAGTGGTTGGATGAAACTGACTTGTAAACAGAGTCCTCTTTATTATATATGTAATTTGAAAGCAACAAAGGATATGGACAACAAACTGAAAATCATTGCCCTTAATGTGCAAGGTTTTAGCGCAGTGAGGGCTGCGGAACTATTAACTATCTCCTAGAGTGGCGTCAAACTGATGGTTACTGAACACACAGACTGGATGAATTATTTAATTATAAATGCATAATGCAGTCCATATGCCACCAGAGGCTTCAAAAACCTATCACAACGGGATAGAAAGCAAAATAAAACGGACATGTGAACGAAAAGAGTTCATTAAATAGAGTTTTAGAAGAGATAAAGTATTTTTTTAATAAACTTATTTAATAGGTTAGGACATTATGTGGTATTTGTTATTGTTACTATTATTACTACTACTAATAATAATAACAATAATAATAATAATAATAATAATAATAATAGTAATCCTTTGCGAAGCAAAAGGAGCGACAGGCATGTTGATTTTAAATAATAAAATTCACAAACAGCATGGCAGAGAACTGAGTTACACGAAATGAACCGCGTAAAATGAAAAAGTATTACAAAAACGTCGCAAAACACAGCATTTTCGCATTACTTGAAAAGGGTTGGCAACCATATTTATGTTCCATTTCTTGCAAAATTCTGATAATAAAATATATTTAAGCCAATACTAATTCGGCATTAGTAATGGGGAAAGGTAGAATCAGAATAACACCTTCAATGCCATAGTCGGGATTCGAACTATGATCTTTTAGTTTCCAGTACCGATGCTTCACCACTGAGTTATGATGTTGATATGATAACACATCATCAAATTCTCCCTCTGACTCCAATTTCTGCTGTAAAGCACAAGGTATCCTAACTTCTCTTCAGAAGACATATCTTTTCATTCTGGTTCTATCTTTACAGCCTGCGGAAGAGTAATTAATAAAAATGAACTGATTGCTTCCTCAACGAATCTAAAACTGCCTTGGATCCTAGCCTATGGTGCACATCTGCCATTGCGAAAAGAAACTGTACAAAAGTCGCCAATCAATTTGGTTTGTTAAAACTAGGTAAGCGGTGAGGCGGAGCTATGAATGGGGAGGAGGTGCTTTACTAATCCCTTACCAACTTAACTTGCAGTTCATTATATCGCATTTTATTTCTTTATTCTTTTTTCTTTATTGCACACAAGTGAATATATTTGGTTAAGACCAAGTGTTTAGTTGTTTAAAATATGGCTTACAACTAGTTGTATAGAGATCCGCTATATTTCTGCTTATTTTCTTCTGTATTCTGAATACTTTCTCACTGTATTTGTGATTTCCCCAGAAAATAATGCCATATATCTACTAGTGTGCAAAGCAAAGTGCTATAAGTGCATTTATACTAGACAGGCATTTGACTCCCTTAATAGTAAACAGATTTTATTCGTATTTTCCCTTGTATCTATGTGTGTTTCTCAACTCAAATTTTCATCTAATATTAGACCCAAAGATTTGTTTGTTTAAAGTTTGACATAGAATTAATTTTGAATATATTTGATTTTTCGTACCTTGTGAAAGCTTAGAACTGCTGTTTTCTCTTTGCTTAATATTAGCGTGTTTATATTGTACCAGTCCAGAAGTATTCAAACTGTTATCTAAATGCGGATTCGCCTCGCTCTTGCTCTCTCTCCTCATAAAAATGCTCAAATCAAACTTTTGAGTTATGCTGTTTGCAATCAAACGTTTCGGGACTTCAGAACGGGTCCTTTCCTGAAATTTCTTCCTATATTTTCTACTTATTATAAGTAAGCGGTAGAGAAAGTCAAATTTGCATATATTTTTAAGTAAAAGTAGTTACTTTAATTATGCGACTTTCCTTATTATGTGGCATAGAAGTAAGGTTTTTGAATGCCAAGCATAAGGATGCACAAATTAATTGCTCATAATTATTTCAGTGCTTGGAACATAAAACTCAGATTTCAAAAAAGATAAAATGACCGACTCTGTAACTCCTTGGTTCCGATCCCGGTTATTCCATTTGAATTTTCAAATCCGTTTTAACTTTTGGACGTTAACATACATTTGGCCAATATGAAAGAACAATTATCATTCATATTTATAAGCTTCTGACAGATTATTTGCCCAAGAAGATTATAATTTTCATTGCTTAATTTAGTTCCAAGTTGCTACTTAGGACCTCGAATATGTGGGTGATTTGAAATTGGCTACCTATTTAATCCTTAGGTAACGACAAAATAACAAACTTTCTTCACAACATAATTTTTCAGGAACTCCTATTTCTTACCTTGGTCATATAATGAGAGTTTAGTCATTTGGTGAAACTCGTGTCCTCTCACAGAATCATGGTTAACCTCAGCACCTTCTGTGTTTCATTATAACAGCTGGTGCAGGTTTGTTTAAAATATTGATGAGACGATGCTCTATTTATCGATACGATACTGTTTTAATCACCTATATCTGATAGTCACTATAAAAAACTGTAAAGACAGTAGCTTATTCGCTAAATTATTTTCTTATTGATAGTTTTCTGTGTAGAAACGTATGTGACCAAATTTGTATTCCGTGTTATAATAATAATAATAATAATAATAATAATAATAATAATAATAATAATAATAATTTCTTTGCTTCCATTTCATGTAATTATAATTTGTGCTGAATATTTCTTTTAAAGATTTTCTATTTATAGAAAAACGAGTACTAGCAATTCCTCTTTATCCCGCAATCTTGAAAATATAAACGCCATATATATCTTACATGGAACATAATAAATACTTCCATATGCAATATCTCACATCTTAAGCTCAGATTCATTTTTGCTGGATTCATAGATTTGGTCACCGGAGTAGGTAAATGTAATGACTGGGAGTAAGCCAGGTTGTTGCAGAAACGTGATTTATAGTGCCAGCTAAATCCGCTTCATTTACAACTCAGTTGACGCTGAATGTCACATGAAAACCTTTATCCCTTCCTCGTTGTTTTGTATATTTTCATTTAGACACAAGAGTCTATGGAATGTTGCATTGATTCACCCACAGGAAACTCTGTCAACGTCTATCAAGAACTACAGTCCAGCAACTCTTTGGGAACACGTGCGAGACAATAACGTGAAGTCTCGACTTATTTTATTGCTTATCTAGCATGAAATTAAATTTAATAACGTTCAATAATTCAAAACTTAAACATTTAAAAGTATCGAAGGTTTATCTTAAAGTATTAGATATACTTCGACACCACCAAGTATCGAGAGTCTCGAGGTATCGACGGCATTGCGGTCCCATTCCTAGTTTAAAATATTACGCTATATTTAAGAGGTGGTCATTCTAAATAACACAGGATATGCACTACAGATTTCTGCCCATAACTTATTTAAAACATAAAAAAGCCATTTAGTATTAAAATGTGATAGATGGAAAAACAGTGGAATGTCTTAGTGCATTTATATACTTATGTAACGTATCTCGTTGTATAATAGGATTGATGTAGATGAAAAATTAAATATAATAATATAAGCGCAATAATATAATTGGAAAAGTCATGTCAGGAAGTACACAAGACTAGATAAAATATTTGCGAAAGCGATCTTAATGTTTGTTTTCGAAACCTAGATAATAAATAAAATAGGACGAGAAATCTAATGGGAGTTGCTCTTAGAGATGGCATTCTCAATTAGGCTATTATGGAGTTGGTGAAAGTCTTAAATATAATCGAGGAAATAAAACAGTAGAAGCAAAGGTGAAAGGAACAGTTATTTAGAATGAATGCCCAAAGAATACCAAAGGCAACATATCAGTATACGCCAGTGGTAAGGAGAAATCTGGGCAGGCCAGAGAAGAGTTGGAATTCAGGCTCGAAACAGATCCTCGGGCGTCAGAAGAATGACGAAAAGTTTGTATGAAAATAGTCGTATTACAAAAATATACGGTAGTTAAATTATATTCGAACCCAATCACGGCCTCTCTCTACTGCATTAGACAGCTGGCAGTCGCCGGGGAAATTACGTCGTAAGAGGCGGACTAAAATCCTTACCTTATTATAGATGCTGGAAATGTTGACATCCTGCTCTCAAACATAGCATATCTCGTGTAAATATTCTCCGAAGTTCAGCAGCAGCAATTCTCGTGATGAAACGCCTCATTTAGATCAGAAAATTAGAGTGTAGTGTGCGATAAGTGCTAGAAGAGCCCATATTCTTTGATGAAGCAATAAATGCAGAGCGATATCAGCGGTTAATTCTGAGGCCAAGTTGCAATCGCTTGACAGAAGAAGGGAAATCGTATGATTGGTTCCAGCAAGATTCTGCAACAGCACATACTGCTGCCGAATCATTACAAGGTGTTTGATGTAAGAATAATTAATGTTGATTTGTAGCACCTTTTCTCCTGAACTAATGAATTGTGATTATTATTTATGGGGTTCTTTAAAAGACTAAGTTTATCGTTCCAATCCTCGCACACTACAGGAACTTAAAGAAAACATTGTGAAAGAAATCAGAAGAATTCCTGCTGCTGAAATTCCGAGAGTGAGCGAGAATATTTTCACGAGGTATGCTGTCTGTTTGAGAGCGGCGGTCAACATTATAAGGTAAGGATTTTAGTCCGCCTCTGCCGGCGTAATTTCCCCGGCGACTGCTAGCTGTCTCGCGCAGTAGAGAGAGGCCGCGAGTGGGTTCGAATATAATTTAACTACCCTTTTCTTAAAGGTGTAGCCTTCCAAACAGTACGAAGAAACAGTGTTGTAGAAATGGAAGTGCAGAGCACATGTTATTTCCTGAAAAAAGAAGAACTAGAAGATAGAACGCTGGTTGGAACATTATTTTTCGCCATTTTCCTCTCTCAGCTTTACTGTTTAGCTTTAGGTTTTCGTTAAGAGGTTAAAATCTCGCTGGAGTTTAGCACAAAAGAGGCGCTTGGGAGATATGTCACTACCTCGCTACATGTTGAATAAGACAGCGCATACCAGCATACTTTCTCTGCTTCACGTTGTCAAGACATCATAACAAGAATGCGGAGCAAATATAATTTTATGGTGAAGAAGGAACAGATGGATGGATATGGAAAAGAGGAGGGGGAAAAGGAAAGGGACCTCGGATGATGGCCCAGAGAAAATGACATATGGCATGGAAGGAGGGTTGAGTATGCAGCAGACAAGATATGATAAAAGAAAAACCTGAAAAGGAAGCAAATCCGATTCTGAGATAACTTCCTTCAAGATATGAAACCTCATTTCACCTGAGTGTGCGTTTTTGTAAAGCAAATTGTGTGCATGTGACTTTTAATACGATGGCGGTGTATATATTTTGTGATAACCATATGCCAGCCCCTCTTTACGTTATTCATGGAAAATACATAATCTGCAGTTGAACACTAAGCTGCATTGTGAAGGTTTGCTGCTCTCTGGATATAGGAACACATAAATGGATTTTACACAGATGTGAGAGGCAGGAAATGAGATGAGAGAATAAGGGGCAAAGGAACAGAGATAATACGGGAAGGAGTGTAGAGATGAGGATGTTCTGATGATAATAATAAACCAAGCATATTCCAACTGCAAACGGGAGCTTATAGAAATGAAGTCAGCACCAGAGATACAAAACCTGGGCAAACATATGAGCTGCAGTTCCTAGAAGTTCCAGAATGTTTAGTAACACTTTTGTTACTTTCAAAAATCCACTGAACTCCTCTTCCTTGCTTTAAACAGTTTACGTCCAAACCTAAGAAGTATTTATATTGAAAAAAGTTATTGAACCTCTCTTTCTTTTTCTCTCATTCACACTCTATCACTACCGTGCCAGGGAATGTAAATAATTGTTTACGTGCAAGCGTATATGTTTGTAGAGAAAAATATCGCTAACTTCTATATCGCCTTTCACGCTTAAAAGACAATACAGGTTAAATGGAGCGCATTGTTGCAACATGTACTTTACGTACGCTCGCAACTTTTGCGCCCAGTTGTGATCGGTCTACTAATTTAATGTCACCTTGTGAATAATACATCAACAAATAGTGAAATACGAGGGCAGTCCCAGAAGTACCCGACCTGACGTATAGATAATGGCTGTTGTTTCAAACAAATGATTCCGATAGAAATTACCAACCTTAAAAATCTTAAGTTTGAAGTTTGAGGATGCTACATTATGTAGTAATTGTTTAGCAGCCATCAGTTGAAGGGTACAAGGGAAAAACAATCAAAGTCCACTTTTTAATTTTTTGCAGTAATTTAATTTGAAGTTTAAAAACGCAGCAGATTAAACACATTGGACACAAAGAAAACATTTCTTTCTAAAACAATTCTCAGGTGTTTTTCGAACAAGTCCTTCTTTTGAAATTAGTGTCATATATTATAGGGTCCTGTTTATTAACAATGAAAGCTCAAGGTACACATGTCTACAAACAAAAACAATCATAGTCCACCTACTTTATTGAATGTTTTACATTATACATAACTGTTTTCCTTAGAAAAATGTAAACAATATTTGTGGGATATTGTTTAATAATATCTATAAGAGACCAAAGAAATTAATGCAATCTCCACATCAAATTACTCACTGTTGACTATGGGTAATCTTGAACACAACAATCACAGTCCACTTGCTTTATAGAATGGATTACGTTATACATAACTGTTTGCCTTAGAAAAATGTAACCTATAAAACACTAATAACATTAATTATTTAATATCAACACCAAATTACTCATTGTTGACTACGGGTAATTTTGATCAAAACAACCTTAGTCCACTTTATAGGATTATACTATACATAACTGTTTGCCTTAGAATAGCGTAACATAAAATACCAATGAAATTAATTATTTTATCTCTACACCAAATTACTCATTATAGACTACTGGTTATCTTGAAAAATAGAGTTGAGCATTTTCAGAACAGAATTTCTTTAGGGGTTGTAGGTAGTCGTAATTTGCCTTGGAGAGTGAATTAAACTTGAATAGAAAGGTTTTGACTAATTCTCAGTCTGCGTATGGCACTTTTTGTCAACAATAACATAGGACTCCAAGGAGCTAAGGTATGTCACACATTTAAAACACCCAAGCTGACCAACATTTAAAAGAATAAGCTCTTCTGAAGTAGTACAAAATTACTCTCATTTAAAATGTATATGGATTCTGAATGTTTTTCCATTTCACAAAGGACTTTGATTGTTTTTCCCCTCGACACCGTTTATCTATGTTGATTTTGTAAGCATTACATGTGTTTTTTCCACGTATGAAGCTGTTGGAATGTAGTACTACATACATAGAATCTCAAATTTCGCCAAAGGTGGACTTGGAGTGTTTTTCCCCTGTACCCTTCAATTGTGAACGCTCTCAGCAAATTTGTAAACACGGACAAGACTGGTCATCGTTATGTGATACAATACTTTCATTTGAAAGGTCTTAGTGCAACTAATATTAAAACTCGGCTAGATTCTAGTCTGGGGCAGTCTGCTCCTTCGTTTACAACAGTAAAATATTGTGTGGCAGAGTTTAAGCGAGGCCATAGCAGCTGTCAAGACGAACATCACAGTGGTCGAGCGAATGAGGTAACCACGCCGGAAATTGTGAAGAAAATCCACAAAATGATATTGGATGACTGTCAGCTGAAAGTGCGTGAGCTAGCAGACATCGCAGGCATTTCATAAAGTGCTGTACATCGCACACTGACTGAAAATTTAGACATGAGAAAGCTATGCGCAAGATGTGTGCCGCATTTACTTACAATGGAACAAAAGAAGCATCGTGAGGATGTTTCAGTCGAGTGTTTGGCGATGTTTCGCTGCAATAAAACCGAGTTTTTGCGTCTATTCATAACCATGGATGAAACATGAGACGAAGGAGCAGTTAAAACAGTCGATTGAAGGGGAGAGAGTGTAGAAAAGGTTATTATTATTTTATTATTATAATTCTGTATAACTTTTTCACTATAAGATGAAAGGAGAAGTAAACAAAACCACGTGACAAGAGAGCACCCCATTGACTGGTAGGCAAACCAACTTTCCCGCTTAGCATGTCGTCTCTTCCTCTACAAGAAACAGTTCGGTTGATATCTAACATTTTATTGTTACTCTCGTGCAGAGAAATTTAAAAAAAAATCCATTATTGTAACAGTTAAATTTATGAAACTAAATGTGTTTGTTCAGATTCAACTATAACTAAATGAACCGTTATAGCAGAGGTTTCAGAGGCTATGTGCAGGTGCTGCAGTTCATTTCCAGATGAGCCCCCAGTGTACTATTGCAACGTGTTGAGAAAATCACTACGTTTCCATGGAGAATTGAAATCGATTTGAGTCCAATTCCATACTGAATACGATCCGCATTTCCATGTTAAATTCAATACGTATCGAGATCGATTTGGATACCAAAGTTCGAGAATAAAACAATTCAAATTTTTATGTTGGTTAACTTGGGTTTAGTTCGCCGGACCTGTTAAACATATGTTAGTTCGTTTTTCTGTATATTATAAGTGGGTTTAGAGGTTAGTGAATGTTCTAGAGAAGAATAAATTGCGAATTGTGGAAGCGATAAAAGTGGTTTTGCTGTGTGTTTTATCACACACGTGATTAACGATTTCCGCTAATAAAAACAAAATGACGAGCATGCAGCGTGTTACAACGAGTATAGTAAAGGATAGTATCTTTGGCGTATTGAAAACGATTCGAATACGACTACTTTCTAAGAGGATCGGATCCAAGGTTCAAAACGATCTCCAATACGATCAAGTGTACTCAAATCGATTTCAATTCCCCATGGAAACGTAGTATTACTTTAGAGAGTGTCATGGCTGAGAATCCTCCGCCACTGTGGAAAACATAAACGCGGGAAATGGAAAGAAAATAATTGTGTTAAATGCTTTTAATTAATTCTGGGAAAAGTGCCCATCCTTAATCGACAATGAATATGGTTGGCCATTGTTTAGCCATAATTGAACTTCTTTGTTAGTGATGCAGAATTGTTGCTGGGATAGCTTGGGTCGTGTTTGTTTTCTGTTGTGTTTTAACCTATAGTGCTACTCGATTTTTTAACTTATTGAATCACAAAGGGTTAAATCAAAAGTGGTGTATTGATATTAGTCGTTAAATGAATGATCTCTAAAACCTGAAGTTAAGAACAAATAATCCAGTACCTTTAATCACAGATGCTGAACTGTACAGGTACAAATTTTATTCTGTCTACTCTTAGTATTATGTGTAAGAAGTTTAAGTGTAAGGCAAAATATAGGAATAAGGCATACAATGTTTAAAAGGTAATGATCCCCAAGCAATATACTGTATTCGCATTCTGTCTGAAGCAATTTCCTCTCAGGGGTACGTCATTCTCCACGTGGTGCTGCCATGTGCTCGGCGGAGTGATACTTTTGTTTACATCTCCTATCAGCTTATAGTGAAAAAGGTATAGTTTGGGTAATGGTCCTTTGAAAATAATTTGTGACGTCATTGATATTGTGGCTTAAGCGAGGCGCTTTACTTTCTCTGTAACACCAGTATACAATGCAAGAGTATAATTCCGTGCTCGATTTCAATTTAATTTGCTTTCGTAGGCACAAAGACGTTTTTGATACGCTCGACCTCAAATTCCTGTTGACTCATATCAATAAATACTCTCTTTTTTTATCTTTTCGGCATATACGTTTATTATTTTGTTTTCCTCTTTTCCATATAGATTCTGATCACGGCGATCCAATACAGTCTCTGGCAGAAGTTTATACCAGCTATGCATGTTTTGATCTATCTTCAGTGTTTAATATAAACCAATACTTAAAAGTATTTTGAGTTTGAAGACGAAGGTGACATGCAGAAATAGCATATACTTTGTCTCTGGAGTTTTGTAATTGTCTAAGAGTTATTAAAAGCCTAATGCAAGCTGTTGTAATGGACGAGGAAAAGCAGATCAATGATCTTTAATTAAAACTGAAGCTTTTACTTGGACCCATTAAGGAGTTTAATGAGTTTTTTCAAGAGGCTTTTAGAACATTGCACCATTTTCCAATGACATAAACGTTTCTTGTGAGATAAGTAACGCTTCGAAGCTAATCTCCGGGCTTCATTACGTTGCAAAGTTACCGACGCTGGTAGTAGTTCAGACTCGTGAACGGGAGGTCTGAGGTTGAAATCTCGCCAGGACGTTCTCCCTGAGGATTTTATGCCGGCAAATGCCGGGAAGGTACCCTAATCAGAGACCTGGAACGTTTTCTTCCCAAATTTTCTTTTCCAATTATTATTTCATTTCATGTATCGCTGTGTACACCTCCTGTGATGTCGTCTACAGTAAGAATGGGCATTAAACAGTGTTTTAAAAACCCTTTTGTATTATATTCACATAACTTACTCTACCTTCTATTAATGGACATGTAAATTCTTCTTAGGAAAGCTCATTTTTCTACCTACTTTTTAATTTATATATACCTTTGCAGAAATAGCTACATTACACATTTCGTTGGGGTACAAAGGTCAAATGTTTAAGAATTGGACGCTATATGCTGGCCCTAAAATTTTATATGCTTTCCATGACATCGTGAGAAACAACTCAAAATCGACAGGACTTTAAAATAATGACGAAGTATTGAACAAAACGAACCGTTATTAGCGGTTATGTAAATGCCACAAAAAATAAAATAAATTAAGATCTACATTGTTTTGTAGATTCTTAAAACTATATTTACAAATTCCTTCCGAATGAACAGACTTCACAAGATTTTCCCAGAAACTTCAGATATACGTTTTATTTGCTATGTAAGTACCTTTAATATATAGTATTTTAACCAAAATCGTTATAGCGATGCTTAGAAATAAAATTTCGAAAAATTTTCCATTTAAGAGTAGTTTCGTTTGAAAATGTTTGTGTCGCATCTTTAGAAGGTACTGAATCTAAATACCAAGCGTGGTATTTATCCGATTTTTCGTTTTTGAGTTATACTGCTTACACACACAAACCTTTTCTAAAAATGCTTTTTTGGGGTTCAAGGGGCCTCGTAACATATATTTCCGGTGAAATCTCAGTATAGAATTTTTGGGTGGAATTCAATATCTTCTCTATCTACTATCTACGTAGTACAGAAAATAAACATTTAAAAGTAGAATCAGGCTTTAAAAATTCAATGCCACCAAGGGCCTAGGCATTCTGTTCTAACGCTCTTACCGCTTAAGCTACCATGGTGATATGCATAGTTTGCACATTAAATCTTCTCATCTGATTGTTCGTGTGGAAACAATTATCCAAAGAAGTCAATATTTTGGAAGAAGATAAAGAGCGGACTCATAAAGTGATAGTCATGTTATACACAAATCACTGGTCCATCATATTTTCACAGAAGGTTTTCAAAACGTAAGGGCCACAGCTTCTCGACGATAATACTGATATATACCGGAATAAGTCCAAAAGGTTTTGCAGCTACATATTAAATTTATATACCCCAGCATAAACATTGGGAGTAGTAACAGTAGAGGCAACGAGAGGACCAGAATCTTATCTTCACATTTTAGAGCAGGCGTGGGACAATTATCACAAAATACACCAGTTTTTACATTTCACATCACCTGTGGTTTATTAAATATTAAACTTAGTGCCTTTACATCGTTCAAAAAAGAATAAAGAAGGGACATTGGAGGGAGGTGTTTCACACTCACACGATCCGCGCCCGCTACCATGCTCAACATTCGCCCTGAAAAGGCACACTCGACGACTACTGGCGACTGACTGATGCCACGCTCCCAGACAAAGAAAAACTAGCAATTTCCCTCCCTTTCCTCTCTACACCCCTGACCAGGAGGTGCGGAGAAATTTCACGTCGGATGAAATTCAAAGTCCCAGCCGAAATAAATACTCCAACCATGTCGTCGTTACAAAACAATAATGTGTCCGACGTGACAATGCACACAATACACGCTACAATACAGTGTAGTGTATCTTCGAGTCAGTGCTGTATTATTGGCCGATCGCAATCGGGAAACGCCCCCTCACCCAGTCTACAACCCGGAGTTGCGAGTACACATAATTATAATATTTTTGCAAACTGAAAAGCTGATTTATGAGCTAGAGTTTGACACTTTCAATTGAGCTGACTTTGTGGTGATCGTTACATCCTAAAGTTGAACTTTCAAGGGAAACGACATCCAACAACTTGTAAACTTTGTGGAGCTGTCACTAAACTCCTTGGGATTATTTTGGTACAAATATATAGTAAATAGAATTCAGTGTGTGGTATTGAATAACTCTGAGCATTACTTCGTAAAATACTGAACAACGCTTGAACAAAAATTATGATATGTTACATTCACTTGATTTTTTTATTCATTCATCTACTTTGCATACAGAAGCTTTTGCTATCGGATTAACTGAAATTAGACATTTACGCGTTTTACTCTGGATATAAAAAGGGTGCAATATGCTAAAGCGATAGTAGCTTTTTTTATCAAATGAACATCTGTGCATGACAACGAGAAAAAACGAATGGCGATTAACCGCTTGAAAATTCAAACTAAAAATAAAGAATACCTCTTAAATCGTTAACGGCACAAAAAATTAGCTGACTCAAACTGTGTGGTTTAACGCGATCTAAAATTTGTGTACAGTAAGACCTGTCTATCTCTTACGTTTACCAACTATGCACAACTCATTCAGAGTGAAGAAGGCTACACAGGCAATTCAAGATATGCATTTCGGTCAGCATACAAATGTTCAAACATACGGTTATTTAATAAAAAGTGTTAAAGCTAATTTTGAGAAAATAAAAAAGCAACGATTTTTTTTCTATATGCTGAACTTACATTCCAAGTTTGATGTTCAGCCGACTTTTCGTTTTTGTGTTATGCTCTTCATACACACACACACCCACACACACAGACTTTGACCATTTTTCTAAAAATTGTTTTAATAATTGAACCTCAAAACGTGTATTTCCAATTAAATATCCGCATTGAGTCGAATATAATACTTAGCCGAGCGAAATGGCTCCGCGATAACATGTGAGGCTCGGATTCAGGAGATCGCGGGTTCGATTCCCGTCAACCGCCCACTTCGACTTTTATTTATTTATTTACCCTGGTATGAGTTAAGACAATGAGGTCATCACTTCCAATCTAACGGCAAAAAAATTTAATACAACATAATGAAAATAAAGCATACTAAGTTTCAACAAAGATATAAAGATGAAGGAAATAAATAATTGTAACCAAACTGTTTTAAACGCAATATTAATATAGACACAAAGAATTACAGCATGTGGTTTAATATTTAAATTTAAAGCATTATTTGCTAGCACCTGAAATAACGGTAATAATAAATTAACGTTGCGATGTATTTATTATTATAATATAGCAGTAGGCTAGGTAGGATATAAATGTATTTAATTTTCCGCTGAACTGTATAACGTTCCGGCACTCCCTTATGCCCTCCGGCAGAAGAGCTAATGCTACTGTGAATGATGATGATTAGAAGGTTGCATATTGTGCAGATATGGCAAGAATAAAAGCGTTTCGTAAGCCAATTTCTAGATTATGACAGTCAGAAAGATATTTAAAGTCAACATTTAGATAGTTCAAAATGCGGTAATGAAGTGTGAAGCCGATCTCGGTGGACAACTTCGAAGCCAGCTCCAATACCTGCTGTTGATTCTGCTGCCGGCTGCTACAGTGTTTGGCTATGAGATCTTTCTCTCAGGGTATACGTAGTGCGAAAGGATAACACCAGTTTAAATTGACGGTAAAATTCAATGTGATCTAATATTGAGCTATTTTTGAACCCAGTTGCCAACCGTTTGAAGATAAAGAATAAAAGTAATACCGGAAACTGAATTATTATGCCTGTAAATTACCGAGCGAGTTGGCACAAGCTGTTACATCTGTGGCCCACATTCGGGAGATCGTGGGCTCGATTCCCGTGGCCAACCTTCCTTACACATGAGTTTTTTCCCGGGTTGCTAGTCGAATGCTGGGAAGATTCTCACATGTTTGCTTACTTCCGTCCCCCGGACTGCGAGCGGTCTCGGTCCCGGGGAGTTCAAATCTATAAATAGTACGGACCCTGTCCTCTGCCTGTGGTTCCCCCTGATCCGGCCGACCTCTGTCTCCTCCCACCGCATTGCTCCCTCCCGGCGGCGCTCCATCAGGAGCCTAGGCATAAAAGATCTGCCTAGGTCCAGGTGATAAGTCCCCCTTCGCTCCTAGTCCTATCCTATATCCACTAATATATGATAGAGGATAGAGAAACTCATATCTATGTAGCACATCAGATATTTTACCTTTGGAACAATTGCTCATCGGCATTTATGTTAACTCGCTTACAGTGGTGTTAATCTTTGGTTTGGCATTACTTTTGGTTATTGCTTGAAGTCACACACACACATACACATTCATACTTCAGGACCTATAGATAATGGGCAATAATCCTGGCTAAAAAATTCTCAGCCTCCAGCCAGGAGTCCAACCCGGGAGAATAGCACATTAACCACTAGACTAAAGACTCAGTCCTCTCTACTTCTTTTTAGTCGGATAAGCTTTCATTCCAAATTTCGTTATAGGTATAACAAGGATAAGTAGTCTAAAGCGATAGTCGATTTTTAAAAAGTGAGTTGCTATGCACTGACTGAAATTCCATGCTCTTTGCATGACCACGAGAAAAAAAATCTGATAATATATAGCACTCACATGACTTCCTCTGCTGTTGTACAAACTATTTTTACAAACGCTTATTCTCCATCTACTTCGTGTTAATCGAGATAAACATTTGCAGAACCGTATTGCTAATTTTCTTGTAGATGCAAGGGGAATATGGTAGGCTTTAAGCGATAGTCAAATCTTTTAAGAGCTGGTTGCTATGTGGAGCATTCCATTCTCTTTGCATGTTCAGAGCAATAACGAATTTCCATTTGAGAAAAAGTATAAGTATTGGAAAATTCAAACAAATAAGCAATATCACGGAAATGGTTCACTCGGCAAACAAAAATCCATATGACGTAAATTGTGTGTCTTAACGAAATCTACGTTCTTTGTCTAGTAAATTTTTTCTATGTTTATGTTTTACTAGTTATGCAAAAACCATTGAGAATGAAGATGGATTTTGGGAACATTCCCAGAAAATTCAATATATGCACTTTATTTGTTGTGAAGATAACTTAAATATATAAGATTTGAATCAAAATCGTTAGAGCCATTTTTGTGAAAATCAAAATATCAAAAAATGTTCCATGTAAAGGGTAGTTTGCGTTGGGGTGATTTTCTTGAAAATCTTTGTATCGCATCTTTGAGAGATACTGAACCTAAATACCAATTTTGGTGTTTATACGACTTTTCGTTTTTGAGTTACGCTGTTCAAACACACACACGGACCTTTTTCTAAAAGTTTTTTGTATCAGGCGACCTCAAAACATGTATTTCCGTTGAAATCTTGATATAGGATTTTTGGGTGAATGCAGTACTTCCCCTACTTACTATTTGTAGTAGAAAAGGTAAACATTATTTTTTACTAAAATGTACTAGAGAAAAACTTACTGCCATATTGGTTTATCACAGCTAAGTGAGTAGTTCTCTCGTAATTGGTCATTACTAACTTGCAAGGAAAGTTTTGGCTAAACCTTCAAACTGGGAGACTGTGGAAGGTAGAGTTTTAGAAGAATATATTATAGTGCAGTGGTCACCGTTTTAATAATTTTATTTTTCACTTAGTCTTTTCTTTTTATTGCGGTACATTTCTCCTCGTGACCAAATTGGGTTGAAGGAGTGCAAAACGAGAGAAAAATTGCAATGTCCTCCTCCTCGCAAGCAAGCAAGCAAGCGACCATGTCACCCTCCCCCACACCAATGTCGTCATCTCTAACTCGAGTCATTAGTATCCTGTCACCCGCTGGCTGTGTGTGTAGTAATAGGGATGATTTATCACCGTCTGTGTTGCCACATCTCCCACCCTCAACTTATTTCTTACCCTTTCCCCCCCAAAAAACGGGCACAAGCCGTTAGCGCCCTTTGTGCCGAGGGGTTAACTTGTCCCATGTTAAAATGGAGATGATACCTAAGATATTTATGCTGTGTTTGAAATCTTTAAAACGAAATACTCTTTTTGGAGATAATAAAAAGAAATTGATGGCTGGAACCATTTGTCACTGTCGCAGTGTGTGACATGCACTTCAAGACACTTGAGCTCTTATCTCGTCCTTCTTAAGAGACGTGGATGTCATCAGAATCGACGAAAGCTGTAGGGCACATATTAAATACGATAATAGCTTACAAAGCCTTGAACAAGCAAAAAAGATGCTAACTTTACCAAGTTTTCACAAGATTGCTAGAGCAGTGAGTCTAGCGTTCTTTATTACATTATAAAACCGCGGGTGTTTTATATCGCCTATGGATTAGGATGGGGTGGGTACAGGTTAAATAATCGGTGGACGGCATGCCTGATGATGACGATTCAGGTAGCCCACCTTTTATTTTCTTTACCACATATAGTAAGTAGGGGAAGTATTGCATTCCACCCAAAAATTCGATACAGAGATTTCACCACAAATACATGATTTGAGGGACCCTAATCCAAATAGCAATTTTAGAAACATATGTGTGTGTGAACAGCATAACTCAAAAACGAAAAGTCGAATAAATATCCAGTTCAGTATCTTCCAAGGATGCGACACAAAGATTTTTAAAAAAATTCTCCTTCCTCAACTACACTTTACATGGAACATTTTTCGAAAACTTTGATTTTATAAAATCTGGCACTAAAGATTTTGATAAAATGCCACTATTGAATATATTTACGTGTATATTTTGCATTTTCTGGGAATAGCCTTGCAAGTCCTCTTCTGCCGAAGGAATTTTGTATAATCTTGCATAACCTGTAAACTATAGACGAAAGCGTACCACACAAAAAATTTGGATGAATTTAAAACACACTATTTAGTTAAATTAGGTTTTGTTTTTTGTGTGTGGCATAAGTCGCTTCTGAGGTATCCGTTATTAAAGGTTCGAATTGTTATAATTGTCATTCTTTTCAAGTTGCATAGATTTTCAGTTGTTTCTCGCGATTGCATGGAAACATTATGGAAGTTTAAGACCAGCATATAGCGTCCAGTTCTTAATTATCTGACTAACGCTGTTCTCCTTGTATCTATAACGAAATGTGTAATGTAGCTATTTATGAAAAGGTTTATTTGGATTAAATTTAGTACATATAAAGCTTTAGTAGGAATAGCTTGTATACCCACTAATAAATGATAGACAACAGAGAAAGTCATGTGAGTGTATCGCATCAGATTTTTTAATCTTCGAAACATGTTCTCTACTCACATTGCCTTCTAAACACTTGTAATAATAATACACTCGAATAAACAAAACCTTTGCTGCTACCTGTTTCAAGAAGGAACGTGGCACAGTGGCAAGAATAAGGCATTTATGTTCTTAAATGAACTGAGAGGTGCAAACACACGTGGGGACGTGCTCTCAAATGTCTCATCAAACTGTTACATAAGTTGGTTATTTGACATAATTTGCCTGCATCTCTCCTTAACACACTATCACCAGAATCTGAAATCTTTCCTAGGGGGTTTATTACATCATAACTTTCCTGAAAATTACCTAGCAAGAAATTACTTCCTTCCTATCAAATATTCTGCTAATCCCTGCAGAAGAATCATATGTTCATTTAGGATAGTGGATGGTGAAGATATCTTTGGGCTACTTTTAACCAGATGTGTACAATATAACACTAAAAACTCGCCTTAGTTTTATAAAGGCATGAACGGGTATCAAGAAAAAATCTGATGTAATGCATTTACATGACCTGCTCCACTAGTTGGTATACAAACTATTCTTTCTAAAGCTTATTTTTTTATCTGTTACATTTTAATCCAAATAAAACTTTGCAGAAACAGCTGCATTACACATTTTGTAATAGATACAAAGAGAACAGACGTAGTCAAATGTTTAAGAACTGGAACGCTGCCTTAAAATAATTCCACGCTGTTTCCATGCAATCACGAAAAACAACTGTAAATCGTTGGGACTTAAAGAATGAAAAATATTGAAGAATTCGAGCCTTTAAAAACGGATATCACAGAGACGTCTTATGCGAGAAAAAGCCTTATTTTGAATATGCTCTGGGTCTTAAAAGGATCTGCAGTTTTTGTGTGTTACGTTTTCGTCTATTGCTTAACGTTTAATGTTATACAAGATTATACAAAATTCCTTCAGAATGAAGAGGACTTCACAGAGAATTCAAGATATAGGTTTTATTTGTCATTCAAATGTCTTAAATTTTACGATATTTAAAAAAAACTGTTAGTCATTTTTAAGAAAATAAAAAAAATAACTAAACTTTTTCCATCTAAAGGGTACATTAGAATAGGGGATTTTCTTGAAAATATTTGTGAAGACCCCTTGGAAGACGCTGTGCTTAATATTAAGTTTGGTGTTCATCCAAATTTTCATTTTTGAGTTACCTATCCACAGACTCGTACACTCACACACAGACGTTTTTCTTAAAATAAAAAGAATCAGAATTGAATCAGACTTATTTATAGTAAACCATGTATACCTTGTCATTCCCGTTCTCGGTTTATGAGGAATCAAAATCCTTCAAGACTTTTGAAGTTTTGGATTACATTCCTGTTTAACGCTCACCGATTTTTAAGGGAGAGGTTACACCTAAATATAGTTTTGGAACCATAGTGGGTTCTTTTGCTTCCACCTGACCTCTGGGAGGAAGGGATGAAGGTAAACCCGAAGGGCGACCAGATCCGAACGACGACAAGCGCTAGCAAAGACAGTGTCCCTAATGGTCCCTACATGGCACCAGCTCTGCGTAAGCCACTCGCAACCTGGAGATCCCATGGTAATTGAGATCGCACACAGAGTGCAAATTACACCCTCCTTCCCCAACACAACATCCACCGTCCCTGAAATAGATGAGGTAAAAGACATGAAAGCGGTCAGGTAATGGTCAGGATTTCTGGTTGATGGGCATTCGCCTCAATTATTTAAGGCTTAGTTCTCGGTTTCTTCGGGTTCCTTTATCATAATCATCTTCATAGTTTAAGCCAATTAGCCTGTTTGGTCTGAAACTGTGAAGTGATGCTTCCATTTTATCGTTGGACGTCCTCGAGTTTTTTCCTATTACTCTCGGCAACAAAAATCAAGAGAACTCTGAAAATAATAGGGATGGGTAAAATTTTGTTTGAAGAACCTGGAAACAGCGAATGTGTGGAGAAATGTGCAGAAGCGACTGAAAGATGTAGATCCACAACGTACACGAGAGAGTATCATTAACCTTCAGTGGAAACTAAAAACAGAATGAGGTATAGAACAATATATTTTGTCCGAAAATGTCAGCAAACAAGGGCCTGCTTGACTCAGACTACGATCATGGCGAGCGACCAAATTTGTATACGAAGAAGGCATAAAAATCTGTTCCTGGTGTAGAGAGGAAGAAACTTAGGTTCATATTCTGGAGCGTTGTACTACGACAGAACAGCTGAGGAGATGTATTTGCCAGATTCCTTTGTTAACTCAGGGAGATGATTACAAGCTTGTTGGACCTTGCTGATTGGGAGAATAAGCGTTTGGTATATTTTTATAAAAGACTATACAGATTAGGTGGGAGTGTAACGAAGAGGGACAAGGGCGGGAGGGGGAGGGTTGGTGGCTTTGTTTGTTTTGTAAACAATAGCGTGCCCTTGTGAACAAGTTACTTTTCTTCTTCCGTTTTGTTTGTATAATTTTGATTGTTAGCTTCTCTAGTGTTTTTTCTTTCCAATTATTATAAAATATCATTAACTTCAAAGTACAGTGTGATGAATTTAAACTGTAACCTATGGACTAGAGTGTAATAATGTACGGTCTATCTTACTTGTGCGGTGTATGAGCTTGCACGTGTAAAATGTTTAAGACCAATAAATACTCCACTCTACTCTACTTTAATAGCTGTTTGAGGATACGATGTTCCTCCATCCTTTGTACATGCTGGAAGTGGTTTATTTAATGTTCTTTTATTCTTTCATTCAAAGTACAAATATTTAGTTCTTTTATGATGTTTTCATTTATCTTTTTATTTACTCTTTTATAGCCAACCAGATTCTTAGAAATCTCATATTTGCAACTTCTATCTGTCTAGTTTCATTTCTTGTTAGTTTCTAACATTCACATCCTTACAAAATAGATGGTATAGCTAACACTTCATTAAATTTTAGTATAGTGTCTCTTCTTGTTTTATTTAAGTGTTCTTTTGATTGTGCCACATACATAATTATATTTCTGTATCTTCTTTTGAATGCGATTCTGTTTGAAATTACCTCGCAGCCTAAATTTTGTACTTGGTCAATTATGTTGTCGTTTATTATTATCATCTTTCTTCTTAAGGGGAGTTTTCCTTTAAAAGCTAAACGTTTTGTTTTAGACGTAGATATATTTGTTATGTGCAGAGATCACCTTGTTTAGTTCGTATAGAAAGTTTGTAGAAAATTCTCTGCTCTATCAATATGACTTGAATGTCTGCAAATAGCAGCGTCGTTAATTTATAAATTCCATAGGAACGAATCTCCTCTTGTCATTTTACTATGACACATTCGAGATATAAATTAAAAAGTACATAAGATAGAGGGCATCGTTGTCTAACTCATTGATTTATCAATATATTATTTGTGCTAATTTTATCCCTACAATCGATTTTAAAGTTTGTCTCTGCATATAGGGTTTGTATAGGTCTAACAAGGTGTTTTGGAAAACCCTTTTCTTTCAATATTTGCTATAGCTTATTCCTGCTTACACAGTCAAATGCTTTAGTAAAATCCATAACGGCCATATACATGAGTAAATTACATTCCTTGCGTTTCTCTGCGAATTGGGTCTTCGCAAAAACACAATTCACAATTGAGCTCCTTTCCCGAATCCATTTTGATCTTTTTATAGCATTGATTCAGCTATTTTATTGGTTCTATAGCATAGGATTTTCGCGTAAATTTTATAAGCCGTATTTCAAGGGTGGCGAAAACGCCTTCCTTCCGCGAGTCACCAAATATGCAACACGCACTGCATCACTCAGTAGCATGTGAAAATCAAACGGACAGTTGCAGAGAGGGAGCGGCGTCTGCGAGTCAAAATAACTCGCGAGTCACGTTTTCGCCACCTCTGCCGTATTTAGTAAGTCTGTTTCTCTATAGTTTGAAAAATCGATTCTCCCTTCTTAAATATAGGCTTCGTTCAAGCATTTTTAAATTCATCCAGGACATAAGTTCTTTTCAAAAATACATATATTTACGAGGTTTATAAACTTCAGTAAAGATGGAAGAGTTGTACTATCTAGACCTGGCGATTCCTTATTTTAAAAGCTATTTATGGCTAATCACAATTCATCAAGTAGAATTTTGTCAACTTTCAGCTCATTTTCTCTTAATATAGATATTTCTTCTGTAGAACATGTCCATAGAGATGAATAGCTTTTCTCCCATTGGGAGGATTTATGTCTTTCCAAAGTGCATGTTCCACCATCCTGCCGAAACACAGCAACCGCCGTCGCCTCGTTCTAAACCTCTGAAACAGATAAAAGGGGTCAGAATTCGTGGACGTAGGTAACCACCCCAGCATTCGCGTACCGAACCAAGGAAACCTGCGTCCCTTACAATTACCGCGTAGCTACCACGCTCGGTTGGTGTGTGGCTTAGTTCTCGGTTTCTTAACCAAAATAACTTAAATGCAATGCAATCGCTTACTTTCTAGTACAATTTAAACCTTATTAAATGTCATTAAAGGCTTTTTGAACGAATACACTATAATACACGTGACGTAACTAAACTGTTATGCCATCCATAATACTTCACTGACTTATTATGGCCTTACTCGGCGGCGCGCGAAGCCCATACCTTTTAACACCTTCAAAGCTGCTGTCCCAACTTCAAACATTCCACTGGATCTATGCCCCAGACAAACAATACACTGTTTGTATTTAAAATAAAATAAATTCTGTTCATTGTAATTTTGCATATTCATGTAAATTCAATTCATTTCCTTTGCTTCAATATGTGCAGTTTTCATATTAACTGCAAATAAATCAGTAGATACGTCGTGGAGTTAATACAGAGCGGTCCGGTAGTCACGATGCATGTTCCGCGCGCTATATTCAGTGTATCTGTTTATTATTCTCATTATTGATACTGATACCATATTATTACTGATTTTATGATGATTATTACGATATATTGATTACCTATTGAAAAACATAATTACTTTTTATTTCATTAGTACTAACCTTTTTCACAGTCGGTGTTGAAAGTGGTGTCCTTCGGCAGATAAACATTCTTGGCACCTTCTGATGAAATTACCATTCACACATAAGTTTTTGTTGCGTAATTTACCTAATTTATGTTCTTATATTGTTTTTAAGATCGTATATGGTGTGAGGATTATTCCTATACACTCTATTTTTGAGAGTTCCCCACAGATAAAAGTCGTACACAGTAAGAGTCGGCGATGAGCCGGCCATAAGCCTTCAGTTTAGAACCCTTCGTTTCTTTTTACAACTTACAACATTAAATGACCCCGTTCTATTCAATTTATTTACTAGATATCTAACTATTTCTCTACTCGGAACTGGAACACCAGGAAATTTATCGTGAAATTACCTACACACCTGTCTACATGAGTCGGTTTTTACATACGTGTCATACATAAAAAGTCTTTGTTCAAGCAAAAATTTGAGCACCATTTCTGGGTTGTAATAATCTGATAATTCAATCGCACACAAATACACGCGCGTCTCGCGTCTATATACAAGAAACAATAACAGCTGACTGAAGCCCGCTGCCACATGTTCGATAAGTGGAAGAGCCCGTGGCCTTAAGTTCATTCAGACTTGTCGCACAAGACTGGCGTGCAATTTCCGGCCAGAGCGCTGAGGGACCGCTCTTTAGTAGTGCCATCTGTTGCACTACTTGCAAACACGCTCAAGGTCCTGTCATCCGATCAGCATTTACTTGCACACAATTAGCGAGGTAAGATATTTTTATAAAAACCTAAAAGTTTTGAAATTATAGGGTAAGTGACCAAAATAAGTCTATACTACTTGGCTACAATGGTAATTGAGACGCTCGTATCGAAATTATACATACTCGTGTCTTAATTACTAGCATTATAGTGTTGTTGCATAATATATACTTCAGATACATCGAGATTCATTTTTCATTCAGATGGTTTTAATTGTTCTGACTTTGCTATTCGGTATCCCAACTGTTATATTCTCTCTATTGGGTGAATTTCTCATCTAATTTCGTATACAAACGTACTTAAGCGGATATGGTCCCCCATTATTTGAATAATGAGCGAGAGTTTCTGTTCAACAGCCCCGTGTATATTTTCCCTGCTGGAATGAAGCACTCGTGCACAAGATCAGAATAGCATTTCCATCCACAGAGACAACATTATTGGATCTGTATGTAGTGATTAATTGCAGGAATCTGGTGTCCACAAACTACAGCTGAAATACTAATTGTTAAACGTATCTGCTTTCACCAAATGAAATCGGAACGTAGCGGAACTGTCATTACAAGGATTGAGATAATGATCGTGTTGTATTGGTGATGTTTAATGTACAGATCAAATTTCCTTATGTGAGAGCCCTACAGAGATAAAATGTTATTGCACCCGGTTGTTTCTCCTCTTGCAGCTATATTCTATTACGTTCATGATACTGTATTTGATAGGTCAACTTTGCTTGCTTAACCTAAATTTATAGATTAATACTTTGATTATTTTATTTATTTATGAATTTACTTTTATTAGGGATGGGACCTCGATACACTCAATACTAGGTGGTATGGAAGTATGTCTAATATTTCCAGATAAACCTTCGCTACTTCTAAGCTTTAAGTTTTGCATTATTGAACGTTATTGCGTTTAACTTTGTGCTAGATGAGGGAGTCGAGACTTTTCGTTATTGCCTTGCACGTATCACCAAAGAGTTGCTGGACTATAGTTCTATATAGACCTTGACTGCGTTCCTGTGGGTGAATCAATGCAACTTTCTATTGACCCTTGTATCTATATAAAAACATGCAAAAATATGGGGGAAGGAGTAGAGATGCTCATGTAACGTGCAGTGTTAACTGAGTTGTGAATGAAGCCGATTTAGCTGACGCACTAAATCACGTTTCTGCAATAGTTTCTGGCTTGGTGACTCACTCTCAGCCATTACATTTACCCACTCCAATGACCAAAATTTGTGAATCCAGCCAAAATAAATCAAAAATTAATACGCGAGATAATACAGCAATGGAAATATTTGTTGTTTCCTTCCTTCCATCTATTAGATTGTGTTAAGGCAAGTCAAGCTCGGGTCACGAGCGTAACACCGTATGACTAATCTCAGTAAAAGCAATAGAAAATCCTGTAAAAGAAAGTTTCAGTAAAATATCGTTACACAAAAATGAAAGTAAAAACATTACAAAGGTGGGAAAATTATTACACTCGAGTACCTTTTACTTTCTCTACTACGTATAGTAAGTAGGGGAAGTTTTGTGTTCCACCCAAAAATTCGATACCGAGATTTTACCGGAAATATATGCTTTGAGAACCCCTGAATCCAAAAAAAAAAAAACATTTTGGAAACATTTCCGTGTGCGTGTCTGTGTCTGTGAACAGCATAACTTAGAAACGGAACAGTCGGATAAACACCAAACTTGGTATTTAGGTTCAGTATCTTCAAGAGATGGGACACCAAGGTTTTCAAGAAAACCTCCCACCCCAGGTTACCCTATACATGGAACATTTTTCGAAAATTTTAATTTTCTCAAAAATGGCTCTAACGATTTTGATTAACATATCATACATTTAAAATACTTCCATGGCAAATAAAATGTATATCTTCAATTTTCTGGGAATGTCTCCAAAAGTATTCCTCATTGTGAACGACTTTTGCATAACTGCTAAACTAAAGAGATAGACAAAATTTTACTAGACAAAAAGTATAGATCGCGTTAAAATACACAATTTATGTCATATACATTTTTGTTGTTGAGTGAACCATTTTCGAGATATTGCTTGCTATTCCCTTAAATTTTCCAATACTTATTCGTTATTAATTTTTTTGTCTTGGTAATGCAAAGAGAATGGAATACTCCACATAGCAACCAGCTCTTAAAAGATTTAACTATCGCTTATAGCCTACCAATTCCCCTTGCATCTTCAAGAAAATTAGCAATGAGATTAACATGAAGCACATGGAGAATAAGCGTTTGTAAAAATAGTTTGTACAAGAGTAGAGAATGTCATGTGAGTGTAACACATCAGATTTTTTTTCCTGGTAATGCAAAGAGAATGGAATACTTCACATAGCAACCAACTCTTAAAATATTTGACTATCGCTTATAACCTACCAATTCCCCTTGTATCTACTAGAAAATTAGCAATAAGATTAACATCTCAATTAACATGAAGCATATGGAGAATAAGCGTTTGTAAAAATAGTTTGTACAAGAGTAGAGAAAGTCATGTGAGTGTAACACATCATATTTTTGTAAATGTTGGGCAAGAATCGTAGGTAACACATTAATCAGTCCGTGGATTCTTTTTTGGGTTTTGATAGGAGCCACCCATCACCACCTTCTTCAACAAATGTTACCAATTCTGCATGAGGATGCTCCCTTGGCTATAAGAAATGATATGCGGCTATTACATGACGGTGCATCTCCGCATATAGGTAGAACCATGTGTGGCCATCTGTGCAATACCTACGTAAAACGCTGGATCGCACGGATGGACGAAGAACATGGCCTCTAAGATCGCCAGATCTAAATGCAAGCGAATTTTTTCTTTGGGCTATACAAAAACTCCTGTATAAAATACAGAAGTGTCCGTTGTAAAAATAGATTGTACAAGAGTAGAGAAAGTCATATGAGTGTAACACATCAAATATTTTAGTGTAAAACAATTATAAGTCGTGAGTTTAAAAATAATTTACAAATGTTTGAAGTCAATCTAAACCTTATGTAAAACCTTTCAGATATTTGTCGTTGCGAAAATTATTCCTCCAATAACAACGTTGCATTAGTAATTTTTCTTGTTGAAAGATCATTTTCCAAATCATGACCTCAAAAATCTACATAAAGTTATACATCAAAGAACAAATATCTATTATTTAATTTACAGAAATAATCTTGAATTTTGACAGATAGTACTGCAGTAAGAATGACTGAAAACTACCACACAAAATCCATTTTGGGCACATTTTTTGTTGAAGAAAATTTCCTTCTGTCCAGAGTATAGGCTAAATAGTTGACCTCATGCTTATGTTCTATTTTTCTATATAGGCAGTTGTCTAATTCTGATTGCTGGAAAGATATATAAGCATTTCATCACATTAAAGGTTCAATAAACTCGAGCAGTAAGTAAACAAAGCTTTGCTTTTAGTATATAATTTTCACACCTCTCTATTTTTTTATTATTATTATTATTATTATTATTATTATTTATTAATCATCATCATCAGCCTTGACTAACAATTAGGGTATATATTCTGTGGCATTATCAAGATAAAAATTGTTTAAATTGGTGAATGTCAAAAAGAGCCAACTTCGGCATTAGCATACAATACCAAATTGATGACATGCATTTATGCACAGTAAACTACTAATAGGAACATAGTTCAGTGAAAAAGCTATCGTCTTTACAGTTTTTTATAAAGTGATTATTGAGTATCGAGAAAAAGTGGTATCGTCTCATTACTAATTTTTATTTTATTTACTTGGAAAAGTACTAAGAAAAAATCTGATGTTATATTCGAACGAATCTCATAATTTTCCACAAACTATCATTAAAAAAACTTGTTCTTCTAGCTGCTTTAATTGCAGAATCCATCTTATTAGACATTTCACTGTACTTACATTGGGGATACTATAGGCTTAAACGATTGTCAAATCACTATTTGATGGTTTTCGACCACGAGAAAAAACAAAAAAGGATTGCGAACTATAATTAAAAAATCTGATGTGTTACACTCACATGACCTTCTCTACTCTTGTACAAACTGCTTTTACAAACGCTTATTCTCCATTTCTTATGTTCATCGAGATGTTAATCTTATTGCTAATTTTCTTGTAGATGCAAGGGGAATTGGTAGGCTTTAAGTGACACTCAGATATTTTAAGAGCTGGTTGCTATGTGGCGCATTCTAATCTCTTTGCATGTCCAGGACATAAAAAAAGAATAACGAATTCTCATTTGAGAAAAAGTATTGGAAAATTTAAGAGAATAACAAGCAATATCTCGAAAATGGTTCACACAACTAAACAAATGTATATGACATACATTGTTTATTTTAACGCGATCTACATTTTTTGTGTAGTAAAATTTTGTCTATCTCTTATGGTTTACCAATTATGCAAATGTCGTTCACAATGAAGAACACTTTTGGAGACATTACCAGAGAATTCGAGATATACATTTCATTGTCATGAAAATGTCTTAAAAGTATGATATTTTAATCAAAATCGTTAGTCATTTTTGAGAAAATTAAAATGTTTCAAAAATGTTCCATGTAATGGGTAATCTGGGGTGGGTGGATTTTCTTGAAAACCTTCGCGTCGCATCTCTGGAAGATACTGAACCTAAATACCAAGTTTGGTGTTTATCCGACTGCGTTTCTGAGTTAAGCTGTTCACAGACAGACACACAGACACACACACGGATATGTTTCCTAAAATGCTTTTTTTTTGGATTCAGGGGGTCTCAAAACATATATTTCCGGTGAAATCTCGGTATCGAATTTTTGGGTGGAATGCAATACTTCCCCTACTTACTAAACGTAGTAGAGAAAGTAAAAATGAGATGTTATATTTACATCCCATTTTCTGCTCACTCTTTTCCAAACTATTCTTACAAAATCTTATTTTCCTACTTCTGTGATCTTGGGATAGTGTATCTGCCTCACATTCAAAACGTCGCGAAATCTCGGTTAGTGAGTTACCTGTAGAAGGTTTTTTTTCGGGGTTTTCCTTGTCCTGAGAAAACTAATGTCGGGTAACTTTTAAGCTTTGTAGATCAAGATCCATTTGAGTATCATTTCAACCATTTCGTTCAGTCATCGCCCGATATGACTTACCCAGTTGATTGCGCGCGCGCGTGTGTCTGTGAACAACAAAACTCAAAAATGAAAAATCGGATAAAAACCAACCTTGGTATTAAAGTTCAGTATCTTCCAAAGATGCTGCACGAAGATTTTCAAGAAAATATCCAATCCCATCTGCTTTTTACATGAAACTTTATTTTCTCAAAATGGCTCTAGCGATTTTAATTAAAATATCATACATTAAAGGCTTTTAAATGAAAAATAAAATTAAAATATTGAGTATTTTCGGAAAATTGCCTTTGAAGTCCTCTTTATTTGGAAGGAATTATTTACAGCCTGGTATAACTAGTAAACGTCAAGCAATTGACGGAACGTACTACACAAAAGATGTAAACCTCTTTAAAATGCACAATTTATTCCAATTAACCTTATTGGTGGCGTAAGCTATTTCTCAGATATGCTTTATTAATAGTTCGAATTAATATTTTTGTTATTATTTTAAGCCCTATTGGCGTTCATTTGTTTCTCACGATGTCGTGGAAACAGTACGGGAATTTTAAGACCACCGTTGACTATCGCGTTCCCTTTATACTATAACGAAAGGTGTAATGTATCTATTTTTACAAAAGTTTATTTCGATTAAAATGTAGTAGATAGAAAAATAAGCTTTTGTAAGAACAGTTTGTATAGCCACTAAGAAACGATAAAGGTGAGAGAATGTGAGGTGAATGTAACGCATAAGATTTGTATGTCTTATTTATGCCATTAAATTTTACGGAGTTAAAACCTCTATGTTTTAGTTTTAGCGTTCTTTCATGATTTTCTTGGGCCGTAGGACTGTGTATTCAACATACGTATGTTTGGGCATCATCTCGTAAAACGCACAGTAACATGATTATTTATTTAAATGAAGCAATATATCTCGTGAAACTTGGAAGATGACTCGTAAGGGCTTTTGAACAAGTTGGAGTTGCAACCTCGTTAGTATTTCTGAGCATTGCCTCTTCAATTTAAACATAAACCCTTTTCATCCATCCTTGTAATTCTTATTAAGGAACATGCAGAGAATTTGATATGCTTTGCTTCATCTAGATTTTCGCATGAAGCAAAATATTCTGTTAATCCAAACATTTAGGAAGCAGGAGTTGCCAAGAGCTATTTCAATAAGCCAATGTACCAAAATGTAGGGATTCTTGATATAATTAGGGAATGCATCGTTATCTCCTGCTGAAAAGTTGTTAGAATGGGCAAACTGTAGGAAAAATGTCACAGTTTTTGGTCGTCTTTGTTTAAAACTTCATGAGGTATGTATTCATTAGTCATAATAGGCTGTCTTTAGTTCAGAAGGAATATAAAAATCTTCTGACATACAGAGTGGACCATTTAAGTTGAGACTGTACAATATCTCCAAAAGTAAGCAGTGTAGAAAGAAATGTCTTTAATAAAAGTTGCTTAATACTATAGGGAGAAAGTATTTTATTTGGAGGGCACTGTGGTGGTGAAACGGCAACTCTAGGCCGAGCCCAAGAACTGTAATTATAGATAATTTATTAATTAACCTTTATTGATGTTAAATCATACTGTGTAAATATCTTTTCTCATACTGCTTGTATATTTTAAGAAGGGTGATTTAACGTTATGTATCTATCTAGGTTACTAATATTAGTAGAATTATAAATGGTTTAATGTAAATAATCTAAGCGCTGTGTTAAAATACTGTCCACGACGAAATGTTTTAGCTACAGGAATAGTGCCTTCGAAGGCAGAAAACCTAGGTTTATGACATCTCTTCGGTCGCAGTGCCATTATTCCTACAGCGAGGGTGTAACGCCTTTGTCCCTTTATTTGATAATTCGCCGTGACCAAGTGAGCGAGACAGATAGCCTAACGGTAAATGTAGGAAAAGCCGCGATTTATATTAAATTTGGACCAATGAGATCTCTGGAAGTTTATTCGAAATAGTTAGACGCGTCGAGTGGCGCTAAAAATGGACCAATAGGAAAGGAAGCAGCCCCAGAAGCCTGAGACTATAAATGGATCTGTTTGGAGCAAATTCGGGACAGTTTTTATCGTCAGTTTTGTCAAGGCAGTTTAAGCAAGAGAGTTTTATCATGTCCGTTTAGCATTGCAGTGAGGCAGTTTTAGCAAGACAGTTGTCATGGCAGTTTAGTATTTCAGTTTGGCAGTTTGGTATGTGTGGTCAGGGAGAGATGCTGCAGGATGTGTGAGATATCGCGCCAAAAAGGGAATAAAGATAGTTTTAGCAACACACCTAAGATCCACTACCCGTAAAGAGATAATAAGCATATTTAAACTTCGTGTCATATTCGCGCCGTAGTTTAACAGCGGTGGACAGTATTTTACGGCGTCAATACAAGTGTTGTATACTACGAGTGTTAATTAAATAAAAAGAAACGGCAGTGTCATCTTTTCATAAACAAAGCACGTCTATGTCTTCCTATATCACCACCCGAGATCTACGATTCCTTTACCGAGGATAAGTCCATGCTCCCATATTGTTTAAGGAAAATTACTGCAGCTAGCCGAGGATAAAATTGAAGAGAACCAACACACTGAGGACTTCTGGAACCAACGGGAGAAGCATCAAGAAGGTAAGCCTAACAGCACGGACGAAGGAGGTGATCGCCGCAGTGGCCATTTTAGGGTGAATTTAATTTCTTTAAATGGAACCTACAATTAGGGTCAATTTAAATTGACTTTTATGAAAGACATTTCTTTCTACAACGCTTAGTTCTGGAGATATTGTACAGTATTAACTCAAATGGTACGCTCTATATTTTTGATTTATAAAACACGTTTATTTAAATAGGAATGGATACATTATAGTTTTAAGATTTGCAGCAAAATATTCAGAATATGTGCTTCAGAATAGGTAGGTTATGTAATCCTAGCTGGAATTTTTAGTTTCATTATTTCATTCTTCGTAGAAAAGCAGTTACTGGAAGAATTGTACAAGAATTTAATATGAACAAAACTATTTGATTTGAAACCGAACATTCCTACGTTCGTTTCTAACACCCACCCCCCATATGGTCTATGGACTTCAGGGGATACCTCATTCGACCAAGCCATAACTGGACCCATTTTATCTGAGGTGAAGGCACCCGAGGGTGGAATCCGTTGCTTCCGAAGGTAGAGTGTTCATGTGAATGTCGATGCATTAAGAGGACCTGCAGCTTTTACCGTGGATTTTGAACCACATTGGGCCTTGGTGACACTTTACATGAGCAAGTAAGAGGTGAAGGCGTGATAGGGCAGACTTAAAATCGCCACCCCAGAGCCGGGAATTGAACCCCGGACCATCGGTACGAGAGCTGCAAAAGAAACCATTGTGCTACCCCTGCGCTTCAGACATTCCTACATTGGATTTCTGGTATATTTATACAGAATATAAGGTGACTTATTATCATCCTTGAACAGGATGACTTTGTGATGAATAGAGCAGATAACCTTAGTGCAATTATGCTGTTTTCAAGATAGTTTGAGAAAAGAGCCAAAATGGCTTAATATTGACTCTATTTTAAATGATGATTTGACAAAAATTAAATGCTTTTTCAAGTATTTCTTGGAGGTTGAAAGAAAACTGTCTTCTAAATGTTTAAATACATTTTGAATTATAACAATTACACTCTTACTATTATTTTAAGGTTTCGAAATTTGTCCCAGTTGAATCTACATAATTAACCACGAGAATACACAACTCGACAATACTGTAAGATAAAAAGAACCGCGCTTCAACCGTTGTTTATTGCGCTTATTACTCGTTTTCGAAACAGTGGAATATCAGTTACAAAATGGCTGACTTTTGCTAATGCCGAGTATCTTGAAATGCTACTCATTTACTGTGAAACATAGCGTAATACGGTAATTGCGGCAAGAATTTATCGAGAAAGATTTCCAAATAAACGAGCACCACATCATAGGACATTTGTTTTCACCTGTCAAAGAGTTCTAGATGCAGGAAGCAAATCTCCTCATCTTGAAGGAGTTCGTCAATGAAACGTACAAGAAAAAGAAATCTTCACTTGGTGGAATATGATCCTGGAAGTAGCAGCCATGGTATAGCTCGTACTATCGGCGTATCCCATTGGCCTTTCTTGAGAACGTTAAAAAAATAATTGCTACGCCTTATCATACTCAGCGCATCCAGCATCCCTCAGAAGCAGATTATGCGTCAAGGGTAGCATTTTCCGAATGGTTTCTTCAATAAGGAGGGGACTTTCCCCATAAAATTCTTTCAATGAATGAAGCAAAGTTTGCCAGAAATGAAGTAACTATCACCATAATACACACACCTGGACTTAGTACAATCCATATTCGAGGTGTGATCAAAAACTTTCCGGAATGAGGTCATAAATACTACAGAACAGCTTGTTTTGTCTAATCTGCACTGTCACCCTCGAAGTAGTCTCCCTAGGAGTTGATACACTTGTTCCAGCGCTTCTACCAATGATGGAAGTCCCTCTGCAAGTCTTCTTCTTTCAACATGTTCAGAGCCTTCTGCGATTCGCGATGGATGACATCAATGTCCTCAAAACGGTATCCTCGGAGCCGCATTTTAAGTCACGGGAAAAGAAGAAGTCCACTGGTGCAAAATCTGGAGAATAGGTAAAATGGGGAACCAGTATTCATCCTATTTTTATTCCAAAATTGGCGAACAGAAAGGGCTTTGTTTGCGGGCGCATTGTCATGATGCAGGAACGTGTCCAAATTGTCTTTCAAAATGCTTTGAACACTTCCAAAGGAAAGTTTTAATGAGTCAGAAAGTTCTCTTATTGCAATGTGCCTATCATTTAAGAATCATTTTCCTCGCCTGATTGATATTTTCACCATTTTTACTAGTACAGGGTCGCCCCGAACGATCTGCATCTTTAATTGATGTCACACCACTTTTAAATTTCTAAAACCACTCAAATGCTTGAGATTTGCCCATAACGTCCTCCGCTGTTCTTAACATTTCATAGGCTTCTGTTGCAGTTTTACCGAGTTTAAATCAAAATTTGATGTTCGTTCTGTGTTCTTCGTAATCTGGCATTTTTGCTACGCGGAAAAATCGCAGCACATGCAAAACATGTGTTCACTTCAGAGCGTCTACCTCATTACTGCATGCTCACAGGAAGTCGCGTGACCTCTCATTTTTATCGTGAAGAAACGCTGCATGTACTGCCTGGTTAAGAATTAAAGAAATCTAAGCGTCAGAATTGTTGTGAAGCCATTCCGGAAACTTTTTGATCACACCTCGTACAATAAAACAAGATAGCTTCCAGCACAGATTTTTTGTAAATGTTTGGGATCATATAAAACCATTAATTGGTCCATGGATTCTTCCTCGGATTTTGACAAGGGCCACCTACCTCCAGTTTCTTCAACAAATGTTACCGGCTTTTTTTATGTTCCCCTGGCTATAAGAAAGGATATGCGGCTATTATATGACGGCGCATCTCCACACATAAGTAGAACTGTGTGTGGCCATCTATGCGACACATACTTAGAACGCTGTATCGCTCGGAATGGGCCAATAAGATGGCCTCCAAGATCGCCAGATACGAAAACCCGCGTATAAATTACAGAAGTGTCTGATGTGGAAACGTTGCATGAAACAATACTTAGAGCAGCGGAAGAAATAGAACAACAACCCGGACGTACTTCGTATAGTGCAGCAGAATTGGGAAAAAGTTGTGAAGCATATGTGTTGGCGATGGGTGCACAATTTGAATAATTTCTCTCTACATTAAACCTAAGTTCTCATTGGTCTTCTATTCTTGTCTTGCATTAATTATTAACAGAGTTTTATAATTCACAAGGAACGGAAGCATAGTCTTGTAACTTGGGTTTTGTAAGCGTTTAGTTTGCTTTTAGGAATAAGTGTTCCTATTAATAATTTGCATAACATTGTAAATGCTTCCTCACTTCCCTATTACGTATGATATTTAAGTTTGTTACAATCACGAGTACTTTTCTCTTTATTTGTATACCGGAAGTGTTCATTTGTTCGTTGCCATAGTAGCAGAAGCTGAAGAATTAAAGGTTAACCTGTTGAATTTGCTATGTTACAATACTGTGCAAAATAAAATAGTAATTATCTTAAGAATGGAAAACCTAATGGAAATCATTTATTAAGGAAAAACACTAGAAATAACGTTTTATTTCATAGTAAAAGGATGATCATAGATCACCTTGCTTCCTGTATATATTTTCATATTTTAATAATCAAATATATATGAGAATAAATTCATATAATATTGTTATATGATAATACCTTAAGTTGAGGCAGTATTTTTAACACTTAAATAATTCCAATTCTAATTATATAATACATAAATTCAATAACAGCCTGCCTTAAAGCAATATGTGTATGTAACAATATATAAAAAGTGTATATCACAGTCATTGTATATGTTTATATTACTGTATACATGTTCAATAATGTTATGTGAATGTATTACGTAATTTAATAATGTAGGAGCTGTGAGAATAATATGTTAAAAGTTGCTAACAATGAGGTAACCTTGAGGCAATAATGAGTAAGAAAGTGTAATAATGCTACTAGTCATTCTTGGAGCAACAATAATGTAATTTTATGACAGTTTATAAAATAGCCAATCAACAAGCAGAAAAAAGCTTAAGTTAAATAAAAGTATTCTATTGGATTAGGAATAGCCAATCAGAGACCTGAAATACAGAAATTTACTAATTTATGCGGTAGAAATCAGTCAGTTGCTTGTAGACAGCTCTCATAACTGGACGCGTTGGTTGTAGACAATGTTTCTAACCGACGCGAGCACGTCCTCGAGAAATTTAACACGTATTCGTGCGAGACGAAAATAGTTTTACGTGTTAAAAAGTGCAAGTAATAAAAAAGAAAATCTCACAGCTCTCTCTCTATATCAGTGAAATGTTATTTAAATCGTGTCAAGCATTAATAAAAGGAGTGAAGTAAAATTATAATCTGTGTAAGCCTACATTCTTCAGTCGCGCCACAACCCTGCAAAGAGAAACATGTCTCTAACAATAATACTGACGCAGCCGAGGCAAACATAAGTATATAATATTTAAACAAACAACAAAATTATAAAGTTAATATTTTTAATCATTCTTGTGGGGGCAAAGGCCACCGGAAAGTACATTTGGGGCAAAGGCTACGGGAAAGCGGGTACTATACGTGTGGTTGCAACGAACTTCATGTTCCGCTCCCCAACAGTCGAAATATACTACATCTCCTTCAATAAGAACTATTTCAAATTGGCTCCCAAAGCGTGGGGCAAATAATAATACAAAATAACTTTCTGACGGTATATATAACAAAAATAGTTTATAACGTAAAAAATTAATAATGTTTAAAATTTGATGTTGCACTTATAGATTAGTTAGAATGTTGCCTACTAGCAGTTAGGAGTTGACTTAGTATAAGTGAAAGGGAAATATATCCAATTGATAACCAGTTGTTTGGATCGCTGGTTTCCAGTAGGAATACTAGAATAGTAGAGAAGTTATATGCTATATCATTGTGTTTTAGTTAGCTAATTACGTTAAGATTTAATCTGTACAACAATGACTGAAAAAACTATCTATGAAGAATTATATAAATGATATATTACAGATTTATTTTATGATGTTACATATATATTTATTTCAAACTTAGAATTTTTGTACAACCTTAAGTCTCTTAATACTACTTACAGCTTTCTTCGTAAGGAAGAATAGGGGGATGTTTACATTAGAATCCGGCAGGTGAGAAGGATTATTACTGCTGTTTACTCATGTACTTATTTGTAGACTTGAGGCAGAGGATGGGCTGTTGAGTCACTCAACCCGCAAAATTGAAGGAAACCAGAGAATATTGGAAGGGTTGTCATCCTTTAAACCCAAGGATGACGATTACTTTGAAAAAGCTATCAATAACCTTTTTAGCGTCTTCTATGGACACCTAAAAATACGCCATGAAACACATGTACATTTAACAACTGCATTTTAAGAAAGTATCGTGTGCCACCCAATGCCAGTCCGATGTTGATATTTCACCGCAAAACGCATTTTTAGGCCCCCTGAACGTAAGTAGCCAATTTAGAAAAAGATTTATATCTGTATTATCCAAAAATTGAAGACCTCACATTGGAACACCCAACTTTCTCAATGAGTTTTAGATACCTACAAATATTTGATTAAATTAATCATTGCTCCAATACATCAACTTTCAAAAAAAAATCCTTGCTTACCCAAATAAAAAGTATGTTTGAGTGTAAACATAATCTAAAGCAAAAGAGACTTTGCATGGAAAAATGTTCGACATTTTTTATTTATCTTTCAAACAGGTTTTAACGATTTTAATTAAAATACCATATGTTTAAGATATTTTCATTTCAAATCTAATGCAAATTTTGAGAAAATTAAAATAGCGAAACTTTGTAAATTCAGAAACAACTTAGGGCGAGAGGCGCAGTTTAATAACTAGGTCCCATAACGTGGTGAAGTAATTGCGAGATAGAATTCAGGGCTAGTTGCGAACAAGTGTGAATATACATTTAGGGTAATAAGTTAACTTCAGCGCTTTTATGTCGTCTCCTGTAGCCGCTTCTAAGGTAAGGGCCAAAAACATGCGCCAGCATAAGTGTTGTAGGAAGCTCTTTTACAGCAATTCACCATCCACACCAGAAGGAAGACGGTTAGCAACCGACACAGAAGGAGCAGTTCCGTCGCAATCCCGAGAAAGCGATTGATGATAATTTCCGAAAACGACAGTGGCATTGAAAACTCAAGCGAATAACATCTCGGAAATGATTGATGCCATAAATATTGTTTGAAATAAATTATGTTTTAAAAGGGTCCTACATTTTCTAACATTTAATTTTTTTGTCTATCTCTTAAGATTTACCAGTTGTACGAAATACACAGTTCTTCCGAATGAAGAGGACTTCAGGGCTATTCCCAGATATACACTTTGTCTTATGCCCGTGTCATCCAGAAAGTAACGACCGTTTGGCTTGAATATATCCAGAAAACCTACTTTTTTAAAAGTCATTTGCAAAATTGCAGCTTGCATATTTCACCACATTATCACCTTAGTTATTTAAAAATTTGTCATATCCGCCCACTGGATTTAGAATTCACGTTGTGTAGTCGGCTGCCGTCAAACCATTAGGTCAAAATGTTCGGACACAATTCCGTCAAACAAAGAACGAGAAATTTTTGGGAAAGTAATCTGTAACTCATATAGGGTTACATGACTGTCTTGCATGATTTTACTGTTGCCCTGATTTTTCAAATCCTCTATATTGAGTAAGGAATGTCCGGGTCGAGTATCGTGAAGCACGTTTGTTTGTTCATTGTTGAACATTAACACCACTAGTGTATCAATGGTGTATCATCGTACACTCCCTTTAGTTAACTAAATTTCTACAGGTTTCAACATACTCCCACCTCAGAGTTGCCAGGACTTACATCTCACAATTCATTTTGAACATTCACAGAATGCACAATAACATCTTGTTTCATTTGAAACTCGCACAACACTGGGAAAATATATCGAGGAAATGGTTCGACCTTGGATAGAAGCCCGACAGCTACCTACGCAGTGGGAATATGCAAACTGACGTTACTTCCTGGATTACACTCGTAAATATTTTAATTATAATACTGTTTTAAACAAACCTGGTAGATAATTTTTGAGAAAATAAATGACGAAATGTTCCATGTAAAGCGCAGTTTGTGTTTTGGGGGGGGGGATTTCTTCAAGGTCTTCATGTCGAATGTTTTAAGACCTCTAAAACGTTCTAGAACACTATTGTGCTCCATATTCCACAAGATAAAGACTGTGACAGGACCACCATCAGCGCCTGTGTCATTTCTCTATCTTGCTCTTGCCAGCTCTGAGAGATATGAGATTTCCGGAACATGCTATCTGATGGGAGACGCAGCTGTTCCCTCGACGTCATAAAATCACTCACGCACGTCTCATTCGAGGAGTCTCCATCATTCCTTTTGTGGCGGTTATTCCCTCGAATAAAATTAACTCTTTCTCTGGGAACATCATCCTCCTGCCGTATTCACATCATGGCGCCAAGATAGATGAGACTTAAACGCGCAATGACTTTCTTTTATTATTCTGTGTCACGTGTTTGTATAGCAACAGCGACAGTAATACAAAAACGGCTGTATTTCCAAACATTTCTCAAATATATAATTATTTGGGTATGTTTAAGCAGATATATTAGATACAAAAAAACTCATGTGTTGCATCACATGCCTTTCTCTATTCTCTATCGCTTATTAGTTTATTTTTCTACCCATTTCATTTTAATCGAGATAAACCTGAGGATTTTTCGTGCTTTTCCTCAGTCGCCAAGGTAAATACCGGATTGAATACTTAATACTACGATCCAAAGTTCCACCTTAAGTCTAATACAACAGTAAATGAAAAATAAGTGGTAATAGCGAATACTCATCTATCTACAGACAATCTAAGCATTTAGACTGGACGGCACCCTAACGCCATCTGCACGGCACGAAGTAGAAGATCACGCTGCCATGAGCTGAGGGTCTCTGTTGGCACGTGAAGAAGCAAGATGGCATTTCCAGGGATGAGACCTAGAACACTAACTCTTCGCCTTTCTGTGTGAGGACGGCGGTTGGACTGGACGGCACCCTAACGCTACCTGCACGGCATAAAGCAGGTGGTTATAGGGATGAGACCTAGAAGGCTAACTGTCCGCCTTTCTGTATGAGGACGGCGTTTAGACTGGACGGCACCCTAACGCTACCTGCACGGCATGAAACAGGTGGCTATAGGGATGAGACCTAGAAGGCTAACTGTCCGCCTTTCTGTGTGAGACCGGCGGTTAGACTGGACGGCACCCTAACGCTACCTGCACGGCATGGAGCAGGTGGTTATAGAGATGAGACCTAGAAGGCTAACTGTCCGCCTTTCTGTGTGAGGACGGCGTTTAGACTGGACGGCACCCTAACGCTACCTACACGGCATGGAGCAGGTGGTTATAGGGATGAGACATAGAAGGCCAACTTTCCGACTTTCCGTGTGAGACCGGCGGTTAGACTGGACGGCACCCTAACGCTACCTGCACGGCATGGAGCAGGTGGTTTTAGGGATGAGACCTAGAAGGCTAACTGTCCGCCTTTCTGTGTGAGGGCGGCGGTTAGACTGGACGGAACCCTAACGCTACCTGCACGGCATGGAGCAGGTGGTTATAGGGATGAGACCTAGAAGGCTAACTGTCCGCCTTTCTGTATGAGGACGGCGTTTAGACTGGACGGCACCCTAACGCTACCTGTACGGCATGAAACAGGTGGTTATAGGGATGAGACATAGAAGGCCAACTTTCCGACTTTCCGTGTGAGACCGGCGGTTAGACTGGACGGCACCCTAACGCTACCTGCACGGCATGGAGCAGGTGGTTATAGAGATGAGACCTAGAAGGCTAACTTTCCGCCTTTCTGTGTGAGGACGGCGTTTAGACTGGACGGCACCCTAACGCTACCTGCACGGCATGGAGCAGGTGGTTATAGGGATGAGACCTAGAAGGCTAACTGTCCGCCTTTCTGTGTGAGGGCGGCGGTTAGACTGGACGGAACCCCAACGCTACCTGCACGGCATGGAGCAGGTGGTTATAGGGATGAGACCTAGAAGGCTAACTGTATGAGGACGGCGTTTAGACTGGACGGTACCCTAACGCTACCTGTACGGCATGAAACAGGTGGTTATAGGGATGAGACATAGAAGGCCAACTTTCCGACTTTCCGTGTGAGACCGGCGGTTAGACTGGACGGCACCCTAACGCTACCTGCACGGCATGGAGCAGGTGGCTATAGGGATGAGACCTAGAAGGCTAACTGTCCGCCTTTCTGTGTGAGGGCGGCGGTTAGACTGGACGGCATCATAATGCCGTCTGCACGGCACGAAGCAGAAGATACGGTAGCCTTGCGCTTGGGTCTCTGTGACACGTGACGGAGCGGGTGGTTACAGGGATGAGACCCAGAAGGCCTACTGTCCATCACATATCATTCTAGTTATCCACCAACAGATCCGTCGCGATGTGACCAAGGAGTTAAAGCGACGTAAAATAAAAAAAAATAGAATACAATAGAGATAAACCTTTCCGGAAATAGCTACATTACACATTTCGTTATAGATACAAAAGGAATAGCGATAGTCAAATGTATTAGAACTGAACGCTATACACTGGCCTTAAAATTCCATACTCTTTCCATGACTTCGCGAGAGGAATGACTAAGTATTGAACAATTCAAAGCATTAGTAACGAATATCTCGGAAATGGCTGATGTTATAATATGAGTTATTTGAAATAAATTGTGTGTTTTAATTGTATTAATTTCCTTTCGAGTTAAAGGACTTCACATGCTATTCTCAGAAAATTCAAGATATGCATTATACATAGCTGCAGCCATTTTGGAGGATATAAATAATAACGAAAAATTTTACATTTGAAGGGTACTTTACAGTGGGGGGATTTTCTTTAAAAATTTTCCTATCTCATTCTTAAAAGATGCTGAACTTGAATACAAAGTTTAGTACTTAATCGTCTCTTCGTTTTTTGAGTTATGCTGTTTGCATCCACTAGTAGACTCACACAACCGTTTCTCTAAAAACGATTTTTATTCAGAGACCTCAAAACATGTATTTCTGGTAAACTCTCGGTATTGAATTTTTAAGTGAAATGTAATACCTTGTCTACCTACTGGGTACATGGTAGAGAAAGTTCAAAATCAAATCATAACTCTATAAACTGTGATTGGTTTTATAATTTATTGAAGGAATTTATTTAAGGAACTATAAATTGCATAGTACTACTGAATATCTATCTTTCAAGTCCTCCAGCACATACCACTACTTCTTTATAGGTGCAACTGACAAATCCTTATACTCTGCTCTTTAGTAAATACACACAAAAAGAAGAAGAAAAAAACTCCTTTAAGAAATTAAATGTATAAAACGCATCTGTATACAAGTGTAGTACCATGCATTCAACCACATATACATAGGATCATTTCTTTTTCAAACAACAGTATCCTTTCCAAGAAATATTAAAGAGGTTTCTGAGGCTTCCACCCACGTTTTAATCAGTGTATTACCTTCCTTCCAGGTTTCCTTCCAAGGAAGTACTGTGCTGTGTTTTCATTTCATTGTAGTCCATCACAGAGAACAAAAGTTATTACGTGTTCTAAAAACACAGAAAAAGAAAAGCATGATACCATCTTAATGATTTCCTTGTACAACAAGGTCAAACAATTCTTGTATGATACATTCAAATGACTTTCTCTACCCTCTATCGTTTATTAGTGAGTATGCAAAGTATAGTTACTAAAGCTTATTTTTATAACTACTAGATTTTAAACCAAATAATCGTTTGCAAAAGTAGCTACATTACAAATTCGATTATCATTACAAAGGGAAAAGCGACAGTCAAAGTTGTCATTAAAATTTCATATTGTTTGCACGCAATCGTGAGAAACACCTGAATGTTGAAAGGTCTTTAAGAGAATGAGGAAGAAATGAACAATACAGCGTTAATAACGGATATGCCGGAAACGGCTTATGCCACAAATAAAATATATTAAATAAACAGTGTGTTTTAAGGCGGTTTACATTTCCTATGTAGTATATGTCTATAGCTTAATCAGTTTACCAGTTATACAAGATTATACAGAATTCCTTCCGGATAATGGGGACTTCAAATGCTATTCTCAGAAAATTCAAGATATACATTTGATTTGTCATTTTAATATCCTTAATATATGGTATTTTAATCAAACTCGTTAGAACCAATTTTTAGAAAATAAAAATTTTCGAAAAATGTCCCATGTAAAGGGTGGTTGGGGAATTTTTTGTTTAAAATATTCGTATCGCACCCCCAGGAAGATATTAAACTTAAACAGCGAGTTTGGTACTTATCCGACTTTTGGTTTTTGAGTTACGCTGTTCACAGATACACACACAAACACAAGCATCTTTTTCTAAAATGCTTTTTTGGATTCAGGGAGACTCAAAGCAAAAATTCGATACCGAGATTTCACCGCAAATGCAAATTTTGAGGCACATTGAATAAAAATAATAATTTTAGAAAAAGGTCCGTGTGTATATGTGTGTGAGTGTGTGTGTGAACAGCATAATGAAAAGTTGGATAAAGACCAAAATTAGTATGTCTCCGGACACGAAGATTTTCACGAAAATCCCCCATCTTAAACTACACTTTTTATGGAAAACTTTTTCGAAGTTTTTGGTTTTCAAAAAATTGCTTTATCGATTTTGATTAAAATAAATATATTAGAGATAATTATGACAAATAAAATATATATCTTGAATTTTCTGGTAATAGCCTGTGAAGTCCTCTTTATTCGGTAGGAATTTTGTAAAATCTTGTATTACTTGTAAAATTACGTGATAGACGAAAAAATTCAACAAAACAAATGTAGATCTCTTTAAAACACACAATTTATTTCAAATAACTTTTTTGTGGCATCAGCCTTTTCGAGATAGCCGTTATTAATGTTTGATTTGTTCAATACTTTGTATTCTTTTTTAAATCCTGTCAATTTCCAGGTGTTCATCGCGTTTGCGTGGAAAGAGTATGGAGTTTAGAGGGAGCATATTCTCGTAGTATCCAGTTCTTAAACATTAGCAATAATACATAGGAAAATTAAAATATAATGATATATATAACAAACAGTGCACAAATTAGCTTTAGTTCATTCTTTATAAGTTATTCGGAATAAACATGTGATTAAAAATGTAGTTCCAATAATAACATGATTTGACTGTCGCTGTTCCCTTTATATGTGCAACGAAATGTGTAAAAATGAGGGTAGATATAAAAATAAGCTTTAGTAAAACTAGGTTTATACCCACTAAAGGATAAAGGGTAGAAAAGATTATGTGAATGTAACACATTAGATTTTCTTTCGGTTGGAACAATCTTATTCTTTCACCACGCATCTCCTTGTGAATTTTGTTTATTGATCAAGCAAGTGTGAAGGTATATATAATTACAAGAAGCACAGCTGCAAAAGAAAGATCTTTGTAGTACAGGGGTACGAGGCTGTTGGCTCGACGAATTGAGTTACGCCCCAGATCCGTTTGCCTCGACAAGGGTACCGCAGTGATACTTGCGTAGCTAACATAGTATCTACCGTACGAGACCAAGCTGCTATAAGGATCATATTTCTTACCTAAGGTTTGCTTCTTATGCACAACTATTAGCCAAGACTTAAGGGAAAGACTTTCTCCACAAGCACTTTGGAGGTGTGCACGATTAATTAAGTTTTCACAATGTAAAAGAGATATCACTTTGAAAGCAAGTTTATTTCCACTGCTTGTCATGTCGAGAAGCCTCTCAGGAAAAAAGGAGGAGAGGGTTCACACGGGGAGGGAGGACATTTGCGTGATAGAAAGTGCAGTAATGGTGGAGTTATTAGTCGCAAGTATCTCGCCGGCGCCGCGCGGCTCGGCTCTGCTATAACATTGCGGCGTCACTAATTAAAAAGCAAACAGACTTAATGGAGTGGGTGAGTCGAGTCTTCAGGAAGATTACTGCGGACAATGAGAGAAATAAACTGCTCTGTGGAGGGAAGCGTTTTCATTGCTCAGTTACCACAATATCTTCGTTTTATTGCCAGCGAAAACAAAATGCAGAGTAACATCTGTGCTTCTTTTTAAACCTGCCTACTTTATCATAGCAAATACCTTCTGCAAATGTTTGTGCTGTTCTTTTATCTTGCCCCTTAATGTCGGATAAACACAAAACATACTGCTCTCCCCTAACTACGTTACCCGTACACACAGGCACTGGAAAAGAACGATTTTAATAATAGGGAAAGTTAAGAGACTAATGAAATTTTAAACTATGGCGAGCTTCAGTGACAGGATTCCATTATACGAGGGCGGATTTATAACTCAGTGAATTTTTAAATAAAATAGAAGTGTTTTCCAAAAAATCAATTTTCTTTCTCAACATAGTCTCCATTCAATTTAATACACGTTGTCCAACGTTCCTTCAATGTTTTTAACCCTTCCAAAAAAAAACATATGATTTTTCGAAGTCTGCAAAATATGAGGTTGTTTCTGCCATGATGTATTCACTGATTGTGAATTTTTTGCCATCTAGCCAATTTTTCAGGTTTGCAAAAAGGAAGAAGTCGCCCGGAACCAAATCTGGAGAATATGGTGGGTGAGGTAGCAGTTCGTAACCCAATCCACAAATTTTGCGATGGCTTGTGTGCGGGTGCATTATCCTAGTGAAAGAGAACCTTTTTCTTCACCAAATGGAGTCTTTTCTTTAACAATTCCTTGTGAAACTAATCCAGCACTGCGGCATAATATGAACCTGTGATTGTTTTACCCTTTTCCAGGTAGTGGATGCCTATCACCCTTGTGCATCCCAAAAGACAGATACCATGATTTTTCCTGCCGACGGAATGGTTTTCGCTTTCTTTGGAGCAGGTTCGCCGAAGGAAATCCATTGCTTTGATTGTTGCTTGATTTCAGGTTGATAGTAATGGATCCAAGTTTCATCAACTGTGATATAACGCTGCAAAAACTGATTTGGGTGCGCTGGAACATGTTCAAACATCCCTGTGAAATGGTCCGCTTGTTTTTAACTGTGATCAGTCGAGGAACCCATCTTGCTGAGAGCTTTCTCATACCCAAAAATTCCTGCAGAATGTTATACACCCGTTCGCTCGAGATGTTTATGGTCTGGCTTTCTCACGAATTTTCACTCGGCGATCTTCCAACACAATATCGTGAACCATAATACTTGTTTCAGTTTTTCTTCCGTTTCCTTTACCGTCTTACCACACTAAAAGTAGTGTTTTATCAGAACACGAAATTCAGTCTTCATTTTCTGCGAAGTAGCACACATCTGCTTATTTCGGACGCTCTCAACAATGTCCTAAGAAACAAATGACGACGAATACCCAGATTATACACAGAATAGATGTAAGACTTTGGTGCAAACAAGAAACCTATGATTATAACGATATTTCTCGTCAAAGTCATGGACTTATCAATGCGTCTTGTATAATGACTACTAACCTTGTTATAAGTATGTTGAAAGTGATGCCCATCTGCATCGAGACATTCCTAGCATCTTCGGATGGAATTTCCATTCAACGCACAAGTTTTTCTTTTGTAATTTTCATAATTTCTGTGCTTACATTGTTCTCAAGTTCATCTATGCTGTGGGGGTTGTTCCTATAAACTTTTGTTTTTTAGCGTTCCCCACAAATAAAAATCGCACTCAGGAAGTTCCGGGGAACCAGGAGGGGGCACAAATTATCCTGTGATCAAAAACCCCCTTTATGTCTTTCAAGGAGTTTTGAACAGTAAGGGCTGTGGTAGAAACATGTTGGAAATATCGTTTTCTCTCGCATTATCCACAAGGGTATCTTGGCGATACCTATCGATATTCACAGTATTGCTGAAAATTAAGGGCCCTTTATCATTTTGTTGTTACAGCAACCCTACACCAATGTTTACATCATGCACCACAACTTCATGAATTAAATGAGGATTCTGTATTCTCCAATACATATTGTTCTATGAGGCCATATGAGGATTTAAATAAAACCATGCCTCATTTGAGAAAATTATTAAATATGGGCACCAACATGAATATTTTGTAACAGCCAGAAATTCATTACAGAAATTCAATCGTTTTTCGTCGTCACGAAATTGTAATTCATGAACTGCCACTCTGTAAGGTTTCATTTTAAAAGTTTATCAGGTCTATTAACAGGCTTTTGAAATATCCACTTGTTGTGCAACACTTCTTTGGAGAGCGTTCGAATGGTGCATAAATTTCATAAATTTTTTCCCCCGTTAGAACATTTCTTCTTCACCTCTTAGGTTTAGCGTTTAGTGATTCCTTTGTCCTAAGCTTATTAACCAGACATTTAACACTTTATTTATCCGGAACTGGAATACCAAAATATCTCTCCTGAAATTGTCTACACACCCCTCTACATGATTCGGATTTTGCGTATGTATCGCAAATAAAAATTATTTGTTCAAGCATGAATTTTTCGGTAGGCATTTCAGTGGAATAATAAGAATAATCTAATGCAATTCATATGCAACACAGATGTCTTAAACAAACTTTCACTTTTGAGATGCACAATGAACAAACTCTTAGTCTTTACAGCTCGAACTGAAGGCGGCAACTGACACAGTATAACAAGTTGATAAACGTAGCTTTAAACGGATCATTCACAGCTAGTGCGCAGTTGAAAATACTGAGGCATTGCAATGAAAGACAACTACGCATATACGCAATCTGTGGCCAGATATAACGGAACTATTGTATTTGGTATACTATCAGGTGTGCAAAATGAACAAGATTTATCTCCCTGGATACTTAATCCAGTTAATTTTATTATTTGCTCTGACAGCCAAGCTGCAAAGCACGTATTTAAAGCAGTGAGAACAATATTTAGGTTAGTGTAGCTTTGCCAGTGGACGCTGTATAGCCTGGTCATACTAGCGTTAGTATCAGGACAGGGGTATTACGGGGAATAAAACGAGGGATAATCCGATAAAGAAGAGAGCCTAATTCCCTTTTGTTGGACCAGAACTATTTTTTGGGATACCCCTTCAAAACGTCCGCTCAGCTATAGAAGCACCACCAACATTTGGTGACATGGCCAAAGCAAACCGGGTAGGAAAGTTAGGGAACCATTACGTCGTCGTATAAATTTGTGCCGTTTTACAATGCCGTAATTTTATTAGTATAAATATACAATACACTATAACAAGACATTGATACACTACTACGTAGATTAATAATTAACTCGCGCGTATACTCAGTGATGCTACATCTTTGTCAATGACGTCTGCTAGCTTTCAGATAGGAATCCAATGCCTCTCGTGTAGATCTATTGTGGTTTCGAATTAAAGAAATCTGTGAGCCAGTTGCTACGAGAAGTTGAGAAGAGAAGATGCTGTGCTGATGAATGTGGAGGTGGTTCACAACCAAGTTCAGCAATCACATCTGTGGTGATTTGAGGCAGTATTTTTAATACTTAAATGCTTTCATCTAATTATATAATATAAAATTCAATAGCAGTACGCCTTAAAGCAATATGTGTATGAAATAATATATAAGAAATGTATATTACAGTCATTGTATACGTTTATATTATTGTGTATATGTATAACAATGTTATGTGAATGTATTACGTAATTTAATAATGCAGGAGCTGTGAGAATAGAGGCCGAAAGTTGCTAACAATGAGGTAATCTTGTGACAATAATGAATTGCAAAGTTTAATAATGCTACTAGTAATTCTTGGAACACTAACGCAATTAAAAAAGTTTATAAATAACCAATTAAAAGCAGAAAAGCTGAAAGTTAAATAAAAGTATTCTATTGGAGTAGGATTAGCGAATCAGAGACTTGAAATAGATGAAATTTGGAAATTCAGGCGGTAGAAGTCATTTGCTAGTACACAGCGTTCCTAACAGGACGCGAGACGCGTACTCGAGAAGTTTAATACGTATTCAGTGTGACACGAAAATTCATTACGGCAAGAATATTATAAAGTTTAAGTATTAAAAAGTGCAAGTAATTAATAAATAATCTCACAGCTCTATATATCATTGAAGTGTTATTGAATCGTGTGAAGGATTAATAAAAGGAGTGAAGTAAAAATTATAATTTGTATACGCCTGCGTTCTTTAACCGCATCACCCCTGATAAGAGATACATGTTTCTACAAATTAATACTGACGCAGCAGAGGCAAACATAAATATAAATAATACTTAAAGAAACATTAAAATACAAAGCTGATTCTTAAAAGTTGGGGCGAAGGCCACCGGAAAGTGAACTTTGGGGCGAAGGACATCGTAAACTTTCTACCATACGTGGGGATGCAATTACTTCAAGTTTGGCTCCCCAACAGTGGAACTACAATACAACTTCTGCTTCAAATTGGCTTTTCATATGTGAAGCAACAACTATTTTTCTCAGATTCTGGCTATATACGGACGTACATTATCGTGGAGTAACAACTAAGATTTGCCAGGTGTTTTAGGGTGTGCAGCATTCTTCGCACAGGATGTTGTACGCCTTCCCGGAAACGAGAAAACCATTTCCGTGCCGTCCTCTCAGCAAGCTCTTCCCTCCCGCGCACACCACAAGTCATTTTGGCGGCTTCTGTAGCACTAAGATCCTCGACCTAACTCCAAGAGTAAAATGTGTCGGAAGTATTCATTTTTCTCTATTTGACACTCCGTACTGATTAGACTTGAAAATGGCCAAAATGAGCTGTTAACAATACACACGCTCCTGTTCGCAACGAACTCCAAAGTGAGGAAAAATAGCTGAGTAACGAAAAACTAAGGCTTGACAACCAATGAAAAAAGCACAGACATACACTATGTGATCAAAAGTATCCGGACATCCCAACAAACATACGTTTTTTACCTTAGGTGCATTGTGCTGCCACCTACTGCCTGGTGTTCATTATCCGCGACCTCAGTAGTCATTAGACATCGTGAAACAGCAAAATGGGACGGTCCGTGGAACTCACGGACTTAGAACATGGTCAGGTGATTGGGTGACACTTGTGTCAGAAGTCTGTACTAGAGATTTTCACACTCCTAAACATCCCTAGGTTCACTGTTTCTGAAGAGATAGTGAAGTGGAAACGTGAAGGGACATGTACGGCACAAAAGCGTACAGGCCGACCTCGTCTGTTGACTGACAGAGACCGCCGACTTTTGAAGAGGGTCGTAAAGGTTAATAAGCAGACATCTATCCAGACCATCACACAGGAATTCCAAACTGCATCAGGATCCACTCCAAGTACTATGACAGTTAGGCGTGAGGTGAGAAACCTTGGATTCCATGTTCGAGCGGCTGCTCATAAAGCACACATCACGCAGGAAAGTGCCAAACGACGCCTCGCATGGTGTAAGGAGCGTCAGCATTACGCGATTGAACAGTGGCAAAACGTTGTGTGGAGTGAGGAATCACGGTACACAATGTGGCGATCCAATGGCAGTGTGTGGATATGGCGAATGTCCGGTGAACGTCATCTGCCAGTATGTGTAGTGCCAACAGTTAAATTCGGATGTGGTGGTGGTGGTGGTATGGTGTGGTCGTGTATTTCCTCGAGGGAGCTTGAACCTCTTGTTGTTTTGCGTGGCCCGGCCATAGCGCAGTCCTACATTGATATTTTAAGCACCTTCTTGCTTCCTACTGTTGAAGAGCAATTCGGGGATGGCGATTGCATCTTTCAACACGATCGAGCATCTGTTCATACTGCACGGGCTGTGGCGGAGTGGTTACACGACAATAACATCCCTGTAATGGACTGCCTGCACAGAGTCCTGAGTTGAATCCTATAGAATACCTTTGGGATGTTTTGGAACGCCGATTTCGTGCCAGGCCTCAACGACCTACATCCATACCTCTCCTCGATTGCGCACTCCGTAAAGAATGGGCTGCCATTCCGCAAGAAACCTTCCAGCACCTGATTGAAAGTATGCCTGCGAGAGTGAACGCTGTCATCAAGGCTAAGTGTGGGCCAACACCATATTGACTTCCAGCATTACCGATGGAGGGCTCCACGAATTTGAACGTTATTTTCAGCCAGGTGTCCGGATACTTTATATCACGTAGTGTATGCACCGACTCAATAATTGACAGCTGGCCCAGATATAAAGAGGCACTGCTGATACCTCGTAGCGTTGGCGAATGCAGCAAGTTCTTGGCATTTTAAGAGGTCACAGTACTCGAGCACTAGTAGATTATGGGATTCACACAAGACACAAAGTTTAGTTGTGCGGAGAAGAGCATGGGATCTCCTCATATATATTGTGAACATGTCAGCGTTTGTACAAACAGTATATATAAATTTAGACTCTAGTTTTTTGTCACTGAAGATTTTAGGGCCGGTTTCGCAGTTTAAACTTAAGCCCAAGTTTAAGTAAGTTACGGGCGCCGCTTAAGCCGGCTAGGGCAACCAGATTCGGATTTACCGAGCTGAACAATTCCATGCAACAGTAAATTTCCTAACGCTTGCACGTGCGTATCGGCTGAATTCGCATTTATGATGACGCTGTTTCTAAAAAAGATTTTGTGGGTTATCCAGCAACACAAGGTTATGGGGGAACTTGAAGATTAAGGTGTGTGCTACAAATCCTCATAAACTGGAAGAAAACATCAGGGGAGAAATTAATTTCGGAATTGGACTATCGAGTGTGAATGAAAGTTTCCAGAAAAGATGCCAGAAATATGCGGAAACATGTCAACAGTTTCAACATTTTTATGGCAAGGTATGTGCTTATTGTCATTATAATTGTAACTATGTGACAGGTTATTTTTTGTTTTTATTAAAGGTCGATCAACAGTTATCCGCATTATAAACCAGCAGAATACAAGATACTTTAAGTCATTCAAAATATATAAACTGACAAAACAAAAGTACAAATAATAAGCAGAAAATGACAAAATGAGGACATCCCAGTCGGGTCCTTCCGTAACGTAATTACCATGGTGAAAAGCGTTCTAAACAAGAGTGCCATCAGGTTGTTGTCAAGAGGCAAGAGCAGACTTGCGGTAGGCGACTGCAGATTCTGAGGGAACGGTCGTCCGACGGCAAGAGAAAATAAGATTGCCCGGGAACTGATGGTAACTTGGAAACAAATGTCTGCGCATGGTGAAGGGTAAACTCCTCAACGGTAAGCAGACGATTTCCCTAAGCACTGCGCAAGAACCATGGAGCGTTCAAGGCGACACGCTGGACCTTGTTTTGAAGCGACTGACGCCTCTCGAGTATAGCAGACGCAGCTCCACCCCTGACCGGACAGGCGTAGGTCGGATCAATGAAGTGTAGAGTAAACTAGTGGTGTTACTTCTGATGAGCGACTTCCTGTTGATCAGTCTGGCCTTTACTAGATTAAGTTTAACGTTGACATGGCCTCTCCAGGTCAGACTGCACTCCCAGATATTTCACAGTGTCAACTGGGCGTTAATGAGAACGTGAAGTGGTTGCGCGGATATTATAATTGTTTTGGTGGGAGTCCGAGCTGCGGCGGCCAGAGCATGTGGTGGCCACAGTGAATAATACATATGTATAAACCATATTGTAATTAAAAATAACTTCTCTCTTACAGTAATTCTTAGAGCTTTGAGACTAGGCATTACTGTCGAGCTTTTCTATTTCGTTTACCCGTTAATAAATTCTTCTTCTGAGAAACTTCATTCACAAAAACACAACCTTTCATAGTTGTCTATTAATGCAAAGGATCATCTTGCATCACTATGTAAAACTATATTAGTAGTTATTTACAGTAACATTGGAAGTTGAATTATTGTTACATTCTCTGCCACGTACATGGTAGGTAGTGAAGGTATTGCATTCCACACAAAAATTCATTACCGAGATTTCACCATAAGTAAAAATTTTGAGGCCTCCTGAATCCAAGAAAATGTGATGCGTTGCACTCGCATGACTTTCTCTACTCTTGTACAAATTATTCCTACAAAATTCTCCATCTATTTCATGTTAATCTTATTGCTAATTTTCTTGTAGATGCAAGGGGAAATGACAGGCTTTAAGCTACAGTCAAATATTTTTAAGAGCTGGTTGTTACATATGTGGAGTATTCCATTTTCTTTGTATATCCCGGATATAAAACAAAACGAATAATGAATTCACATTTGAGAAAAAGTGTAAGTATTGGAAAATTCACACAAATAACAGGAAATATTTCTAAAATGGTTCACTCCACCAAGAAGAAAAAAATGTATGTGACATATATTGTGTATTTTAACGAGCTCTACATTTTTATGTAGTAATAGTTTGTCTATCTCTTACGGTTATCAGTTATGAAACAGCCATTCAGAATGAAGCGGACTTTTGGGGACATTCCCAGAAAATTCAAATTCAAGATATATATTTTAGCTTAAACATATGACATGTTAATAAAGTCACTAGAGCCGTTTTTGAAAAATGAATACTTTAGAAAAATGTTGCATGTAAAGGGTAGTCCGGGTTGAGGGGATTTTCTTATAAATCTTTGTGTCGTTTTTGAGTTATGCTCTTCACTGACACACACACACACACACACACACAGACACACACACACACAGATGCTAACATTTTCATGTTGTATTTATGGCATCTATGACATACATAATCATTCAATTTCAAATTAATATGATTATAATTTATATCAATCGTTGCAAACTATACATTAAATTGAAAAGTTAAGTTGTACAGTTAATTCAAAGCTTATTTTTGAACACCGTAACATTAAACCTCAAATATAAGTATTTTCAAATGCTTTTCTTGAATGCTTGTAACAAAAGGTGCATGAGACTTGCATAAGTTAGCATTGATAAAGCTTGATACTCAGTATTCCCATACGCTCCGTAAAATCGCTCGCTCTTTGTATCCTGTTCAGTGCCGAAGTTGTACTGCTGGAGCTCGTTACGATAAGATCAGCAGCTCAGTCAATGTGTAGCATGGGACAAAACGAGCATGCAAAGGCTACTGTCGTTTGTCTTCGGAACAAGAGTGCACTGCAGCCAACGTAAAGCAGATGAAACAGGCGCTATATATTGCTTTCTCCAACGTCTGTCTGTACTTACAGGAAACAGAACAGACCGTCTGATCGATGTGATTTGTCAGACAAATTGATGATTCCACTGCGAGATAACCCTTGCTCCAGTTTGGCAAGTTTCACACAGCAAGTGAATTACACTAAGTATTCGGCCCCTTCTGGTGCAATTTCCTCACTAGTGAGTAATTTCCACTACTGCTTTTGTTTGAAAAGAACTGGGCTGAAAAATCGAAAAGAACTTCTTTCTTTCAGATTTAAACTTCAGAATGTCCTTAACTGTTCTAATTTTAATTAAATATACTTGCAAAGCTATCTGCCTGTGAATGTTTTACTAATGTTTAGCGGAGTAATTACAACTGGCCCCGTAGCTCAGTCGGTAGAGCATCTGTCCCGGGTTCGATTCCCGGCTGGGGGTAGGAATTTTTCTCTAGCCAAGATTATTCCCTATATCCTCCCCAGAGTCTGGAAGTATGAATAAGTGTGTATGTGTGTGATCTAATGATTAAAACCAAAAGTGAAAGAAACCCAACCACAGTGCCTAGGCAACAAGCATGCCAAAAAGACCAATGCAGTTAAAATCAGGGATAAATGCAACTAAAAAGAAGCCACATTATTTGCTTTAAGGACACTATTTGGAATTGCTAATGTCCATAATTATGAATATCCCTGCACTAGAAAACAGCTCGTACCAAATTCGGTTGAGGTAAGCTTTGAAGTTAATTGTTTAAACAATTAGTTAACCATAAACAAGAAACGTTCCTCACGTTGAACAATTTTTACTCCAAAAATATTAAAGGTGCAGGAAAATTTTGTAAACAGATTTTCGTTACTCTATTAGTTTGGCAGAAACAAATTGACTTTGTGAAATCAAATTTGGGGTAATTTCTGGATGGTAATCGAATGTAATATTTAATATACACGTAAATATCAACGTTACACAAAAATCACCTATAATATTTTTTCATTTGTACCTTTTAGATTTTGTCTTAAGGTTTTGAAGAAAGCCGGACAAAACTTGCATAGTATGGAAGATTTGAATCCCCAAAAATTTGCAAAACACAAAAAGTGAGAAAATCAGCTTTGAAGTTTTAAACAGCTGCTCTCAAAAAAAGTTACCCGAAGCCACTTTAATGCACCACTGACCTATAACAAATACAGATAATGAAACTGGAAGGTTCGAACATAATTAGAACCACAAAATAAGAAAATCGATTTTTCTAATGGATTTTGATAAATTTTCACCTTGCGTACCCTTAAGGACTCTAGTGTGAAAGTATGACCTCTTTGATTCCTATAGAGATTAAATTAACACCAACAAAATTGAAAATTATTCAATTGCTTAGGGATGGAAATGCACTATTTAAACACGCCATCCCAGAGGAAAGACTACCGAAAACCCTCGGTGGGAGCTACAGTGTCTAGCTCATCTACCAGCTATCCAGGCAGCTACCGGAAAACATTGAGGTGTCTTACAATACCGACTGAGCATCACTGCCCAGACATAACAAGTCTCCCAAGAGTATTGGGATCAATGTTCCGCCGAGTGCAACCCAATCCGAATAGCTCTCCGAAGGGATGGGTTTAGATCAAGGATGGCGAAAACGCCTTCCTTCCGCCAGTCACCAAATACGCAACACGCACTGCACCACTCGGCAGCATGTGAAGAACAAAGGGACGGTGGCAGAGAGGGAACCGGCGCCTAAGAGTAAAAATGACTCGCGAGTCGCGTTTTCGCTACCTCTGATTTAGATGTACGGCCGACGTACTTCTAGTAACATTAGAAGTGCCACGAGTGCTAGTGTTTCGCAGCGCCCGCACCACGATAGCTGAAGGAGCCAGAACTCATTCTCTACGAGAGATGACGTAAGACAGGTGTGACAGAAAAACCTTTACTCACTCGTGATTAAACATACATTATATACATCGATATACAACGTTAGTTCTAACACCACTAGTCCTAACGGCCTTTACGGTAGTTAAACATGTAATGCTGATTTGGTATAATTCAAGTTCAACATGTCACCCGTTACCTACGTAAGGGCTACGTTACAGAGCTATACATTTTGTTTGTTCGTTTTTTACTTTCTCCACTACGTATAGTAAGTAGGGGAAGTATTGTATTCCACCCAAAAATTCGATACCGAGATTTCATCGGAAATATATGTTTTGAGACCCCCTTGAATTCAAAAAAAGCATTTATGGAAACATGTCCGTGTGTGTGTGTGTGTGTGTGTGTGTGTGTGTGTGTGTGTGTGAACAGCATAACTCAGAAACGAACAGTCGGATAAACACCAAACTTGGTATTTAGGTTCAGTATCTTCCAGAGATACGACACGAAGGTTTTCAAGAAAGTCCCTCCACCCCAGATTACTCTTTACATGGAACATTTTTCGAAAATTTTAATTTTCTCAAAAATGCCTAACGATTTTGATTAAAATGTCATATTTTTAAGATATTTTCATGATAAATGAAATTTATACCTCGAATTTTCGGGAATGTCTTCAAAAGTATTCTTCATTGTGAATGACTTTTGCATAACTGGTAAACCATAAGAGATAGACAAAATTTTACTATAACAAAAAATGTAGATTGCGTTAAAATACACAATTTATGTTATATAGTTTTTTTTGTTGAGTGAACCATTTTCGAGATATTGCTTGTAATTCCTTTAAATTTTCCAATACCTCTTATCAAATAGGAATTCGTTATTCATTTTTTATGTCCTGGACATATAAAGAGAATGGAATACGCCACATAGCAACCAGCTCTTAAAACATTTGACTATCGCTTAAAGCCTACCATATTCCCCTTGCACCTACAAGAAAATTAGCAATAAGATTAACATCTCCATATGTCGATTAACATGAAGAATATGGAGAATAAGCGTTTGTAAAAATAGTTTGTATAAGAGTAGAGAAAGTCATGTGAGTGTAACACATCAGATTTTTTTAAGCCTTAGTTTAATCACCGAAGTGGTTTACCAGTTTTATCACGTGTTATGTGACGTTACAACTTGTACCTTCTTTAATATTTTGAATTTGCAAACCAGCAAATCTCGCAGTTTTTACAGTTCGTACCAACTACTAATATTGAACAGGAAAATGCATGAGAATAGGCTTCCTACTCGAATCGAAGAAGAGATTGTAGGAATAAAAGGAATGTATATAGGAGAAACAAATGTAAGTAAATAGTTTTTGATCACCATGCTTTAAAACTATCGATTGAGTTAGATTCTGTTTGGTGAATAAATCATCAATAAGACTTTACAAAAAATAAGTAAATATATAAATAAAACCCTAATATTCAACCCGGCAACTAGGTTAACGGGGCATGTATCCAAATTTTCTATTTATTGAATCAAATTTTTCAGTTCTTATATACATTCATTTTACAGATTAGGTCTATAACTACTACGTAACTGCAAACAAAGAAAACATAAAATAGAAAACATAAGTAAGGAAAATGAACAATAGGTAGTAAAGGTGTAATTAATAATTATTAAAAAATCTATAACTCTATACTAATAATGATAATCAGCATAAAGCAACTGGTATCCAGCTACTTAACTAACAAAACTTACCACAAAGCTAAAAGCTACTCCACTGGTATCCATACTGCTATTCAGTACTATTTACCAAAATCTTCTAGCATAAATAAGTTCTTTTTTCTATTATACAGTTAAATTAGTATATAATAAAACTTAACACATAATAATAATAAAAATAATAATAATAATAATTATAATAGTAATAATTTACAAATTTACTTGCATTTTTAAATTTGTAATTTCACACTAACATAATCACACACCAATTAACAATATTTCCTTCATTTACGTGTTATTTATTAATTTCCCTTAAATTACAAAAGAAAATTAAAATCATCTTCCTTATTTATATTCTTATGTATAGTTATAATAATTTTATAATGAATTTATTTTATAACTTATATTTTCCTTTCTTACTATCTATAACAACATGCCTTTACATAAATAATCCTAAAATCCTATTATTTATTCCCCTTTAAAGTTATTTACAACATTTCATACCTATCTTCACACTTACTATTTAATGCTGAAGTATATATTTAAACACAAATATACTAAATCAAATTATTTTAATTTAATAACCTAGATACAATAAATTTATAAACTATATATATATTCATTCATTCATTAGTCATCATATATCCTATTTATGTTTCCATTCAGTAAGTTAACACTTAAAATATTTAATCCAACTAAAATTATATATCTAACCTATATCCTATTATTATTAAATTAACGTTTATACTTAAATTTACAATCATTAATTTTAAATATATCTATAACCAAATCTTCAATAAGTGCCGGTCTCTTGAGGAGTTAAATGTTTTCGGTCCCTTCTAGCGAGGGCGCGGTTCACACCGTCAGCATCTGTTCACCGCTTTGGTTAACTCTACAATTCAAGCAATAAAGCAGTGATTTGGGCTTGGTGTGGAATAGCGGTTAAGCTACCTACTTAACGTCTATGCAAGCAGCTTGAGTTAGATTCTCCATATTGGATTGTTAACTTTTATTTTATACAACTCGTTTTACTATAATATAGTTAAATAATATTGCTTTTGTTACTTCATTACACTTGCACATATAATTACACAACAATGGTGAATTTTGTGGTTATAAAATTAAACTGACGTATGAAACTTTCTCCCGATGGGTAAATTAATGTTATGGTTGCAATTTACCGGTATTACTGACTATAAATAAACGCCACATATATAAAGAATGAGAAAACCTATTATGTTTGTACTCATGTATTTAAAATAAAAGGAGATCAAAAATTCAGTAGTTCCACGGAGATTTGAACTTCCAACCTAAGGAACAGTAAGCGAGATCTCTACCACTGAGCTAAGAGTGCTGCAGTAAGCATGGTATTGTAACGAGTTTTAGACAACCATAAAACAATAAAATATGTCTTGGTTACAAATACATATTCAGTGTTAAAACACTCTAAAATATCTGTCGGTTTGAAATCTCGTATATGAATTATCTTCTTGGTAGGCTTTTGTGATTATAGTTGTGTTCCCCGTTATAACTACAACAAGAATATATACGTATTGTGGACAAAGCCTGTCCTGAGCCCAGCACAATTATACATCTGCTAAGAGTGCTGGCGTGTAATTTATATAGGGATCTGGTTAATGTCACCACATCTGAGTCAGGTCGATAACTTTTATGCGTGTCTCCTAAAGTTTGTGAAAGTGTTTAGAAGGGTATGCCAAAGGTAAATATTGATAACTGTTAGGATAGGCGGTACATTTTTCTTTGTCTGCTGCTGGGATAGATAAGTGAAGCTGGTGGTATCCTGTAGTAGATTTGCGGCACGTAGAAGAACCTCAAGTCTGATAAGAAGGCCTCTGAGCAAAATTTTCGGTCTTTCACGCCCAATATAGGATGTGACGCTAAGGACCACAGCAGTTAAAGAGCGTCCGTAAATAAAACTACATTTCAATTTCTGTATTTAATTACTAATATATCTGATAGGGCAACGTCGTATAGTATGGCGCAACACTGAATAGTTGCAAAACTATTATAGGCATCTAACAAAACCTGTCCGACAAGTGTAGTTTTCTTCTCGCTGTTATCGACTTCAGTTATTGGGTATTTCCTAAACAATATTATCAAATGAATAACTGAATTTATTATATCAGTAGTGCGACATGGCATAAGACCAAGCTAGAAAAAGTTTTTTTTTCCCTTGGGTGAATATGCTACTGTTTTTGAAACAGAAGTTTATGCTATTATTTAATGCATACACGAAAACATAAGGACAGCTTACACTGGTAAACAGATTCTTATTTCTCAGATTGCCAGGCTGCACTTAAGGCTCTAAGTAGTTATAAGTTAACATCAGGAGTGCTTTTAAAGTGCCTAAACATGCTCACAAGCTTGGCGGAACAGAATGAAGTTCAATTCATCTGGGTGCCGGGTCATAGTGGCATAGAGGGAAATGGAAAAAGGCTGATGGAATTGCAAGTCAAGGGGCAGTTAAAAATTTATTGGGACAGAACCGAGTCTAGGAACATTTAGATGTTTAGTAAGAGAGACTATTAAGAACTGGTCCAAAGTAGAACGCAACAAAACCTGGCTTAAAGCTCCAGAAAACAAAAATGGTAAACTATTTATTAGAAAACCATGTAAGAAAAGAGCTGAAAGCTTACTTTAATGTAACAGACTTCAACTGAGAATAATTATTGAATTTCTTACAAGATGTGCTCCCGTGAAAAAGCATCTTAACACGATGGGAGTGTTTCAGGGTAACTAAGGTTGCAGATTGTGTAAGAAAGAAACTGAAAGAGCTCAGTACCTTATATTCTCCTGTGGGGTCTTTGCTCACAGGAGATATCCTGTTATGGGGGAAATGTTTTTAGAACCAGAAGAATTTGAAACCATATCTGTTATGAGACTGTATTACTTGGGAAGGTGCAAGCACAATGAATAAGACTTTAAAACAATACAGGTTGCACAATTAGGTCAAGGCTGATGCGTCTGGAGCGCAATGGTGGAAATCTGTATAGCGTAAGACAAAACAAGTAATGCAGCAAAAATATTCGTATGATTTAAAACCCCGATAATTCCCAAAACATCACGTATAAACGTGTACATCCACTGTATTCGTACGAGCTGAAGTTTAAGGTATCTTAACGACATTTTTACATGAGGAATCCGAAGAAAATCAGGGGAAAAAAAACATAGCTTAATCAGGAATAACGGTCCTGGTGAGATTTAAACCGCAGACCTCCCGTTCACGAGTCCGTACCTTAACGACTTCAGCCAATCTACCACTGCTGTCGGTGGAAATATAAAAAATTAATAAACCATCCGTGTTTCTCTCTGATGAAAGTATTTTCGTGTAATAAATATTTCCTTTCATTTAGCAGAGGAACAAAATTTCTCTCCCATGGAATATTTTAATTCATATAGTCGATGGACGTGAATGTAAAAATGAAAGGCATTCACAAACAATAAATAAGCTATCAACTTGGTCCATTCAGCGAATGAAATGGAAGCCATTGCCTTTTTGTTTAAAATGTGTTGAAATTGTGAGCTCTTTAACAATAAAAAGGTCCAAACCCCAGGAGTAAATTGCAAAACATAATAAACCATTGCCAACTGAAAATTGCGAAAAACGTGTTTGGTGTTCTCAAATATCTTGTTCGCTGAAAAAGTATGAAATAGCTGTTAAGCGAATTAGTGGGCGGGGGCTATTGACTATGGGATGTTGAATGCAGATAATCCGAACTCCTTTATGGAACACTCGGGGATATTTTATAGATATGTACTGCAGTTAGTTTTCTAAGGCAAACACATTTTCAATTTATGAAATTGCATACGGAGCTAGAAAGATTTCCCAGAAAAAGAAGTATGTTGTTTGTAGCGATATTTCCGCCTGAATAAGTATAGATTAAAAGGAACGCTGTAATAATTATAATTTAGAAATTATTGTTAATTAATTGACTTGTAATTTAACAATTTTCCATAATTTTAAAGCAATATGTATCAATCGAAATCCCTTCTGAAGCTGTAAACATGTTTTAAGTTTCAACAATATTGTTAAATATATAAAGGCGTAATTGCCTAAGAAAAAAAAAGATTTAGGCAAAATAAGAGTAGCTCGTTTCAGACTGTCCATTATATTTTCCGAGCGTGGGGCCATAAAAATCGAAACCTTCTTTTGTACTTCGTGGGTATGAGGCAAGTTTTAAGAGTAAACAGACGCTATGAGACAACGGACATTTTTTACAGTTAGGATTTGAATTTTTAACTAGGGAACCAATAAACGTAGAGAATAAGTGTGGGAAGCAATGGTAAGATAGGAAGACGCAGGGACATATACTAAATTTGGAGACGAGCAGAATTATTATGTGTGAAAGCGAGTGTGGTTTTAGAACAGTTTGTCATGATTCTTCGTTGAGGTAACACTTGGCACTCCGGGTCATAAAAGGACGCTAAGTTCCGAAATATGCCAAGTGCCGCGCAATTATGGAATTATAAAGTGATGTAGGTGAAATATTTATATAAAGTACTAACGGTATTCTTCGATATAATTATATCCAAGCTTATAAACGAGGTAAGGTTAGTCAAGTGACTACTTCAAATTAGCGCGAATCTAAAGAACGGTGATAGAGCACTGAGATATTAAATAACTAGCCGGAGCAAACTTTAGTGTTCCAGAGGCAATAATCGGAAGACAGTGCTAAAAGAATCACACGTGTTAGGGAATACCAATGAATCTTGTAGGATTTCTAGCATAAAGAGTGAGAAAAGTGAAAACAGTGTTTCTTTCAAGACAATATCCTGGTGTCACCACTCCCGCAATCAAACGCTACATGTCGTAATATATTTTAATGGTAACACAGTGTGTACCTTAGAATCACTACCAATAACAAGTGTGAATAATTACTCACTTGGTTGCGTTGGCAGTATGGTTTTCATCTTCTCTTATTTAGAAACTCTCTGTTTTTTCAAAAATCAAAATTATGACGGGCGTGACGAAAAAGAATGGCTAAGAGGGGTAGCCAGGGATTTCATTAAGGATGTTGCAGGGAGCTGAAAGGATAGTGAAGGATAACACTACTAGACGTGTAATTCTAGTTTCAAGGGTCTTTAATCTTTCTAATAAATAATCCAAATTACAAGAGAGAAAGAGCTAGACAGCGTTTAAGTTTACCTGGCAGACGGAAGAAGTTCGACGTTGCATCTTCGTCGTGCCTAGAGCCTATGTAGAGTTTGAAAACTAACGCAAAATAAATTTAAAGGACCGACCACCTTAGGAGTCCTGCTAGGCAAGTGATAGACTGAGCGGAAGCCGCCAAAAACTATAAGTTTAAATATCCGAGGGTTATGCTGATCACGTACATTAGACAGTACTGACGTCGGTGACCGGCGATTGCGTCCCGCGGTCAGTTTTATACGTCAGTTGCGTCTCTGGATTTTTTTTTGCCCATACGTCAGTTGCATCCCTGGATTTTCTGGTTAATACATCAGTTGCGCCTCAGAAAGGTTTGAATTTTTAGTCCCAGTATTTTCAATTGCTGGTACAATCAACATTTCTCACCCATTTTGCAGACTTAGGACTGTCTGCAAAATGTTTAATTTAAACCCCAAAATTTTGTTATGTTTCGTTAGATTACATTGTGTTGTGCACAAAATTCTAAGAACCGAACACTAGTTAACGAAAAAAAAATCTGATGTGTTACATTCGCATGACTTTCTCTACTCTTGTACAAACTATTTTTACAAACTCTTATTCTCCATCTATTTCATATTAATCGAGATAAACTTTTGCAGAAACGATCTTTTGACATGCAAAGAGAATTACATTTTACACATAGCAACCTATTCTAAAAATATTTGAATATCGCTTAAGGCCTACTATGTTCCCCTTGTTTTGTATTTGCAAGGGCAATATAAGCACAGACATCTCTCTGAATAGCTGGTTGCTATGTGCAGCACGATTCACTTCGTCACAGATTAATACTCTTTGCATATCCAAGACAAAAAAAAATGAATAACGAATTCCCATTTGAGAAAATAAGTGTTGAAAAATTTAAAGGAATAACAAGTAATATGTCGAAAATGGTTCACCCAACAAAAAATATGTGTAACATAAATTGTGTATTTTAACACGATTTACATTTTTGGTGTAGTAGAATTTTGTCTATCTCTTTAAGGTTTACCAGTTATGCAAAACTCGTTCACAAGCAAGAATCCTTTTGGAGACATTCCCAGAATATTCAAGATATACATTTTATTTGTCATGAAAATAACTTAAACATATGATATTTTAATCAAAATCGTTAGAGCCATTTTTGAGAAAATTAAAATTTCCAATAAATGTTCCATGTAAAGGGTAATCTGGGGTGGGGGGATTTTCTTGAAAACCTTCGTGTCGCATCTCTGGAAGATACTGAAGCTAAATACCAAGTTTGGTGTTTATCCGACTGTTCGTTTCTGAGTTATGCTGTTCACAGACAGACACACACACACAGACACACAGACATGTTTCAAAAGATGTTTTTTTGGATATAGGGGTCTCAAAACATATATTTCCGGGTAAATCCCGGTATCAAATTTTTGGGTGGAATATAATGCTTCCCCTACTTACTATACGTAGTAAAGAAAGTAAAAAAGAAGAGAATTTGTATACTTGAAACATCACAGGTAGGTTAAAAATGTTCTTTGTGGTATTTTCACCATAAAATGTCGGCAGTGTCGTTATTATAATTCTGGTCTAAAAAATTAATTACATTTGTCTTGGCTGACTGTTTTATTAATGTTGCATCACTACTCATCAAGGTCACTGAGTCACTTTTAAATTCAACATGCAGACTTTATTTGGGCTCTCACTTAAATTTCTAATAGCTTTGATTTTAAGCTTATTACTTACTTTTTGTCTGTTAATTAACACTTGATTTGGTTCGTTGAGGTTATGTTCTTGATTGCTTTCAGCGATTGCATTTTTAACGTTTAACCTTGTGAAACACAAGATTTGATGCAGCACGCCCAACGCGAAACATTGTTCTACAGATCCTTGTGATGTCTAAATTTGTAACCATCGATCACAAATAAAGACTTCCCATTCTCACCTGTCATCGACTCGTAACTATTACGTATGCGCAGTTTGACGTTTATGCTGTATAAGGTACAGAAAGCGTTCAACAGTGCTTTGTTGTCTCTCTTCGCAGAACGCGTTCTATAGTGTTGGCTGTGTCTTATAAGAACCTAAACCTACCCAAGCATGTAGCTATGGACGCAACTGACGTATATATTTTAAAAACCCCAGACGCAACTGACATAGCCTCACTGATGTAAGCATAATCTCTCCATGTGTTGAACTGCCGTGAACCTGAGGTGATCACACTTCTGATGACACGCAAGAATTCTAAAGCAAATTTCTTCGTTCCTTTTAACCACATTTTGATCTGAACATCCTAGCCTTATAAAATTACATTTATCAATATCTTGTAAAATAAAACTGTACTTTTCAAAATGGTATAGTGCTTTGGAACATTTGTACCACCTTCCTGCCTAAATGTTCTCTGCACTACAATTGGAAACTAATTCCACCAACCAATTTCATATCTGCTGAACTGTGAATTCCGCAATTTTAACTTTGTGTTGTCATACCAAGTGCAAGCGTAATAACTCGATAATTTTTATTGTTAGAGGTTAGCATTAGAAGATGGAAATAATAGTCAACTTAGCTGAGTGAGGAGATAGAAATTCACACTTGTTATTGGTAATGATTAAGCCCCGGATTCTTAGGTTCTGACCTATTTTATTCCTGTCCTCCTACACTCCAAACTTCGGTTTATTTTAATGTTTTAGTTACCAACGAGTAATATACTTCAATTTTATAGAGCCTAATTTAACCTAATTTTACTTGGGACCTAATAAACCTATTTTTCGTGATAGAACCTAAAAGTGCCTAATTCGGTTATTTAAGCAAATAAGAGTAGATTTATGAAATTAAAAGTGTTTTTAAAAAAGGGAGACCGTTCGAATAAGGAAACTATTAAATAATTAGATTATGAAATCTTGCGCAATATCTTACATTAATAAACTTTTTTAAACCGTCCACCACAATAATAAAGTAATTAAAACGTTCGCCGCCTTCAGTTATCATTTTCTAGCTATAGTCAAAAGAGGTGGTCAGTGGCACGCGTAATTTCTGAAACGTGTGATGTTTACATGCCGCAACAATAGGTGAAAACTAGAGGCAAACATTTTAATAGAGCTGTTGAGTAGTATGGATTATTGCTTCTTTCGTTATAGGGAGTTTCTAACACAACATTTTTTAATTCGGTACTTTCAAACACATACTAAAGTTACAGTTAATTTAACTTTTTACAATTTAAAGTTAGTGTTTTAAACAAAGTGCCTAGTGATTTGCAAGAATATATATATATATATATATATATATATATGTGCCAAGGATCCTATAAATTCCTAAATTCAAAATATAAGATCCTTTAAAATCCTAACACACTGATACACAGAAGCTAATTTTAACTTTTTAGAACCTAAAAATCCCAGGCTTAGTAATGATTCAACGGGACACACTGTATATACAGGGTGAGGCATTTAAACAGGTCACCTGAATAACACTGTCATTTGTAGTGAAAGAAGAAAATACTTCAGACAAAAGTTGCTTGGGGTGAAGGAGGAAATATTGTGTATAGACAGATTTATGACGAGTGTGAAAGACCGTTTAACAGAGGATGCTGGGCGATAAGCTCTGATTAACTTCAACATGCATTGTTTTCCACTCAGAATCGCTTTAAATGTGATTTAAGTGACGCAAATGAAAAAAGTACTGTACTAAAGTAACCATGTACAAACCTTTGATCACGTGGTCTTAGTGCTTAGGGTTCATCGGAATAGGCTGCGCAAAAACTGCCCTTTATTCGAAACAAATTTTGATCGAACAGCCAAGGCAAACCAGTTTACGAAGGAGTCACAAGCAGACGAAAGAATAGGGAGTTGGGATAGAAACTAAGACAGGAGCAGCCTTTCTAAGAAACCTCAGCTTACTTTAGTAACACAAAGAAACTTAAAAGAGTTTTACACGAAGTTTACAGCTGAAAGTAAATCTTTCTGCGGAGGAAGTTTTCCTCTAAATTTTTATGCATTGGAGTCCGAATTCTTTTGTTAGACATGAGCCTCTAGTTTGTGAGATTTCTTTTAATGATGTTCCACCACCCACTTATAGAAGCTAGAGGAAACATTGTATTCCACCAAAAATTTCGATATCGATACCGGGCCAAGAACTACAGAAATAGAAAATTTTATGTTTGAGACAGGTAATGTTTAAGCATAATAGGCGATAATTTTAAAGAAAATTCCCACTTTATGCTGCTCCTTATATAGTAAAACTGTCGCTATTTTTCATATATTAAATTTTATTAAAATATCGCATATTGAAGATCTTTTCATGAATAATAAAACGTGTATCATAAATGTTTTGGAATATCCTGTGAAGTCCTCTTTATTCTGAATTACTTTTGTATACTTTTGTATAACTCTGACGCAATAAGAGATACAAACGTTTACTTCAGGTAAAACGCAGAACTCGTAAAACTGGATAAAAATTTGCTTCAGGTAAAACGCAGAATTCGTAAAACTTGGCAAAAATTTACATCAGGTGAAACGCAGATCCCAAAATACTAGACAATATGTTACTTCAGGTGAAACGCAGATCTCAAAATACTAGACAATATGTTACTTCAGGTGAAACGCAGATCTCAAAACACTACACAATAGATTACTTCAGGTGAAACGCAAAACTCCTAACCCTAGACATATGTTGTGTGTATTTTGGGTAAAATGTAGAAGTCGCCAAAGTGCATAGTAATTTTTCTCATAGCATTAGCCATTTCCGAAATGTTTCATGCATTATCTTTCAAATGTGAAGGTGTATTTTGGACGGAAGCTTTTGAAAATTTTGGAGCTTCTTTATTTTCCACCCAAAACTCGATATCGAAATTACACCGGAAGTATACGGTTTTAGGCCTTCTGAACACCCAAAATGGGTATTTTTATAAAAAGACGAGTCTGTCTGCAAACTGCGCAACTAAAAAATAACAGTTTTGATTAATACTATATCCTGAATATTTTCATAACAAAATGTATATCAAGAATTTCCTGGGAATAACCACTGAAGTCCTCTCCGTTCTTAATGACTTTTGTCGTAAATCAGAAAAGAGTATACTAAATGTTACTACACAAAAGATCTGGTGCATTACATTCACTTGACTTTCTCTACCTTCTATAGATTATTAGTGGGTATACCAACTATTCTTTCAAAAGTTTATTTAACTGTGTACTTCATTTTAATTGAAATAAACTTTTCCGTAAATAGCTACATTACACATTTCGTTATAGATGTAAAGGAAACAATAGTCGAATATTTTAGAACTGGACTCTATGCTCGGCTATCTTGGAAATAACTAAGGCACAAAAAAGTCATTTGAAATAAATTGATTCTCTTAAAAAGATCTACATTTCTTGTGTGGTACGTTTTCGTCTGTCGCTTAACGTTTATCAGTTATACAAGATTATAAAAAGTTCCTTCCGAATGAAGAGGACTTCAAAGGCCATTTCCAGAGAATTAAAGATATACATCTTACTTTTCATGTAAATATTTTTATAATGTATTACTTTAATAAAACTCATTACAGTCATATTTTATAAATTCAAATATTTCGAAAAATCATCCATGTTAAAGGTAGTTTTGGGTGGGGAATTTTCTTGAAAATCTTCGTGTCATATCTTGGGAAGGTATTGAACCTAAATATCAAGTTTGGTGTTTATATATATATATATATATATATATATCTGTTCGTTTTTGAATTATGCTGTTCACACTTGAACACATACACGGGCCTTTTTCTAAGAATGCTTTTCTTGGATTCAGGTATCCTCAAAACATACATTTCCGGTGAAATCTTACTATTGAATTTTTGGGTGGAATGCAATACTTACTCTAGGTACGTGGTACAGAAATTAAAAGTGTAGATCTTGTTGAAGCAAACAATTTATGTCAAATAAAATGTCTTTTAGTGGAGTTAAACATGTCCGAGATATTCCTTGTTATTGCTTTGAATTTTCAAAGGCTTATACTCCTCAAATGTGAAGTCATTCGTGTTTTTTCTCTTGGTCATGCAAGGAGAACGGAATTTCAAAGCCATCACGTAGCTACCAGTTCTTAAAAGATCTGACTATCGCTTAATCCTACTGTATACTCCTATTGTCATGTACCTACCTACAAGGAAATATGCAACAAAACCATTAAAGCATTTTTATCTCTATTTGAAATGAATTAGAATAATGAACTCTTGTAAGAAATTTCGTTGAAGAATGCGTAGAGAAAGTCTGTAAATGTAACCTCTTTTGCAAGAGGTCCTTTACTATGTCTTCTGAATTTATTTCTGCATGTTGTGCTTTCGGTTGATAACTAACTAGGTACTTAATGTTTAGTATGAAATGATTTATAGATAAAATATATTGTGAATAACTTCATGTGGATAGAAGAATAGCTTTTTAATGAATAACATTATACATATGAGTCATTCCGGCGAACCTGTACTGTCCCCATTTTTAAAGAAATTTTCTAATATCGTTAAAACTTCTATTTAATTCTATACTTTAACGTTTAAGGTCCTAGAGGAAAAGGTAAAGAATTTATTTTGTATAAACATCAATAATATTTTATTAATCCCTAACATAAAGCAATGAACTATGACAAGGAATACCATTATAATTCTAGTTATTAAAATAAAATCTGAAATGGAAAATTATATTTTAATTTATCCTTTTTAGTTATGATAACTTAGGTTAGTTGCTAACATCAGGTAGCTGACTGCTTGTATGTCAGCAATTGATCAATAAATAACACCAAACGTAATAATTTCCACCCAAAGATTCCAGGCATTTTATTAATACGATATTTATAGGAAAAACACATTGTAAAAGCGAGTTGAAGAAGGATACAATATGGAAGATGTGTAAAGAAAATGTCTGTATATTGTTAGCACAGAAACGAAGAGAGGTGAGCCTAGTTCCCGTTAGGTCAGTTTCTTAACCTTTGTGGACAGAGGAGCGGTATATCAGGCTTCCGGACAATGGATATAGAGATCTCGTTGAGGCTAAAACTGTCGCCAGCCTGTCGGGAAATACAGTCTTTCAGAACTACAAAATGCCTGAGTAAAGAACAGTTACAGGAACTATAGCAATAAAATCAGACGCCGAAGTGTACGTATTTTATCAGCGAAGGCATGGGAAAGTTCTTCTGAGGATCTAACTGCCCAAAATAAAAGTGGGAGGATATTTGAAAAGACTTACAGGGAATAAAATATAAACCACATGATTATAAATATCACATGACCACAAAAGAGTGGAGCAAATATCCATCATGGAAGAAGCTCCGAGGAAGCGTGAACATCATTCGCAAAATAACTTGAGAGTCAGAACTCCGTCTCTGCGACTGGAAGCTTCAAAAACTCTGAAGGGCAGACCGCTGCCGCCTTGGACAGTCCAGCAATGTTACGCGTCGTAACTAAGTGCGTCGCGAACTATGCTGCTGCAGAATAATACGGCAGAATACTGTCACGTAAAAGCGCGAGTAGGTGTGCTTGAGTATCTAAAGTACACTGTGCCGAAAGATAAATTTAGGAGTCTGCGAGGAATGAATGGTTTGTGGCGAGATCGAGATCAAAAGGGATTGGAGATATCTAATAGTAAACTGAATATTTATCCTGAAACCGGAACCAAGGAGTTTTGTTTCAGTCAACATCCACACCCTGATATCAAGACCTCATTGCTCCAAGAAGAACAGAGTTCACGACTCACACCACCGTCTCTCTCCCTCTACCTCCGCCCTCCACTGCTTATGTCACATTCCATCGCACCACGGCAATTGCCTGGCGCAACTGTATTTGTGCTATGATGACACAAATACATAATTTAACAGATGAACTCGGATCCATACAAATGCCATAGTTTGTTTTGCCATTTCTTCAATAATCGACTTATATGCCGTAAAACTGTAACGCTGTTTATTAATGTAATGCCTAATATATTAAGTTTCCTCACAGTGCTTCAAAATAAGTTGTACCAAGCGTTTCATTTATAGCTGCACCACAGATCACGTATATGCGTAGTTTGCTTGCATTGCAGCGCTCTCTGTATGTCTCGGGTAACTCGTTACCATCAACGATTCACTCAACACGGCTGGAGTGCTCATTTGCGAATGTTAAATGATACAGCAGTTTGCCTCCTTGTACTGTAAAGAGTGAAGTCTTACACCGAGCAACGTTTCGTGCTATTAGGACTAGAGTTTGCTCACTGTGCTTATCAAAAGTAAATGTTTATTCCAGACATCTGTGTTGTATGTGAGTTAGGTTATTCTTATTAGTCCACTGAAATTCTTGCCAAAACATTCACGCTTGAACACGGAGTTTTTTTATGTACAATACATACATAAAAATCTGATGTGTTACACTCACATGACTTTCTCTACTCTTGTACAAACTATTTTTACAAACGCTTATTCTCCATATGCTTCATGTTAATCGAGATGTTAAGCTTATTGCTAATTTTCTGGTAGATGCAAGGGGAATTGGTAGGTTTTAAGCGATAGTGAAATATTTAAAAGAGCTGGTTGCTATGTGCAGTATACCATTCTCTTTGTTTGTCCAGGACAAAAAATGATAACGAATTCCCATTTGAGAAAAGGCATAAGTATTGGAAAATATAAGGGAATAACAAGAATATCTCGAAAATGGTTCACTCAACAAAACAAATGTATGCGACATAAATAGTGTATTTTAACACGATCTACATGTTTTGTGTAGTAAAATTTTGTCTATCTCTTATGGTTTACCAGTTATGCAAAAGTTCTTCACAATGAAGAATACCTTTGGAGACATTCCCAGAAAATTCGATATATACATTTCATTTGTCGCGAAAATATGTTAAACATATGATGGTTTAATCAAAATCATTAGAGCCAATTTTGAGAAAACTAAAATTTTCAAAAAATGTTCCATGTAAAGGTTAATCTGGGGTGGGGGATTTTCTTGAAAACCTACGTGTCGCATCTCTGGAAGATACTGAACCTAAATACCAAGCTTGGTGTTAATCCGACTGTTCGTTTCTGAGTTATGCTGTTCACAAACACACATGCACACACACAGGACATGTTTCCAAAAATGCATATTTTGGATTCAGGGGGTCTCAAAACATATATTTACGGTGAAATCTCGGTATAGAATTTTTAGGTGGAATACAATACTTCCCCTACTTACTATACGTAGTAGAGAAATTAAAAATCATAAACGTAAAGTTTATAGGAAAATCCCCACGCCACAGACAAGCTTATGGACAACATAAGAACAGAGATTATGAACATTACGCAAGAAGAACTTAGGCGTGTGAATATAAATTTCATCCGAAGATGCAGGAATGTTTCAAAGCGGATGGACCGTTTTCAACACAACAGCTTATAGCTAGGTAAACAGTCATTATAATGCATGTTACTATCATTCGAGTAAGTAACCCGGGAGTTTTAGAACGCAAAACTCCCCAGTGTTATAGAAAGCGCGCGGAGCGCACATACGTGAGTATCGCGGCCCGCCAATATAAGGAACGCGCTGTATAATATCAAAACTATATTTAATGTAATTAAAATTCATCTTTTCATCATTTCAAAAATTCTGTGTCTGCATTACCTAGCAACCTGTCCCTCTATTTTCTGGAATATGATAATTGTAGTTAATATATTACAATAAACGCGAAATTCTAGTCGAGCCAAAAAACGCATATTAATAATTAAAGGTGGAAGCCTTTTATTTTCTTTATAAGAGGAAGTATTGCATTCTATCTAAAAATTCTATGTCGAGATTTCATTGGAAAGATGCATTATGAGGTTCCCTGAATCCATTAAAGTAGTTTTGCAAAACGAAATATTGGAAATATGACAAACTTGATAGTTTAGTTAGCATCTTCTAAGTATGCAACCCGAACATTTTCAAGAAAATTTCTCGAATGTAAACTACCCTTTACAGGGAAAGATTTTCCTTATTTTTTTATTTTGTCAAAAATCTCTAAATGTTTTTGATTAAAATACTGTATGTTTAAGCTAATTGCATGACAAATAAAATGTGTAACTTTAATTTTCTCTGAAGAGCCTGTGAAGTCCTCTTCAGTCTGACCGAGCGAGATGGCACTGCTATAACGTGTGCGAGTCCCATTCGCGAGGTACCAGGTTCAATCCCCAAAGAACGCCCACTCTGCCCCATGGGTTCTTTCGTGATTTCCCCGTGTCGGCAGGCGAATATTATGGTGGTTCATCTTCTACCACGACTCTTCAGCCCTCTCTGTACCCATTATCTGCTTCAGGGTTATAGGATAAGCCGACGGTGTTCTGCGTGTTGCGGCTGGACGGTGGCTGTGCGCCCTGTGAAGGTTTCACCCTGACGTCATCAAGGACTGCTCGGATGGAACTCGCCTTTGGTTTCTTTCGGGGACACTCTGAGGCTCGGGGCTCTAAAGAGTGGGCTCGGGCGGAATAGGAGGCATTCAATCTGGAAACATTAGGGTCCCCGTATGTGCTTGTGCCCATCGTAATCTGGAACTGGTCTTCCTTCGGGTCTCTCCCCTTATCTTCCCCTCACTCCTCCCTTCTGGAGGTAGCGATAGAAGCACAAGGGCACGGTTGACTTGCTGCAGTGCTCTGCCCTGTTTCGGAGGCTCCTGCGCTTGTCCGTACCTCTTGATTCTGAATGAAATTTGTAATATTCGTATAACAAAATCTTACTACACAAAACATGGATACCTTATTACCGTTTACATTATTTCCTGCATTCGCAAGTATTAACAAATACATTAATAGGAAATCTAACCCACCAGTAGAATTAGAGAACTCGCGTTTCTCGCTTTTTGCAATTGTTCTTCTGGTAATTAGGATATTTCTTTTCGTTCCAGTCTAAAACAAAGCTAATTAAATCCTTTTTAAAGTAAACTGGCGAAATAGGGATTTTCGCGTCATCCTAGCCTTTTCTTTAAACATAGAAATAATTATTTATTGTTAGTACTTTGGTGAGGTGCTAGTATACCAAAGTAGCAAATTAAATGTGAGAATAAAGTTATATATTTTGCAATTGTGAAAAAGTTGCAAAATAATATTAACTATGCGAGAAATCATAGCAGTAACCATCTTCATAACATACGGTTTTAAAACACATTGCTTGAAGTGGCTGAAAACTTGTAAAAAACCGCACTAAAGCTAGAAAACCTGAAAAAAAAATAGTTTAAAATTACCACTGAAGACCTGTGTCGAATTTTAATGCATCATACGCATTGGGAAAAACAATATTTATCTTATGCCAAATGAAAATGCTTCCACATACCGCCATCGGACGCACGGAACATCGGCAAACCTGTGACACATTCCCCCAAGCATGTGTGCTGATGACTTTGTAATAGTGGCTCAGATAAATATTGAGTAGAGGGTTGGGTGGTATGATGCCCGGTCGTTACACAAACTTTATTGTGATGTACTGGAAACTGAAAGATGATGATCAAAAATAAGATCTGCAAAAGCTCTGTAGCTGGTATTTAGGACTTGCAGCAACAGCTTCTCTTACAGCATTTACAACCGCTGAGTCTTTCTGTAGCATTCGTAGCGACCGATTAGAAGCATGCAGACGACCATGATTCCGCAGTCGGTGTTGCATTTGATGGAAGAATCTATGAAGTCGAGTCATCTAACTGGAAAATCTTTGGCTGTAAATAGTTGCCCCCGTATCGTGGACTCTCGATAATAACAACAATGAAGAACTAATCACATTAAAGGAGCGGGAGTCACGTAGTTGCTAAGCTTCAGGATGTGTCCATCAGGAAGCTATGTGTTGCAGCTGGATTTAGACTTTAATCTGGTAGGCTCGTAGTGAGCCTAAATGAGTTTTGCTATGTACCTACCCTTGGAAGGGTCTACCATAGGTAGGATGGATTTTTGTGGGGTGACGGTTTGGTGTTGATGTGGTGGGTGTGATGGGAGGTAGCGCTATGTTTTTATAGGCTCCTCAGTGGCTGCCTTTTCAGGAGCAGCGCCAGTGACCTGTTCCGCTGGTGTTTATTCTGCTATAATTGTGATTGGTTTTAATTTAGATTGACCACTCTCATGGGGAGGGGGGAGTACTTAGTGACGGCATATTTTGCTTTTGGCAGGTTTAAAGCCTTCGTTGCCGGGGTGCCCGCAAGCCATGCGAGGAACCTGGTAGCGTCTGTATTAAAGTTCTTGAGGTAAGTATTCCCCCAGGGATCTGACAAGGGCGTTCTCATGATAAGTCAATTTGCCGTAGAATGTTTGTGCTCGGTGTCTAATCACGTCCTCCACGTAAGGGAGGGCCGAGGTCTCGTTTAGTAGCCTGACTGGAAAGCGACGACAGACAGAATAGATGGACCGAAGTCCCCTATTCTGAATCCGCTGTAGCCAGAGAAGCCAGGAATCTGCTGCCATGCCCCACACCTCACAGGCGTAGAACATGAGAGGTAAGATAAGGGCTTTATAAAGGCGTAACTTTAAGTGAACCGGCATAGTGGAAGCTAGAAACGGGTATAAGGCAGCTTACGTCCCCTTAGCTCTGTTCATTGTTCCACTCACGTGTTCCCGAAAGGTTAGGCCCTTATCCAGAGTGACACCTAAGTAGCGTATGGAAGTCCCCCACTCTATCATTTGACCCTGAAAGGTGAAATTGGGTCTGTGTGCAGCGGGGATTCGTCTCTTGGTGAACAGGACAGCTTGGCTTTTGCCCGGATTCACGGACATTCGCCACTGCCTGCACCAGAGTTCAACGAGACGGCGGTGTCGTTGTATGGTCACTCCCGAGATGATAAAGCCCCTGCACAAGCAGGCTACCCAACCTACTGCTCAGTATATATCCGAGCCACTGAGCACATAATATGTAGAAAAATAATACGCAGTGGTAATTTTATAGTCCAGCCCGTATCGATTATACTAGGTGTGTTCAAAGAAAAACTGGCATAGTGAACACGCTGCGGCTACTGAGTGCACCTAGCGGTAGCTTAGATAAACTACCATGTGCCTCGTTTCGCTATGACCGTTAGTTGCCGAATTACAGCCGCTGAAGTGAATACGTGCACAAGCTGATCGTCAGATTAGTGACAAAGTAACAATGAAAGAGTATGAAGAACGACATATTTTTGTGAATGGGTGGAGGTGGGTGAGACAGAGGGACATTTTGGTACAATGAATCGCACCCAGGGCTATGGGTGATTTAACCGCATTGAACACGCCAGAATGTTGGCTGGTGAGTATCCCAGTTCTGGACGACCATCCGCATCAACAAGTAATGACCGTGTAGAGATTTCCCATCAGGAATTCGTACCACATGATCAGACAAAAAAGTAACTCTACAAGGGATTTTAGCCCGTTTGAGGGGTGCTGAGCGCAGAAAAGGCCTTAATTGTGGAAAAACCAGACTTGGATGTTGTATCATACGCGTCCTCCTTGTCCGCAGGTATCTAGCAAAACATTAGACTCTCGCTGTACCCCATCCACCCTATTCTCCGGACCTTGCCCCAGCAGACTTTTTCCTGTATCGCAGACTTAAAACCATGTTGAAAGTTTCCAAACCATGCGGGTAATTCAGGACGATGCGACAAGAGACCTGCACGCCATCCCAGAGGGTGCGTTCTAAGAGGCTTTAAAAAATAGAAGAAACATTAGGAACGCTGTATTGCTAGTAGAGGGTAATAATTTGAGGGGGGCGGTGCTTAAAATGTTGTACACTGAGCAATAAAGATGTTGCAGCAAAAGTTCGGTCTTAGGTGTACTCCCCGTGCTACCTACCACACCGGGGAGTTTTCCATTCCCTACCCATGAGTAATACTAACATGCATTATGAGTACTAACTTTTATATAAGTGTGTTATCTACATTGTGACATTCATGCCATTACTCGTCGTCACGAGGTTGTAATTCATGAAAATAGCCAATGTTAGAATGCGATTTTAAAAATTTAACAGCTGTGTAAACAGAGGCTTTTGAAACACCACTTTTCTATGCAGCACGTATTGGAGAATTCGTTGGAGATCTTTCGAATGATGCACCAATTTTGTCAATTTTTTCCTTCTTTAGGACATGTCTCTTTCGCTTCTTAGGTTTAGGGTTTAGCGATCCGTTGCCCTAAACTTATTAACCTCTGTTTGGAAATGGAACACAAGGAAGTGTCTCCTGATACTGTTCCCACACCTGTCAACATGATCCGTTTTTACGTGAGTATCGTTTTAGAAATTCTTCAGCAGGAATTTCACTGGATTAATAACAGGACAAGAACAGATAGAGTAATAAGAATACTCTAAATTAATTCACACACGACGCATGTATTTCCATAAGATCTCACTTTTGATATGCACAATGAACGAACTCTAGTCTTTACAGATCGTACAGAAGGCAGTAACTAACAGTTGACATTCACAGCCGATAAAACGTATTCTTGAGCGCGTCATTCACTGTTAGTGAACTAGCGGAACAACACCGGAACTTGCAGTGCAAGTGGATCGTGCATACACGCAATGATGATCGGGTCTAAAACGACCACTTAAAATCTGTTAAAAATAAAGTCTGATGAATGTGAGTTAATATGAGTAATATTAATTTTTACACTGGCAATGGTTGTTTTTTGCAAAAATCTGACGGTTTGAAGTTTCATCGTAAATTTACTTGTGGGCAGGTTGTGTGAAATGAATGCAAAAAACTTTGTAACATAAATATGTGGGGTGGTTGCTAGTAGATAAACCAAAGTAAAGGCATTGATTTTGACTTAGGGAACACGGAACATTTTGCATCTCATACAGAACCTAAACCAAAAGTTCTTGCAACAGCATGTAGAAATGTACAAAGTTTCCGACCACAAAGCCTTAAAGTTATCAAAACTTAACACTTATATGGTAACCTCGGTACATAAACTTGGCCCTGCTGATCTCGACAAAAGGCTTCATTGCTTCGTGTAGGATTACCAAGGGGAAGTTGTCTCGATGATAATTTTGTTTTTAGCAGGGCGGCAAATCTGAAATAAGAAAAGTCGGAACTTCTTAAAGAATCATTTTCAATGATATTTGTGTACCAAAAATTGAGTTTTATTTATGAACGCTCTTTAATGCTGAGGTCCTTAGAGTCCCAGTCTACTTATATTGGGCGTAATTTCGCTCAGAGGCTCAAGACTTTGCTTGAGGTTCTTTTACGTGCCCTAAATCTACAACACGGGACAAGCGGCTTTACTTCCCTTCCGAAGGAAGCAGTGCTAAGGATTTTTACGCCCGAAAAAACTCCATCGCCCTCCGCCGAGTTTGAACCCGCGACACCAGGAGCTAGATGTGTGTCGGATGTATGTCTTAAATAACAGAACATGGTTTAATGTCCTGGTAGGACATGCATTAATAAAGGCGTGATGAAACTCTAGAGAAATAAGATTCGTTTCAGGTAGATACCTACTGAACAGTTCCGTAGTTCGGTGTTCATATTTGTTTTGCTGGCGTCTGAGATACCAGAAATTATTCAAGATACTATATATCATTTCATTTTAATGCCTTTTAATTAAATGCTTTTGTTATATTGCAATCTCGCCAAAGTGCATTTCTAAGGTCTTTTAAACAAAACACATTCTGATGTGTTACATTCAGATGACTTTCTTCATACAATAACGTTTATTTAGAAACAACGTCTGCAAATTATTGTTACAAAAGCTTATATTTCCTATCTACTTCATTTAATCCAGATAAATTTTTGCAAAAATAATTTCATTACATATTTCGTTAAAGATACATGTAAGGATAGGGGAAACTGAATCGATAGTCAGATGTTGGGTCACTATATGCTGGCCATGGAATTCCACTCTCCCATGAAATCGAGAAACAATTGAATAGCAACACCACTTTCAAATGATAAAATATTGAAATATTAAAACCGACAAGGACGTACACTATGTGACCAAAAGCATCCGGACACCCCACAAACATACGTTTTCCATCTTAGGTGCATTGTGCTACCACCTACTGCCTGGTGCTCATTATCCGCGACCTCAGTAGTCATATGTGTGAAACAGCAGAATGGGACGCTCCGTGGAACTCACGGACTTCCAACGTGGTCAGATGATTGGGTGTCACTGACTGTACGCGAGATTTCCACACTCCTAAATATACATAGATCCACTGTTTCTGAATGTGATAGTGAAGTGGAAACGTGAAGGGACATGTACAGCACAAAAGCGTAGAGACCGATCTTGTCTGTTGACTGACAGAGACCACCGACATTTGAAGAGGATCGTAAAGAGTAATAGGCAGACATCTATCCAGACCATCACACAGGAATTCCAAACTGCATCAGGATACACTCCAAGTACTATGACAGTTAGGAGTGAGGTGAGAAACCTTGGATTCCATGGTCGAGCGGCTGCTCATAAGCCACACATCACCCAGGAAAATGGCAAACGACGCCTCGCTTGGTGTTAGGAGCGCCAGCATTACACGATAGAACAGTGGCAAAACGTTGTGTGGAGTGACGAATCACGGTAGACAATGTGGCGATCCAATGGCAGGGTGTGGGTATGGCGAATGCCCGGTGAACGTCATCTGCCAGCGTGTGTAGTGCTAACAGTGAAATTCGGAGGTGGTGGTGTTATGGTGTGGTCGTGTTTTTCCTGGAGGAGCTTGCACCCCTTGTTGTTTTTCGTGGCACGATCACAGCGCAGACTTACATTGATATTTTAAGCAGCTTCTTGCTTCCCACTGTTGAAGACCAATTCGGGGATGGCGATTGCATCTTTCGACACAATCAAGCACCTGTTCATACTGCACGGGCTGTGGCGGAGTGGATACACGACAATAACATCCCTGTAATCGACTCACCTTCACAGAGTCCTGACTTGAATCCTATAGAACACCTTTGGGATGTTTTGGAACGCTGACTTCGTGCCAGGCCTCACCGACCTACATCGATACCTCTTCAGTTCCGCACTCCGTGAAGAATGGGCTGCCATTCCCCAAGAAACCTTCCAGCACCTGATTGAAAGTATGCCTGCAAGAGTGAACGCTGTCATTAAGGCTAAGATTTGGTCAACACCATATTGACTTCCAGCATTACCGATAGAGGGCGCCACGAACGTGTACGTCATTTTCAGCCAGGTGTCCGGATACTTTTGATCAGGTAGTGTTATCTCTGAAATGGCTAACACAAAAAAGGTTATTTAAATAAATTTTGTGTTTTAAAGAGAGAGTTTTTGTGTAGTACGTTTCTGTCTCTTCTGGTTTAATACAAAATTCCTTCTGGATGAAGAATACTTAACTGGCTATTCCTATAAAATTCAATATACACATTTTATTTGTTACGTAAATATCCTAAACATACAGTATTTTAATTAAAGTTGTAAAATCTATTCTTGAGAAAAGCAAAAATACCGAAATTTATTCACGTAAAGGGTAGTTTAGGGTGGAGGAATTTCTTGGAAACCTTCGTATCCTATCTTTGGAAGATATTGAACTTAAAATAAGTATGTTATTTATCGACTATTTCGTTTTTGAGTTACAGAGGGAGAGAGAGAGAGAGAGAGAGAGATGGTGGTGGATTGTTTTCTTTTAATATGATTTTTCCCTACACTCCAGAGAGCCTGAAAGTGTGGGTGTGAGAGTGAATGTGCGTGTAATAATAAGTTAAAAATGACGAAAACCTACAGTAACCTAATCAAAAAAGTTCAGAGAGTAAACATGCCATCATATGCTTCAAAGCCCCGAAATGACCATAGCAGTTAATGGAGGCTATAGAAATGACTACTCAAAAATAAGCAGCAATTGTCTTACATCGACTGTGCGTACCCTTGACAACGTTGCGGGACACAGGTGCCGTAAGCGAGAGAAACAACATAAAATTTGTGCTACATTTTGTCATCCATAAAGACAAAATCAATAAAATACAATATCCAGATCATGTACTATTACACCATACTTGTATGCGGAAAACCTAATGTGTAACGGCTATAATATAAAACTGCTGATATGAGACTACTCACATGTCTACCTCTGTTAAAAACAACGCGGAGGGCGAATGGGGCCACTAATTGTATTGGCAATAGCAAAAACATTGTATCTTTATGCATGTGAGATCATTTTAGAAGCATAACGCTAATATATTGGTTCATATTTTATTTGCATTTATGCTCTCCATCTTCTTTATTATATTGTACGCAATTCTCCGCGGAAGCCTCTCTAAATAGCACAATATATGCAATTAATCATTTAAATGTACCTCAGATGGCAGCACATTACAATGTAAAATAAGCGCTGAATCACGGACAGCAGTGTATTAACTTTACGGCGCAGAGTTCATTAGCGAAATGGTATCTATCGAGCCGGACCATTTTCCAGAAAACCTGAATACGTCGATGGAGGCATAAAAGCAATGAGTGAAGGCGATGGAGAAAGTGAGATGAAATAGAGAGGATTTTTGGGCTCAAAAGTTTACTGTGGGAGTGATAGCAGGTCGTGGAAGGAAGTGAAAATTCGACTGGGGCAATTGCAATGGCACTTCTGTGTTCGCAGAGGCGAATCCTAACCACTGACTAAGTCTAAAACACACCTGATTTATATACTTTTGGAAATGGTACATTGACATATATTCCTGGTGCAAAATTGATGACACTTGGTAGAGATTTAGGTTCAAAGAATTGAGTTTTTGTTTGTATTCGATTATAAATGGCACAAGGAACATGCCTAGGTAATGCTTTTGTTATTTGGACCTTTAAAGAGCTCTTATGGTTCAGAGATGTTATAGTATATTAGGATGTAACAATACGCACACCTTGTTTTTTGCCATTCCCCGTAAGACTTTTTTTTTTATTTTCAGTGCTATGTATTGTAATTAGGGGAAGTATTTCATTCCACCCAAAAATTCGGTGCCGAGAGTTTACCAGAAATACATGTTTTGAGGCCCCCGAATCCAAAAAAAGCATTTTAAAGCACATGTATATCTCTTGTGGATGTATGTCCATGTGTCTATGAACAGCATAACTCAAAAACGAAAAGTCGGATAAATATCAAACTGCGTATTTAGGTTCAGTATCCTTCAAAGATGCGACACAAAGATTTTCAAGAAAATACCGCACCCCAGACTACCATTTACATGGAAACATTTTCGAAAATTTTGATGTTCTCAAAAATGGATGTAACGATTTTGATTAAGTATCATATATTTTAGATATTTTCATGACAAAATGTATATCTTTTAACTTTCTGGAATGTCCCAAAAAATCCTTTTCTTTCTGAATGACTTGTGCATAAGTGGCAAACCGTAAGAGATGGAAAAATTCTTCTACACAAAAAATGTAGAGCTTCTTAAAACACACAATTTATGTTATACATATTTTTGTTTGAATTTTCCTATACTTATACTTTTTCTTAAATGGAAATTCCTTTTGTGTGTATGTATGTGTGCGTGTGTGTGTCCTGGACATGCAAAAAGAATGAAATGCTCCACATAGCAACCAGCTCTTAAAATATTTGACTATCGCTTAAAGCCTGCCATATTCCCCTACAAGAAATTTGTCAGTAGCTTCTGAAAATGTTTATCTGGATTAACATGAGAACATGGAGAATAAGCGTTTGTTGAAATAGTTTGTACAGGAGTAGAGAAAGCCATGTGAGTGTAACACATCAGATTTTTTTAAACTTCAGGTGCACTTCTCTCAAAATCGATTTAACTTTGGAGTTTGAAGTTTGGCTGCATTCGGTAGTTTAAAGGTTTCGGTGGTAATTTACAACATTTTTGCAAAAAAATTATAAATATAAAAAATTACAGCAAAATTGTTTTCTTTTGACCATTTCTTAAAAATTAAATAAGTTCCTAAAATGCACAAATAATTAACCAGATATCCTAAGCTACTTATAAAATCTCGCAATACATATTGGCCGAGTTCTCATCTTTATTTTCAGAGAAAAGTGTACCCATAAAAGAAAGTAAAATTTTTAGAGGTTATTTCATGATATTTAAATATTTTATAATTAAAAGATTTAAAGCTAACTAAAATATTTTCTATCTGCATACTAAGAAAATTATCTTTAATAAGCAGTAGAAAGTGTGTTGTCCTAAATTGTCTAATTCTAGAGAAAACTAGCTTGCATTAAAAAAGTATCCTGCGATCTCTACTAAGTGTGCGTATGTTCTGTATATTAGAACATCACACAACGAAAGATCCAGAACAAGTGTTGACGAATCGAATTGAGCTATTCATTAATGAATGGTGAAAATGTATATCCCTAATAATGATATATGCTGTGAATATTACTTTCCTCCTTAATTCTACAAACTTTTGTACACAAAAGTGAACTACACAATATTTAGGACTACGACTAAGAGCGAAGGTGGGACTTAGCACTTCGTTCTAAAAATATTTTGTGCCTAAACCCTGACTGCCCCCGGAAGGGAGGAGTGGGGTGAGAGGAGACAGAGGGCGGCCGAACCAGGAGGCACGACAAGGAAAGGGGAGGTCCCTACTTTACAAATTGAAACTCCTTAGATGGCAGCTGGTGTAAGGGCTCCCCTCCGACCACGGCCTTGGACATCCTACTGATGGGGGGGGGGACCGGGACTCGCAGACCGCCCCCATTTCGGAATACGATGAGTTACATAGAGCATCCTTTTCCCCTAATATGCAACACCGAGACTCCCGCCGACACTTTAAACCCTGAAACAGATCATGTATATGAAAAGTGAATCGAAATGAGAATGTAGTTGAAATGGAAGGACAGGAAATTCGGGGATTAATGAACCTTTCCAGCAACTTGAGCACTGATCATTATATCCGTACCTTTTTTTTGCGTCCTAGTTTACACAGTAGTTGGAGGAGGTTCCACCCAAAAATTCGATAATAGAAATGTATGTTTTGAGGCTCCGTGAACAAAAAAAAGCATTTTTAGAAAAAAGGTCCATGAATGTGTCTGAACAGCATAACTCAAAACGAAGAGTCGGATAAATACTGAACTTGGTAATTAGTTTCAGCACCTTCCAAAGATGCGACACGAAGACTTTCAAGGAAATCCCTCCACTTCAAGCTACCCTTTACATGGCAAATTTTCCGAAATTTTTGATCTTCTAAAATACGGCTTAAACGATTTTGATTAAAATACAAGTATTAAAGAATTTACATGAAAAATATAATGTATTTATCGAATTTTCTGTGAATAGCCTGTGAGGTTCTCTTCATTTGGAAGGACTTTTGTATAATCTTGTATATGTGGTAAGCAATAGACGTAAACGTACTATACAAAAAATGTAGATCTCTTTAAAACAGACAATTTATTTTAAATATGTTTTGTGGCATTAGAAATTTCCGAGATATCCATTAGTAATCATTCGAATTCTTCAATACTTAGTCATTCTTTGAAATTCCTGTCGATTTTCAATTGTTTCTTTCGATGTCGTGGAAAGAAAATAGAATTTTATGGCCAGCGTGTAGCGTCAAGTTCTTAAACACTTGACTATTGCTATTCCGTTTGTATCTATATACCCAAATGTGTAATGCAGCTGTTTCCGGAAAGGTGTTTCTCGATTAAAATGAAGTGGTTAGGAAAATATAGTTTGTATTCCAACTAATAAAATATAAAGGTAGAGAATGTCATGTGAGTGTAACAAATCAGATTCTTTTCATTTAAGATTATCGAAAATGTTTCCATAATTCTATAAATGCATTATTCATATCCAAAACGTAAAAACAAGAACTTAAATATCTACGATGTCCCCGCGTGCAATGAAAAGCCTGGGTCTTTTCTCAATAGTTTACAGAAATGTTGCGATTTCGTAATTATAACTGTATTTGGGGTTATACCATTATTTTATTTATTTAATATTTTTTTTTTTTAAACGTTCCGAATAAGAACATGACACGTATTAGTAATAATTCCTTCCGAAAGTTTAAGTTAGGAATAATGGAAATAAAATTAATATTAGCTATTTTTAAAAAATACTCGGACATGTCAAATTTAATACTTGGAGGGAAAATTTTACAAAAAATCAACAAAATGTTGAGCCATTATATTTTGTGACGTCATCGACAACAACTTTAAATGAAATGTATTTCTTTTTATTTTTTTCTGAAATGTAGTTTTCTTAATTAGTTGCATAAAAAAGTTCATTTGTTTCGTATTAACGTTTTGGTTGCTACGGAAACAGTTCATTTGTTGGCTTGTTTAACAATTTTCTCCAAAATTTACATAAATACTGTAACAAATGAAATTCTAATTATTTAATAAGATGTTCCAAATTTTCTCCATGTATGAGCTAGCAGTGGCCAAGTCGAAGATTGTATTTTTGTTTAACATTTTCAATCACTGCTGGTGGTATATCTCTGGATTCTTTGCTGATCCTCTTTTTAACTCTTCCATATTACCAGGCCTCGTAACAAAGACTGGGATTCAAATGTTCCCATAAAAGGTAATAAAGTGGAGAGGTATCTCTTATGTGTAATTCATAAACGAAAAATCGTTTAAATACTAAACTTGATATTTAAGTTCAGTATCTTCCAAGGTTACGACACGAAGATGTTCAAGTAATTCCCTCATCCCAAATTACCTTTACATGGAAAAATATTCGATACATATTATTTTCTCAAAAATGGCTTTAACGGTTTTAATCAAAATACTATGCGTGTAAAATATCTGCATGACAAAAATGCACATCTTGAATGTTCTGCAAATATTCTGTGAAGTCCTCTTCATTCTGATTCAATATAGCATAATATTTTATCATAGCTGGTAAACCATAAGAGATGGAGAACTTGCTACACGAAAAATATATATGTGTGTGTATGTCTGTGTGTCTGTGTGTGTGTCTGTGTGTCTTTGTGTGTGTGTGTGTGTGTTTAATGCTCAGGAGTTTATATTGAAATTATTCTCCATCTTGCCTCCCAATATTTTCATGTGAGATTTTCAAAAGCCACAAGAGAATCACAATTTTTAAGACGTACTATGGCCATTTCTTCTTCCTTGGACCACAATAAACAATTTGGAGATGTATTTATTCCAATTTTGTAAAGAAGTTTATTTAAACAATCATGTCCAATGATAAATCGGAATGCAGCAACAGAAGATTTTCTTGGTAAATCAGGAACTATTGATGGTTCATTTAAAATGGTCATGTATGCTGACCTGCAAGAGAACAAATTCGTCCTCCACTGGCCGAAGGGGCAAACGTTCTTGATCAATATAAAGATCTTCAAGCTAAGTCTGAAGGACTCGTCGACCAACTGCAGGTGTGGTCCTCCAAACCTACTGGAGGTTGAGTTGATTCAACTGCCAACTCTTAAAAAAGTGATGTAAACAAACAATTTGTTTTCCAAAACAAAAGCCTCCGGAGTAATAGTCCCTCACACGAAAAATGTTGCTCTCATTAAAACACAAAATGCATATCAAATACAATATTTCGCATTAACCGTTTCAGAGCTACTTTTTACTTTCTCTACTACGTATAGTAAGTAGGGGAAGTATTGTATTTCACCCAAAAATTCGATACCGAGATTTCACCGGAATATATGATTTGAGACCCCCTGAATCCAAAAAAAGCATTTTTGGAAACATGTTCGTGTGTGTGTCTGTGTGGCTATGAACAGCATAACTCGGAAACGAACAGTCGGATAAACACCAAACTTGGTATTTAGGTTCAGTATCTTCCAGAGATGCAACATGAAGGTTTTCAAGAAAATTCTCCCACCCCAGACTACCCTATACACGGAATATTTTTCGAAAATTTTAATTTTCTAAAAATGGCTCTAAGGATTTTGTTTAAAATATCTTTAAGATATTTTCATGACAAATAAAATTCATATCTAGAATTTTCTGGGAATGTGTACAAAATTATTCTTCATAGCGAACAACTTTTGCATAACTGGTAAACCATAAGAGATAGACAAAAGTTTACTACACAAAAATGTAGATTGCGTAAAAATATACAATTTATGTCATATACATTTTGTTTGTTGAGTGAACCATTTTTGAGATATTGCTTGTTGTTCCCTTAAATTCTTCTCAAATTCTTCTCAAATTCGTTATTCATTTTTTTATGTCCTGGACATACAAACAGAATGGAATAGCAACCAGCGTTTAAAATATTTGACCATCGCTTAAAAGCTACCATATTCCCCTTGCATCTACAAGAAAATTAGCAATAAGATTGACATCTCGATATCTCGATTAACATGAAGCATATGGAGAATAAGCGTTTGTAAAAATAGTTTGTACAAGAGTAGAAAAAGTCATGTGAGTGTAACACATCAGAGTTTTGTTATTGGTTTGAATTTTAAAATTCTTTATGCTTATTTTCTTAAACTCTAAGTCGGTATTTATTATTTTTCTCGTAGTCTTCTAAGGAACACGGAATTTCAAAGCCACCACATAGTGACCCACTTTTAGGAGTTAACTATTACTTCAGCTTACTTTATTTATCTTTTACCTGCAACAAAATGTGCAATAGAAGCATTTCTGCAAACTGTTTTTTTTTCGTGACTGTCGGAGGGGATTTGGCACTGCTCCAGTGAGGATACACCCGGAACCAGGAGTAATGGCACAGAAATGACAGGGTCCCTACGGTTCCCAGATTGACACGCACCGACAGACGGACAGGCAGACCAAATTTTGAATAAGAGTTGCAGTAAGTAACGTGCCATTCTTCCCCACTGCTCATTCTCGGCCTCCCCTCTACCAAGCTTCGCTCTCCGGTTTCGAAACCTGAACTTGAGCCAGTGCATACCTGCACTGATAAGTGCACGCCCTACAAGGTCCTCACCAACTCGGGAAACAGGATTCAGGAGAACTCCAAAAGAGCTCGAGATCTTGACTTGACACAGTCTTTATTTTAAACAATCAATCCAACAACATAGGTCAAACATAACTAACATAGCTCAAACGGGGAAGTCAACAAAGTCTAATTTAAAACAGCACAACGACATACAGTTAAGAACCTAAGCCTGTCAAAGAAATAACCGCGCAATACTTTTCTGCTTCACCAAGTTAAGCGATATTCTACTGTAAAGTATTTCACCTCAGCCTAACTGAGTAACATTGTGGCATTCAGAACTGTGGCTTGCATTACTATTTAAATTACCACTAATGAAATGTAAAAGAATACAACCAGTACAAACTTAACCGTTGCTTAAGAGAAAGAACTCGAAAGGTGCAGCTACCATTCTTAAAACATGAATAACAACTGTTCCGCAGGTATGGCCTAGAACTCCTCATGATACCTGCCCATACAACCGGAATAAAACCTCTCCGGGAAAGTCACCCAAAGAAGCCTCGAATTTAATACTATAAAAATAACAAATGAACATGTTAAAACTAGGAAAAATCAAACACAGGGCGATCAGCTTAAAGTAGCCTGTTTTATCCCAGGAAAAAGTAACTAAAGCAAGCCGGCATACTCGCCAAGTCCCAAGCAGTCACAGCGGGACAAACCTTCCTGGCAACTAACTCACCATCCCGAACAAAGTCGCTGCCTGCCAGCTCGCATGACTCAAAAATAAGCGGGCTGGCAGGAGCACGCCAGAGAGTGAACCTAAGCTCGCCCAAAACGCAAAACCAATCGACACAAACTACCTCCCGTCCTCGTCCCATCCAGTGAAGATACCGTGGTGTCGTTACAATATATATTTTAATTTTGTGCCAAAGTTCGACGAAGCATTGTCTTAATGCTACGCTAGAGCTATGCTCGAGGAACAGAGGAACTATCGCTTGCAGAGGGTGGGGCTAGATTTTGGAGTACCAACATAAATGGCTGTGTACCATTATGGAATACCTTTTATGTACGTCAGTATACATGAACTATAGTGAACGAAAAAGTTGGCGTCAATGTTCACATTTCACCGCTTATATTGTGGCATGCGGTTGGTAATATTGTAAGAATATATGTGGTTGCTAGCAATGTATGGTGTTTGCTTAGGTTGGTAATACAGACCGGTAGTGACGTAATAGGAGAGGGAGTAAAACCGTTATTATCTTGTGTTAGCGTGTAGGACGCTCTCTTCTAGCGTCACCAGTGAACAGTGCAGACGTGTTTATAGTCATGGCGCTTCGTCAAGCAGGAAGGTAAAATGTATCGTCTTTAATTTATATTATATTCTTACCATCTAAACTTATACTATGTGAATTCTTAATGTAGGTAGTTCCTTCTTTCCTGACTCATGATGATTTTATGAATATTTAGGTAATTTTCAGGTGATTTAGGAACTTTATCAGCTTGCCCCGTCGGACCTCGTGTTAGTTTAATGTGGTGATTTAGATTTCGGTACCATGGTCTACCCCCTGTAATTATGTGAAAATAAAAGAGGTCTCGACAATATTGTCATAAACGTATTACTGATTCTTTTCCTTTTGTCAATAGATAAAATTATATTATATTTGTTCTACTTTTTGAACATTCTAAATATTCCCTTTTATACAGGGAATCTAACACAAAGGATTCGGTTCACGGAGATACAGAAGCTTCGGTAGATCAAGCTCCTGGAATATTCGCACTTCCACATATTAAATCTGCAGCAGCTGCTGTAATGGGCCTGACTGGAATTAATCAGCAATCCTCTTGTGATTTTTTTAGCTAAGTTAGCACAATGGCATTGATATTATTCTGAACATTCAAAACGAGCAGATTTGGTGCCGGAATGCGTTGAGCAGAAGCATTCATGCACACAATGCCACTGCCGTTTCCTATTGGAAAGAATTTGTCATCTCTGCTTGTACATAAATGCCCACTCTCTCTTTTGTATAGAGGATTTTCACAACATGGCTGCAGTATTCCCACGGAAATTCTTTGTGACATTTCCAGCTACAGAAGCAGAATATGGAACCCCGCAAATAACAAGGGGATCACTACAGTGTTGCCAACTGAAAAATACCTGATGTAACATTCACATGACTTTCCCCACCAGTTGTCGTATTTCTTTTACAAGCTCTTACTAAGTTTATTTTTCCTATCAATGTCGTACTAAGCGAAATGGCTCCGGGAAGTCGCAGGTTATACTCGCGTCAGTCCGGCCACGCTGACTATGGGATTTTTCATGGTTTCTCCAGGTCAATAGGCAAACCTTAGGCAGAATCCCCTTCTAACAATAATTTTCTGTGCATAATGCCCTGTCTCCGTCATTTTCTTTCATCTATTTCAGGAATGTAGGACAAGGTGACGGCGGTTGGTATGTTACGGCAAGACAGTGGAATTTATAATCTATGACACTTGGCGGAACTGCTGGAGCTGCCTGCCTCCTTCCCTTCTATCCTGGGTGCTGTCTCGTCTATTTTCGGGACCCCAGGTGGCTAAAACAAGGCTAGACGGCGTCAGGATGGTTGTCATACTGAAATCGTTAGGGATCCCATCCTTGCTAGCGCACGGTCATCCTGATCTGGTCGTTCTTCCGATCTTCGGTTCATTCCATTCTCCAATGGGTTACGTTGGAAGCACAAAGGGCCTACTATACCCTACGTGAGGTGCTGTACCTACTTCAGTTACTGGAGGCTCTTCTGTCTGACTAACCCTAACTCCTATCTCATGATAATCAAGATAAACGTTTTGCATAGATGGTTTCAATACACATTTCGTTATTCCTGTACAAGGAGAGAACAGGGGCTGAAGAGATGATTAATTCTTTAAACAGCTGATCGCTATATGCTGGCATAACATCGTGAGGGAAAAAAATTCTATGTGATACATTCAAATGGCTTTCTCTGCGCTCTCATTTATTAGTGGGCATACAAACTAGTCTTACTAAAGCTTTCTTTTATATTTACTTCACTGTAATTCAAATAAACTTTTGCAGAAATAGCTACATTACACATTTCGTTATAGATACAAAGGGAACAGCGATAATCAATGTTTTAAGAACTGGATGCTGTGTGCTCGTTTTAAAAGTTCCATACTGTTTCCATGGCATCGCGAAAAACAACTGAATGTTGATACGACTTTAAAAGAAATTCGAGTCATTAAAATGCCTGCTGCCACAAAAAAGTTATTTGAAATAAATAATGTGTTTCAAACTGTCACTTAACATTTACCATTTATATAAGATTATACAAAATTCCTTCCAAATGAAGAGAATTTCATAGGCTATTCCCATAAATTTTTAAATATACATTTTATTTGTCATGTAAATATCTTTAATCAAAATCGTCAGAGCAGCTTTTAGAAAATAACAAACGCGGAAATCTTCCATGTAAAGGGTGGTTTGGGGTGGGGAGACATTTTAAAACCCTCGTATTGCATCTTTGGAAGGTACTGAATTTATCCAACTTTTGGTTTTTTTTTATTTATGCGAACACACACGCACACACACACACACACACACACACACACACACACACACACACCAGATCGACAGTTCACACAAATACGGACGTTTTTCTAAAAATGCATTTTTGCATTCAAGGGCCTACATGTATTTCTGGTGAAATTTCAGTACAGAATTTTTGGGTGGAATGTAATCCCTTCTCTAACTACTACTCACATAGTAGAAAAAGTAACAACAATTTAAACAATTTAGAAGGTGTAAACATAGAAAATTCTAACCAAAACATCGGAAATGATTAATGCCACAAAAAGTTGATATATAATAGTGTGATTAGAAAAGTAGCAACTCGTTTATTTCTTGTGGCCTGGTAGTTATGCACAACTATACAAAATTCGTTCAGATTGAAGAGAACTTTACGGGTTATTGACTGAAACTTGAATACATACATTTGGAGACATTTTTCAAGAAAATGAATTATTACCATCATTTTTCCACGTAAGGGCTATTCTGGGATGGGAGATTTCCTTGAAAATGTTAGTATCAGATCCTTAAAGGGTATTACATTTAAATACGAACCTTGGTATTTTTACGACTATTCGTTTTGGAGTTACGTAGTTAACGGATGAACGCGAGCGGTCCATTTTCTAAATCTGTTTTGGGCGGAGGATTCAGGGGACCTCGAAAGCGCATTTCCGATGAAATTTAAATTTTTTCAGTCGTTTGGTTCTACCCTTCCAATCTTACCCAACACACGGCTTGTGTGGAAGAACAATTAACTCTATTAAAATTAATATTCGTCCCTTTGCTAGATCTGCTCCGAACCCCAATAACTAGTCAGCCTTGTTAAAATTAAATTAAATTGAGTTTTATTTATCGACGCTCTTTAACTGCTATGGTCCATAGCGTCCCAATTTATAATAGGCGTGAAAGACCTATAATTTTGCTCAGAGGCCTCTGTATTAGGCTTGAGGTTCTTTTACGTGCCTTAAATCTGCGACACGAGGCCACCGGCTTCACTTCCCTTCCGAAGGAAGCCATGCTCAGGATTTTACGCCCGAAAAACTCCATTGACCTCCGCCGGGTTTGAACCCGCGACTCGGGAACTGGAGGCTATCATGGTTACCACTACACCACGGAGGACGACAACCTTGTTAAGAAATTACAAGTTATGGTGAGTAAGCGAAACATTCTTTTGGAAAATGTATTTCTAACGCGCACTTGTTTCTTAACGTGCTTCTCTAAAATACAGCATAATATTGTGTTGTCTAAAAATTACATTGCTACTGCTTACCTATACTAAGTGAAGGAAGTATTTATTACATCAAAAACTCTGTATTGAGATTTCACGGCAATGCATATTTTGTGGTCACTGAATAAAAAATTGGAAGGTTCAGGTTTGTGTTTGTGAACAGTTAACTCAAAAACGAAATCTCGAATACATACCAAACTTGGTATTTGTGTTAGTACCATCCAAATATGCGACACCGTGATTTTCAAGAAAATCCCTCACTAGCCTTTCCGTGAAACATTTTTCGTTATATATGGGAACATACACTCGACAGAGCAAGCAATAGAAATAAAAGAAATCAATAATGAAGATAGGAACATAACAAATAGTGAATATAATACTGTAAAATAATTTACCATAAAATGAACATATTTAAAGAAACATCATAATTAGGTGGGAAGAGGGTAAAAGTACACCAACGACACAAATTAATGAACACAACATTTGGCAAAGCAGTGACAAGTAGAGAGAGAAGTTCGAGGAGAGAGACAAGGATGGAGACAGAGCGATAATTCCAGGAAAAGTTAAAGCAACTAAGGGAGTTGGAAAACGAGTCGGAAAACAGAAAGAGAAACAAGAGTTGTGAGTGAGTCAGAGATATATGGTTTCACCAAAAGGGCCGGACAGAAGCCTGACTTCTAAAAGCAGACGATTTGTTTGTCATAGAACACTAAGTAAGCAACCAATCGAAATAGAGATAAGGTTAAAGGGGTGAATATTAAAGTTACAGCAGCAAGGTATAAAGAGGAGATCCGCCTCAGATTTTAACAATGCTTCATGTCAACTGTTTCATACTGTCTCATGTGAGCTATTTGGCGGCAGATTGCCGAACGTGTGCGTGTGAATGGTTGATAGCGTGTGACACAGATAGCTACTATGTGATCAAAAGTATCCGGACAAAAATACCTTTTTCATCTTAGGTGCATTGTGCTGCCACCTACTGCCTGGTACTCATTATCCGCGACCTCAGTAGTCATTAGACATCGTGAAACAGCAGAATGGGACGCTCTTGGAACTCACGAACTTCGAACGTGGTCAGGTGATTAGGTGTCACTTGTGTCAGAAGTCTGTACGCAAGATTTCCACACTCCTAAACATCCCTAGGTCCACTGTTTCTGATGTGATAGTGAAGTGGAAACATTAAGGGACATGTACAGCACAAAAGCGTACAGGCCGATCTGTCTGTTGACTGACAGGGACCACCGACATTTGAAGAGGGACGTAAAGAGTAATAGGCAGACATCTATCCAGACCATCACACAGGAATTCCAAACTGCATCGGGATCCACTCCAAGTACTATGACAGTTAGGTGTGAGGTGAGAAACCTTGGATTCCATGGTCAAGCGGCTACTCATAGGCCACACATCCCGCAGGAAACTGCCAAACGACGCTTCGCTTGGTGTAAGGAGCGTCAACATTACACGATTGAACAGTGGTAAAACGTTGTGTGGAGTGACGAATCACGGTACACAATGTGGTAATCCGATGGCAAGGTGTTGGTATGGCGAATGCCTGGTGAACGTCATCTGCCAGCTTGTGTAATGCCAACAGTAAAATTCGGAGGTGGTGGTGTTATGGTGTGGTCGTGTGTTTTCGTGGAGGGGGCTTACATCGATTGTTTTGCGTAGCACGATCACGGTGCAGACCTACATTGATATTTTAAGCACCTTCTTGCTTCCCACTGTTAAAGAGCAATTCGGGGATGTCGATTGCATCTTTCAACACGATCGAACACCTGTTCATACTGCACAGGCTGTGGCGGAGTGGTTACATGACAATAACATCCCTGTAATGGACTGGCCTGCACAGAGTCCTGACTTGAATCCTATAGAACACCTTTGGGATGTTTTGGAACGCCGACTTCGTGCCAGGCCTCACCGATCTACATCGATACCTCTACTCAGTTCCGCACTCCGCGAAGAATGGGCTGCCATTCCCCATAAAACCTTCCAGCACCTGATTGAAAGTATGCCTGCGAGAGTGAACGCTGTCGTCAAGGCCAAGGGTGGGCTAACACCATATTGACTTTCAGCATTACCGATGGAGGGCGCCACGAACTTGTACGTCATTTTCAGCCAGGTGTCCGGATACTTTTGATCACGTAGTGTAGGTCCACTTCAGTATTCAAAGTAGCGCAAAGATGGAACCAGTAAATAGATAATCTCACTATTATTCAAAGGCGAACAGTTGTTATCCGCTTCAATAATTTGAATAAATCGGATCGTTAAGAATTAATTGCCTTCGTCCACAATATACTGCATACGACAATGATAGGTAGCTAGGAACAGGTTTCATTCGGAGCTCTACCGAATGGCAACCCAGGCAGAGAACTTCTGAGAACTTCAACCTCGAGTTCATCATCAAAGGTGAGACATCACGTGCATATGTGAGAAGCGTGAAACACGCGCCCGCCACAGCTATTTTGAGTTTTCTCAAAAATTGTTCTAAAGATTTTTATTAAAGTACCAGCATTTAAAAACATTTGCGTGACTATAAAATGTAGACCTTAAATTTTATGCAAATAGCCTGTGAAGTTCTCTTTATTCAAAATAAATTTTGTGTTACTTGTAGACATAAGGTACAAAACAAAAATTTCTTACACAAAAATGCAGATCTCGTTTAAGTAGACAATTTATGTAATACTTTTTGTGGCATTAACCATTTCCGAGATTTTTTTATAATTGGTTTGAGTTGTCAAATACTTCTACGCTTTCTCTCAGCTGAAAAGTCGATAATTCGTTTTTTGCCGTGATCATGCAAAACGAACGAAATTTCAAAGCGATCCGCTTGTGAAAGATTTATCTGTCCCTTAAGCCCTGTACATCTGCAACGAAAGGAATAATAAAACAATTTCTGCAAACATTTGCCGCGTTCACATGAAGCACCTAGGACAATAATCTTTTGCAAGAAAAGTTGTTAGAGGAGTGGGTAGAGAGAGTCATCTGAATGCAACGCATCAGATTTTTACTCTCTAACTCTCACCTAGTAGGTAGACAGGGTGTAGTATTCCACCGAAAAATTCAATGCCGATAATTCAACCAGAAATACCTGTTTTGGTGCACCTTGAATCCAAAAATTAATTTTTCAGGAAAAGATGTGTGTGTGTGTGTGTGTGTGTGTCCTGCGGAACTCAAAAACAAATACTCGGATAAATACTAAAAATGGTATTTAAGTTCACTATCTTCCAAAGATCGATACGAAGGTTTTCAAGAAAATTCCTCGAAACTAACCTCAATATTTTTCGAAGCTTTTAATTTTCTGATAAACTGCTCTAAATATTCTAATTAAAATACTATGTATTAAATATATTTACATGAAAAAATGAAACGTACGACTTGAATTCTCTGGAAATATTGTATAATCCCGTGTAGCTGTAAACGTTAAGCGATAGACGCAAGTTGTAAATATCTTTTAAAACACAAAATTTATATAAAACGACTTCTTAGTGGCTTAAGACATTCCCGAGACATCTGTTATTAACGGTTCCCGTTGTTCTATACTTTGTTATTCTTTTAAAGTTCTGTCGATTTTTATTTGTTTTTTCGCGACTGCATGGAATTTTAATGCCAGCATATAGCGTCCTTTTCTTTAACATTTGACTATCGCTGTTCCCTTTGTATCTGTAATGAAGTGTGTTATTTGACTCTTTCTGCAAAGTTTTATCTCGATTAAAATAAAGTGGATAGAAAAATAAGCTGACTGAATGAAGTGTTATGATGAATGCAGAAACTGTGTAACAGGAAGTCCTTGAATTTCTGTGATATCATTCTAAGGGCAGATTCCTATCTGAAAGCCGAGACCTGACGCGGGGAATGACAAACCGCAAGGCCTGATTATCAAGTAATGGGGCTGGTGAAATGGATACGAAACTTCTGCCAACACTCGGCACGTATTCGGTTTTTACACGCTTTCAACCGCCCATGTGTTGAGGGTGGCTGCCTGCTCGGAATCACAAATAGATGGATGTACCTACTACTGCGCAGCGGGTGCAAAGTGTAAAAAGCCATACTCCAGTTAAACAAGAAAGGGTTGTTTTGGGGGTTGTTTTTTAAACACTTTTCTTGCAACGTAATTACAAACACGGTCTAGATTTTTACATATCAAACAGTGTTTTAGATGAAAGATATTGCTTAGAATTTGAAAGATACAGAATTTATATTTACAATTATGTGGCATTTCGATTAATTTTTAATTTCTCTACCACTGATCTTTGGTAAGTAGGGGAAGTGTGTATTTCACCCAACAATTTAATATCAAGGTTTCACCGGAAATCTACTTTGAGGCTTACAGAATACAAAAAAATGACATTTTTAGAAAATACTGCATGATTTATACTATGTCCGTGAATAGCATAACTCAAAAACGAAAAGTCCCTTAAATACGAAACTTAGCATTTAAGTTCAGTATCTTCCAAGGAAGCAAAAGGCTACCTTTGTAGGAAAAAAATGTTCCTTATTAATGATTTTGTTTCAAAGATTGCCACAAATATTTAATAAAAATATCATATACTTAACATATTTCCTTGAGGAATAAAATGCATATCTTAGATTTTCTGGGAATAGCTTCTGAAGTCCTCTTCATTCTTAATGAACTTTGGTAAACCGTAAGAGATAGACGAATTTTACTTCACAAAAAATTTAGGTCTCAAACAATAATTTTTTACGATTTTAATTATTTCTGAGATAACCTTTATAATTTTCTCTAATTTTCAAGTCCTTATACTTTGTTCAAGTAGTAAGTCGCTCTATTCGTCCTTTGTCGTGGTAATACAAGGAAAAGGAATTCCAAAATCATCACCTAGCGATCCACTCTTTAAAAATCTAACTGTCGCTTAACGAATGTGTAAATGTGTAATGAAAATTTATCTCATTAATTAGTAGTAGAACAGAAAAATAAACTTTTGTAATAATAGTTTTAAAGGAATGAGTAGAGAGAATCGTGTAAATACAACGTGCCAGATTTTTACTTTCACTACCACGTACATTGTAGATAGAGCAGTTATTGCATCCTACCCAAAAATTTTATACCAAACTTTCACCGGAAATACATGCCCCCCTGAATTAAAAAAACAGGTCTGTGAGCGATTGTATTCTATGAGTGTCTGTGAACAGCATAATTCAAAAACGAAAAGTCGGATAAATAGCAAACTTGGTATTTACCTTCCAAAGATACGACATGAAGATTTTCAAGAAATCCGCTACCTCAAGCTCCTCTTTACATGGTTTTCTGAAGCAGTCTTTTAACGATTTTGTTTAAAATGCCATATATTAAACATATTAACATGACAAATAAAATTTATATCTTGAATCTTCTTTGAGTAGCTTGTGAAGCCCTTTTCATTTGGAAGGAATTTCGCTTGTGTAACTGGTAAATGTTAAGCGACAGACAAAAACGTAGGTACTATACAAGAAATGTAGATTTCTTTAAAACGCGCCATTTATTTCAAATACTTTCTAAGGGCGCAGCTATTTCCGAAATTATCGTTATTAATGATTGGAATTGATCGATTCTTAAGCTATTCTTTTAATGTCCTGTCTATTTTCAGCTCTTTCTCGCGCTGTCATGAAATGAATGTGAAGTTTTAAGACCAGTATATAGCGTTGGTTTCTAAAGAATCTAACTACCGCTATTCGCTTTATATGTCTAACGAAATGTGTAAAGTAACTAATTCCGGAAATGTTTATCTCGATTAAAATGAAGTAGATACGAAAATAAACTTTTGAAGGAATAATTTGTATACCACTATTAAGCGATAGAGAGTAGAGAAAGTCATGTGAATGTAGCACATCAGGGTTTTTTATGGACAGTGCCTTCATGTTTTAGGAGACATGTGTTTGCATAGTAAGGTGCATATCCACAAATATTGCATATGCTTATATTATTGTAAACATGTTCAATAATGTTACATGAATGCATTACGTAATTTAATAATGTAGGAGCTGTGAGAATAATAGGTTAAACGTGGCTAACAATGAGGTAACCTTGAGGCAATAATGAGTTTGAGAGTTTAACAATACTACTTCTGATTCTTGGAAGCAATGATGTAATTTTGGTTACAGTTTTTAAAACTAGCCAATCAACAACCAGAAAAAACTTTAGTTAAATGAAGGTGTTCTATTGGAGTAGGATTAGCCAATCAGAAACTGAAAAGGAGAAAATTTTACAAATTTGGAGTTCAGTTGCCTGCAGACAGCGTTACTAACCAGACGCAAAAGGTGTACTCAAGAAATATATGTATTCGTGTGAGATAAAAAGTAAGTTTAAGTGTTAAAATGTGTAATTAATTAATAAAAAAAATTCTCACAGCTCTCTATATTAGTGAAGTGTTATTTAAATCGTATCAAGCATTAATAAAAGGAGTGAAGTAAAATTATAATATGTGTAAGCCTACATACTTGTCGCATCACAACCCTACTAAAAGAAACGTGTCTCTAACAATAATACTGACGCAGCCGAGGTAAACATATATAATATTAAAAGAAACAGTTTAAATTACAAATTTAATATTCTTAAATTTAGAGCGAAGGCTACCGGAAAGTGGGTACTATACGTGTGGCTGCAACGAATTTCAAGTTCGGTTCCCCAACAGTTGAAATATAATACAACTCCTTCAATACAACAATACAAACTACTTCAAATTGACGCACAAAGCGTGGTGCAAATAACGTAGCAAACCACCTGCTTCAAGCAATCACTAAATGGTTCCTTATTCTTCCTTTACCAGCAATGCTGGGAGAATGCTAGTGCAGCTGGGTTTTGTTGGGCTGTGGACTTTGACGAACACTCTTGAGGATACAAGAGGTATTTGAAATGTTTAATTACGTACTGATTATAATCAAATTATACATTTTATTGCTCTAAAATTATTCTGCATTATTATAATCTGGCCAAAAGTCGCAGGCAAGCTTATCATCGTCTCTTATGAACATTTGCTTGTATGATAGATTGTTGTTTAAATTCCCATTTAGGAACACGGTATTATATTAAAGTTTTTGTTTTAAGGGATATTGTAATGAGTTTAGCATTTACAAAATCCTGCACAAGCTGTCTAAAGCAACTGCCAGTGCATTTCTCAAACATTATAATCACTGGGCTGGGAGGTGTAAGGCTCTTTCGCATTGAAATGAACTCGAAAAGAAAAAAGAAAAAAAAAACGTTTTAAATAGTTTATTTACAATAAACGTCCTGCGTCGTGGCGCTGTGGGCTCGAGTGTAGAGCTCTAGTTCCTGGACACAGAATACACCCGGTTCGATCTCGCCAATGGGGGTGTGGATTTTAAGTCCTGGGTATAGGACCAGTGCTTACTCAGCATCGTGAGGAAAATGAGGAGTTTCGATAGGCAGCGATCCCCGCCACGGCGGTCAACATTCTGGCTGGGGAATGCGTGATGTTTGCCATATCATTTCCTGTATCGGTTGTATGATCGCCAACCTCTGCCATGCTTACGTGACCGGCTGCCGGGTTGGCAGGTGAAGGCCCTTGGTGGGAATTATTATTGTTATTGTTGTTATTGTTATTATTGTTATTATTATTATTATTCACAGTAAGCACTACCAGCTAAAAAGACAAACACGTACTTAGTGTTTGCAATAATATATAAAGAGGGAGAGAGAGAGAGAAGATTAGCAGAAACTTGAATGGGGCTTAATATAAATATACTCTTTTTGTTTTGTTTAATAGTGGTTAAAGCCACTTTTACTTCATCACACCACAGTTGGTGATACATCAAATGAAAACATGATAATTTGGGAAGAAAACCTTCCACGTCTAAGTTTAGTTTACCTTCAATGATATTTGCCAAGTAGAGGCCTAAGGAAACCCTGCAAAAAACGTCAGCAAGGGAGGATTTGAAGGGCAGATCTCCCGTTCAAGAATCCGCGCCTTAATGAACTCGGCTACGCACGTATTTTTATATATAAATCTAAAAGGAAGTAAAACTATTCAAAAAATGTTTTAGTTGGTAAAATAAATGGCCTAATGAAACAAGACCAATGGACTAAGGAAGCATTACAGAGCGGGATGGCTCAGGCGGTAAGCCTAGAGCCGACATTCACGAGGTCCAAGGTTCGATTCACGGTGACCGCTCGCTCTGATCCATTAGTTTTTCGGAGGTTTCCCGGGTCGTTCAGACGAATGCTGGAGTGTTTTCTTTCATCCCCCGAATTTCCTGCTCCACCATTTCGTTCCATTAATCATTTCATTCATCCTTCATATCGTTTGATCTGTTTCAGTGTTGGAACTGTCGGTGATGGAGTTTCGGTGCAGCGTGGCAGGAGGAAAAGGAAGCGTCTGTAAACATTTTCGTCCGTTGACCTTCGACTGGTTGCCGGGGTATAAGGACCCCCCCTTGGGGGGCGTTGGGCCCTGTGTGGGGCCAGCTCTCTGGTCTGCCTGTCCGACTGCTGGAGTGTCTCAATTTGGAAACTGTGGAACCCTGTCCTTGCTGTGCCGTCACTCCGGTTCCGGCCGTCCAGTGTCTCCTTTCACCTCTCCCTCCCTCCGGAGGGCGCCTGTACAATATCCTCATTCAGATCAGTGTCGAATCCTCTGAGCTTCACAATCTAATCCAAGGAAGTATTACCGTTAAATTTATTCCAGTGCCGTAATTAATTCCAAGGAGAATTTGTTATTTGGTCAGTAAATTTAGTTTTGGCGAGTAAAAGGGTCTCTTATCTAACGTCTTCGTTTTATAATGAATAAACAAAAATACTAGTAATAATTACATAGTAATACTTTCACTGGTTTTAAATTTCTTATCCACTTTTAAAACAGCGTACAGTATTGTACGGTATTACAGGGCAAATACAAACTGATGGTAATTTGTAATTTTCAGTCATTTGTTTCCTGTATTGTGTGAGTGGAATTTCACAAACCATTAGGTATTGATTACAGAATGCCATTTATGACCTACTATTGATTTATTGCCTCCTGTTTTTGTAATTAATCTCTGATGTTGTTCAATGTCTAATAAATTAGTAAACAAACTATGTCCCTAATTAATTTAGCTATCTATGTTTCAATTTAAATTTCTCATTGATATTTGCCCCCGCATTACAGTAGCAGAAGCCAGGCCTACAGAGCGAAGGAGAAAATATGATAAGTCTTGTAACATCACTGAAAAATAATCGGCATACGAGATCAAATCTTGTATTATACATCAACGTTCTAGTACTAAAAAGTCTGATTTCACATTCATATGACTTTTTCTACCTCTATTGCTTATAATGGATATACAAGTTATTATCATGGAAGTTTATTTTGCATATGTGCTCTATTTTTATCAGGTTAAACCTTTCCGGAAATAGCTCCATTACACGTTTCGTTATAGATATAAAATATTGAATAATTCGAACCATTAATAATGGATATATCGGAAATGGTTAATGCCACAAAATATGTTATTTGAAATAAATTGTGTGGTTTAAAACGGTCTACATTTTTACTTTCTCTACTACGTATAGTAAGTAGGGAACGTATTGTATTCCACCCAAAAATTTGATACCGAGATTTCATCGGAAATATATGACACATGACTTTCTCTACTCTTGTACAAACTATTTTTACAAAAGTTTATTTTCCATCTACTTCATGCTAATCGAGATATCGAGATTTTAATCTTATTGCTAATTTTCTTGTAGATGAAAGGGGAATTGGTAGGCTTTAAGCGATAGTAAAATATTTTAAGAGTTGGTTGCTATGTAGCGCATTCCAATCTCTTTGCATGTCCACGACAAAAAAAAATGAACAACGAATTTGAGAAAAAGTAGAGGTATTTGAAAATTTAAGGGAATAACAAGCAATATCTCGAAAATGGTTCACTCTAAAAGAAAATGTATACGACATAAATTGTGTATTTTAACGCGATCTACATTTTTTGTGCAGTAACATTTTGTCTATCTCTTATGGTTTACCAGTTATTCAAAAGTCGTTCACAATGAAGAACACTTTTAGAGACATTCCCAGAAAATTCGAGATATACATTTCATTTGTCATATCTTAAACATATGATACTTTAATTAAAATCGTTAGAGCCATTTTTGAGAAAATTAAAATTTTCGAAAAATCTTCCATGTAAAGGGTAGTCTGGGGTGGGGTGATTTTCTTGAAAACCTTCGTGTCGCATCTCTGGAAGATACTGAACCTAAATACCAAGTTTGCTGTTTATCCGACTGTTCGTTTCTGAGTTATGCTGTTCACAGACAGACACAGACACACACTCTCTACACTATACGTAGTAGAGAGAGTAAAAATGTATTTAACATAAACTGTGTACTTTAATGAGATCTAACTGTTTGGTATAGGAAGGTTTCACATTGTAAGCAGCAAGAAATGCATAATACCTGAATTGCTTTTAAATAATAAAATTCGCCGTACGCATGATTAAGAATATGTTTCAATTCCATAGAAGAAAGAATGGTTCACCATTAAAAATTTTGTTTTTTGAGAATGGCTGCGTAACTGGGGATGTGATTTTCCAAATTATGTCCAAGGTACTAAATGATGCAGATCAAACACACATAAAACTCGCATTCATTTAGGTGGTTATAAGTTATTCTATACTCTTTGTTGACACGAGATAGAATCCCAAAAATTTTCATTGTATTTATAATTAGAAAAAAAATGTAGAAAAGCTTCATTGCGAAGAATATACTTTTCACTATAGCAACTATGCTACTCTAGTTGACTCAGGAGAATGGCTTTGTCCTTGAACTGCAAACGTGCATTGAACTAGGGAGCGTCTTGCCTACCATGCAAATAATTTAACACCAGCAGTTTAAAAGTATTGTCAATAAGTGCTGCTTCACTTGTGTACCTTCATAATTATATTGCTTTACATGTATGCAGGCTTTTCAGGTTTACTTATTGAAAGTATCATCATAATTGTTTTGTTTGATGCGATAATATAATGTATTACTGAGGTACTTCGCTTAATGTTTACTGTTCCGGGAAAGAAACCATAAGTACCTTTGGTACAGGATGTAAAACAATACAGCGATAGGGAAGAACAATGCAGCTCTGGCTCAAGTTCCCTTACGTCAACCACTAGGTCATAGCTATTATCCTGAGTCAAAAACAGTATACCGTAAAGTGCGTTTGGTTGGGATGTTCGACTACTTCTCTCACGTGGGTTTGCGGCTTCTACAGACCAATATGAGTGGTTGTTCACAGCGAACTTAGCTCCCCATAATATGTAATAAACAAAACAAACATTGCAAAATCACAAAGAAGAATATAAAATGATACAGTATCACAGTCGGAGGCTTATGGAAAAGCATTATTTGGATTTTCGGCCAGTTACCCTGTAAGCAAAAGGGTTAGAGCATATGACGTAGTGCATATGTTACCGGAAACCTAATTTGCTTTGTTAAGAGTACTATGAGAATAAATATTACTGCAGAACATATTTATTTGATGCCTTTAGAAACCTGCTTACATATTTGTGCGTGTAGGTAGGGAAGTGTTTGAGGTATTTCGGCCTAAAATGTATATATTTTTATTTCACTACAAATAGTAATTTCTTTTAGAACTTAAATGTCATTCACAATGAAAAGCTACCGCAGACGGAGCACATACGTAAGACTTTGTGCCCACGTTATTTAATGGAAGCATTTTGTAGCGGGAAATCGTCGTTGGGTTGTTGTGGCCTTCTGCAGTGTTCTTCCTCGGCTATTGGTGCTCGTCGATTGTTGCGTATTCCATTCCTAACTATATCTAATTATTAATTCTCAGGTTATAGTGCGTGAGGCAAGTTTAAGAAATACACTGCCATTTTCCCTTAGTAAATGAAGTTTATTCTCAATTGAAATAATTATGGGCGGCTAGCTTTTCCCATTATTATAATCCCACCACTTTAAATTAGTCAGGGGCCTAGCTATCTGCACACGCATTCCCACCCTTGTGCATCTGTAGCACCTCGTGTCGACGTGCATTCTCGAAGATCAGTGATAGAGAGAGAGAATGGGCTCTGAGGTCTTGCCTGCCCTTATATACGAGAGCCTAGTGACGCTCACCTCTGCGTTTAAAATATAACGACATTTCCTATTGGCCCTCAGACCGCGTTACCTTAACATGTATGAGAATGTGTGGCTTCAGATCCGTGCGCTTAAGCGCTATCTTGTAGCGTTGTGGAGCCAGTTCTATATCTCGGTCTCTTCCTTTTCCCTATCTGTCTCTTTCTATTTCTCCGTATCGTTACCGGTTCCCTGCTTGTTGGCTTGGTGAAAGGTACACTCTATCTAGGATTATGCTTTCTTGGAATTCTGCTAGCTCGCCCGTTTCTTTCAATCAGCTCTCTATATAAGTGTTAGATGTTGAATATTTTAACATGTTAGTGAATTAAAGTATTACTGTAAAATTCTTATACGTATGGTTCCCCTTTCACATGTACTTTTCCTCTATATATGTATAATATATCCCCTTTCAATTTATACAGAATTACGTAACAAAGATTGCAAACTCCAAACTTTATGCTAGCATAACGTGCATATAGGAAGAATTCTGCACTTATTTCTCCGTGCACTGCGAGTTTCTCAACAGCACACGCCATCTACTGTCTATTCATGCTACTCTTTCTTTGACCGTGCCGCGCAATTTTATGGTGGTGTATACTGGCGTGTCCTGCTCCGTGGTACAGTGAGCTGGAGCGTGGTGCTCTGGTTCCTAGCCACGGAATGCGCTCGGGTTCGATCCCAAACGTTAGGGTGCGGATTTTTTAAGTCCCAGGTATAAACCTGATGCCCACTCAGCAACGTGAGGAAAGTGCGGAGCTGCGATAGGCAGCGACCTCGGCCTCGGGAGCCAACATTCCGCCTGAGGGATGAGTGATGCTGGCCACATCTCCTCCCTGTATCGATTGGATGATCACCCGTGTGTATGTATGAGTGAGGCCGGCAGTCGGATTAGTAGACCAAGGCTCTGCATGGGCCGTAGAGCAGTAGGATTTAATTTTAGTACATTGACGTGCATAAAATGTGGCCCATAACGGAACGGATCTGTTTATAGTGGTGCTGACAAATCAAGCCACAAACCCTACAAGCGTGACCATCTCTGCTTTTAGAGCATAATTCTAGTCACTGGATTGGCAGAGTACTTTATCTCCTCCAAAGTATGTCCGAACTTCCGAAGGGTAACATTGCAGCCTAAATCTTACATTTTCATGCTATACTACCGCTTTCTTATTGCCGTTTAGTAGCGGCAACAAATTTAAAATTCACCTGCCTGTCGCTGATGAAAACTCTCATATGTATAAATATAGCTGTCATTCGGTGTAATGACACATGTAAACAATTCTTTTCCCCCCTTTCCTTTAGAGTCGTCCTCCTTGGTGTAATGGTTACCAGTTCTCGAGGTCGCGGGCGGAAGGCGATGGATATCTTCGGGCATAAAAATCCTTAGCATGGCTTCCTTTGGAAGTAAAGCCGGTGATCCCGTGTCGTAGATTTACTGCGCGTAAAAGAACCTCAAGCCTGATAAAGAGGCCCTCTGAGTAAAATTACCGTTCTTTCACGTCCAATGTAGAATGGGATGCTAAGGACCATAGCAGTTAAAGAGCGTCCATAAATAAAACTCAAATTTTCCTTACTTTAGAAGGCCGGATAATGTTGTGCTGATTTAGCCTTTCCTTGTATACCAATCCTATAGAAACTTTTTCAAAGAGGTGGTATCCGAACCACACCTTCATTTTACGTTGATTATAAACATCGTCCAATCGTTAGTTTGTGTATTCGTGTATTAATTTTAGGCCAATCACATAGAGAACTGTTACCGGCTGGGTGGGGTCAAAATTTGTCTACCTGAAGCTGGACGATTACGAAGGGAAAAATGCAAGACACTGTACGTGAATATAGTTTAAAAATAGACGGTTTTTTGTATTTGAAGGTAAAAATTCTTCCAAGTTTTATGAGTGCATCAATATGTTATTTAATATACTGCAACGTATTAAGCCAATTTTATATAAATTCTAAGTTCAATATTATAAATGTCTATAAGATGTTAGGAACAGTACTTTATATTATGCAACAAAGTTTGCCTTGGCAAGCTTAACCATTTCCTGTTAAGTCATTCAATATGGGGGCTGAAAGACGCACTTTAAGATGAGTAAGGCTAGTATACCTTATATGGGCAACGTTATCATGTTTCTAACATTTTTAGAAATATATTTTGAATTTAGAATTTACATAAAATTGGCTCGTATATTCTCGTATATATACCAGGTGGCCCACACAAGCCATCCTTAGTTGAAGTTTGTCTATACCGAATAGTACGGATGCCAAAAGGTTTGCCTAAGAGAACTGCAAAGGAGACTCCATACAGACAGAGAGAAAGCCGCTAAATCAAAGACTAATGCTTAAAATGAACACTTTAACTGCTGTTACCAGCACATTCAGTAGAGAAACTGCCTCCTATATGAGGTGTTCGACTTTGTTCTCCGGCTGGGCTTCAGAAAGTTGTCTTAAAAAATCATGGTATGCTCAGAGTCTGCTGTTTGAAAATGAGATTACCAATGTGTTTGCGTGTGTGTGTGTTATACGTTATTTAATAAGCACTTCGCTCATTAACAAGAATTGACGAAAACCTGAGCACACGTGTTAAGTTATTCAGTTCAGTGCAACTATATTGCAGCAATTAGTGCCGCTAAATTAACAAGGTTAAGCAAAGCTCTATTTTTATTAAATTTATGTGCCCTTAAAGATGCATTATTATTACATTATTTTCTATTAGTGCATGATTCATAACAAGCATGCACAAAAACGTGCCCACGTTCTGCCTGTAATGATACATCATTTCTTAATATTATTTCTGTATGTCTAAACAAAAAAGAAAGTGCGCACAAGACAGATGCCGCACCTGAAAATGTTCGGAAAACAACCTACGAACCTCATCTACATTTTGGTGCATGTCCACACAGATCGTAACCATATCCGTGTGTTCGTTATTGGTAGACGTTACCTTATTGCCTGAATGACCTGGCTTGAACTGCATGCACGACCACGCGAAGCATATCAGTACGAAACTACCACCTAAACACCTGTAGACAGCTGCACCACCTAGTGATCTTTCGCTTTGTACGTGCCCTGCATTTTTGAACAGCAGTGATGCGTCAACTTCTTTTGCACCTATGTATGCTGAAACACAAAACTGCAAAGGACGGTTTGTTTGGCCACCTGATATAGTATGCAATCTATTTTTCAAAGAAATATGCGTTTAAAATGGCTATTCAGCTGACACGCTCATTTGAAGTGCCCAAAAATATTACAGAATTACCTCTAATTCTGATTTCCTACAAGATATGTGCATGCAATAAATTTTGTTTAGTGAAGTCGCAGAGCATCTTTAAGAGTAAACCAACTTCATGATGAACAGAGAGATAGAATGTATTAATCTATCATAATTTCGTTAAAACAGTATTACTCTGACTTAAATTTATTTTTAAAATATATAAACTTAATTTTAAAGACCTATCTTTCTATAAGTCAAAGCTACCAGAGGTAGAGAGCTAAAGCTTAGCATTTTATTCGTGTACATTGATAATATAAAATGAATTAAATATATTTGAAATTAACTAAATTAATAGTCATATTTCTCAATAAAATGTGGTGATTTCCGTATGCAAAGTTAAAACAAAGTTAGACTGAAAATATTACATAACTTTTGAGTATAATAGTACGCATTGTAGAGAGTTGTATTCTTCATATACGATTCTCTATAACGATGCAAAAAATTAAATGAATATATCCATTATTCTTCTTCTGCGTCACGGTTTTAGGCCGTTTATCCTGTTCCGGCTCCAAAATCTTGTTTTGTCAATATATATTATGAATATATCCATAATTTTGGAAATTATCCTTATGTTTACTTGCTCTTATATACTTTTTTCCTTCCTCATAATTATGTTGAAGGAATATTCTTTTGGAAATATTAAAACCCAACATTCAAAATGGTGCGTTTTGAAAACAATTTGTTACTTCTTCACGTTCACTTGTCCTTAAATGTATATGCAGGGTGATGCTCTGTTGTTCTCTCACAAAAAAACGGAATGGATTTTCTTATAGGATATTATCGGTTATGTTATCCAATTTTCAGCTTGCGGTACGCTCGAAGATATTCACATACAATTCACGGATATAGAAACCTGTGCTAAGTACCCGCGTTACGCCTACGGCTGCGTTGTGAATAATATTACCTCACGCTTGCGGTTATGCTGCGTTATGTTAACGTTACGTCCTTATTATGAATGGGATTTAAAGCAGTTCTCTACTGCATTTAAAGAGTCATGCATTTTTGTAGTGTGATAACGCATTTACTTTTGAAAAACTAACTTAGGATTTTATTTAAAGGATTATTTTAAAGTAGCCCATACTTGGAAACTCCTTTAAAATAATCGAAATTTTGTTACATTTTAGGACACTGCGGTTAGAAAATATGTCTGTTTTAGAAAATATTTACCACGCATGGACAGAAATTGAAACAATATCTAGTATTTGAGCACTCACTTTTGAGGAAGGTTAATATTATTACGTTGTTTGCACCACGCTTTTAGCGTCAATTTGAGGAAGGTAGTACCTTTTGCCCCACGTATGGAAGCCAATTTGAGGAAGTTGTATTGTATTTTGACTGTTGGGAAGCCGAACTTGAAGTAGTTGCAACCGCACGTATGGTAAAATGTTTCCGGTAGCCTTCACCCCAAGTTTAAAAATATTAACTTTGTAATTTGACTGTTTCTTTAAATATTATATATTTATGTTTGCCTCGGCTGCGCCAGTATTATTGTTAGAGACATGAATTTCTTTCCAAGGAGTGGTGCGGCTAAGAATGTAGAATTACACAGATAGTAATTTTTACTTCACTCCGTCTTATTAATTCTTGACACGATTTAATTAACACTTCACTGATATATAGAGAGCTATGAGATTATTTATTAATTACTTGCACTTTTTAACACGTAAACTATTTTTGTCTCACGCTGAATACGTATTAAACTTCCCGAGAACGCGTCTCGCGTACGGTTAGGAAAACTGTCTACAAGCAACTGAACTGATTTCTACCGCCTAAATTTGTAAATTTCTGTATTTAAAGTCTCTGATTGGCTATTCCTAATCCAATAGAATACTTCTAAACTTAAGTTTTTTTCTGTTTGTTGATTGGCTATTTATAAACTGTCTGAAAAATTACATTATTGCTGCTTCAAGCATTACAAATGGCATTATTAAGCATTCTAATTCACTATTGACTCAAGGTTACCTCATTATTAGCAACCTTCATCCTATTATTCTCACGGCTTCTACATTATTAAATTACGTAATACATTCACATAACATTATTAAACATGTATATAATAATATAAACATTAATACAATGACTGTTACATCATTTTATATGCTATTCTATACATATATTGCTTTTAAGGCGGGTTGTTATTACATCTTATATTATATAATTCGACTGCAATCATTTTAGGGTTAAAAATACTGCCTCACTTTACATTTCTAATATCCAATATTTTTTATTAAGTTTGTTTGAATATAAAAAGAGGTTCCGATCTAGACTAACTAAATTGCCATCATTGAGTTATTTTATGCTGGTGACGCAAGAAGTTGTTGACGTCAGTTGAAAGACTCATCCCATATAATGGGATGTAGAGGGGGCGGTGTGTTTACACACTGAGCCACCCTCTTTCCAGTACCTTCCCATACTACCTCTAGAAATCGAATTCACAATAATGACGAAGTTGAGAAACTGAGAACCTGCTGTAAACTTGAGCCTTTCACCACTTAGCTGCCAATTACGAGGCCGAATTAATTCTGCACAAACCATACAGTCCAGTACCTGTGACAAGACCAGCTTCCTACTTCTGGTACGTGAAAGTTAAATTGTAACGTAACTGTTACAACAACATAGGAGACTTACAGTTTTCTTATACTGTTCTTAACAACCAAATGTAGGGGAAGTATTGTATTCCACCAAAAGTTCGATACCGAGATTTCACCGGAAATCCATGTTTTGAGGCCCTTGAATAAAAAAATCGCATTTTTAGAAAAAGGTCTGTGTGTGTGTGTCTGAAATGCAAAACAGAAAAACGAAAAGTGGGATAAATACGAAACTTGGCCTTTGAGTTCAGTGCCCTCCAAGGATGCTACACAAAGATTTTCAAGAAAATCCCCCCATGCAAAACTACCCCTTACATGGACCATTTTTCGAAAGCTTATATTTTTTCTAAAAAATGGCTAACGATATTGATTAAAATACAATATATTAAAGTTGTTTACATGACAAAATAAAATGTGTATCTTGAATTTTCTGGGAATAGTTGGAAGAAATGTATAATCTTATATAACTGATAAACGTTACGCAATAGACAAAAACGCACTACACAATAATGTAGATCTCTTTAAAAATCACAATTTACTTCAAATAAGTTTTCTGTGTCATAAGCCGCTTCTGAGATATCCTTATTAAAGTTCAGAATTTTTTTAGTTCCATTTATACCCTGCCATTTACTACATTGGTCTTATCGGCGGCCTTTCCTTTTGTATTTATTGCTTTTTGGCAGTGTTGTTAACTCGTATTCTCTTGTCGTAGGGTTTCTTGCACTTTTGGGGTTTTAATTCATTGGATAACACACATTTACACCATCATTCAGACTCTGGGGAGGATAAAGAATAATCTTGGTTAGAGAAAAGTTCCCACCTCCCAGCCGGGAATAGAACCCGGGACTCCTTCACAGCACACAGGTACTTAAGAAACTGAGCTGCCAGGTTCGAATTGTATATTACTTGATCATTCTTTAAAGTCCTTTCAGCATTCACTTTCTTACGATTGCATTGAAACAGTATGGAATTTGAAGGTCAGCGTATAGCGTTCAGTTCTTAAACATTTAACTATTACTGTTCCCTTTGTATCTATAACGAAATGTGTAGTGTAGGTCTTTCTGCAAAGGTTTGTTCTGATTAAAATGTGGTAGATAGAAAAATAAGGTTTAGTAAAAACAGTTTGTATCCCCACTAATAAATGATAAAACGGTAGAGAAAGTCAGGTGAATATATCACATCAGATATTTTTAATACATTCGTTAGTGCACCGCATTGAGCCGTTACGCCCTTTCTCGAAATGATATAAATAAGAAGTTCAAGAAAATCTTTGATGCACTTAAAATTTGGTTGACATTGATACGAAATTATAGAGGTAGAGTTGAAGTTTTGTACACAAAATTCTAAATATTTAATAGAAAAATTTATTTGTCTTAAATGATTGTGAAATTAAATCTAGTTTATCTGCAGAAGCTTCTAAAATTTAATCATTTTGTCACCAAGCTGAGTGTGCGGATTTAGCGACTTATGGAAACATGTTTTACGCGTTTCAAAGTTGGTGCAATTCGTTGCATAGAAAGCCTACGTTCACCTAAGCACCAAACATGTAACACACATGGCACCAGGTAGCACACATTCAAAACAAATCGACAACGGTCAGAGAGGTGGAACCACTGAAGGACTAATGACCAGTCATTCCTGCGGTATACAATTACGTGTGGAAGGTATGCACCAAATTAAGGGTAAAAATGTGTATCCGTGAGATATAAATCCAAGAGCAAGAGCCGGCAAGCCAGCTCCGCCTTAAACCGGGAGGCGAACATCCGTGGGCCATTTCATAACCCGCCCCCAGCTTCCACAGGGACAGAAGTGAATATTGTTATACACAGGGTTGAGGCCAAAAGGTTTTGCAGCTAAATATTAAATTTAGTTACCCCATCATAAAAATTGGGGGGACGTAACAGTAGAGGCAAACGAGAGATACCGGGAACTTGCTGCACAATCTAAAGCAGGCGTGGGATTTTCATAACAAAATACACATTTAGGACATTACCTGTGGTTTATTAAAACTGATAAGGTGCCGCTGTATTGTTCACAACAGATTACAAACAAACATTGGAGGGAGATGCTCCGCACTCACACGAAATACACACGCATTCCTACATACACAAATCTCTCACTCTGAAGACACACACAAGTGTGACTCACGCTATGACGCCACCAAGGAGATGGCGAGGGAAATGCCACGTCGGACGTAAATTCAAACTCCCAATCAAAAGATTAGTTCAACAATGTCATTGCTACACAGCAATGATGTGTCCGACGCGACAATACACACACACATACGCTACAATACGTCACTTAACACGAGTCAATCTCAGAGGGGAACACTACCGAAGACCTCGATGAGAGCGACAGTGTCTAACCACCGTCTACCAGCTTTCCAGATTGGTGCCGGAGGACATGAGGCGTCTCAAATCCCCGCCTGAGCTACCAGATGTACTCAATCACCCACGAGTATTGGGAACCACTGCCCCATCGAGTCCAACCCAATCCGAACAGCTCCTTTCTGAGAGGAACTCAGATGTTCGGCCCGGCGTACTTCTGGTAATGTCAGAATTATTAAGAGTGTTAATGCGTCTACAGCGCCCCTACCACGGCAGCTGAATGGGTCGGAACTCTAACCCCTATCGAGGAGACAGCTAAAATGTTTTATGCGAGTGTTTTCCTTGTGTTCATTGTTATCGCGAAAAAAAGCGTTTAAATTTGCTACGTATTTGGCAATACCGATTTTCAGTAATGTCACCGGCACGTGCTCTCTTACTCCCGACAGGTCGAGGTTGTAAAATAAACAAGATCTCACGCCACCTCTCATGCAAACAGAGCTCTGCAGTAGGTGTTAAAGCCCACTACCTGAACAAGGTCACTTGTCAAAACACGTTTCAAGCTAAATGTGGGCAGCACATTCTTTTTGTTCCATTATTTGGCTGCTTTTCAATTTTCAGAAAAGCAAATCTTTCGCTTTCAGTATTTGGTACCTGCTGCTGCAGGTGACAATGAACCCCTCTCACAAGCGGAATCAGCGTCCTCTATCTCTCTTACACATGGCATAGGTATTAGAAATTAGCTATTATGTGATTTTTCTTTCTCTAGGTACAGTTACCATAGCTTAAATAGCTAACACTTCAAATTATTCTAATGGTGAATGTAATGCAAAAGTAACCTTATGTAAACCAGTAAATGATGAATAAAAAATCTGATTGTTGTATTCACATGACTTTCTCTATTCTTGTACAAACTATTTATCCATATGCTTCCTGCTAATCGAGATCTTAATCTTATCGCTAATTTCTGGTAGATGCAAGGGGAATATGGTAGGTTTTAAGCTATAGCCAAATATTTTAAGAGCTGGTTGCTATGTGGAGTATTCCATTCTCTTTGCATTACTAGGACAAAAAAAATGAATAACGAATTTGAGAAAAAGTATGGTATTGGAAAATTTAAGGGAATAACAAGCAATACCTCGAAAATGGTTCACTCAACAAACAAAAATGTATATGACATAAATTGTATATTTTAACGCGATCTACATTTTTTCGTGTAGTAAAATTTTGTCTATCTCTTATGGTTTACCAGTTATGCAAAAGTCGTTTACAATGAAAAATACTTTTGGAGACATTCTCAGAAAATTCGAGATATACATTTTATTTGTCATAGAAATATCTTAAACATATAATATTTTAATCAACATCGTTAGAGCCATTTTTGAGAAAATCAAATTTTTCGAAAAATGTTTCATGTAAAGGGTAATCTGGGATGGGGGATATTCTTGAAAACCTTCCTGTCGCATCTTTGGAAGATACTGAACCTAAATACCACGTTTGGTGTTTATCCGGCTGTTCGTTTCTGAGTTATGCTGTTCACAGACACAAACACGGACATGTTTCCAAAAATGTTTTTTTTTGGATTCAGGGGGTCTTAAAGCATGTATTTCCGATGAAATCTCGGTATTGAATTTTTGGGTGGAGTGCAGTACTTCCCCTACTTACTATACGTAGTAGAGAAAGTAAAAATTGCAATGTATACCACTTCTTTGCAGTGTAGCACTACATACAGCACTCCATTGTACACTCTGCCACTTCACTGTCGAACAACTTAAAACATTGTCGTTCACCCGCATTCACTTGTGACGTCACTATCATGTCCTAACCCTTCCTTACGCCGTGGCGCTTATCTGGAAACTAAGGCATAACGTAACGTTTCCATCTTTATTTTTGTTAATCCATTTGACTTGAGAGAAAAAGACATTAGGCGAAATGTGTTCTGAAAATGTATACACTTGCGTTTCAGTTAAGTCACCTTCATTTGTTTCCATTAATATCACGCAGAGAGTGACCCATCTTTTTTCTTTCTCTATCACATACATAGTAGGTAGTCAGTGCGCTCCATCCAAAAGTGATACCGAGATTTCACCGGAAATACACATTTTGAGGCCCCCTGAGTAAAAAAAAAACGCCACAATAAGATAAACAGTATAATACTTGAATATTTCTTAAGTGCTGGGCTGGATGAAGTATCGTGGACGTGAACGTTTTAATGTAATTATAAATTAGGAAAGGAATTTAACTGGGAGTCAAATATATGTCTACGTAAAAGAAATAAATGTTACATGTTTTGCAGCTATATGAGATAACTGTATTCTCTTTAACAAATAAATTAAGTTTACTTAGAACTAAGCTCTACTATATCGAGTACGACGTATAAGTCTTTATTATCTCTTGCACTTTTTGCTCTTGAAAATACACTTTGCAAATGTTCTGTGATATATTACTTGTTCGCTCCAACCCGGTACTCTAAACAAACTCCACACACGCACTAAATTATTAAATTCTGTTGTAAAAGTTTGAATAGACCAAATGGAATCTGTGAAGGCGCTTTCTGAACCCGGAAGTTAAATGTTCCATTTTCAACCTTCGTGAAAGATGAATTTCTCTCTTCTCGTGCCTTGCGGTTGCCCGGGGTCGATCCAAAACAGGCGATCACTTGCGTTGACGTCAGTTTCCAGGTACAGCGCCACCATGCTCTCTTCAGTCTGCCCTCTGTTGGTTACTCGTGATAAGAAGCGATGGGCGTTAATGCAGATAGTGTTAAGTTGATGCTATCTTCACTCGGCCAAGGCGAAAGATAATGTGAAGCTGGCCAGCTGCTGAGGCCAGACGATAAGAGTTGATGCAGACAGGAAAGATATTCTGTGAGGAAGGAGGCCATTACTCTCTCAAACTTAAAAACAAAAAGTCGGATAAACACCAAACTTGATATTTGGCTTCAGTACTTTCTAAATAGGCGACTCCATTACAAGCTACCCTTTACATTTCGAATTTTTTTATTTTATAAAATACGGTTCTAACTACTTTTATTAAAATACAAATATTAATGATATTTACAAAACAAATGTATATCTTGAATTTTCTGGGAATGGCCTTCAAAGTCCTCTCCATTTACAGGGAAGTTTTTATTATTTGTATAGCTAATAAACGTTAAGTGATAGACGAAAATGTATTACAAAAACATTAGATCTTTTTAATACATACACTTTTTATTTAAAATAACTTTTTGTGGAATAAACCATTTCCAACATATCCGTTATTAATGTTTCGAATTGTTCATTTTTGAAGATTCTTTAAAGCTCTTTCAACATTCAGTGATTGCATGGAAACAGTATGTGATTTTAAGGCCAGCATATACAGTCCAATTCTTAAACATTTGACTGTTGCTGTTCTCTTTGCATCTATAAGGAAATGTGTAATGTAGCTATTTCTGCAAAGATTTATTTGGATAAAAATGAAGTAGATAGAAAAATAAGCTCCGGTAAGAATAGTTTTTATACCCACTACTAAATGATAGAGGGTAGAGAATATGATGTCAATGTAACACACCAGCATTTTTTATACATACTGTAGCTTGTAGTAGGAAATAGTTGTAGTAGTTCTCCTGCTTTCATAGATAGCAACTAACATAGATAAGCTTGTAATAGGCAAATCTAGCATTACAAATTTTAGCGGGCGTAAGTAGCGCCCTGCGACTAGTTCACCATCCCGCCGCTTACACGTGACACATGATTGAGTAGCTGCGCTTCTTTGTGCTTTCAAGGACAATGCAATTTTCCGTCGCTTGGGTAAGGATATCAGGGCATTTTCACTTAGTGGCATAGAAACTTGACATGAAGAGATGTGTAAATAACACACAATTTTTCCTACTCGTTATGTTTTGAAGAAGTTTATTTCTTGTATTGTTATTTGCCCCACGCTTTGGGAGCCAATTTGAAGGTGGTTTGTTGCTGCTACGTATGGAAAGCCAACTTGAAGAATATGTATTATATTTCGACTGTTGGGGAGCCGAACTTGAAGTAGTTGCAACCGCACGTAAGGTAAAAAGTTTCCGGTAGCCTTCTCCCCAAGTTTAAAAATATTAACTTTGTAATTTGGCTATTTCTTTAAATAACATATATTTATGTTTGCCTCGGCTGCGTCAGTATTTATATTTTTTTAGAGACATGAATGTCTTAGCAGGGAGTGGTGCGACTGAAGAATCTAGGCTTATACAGATTTTAATTTTACTTCACTTCTTTATTAATGCTTGGCACGATTTAAATAACACTTCACTCATATACAGAGAGATAGTAGTGATGTTTTCATTAATTAATTGAACTTTTTAACACGTAAACTATTTTTTTGTCACACAAAATATGTATTAAATTTCTCGAAGACGCATCTCGCGTTCCGGTTAGAAACACTGTCTACAAGCAACTGGTCTGGTTAGGAGCGCTGTCTAAAAGCAACTGAACTCTGAATTTGTAAATTTTGCTATATTTCAGTTTCTGATTGGCTAATCCTAGTCCAATAGAATACCTTCATTTAGATAAAGCTTTTTCTGGTTGTTGATTGGCTATTTTATAAACTGTCCCAAAAATTACGGTATTGTTGCTCCAAGAATTACCAGTAGCATTTAAACTTTCTAATGCATTATTGCCTCAAGGTTATCTCATTGTTAACTCATTGTTAGCAACTTTTAACCTATGATTCTCACAAATCCTACATTATTAAATTACGTAATACATTCACATAACATTATTGAACACATACATATTAATATAAACATTAATACAATGGCTCTTACATACATTTTATATATTATATTATACACATATAGCTTTAAGGCGGGCTGTTATTATATTTTATATTATATAATTTGATTGAAATCTTTTAAGTGTTAAAAATACTGCCTCAGTTTTCATTACCATTCCACAAACTAATCACACAGAAGCCTATTTTTACTTTCTCTACCATGTACATAGTAGGTAGAGAAGATACATACTGCGTTCCACAAAAAAATCCATATCAAGATTTCACCCGAAATGTATGTTTTGAGCCCCCCTGAATAGATTTTTTTTTAGAAAACGCTGCGCATGTGGGTGTGCGAGTTCTGTGAACAGCATAACTCGAAACTTAAAACCGTTTACGTTATCAAAAATGAAGATATTTACATAACAAATACCTAAAATGTACATCTTGAATTTTCTGGGAATAGGTTGTAAAGTCATCTTCGTTTGGAAGGAATTTGTATAATCTTGTATAACTGATAATCGTTCAGCGATACACGAAAACGTACTACACACCAAACGTGGATCTCTTTAAAATGCACAGTTTATTTCAAATAACTCCTTTCTGGCATAAGCCGTTTCGGAGATATCCGTTATTAGTTGTTCAAATTGTTTAATGCCGACACTCAGTTATTTCTCGCAATCTCATAAAAAACAACCATGTGAATGTAACATATCAGATTTTGTTTTACTTTCCCTACCACGTGTAGCCGTGGACCACCCCCCAAAATATAAACCTGAAAACACACAGCGAGACGTTTTCATTATATCCGCCCCTCTCTTCCTCCTTGAGCACTTCTCATATAATAATAATTCCAGTTATTTTCAACAGTTGAAGCTAGGATCTCTTTTTATGGCGAAAACAAAATAATTGCTAATAACGTATTACTGTAATGATAAGGACTTTGTCCAGTTTTTTAAACTGTCACTGTTCTCAGTTCTCACCGTCACTGTTTCGTTTTTATATACTTCACTTTCACCAAGAGTTCACTTCATTCACACTATCACTTCACTAAGGTGAACTAGTTCAATATTAGCAGCTTCTTCACGCCGGACGATTCACTTGACTCGGGAGTCGAACACAATATCTCCACAATGTGTCGCTGCACGTCACCAACTCGCTCGGAGAATCGCTCTTGATGTCGAACCCGAAATGTAGTCGCTAATTGACTCACCCACTGATTGACTGAATCAACTCCACTCTGTTGTATCGACTCGGACTTGTGCAATTACTTCCTCCATTCATTAGGAGGCCAGACGCAGCTGTGAGCGATCGTCACTTTGTGTTTTCCTGTTGTTAGAGCGCTTCGAAATGTTAAAAACAATAGAACTACCCGCCGACTGTGAAGCCAGATCAGTGATTCGTTTTTTGAATGCGAGAAATTTTGCTCCAGCAAACATTCATCGCCAATTGTGTGAGGTTTATGGGAAAATAATAATTCCACCATTCTTCCTATAGTCCAATTTGGCACCATGCGATTCTCATCTGTTTCTTCATCTGAGGAAATTCCTTGGTAGAAAACGTTTCAACGACGACAATGATGTAAAATAAGAAGCGCAGACTTGACTTTCATCACAGGCGGCATCATTCTTTGACGAACGCATACACAAACTGGTTTTCCGTTACGATAAGTTCATGAATAACGACGGTGACTACTTAGAGAAGTAGCGTAAGTATTTGATAAAGTATTTAGAAAATAAAGGTTTTGTAATTTTTAAAAAAAATATGGGTATTTACTTCAAAAGCAGGTCTTGTGCGTATATAATACACACATGTATGTATATATAATCACCAGGATAATTTAGAATATATGCTGTGTAAGCTTGTAAGTGCATTTTAAATAAGTGGGTTAAAATAAATGAAAATGAAACAGAATATATGACGGTGGGAAGGAAGAAGATTTAAATGTAAATAACATGAAAAATATTTTGGCAATTTTAAATATCTTGCTTCCTTTATTCACAAATGTGGTGCTTGTGTAATCATGGAATAAATCGTGCTAGGAAAGCAGTAAGATCTTTGAATAATGTCCTGTGATGTAGGGATCTGTTAAAAAATACAAAACAAAGAATTTTAAAAACTATAGTAAAGATTATCCTAACACATGCTGCAGAAAGTTGAACCATAAATGGAAGAAATGCAGAAACGAATAACGCCGATAGAAATGCATGGGTTGCGAAGAAGCATGGTAAAACCTAGAACACTGCATATAAAGAAAATCTGATGTGTTACACTTACATCACTTTCTCTACTCTTGTTCAATCTATTTTTACAGACGCTTATTCACCATCTACTTCATGTTAATCGAGATAAATATTTATATATCTATCTTATTGCTAATTTTGTTGTAGATGCAAGAGGAATTGGTAGGCTTTAAACGATAGTCAAATATTTTAAGAGCTGGTTGCTATGTGGAGCATTGCATTCTCTTTGCATGTCCAGGACATAAAAGAAAAGCATTTTTAAAACATGTCCGTGTGTGTGTCTAGGTGTGTGTCTGTGAACAGCAGAATTCCATAAACCAAAAGTCGGATGAACAACAAACTTGGTATTTAGGTTCAATAAGTTCCAGGAATGCGACATGAAAGTTTTCAAGAAAATCCCCGCACACCAAACCACCCCTTACATGGAACTTTTTTCGAAAATTTTTATTTTCTCAAAAACGGCTCGAGCGATTTTGATAGCTGCATGACAAGTAAAATGTATATCTTGAATTTTCTGGGAATGCCTCCAAAAGTATTCCTTATTGTATACGACTTTTGCATAACTGGTAAAATATAAGAGAGACAAAATTTTACTAAACAAAAAATGTAGATCGTGTTAAAATACACAATTTGTCAGACACATGTTTCTGGTTGAGTTAACCATTTTGGAGATATTGCTTGTTATTCCCTTAAATTTTTCAATACTTATTTTCTCAAATGGGAATTCGTTATTCATTTTTTTTGTCTTGGATATGCAAAGAGAATTTGGCAAAGAGAATGGTGCTGCACCTAGCTACCAGCTATTAAGAGATATGCTTGTTGCAAATACAAAATAAGGGGAAAATAGTAGGCCTTAAGCGATAGTCAAATATTTTTTGAACTGGTCGCTATGTGTAAAATGTAATTCTCTTTGCATATCAAAAGATCGTTTCTGCAAATGTTTATCTTGATTAATATGAAATAGATGGAGAATAAGAGTTTGTAAAAATAGTTTGTACAAGAGTAGAGAAAGTCGTGTGAGTGTAGCACATCAGATATTTTGGATTCAGGAGGCGTCAAAACATGTATTTTCGGTGAAATCTCAGTATAGAATTTTTGAGTGGAATACAACACTTCCCCTACTTACTATATGTAGTAGAGAAAGTAAAAAGGGCCCAAGCGTATCATAAATTGGGTTCCATCTGCTAAAATAAAGGTGAAAGATCATGGAAGACGTGGCATGAGGGAGTAAGCTAAGCTGAAGAGGGATCTAGAAGGACAATAGGAGGAAACAAAACTCTGGAAAACGGGAATAAAAGGCAACTGCTGGAAAGTGAAGAGCTTGTAAAGGTAAAGGCACATGCAGATTCTGACTTTGTCCATTTTCAACTGTTGCTTCGCTCAGTTCTGACTGTGACTGTTCTTACCTAGTTCAACTTCACTGGGAGTTCACTGCGTTCACACTATCACTTCACTAAGATGAACTAGTTCAATTATCCGTCACTTCACTTCCTTCGTGACGTAGCCACTTCACGCCGGATGCTTCACTTCACTAGGGAGTTGAACACAAGACCTCCACAATCCGTCGCTGCGCAGTAGCACTCGCTGCACGTCACAACACCAACTCGCTCTGAGAATCGTTTTTTATCTCGCTCGCCAACTTGCTCGCTCACTGACTGGCCGTCGCAACTTAACTCACACTCAATCCGTAATGACTGCTCTCGCCAGAGCGCTCGCTTATATTGTCAGTGGAATCTTTCCACAAGGTTATCGAATGTTTTAGAACTATTTAGACACACTCAGGAGGACGGGGGAGTAGCAGCTTCCAGAAGGTTATACTTATCTGCCGATAACGCAACCTGTGTTTATGCTGGCGAGCGGCAGTTATCGTTGTTTATTTCGACTTCCCGACGCCGAACTCGGGATAACACTGGCCCATAACCGCTGCGTCACTATATACATACATTAATACATACATATAACAGGTGGTCCAAACCAGCCATCCTTTGCAGTTCTATGTTTCTCACATAACATAGATGCAAAAGAAGTTGCCGCATCACTGTTGTTCAAAGAGGCAGTGCAGGTACAAAGCGTAAGGTCACTGAAGTAGTGCTGCTATCTACAAGTGTTTACGTGGTAGTTTCGTATTGATAAGCATCACGTGGTCGTCTGTATGCAGTTCGAGCCAGGTCACTCAGACAAAAATGTAATGTTCGCCAATAACGAACACACAGATACGAGATTACAATCTGTACGCAGACGCACCAAAATGTAGCTGAAGTTTGAAGGCTCTGTTCTTAACATTTTCAGATGCGGTATCTGTCTTCTGCAAACTTTTTTTTTTGAGGTACAGAGATGATATTAAGAAATGATGGATCATTCCAGGTAGAACATGGGCCTAAGAGGACCTTGTATCAATTCTTCCACCAAGGAGAGCATGTTTTTGCACATTTTTACTATGAATAATGCATTAACAGAAAATAATTAAATTCTAACACACCTTTAAGAGTACATAAATATAATAAAATAGAACGTTGTTTAATCCTGCTAACTTTGCGGAAACAATTGCGCCATATAGTTGTACTGCTAGTAGATTAACTGTCGTGGAACTAACTGACTTAACACATGTGCTCAAGTTTGCGTCAAATGACAATTGTTGTTAATAAGTGAATTGCTTATTAAATAACCAATAACATACCCCCCCACACACACTAGCACTCTCACATTCAAACACCAGATTCTGGGCCTACCGTGTGAAATGTTTTTGTTTAAAGACAACTTTCTGGAGCCCAGCCGGGAATCGAACCCGGAACACCTCTTATATCAGGCAGTTCTCTGCCGAATGAGCTCTGGGATCAGTAATAGCAATTAAACTGTTAGTTTTCAAACATTGGTCTTTCATTTAGCGGTCTCCTTTCTGTCAGTATGGAGTGCCCCTTGTAGTTCTGCTTAGGCAAACCTTTTGACATCCGCGCTAGGCGGTATAAACTAACTTCAACGAAGGACAGCTTTTGTGGGCAACCTGGCACGCACAACACACGCACGCACACATACATTGTAACAAACCAGCCGCTGGACGCCATGATCTGCAACCTAGACAGCCGATGAATGGAAGAGGAAAGCTCCCAGCTGAAGTTAATTAGGGAAGTCTTCGAGATGCCAGGAGAGAATTCAGCAGCCATATATAAGCGAACATCTCGCGACAGTAACCAAGCGATTACGGTTTTCATGGTTATGGGGTCATAAAGTGCTACAGCTGTGACGGACGGTGAGTGCTGCGATTAGTGAAGTCCAATGTTCGATACTCCAGCGAAGAAAGAAGAGGTTGCTTCACATGTGTTTCACTCCAGTGCCACGCGTAGTAAAGTGAAGAAACTGAAACTGAAATAAGTCTATATTTACAAATTTGCGTCATTTATAATGTTAGAATTGAGTAGATAGAAAGCAGTTTTTATCGGTTAGATATCATTTGACATTTTGGCGTCCGAAATTCCTTGTAGTTTTACGTGGCTACGAGGAAAACAATCTCAAAGAGCACAGTTTACAATTCCCTTTTTAACTGTGCCCCAGAGTGTTGGGTTAAATAAGTTCCTCACCAGATGTCATCGCAATCTGTGTTCCGCTCGCTTACACTTCGACATCTCTCGTGAAAAGTTTCAGCAGTTGCCCCGGAAAGTTTATTTTCGTGGCTTCCTCGCTATTGCCAACCAGTGATTTTTCACCCACATTCAATCAAACTTGAAGCACTTCTCGGTTGTGTTTATCTCTTCGCATCAAATAGAAGTCTGCCAACATAAAACATTCCACACGTGTCGCACCACAAATTGGTGAGGGCTTCTTGCGACATACCGCAGCAGTTATTACACGTCTACCTCTGAATCAATTTCCCTGTTTCTACAATGGAGAACTTTATTGAAAAAACAGCCATTGTCAATGTTCCAGAACTAAGAGCGGAAGAAGAGAAAACATCTCCCTGCATTGATATTAGTGAGAAATGCAGCCTACTATGGCAGTAGACGTGTTTTCTGTTATGCGTACTTAGAAGTGTGTGCAATGTGAAACTCTACTGCTAAACTGTATTCACTCTTACACTGATCCGCGCCAAAACAAAACCCAAGTGACCAGTGCACCAGTATAAAGTATCCTTCCGCGAATCGCGTCAGAAATAGTCATACTTCCATGACCATATGGCGAATACACGTGGTACATAATGAAATAAATAAAAAAATCTGGTGTGTTACACTCACACGACTTTCTCTACTCTTTTACAAACTATTTTTACAAACACTTATTCTCCATATGATTCATGTTAATCGCGATATCGAGATGTTAATCTTATTGCTAATTTTCTTGTAAATGCAAGGGGAATTGGTAGGCTTTAAGCAATAGTCAAATATTTTAAGAGCTGGTTGCTATGTGGAGTATTGCATTCTCTTTGCATTACCAGGCCAAAACAATTAATAACGAATTCCCATTAGAGAAAAAGTATAAGTATTGGAAAATTTAAGGGAATAAAAGCAATATCTCGAAAATGGTTCACTCAATAACAAAAAATGTATATGACATAAATTGTGTATTTTAACGCGATCTACATTTTCTGTGTAGTAAACCTTTCTCTATCTCTTATGGTTTACCAGTTATGCAAAAGCCGTTCAGAATGAAGAATACTTTTGGAGACACTCCCAGAAAATTCGAGATATACATTTCATTTGTCATGAAATATCTTAAACATATGATATTTTAATGAAAATCGTAAGAGACTTTTTTGAGAAAACTAAAATTTTCGAAAAATGTTCCATGTAAATGGTAATCTGGGGTGGGGTATTTTCTTGAAAACCTTCGTGTCGCATCTCTGGAAGATACCGAACCTAAGTACCAAGTTTGGTGTTTACCCGACTGTTCGTTTTTGAGTTATGCTGTTCACAGACACACAGACACACACACGGACATGTTTCCAAAAATTCTTTTTTTGGATTCAGGAGGTCTCAAAACATGTATTTCCGGTGAAATCTCGGTATCGAATTTTTGGGTGGAATACAATACTTCTCTTACTTACTATACGTATAGAGAAAGTAAAAGGAACAGAGCCTTATTCCCAAAACCTGAAACGGTGACTAAAATATTCTGTTAGGGGTTAAATGTGACAAGTTTGATAGTTACAACAAAATAAACTGTCACACATATAATCATAGTTTTAATTCTAAAAGGAAGGAGTGAAAAGCAAAGTACCTAATAGGTATGCGATAAACTACATTTATTCCCTCTCTGGAAGCGGTACTTTATCAGCTCTTGGTGGCTCATTTTTAAAAAATTGCATTGTTACGCGAATTGCATTCTTCACAAAATCATCACATTCTTAAATAGCATATTTCACACGCTTTCCATTTTTCCCAAGTGTAACCACTTTTCCCATTTCAAATTTTTCTTTACGAGCACTGTTTATACTTGTACTCAAACACCGGTGACCTCAGAGTCAATTTCCCCACTTCTTTCACGGGAAGTGTTGGATATTTCTCACATAACTTATAATAAACATTCAACACTATTGTTTTTTCACCCCTAGTCAATGGTTTGCCCGGCTTATACTTTACGCAAGTCGACGAAGACGCAAGAGCAAATTTGCCGTTCGCCATGATAATAAGTAGAAAGTGCTGATTTCTAGGTGTGAATAATAGTCTGCGCAAACCCAGATACTAGGTGGCATACGAACTGCATGTTGGGACTTGTAGCTCAGTTAAACTGTATCGAGAATCAGCGTTTATTAAACTGTTAGGTATTTGTATAGAATATTATACTATTTAAGGATAAATACATTCTCAAATTTAGATTATTAGCGTGGGACTACTTTCCTGCGTGCATTTCTACTGTGTTGTACCGCGGTGCACTGGTCACGTGAGTTTATTTTGGCGCGGATCAACATAAGAGTGAATACGAAGCAGTCCAAAATGAATTAAAGCAGGGGCTATATAGAATTTTAGCCTACATAAACTTAATAATTTGGAACACTTCTGTAGCGGGCTTTAAATAAGTTGGAAGAATTCGTAGTTATTTGCAATACGTGTTAGCAACAGAATCTCTATAATCTTGAGGGCGTTATATCAGGAGAGGAATAATTAATCTTAAGCATGAGTTCTAATTCTATTGGGCTAGTGTGTGGCGCTCGGGTTTCCAGCCACAGAATGCGCCCGGATTCGATCCCCCTGGAAGTGCGGACTTTAAGTCCTGGTATAGGACTACTGCCCACTCAGCATCGTGAGTAAAGTAAGGAGCTGCGATAGTCAGCGATCTCGGCCATGGAAGCCAACATTCTGGCTGGGTAATGCGTGATGGTGGCACATGACCTCCCAGTATCAGCTGGGTGATCATCTACCTCTGCCATGCGTAGGTGAGCATGAGGCCGGCATCAGGTTGGCAGGTCTAAGCCCTTTATGGGCTTTAATGTCACGGGATGATGCTTACTATCATAGATTCTAATTATTTATTAATTAACATAGGTAAATAAATAATTATATTGATTCCAACAATATGCAACGAGATAATTCATATGTTTGCTAATTTTCAAGTAGACTGTATCAGCACATCTGCTTCCTATGAAATCCTTGACAGAAACGGTGAATATTTTCCGTGATATTCATTTCTTGTTACATTGCATTAGCGCAGGGTATAGCTTCCTAGAAAATTGTAGTACAAATCCACAAGTTTGGTTATATTTAAGTGAACAAATCATTCAAGAGACGGTCTCGGGAAATCTTAAATGCTAAATTTGCTGCAGAGGAGCAGAGAAAAACAGGATGAAGTCGTAACGCTAAAATAACCGTGTTTATAACTTTTTAACTCTCTTTTCTCAGTTTCTATTTGACAACACATCTAATTTTCAGATTTTTTCACACGATTGTTCTTTTGGGTATAAAGGAATATAATTTTGTATACCTCCTTATAAATAACCGAATAATAATAATAATAATAATAATAATAATAATAATAATAATAATAATAATAATAATGGGAGAATGTTTGTTAACATTCTTAGTTTGAGGCAGTATTTTATATCACAACACTGTGAATGCCAGGGTAAATTAACATTATTATATGAAAATGATTTTAGATGTTTGTTAGCCATAAGCATTGTTAAGAAATAAGTTTACACGGCCTCACTGAAACTGACAATAGGAGTGGGTAACAATGAAGCGATGGGGTGAGTTGTTTATCACTCAGAAGAGACAAACAAATGACGTCAGGGTAGCGTACCTTTCTTTAGAAATGGAGGAAATATCTTACCTAGAGCATATGTATTAGTAATTATGATTGACTTATAAAACAGACGCTAATGTTGGCGCAATTTAGTAGCCAATAGCAGCTCTATTATACTGTTTAGGCATATCGGGGTGAGGGAGTATAAATTCTTGAGCCAAAAGCAAGTATCGCGCAGTTTTACAGAATCATTCACGAGGTACACATCACGCAGTTCTACAAAATCATTCACAAGGTAAACGTCGCGCAGTTCTACAGAATCTCTCGCGTCATAAAGTTAGTTACAAAAATTGAAATACGCGACAGTAATTACATTCGGAAATATAACAGTTTCAGTCAGGCGTGTATAAAGATTACAGATGTGAACTATTAATTAAGTGTGACGGCAATAAAAGTGTAAAAACAAATTCTTTTATCAGTGTTATCTTTCAGTAACAACTCCTTTTCGTTTACACGCCCTGCTTAGAGATATTTGCTCGACTGAGTAATAATAGCTAGCCGGAGGGCAAAGAACCCAAAATTCAAAATAGTAAAACAATAACAGGCGCTCAGCAAATAAGATAACACGAACAGATTACTGCGACAAGTTATGTGTATAAATTTCAGCGCGAAAAAAAGAAAGCCTCATATTTAACATTTATTTTCTCCTATACTAGTATGATAGCTAAACCATTATCTCTGCAATGGATTAATATATTGAGGAGTTTAATTGTAACATTCTATTTCAAGAAATATTTGCATCTTATGGAGCAATTTTTTAAAACAGAAAAGAGAGAATAAAACAATTTTTCACGAACTTATTTAATGTATGCATGAAATTTGGTGTGCATAGTTTGCATTAAAAGCAAATGAAATTGACTCGGACTTTGCTTAAATCAATTATACAAGAATTATAACTTCAAAGCATCACATAACAAAACTAAAGTCCTTGCATTGAGAGGATAATGTCCTCCACGTTCTAGGTTTATAATAAATGATAATGTAATTGAACAAATACCTGATTTTAATTGTTTAGGCTGAGATTTATGCTCGGAAGAGAACATCATATTAACAATAAACTTAATGAATTTAAAATAATGTGTGGCAGAATAAAAATAAGACTATGATAGCTAAAAACAAAACAAGGCAAGAGCAACAGACACACAAAATGCAGAGATGAAGGAAAAAGTTTTATTATACAAGAAAATAAACAACAATGGATATAATAGTCAAATTAAAAGAATTGGAAGTGAAAATAATAGTCCAGCAAATAATACAATACAAACAAGAAGCAAAACGAGACCTAACAAGCTGGGAGCCTATTCCTTGATAGGATAAAGAAGATCATACATCAAACCCTGATTGTGCCATTAATTTCTTTTTGAATTATAGGTTTTAGATATTTCGCAGATACGTTTCCTTAATATATTATACTAAAACAAAATACGTTAGCTCCATATATATGTTAGCATAGACACTATAAATTCCTATGCTTGTTTACAAATAACCTGACACACGATTTGGGACTAACATGCATTTTCCATTTATAAAACTCATACTAAGGGTGACAAACGCGAATAAAAATGTAAACGACAAGCTACAACACGTTGCAGAAAGAAGAGGAAAAACAATAAGAGCACTTTATAAATCTTTCGTCGTCTTAAAGGTCAACAAGTGAAAAACCTGGGATAAATGATATATGCTCGCAGCGTATGTTAATCCAGTTTAAAGGAAAAGGAACTAGTGACAGGAAAAACAAGGCGAACTTCTGGTGCCACATGCTTCTTGTACATAAATCACGTTGCTTCCGTCCTGAAAACCCTGTCACCAGCATCTGCACAGCCTCCGTGGAAAAGCGATCCACGCCCTAGCAGCTCGTATATCCAAAGTGGCTTTAATTCCAATTGTATAGTTTCTTATACTGGGACCTGTTTTCTTCCTGGTGTATATCAATGATCTTCCGGAAGGTATACAAGATGAATGCCTAAAAACGTTTTTATTTGCTGATGATTTAGCGTTGAATATATGTTGTAATAACAATGATACTCTCACAAGCAGACAAAGATATAACTTTAAGAGTAAATCACTGGTGTGACTGTTAACAAATTAATACTTGATCAAGATAAGACTGTGGATCTCAGTTTTGCTGATTCTAATCTTTCAACAGTAAAATTCTTAGGCATTTATCTTGAATCTAAATTAGGTTGGAAATCCCACATAGACTACATCACAGGGAAACTGAGTAAAGGACTGTTCATGCTACGTGTACTGAGCCAAACAATAAATAAGAAGTCATTACTGTCAGTGTATTACAGTAATATATACTCCATTTTAAATTATGATGTTACTTTGGGGCAACCATACTTGTGCTATATAAGCTTTTTATTCTACAAAAGAGAGCGATAAGAATAGTATGTGAGGTTCCGCTAAAAACACATTGTAAACCACATTTTATTGAACTTGGAATCCTCACTCTTCCTTGTATATATGTTTTGAATTGTTTACTGTACATTAAGAGCAATCTACAACAGTATAATCTGTGTGAAACTGTTCATAATTATCCGACACGAAGTAGCGACAATATTTATTTTGGTAAATGTAAGTATAGTAAAACACAAAATAGCTTTGAAGTATCATCCATTAATCTATACAATAGCTTACCGGATAAAATAAAGACACTTACATACGACGTTTTTAAAAGACAGATTTTAATGATACTGAAAAATCCTCTCTATAAAGCCCAGGAATTTTATAAGATTGAATTATTGTAATATTTAACATCTGACGTTGCTATACATGAGTAAATGTTTTTAGCAATAAATATCTATCTATCTATTACAAACTTTATGTTCAAATAGTGAAGGGTAAAGTCTAAATGCAGTGATGGTACCCGGAATACTTCCCCGAAATTCTTATATTATCCAATAAATACACCATCGTCGCCGCCACCGTCACCACAACGCCATTTTTGTATGGTTACCTTGGAGTTAGTACCCTAACCGCTACCCGAGGTCGCTAAGAACAACTCCCGGGTAGCTGTTAACTAAAGGTCGTATTACAAAAATTTGCCCTGACTCCTAGTTAATATTTAACTGAAACCTTAATACAGACTCTTAAAGGTAGAGACACTATTATCGAGCGCAAGTACACCCACTAATCCAAACACCAGGGTTCCCGTTCAAACCGCGTACATAAACTCTCAGCTGACCAGGTGCAAGTGCTTTCTGTAGAGTCTTTACTTCTCTTTCAATCATCTGTTGGAGTGCTGCCAGTGTAGCAGCATCATAATAAAATTATTAATCTAACTTAAGTATAAAAATCTGATGTGTTACACTCGCATTACTTTCTCTACTCTTGTACAAACTATTTTTACAAACTCTTATTCTCCATCTATTTCATATTAATCGAGATAAACATTTGCAGAAACCATCTTTTGACATGCAAAGAGAATTACATTTTACACATAGCGACCAGTTCTAAAAATATTTGACTATCGCTTAAGGCCTACTATGTTCCCCTTCTTTTGTATTTGCAAGGGCAATATAGAAATACAGTAGTCTTTATGTATAGACGTATCTCTTAATAGCTGGTTGCTATGTGCAACACCATTGTCTTTGCCATAGATTAATACTCTTTGCATATCCAATACAAAAAAATGAATAACGAATTCCCATTTGAGAAAATAAGCATTGAAAAATTTAAGGGAATAACAAGCAATATCTCGAAAATGGTTCACTGAACAACAAAAATGTATATGATATAAATTGTGTATTTTAACTTCATCTATATTTTTCTGTAGTAAAATTTTGTCTATCTCTTATGGTTTACCAGTTATGCAGAAGTCGTTCACACTGAATAATACTTTTGGAGACATTCCCATAAAATTTAAGATATACATTTTATTTGTCATGAAAATATCTTAAACATATGATACATTAATCAAAATCGTTAGAGCCATTTTTGAGAAAATTAAAATTTCCGAAAAATGTTCCATGTAAAGGGTAATCTGGGATGGGGGTATTTTCTTTAAAAACCTTCGTATCGCATCTCTGGCAGATACTGAACCTAAATACCAAGTTTGGTGTTTATCCGACTGTTCGTTTCTGAGTTATGCTGATCACAGACGAACACAGACACACACATGGGCATATTTTTTTGGCTTCAGGGGGTCTCAAAACATATATTTCCGGTGTAATCTCGGTATCGAATTTTTGAGTGGAATACAATACTTCCCCTACTTACTATACGTAGTAGAGAAATAAAAATGGAAATTTAATGACGAATATAGCAATGGACGATTTTCTGCTAGCTTTTACACTGCAAGTAATTGATACCTTACATCTTACTTCTCTTAGGTCTCTCTTCGGAGTGGGTTCCACCAATGGGACGCTGACGGTTGGTTACTTGTCGACAGGATTGGGCGCCGTCGAATGTGTACTGTCTGGAAATGTTTGGGACTCCGTCCATACCTTGCGCGCTTCGTCATCCGGATCTGGTCGCCTTTCGAGTCTCTGCTTACATTCCTCCTTCCCAGGGACCGTAACGGCCTCCTTGGGTTGCTCAGCTCCTGTTTCGAGGGCCTCTTCATGATATGAATCTTTCCTTTACTATAATATAGAAAACCTGTTAAAATATGAAGCTAAATTATCTGTAATTACAGAAAAATATCACTTTAATCCAAAATAAGCTTTTATATGGACGTGAACGTCTGCACTTTTTTACTTTCTCTATCACGTACCTAGTAGATAGAGAACATATTGCATTGCATCCAAAAAGTCGATACCGAGATTTCACCTGAAATACATGCTTTAAGGTCACCTGAATCCCATTAAGCATTTCTGAAAACATGTATGTGTCTATGAACAGCATAAGTAACTGAAAATTCGGATAAGCACCAAACTTGGTGTTTAGATTCAGTACCTTCCGTAAATACGACACGAGGATTTTTAAGATAATCCCCCAACCCAAACTACCCTTACATGGAAGATTTTTGATATGTTGGATTTTTTTAATACTGGCTCTAGCGATTTTAATTAATATGTTAAAACTATTTAAATGACACATAAAATGTATACCCTGAATTTTCTGGGAATGGACCTTGAAGTTCGCTTCATTCGGAAGGAATTTTATATAATCTTATATAACTGCATAACGTTAACGGATAGACGAAAACGTACTACCAAGATCTTTGTGGAATAAGCGATTTTTAAGTTATCGGTTATTAATGATTCGAATTATTCGTGTCTTGGTCATTATCTTAAAGTCTTGTCAACATCCACTTGTTACTCGCGATTGCAACGAAACAGTATGGAATTTTAAAGCCAGTATATAGCGCCCAGTTCTTAAACATTTGACTATCGCTGTTCTCTTTATATCTATAAGGAAATGTGTTATGCAGTTATTTCCGGGAAGGTTTATCTGAATAATCTAAAGTGGTTAGAAAAATAAACTTTGGTAATAATTTGTATACCCTCTAATAAACAATAGACAGCAGGGAATGTCGTGTGATTGTAACATATCAGACTTTTTAAATTATAATTTTGTTGAATTAAAGCTTCAGTTCTATGAAATTGAATCACTAACACTTATATAGAAGGTAGAAACTAAAGCTTGAAGCAACTTTAAGGGTGAGTTAGTAATCGGAACTATACTCTTACTTTCAAATAAGAGACACTGTTTTCAGGCACGGAATACCATTGATCTGTATCACTTGGCATCATTAAGCATGGCTGCAATGCTTCGCTGTTCTATGGACAGTTAACAGCTTACGTGACGAGTGAGCTTATTGTCTTGTCCTGGCCTCTAGGGACGCAATACGGAAACAAAACTTTGTCGTATTCTAAAGTGCCAAACGGAGGGTTCAGAAACAGTAATCGCAGTCACTCAATGGAGATAAGCCTTTACATAAATAATATCATTACGTATTTCTTTATATGCACAAAGAGAACAGCATTAATCAAATGCTTTAAACGCTGGTCGCTATGTTCTATGCACTTTCTATTACGTGGCGAGAATCAACTGAAAGTTGGTAGTACTTTAAAAAACGAAATGACTAGTTTTGAAGATTTCAAACAAATAACAAAGAATATCTTGGAAACGGCTGACACCACACACACACACACACACACACACACACACACACACACACAGAAACTATGTTGAAATAAATTGGTGCTCTACATGTTTTGTGCAGTAAGATGTTATCTGCTTTTTAAGGTTTATTAGTTATATAAAAGTATATTAAATTCCTTTCAAGTGAGGACTTCAGAAGAAAATCTCAAAACATTCAAAATATACTTTTGAATGCACGTGAGTATCCTTAAATGTGGTATCTCAATCAAAATGACTAGAGCCATTTTTGAGATTGTAAACAATTTTAAAAAAGTCCATGTAAACGGTCGTTTAAGGTAGGGGATCTCACAATCGGGAGGTTCGAGGTTTGATCCCCGGCGATCGCCCACTCTGACCCTTGGGTATTTTCCATGGTTTTGCCGGGTCGTCAGGCGAATGCTGGAGTGGTTTCCTTCCTCCCCCGAATTTCCTATTCCTCCATTCCCTTCATTAATAGTTTAATTCATCCTTCACCCCGCCTGGTTTATTTCAGCTTGAAGGTGTCGGCTATGGTGTTTCCGTGCAGCGTGGCATGAAATAAGGATCCTTGCTGTGCACTTTCTCCGTCCCTCGACTTTCGGCTGGTTGCTGAGGTAGAAGGACCGCCCCCTGAGGGGGCGTTGGACTCTATGTGGGGCGGGTCTTCGGTCAATATTCATATTCGTAAAGGTCCTAATAAGGTTGGGTTTGTCGGAGTTCTTCAACGGTTTAGTGATACCTTTAAATTATTTTGTATAGAATATACAAATCCTTTAATTTCATATTAATTGTATATTATGTATTCCCGCGTGTCTAATTGTCGTGGCGTCTATATGTGCAAACTTAGGAAGAGGTAGATAGAGAAAAGAAAGAGACTGAGATACGGAACTAGCTTCACAACGCTCCAAAATGGTGCTTAAGCGCCCGGATCTGAAGCCACACATTCTCATACATGTTAAGGTAAGGCGGTCTGAGGACCAATAGGGAACGTCGTTACATTTTAAACGCAAAGGTGAGCGTCACTAGGCTCTCGTATATAAGGGCAGGCAAGGCCTCAGAACCCTCTCTCTCTCTCTATCACTGAGCTTCAAGAATTCACGTCGACACGAGGTGCTACAGATGCACAAGGGTGGGAGTGCGTGTGGAGATAGCTAGGCTCCTGGCTAATTTAAAGTAGTGGGGCTATAATAATGGCAAAAGCTAGCAGCCCATAATTATTTCAATAGTGAATACACTTCGTTTATTAAGGGAAAATTGTAGTTATTTCTTCAACTTGCCTCACCCCCTATAACCTGAGAATTAATAATTAGATATATATATATTTAGGAATGGAATACACAACAACCGACAAGCACCAATAGCCGAGCAAGAACACTGCAGAAGACCACAAAAACCCAGGAACGACGATTTCCCGCTACAATCTATAATATAATCTGTATTCTTTTGTTCGGAAAATGGTTCCTATGAACATAAAAATTGTAGTGCCAATTATTTTTGAAAGCCCTAGTAGCTTAGCTTAGCCCTTAGTAACTACAGGCTTATGTAGAAAACTAGTTAATTATGACGCCCGGTACCGCCCAAAGTATTTAGGAGACTAAGAAATAATTGAGCTATGTTATATCAAAATGAATTTGAGGGCGCCTTGTGATTTACCGGGAAAAACGAGAATCAGTTGGGGAATTTAATGTCGCACCCACATGTCATGGTGGCTCAGTTGGTTAGAGCAGCGGCAAGGTAAGCCGAAGATCCTTGTCTCATATCTCAGTTATCGTCTTGGATTATTCAATCTGATTCTACCTTTCCAAATTTAGTCCACATAACATGTGTGGAAGAAAAATTGACGCTATATGAAATGTGTTTCATGATGGTTAATTAATGTATTAATAACAATAATCATAATAATATAAAACATGAAAACGAGTGTTGTAAAAATGCCTTGGCAGGAAGGTTGTGAGCGACTTGCACTACCGTAAATATTTATACAGAAATTGAATAGCACCGCATATGCTACGTCAGCAGCGAGGCGATAGGTGTTTCCTGAAAGGCGATTTGCTGCCGTAGGCTAATGGATTGGCTGGTATCGGTTCTCGCACGTGATCCAGCATTGGATTACCTTTATTTTACCCGTGTCTCATTTTTATTTTATTTCAGTTTTATTTCTGTTTCTCCCCCAGTTGCGAGGGAAGAGACCTCTCTCTCCACCTGCGGTCGATAAAATTAATTAATATAACTCCACATGGATGTCGATCATATTTCCAAACTCTGAACACTGCCATTTCACTTATGACTTGATGAATGAATGTATCAGGGAAACAACGGAATGGATATCATTTTGATGGAGAGCGGAAGGAGGGAAGTTGAAATTCTGTGGTTATTGAAAACCCAATGTACATATTTCTGAAATGGAATATTAAAATAAAGCTGGTCGACAATGTTATTCATATAGCTGCTTAAGTAACTAATGCATCTGCTTATGATAAAATTGTTTAACAATACAGTTAAAGAACGTAGCTTGCAAAGGGTCTCTTAATGTATTTGGTCCACGGTACTATAATATACTGACCACATGACGTAACTGAACTGTTATGGCATTCATAATACTTCAGTGACACATTATGATCCTACTCGCGGCCGCACAGCTCACCCATACATTTTAAGAACTTCAAAGCAGCAGTCCACTGGAATCCATTCCCCAGATAAACAATGAAATATGTGCATTTGATTTAAAAATATATTCTGTTCATTGTGATTTGAATATTCTAATAAATTGAGTTTATTTCCTTTGCTTTAATATGTACTCCCACCATTTTACCCAGAAAAAATCAATAAATACGGCCCGAACTCAACAATACTGCCATTTGTCGCAAACATGCTTATCCGATAAGCATTTAATGACACTATTAACACGGTAGGTAAGATGTTTTTGTAAAAACGCAAAGTTTTAAAATGATAGTGTACCTGACCAAAACAGTCACTTATAAATTAAGCTTAGTGGTTATTAAGATGCTCGTATGAAAAGATGAATCTCGCGTCTTAATTACTACCATTTGTATCAGTTCTTGGATCTACCGCTACTGAACGTCTTCTAGTGGCGCCGTGTAACCATCCCGTGACCAGGTATGGCTACACCATACAAACCGCTTCTCAAATATGGCGGTGCGTTATCTCCCAGCATACCTGTTGCAACAAGTGAATCACTCCCTGGTGGCCAACTCTCCTCTGCCTTCACTTCATCCCGCGTGGGGGTATATAACCGTCCAGCCAAAGCCTGGTAAGGTCTTCGCCCTCAGTCCTCTGGGTTTTGGTGAGTTGCACCACGGTCTGCACCACGGTCCTCGGATTGATTCCGTGTTCCTCGCCGGATGTTCTCGGGGCCTGTCTCCGAGTCAAGGCTCCTGATGACTCGCGCACAAGGTTAGGCCTTTGTAGCGAGTAAGTGTGAAACTGAATCTCACATTTCTCCAAGACCTCCATTGTAGCCTCATGGTCGTCAGGGGTCTTGGTATGGATGACAACCCGCCTTGGGTATCGGGTTACCTGGAATTCTACCTGGAGCTTTGCCCTGAGTTCCTTCATTACTTTAACATGATTGGGAAGCGCGTCGGCCAAATGGGCGGAATTTTGCCCGCCATTGTGCGCGATTGCTCTCGGCTTGTTCTTGCGCTGCAGCGGTGGGGGGAGCCGCCATCAACCGGGTTGAACCGGAGCACTTTTTACGCCTATGCTCCACTACCGTGAAACCATCGGCATCTTCGTCACTCTCCGGCAGGTTTACCGAGAGTGGCTGGATGGGAATAGAGGATGTAGCTGGTACTGTGCTTGAGCCAGCTTGAGTGTGATGGGGACGGTTGTCGGGGCAAATACACCGATCGACCTGAAAATCTTCTGGCCTCTGGTAAGGTCATTTGCACGAGAGACGGTGCGAAGGAAACAACGCGCTCTCTCCGATGACAGTTCGGTGGAGGTGAAGGCTCTTTGGCAGACTTATCACCATGTAATCAAGCTTGACTTATTGTTTTACATTTACAGCAAATAGAAAAGCAACAAGAACTCAGACCGCGCTCGCGCCATCGCCTGCTGCCTTCAGCTACCACCGCCGTTGGGGCGATAGCGCCCGGCCAGTTCTTCGGCACCAGCCGCCAGCGACAATGCACTGGAGACATCGACTGCCAGCGCCGCTTTACCAGAGCCTGCTACCCCGCTGACTCTCCCAGCTCCATCTCACCTCAGCCGCCGGGCAATACCGCCAGGGCCAACACAGAACGCCACAATGAACGACACCACTGCCAGCTTTATTCCTCCTGCAGTAGCCGCCAGCAACACAACGCCTACGCCATTTCACCTGCAGGGGGCACTGCCGCCGACCCGCCCAGCGACTGCGCACTTCAGCGCCCGGCTACTGCAAGGCGCCAAAATGGACGACACTCTTGGCCAACACGGCCGCTTTATGCGCCGTAGCGGTCGTAGTCCAACGAAACCTGCCGACGCAGGTACTTCTAGAGCAACTTCAACTACGCTGGCCTTCATTAGTGAAGCCAATCAGGATAATTTCCAGGAATGAACCTTCTCCACTGGTGCACCTTGTCTTCCGGGACGCAGTCCTAAAGACGAGCATGGACATATTCGGCCGCACCCTCCGATTCGAAGTCAGTCGCACAGACTGGATATCGCCGTGCCGCCGTTGCTGCCAGTATGGTCAGGCAGTTGCAGACTGTACTGCTTCGCCGCGTGCCACTACTGTGGCGCCATAGCACGATCTCTCTCGTCGCAGAAGATTCTGCGCCACCAGCTGCAGGATGGTCCATTTTGACGGGCAAGCTTGCTGCCTGTTATATCCAAAACCAGCCGAACGACAGCATACATCACAGAACGCTCCACAGCAGCCGCCCAGTTCACGCCGGTTCAGGCACACAACACACCACCACACTTAGAACGCAACCAGCAAGGATACAACAGCTACCCATGGCAGCTATAGAAGCTATAATTTCTGAACTCCTCGCGGCTTCTACCAATATACAGTCAGCCGCCGCAACAAGTAATCGCCACATTACCGCCACCACTTCTTCAAGAGCATTCAGGGTCTCCTGCATACCTAAATGCCGTCCCCAGCAGTTACCGCTTACATCACCGTAAAACACGGGGCTCCTCAGTACAGTGCTGCAGGTCGCTGCCAGGACCTCGGCAATTGCATACTACCTGCCTCACAAGCATGATCCTTTTCCGCACGGCCCACTGTAAAAGCGGAGCCGGTTAACATAGCCACTTCGCCCAAGCACACGTTTTGCCTCAGGCGGTACCGGACAGTACTTGTCACCTCAGTTACAAATAAAGCCTACAGCATTAGCTTACTTTATAGTTTAAACAATGTTCATAAATTAAAAAAAATCTTGTGTTACACTCACATGACTTCCTCTACTCTTGTACAAACTATTTATACAAACGCTTATTCTCCATCTACTTTATGTTAATCGAGATAAACATTTGCAGAGTCTATCTTATTGCTAATTTTCTTGTAGATGTAAGGGGAATATATATTTACAAGGGCAATTTGGAAATACAGTAGCCTTTAAGTACATACATATCACTTAATAGCTGGTTGCTAGGTGCAGCACCATTCCCTTTCCCACAGATTAATACTCTTTGCATATCCAAGACAAAAAAAATGAATAACGAAATCCCATTTCAGAAAATAAGTATTGAAAAATTTAAGGAATAACAAACAATATCTCGAAAATGGTTCAGTCAACAAAAAAATATATGACATAAATTGTGTACTTTAACGCGATCTACATTTGTGTAGTAAAATTTTGTCTATCTCTTATGGTTTACCAGTTATACAAAGTCGTTCACAATGAAGAATACTTTTGGAAACATTCCCAGAAAATTCAAGATATACATATTAGTTGTCATTAAAATATCTTAAACATATGATATTTTAATCAAAATCGTTAGCCATTTTTGAGAAAATTAAAATGTTCGAAAAATCTTCCATGTAAAGGGTAATATGGGGTGAGGGATTTTCTTGAAAACCTTCGTGTCGCATCCCTGGAAGATACTGAACCTAAATACCAAGTTTGGTGTTTATCTGACTGTTCGTTTCTGAGTTATGATGTTCACAGACAGACACACACACACACACACGGACATGTTTCTAAAAATGCTATTTTTGGATTCAGGGGGTCTGAAAACATGTATTTCCGGTGAAATCTCGGTATCGAATTTTTGGGTGGAATACAATACTTCCCATACTTACTATACGTAGTAGAGAAAGTAAAAATAGTCTGATGTGTTACACTCACATGACTTTCTGTGCTCTTGTACAAACTATTTTTACAAACGGTTAATCTCCATATGCTTCATGTTAATCAAGATGTTAATCATATTGGTAATTTTCTTGTAGATGCAAGGGGAATATAGTAGGCCTTAAAGCGAAAGTCAAATATTTTTAGAGCTGGTTGTTATGTGGAGCATTCCATTCCCTTTGTATGTACAAGATATAAAACAAAAACGAATAATGAATTCCATTTGAGAAAAATGTGTTTTGGAAAATTCAAATAAATTACAACGAATGTCTCGGAAATGGTTCACTCGACAAAAGATGTATGACATAAATTGTGTGTTTTAACGAGATCCACATTTTTTGTGGTAAAATTTTGTCTATCTCTTACGGTTTAACAGTTATGCAAAATTCATTCAGAATGAAGAGAACTTTTGGGGAAATTCTCAAAAACTTAATATTATACATTTATTTGCCATGAACATATCTTAAAACATAGGCTATTTTAATCAAAACCGCTAGAGCCATTTTTGAGAGAATCAAAATTCTCAAAAAAATTTCCAGATAAGGGTAGACTGAGATACTAAACTTAAATACCAAATTCATATTTTGAGTTATGCTGTTCACACACACACATGGACCTTTTCCTAAAAATCTTGTGTGTACTCACATGAATTTCTCTACTCTTGTACCAACTACTTTTACAAATGCTTATTCTCCATCTACTTCATGTTAACCCTTTGAAGCACGCATTTAGGAAAAATTGTAAATAATGTATTTAACAGTAAAATCTTGTTTATATTTGTGTAAGAAAAATCATAAAGTGTTAATATTGCACTTTTTTAATTTATAACTAAAAAAGATGGTGGTGTCATGGTGAAACCACTATGCATTACAGCATTAACATTGACTCATTTTGAATGGAAGCTAAAGAAACAGTTTTTGGTCTCATTTAGACAGAGTGCCACTCCACAAGTGTTACAAGTCCATTTACTTCTGTGTGGATAATCTTTAGTGTTGCACTGAGCACAGCTTCTTGAAGTTCCATGCACAGGATATGCGCCACCTTGTCAAATCTTGTCAATGGGCTTCAAATAACTCACAGGCTTCCTTTAGGTGATGGCAGATTCGGAAATCAGCCAAATATATTTACGGACATTAGCATTGAAATATATGAATCCCTAAGTTGTGGATTGCTTGACCAGTAATCTCTGCACGAGGGCAGTTTTTTTACTCCCATTAGAATATTTATGCCAAGAAAACTCTTATTTTATCTAAAGTTGCAGGTTCAAATTGTTTACCTGACTGGGTAGCCTACAAATTAGTTTGATATAATATATGCTCTAGCAATTCTGCAGTAAATATGTGCAAGAAAGTATCAATAGGAGATTTCACAGTTTCAGGAATATTAGGACCATAATCTTTCACAAATACACCATTCTCGAATCTACGACGCTTTTTTCCCATATTCCATCCATATTTGAGTCTGACACCCAGTGGTTTCTCATCATCACTATCTTCAACACACACATCAGGTTCACCACCGTTCTCATTTTCAATTTCAATTGCACAGACAGGTTCACTGTCAGTAGCTGCCACTTCCATTTCGTCACTATCATAAAAAAATCAACAGATTCAGGATCGCTAGGGATTTCATTCAGTATGTCATTTATGTTATTCTCCAAATTATCCCATATCAAATGATCAAGATGATCCCAAGTTATCCTTGTAGCCATTTCAATTGAGCTGAAATAAAACGTAAATTTTGCAGATTATGGTGTCTGCCTACCCTACTTGCATGGTGATTACGTCTAGAAACCACGTAATATTTATAATAATAATGGCACTGCAATTGATGTATATGCAATTTATAGTAATAAAAGTACATTCAGAACGTTTAGAAGAAACAAAAAAACATATAAAAACATATCTAGATGCAATATTTGAGCATGTAACAGAAATAAAAAATGTTTACTGCTGTTTCCGCAACAAAGCAAGCTGCATCAAAACCTGATAACTTAGTTTATACAAGCTGGTCATACAAAAAGCAGAGTAGTAAAATTTCCATGTTTGTAAACGGCCACTGATTGTAGCGAGGTGGTAGTGAAGTGGAACCATCATGCAGCAAGGAAGAAAACGCTGCATTAAAAGGTGGTTACGTCTGAGTGCCACTATGCTTCAAAGGGTTAATCGAGGTAAACATTTTAAGAAGCTATCTTATTGATAATGTTCTTATAGGTACAAGGGGAATATGGTAGGCTTTAAGCGATAGTCAGATCTTTTAAGAGCTGGTTGCTATGTGGAGCATTTCATTTTCTTTGCATGTCTAGGACATAAAATATCGAAACGAATTCCAATTTGGGAAAAAGCATAAGTATTGGAAAATTCAAACAAATAACGAATATCTCGAATATCTAGAATAGTTTACTGGACAAAAAAAGGTATATGACAAATTGTTTATTTAACGAAATCTACAATTTTTGTGTACTAACAGTTTGTCTATCTGCTACGGTTTACCAGTTATGCAAAATCCATTCAGAATGAACAATACTTTTGGATGTATTCCTAGAAAATTGAGGCAGTAATTTTAACACTTAAATGATTTCAGTCTAATTATATACTATATATAATTCAATAACAGCCCGGCTTAAAGCAATATATGTACATAACAAAATATAAAAAATGTATATTACAGTCATTGTATATGTTAACATTATTACACATGTGTACAATAATATAATGTGAATGTATTACGCAATTTAGTAATGTAGGAGCTGTGAGAAAAATAGGTTAAAGGTTGCTAACAACCAGGTAACCTTGAGGCAATAATGAATTTGAAAGTTTAACAATACTACTTGTATTTCTTGGAAGGAATAATGTAATTTTTGTGACAATTTATAAAATAGCCAATCAACAGCCAGAAAAAGCTTTAGTTAAATGAAGGTATTCTATTGGACTAGGATTAGCCAATAAGAAACTGAAATATAGCAAAATTTACAAATTCAGAGTTCAGTTGCTTGTAGACAGTGCTCCTAATTGGATGTGAGATGCGTCCTCGAGAAATTTAATACGCATTTTGTGGGAAACAAGAATAGTTTACGTGTTAAGAAGTGCAAGTAATTAGTAAAAAAATCTCACAGCTCTCTATATCAGTGATGTATTATTTAAATCGTGTCAAGCATTAATAAAAGGAGTGAAGTAAAGTTATAATCTGTGTAAGCCTACATTCTTCAGTCACACCACTCCCTGCTAAGACATTCATGTCTCTAAAAATAACATAAATATATGATATTTAAAGAAACAGTTAAAGGTAATACTTTTGGGGGGGCAAAGGCCACCGGAAAGTACATTTGGAGTGAAGGCTACCGGTAACCTTTTACCATACGTGCGGTTGCAACTACTTCAAGTTCGGCTCCCCAACAGTCGAAATAAAATTCACTCCAATACGTGGGGCAATACAACAACGTTAAAATAACAATAAAACAAAATAACTTCTTCAAAATTAAAGATATACATTTTATTTGTCATAGAAGTATCTGAAATATATGATATTTTAATCAAAATCGTTAAAGCCAATTTTGAAAAAATTAAAATTTTCGAAAAATGTTTCATGTAAAGGGTAATCTGCGGTGGGTGGGTTTTCTTGAACATTTTGAGGTCGCATCTTTTAAATATGTTGAACCTAAATACCAAGTTTGGTATTTATGGGATTTTTCGTTTTTAAAACAAGAACTGGTAAGGATGAGTACTCGACGGGACACGCATGAGGAACACACAGAATAACTGATCGCATATAAGGAAGTCTACTCCGAGTTAGCAAGCACCCCAATGGGGCGAATTATTGTTAGACTAGGGAAACTTGAACGCCGTACACAAAATGAAGCATCACAACAACGGTCACGGTGTAGTATGCGACTGTTTTATTATGTTTGGCAGGTGCACATATTCTAAAATTAATTGCTGCGAGTAGTTTGGAAAAACTATATTGTTAGCGCGCAAATAAAGAGATTGAAGAAGATGATTTTGAACTTAAGAGTTAATTTATAAAAAAATCGGTTGTTTTGCAATCACATGACTTTCTCCACTCTTGTACAAACTATTTTTACAAACGCTTATTCTCCAAATGCTTCATGTTAATCGAGATATCGAGATGTTAAGGTTATTGCTAATTTTCTTGTAGATGCAAGGGGAATTGGTAGGCTTTAAGCGATAGTCAAATATTTTAAGAGCTGGTTGCTATGTCGAGTATTCCATTCTCTTTGCATTACCAGGACAAAAAAACGATAACGAATTCCCATCCCATTTGAGAAAAAGTGAAAGTATTGGAAAATTTAAGGGAATAACAAGCAATATCTCGAAAATGGTTCACTCAACAAAAAAATGTATACGACATAAATTGTGTATTTTAACGCGATCACAGTTTTTGTGTAGTAAAAGTTTTGCATAACTCGTAAACCATAAGAGATAGACAAAGTCGTTCACAATGAAGAATACTTTTGGAGACGTTCCTAACAAATTCAAGATACACATTTTATTTGTCATGAAAGTATCTTAAATATATGATATTTTAATAAAAAATCGTTAGAACCATTTTTTGAGAAAATTAGAATTTTGGAAAAATGTTCTATGTAAAAGGTAATCTAGGGTAGGGGGATTTTCTTGAAAACCTTCGTGTCGCATCTCTGGAAGATACTGAACCTATACTGACACACACACGGAATTGTTTCAAAAAATGCTTTTTTTTGGATTCAGGTGGTCTCAAAACATGTACTTCCGGTGAAATCTCGGTATCGAATTTTTGGGTGGAATACAAATACTTCCCCTACTTACTATACGTAGTAGAGAAAGTAAAAACATACGCATGCTAACAATGCTGAACACAACTGAAGATTCATACGGCGAAGAATGAACAAAAATTACTTTGTATTGAGCAGATATAATTATTTCTCGGGCTTGACTGTGTAGAGTACTTCCTTTCTTACTGGATATTGTAAATAACTTAATAAATCCCTATAAAACACTTACACACTGCTCCAAGAGAAACACATTGGAATACAAATGTTGCGCGATGTTTTTAATGTAGATAGAGATGTGTTTGACATCATTGTGAGCTGCCACCTGACACGTTCTCCCTCACTCCTCCGGAAAGCAGAACACCCCGCAAACGTTTTCTCATCAAAGGTCTACAGTAGCTCTGCTAACTTCTTCACACATCACAACATACCTCCTTACATCACGGCGATCAGACTAGCAAGTATCTTGGCTTTGGTACGCTAACTTTAACTTCCAACATTCAAAATATGTAAACTCTGGCTATTTATAAACTATTGGCTTCCTATCTGCTACTCGATACATTTAAATTTGATTCTTACACTGCTGTTGGCTACTGCAAGTCGCATGACTAGCTTTTGAGGCAGTAGTTTTAACACTTAAATGATTTCAGACAAATTATATAATATGTAAATTGAATAACAGCCCGCCTTGAAACAATATGTGTATGTAACAGTCATTGCATATGCTTATATTATTGTAAACATGTTCAATAATGTTTTGTGAATGCATTACGTAATTTAATCATATAGGAGCTGTGAGAATAATAAGTTAAACGTTGTTAACAATGAGGTAACAATAAGGCAATAATGAATTTGAAAGTTTAAATGCTACTAGTCGTTATTGCAGCAACAATAATGTAAATTTTGAGACAGTTTAAAAATAGCCAATCAAGAACCAGAAAAAACTTTAGTTAAATGAAGGTTTTCTATTGGAGTAGGATTAGCCAATCAGAGACTTGAAATACAGAAACTTACTAGTTTAGACGGTTGAAATCAATTCAGTTGCCTGCAGTCAGTGCTTATAACTGATGGTTGCTTGTGCGTCCTCGACAGATTTAATATGTATTCGTGTGAGACAAAAAATAAATTTAGGTATTAAAAAGTGTAATTAATTAATAGTAAGAATCTCACAGCTCTCTATACCAGTGAAGTGTTATTTAAATCCTGTCAAGCATTAATAAAAGGAGTGAAGTAAAATTATAATCTGTGTAAATCTACATTCTTGTCGCATCACAACCCTGCTAAGACTTCCATGTCTCTAACAATAATACTGTCGCATTGGAGGCAAACATAAATATATAATATTTAAAGAAATAGCCAATTTACAAAGTTAATACTTTTTTTTAAACTTGGGGCAAAGGCCACGTGAAAGTACATTGGGGCGAAGGCTACCGGAAAGCGGGTACTATACGTGTGGTTGCAGCTACTACAAGTTCGGCTCCCTAATAGTTGAAATATAATACAGCTCCGACAACAAAATAACATCTTCACTTTCTAAAATAACGGCTGTTGATATCTGCGTCACTAACTGTCTGCGGTGAAAAGTTTCCAGAATTCTACCCTCTGCTTTAAACTTCAAAAGTCTTAAGGACGGGTTATTTTATATTTCTTTACCTAAATATTGAATACAGCCCTCCTTGCGTTTAAATATATACTTCTTAAAGGCTTTCAGCCACCATCAGCTTCAACTTAATACACAGAAAATATATACGCTAAAATATAATATAATATTTGCATGAATATACATACACATATGCAGTTATCAGACAGGATTTAGTGTATGTGACATACATATTTTTATTAATCATGGTCACAATTCAATTACTATAATTACATGGTCATAATTACTAGGAATTAATTAGGTACCAAAAGTACCGTATCAATATATAGCGTTTTTAGAACTCATTTACCTTAAAACTTGAATTTTTTATGTAAACAATTTTAAAAATTCCTCGTTTGGAGAATTTTTATTAGAGCAGTGAAGCTACACAATACCATTTTCCTTAATACTTCTCTGAAAATATCTGCAATCCTTAATTATGTAATGTAGCAAGGAGATGAGAAAACACATAGTTTGAGAAAATATTGTGTACCTAATGCGAGGAAAAATCACTATCGTATATCATAGACTATTCCTTCGAATTTTGGTGAACGAGAATGATATTTTCTCAAAATGAGCTTGGGAGCTAGAGGTGCCAAAGCTACTATATATTCGTTCTTCGTGTCTGGAGAAGATCTCAGTAGATACATCATTCAGACAACTTGATCCCTGCAGGCGTCTAAGTTCGACACCCCAATAGATCAACTGTCCCATAGAGTCTCCACACTGTCTGTTCTTCAAGGTATTGAAGTGACACTGGTAATACTATGTGCTACTAGTGAAAGGGAAGTACACGAGTTTGAATGCTCACGACTGATTGAAAACGCCATTAGATATAAGCCTGCATCACATAAAAGCAGCGATAATTAAATCGAAGTTATTATAACAATGTTTACTGTCTAGCTTTTTACTTCCTCTAGCAGAACCTAGTAGTTAGAGAAGGTATTGCATCCACCCAAAAATTCTACATCGAGGTTTAATTCGGAAATACACATTTTGAGGCCCCAGGATAAGCATTTCAGAAATGTTGTATGTGTGTGTAAACACTTAAACTTGATATTTAAGTTCGGTATCTTCCAAAACTGTGACAGAAAGATTTTCAAGAGAATCTCCTATCACAAACTTCTCTTTATATGGAACATTTTTCGAAATTTTTAATTTTCTAAAAAAAATTGCTCTAAAGATGTTGATTAAAATACCATATTTAAAAGATATGACAAATAAAATTTATATCTTGAATTTTCTAGGAACAGCCTGTAAAGTCGTCTTCATTTGAGGGAATTTTGTATAATCTTGTATAAACGTTAAGCGATAGACGAAATCGTACTGCAAAAAATGTTGATCCCTTTAAAATACACAATTTAATTTCAAAGATTTTTTTGCTGCTGCTATTCACGGTTTGAATTGTGCAATTTTATGTCATTCTTATAAAACTTCTGTTAACATTAGTTGTTTCATGCGAACGTATGGAAAGAGCATGGAATTTTAAGGCCAGTATATATCGTTCAGTTGTTAAACATTTGACTATCGCTATTCCCTTATATCCTAACGAACTGTTTCATGTAGCGACTTCTGCAACGGTTTATCTCGATTAAAATAAAGTAGATAGGAATATAAGCTTTCATAGGTGTAGTTTTACATACATACATTATACTCGGGAAATATAACACATAGTGCGCACAAAATATTAACAAGCTATGTCAACCCGTTGTTGAGTTATTAATTTTTACTTTCTCTACTACGTATAGTAAGTAGGGGAAGAACTGTATTCCACTCAAAGATTCGATACCGAGATTTCACCAGAAATATATGTTTTGAGATCCCCTGAATCCAAAAAAAACATTTTTGGAAATATGCCCGTGTGTATGTGTGTGTGTGTGCGTGTGCGTGTGCGCGTGTGCGTGTGTGTGTCTGTGAACAGCATAACTCAGAAATGAATAGTCGTTTAAACACCAAACTTGGTATTTGGGTTCAGTATCTTCCAGAGATGCGACAAGGTTTTCAAGAAAATCCCCCCACCCCAGATTACCCTTTACATGGAACATTTTTCAAAAATTTTAATTTTCTCAAAAATGGCCCTAACGAGTTCGATTAAAATATCATATGTTTAAGATATTTTCATGACAAATAAACTGTATATCTTGAATTTTCTGGGAATGTCTCCAAAAGTATTCTTCATTGTGAACGCCTTTTGCATAACTGGTAAACCATAAGAGATAGACAATATTTAACTACACAAAAAATCTGATGTGTTACACTCACATGACTTTCTCTACTCTTGTACAATCTATTTTTACAAACGCCTATTCTCCATATGCTTTATGTTAATCGAGATATCGAGATGTCAATCTTATTGCTAATTTTCTTGTAGATGCAAGGGGAATATGGTAGCTTTTAAGCGATGGTCAAATATTTTAACGCTGGTTGCTATGTGTCGAATTCCATTCTCTTTGCAAGTCCAGGACATAAAAAAATGAATAACGAATTTGAGAAAAAGTATAAGTATTGGAAAATTTAAGGGAATAACAAGGAATATCTCGAAAACGGTTCACTCAACAAAAGAAATGTATATAACATAAGTTGTGTATTTTAACGAGATCAACATTTTTGTGTAGTAAAATTTTGTCTATCTCTTATGGTTTACCAGTTATGCAAAAGTCGTTCACAATGAAGAATACTTTTGGAGACATTCCCAGAAAATTCGAGATATACATTTCATTTCTCATGGCATTATCTTAAACATATGATATTTTAAACAAAATCGTTAGAGCCATTTTTGAGAAAATTAAAATTTTCGAAAAATGTTCCATGTAAAGGGTAGTCTGGGGTGGGGGGATTTTCTTGAAAACCTTCGTGTCGCATCTCTGGAAGATACTGAACCTAAATACCAAGTTTGGTGTTTATCCGACTGTTCGTTTTTGAGTTATGCTGTTCACACACACACAGACACACACACAAACACACACACACACAGACACACAGACACACACACGGACATGTTTCCAAAAATGCTTTTTTTGGATTCAGGAGGTCTCAAAACATGTATTTCCGGTGAAATCTCGGTATCGAATTTTTGGGTGGAATGCAATACTTCCCCTACTTACTATACGTAGTAGAGAAAGTAAAAATATAGATCGCGTTAAAATACACAATTTATGTCATGTACATTTCTTTTGTTAAGTGAACCATTTTCGAGATACTAATTGTGATTCCCTTACATTTTTCAATACTTACACTTTTTCTCAAATTGGAATTCGTTATTCATTTTTTTTATATCCTGGTCATGCAAAGAGAATGGAATACGCCACATAGCATCAAGAAAATTAGCAATAAGATTGACATCTCGATTAACATGAAGCACATGGAGAATAAGCGTTTGTAAAGATAGTTTGTATAAGAGTACAGAAAGTCATGTGAGTGTAACACATAGAATTTTTGTTATTGTATTTCATTGCTAAGTTCCGATTTCGCATGCGGCACCTTAAGATTTCACTAATTGTTGCGTTAAGCCTTTTAAAAACGACACCATACCGCATTTTATCAAACAGAAATAAAATAAGTGTCCAGTCAATGAATGGTTTGTTCTTGATTAAATAATTATGTATTGAATACAATGCATAGTGAATAAATTCATTGGAGTTTTAAAAAAGGCATTTATAGGCACCAAAAGCCAGAAATAGCCATTTATGTTGAATTAGGTGCCTATAGGTATTATAAAAGTTGGTTAATACCCTTTTAGGTCAATTATATGTGTAATTATCTATGTTAGGCTCAATGGGTTGTAAAGGAAAACAATAGGTAAAAACCTAATTATCCGAAGTCTAACAATGACAAATGTAGTCTCGCCCTCCTTCAGCGAGAGCGGCCCTCTTTCCCGAGCATAATTTTTAGTCGTTGGATTGGCAGGATACTTTCACTCCACTAAAATATGGTCTACCCAAGTGTAATATTACACGCTATATGTTCTCACTTGCGCAGTACCATCAAGGCAATGATTCGTTGAATTTAGATGCATAAATAAAATATAATAGAAATCTGATGTGTTACACTCATGACTTTCTCTACTCTTGTACAAACTATTTCTAAAAACGCCTATTCTCCATATGCTTCATGTTAATCGAGATATCGAGATGTTAATCTTATTGCTAATTTTCTTGTAGATGCAAGGGGAATTAGTAGGCTTTAAGCGATAGTCAAATATTTTAGGAGCTGGTTGCTATGTAGAGTATTCCATTGTCTTTGGATTACCAGGACAGAAAAAAAGAAAGAAAAATGAGCAACGAATTTCCATTTGAGAAAAAGTATAAGCATTGGAAAATTTAAGGGAATAACAAGCAATATCTCGAAAATGGTTCACCCAACAAAAAAAAATGTATATGACATAAATTGTGTATTTGACCAGGATATACATTTTTGGGCAGTGAAATTTTGTCTATCGCTTATGGTTTACCAATTATACAAAAATCGTTCACAATGAAGAATACTTTTGGAGACATTCCTAGAAAATTCGAGATATACGTTTCATTTGTCATGAAAATATCTTAAAATATGATATTTTAATGAAAATCGTTAGCCATTTTTGAGAAAATTAAAATTTTCGAAAAATGCTCCATTTAAAGGGTAATCTGGGGTGGGTGGATTTTCTTGAAAACCTTCGTGTCGCATCTCTGAAAGATACTGAACCTAAATACCAAGTTTGGTGTTTATGCGACTCTTCGTTTCTGAGTTATGCTGTTCACAGACACACATACACACGGGCATGTTTCCAAAAATGTTTTTTTTTTAATTCAGAGGGTCTCAAAACATATATTTCCGGTGAAATCTCGGTATCGAATTTTTAGGTGTAATACAATACTTCCCCTACTTACTATACGTAGTAGAGAAAGTAAAAACGTTGAAACAACCACTACAAACCTTTTATCTTTGTCTCCATATTGCTGATGAAACCTCTCGTGTAAATGCCCTAGCTGTTATTCAGTTTAAACCACACAGGTAAAAAGTTGTTCGCATAGAAGGCCGTATTATGTCGTATAGGTTACTGGCTGGGCAGAGTCAAAGGAGAGCTAACAGAGGGAAACACACTATTGCGATCTTCGGGAACGGGCCAGTAAATTTGATACCGAGATTTCATTGGAAATGCATGTTTTGAGCCCCCTGAATAATAAACATTTTTAGATAAAGGTCCATGGGGTGTCTGTATGTCTGTGAACAGCATAACTCAAAAACGGAAAGTATGATAAGTACAAAATATGGTGTTTAGATCCAGTAGCTTTCAAACATGCGACACGAACATTTTCAAGGAAAACCCCGCACTTTAGACTAACCCTTTGCATGGAACATTTTTCCAATATTTTTATTTTCAAAAATGGCTAACAATTTTGATTAAAATATAATATTGTATTTTTAGGGCAAACGAAATATATGTCTTGAATTCTCTGGGAATGTCCCCAAAAGTCCTGTTCATTCTGAATGTCTTTTGCATAACTGATTACCGTAAGAGATCGACAGTTTTACTAGATAGGAAATGTAGATCTCCTTAAAACACAGAATTTATGTGATATGCATTTTTTGTCAAGTTAACCGTTTCCGACATATTGCTTGTTATTTGTTTGAATTTTCTATACTTATTCTTTTTCTCAAACGAGTATTCGTTTTTCGTTTTTTTATGTTCTGGACATGCAATGAGAATGGAATGCTCCACATAGCAACAAGCTCTTAAAATATTTGACTATAGCTTAAAGCCTACCATATTCCCCTTGCACCTACAAGAAAATTAGCAGTAAGATAGTTTCTGCAAATGTTTATCTCGATTAACAGTACATGGAGAATAAGTGTTTGTAAAGATAGTTTCCACAAGCGTAGAGGAAGTCATTTGAGTGTAACACATCAGATTGTTTTTTTCCATATTAGTGAACATGTTCCCTTAAGTGAATAGGAAATTAAGGCAAATAGGGATAATAAATTTCGTTTCATCCGAGCATTACCAATGGCGTATTTGGGTTGCCTATAACAGATGACACTTCTTGAAAGACATAGCTTTAACCTTCCTTTAAATCGAGCTGACATAGTGCGGAATTAGACTAGAGGAATGTGAAATCTATGAATACGGCCGGTGACGTCTTCAGAAAACGGGAAGTAGTCTGCTAAACTGGATCTAAAATTAACGAATGGAAGATTGATGCCAATAAATTATAGAAGTAAAGAATATTAAATGTGGGACGAGGATATCTTTCCCCATTTCTTCAAGGGCCGGCGTGTTTTATATCCTCGTCCATCACATACCCCCTCAAAATCGTGACAGGCTTGTCAACATTCCCTTTTGCGTAGGAGAGGATGCCATCAATATAATTTCTAGATGAAGTTTATGCCGTTATCTCAAGTCGAGCTAAGTAACATTTTACAAAGATAACGAAACTTTCCCTAACTTACAGATATTAATAAATATGAATTATACTGAGTCGGAAAGTTCATAGTCTCCCTGAGCACAAACGATGAGATTGTCGATATTCCTCTGTTTGTCTGCCTACGCAAACCTTTCTCTGCAAACATATCGTATAAAACAAAATGAACACGGGGACAACGACCCTAGCCAGAAGAGCACGAAATGGTTATTAATTCAGTCAGTTGTAATATATCAGCTCTTACGATGCTTTTTGCTTTTCTTACGCGACTTTGCGTTATATCAGTGTTACGTCTTCACTGTAAATGGAGCCTTACTTTGAGGTAGTATTTTTAATACTTGAATAATTTCAATTAAATTATACAATATGTAAATTCAATAGCAACCCGCCTTGAAGCAATATGTATATAATAAGTTTTTAAAAAGTGTATGTAACAGTCATTGCAAATGCTTATATTATTGTAAACATGTTTAATAATGTTAGGTGAATACATTACATGCTTTAATAATGTAAGAGCTGTGAGAATAATAAGTTTAACGTTGCTAACAATGAGGTAACCTTGAGGCAATAATGAGTTTGAGAGTTTAAATGTTACTAGTCATGATTAGAGCAACGATAATGTAAATTTTGTGACAGTTTAAAATTAGGCAATCAACAGCTAGAAAAAGCTTTAGTAAAATGCAGGTATTCTATTGGACTAGAATTAGCCAACCATAGACTTGAAATACAGAAGCCTACGGGTTTTGACGGTTGAAATATGTTCAGTTGCCTGCAGACCTAGGCAGTGACCGGATGGAAGATGTGTTCTCTAAAGAAATATTACGTATTCATGTGAATCGTAAATATGTTTTCGCGTTAACAAAGTGCAAGAATTAAAGAATCTGACAGTTCTTAATATCAGTGTACTGCTATTTAATTTGTGTCAAGGAATAGTACAAAGAAGTGAATTAAAACTTAAAATCTGTGTAAGCCTACATTCTTGTCGCACCACGCCCTGATTAAGAGAAACGTGTCTCTAAAGTAAGATTAAAGCAGCCGAGGCAAACATAAGCACTATCTATAGAAGCAGTTTAACAACAAAGTTAAGTAATATTTCTTTAAACTTGTAGTGTAACAACAAAAATACATCTTCAAATCAGCTTCTCATACGTAGCAGCATATCACGTAACAACAGTAAATATTACGTAATCAACAACTTCAAATTGGCTTACCAAAGCGTGGTGCTAACTCCTTAAACAACGTAAACTCCAAGAACAATACTTAAAGTTGGCTTCCCAAGCGTGAGGCTAATAAATTACGTAATTTATTTACATAAACAAAACACCTATCTCAACTTTCGTAATGAATGAATTAATTAATGTAATTAACAACAATAAACAGAATGCGCAAAAATTCGACGGGGAATTGCTTGTCTGGTCCAGCCCAACAGATTTTTATAGAGTGATTATGGGATGATTTAAAACATTTATTAGTGCAATGCTTAATATAATATTGAAAACTTCACATAAACTACACTGTGTTTTGTGTTTCACAATTGTAGCTCCAATACACATTTCTGCAAGATGGATTCCCTTCCCCCTTGAAGCACAGGAACCAGTCCTCAGTACTAAAACTGCATATACAATCAGAAATAAACGCAAACGCAGCGTAAACGCAAGACATTGTACTCATGCCATTTAATGTTAAGCATTCACATAGCCATGTAAAGCACCACGTAACGCAAAAGATCGAAAAGTTCAAACACACGTTTGCATTGCATGCATAGAAAAAGAATTCTGCATTTTTTACTTTCTCTACTGCGTATAGTAAGTACGCGTGTCTGTGAACAGCATAACTCAGAAACGAACAGTCGCATAAACACCAAACTTGGTATTTAGGTTCAGTATCTTCCAGAAATGCGACACGAATGTTTTCAAGAACATCACCCCACCACAAATTACCCTTTAATAGAACATTTTTCGAAAATTTTAATTTCTCAAAAGTGGATGTAAGATTTTTATTAAAGTATCATGTATTTAAGATACTTTCATGACAAATACAATGTATATCTTGAATTTTCTGGGAATGTCTCCAAAAGTATTCTTCTTCATTGTAAACGACTTTTGCATAACTGGTAAACCATAAGAGATAGACAAACGTTTACTGCACAAAAAATGTAGATCGCGTTAAAATACACAATTTATGTCATATACATTTTTTTTTGAGTGAACCATTTTCGAGATATTGCTTGTTATTCCCTTAATTTTTTCAATACTTATTTTCTCAAATGGGCATTCGTTATTCATTTTTTTGTCTTGTATATGCAAAGAGTATTAATCTGAGCAAAGAGAATGGTGCTGCACCTAGCAACCAACTATTAAGAGATATGTCTATGCTTAAAGGCTACTGTATTTCTATATTAGGGGAACATAGTACGCCTTAAGTGATAGTCAGATATTTTTAGAACTGGTCGCTATGTGTAAAATGTAATTCTCTTTGCCTGTCAAAAGATCATTTCTGCAAATATTTATCTCGATTAATATGAAATAGATGGAGAATAAGAGCTTGTGAAAATAATTTGTACAAGAGTAGAGAAAGTCATGTGAGTGTAACACATCAGATTTTTTTCTCCTTGCATTGGTAGCTTCTGAACAATGCACGATCGCGATGCGAGATTTTACTTGATCTACTGTACAGTGATCTACTGTTCCAATTTGAGCGTGCCATACTGTTTTTAAATGCTGATCTCAGACGTTCATATGTTAGTTGCACAGTTCATTAACCTGTTATGTTGTGTTTATTTATAAAGACTGGATTACTTTACTTATTGGATATCATTGGTGCGGTATGCTAAGAAATTGCCTCATGCAATTTACGGACCTAGAAATTCGTGCCAACATCTTGTGTTACGCGTACGGGTGCATTGTGAATGGTCTTGCCTAACATCACTTATTATTTGTTCTGTCAGCATTACCGATTGGGAGGGCTCAGGCGCCAACGAGTTCGGGGTCTTTCTACCCATGAGTCTTTTTCGGGAATTACCTAGGTCGTCAGGCGAATGCTGCAGTGGTTTCTTTCATCCCCCGAATTTCCTGACACTCCATTTCGTTCCATTAATCATTTCATTCATCTTTCATTCCGATGGTATGTTTCAGGGTCGAAAGTGTCGGCGGTGGTGTTTCGGTGCAGCGTGGCACGGAAAAGGGATGCTCTTTGTGACAATATCCGTCCCTCGGCTTTCCGCTGGATACCGGAGTATTCTTGACCCTTCTGTGTGGGATGGGGTCTCTAGTCTGCCTGTTCGTTTGTCGGTGTGTCTATATCTGGAAACTTAGGGACCCTGTCATTTCTGTGCCATCGCTCCTGGTTCCCGCCGCCCGGTGTCTCCTCTCGTCTCGTACTTGCTCCTGGGGACGCCCCCTCGTGGGGGCGTGGGTACTGAAAGGGGATATATTATACATATATAGGAATTGTAAATATGAAAGGGGAACCATACATATAAGAATTGTACAGTAATAATATAATTCACTAACATGTTAAAATACATTTGTACAGAGCTAATTGTAAGAAACGGGCGAGCTAGAAAAATTCCAGGAATCGCATAATCCTAAGTAGAGCGTACCTTTCACCAAGCCAACAGGCAGGGAACCGGTCGTTACGGAGAAACAGAAAGAGACAGATAAAGATAAGAAAGAGACGGAGATATTGAATCGGCTTCACAACGCACCAGGGTGACACTTAAGCGCACGGACTTGAAGACACACATTCTCATACATGTTACGGTAATGCGGTCTGAGGACCAATAGGAAACGTCGTTACATTTTTAAACGCAGTCTGTATATAAGGGCAGACAAGGCCTCAGAGCCCACTCTCTCTCTCTCTCTCTCTCTCTCTCTCTCTTCTGATCTTCTAGAATTGTCGTTGGTACGAGGTGCTACAGATGCACGTGGGTGTACAAGGGTGGGAATGCGTGTGCAGATAGCTAGGCTCCTGACTTAGTTAAAGTGGTGGGATTATAAAATGCGAAAAGCTAGCCGCCCATAATTATTTCAAATGTGAACAAAGTTCATTTATTAAGGAAAAATTGCAGTGTATTTTTTAACTTGCCTCACCCACCATAACCTGATAATTAAGAATTAGATATAGGTAGGAAAAGTTCGGAATGGAATAAGGAACCACCGACGAGCATCAATAGCCGAGGAAACACACTACCGAACACCACATCAACCTAAATATCGACAATTTCGCGCTACAAATAGCGCACAGCACCGTTTCCCGCTACAAATGGCGCCCAACTGAACAACCGTTTCCGCTACAGTACAATATCTACTCTGGATCGGTGCCGAGTCCCCACCGTAGTGAATCCTATCCTATGTCAGCGTTACTTTTTGTTGTTAACACGGCAGAGGTGTAACATTTGATTGGATTATGAAGTGGAGGGGATTCGGCAGAACCGGTGTCCCCGCCCCTACATGAGGTCCTACGCCCCCACCGAAGCGATCCTTATACCCCGGAAATCAGCGGAAGGCCGAGGGATGGAGATAGTTCACACAGAGCAACATTTTTCCTTGCCCCGCTTCACCGAAACTCCATCACTGACACTTCCAACTCTGAAACAGACCAAACGTGGTGAAGTATGTATGAAATGATAAATAGAACGAAATGGAGGGAGAGGAAATTCGGGGATGAAAGAAACCACTCCAGCATTTGCCTAACGAACCGGGAAAACCCTCGAAAACACCATGGGTCAGAGTGAGCTGTCACCATGGATCGATCCGAAACTCCTGAATGCGGGCCACAAATGTTGCCGCCTGAAACATCCCGCTCGGTATTGTAACATCAGTGCTGTGCGGGGCATGTCAAACCCCACTCGGTTTTTCGGTATTATAACTGCTTTAAATATACAATATACGAGGTGTGATCAAAAAATTTCCGGAATGACTTCACAACAATGCTGACGCTGAGATTTATTTAATTCTTTCCCAGGCTGTATATGCAGCGTTCCTTCCCGATAAAATTGAGAGGTCACGTGAGTTCCTGTGACCATGCAGTTACGAGGTAGACGCTCTGAAGTGAACACGTGTTTTGCATGTGCTGCGATTTTTCCGCGTAGCAAAAATGTCAGATTACGAAGAGCAAAGAATGAACATCAAATTTTGCTTTAAACTCGGTAAAACTGCTACAGAAGCATATGAAATGTTAAGAACAGCTTATGATGATGACGTTATGGGCAAAACTCAAGCGTTTGCGTGGTTTTCGAAATTTAAAAGTGGTGTGACATCAGTTAAAGATATAGATCGTTCGGGGCAGCCCTGTTCCAGCAAAACTGATGAAAATATAAATCAGGGGAGAGAAATGGTTTTAAATGATAGGCGCATTACAATAAGAGAACTTTCTGACTCATTAGGACTCTCCTTTGGAAGTTTACAAAGCATTTTGAAAGACAATTTGGACATGTTCCTGCATACTGATAATGCGCATGCGCACAAAGCCCTTTCTGTTTCCCAATATAAAAATAGGATGAATACTGTTCCCCATCCCGCCTATTCTCCAGATTTGGCACCAGCGGATTTTTTCTTTTCCCGCGATTTAAAATGCGGCTCTGAGGACAGCGTTTTGAGGACATTGATGTCATCCATCGCGAATCGCAGAAGGCCCTGAACATTTTGAAAGAAGAGGACTTCCAGAGGTGCTTCCAGCAGCGGCAGAAGAGCTGGGACAAGTGTATCAACTCCCAAGGAGACTGCTTCGAGGGTGACAGTGCAGATTAGAAAAAAACAAACTGTTGTGTAGTATTTATGACGTCATTCCAGAAACGTTTTGATCACACCTCGTATGTAGTATTTATGCATTTATTATGGATATGCTTCTGTTGAATATTTCCTGATAAATACCATAATTATAGTTTAAACAATATAACAAATCAACTGTTGTTCCTAGATACAATTTCTTTTATTGGCGGTGCACAAAGTTTTGACAATGGATACACAGATTCCTGTACATAAATGTGATTTTTTCATTCGAATAAAACACAAAAGTTGAACAAATGCTATATTATGAATATCAAATAATCCAGATATTACAAATATCATTTCTGGTTTAGCATTTAATTTCATATTGCATATTGAATATGTCTTCATATAGAATACCAAAGTCTTAATTACAATCAATTTCTCCTTCTTCCTTACTGCAACCATCACATCTTACATCAATGTGATACATGCATAGATAAATGTCACACTTTGTACACAGAGTGCCAAAGATTTTTGTATGGTTTTCTGGGGTCTTTTGAGGCGTGTCCTTCACCTTACCTATCGCAAGGCATGATGACTTGGTAACACAACAATAAGGGGCAAAAGAGGGGAGGTTAGTGCCTTTGTTTTTTCTGGTGTTATTAAACCAAAACATGTTTATTATCTCAAAACCAGTCATGCCGTATACTAGCGCAATTACTCGTGGACGTAGCGTGGGATGTGGGAGGCTGGTCGTTCTGTTACAGCAATTGCAACAGCAGTGCACAAAAGTGTTTTAATAGTAAATTACGGGAAAAAATATTCCAGGAAAGCGGGGAAGACGGTCCACATACTCATCAGAAAGTGGGCACTCCCCGTAAAACATCCACAGATGATATTCGCTTACTAAATGCAAATTAATCTTTTGTTATAGATCATGTTTAGAAAAGATAAATATGTATTAATATATGGTTCACCGAATATGACATACATATTATGGCAATAAAATTGAGTTATTTCTATGACTGTAGTCCTGTTGTATTCCTATGATCTGCAATATGTTGGTAAAGGTATATTAACCAATTATAGTTTGAATTAGAGGGAAAACCTCGTGCTTTATTTATTTATTAGTTGGTTATGTTTGCTTCTATGCAGAAACAAGCATTGCTATCATTGTGAGAATACAGTTCTGTTTATTTTGTGTTGTAAAGTGCTGCCTTGTTATGTGTTAAATAATACCATTCAAGCTTTAAATTGCACCCTCTGAAAATCTTCTCACACTACACACTTTACATTTCGCTCTGGGCGCTCATCATGTTTTGCCCTTAGCTTTTAACCTTTTCAAAGGCGTGTCCTGCACTAACTGATAAGGTGTCGGCTACCAATCACGATAAGGCTGTATGACAACTGAATGCACTCACTATACCGCTTTCTCTTTTAGCCAATACGATCAAGAGGGTAAACATATATTTCGTTTCTACGCCATTTTGTAACCTTTGTTGTGGTTATTGGTGCAATTATTTAGCAGAATGACTGGCGCATTCTTGCACAGTGGTCTAAAGCAACCAATGAAGTGCCCATGGCTTCGCAAGGCCACGTACAACGATAAATACTGTGACATAGACGCGAGGTGCAGTGAGATATTCTTTGGCGCTCTTTGTACAAGTGTTTCGTCTTGCAATCCTTCTTCCGCGAACAACTGTATCCTTCAGGTCCGCAGGGAACCATCGGAAACGTAATTAGTTGCACTGAAGGAGTGTTGACGGATATTGCGCAGTGGAAATTTATATTATACATAAAAAAAGACCTTCACCTTCAAAAATTTCGGAACGCACGTGGTGTGGCGTGCTGTCACAAATTTCAACTTGCTAACAGCTGTGTTTCACGATGACTGACTAAGGACAAACCAATGAATCATCGCTCACTGCATTCTAGTGACATCTGGTTGCAGCTTCCTGGAACTATACAGCTGAGATCAGTTCCGTTTTTTAGTAATTATTAGAAATATATGATGTGGGATGTAGCTCAGGTGGTTACGTCTGTGGCCCGCATTCGGGAAGTCCCGGGGTCGATACTCGGCGACCTTCCGCTCTCCCCAAGGGTTCTTTGTGGTTTCCCCGGGTCGCCTGGCGAATGCTGGGGTGGTTCATCTACCACGACTCTCCTCCCTCTCATTTGCTGTATCCATCATCTTCTTTGTCATCTATTTCACGGTTCTAGGACCAGGCGACGGTGTTCGGCGAGCTGCGGCTGAGCGGTGGCAGCCCTCTGTAAAGATTTATTCCCTGGCGTTAGTTAGGTGTTTCCTCCGAGTAGGGTCCGCTCCAGGGGAACCTGGAGATTGGTGGCTTGTGGGCAGGGACCGTGCGGCGGAGGATGCGTTCTGTCTGGAAACGTTAGGGACCCCGCCTATGCTTGCACCCATCGGCATCCGTATCTTCCCTCCCAGGGGTCACATTGGAAGCACAATGGGCCGACTGGCCTGCATGCGGGAGGCCCTCCGTGATACATAGCTTTACTTTTATCACACTTCAGCACACCACTGCCGGGTTAATAGGGCATTACTATCGTAAGTGTACCTTAACTCTAAATTTTCTGCTTAATTATCTTCATTTAATAAATTATTATACATAAATTAGTAAACCGAACTCTAAATTTTCTCCCATATTTCTGGTCGCATGAACGTCTACACTCATAGGTTGTAAGACCACCATTGTCCATTCAAAATAGCGCGAATCCTCCCTGGAATAGGGCATGCAAATTGCGCTAGTGGTGCACTAGGCTGTTATCCATGCAGAGGCTGATCCAGTTACCTAAGAGGGCTGGAGGATACTAATGACGTGTCCAAAACAGACACCAGTGGATCGATATGCTCAAGAGCGGTGATTGTGCCAGTCCAGCAGGTGCCTTCATTTCATTCCCTCAATTATTGCTCAGCTCGGTGCAGCATTCCTGGCATAAGGTGGACATCTGTCCCGTATTTCAATACAGAACATATCAGATTTTAAAAATCCGATTCACATTCTACTACATTCTAATTCAAATAAACGTTTGAAAAAAAAATCTGATGTGTTACACTCACATGACTTTCTCTACTCTTCTACACACTATTTTTACAAACGCCTATTCTCAATATGCTTCATGTTAATCGAGATATCGAGATGTCAATCTTATTGGTAATTTTCTTGTAGATGCAAGGGAAATATGGTAGCTTTTAAGCGATAGTCAAATATTTTAACGCTGGTTGCTATGTGGCGCATTCCATTCTCTTTGCCTGTCCAGGACATAAAAAAATCTGATGTGTTACACTCACATGACTTTCTCTACTCTTGTACAATCTATTTTTACAAACGCCTATTCTCCATATGCTTTATGTTAATCGAGATATCGAGATGTCAATCTTATTGCTAATTTTCTTGTAGATGCAAGGGGAATATGATAGCTTTTAAGCGATGGTCAAATATTTTAACGCTGGTTGCTATGCGGCGCATTCCATTCTCTTTGCAAGTCCAGGACATAAAAAAATGAATAACGAATTTGAGAAAAAGTATAAGTATTGGAAAATTTAAGGGAATAACAAGCAATATCTCGAAAACGGTTCACTCAACAAAAGAAATGTATATGACATAAGTTGTGTATTTTAACGCGATCTACATTTTTTGTGTAGTAAAATTTTGTCTATCTCTTATGGTTTACCAGTTATGCAAAAGTCGTTCACAATGAAGAATACTTTTGGAGACATTCCCAGAAAATTGGAGATATACATTTCATTTCTCATGACATTATCTTAAACGTATGATATTTTCATCAAAATCGTTAGAGCCATTTTTGAGAAAATTAAAATTTTCGAAAAATCTTCCATGTAAAGGGTAGTCTGGGGTGGGGGGATTTTCTTGAAAACCTTCGTGTCGCATCTCTGGAAGATACTGAACCTAAATACCAAGTTTGGTGCGTCTCCGACTGTTCGTTTTTGAGTTATGCTGTTCACAGACACACACACACACACACAGACACACACACACACAGACACACACACACACACAGACACACACACGGACATGTTTCCAAAAATGCTTTTTTTGGATTCAGGAGATCTCAAAACATGTATTTCCGGTGAAATCTCGGTATCGAATTTTTGGGTGGAATGCAATACTTCCCCTACTTACTATACGTAGTAGAGAAAGTAAAAAATGCATAACGAATTTGAGAAAAAGTATAAGTATTGGAAAATTTAAGGAAATAACAAGCAATATCTCGAAAACGGTTCACTCAACAAAAAAAATGTATATGATAGAAGTTGTGTATTTTAACGCGATCTACATTTTTTGTGTAGTAACATTTTGTCTATCTCTTATGGTTTACCACTTACGCAAAAGTCGTTCACAATGAAGAATACTTTTGGAGACATTCCCAGAAATTTCGAGATATACATTTCATTTCTCATGATATTATCTTAAACATTAGATATTTTCATCAAAATCGTTAGAGCCATTTTTGAGAAAATTAAAATTTTCGAAAAATGTTCCATGTAAAGGGTAGTCTGGGGTGGGGGGATTTTCTTGAAAATCTTCGTGTCGCATCTCTGGAAGATACTGAACGTAAATACCAAGTTTGGTGTTTATCCGACTGTTAGTTTTTGAGTTATGCTGTTCACAGACACACACACACACACACACACACACACACACACACACACACGGACATGTTTCCAAAAATGCTTTTTTTGGATTCAGGAGGTCTCAAAACATATATTTCCGGTGAAATCTCGGTATCGAATTTTTGGGTGGAATGCAATACTTCCCCTACTTACTATACGTAGTAGAGAAAGTAAAAATCTAAAGTGTTAATCTCACATGACTTTCTCTACTCTTTCACAAACTATTTTTACAAACGCTTATTCTCCATATGATTCATGTTAATCGAGAGTGCCAATTTTCTTGTGGGTGCAAGGGGAATATGGTACTATTTAAGTGACAGCCAAATATTTTAACAGCTGGTTGCTATTTGGTGTTTATCCGACTGTTCGTTTCTGAGTTATGCTGTTCACAGACACACACGGACATGTTTCCGAAATGCTTTTTCTGGATTCTTGGGGTCTCAAAACATATATATATACATATATATATATATATATATATGTATATCTCGGTATCGAATTTTTGGGTGGAATACAATACTTCCCCTACTTACTATATGTAGTAGAGAAAGTAGAAACGAATAACGAATTCCCATTTGAGAAAAAGTAGTATTGGAAAATTTAAGGGAATAACAAGCAATATCTCGAAATGATTCACTCAACAACAAAAAATGTATATGACATAAATTGTGTATTTTAACGCGATCTACATTTTTGTGTAGTAAAATTTTGTCCATCTCTTATGCCTTACCAGTTATGCAAAATTCGTTCACAATGAAGAATACTTTTGGAGACATTCCCAGAAAATTCCAGATATACATTTCATTTATCATGAAAATATATTAAACATACGATATTTTAATCAAAATCGTTAGAGCCATTTTTGAGAACATTAAAATTTTCGAAAAGTGTTCCAGGTAAAGGGTAAACTGGGGTGGGGGATTTTCTTGAAAACCTTCGTGTCGTATCTCTGGAAGATACTGAACCTAAATACCAAGTTTAGTGTTTATCCGACTGTTCGTTTCTGAGTTATGCTGTTCACAGACACACACAGGCACACACACGTACTTGTTTCCAAAAATGCTTTCTTTGGATTCAGGGGGTCTCAAAACACATTTTCGGTGAAATCTCGGTATCGAATTTTTGGGTGGAATACAATACTTCTCCTACTTACTATACGTAGTAGAGAAAGTTTTAGCGCCACTACATATTTCGTTATAGATACAAAGCGAACAGCGAGTCAAATGATTGGACGCTATATGCTGGCCTTAAAATGCCACAGCGTTTCCATGACATCGCGAGAAACAACATAAAATCGATGAGACTAAAAGAACAAGTATTGAACGACTCGAAACATTAATAACAGATATCTCAGTAATAGCCTATCCCACAGAAAAGCTTATTTGATGTAAATTGTGTATTTTAAAGAGATCTACATTTCTTGTAAGATACGTTTTCGTCTCTCGTTTAATGTTTACCAGTTATACAAGATTATCCATAATTCCTTCCGAATGAAGTTCCTTCCCAGAAACTTCAAGATATACATTTTATTTGTCATGTAAATATCTTTAATATACGGTATTGTTATCAAAATCGTAAAGCACATTTTAAGGAATCTAAATTTGTTTAAAATCTTGCATGTAAAGGGTAGCTCGGGGTTGTGGGATTTTCTTAAAGATCTTGGTGTCCAATTTTTGTAATGTATTGAACCTAAATACCAAATGTGATACATCTCCGACTTTTCGTTTTTGAGTTATGTTGTTCACAGATATACAGACGGACTTTTTCTAAACGTTTCTGGGATTCAGGGGGACTCAAAACATGTATTTCCGGTGAAATTTCGGTATAGAATTTTTGGGTGGAATGCAATACTTCTTCTGCCTACTATGTAATTGGTAGAGGATGTAAAAGCTATTTTATTTTTGGTTTATTAAAAAAATCTTCAATTAAGATTTACACATTTCACTGTATAATTCAGTAAACTAAAGCAATAAATTTTTTTAGGGTATGGCGCTATGTGATGGCTTTCAAGTTCCATGCTCTTTTCATGACTGCGAGATAAAAAACAAATAGCGACTTCCCACAGAATTGGAATTTAAACCATTAAAACGAATATCTGAAAATGGCTAAACCAAAATAAAATCCGATGTGATACATTCACATGAATTTTCTCTATCTTTTATTAGTGGGTATACATACTATTCTTTCCTAAGCTTATTCTTCTGTGTACTAAATTTTAATCCGAATAAATCTTTGCAGAAATGCTAATCACACATTTCGTTATAGATACAAAGGGAGTCAAAAGTTTAAGATCTGAACGCTATACGCTGGCCTAAAAATTACATACTGTTTCCATGTACTCGCGACAAACAACTGAATGTTAACAGGACTTTAAGAGATTGACTAGAAATCAAGAATTCGAACCTTTAATAACGGATATCTCAGAAACGGCTTATACCACAAAAAACTTATTCTAAATAAATTGTGTGTTTTAAAGAGATTACATTTTTGTATAGTACGTTTTCGTCTATCTCTTAAGGTTTACCAGTAATACAAGATTGTACAAAACGTCCTTTAAATCAAGTGGACTTCACAGGCTTTTTCCAGAAAATTTAAGATATGCATTTTATGTCGTGTAAGTGTGGTTAATATGTGGCATTTTGATTGAAATCTTTAGAGCCATTTTTAGAAAATCAGAATGTTTGAAAAATGTTCCATGTAAAGGTAGTCTGGGTAGGGTAAATTTCTTGAAAATCGTTGTTGTATTTTTGGAGGTACCCAGCTTAAATCTTTCGTTTTTGAGTTATACTGTTCACAAACACAGACTTTTCTATGAAAAACCTTTTTTTTTATTCAAGGGGGCCTGAAAACATGGCTTTCCACGTGAAATGTCGATATAACATTTTTGGGTGGAATATAATGCCTTATAAAAGACAAATTGTCTGCTTAGACCAGCAATACGTTTTTATTTAGTAAGACTTTGTCTATTATTTACGGTTTTTCAATTGTACAAACGTAATTCACAATGAAAACAATTTCCAGCTAAACAAGGAAAATTCAAGATTTGCATTTGATTTGTCTTGCAGTTATCATAAACACATCGTATTTTACACAAGATCGTTCCATGTAACGGGCAGTTTATAAACAGGAACTTTCTTGAAAATCCTCATGTCGCATATTTGGAAGATCGTGACTTAAATACCTAGTTTGGCATTTATCCAACATTTTCTTCACACATACACACACACACACACAAACACACTAAACTTTTCTTAAAATGCATTTTTACTTTCTCTAATGCGCATATAGTAGGTAAAGGAGGTATTGCATTCCACCCAAAAATTCGATACCGAGATTTCACCAGAAATACGTGTTATGAGGCCCCCTGAATCCAAATAAACCATTTTTGGAAACATGCCGGTGTGTGAGTGTGCATCGTGTGTCTGTGGGCAGCAAAAACTCAAAAACGAAACGTTGGACAAATACCAAACCTGGAATTTGAGTTCGGTATCTTCGAAGGATGCGACAAAAAAGATTTATAAGAAAATCCCCCCACTCCAATTGCCCTTTACATGGAATATTGTTGGAAAAGTTTGATTTCCTAAAAAATGACTCCAAAGATTTTGATTAAAATGCCGTATATAAAATATATTTACATGACAAATAAAATTTATATCTTGAATTTTCTGAGAGTAGCCTACAAAGTCAACTTCATTCGGATGGGATTTTATGTAATCTTGTATAACTGGCAAACGTTAAGCTATTGACGCAAGCGTACTACACAAAAAATGTAGATCCCTTTAAAACACATAATTTTTTAAAATAACTTTTTTGTAGCATAAGCCGTTTTAAGATATCCATTATTAAAGGTTTGAATTGTTCAATATGTTATACTTTTGTTCCATCGATTTTCAGTTGTTTCTCGCGATTGCATGAAATTTTAAGCCCGGCATATAGCGACCATTTCTTAAACATTTGACTATCACTGTTTCCTTTGTATCTATAACGAAATGTGTAATTTAGCTATTTATGCAAAGGCTTATTACGATTAAAATGTAGTAAATAAAAAATAAGCTTTTGTAAGAATACTTTTTATACTCACTAATAAAGATAGAGGGTAGAGAAACTCATGTGAATGTTGATTTTATTTTAGTTTCTGTCCCAGTATGGACGCCAATTTGAAATAAGGGGTTTTATTTTATTTTATTAATTACTTGCACTTTTTAACACGCAAACTATTTTCGTCTCACACGAATACATATTAAATTTTTCGAGGACGCATCTCGCTTCCGGTTAGGAACACTGTCTGCAACCAACTGACTTCTGAATTTGTAAATTTTGCTTCATTTTAGTTTCTGATCGGCTACTCCTACTCCAATAGAATCCTTTCATTTAACTAAAGCTTTTTCTGGTTATTGATTGGCTATTTTATAAACTGTCACAAAAATTACATTATTGCTTCCAAGAATCACAAGTAGCATTAAACTTTCAAATTTATTATTGCCTCAAGGTTACCTCATTGTTAGCAACTTTTAACCTATTTTTCTCACAGCTCCTACATTATTAAATTACATAATACATTCACATAACATTATTGAACATGTATACAATAATATAAATATATATGACTGTTACATACATTTCACAAATTATTACATACACATATTGCTTTAAGGCGGGCTGTTATTGAATTTTATATATTGTATAATTAGACTGAAATCATTTAAGTGCTAAAAATACTGTCTCAATGTATCACATCATATTTTTTTATTCAGGTATCCCCAAACTCACGATATCGAATTTTTAGTGGAATTTTTAGTAAGTACTAGAAAATGCAAATTTGGCTTTGCCTATGTTACTAATTTTTGAAGTCATGGTAATGCAGAATGTTCACCTTCTAGATTCATATTAATTTCTAAAACATAACAACGATACAATGTTATGCTTGTAAATGGCATATTTCCATAGTGACCTAGTGACTTTTAGTGACATATGAAGTCTGTCATATCTATATATAAATGTGCTTCACTTTTGACACAATGTCTCAAGATATTGTTTCATTAACAGAAGAGCGCGGGTATACCTTCAACGTATGTTTATGGCAGAAATAAAATACGTGTTCAATAGATTCTTTAAAAATAAAAGTCATAAAAAATAGTCACACGACCTTCTCTACCCCTATCCCTGATTAGTGGGTAGAAATGTTATTCTTACGAAGGTTTGTTTTTTCTATCTAATTCATCTTAATCCAGATAAATTTTTGCAGAAATAGCTACATTACAAATTTCGTTATAGATACAAAGGGAACAGCGATAGTCAAATGTTTAAGAACTGAACGGTATATGCTCATCTTAAAGTTCCATGCTGTTTCCATCGCGAGAAACAACTGAAAATCAATCGGACTTCAAAATAATGACAAATTATTCTACAACTAGAACTAGAGTTGTGCTGTTCACACACACACACACACACACACACACACACGGACATTTTCAAAATGTTTTTCTTTTATTCAGGTGACCTCCAGGGGAACCAAAAGATGTATTTCCGGTGAAATCTCAATTTAGAATTTTTGGATGGAGTGCAATATCTTCTCTGATAGTAAATACGTGGTAGATAGAGTAATAGATTGAGGGTATTATGAAAAACCTATTGTTTATTACAATATGTATAACATAAACCTTGCATATTACAGATTAACTTATAAATATCTTAAAGTTGGTTTAGTGTCATCCAGATGTTAGAAGTGTTATTTGAACATTAAGAGTCATTTTATTACTAAGGAGTATTTAATTTGCTTAACTCAAGTTATGGTATTGTAACACTGAGGAAATTAGCGACTTCTTTCAAAAACAAACTTTAGAAAAACTGGAAAGGTAGAATCAGATGGCTAAAAATTCAATGCCATTGCCGGGCATTGCCATCTACCGGTTTCCGTCGGTTGCTCTAACCATTGAGCTAACTGGGGAAATTAGCGACTTCTTTCAAAAACAAACTTTAGAAAAACTGGAAAGGTAGAATCAGATGGCTAAAAATGCAATGCCATTGCCGGGATTTGAATCACAGATCTACCGGTTTCCGTCGGTTGCTCTAACCATTGAGCTAACATGGCGGTACGAGATTAAGTTCCCTAACTAACTGCATTTTTCCCGGTAAACCACAAGGAGATCTGAAATTGTATTGAAATGACATACCCCAATGGCGACTTATAATGTTGTAAGTACTTTAAGTCCCTGGCTTCATAGTTTCAACCACTGTTAGGTCAAGTAATAGAAGCCGTGTGGTGGACAAGGTTGTAAAGGTAGAAACAGATGACTGAAAAATTCAATGCCATTACCGGGATTTGAAACACGGATATCCCGATTTCTTTCGGTTGCTCTAACCACTGAGTTACCATGGCAACATGCTAGTGCGACATTAAATTTCCCAACTGATTCGCATTAATTCCATTAGAAAAATTGTTCAAAATTGGTTCAGCCCTAATTAGATTCATTACAATCTGCCCGCCACGGAACCGAAAATCTATTTTCTAGATACCTAAGTGTAAACTGGAATGCCTGAAAACGTGCCAACGTATCTAGATCTTTATTGCTTTCCCTCGTCTATCACTGGCAGAACCTCCTTATGATTTAGTGCCCACACCAACCCCTTCATAAACCGTTTCCTTATTGGCTGGAAGTAAATTCCAGCACCACATATTAACCTATGAACAAAGACCAGTCCTAGATGTGAAGTGAAAGCGGAAGGATAATGAAAATCTAACAGGCTGGAATGTGCTGCTCTGTAAAGCCTGACCTTTGTGAAGTGAATGTGAACAGCACTCCATAATTATTGCACTTATTTAAAAAGATTAAAGCGCTTCATTGGCTGCTGAAGAATATGGAATATAATCTCAAAAGTAAAACTAGGAAGCTGAACACCTATGAACTGTCCAAAAAAGCTAAAAAATACTTACAATGTCTATAAAAATTCTGATGTGTTACATTGATATAGCTTTCTCTACCCTATAGCGCTTCTTAATCGATATATAAATTATTTTTAGAGAAGTTTATTTTCCTATCTTCTTCATTTTAATCGAGATAAAACTTTCCAAAGCATTTCGTTATGGATACAAAGAGAACAACGATAGTCAAATGTTTAAGAATGGACGCTATATGCTAGCCTTAAAATTCCATACTGTTTCCATGGAATCGCGAGAAACAGATGAATGTTAAAGCATTTTAAAAGAATTAGCAAGAAATGAACAATTCGAATATTTAATAACGGATATCTCAGAATTGGCTTATACCACAAAAAAGACTTGTTTGAAAGCAATTGCGTGTTTTATAGAGATCTTTTTGTGCAGTACCTTTTTACCAGTTATACAAAATGAAGAAGTTAGTATCTTTACGTTAATTGCACCACGCTTTGGAAACCTTCGTCCCAAAAATTTAAAAAATATTAACTTTGTAATTTGACTGCTTCTTTAAATATTATATATTTATGTTTGCCTCGGCTGCGTTAGTATTATTGTTAGAGACATGGATTTCTTGACAGGGTTGTGGTGCGACAAGAATGTAGGCTTACACAGATTATAAGTTTACTTCATTCCTTTTATTAATTCTTGACACGATTAAAATAACACTTCACTGATATAGAGAGCTGCGAGATTCTTTAATTAATTACTTGCACTTTTTAACACGTAAACTGTTTTCGTCTCACACGAATACGTATTAAATTCCTTGAGGATAATTTTTACGTCTGGTTAGTAACGCTGTCTGCAACCAACTGAATAGATTTCTACCGCCTAAAATTTGTAAATTTCCGTATTTCATGTCTATGATTGGCTATTCCTAATCCAATAGAATACCTTCTTTTAACTAAAGCATTTTCTGGTTGTTGATTGGCTATTTTATAAACTGTCACTAAAATTACATTATTGCTTCCAAGAATCACAAGCAACATTATTAAACTCTCAAACTCATTATTGCCTCATTGTTACCTCATTGTTAGCAACTGTTAACTTATTATTCTCACAGCTCCTACATTATTAAATTAGGTAATATATTTACATAACATTATTACACATGGATACAATAATATAAACATATACAATGACTGTAATATACACTTTTTATATATTGTTAAATACACATATTGCTTTAAGGTGAGCTGTTATTGAATTTATATTTTATATAATTAGATTGAAATCATTTAAGGGTTAAAAATACTGCCTCAAAGATAATATAAAATCCCTTCCGAATGAAGAGTTTCTATATAAATAGCTTTCATATATGATATTTTAATTAAAATCATTTGAGATGTTTTCTTAGAAAGCAAAAACTTTTATAAAACTGTTTATGAAAAATAAATTCCCGGCTCTCGGGAACGGGAAAGAAGGTTAGGTCAAGTTTTAACTTTCTCGTTCCCTTTCCAAGGCACAGCATATTAGATCCATATTGTGCATATAAAAATTCTTCTCTGTAGAGATTATTCTAGGTGGCCATGACATAAAACAGCTGCTAGTGCTCTCTGTAGTTGCAATCTGGAAATATAAAGCATATGTGCTTCCTAACTTCAGATCTTGACACCCACAGAACCATTGAGCGTTGATTCTTCTAGTGAAAGGGTCATCTGTAGTTTGTTTACATGCAACTCAAAACTGGCTATTGCCTCAAAAACAATAGCAAAAACTACAAAGAGCTGCAAACCCGTTAGAAACAAAAACGAACAGTTTTAATGCACGTCATTAAATACAGGAATGAATGCTTGGATTGACCGGAGGAATCTGAAATGATTACATTTAGATGTTTACTATGTCAATTTTGACATTGAGTAAGCCGCATTATGTTGGCTGAAAGGAAACAGATGAAAAAAATTGATGTGTTACACTCACACGACTTTCTCTACTCTTGTACAAACTGTTTTTACAAAATCTTATTCTCGTTCTATTTCATATTAATCGAGATAAACATTTGCGGAAAAGATATTTTGACATGCAAAGAGAATTACATTTTACACATATCGACAAGTTCTAAAAATATTTTACTGTAGCCTTTAAGCATAGACATATCTATTAATAGATGGTTGCTATGCGCAGCTCCATTCTCTTTGCCACAGATTAATACTGTTTGCATATCCAAGACAAAAAAATGAATAACGAATTTCATTTTGAGAAAATAAGTATTGAAAAATTTAAGGGAATAGCAAAATATATCTCGAAAATGGTTCACTCAACAAAAAAATGTATATGACATAAATTGTGTATTTTAACGCGATCTACATTTTTTGTGTGGTAAAATTTTGTCTATCTCTTATGGTTTAACAGTTATGCAAAAGTCGTTCACAATGAGGAATACTTTTGGAGACATTCCCAGAAAATTCGAGATATACATTTCATTTGTCATGAAAACATCTTAAACATATAATATTTTAATCAAAATCGTTTGAGCCATTTTTGAGAAAATTAAAATTTTGGAAAAATGTTCCATGTAAATGGTAATTTGAGATGGGGGGATTTTCTTGAAAACCTTCGTGTCGCATCTCTGGAAGATACTGAACCTAAATACCAAGTTTGGTGTTTATCCGCCTGTTCGTTTTTGAATTATGCTGTTCACAGATACACAGACAGACAGACACACACACGGACATGTTTCCAAAAATGCTTTTTTTGGATTCAGGGGGTCTCGAAACATATATTTCCGGTGAAATCTCGGTATCGAATTTTTGGGTGGATTACAATACTTCCCCTACTTACTATACGTAGTAGAGAAAGTAAAAATCATTGATCGGATAAAAACAAAGAAATCCCAATGCTCAAAGTCGACTTTCCACTTTGCGATCAATTATACCCCTTCCTATTTTCGTTACTGGGCTGTAGAGAACTAAAATCTTGTAAGTACCGTTAATATTTTGCCGCTGTAGCGCAGCAGTCGCGATTTTGAGCATGCGCGATCAACTTCAGCATCCATTAGGAAGCCAGATGTAGCTGTAAGCAATCGTCACTTTACGTTTTCCTGTTGTCAGAGTTTCAAAATGTTCAAAACAATCGAACGACCCTCGGCTGTGAAGTCAGATCAGTGATTCGGTTTTCGAATGCGAGAGATGTTACACCAATAAACATTCATCGCCAACTATGTGAGCTTTATGGGGAAACATGAGTGACAATGAAGCGCCACACACAACCCAACAAACTCAAGATCTAATCGCGTATTTGGTTGGGAACAATTCGACCATCCACCTTACAGAACGGATTTGGCACCAAGTGATTTTTATCTGTTTCTTCAGCTGAAGAATTTCCTTGTTGGAAAACAACGACGAGGATGTTGTGAAAGAAGAAGTGCAGACTTGGTTTTCATCACAGGCGGCATCATTCTTTGACGAGGACATATAAAAACTGGTTTCCTGAATAACGGCGGCGACTATGTGGAGAAGTAATGTTACGTGTAAGGTAATGAATGGTGATAAAGTATTTGTAAAATCATGTTCTGTTATTACTTTCTCTACTAGGTATAATAAGTAGGGAAAGTATTGTATTCCACCCAAAAATTTGATACCGAGATTTTACGGAAATGCATGTTTTGAGACCCACTGAATCCAAAAAAGCATTTTTGTAAACATGTCCGTGTGTGTGTGTGTGTGTGTGTGTGTGTGTGTGTGTGTGTCTGCCTTTGAACAGCATGACTCAGAAACCCACAGTCGGATAAACACCAAACTTGGTATTTAGGTTCGGTATCTTCCAGAGATACGACACGAAGGTTATCGAGAAAATCCCGCCACCCCGTACCCTTTACATGGAACATTTTTCGAGATATTGTTTGTTATTCCCTTAAATTTTTCAATACTTATTTTCTCAAATGGGAATTCGTTATTGACTTTTTTGTCTTGGATATGCAACGAGTATTAATCTGTGGCAAAGAGAATGGTGCTGCACCTAGCAACCAGCTATTAAGAGTAATGTCTATGCTTAAAGGCTACTGTATTTCTATATTGCCCTTGCAAATATAAAACAAGGGGAATATAGTAGGCCTTAAGCGATAGTCAAATATTTTTAGAACTGGTCGCTATGTGTAATATGTAATTCTCTTTGCATGTCAAAAGATCGTTTCTGCAAATGTTCATATCGATTAATATGAAATAGACGGAGAGTAAGAGTTTGTAAAAATAGTTTGTACAAGAGTAGAGAAGGTCATGTGAGTGTAACACATCTGATTTTTTTTAAAAAGATTATCAATATTTACTTTTAAAACCGCCTCGTATATTGCATCCCAATTTCGTTTTCGTTGCCGTTTGAGGGTTACTATAAACCAGCTTTTGCAGAGGTGCTGATTTATTCGAAAAGATAAATTACTGTAAGTCAGACGATCTGCAGAAATAAGAATCAGGTGATAAAAGTGTGGGTGAAAATCAAATAGCATGCAAGTAGTGGACGACTCCTGTTGGCTGGCACATCGCTGTGGGTAATTCAATATTGAGTCTGCCGCCCTGCTTGGTTTTATGTGTCTTTACACTAGAAGGAAAACCCGGCCCAGTATCGACAGAATCGGATTTCATTTTCCTCTCCACCACAGCCAATGGGTTTCGGGTGTTCCATTAGCGGAGGGTGGAGGCACTTTGCCGTCGCAGGAGAAGGTGCGGGGGTGAAAGGAACCGTTATTGCCAATCTACGGAGCGGTTATGACGCTCCCGATGAAGATGGACTGACGGCGCCGACAAGAAATCCGGCGGTGGCGTCACAATGCATTTTCTCATCTTCTTCAGGATAATGCCTTAAGAATAGATTACCAATCCTCAAGTTTACGTCAAAACGTTACATTCTCCAGAATATCTTTATTATATGTAACAGCTGCGAGGATCAGTGTCAAAGACTTAAACCTCCAAAATGTGTTAAAATCCTGTCATTTGAGCTGTCAGTAATAGTCTTCCTTAGAGAAACTTGTGAGTTACAATTATTCCCCACGCAAGACGAGTAAATGGCTCAAAACAGAGTTTTTGTTTTGTACTTTATAAAAATCTTGAGAGATTTTCTGAATCCAATGACGTATCCTATTATAGGTATTCTCAATGTTTAAACCCTTTAACCGGTGATTTAAATACGATGTCACCTGTATCATTCCCCTACCTACTTTAGTTATTGCATTTTTTCGCAAATTTAAATTTTAGAGCTTTAGGTGAACTTTACTCAAACTACAAAAGTCAGGAGGTTGAAATTCTTGATGTTACAAACTATTTAACAAATAGAGTGTAAAACTATTTTAGATGTAACAAGTTGAATTCTTAAAAGTTTGACTTAAAATTTTAGATTTTAAGAAAAAGTATTTTCCTTCTTGCCATGCTTTGCTTGCTCTACTGCATATAGTAATTAAGGGAAGTAATGCATTTCACCCTAAAATTCGATATCAAGATTTACCCGGAAATACATGTTTTGATGTGCTCTGAATAAAAAAGGAGAATTTTTGGGAAAAAGTTCGTTTGTGTGTCTGAACAGCCTAAGAAAAAAAATGGTCCGATAAATATACCAAACTTGTATTTAGAATCAATATCTTTAAAAGATGGGACACGAAGATTTCAAGAAAATCTCTCAGCTCAGATTACCCTTTACATAGAACATTCTTCGAAAATTCTAACGATTTTGATTAAAATATCATGTTTTAGATATTTTTATGCCAATGGAAATGCATATGGTGAATTTTCTGGGAATGTCCCCAAAAGTTCCCTTCATTCTGAATGATGTTTGTATAACTGGTAAGCCGTAAAAAAATGGACAAAATTTTTCTACACAAAACATGTAGATCTCATTAAAACACGTCATGATAAAGTATTTAGAAAATAATGTTCTTTTATTTTTAAAAAGATTATCGATACTTACTTTTAAAACACGCCCCGTATATTGCATCCCATTCTCGTTTTTGATTTGGTTGCCGTTTTCGCGTCACCGTAAACCAGTCTTTACACTAATGTCGCATACATTTTATTTATTTAATTATTTTATTTATTTATTTTTGTTCGAGTGAACCATTTGCTAGACTTTGTTTTTATATGTTTAAAGTTTTCAATACTTATACTTTTTCTCGAATGGGAATTCGTTATTCCCCCTTTTTTTCTTTCTTTTAAATGTCCTGGTAATGCAAAGAGAATGGAATACTGCAAATAGCAACCAGCTCTTAAAATATTTGACTATCGCTTAAAGCCTAGCAATTCCCCTTGCATCTACAAGAAAATTAGCAATAAGATTAACATCAAGTAGATGGAGAATACGGGTTTGTAAAAATCGTTTCTACAAGAGTAGAGAAAGTCATGTCAGTGTCACACTTCCGATTTTTAGAACTTACATTTCGCTAGATAAAATTTTTTTGTGTTACATTCACATGACTTTGTCTACACTTATCGCTTTTTAGGTGGTATAAAAATTATTCTTACGAAAGTTTATTTTTGTATTTACTACGTTTTAATCCAGAAATATTTTTCCGGAAAAAGCTACATTATATGGCATGGTGAGAAACAGTTGAAAATGAACAGGACTTAAAAAGAATGCCAAGTATTGAACAATTCGAACCATTAATAACGGATATCTCGGAAATGGCGGATGCCGCAAAAAAGGTATTTAAAATAATTGTTTTTGAAGAGATCAACATTTTTGTCCAGTATGTTTTAGACTAGGGAAACCCAAACTTACAGAGAGATGCGATGAAGGGAGTTTCCCTTCCTACTCATTTCCACTCGTGCTGCCAAGTACTGAAACTTCATTGGTTTAGCTTGTCAATCTCTTCGTATATAGAAGGTGGGGTGAACTGTGGACTTTGACCTTACCTCTTAAGAGAACACATTTGGGCTTCGCTGTTTTAGACTATTGCTTAACGTTTACTGGTTTAACAAGGTTATAGAAAATTCTCTCCGAATGAAGAGAACTTCACAGGCTATTCCCATTAAATTCAAGGTAGACGTTTTATTTGCCATGTAGATGTCTTTAAAAGTGGTATTTTAATGAGAATTGTTAAAGCCGGTTTTTAGAAAATCAAAAGCTTTAAAAAATATTGTATGTAAAGGGTAATCTGGGGTAAGGGAATTTCCTTTATAATCTTTGAGTTGCATCTGTGGAAAGTGCTGACATAAATACAAGTTTGGTATTCATACGAATTTTCGTTTATTAATTATGCTGTTCACATACACACACACCGACGATTTTTCTAAAAGTGTTTTGTAATCAAAGGGCGTTAAAACTGTATTTCCAATGATATCTCGCTGTCAAATTTTTGGGTAGAATAAATAGCTTCTCTACGTATTGTATACGGAGTAGCGAAAGGAAAACTGGAAAACTGTCAATGACATTGTGGCACCTATGTGTACCTATCTAATCATGCGCGAGTTTAGTATTCACATTCATTGACCTGAATTTAGAACCATGCTGACTAAAGGTATAAACTGATATTACATATTTTGCATTATCAAGAAACAGTTTTTGATAGATGGTAGGATTTTTATTACCCTATGACTGAGAACACCTCTTGATTTTGGGAGGCATATAGTTGAACACATACATTGTGCTTTGCACACGTCCCAGTGCCCTGAGGATATCTGTGGACCATATAATACGAAGGTCGGTAGAGTATCTTAGTGCAAAGCACACCTTTATTTTGCTAAAATCGAAATAGATATTCTGATTCATTCTGAATGCAAACAGATACTTTTAGAATAAATCCGATATGTTACACTCACATGACTTTCTCTACTCTTGTACGAACTATTTTTACAAAAGCTTATTCTCCATATGCTTCATGTTAATTGAAATATCGAGAAGTTAATCTTATTGCTAATTTTCTTGTAGGTGCATGGGGAATTGGTAGGCTTTAAGCGATAGTCAAATATTTTAAGAGCTGGTTGCTATGAGAAGTATTCCATTCTCTTTGCATTATCACGACAAAAAATGAATAAGGAATTTTCATTTGAGTAAAAGTGTAAGTATTGGAAAATTTAAGGTAATAACAAGCAATATCTCGAAAATGGTTCACTCAACAAAACAAATGTATATGACATAAATTGTGTATTTTAACGCAATCTACATTTTTTGTGTAGTAAAATTTTGTCTATATCTTGTAGTTTACCAGTTATGAAAACGTCGTTCACAATGAAGAATACCTTTGGAGACATTCCCAGAAAATTCGAGATATACATTTCATTTGTCATGAAAATATCTAAAACATGATATCTTAATCAAAATCGTTAGAGCCATTTTTGAGAAAATTAAAATTTTCAAAAAATTTTCCATATAAAGGGTAATCTGGAGTGGGGCGATTTTCTTGAAAACCTTCGTGTCGCATCTCTGGAAGATACTAAAGCTAAATACCAAGTTTGGTGTTTATCCGAATTTTCGTTTCTGAGCTATGCTGTTCACACACCCTCACACAGACACACCACAAACACACGGACATGTTTCCAAAATGTTTTTTTTTTGGATTCAGGGGGCTTCAAAACATATTTCCGGTGAAATATCGGTATCGAATTATTGGGTGGAATACAATAATTCCCCTACTTATTATACGTAGTAGAGAAAGTAAAAATTTTATTTAGGTGTGTGTCTGTGAACAGTAAAACTCGAGAAACAAAATTTTCAATCATACCAAACTTGGTATTTATACTTTATATTGGTACTTTAGTTTGCTATATCTCGTAAATGAGACGCGGGGATATTTAAGAAAATTCTCCACTCCAAACTATACTGTACATGGAAAAAGAATCGATATTTATTTATGTTTTAGCAAAATTCTATCTTATGTTTATAAGACATTTATAGGTTAAATAAAATATTTATCTTAAATTTTGTAGCAATATCCTGTGAAGTCTTCTTCATTCTAAGACATCTTGCATAAGTTTCTATAATGTATACGCCATAAGAAATAGACAAAGGCTTACTATACAAAAATATGTAGATCTCTTTAAAACACACAATGCATTTCAAATATATTCTTTTGTGTCATCCGTCATTTCCAATATATCTAATATTATTGGTTTGAAGTTTTCAGTGCTTTGTCTCTTTCTTTTCTTCTCTTTCAAATGCCTATTGCTATTAAGTTGTTTCTCGCGATGTTATGGAAAGACTTTGAAATTTCATGCCACCATATAATTCTGCTTTTAAACATCTGAGCATCGCTTTGGTTCTCTGTATCCCCTTGCACATACAACGAGATGTATAATGAAGCAAATTCTGCAAACGTTTATCTGGATTAACATGAAATAGACAGAAAAAAACAAGTTTTTTAAAGAACAGTTTATAGAAGATATATAAACATAAACGATAGGGAGAGAGAAAGTCGTGTAAATGTAACAATTCAGATTTTTATGTGTATTATTCAATGCCTGTAGACATTATTTAACGCTTTTACTTTCTCTACTGCGTATAGTAAGTAAGGGAATTACTGCATTCCACCCAAAATTCGATACCGAGACTTCACCGGGAATACATATTCTAAGGATTCCTGAATGCAAATAAAGCATTTTTGAAAACATGTCCGTGTGTGTGTCTATATGTGTATGTCTGTGAACACCATAACTCAAAACGAAAATCGGATAAATACCAAGCTTGATATTTAGGTTCAATATCTTCCAAAGATGAGACACGAACATTTTCAAGAAAATCCCACCACCCCAAGCTATATTTTACACGGAATACTTTTCGAAACTTAGCTCTAATGATTTTATTAAAATACCAATACATTAAACATATTTACATGACAAATAAAATTTATATCTTGAATTTTCGAGGAACAGCTTATGAAGGAATTCTTTCCGAAGGAATTTTGTATAAACTTTTATAACTGGTAGACGTTAAGTAATAGACGAAAACGTACTACAGAAGCAATGTAGATCTGTTTAAAACTCACAAATTGTTTGACGTATTACTTTTTCTATTACGTATAGTAAGTAGGGGAAGTTTTGTATTCCTCCCAAAAATTCGATACCGAGATTTCACCGGAAAAACATGTTTTGAGACCCCACGAATTCAAAAAAAGCATTTTTGGAAACATGTCCGTGTGTGTCTGAACAGCATAACTCAGAAACGAACAGTCGGATAAACACACTACTTGGTATTTAGATTCAGTATCTTCCAGAGATGCGACACGAAGGTTTTCAAGAAAATCCCCCCACCCCAGATTACCCTTTACATGGAACATTTTTCGAACATTTTAATTTTCTCAAAATGACTAACGATTTTGATTAAAATATCATATGTTTAAGATATTTTCATGACAAATGAAATGTATATCTGGAATTTTCTGTGAATGTCTCCAAAAGTATTCTTCATTGTGAACGACTTTTGCATAACTGGCAAACCGTAAGACAGACAAAATTTTACTACACAAAAAATGTAGATCGTGTTAAAATACACAACTTATGTCATATACATTTTTTCTGTTGAGCGAACCATTTTCGAGATATTGCTTGTTATTCCCTTAAATTTTCCAATACTTATACTTTTTCTCAAATTCGTTATTTATTTATTTTCTCTTGATAATTGACGCAGTATTTTATATCACAGCACTGTGAATGCCAGAGTGATTGTAGTGTAAATTTGCGTTATTGTATGACAATGATTTGAGATGTTTGTTAATTATAAGCATTGTTAGGAAATAAGTTTACACGGCCTCACTGAAACTGACAATAAGAGCGGGCAAAAATGAGCGAGGGGGTGAGTTGTTTATTAATTAGAAGAGGCAAGCAAATGACGACAGAGTAGCGCGCATTTCTATAGAAATGGAGGGAATATCTTCACTAGAGCATATGTGTTAGTAATTTTGATTGGATATAAATATAGACGCTAATGTTGGCGCGTTTTATTAACCAATAGCAGCTCTGTTATAATCTTTAGGCATATTGGGGTGAGGGAGTATAAATTCCGTGCCAGAGACGGGTAACGCGCAGTTTGACAGAATAATTCACGAGGTAAACGTCGCTCAGTCCAATAGAATCATACAAAGGTTATACGTCGCACAGTTTAAAAGAATCGTTCACGCGTTATACGTCTCGCAATTCTACAGAATCTCTCGCGTCTTAAAGTTTGTTATAAATGTGAAATACGCGAATTAATAACGTGCAGCAAATAAGTGATTATAGTGATATTAGAAAATATAACAGTTTCAGTCTGGCGTGTATCAAGAGTCAATATGTGAAATTAATTAATTGTGACGGTAATAAAAGTGTAAAAACAAATTCTTTTATAAGTGTTATCTTTCAGTAACAAATCCTTTCCGTTTACACACCCTGTTCAAGAGATATGCTCGACTGAGTAGTAATAATAGCTAGCCGGAGGACAAAGAACCCAACATTCAAAGTAGTAAAACAATAACAGGCGCCCAGCAATAGATAACACGAAGTGACCGCGACAAATTGGCTCCCATACGTGGGGCAGATAAACATGAAGCATCTTCCAACTACCAATAAATATTCTACTTCATAATGCAAAGAGAATGGAATAATCCACACAGCAACCAGCTCTTAAAACGTTTGACTCTCGCTTAAAGCCTACCAATTCCCCTTACATCTACAAGAAATTTAGCAATGAGATTAACATCTCGATTAATATGAAGGATATGGAGAATAAGCGTTTGTAAAAATAGTTTGTACAAGAGTAGAGAAAGTCATGTGAGTGTAACACACAGATTTTTTTTATTGTGCCATAAGCCGTTTCTGAGATATCCGTTATTAAACGTTGGAATTGGTCATGCTCCTAAAGTTCGTTCAACATTCAGTTGTTTCTCGCGATGTCATGGAAACAGCATGGTATTTTAAGACCGCGTATAGTGTCCAGTTCTTACACATTTGACTATCGCCGTTCCACTTGGATCTATAAATGTGTTTTGTAGCTATTTACGCAAAGGTTTATTTAGATTAAAATGTAGTAGATGTGAAACAAGCTTTGGTAAGAATAATTTGTATATCCGCTAATAAGTGATAGAGGGTAGAGAAATTCATGTAAATATAACTCATCAGATATTTTCCTTTCTTTATTGTCACTGTGTATTATAAAAGCTCTTTTACTTGTTGAGACCATGCATTTGTTATCAATATATATATATTCTCATTGAAATAAATGAATGAATAAATAAATACCGATTATTTAATATTATCTTCCTGTAACACTATTTCCTTTTATTACAGGTAAGCAGTTTCATCCTTTCTTCTGCTTTTCTCCAGAAGGGTAAGTAATCATAAAGAGTAGAAGTACTTTAATATGTACATTACTTAACCCTTGAAACTGTGACTTAATGTGAAATTTCTAAACTATGTGTTCCCTTACACTATATTTTGAGGTAAGGTGCGGCTCGGGTATATCAATGGCAGATTTAAAAGATTATAAAACCATTCATGAGCAAAACTAAAAGACATTAGTAAACTATGTCTTAATAGGAGCCAAGATTTTGCATTGTGACAGCTCACCCTGTCACCTCACGTATTCCTCACTGTTATTACTTTCTTCGTGACGTAGTGGGGTAATGAAATATGCACGACACAGCTTCTTTTTACGAACGCTTCACTCGCTGGGGAGTCGAACATAAGACGTCTCTTAACCTCTCGCAGAAGCAGCACTCGCTGTACGTCACAACTATCATCGCAACATCACTCGGAGAACGTACCAGAAACGCACTCGCTTATATAGCCGCTGGAATTTTCCAGAGAGTTCTAGAATATTCGAGAGACGGGGAGAAGGAAGACCTTCAGAGGATGTTTACTCTGGGCGAGAGCGTTATCTCTTCTAACGGTCTGCGAATCGGTCGAAGCCATAGTTGCGTTACAGTGTGATGAAAATTGGTCTTTAAATACCTATGCCCAGTTTCATCAACCATTTATGATTTTGACGGTTGTTCATTATTTGACAATCGTTTAACTCTAATGTTTGCGTTTCTTCAATCCAGGTTTATTTTGACGAACGTCATGCTGGTTGTCAAAATTGATGTACTGTTTTTCAGCCTTCAATTAATTGACGGTTCGTTATAAACAACAGACAGGTTCAGGTTGGCCTTGTAGCTCAGTCAGTAGAGCCTCTGCCTGTCCGGGTTTGATTTCCGGATGGGATGAGGATTTTTCTCTAGCCAAAATTATTCCTTATCCTCCCAAGAGTCTGGAAGTATGAATAGGAGTGTGAATGTGTGTGTGTGTGTGTGTGTGTGTGTGTGTGTGATCTAATAAATAAAACCCAACGTTTACCATAACTACAAAGATAAGCGAATACGGTTAACACCATTTCCTATGGGCAATAAGAAAGGTCGCCGACAAGAATTGCAGTTAAAGGCGGGGTACAAATGGAGATAAAAAAAAAGAAAGAAACAGGATCACTGCACGCGCAATATTCAGAAGTCACAAGGTGATTTTAGGTTTATTGCTGCTCACGTTGTTATCTAGCCGTGAAGATGGTATAGTTTTGATGATGAATTATTGCACACGGATTTCCTGGAACATACTGGGCCTGAACGAGCTATACCTGAGCGTAATCACCATTTCTAAAACATTTCAATTATTTTACTAACATTTTCTGCAAAAATCCATGAGAAATGAAATATTTACAAGTTCCATCCGTGGTTTTTCTTTTTCACGAATTCTTTACTGTCAGTTTTGTTATTTTCTATTCTCTCTTTCCTCTCAAAAACGAGGCTCACAAAGTTTCTTTGTCATAGAAAACTCTCGACTGGCGGCTCATTCTGAAAACTCCTAAGATTTCTATAAAAGTTGCATATATAATTTTTTCCGCTACCAACCTCAAAAGCATCTTATTTTTTTCAATTGTAAGAGATGCAATACGAATTAATGATGAAGATCTACTGATGATTAGCGTTAGAGTTAAAAAAATCTGATGTGTTACACTCACATGACTTTCTCTACTCTTGTACAAACTATTTTTACAAAACGCTTATTCTCCATATGCTTCATGTTAATCGAGATGTTAATCTTATTGCTAATTTTCTTGTAAGTGCAAGGGGAATATGATAGGCTTTAAGCGATAGTCAAATATTTTAAGCACTGGTTGTTATGCGGAACATTCTATTCTCTTTGTCTGTCCAGGACATAAAAAAAAGGAATAACGAGTTTGACAAAAAGTATAAGTATTGGAAAATATGAGGGAATAACAAAAAATATCTCGAAAATGGTTCACTCAACAAAAAAATGTATACGACATAAATTGTGCATTCTAACGCGATCTATATTTGTTGTGTAGTAAAATGTTGTCTATCTCTTATGGTTTACCAGTTATGCAAAAGTCGTTCACAATGAAGAATACTTTTGGAGACATTCCCAGAAAATTCAAGATATGCATTTTATTTGTCATGAAAATATCTTAAATATGATATTTTAATCAACATCGTCATATTTGAGAAAAAAAAATTTTAGAAAAATGTTCCATGTAAAGGGTAATCTGGGATGGGAGGATTTTCTTTAAAACCTTCGTGTCGCATCTCTGGAAGATGCTGAACCTAAATACCAAGTCTGGTGTTTATTCGACTGTTCGTTTCTGAGTTATGCTGTTCAAAGACACACAGACACACACACGGACATGTTTCCAAAAATGCTTTTTTTTGGATTCAGGGGGTCTCAAAACATATGTTTCCGGTAAAGTCTGGGTATCGAATTTTTGGGTGGAATGCAATACTTACCTTACTTACTATACGTAGTAGAGAAAGTAATAATGGATTCAGTGAAAACTGCGCATCTAGAGCCCGTAAACACTTTCAAATAAACACATTTCTGTATGGTCGCCATTTGAACGTTATTTGTCACATACGGTCTTCTTAAATTAAAATTTAAATAACATGAGCTCTGAAAGCTACGAAAGTATTATTCCATACGACATGTAGGAATCGGCAGATAATTTGATGTTGGAGTGTCTGCCTAAAAAGTTAGGAGTTCAATACGAAAAATAATATAATGAATTTGCAAAGTGGGGGTGAAAGAAGATAGTAAAACATAGTTTTCTGGTAAAAAAAAGCTGATATTTCATTCACACGACTTCCCTCTATCGCTTATTAGTGGTTATACAGACTATTCAAAGTAAAACTTATTTGTCTTACTACTTCATTTTAATCAAAATAAACCTTTGCAGAAATACCTACATCACACATTTCGTTATGGATATAGGGGACAGCGATAGTCAAATGTTTAAGAACTGGACGCTATATGCTGACTTTAAAGTTCCGTATTCTTTCCATGCAATCGCGAGAAACATCTGAATGTTGACAGGACTTAAAAGAATGGCCAACTAATGAAGAATTCGAAAAATTAATAATGGGTATCTCACAAATGACGTATGCCACAATAAAATTTATTTAAAACAAATTGAGTTATTTCAAACGGATGTACATTTCTTGTGTAGTACGTTTTCCTTTATCGCTTAACGTTTACTAGTATTAACGTTTTTTTTAACAAAATTTCCTACTGGTGTCCAGTGGCGTGAATCTTTGACCTCACTCGTGAAATTCAAAACACCAAACACCAAGCGTTAATCATTACCAACCAGGTACCTTACAGACGTATAAACGAAAGAAATGGAATAAGGCAATACAAAGGAAAGCATGGTTTCTAAATGACTGTGCAACTACACCGGAACTGAATATACTGTTCATATATCACAGTAAAAATATATCACTCTTTAACAGAACAGCACTTATAAAGGTTGGCCCCCAAATATATGTGCCATTTGATAACAGTTAACAAACTTCAACTTTAATATAAGAAATACATTTGACGAACTTCACTACTTGCGTAACATTTTATACTCCAACTAACTTCCTTTATACTAAAACCTTTACATTTGTGCATAAAAGTTCCACTCGTTCACTTTCCCATTAGATCATCCATTTGTTAATTCGCCAAAACTGATCGGAATATGTACAGCAAATCTCAAGTGTAAAAACGCACGCAGTGCAATTATTTTACGTAACCTCCAGCTAATAAACATGAACTGCTCAAAATTATGAAACGTACCAACGTACGCTCTGAATAAAAATTTAGACAATAGTTACTTATGGAAAGGCTAATTACAAGAATTTTGACCAGACCGAGATTTTTGGCGTACGTCGTGAGTTCGCTGCTTGCAAGCCTGGTATAGAAAACTTGTCCGGCGGCTGGATTCTCACAGATTAACCGCTCTTCCTCTACGCCGAACCAGTTGCTGCTCTGTGCCGAGGTGGGGAGATGGTCGGCGACAGCACTGCCTTTCCCCTACTCTGATGAGATCATCTTGACACTAAGTGATAGTCCAGCATCCAGACATAATTCGGGAAAGTTCTTTATGACAGATCATGACATGTTGTAACAAATGCACAACTCCTGGAAGGTTCGATAGTTGTGAGGAGATTGTGCCCAAAATGGCACACTACCTATACAAAATTATGCAAAATTTCTTCCAATGAAGACTTCAAAGGCTCTGCCCAGAAAATTCAAGATACACATTTTATTTGTAACGTAAATATTATTAATATATTGTATTTTTTACATATACCATTTAAAAGGTAGATTGGGCATGGGGATGTTCCTTAGAATCTTCGTATCGCATCTTTAGAAGGTGCTAAACCTAAATATCAAGTTTGGTATTTATCCGACTTTTCATTTTTAAGTTATGCTCTCTATAGACACGCGCGCGGATCTTTTGCAAATAATTCTTATTTTAATTATTCCGAGGCCTCGAAACATGTATTTCCGGTGAAATCTCAGTATTGAATTTTTGGGTGGAATTTTATACCTTCTCTACCTACTATGTAGGTGGTGGAGAAAATCAAAATCGATTTAAATAATTCCGCTGTGGCTTCAAGTTCACGCCATATAAATATTATAACATCTCCAACATTGCAATAGCAATCAATTTGTTAAATAAATGAAAATTCTGTTCTATATTATGTTGAATAAAATGTTTGTAACTTAGCATATTTTCTTTTTTAAATGGCATGCAAAGAAAAATTCATTTTTGCACGGTGTGTTACTTTCGTAACGCAAATCAGTTCAACATTAATATATTTAAGAGTAGGTAGCGGAAAGAATATTATATGTATTACAGTTGTGTGCGGCATCGGTTTTTATTTAACAATCGACAACAAAAGCTATTAAATCCAAGATCTAACATTAAAATACGAAACTATTGATTGGATGCACAAATATAATTATTTCCATAACCTACAAAATAGGTTAGCCTCAAAATGCACAAGTACCTATGTCAAAGTATCTATCTGATCAGCAATGGTGAAACATAGAAAGTTTAGGTGATGCATCAAAAAAAGCCTGATGTGTTACACTCACATTACTTTCTCTAGTCTTGTACAAACCATTTTTACAAACGCTTATTCTCTATATGCTTCATGTTAATCGAGATATAGAGATGTTAATCTTATTGCTAATTTTCTTTTAGACGCAAGGGGAATTGGTAGGCTTTAAGCGATAGTCAAATATTTTAAGAGCGGGTTGCTATGTGACGCATTCCATTCTCTTTGCATTACCAGGATAAAGAAATGAATAAGGAATTCCCGTTTGAGAAAAAGTATAAGTATTGGAAAACTTAAGGGAATAACAAGCAATATCTTGAAAATGGTTCACTTAACAAAAACAATGTATATGATATAAATTATGTATTTTAATTCGATTTAAATTTTTGTATAGTAAAATTTTGTCTATCTCTTAAGGTTTACCAATTATGCAAAAGTCGTTCACAATGAAGAATACTTTTGGAGATATTTTCAGATATACATTTTATTTGTCATGAAATATCTTGAATATATAATATTTGAATCAAAATCGTTAGAGCCACTTTTGAGAAAATTAAATATTTTCGAAAAATGTTCCATTAAAATCGTGATCTGGTGTGGGGGGATTTTCTAGAAAACCTTCGTGTCGCATCACTGGAAGATACTGAACACCTAAATGCCAAGTTTGGAGTTTATCCGACTGTTCGTTTCTGAGTTATGCTGTTCACAGACAGACACACACACGGATATTTTTCCAAAAATGCTTTTTTTGGATTCAGGGGGCGTCAAAACATATATTTCCTGTGAAATCTCTTTAATGAAATTTTTGTGTGGAATACAATAATTCCCCTACTTACTATACGTAGTACAGAAAGTAATAAACGTGTTTTTTAATTTGATTTTCGTCATATTCTAATGAAGTTTGTAACTATCTACAAGAAGATTAAGAATTTTTAACCCTTAGACATTTAGGTATTTCAGTTTGTTTACAAGAAAAATTACGACCTATTATAATTAACCTCTGTGCATTTATGTTGTGAATGTGTCCAGAGTGTATCTCGTATTATTTTTCTAACTTAAAAAATTATAATTTCGTTTCACGCTTGTGTGTCTTATAAATTAATTGAAAAACAAAACGACTTTGCTAAAACATTCTATAATCAGTTCCACCAACTGCATAGTTACTGCTACAGAGAACGATGCCTGACTTCTCAAGTAGTTTCAATCCATAGAGTTGCTGTTAAAGAATGCCATTTTTTCGTAGAATATAAAATAAACATTATTGCGGGGCCAGCCTATCCTGCCTTACGAACTGTTGAAAATGAGCATAGCGCATTATACCCAACCAAAGTAGCTACATATCTTTCATACCTATAATGTCACGTCACTTGGCCTTTACTTTATTTACACACTATGGCAGCAAATTTTCGTATTTCTTCTTGCCACTATATTCTGCTTTACTTTCTGTACTATGAATAGTAAGTAGGGGAAGTATTGTATTCCACCCAAAAATTCGAAATCGAGATTTCACTGGAAATATATGTTTTTATATGCACTGAATGCATATAAAGCATTTTTGGAAACATGTCTGTGTGGTGTGTCTGTCTGTGTGTGTCTGTGAACAGCATAACGCGGAAACGAACAGTCAGATGAACACCAAACTTGGTATTTAGGGTCAGTATCTTCTAGAGATGCAATAGGAAGGTTTACAAGAAAATCCCCCCACCCCAGATTACCCTTTACATGGAACATTTTTCAAAGATTTTAATTTTTTAAAAAATGGCTCAAATGATTTTGATTAAAATATCGTACAATTAAGATACTTTCATGACAAATAAAATGTATATCTTGAATTTTCTGGGAATGTCTCCAAAAGTATTCTTCATTGTGAACGACTTTTGCATAACTGGTAAACCATAAGAGATAGACAAAATTTTACTACACAACAAATATAATTCGCGTTAAAACACACAATTTATGTCATATGAATTATTTTTGTTGAGTGAACCATTTTTGAGCTATTGCTTGTTATTCCCTTAAATTTTCCAATACTACTTTTTCTCAAATGGGAATTCATTATTAATTTTTTTGGCCTGGTAATGCAAAGAAAATGGAATACTCGACATAGCAAGCAGCTCTTTAAATATTTGACTATTGCTTAAAGCCTAGCAATTTCCCTTGCATCTACAAGAAAATTAGCAATAAGATTAACATCTCGAATAACCTGAAGCATATGGAGAAAAAGCGTTTGTAAAAATAGTTTGTACAAGAGCAGAGAAAGTGATGCGAGTGTAACTGGTCAGATGTTTAGAAAAAGGTCCGTGTGTGTGTCTGTCAGCCTTTCTCTGTGACTGTGGACAGCATAACTCAAAAACGAAAAGTCGGATATATACCAAACTTGGTATTTATATTCAGTATCTTCCAAAGATGCGACATTAATATTTTAAAGAAAATTCCCCACCCTAAACTACCCTTTACATGTAATATTTTTTGAAGTTATTGATATTCTAAAAATGGCTCAGTTATTTATTAAAATACCATATATTAAATAGGTTTACATGACAAATAGAATGTATATCTTGAATTTTCTGGGAATAGCCTGTAAATCCTCTTCGTTCGATGGAATTTTGTATAATCTTTTGTAACTTGTAAACGTTAAACGATAGATGAAAACGTACTTCACAAAAAATATCGCCGTCCCTTCTAACACTCCCCGCATGACCAATGACCTTCGGTGCTACCTCATTCCACCAAGCGATGACTGGACTCATTTCTGAGGCGAAGGCACCCAGCGGGCGGAATCCGTTGGCTCCGGTGGTAGGGTTATGAGGACGGCGGTAGAATGAAAGGCTGGATTACGAACTACGTTGTCCCTTGGGGATAACTCACATCAGCAAGTCAGCGGTGAAGGGGTGGATAGGGCCAGCTTAAAATCGCCACCTTAGAGCAGTGAGTCAAATCTCGGACCTTCAGTACGAGAGCCAAAAATAAAACCACTGCGTTACCTCGGCACCCAAGAAAAAAGCAGATCTCTTTAAAACGCACAATTCATTTCAAATAACTTTTTTGTGTTACCAGCCTTTCCGACATACCTTTATTAATGGTTCGAATTCTTCAATTTGTATCTATTGTCCATTCCAAACCAGAGTGCCTTTCACTGAAAACAAACTCTTTGTATTATCCGCCCGAAAGTCGTTCGCAATCCCCGCCCCTAATGTCTGCTTGTTCCCCTCCCACGTGCTTGTTGAACACTATGTAATCTATAAAAAGGAGCCCTGCGTGAGAATCATAGTTCAAAATGCAACCTGAGGTAACAATCGATTTTATAAGTATGGAGCAATGAACATTTCACTTACGTATGACTCAGCTGTCATATCAGAATCAGAACTACTCTCCAAAATAATGACAACTTTATCCACAATTCCACAGCACTGTCGCACTTAAAACAATTTCCCACATTTTATCCTCTTCTATGTTGTATTATGCCTGCTTATATTCGTTGCTCGCTTTCGTTACACTTCTCACTGAAACGCCTGTAAAATCCGATATTAGTTTCGTAATATGCAATAATGAAAGTGTCGGGTATTTTTGTAATAGTGAGTTGAATATATGAAGTATTATTTGTTTTTAGCCACTTTTTAACTCTGCCATGTGTGCTCAAATACAAACTGACTAAATCACAAGATTTGACCTGAGCTGAGCATATGTGTGTTAGTGTATTACGAATGACTGTTCGCTTATCATATATCCTGTGTTACGCAAAGTGTTTATTCGTTACTCAGATAGCACCTCTGGGAATTCATTGCTGCATTTCTTGTATATGTAAGAGAGTAGCAGTCATACATACGGTTGGTATTACCAAGCAAGATACTCTCGGCGTTAGCGCAATAGTAGACGAAAATCATATTTTGTAATCTCTTAACAGCTAATATATATCCATTACTTTTAACGATGAGTTTTTATGATAACCTCAATAAAATATGCAGTTCTATACCTTTCCTGCTCGAATATTTCATAATACAATACATATATTAAGGAACTATTTACGTTGGTGTAAGTATATTCTTGGGTTCGTGACAAGCCGAAGCACGTGCTTCTGTTTACATCAGAGGAAACTCTGGTTTGGAATGGACAGTACAATAATTAATATGTAGTGCAGCTATGTCCGTTAAAATGAAGTACATAGGAGAAAAAGGAACGTTTATAAGAATAATTTTTAGACTCGCCAATAAGCGATAGAGGGTAGAGGAAACCACGTGAGTGTACTTAACACATTAGACTTTTGTTCCTTGGTTAACCCTTATTTTCTCAAGTAATACCTCAGGTTAGTATGAGGGTTGGCCTGGGTCATATATTGTAAATCAACTACATTATGGTGGAAAAGTAGCTGTTGCAATCTGAAAAGATCGCATTCACATATATTATTGTTATTATTACCTATTATTATGATTCATATTTTTGCTGAACACATTATGTAATTTAAACTTAAAAAATAGTATTTTTAAACATGGGATTACCTAGACGAAATATTTGTGTATGTTCCTTTTGTAAAACGATCACCACTGCTGTGATTGTGGAACGTTTTAAAAAAAAAAGCCTTTTATCTCATCGACGCGGAAAAAGGATTTAAATGTTCTTTTCCTGGCGTCTGTGTGCTCCACAGTATTTAACAGCAGTGCTGTTTAATCATTAAAAATTGCTCATAACTGGCTTTGTCGTTGTGCTTAAAAAATTAATTATTAAATCGCTTGTTTACCTAAAATAAACAATCCCCAAAGTTGGTAATTAAAACTCAACCATGCGCATATGAAATCAAATCAATATTTTAAAAACATTTAGCAAGCTTTATTTTCAACCAGATTTGCCAATGAAGCACTGAAATCAAATCGCTCATAGTATACCATATTCTTTATGTAACTGGACAAAATGCTTTCCTGGTGATTGGATTTAATGAAAAAACATATACCGAGTTTCATGTAAGCTACAACTACCAGTTAATTACCAGTTTAGTTGTAGTGGATTTTACAGTGCTTATGGTAAGCGTTCATTTTAGACAAATTATGCCGGCATCTACAATAAACAGCTGAGAGATAGAAACATCTTTTTCTGCATGCTTCTTTCGCTGCTCTCAAAGGGCGGCTTTCTGTTGAACGTAAATCCTAAATTCAGAGTGAGCCAAAAGACTCAAAACCACCTGCGCGGTGTTTTTCCTGTCCGCATCCTCGGCGCTCGTTGTCTGCCGCTATCATAAAAAGGCACGGATGAAACCATACAAAATTTAAAACTACTTTTAAAGGCTTTACTTACCAACTTTACCTGGCGGAAATCTTCCAAACGATGACCGATGTCCTCTAATGTTTCTTCGGTAAGAACCGTACGCCGTCTTTTAGATTTCTTAGCCTGAACACCTCCTGTGACCTGAAATTTATTGTAAAGTTCGTGGATTGTTGTACGGCCTGGAACTTTTACACCTGCAAATCTTTCTGCAAATCGTACTTTCACTTGACGAGCTGACCGAGTTAACGTATACGAATCATAAATAAATACACGCTGTGCAGTAGAAAACATACACTGAGCCATAATATACTTTGTGACTAACTACAGGACAAAATAATAAATAACTCGTAATAACTGAGCTACATCACATCATCGTCAACTCAAAACTGCACTTCACACTGCACAGCAAAACCACAACAGCCTGACTTCGTTTATAGCAGCAGTGCGTTATCATGTTTTAATCATATTTCCACACGCGCAGTGGAAAAACACCGCGCAGCGTACAAGACAAACCCACACACACTGGAAGAATTAAAACCAAATATCCGCCAGGAAATTTCTCAGCGTGAACTACGGCGATGATGGATAGTTTCCTAAAGAGGTACCAAAAATTTATGGACAACGACGGTGACCAGTTTCAGCATCTGCTTTCGTAAAGCTGGTAAGTAAAGCCTTTAAAAGCAGTTTTAAAAATCTTTATATGTTTTCATCCGCGCCTTTCTATGATAGGGGCAGGCGGCAACGATTGCTGGGGACGCGGACAGGAAAAACACCGCGCAGGTGATTCGGAGTCTCTCGGCTCACTCTGTAATATGTCACATACTTTTTTTAGAAGTAATTTCAACAGAAAAACGTAACTAAGTTTCCTATGTGTGCGATAATGATAAAACAATGTGTGTGTGTGTGTGTGTGTGAGGGTGAGGGTAAAAGAACAAGAATTTGACGGGAAAAAAACCCCCGCAAATTCCCTGAATAAAACCCCAATATTTCGGATTTACTCCTTCACCAGCATATAGCCTGCAGTTCTTAAACATTTGACTATCGATATTCTCTTTGTATCTATAACTAAATGTGCAATGCAGCTATTTCCGGGAAGTTTATATCGATTAAAATAAAGTAGATAGGAAAGTAAACTTTCGTAACAATTTTTATACCCACTAATAAACGATAGATGGTAGAGAAAGTAATGTGAATGTAACACATCAGATTGTTTTAAAAAGTGTTGAACGACATACGACACAACTGGTGGTGGATACTGATGATTAGGCATAGGATTTTCTAAGCATTAAAGCTAGGACTGAAAGAAATAATTTGTAACTATCACTGGGCTATTGGCAGGGACGTCGCAGGTAACAAACCGATCTTGAGGCTCTTGGCGTTTGCAGACAGCACTCAGAACAGTTTTCTCCTGCATATCAGTGACACTTGGCCTCTGTTGTTTTGCAGTCTTTATATTAATGGTTTGAACGTAGAAAATTTGAAGCCAATGCTTAACAATCCCTGTGCCTGCTTATGATACATGAAATGATAACTAGGAAAGGAAAGTTAGGAAGGAAGCGTTCCAGAGAAATACCTAAAATAGCGGGTAACCTAGACCAGAGATTTAGGTTGCCTCCCTAGCATTTGCTAGTAAGAGGACTGAGAAAAATCTGAAAAAAAAACCTCATTCAGCAAGGACGGTCCTAGCGGGAATATAAGCGCGGACCTCTCGTTCACGAATCCAAACTTTAACGAACTCAAACCACCCGTGTCGGTTTCCAGATTATATATACCGGGTGAGTCTTCTCAGCCTACGGATTGAGAAGTTATGCAGTTCCCAGTGTTTTACAGGCTATGTCGTAAACACTGTCCACTGCATCGTGACGTATCAATTTCGACCGAAATGACTGCTTTGCACCGCTATAGTGTAGCGACTTGCACTCGTAGTGCAACAGTGTGCGCGTTGGCCTTCAGTGGTGAAGGTCCCAGGTTCAAATACTGCCACTCGAAGGTACTTTTTATGTTTAGTAATTTTAACGCGAACTGATAGTTTGGTATGGAAGTGTCGTTTTCACTTAATTAGTTTAATTATGTGAATTTCGTTAAAACAGGAATTGTTACATTTTAGAACAGAAGAAATTGCAAGAAGGGGGAGGGAATACAATAATAGATTTGAGAGAAGGGAGGGCAATGCTACAAGGGGAGGAAAGTGTAAACCCGTTATCCAGACGTACTAGACTCAGGAAAGCAATGGAAAAATGTATGTATCAGGACAAAAAAAAGAACAAACAGGGAAAGGAAGTAAATTGATACGCAAAAAATAGGAGTAAGACAGGGATGCAAACTGATTTCATATTAGTAACCTATTCATATATGATATATTAAGAGTAAAAATAAGAAATTAGCATTATCCAGTATTAAGAGATAAGGAGATTCCGGGGTCATGTTCATTATACGCAGACGATTTTATGGTAGGCACCATATCGTTGATAGGGTTACAAAAGAATAAATGAAATTCAAGAAAGTGTGAAAAATACGGAATTGGGGTAAAAATCTAAAGATGACTGACTCAATAAAAGGCTCTAAGAAACAAAACCAAGGACTGAGAGAATAATAAGGAAGGTAAAGGGAAGAAAATGGTATAGAAAAGTAAGAGAAGCAAGGGCCGATCAGTGAGCGAAAAGGCCAGGGACCCAAGCAATCTGAGTGGCCCAATAAGAAAACAAGCACCAGACAAATTGTACAATAGATGTAGCGGTATAAACGAATATACATTGTATATATTGTAAACATATAGAACAAATTGTACAATAAATCTATTCATTCATACTTTTTGGAATATGCTTTAATGAACATCATAAATACACGCAAGAAATGAATAAAATAATCATGTGTTCGCAGACGTGATTTGAACTTCCGACCTTCATTATGACTTTCCAACATGCTAACCATTACGCTACTAGAGCAATTTAGCAACAAGCCCCACCGTAGCCCTAATCAGCGGGCTGATGAATGCGGTGTCAGCATCTTCTGTAAAATCAAGGGTTGCCGAGTTATTAATCCGCGGAAGAGAAGACTCGCGCGGTATATATAAAGCACGTGTGAACTTTTACTCGAGTTGATATTTTGATTTCATCAATCAGCCATAACCGCATGTGGTGTCAATGACGCACGGGTTTAAAATTTCAAAAGGGAGTGGTTATGAAATAGCATGGTACTAGAGAAAAGGGGGAATAGATGGCGCGGGTGGGACAGATGGCGCATCACGTGACTGACCTGCAAGGAAGAACCAGAAGGCGGCTGGCTTTCTGTGTGGAAGTGATAACACTATAACAATAAGGAGTGTATTGTTCGCTTGCGATTTCAACTGTTTAGTTAAGCCCAAGAGCGAAGGTTATACTGTCAGACAATATCTGGTAAGTAGAAAAATTTATTAGCGTCATATGTTGTTTATTATAGCGTTAATACAAATTGTAATTATGTGTTTTGAAAGCCTGGTGCGTCCATTTTGACACATGGAGCATTTAAGTTCAACATTGACATCTTGTGACCAACCAGGCAAATAGCTACCTATGAAGAATGGGGTGAGATGGCGCAATACCTTATGGCGCATTTGCTTCAATGTTAAGCTGCTACATGCATAGATGCTGTATGTTAACTGTAAATACATTTGTACTATAGAGTTAATATGATTATTTATAGGATATAATGCCCAGAAAGCACAAACTCCAGTTCTTGTCATACCAAAATCAAAAACTTCTAAAAGAAAGCAATCAGGGGAAATCATCACAGAAGCAGCATTTATTGAAACCAAGCGAATGAAATCTAATACAGAGAAGAAAAATAAAAGTTCAAAGCAGAGGCCTAATAGCAAACGTACTTCCTCTTCATTGTCATCATCTTCTTCAGCGGAATCTTTAATTTCATTACATGAAAGCAGTGATTCCTTGGCAGAGCATGAAAACGAAAACGAGTGTGGTGAATGCCTAGAAGACTATGAGAAGAAAACATCCAGTTCAGATTGGATACAATGTGTGAAATGGTTTCATGAAACATGTTCAGTGCATTCAGATAAGTGCTCTGCATGTGGAAGAATAGAAAACAGGAAACAAAATTGCCATGTATGAACCTGTTAACCAGTTATGTATCACTAAGTATGACAAAACGGGGTGGGAGAGATGGCTAGAAGTTACTTTTATTTTAAATTGGAATTTTGGTTAATAAGTGATGAGAAATGTTACTTTAAATGTTATAAAACGTTCGTTCAGGGCTGAAAATTTATGTTATGAACAATGAAAAAATATAAACCTAAACAGTAAGGTATTATAAGACTATTTGTAAAAGTGCGCCATCTATTCCCCTTTACCCTACTAAAATTTTATGAGTTATTTAAAGCAAACAACTTTCGTAGGAAACGTTTTTAATAGCTCGTACCTTTTCCAGAGAAAAACCGTACGAAAAGATACGGTACCCGAATTCCAGATATGCATATATCAATTGATTCACATAGAGAAATGTTACTAAAAGAATTGAAATTCATCTTGCCAAAGGACGCTCAGATGATGTTGATTAACCCAGTAACATTCGAGTGTCTTGTTTTGTTTTCTTTATTTTAATGGGTAATAAAGTCTGGTGTGTTATATTTACATGACTTTCAAATTATTCTTACGAAAGTTCATTTTCCTATCCATTTTATTTTAATCGAGATAAACCTTTGCAGAAATAGTTACATTACACTTTTCGTTATAGATACAGAGGAAACTGCGATAGTCAAATGTTTAAAACTGGACGCTATGTACTGGCCTTAAAATTCCATACTCTCCATGCAATCGCGAGAAACATTTCAAAATCGATCGCACTTTAAAATAATCGCTAAGTATTTGACAGTTGGATGAATTAACTACAGATATCTCGGAAATAGCTTGAAATAAATTCTGTGCTTTATACAGATTTAAGTATCCTGTGTAGTACGTTTTCGCCTATTGTTTTAACGTTTACCAGTTATAAAAGATTATACAAAGCTTCTTTCAAAGGAAGAGGACTTCAAAGGCTATTCCCAGAAAATTCAAGATATACAATTGATTTTCTATGAAAATATCTTAAACATATGCTATTTTAATCAAAACGATGAGAGCTATTTTTGAGAAATTCATAAGTTTAAAACATAATTCCATATAAAGGGTAGTTTTAGATATATGAATTTTCTTTAAAACCTTCGATTTATATATTTGAAAGAGCCTCAACTTAAATACCAAGTTTGGTATTACACTGACTTTTAGTTTTTGAGTTATTCTGTTCACGGGCGCACACGCAAACAAATCCACGGAGCTTTTTCTAGAAATTTATAATTATTCAGGGACTTCAAAATGTGTATTCCTACTGAAATATTCATAGAAAATCTTTGGGTGGAAAGTAAGAATTGTCTTGAAAGTTTTAATACCCTATTTTGTTTAATGAATTACTGTAATCGTGCTCTGATTCACCTTGCATATAGTGGAATTGAAATTTTGAAGCTAAGTAATTGTTATTAAATACGTAAAAGTTATAATAGAAGCTGAAATAAAGACCTTTATGAATCGATGTAACGCTCTGGGTAACTCACTTGATTTCTTTTAAGGAGGACGCTTCTTGTTGCCAAAGGACCGTTAAAGAAAGCGTTTCCCACGAGAGTGGGAAAGTTTGTAACGCTGTGACTGGAATGGCAGAGTCATATAGGCGTAAATGTGGCCATTTCCTTCATCCACACACACACTTAGCACACTGGTCGTGTTGTTGGACAAAGTAAAGGCTTTATGTAGGGGAACCCTACTTTAGGCCCTTATCAAAAACTTTTGCTCGCTTGAGGCAATATCTAACGAAAGTCTAATAGAAATTTCATTTCCCAAAGAGAAAAGAAATTTGACGCTCTATCGCCCCCACACAACATCGTTATGGCGTCTGCAGTGAACGGTTCTTTTACAACTTTGGCAGCCACTTGTTTAGAAATCGCTGCTACTTCATGAACACCGACTAACTTTATAAACTCTTTGAAAAGCACACATATCCAATGTGGTCATGATAAGAAAAAGTTTCACCTAAAGCGTGCGTACTTGGTGTGGAAAACTTGACGAAAGCAAAACCTATGAAGAATAAAATACCTTTCAAACACTTCTAGGAAGGAGACAGATAAAAACAAGTAAAGAAGTCTGATGTCTTACACTCACATGACTTTCACTACACTTGTACAAACTATTTTTACAAACGCTTATTCTCCATATTCTTCATGTTAATTGAGATATCGAGATGTTAATCTTATTGCTAATTTTCTTGTAGATGCATGGAAATTGATAGGCTTTAAGCGATAGTCAAATATTTTAAGAGCTGACTGCTATGTCGAGTATTCCATTCTCTTTGCATTACCAGGACAAAAAAAATGAATAACGAATTTGAGAAAAAGTATAAGTATTGGAAAACTTAAGGGAATAACAAGCAATATCTCGAAAATGGTTCACTCAACAAAAACATTTATATGACATAAATTGTGTAATTTAACACGATCTACATTTTTTGTGTAGTAAAATTTTGTCAATCTCTTATGGTTTACCAGTTATGCAAAAGTCATTCACAATGAAGAATACTTTTGGGGACATTCCCAGAAAATTCAAGATATGCATTTTATTTTTCATGAAAGTATCTTAAATATATGATATTTTAATCAAACTCGTTAGAGCCTTTTTGAGAAAATTAAAATTTTCGAAAAATTTTCCATGTAAAAGGTAATCTAGGGTGGGGGATTTTCTTGAAAACCTTCGTGTCGCATCCATGGAAGATACTGAACCTAAATACCAAGTTTGGTGTTTATCCCACTGTTCGTTTCTGAATTATGCTGTTCACAGACAGACAAAAACACAGACACGCACACGGACATGTTTCCAAAAATTCTTTTTTTTTTGGATTCAGGGGGCCTCAAAACATATATTTCCGGTGAAATCTCAGTATCAAATTTTTGGGTGGAATACAATACTTCCCCTACTTACTATACGTAGTAGAGAAAGTAATAGGATGCGTAACATTCACGTGACATTCTCTACCCTCTATCGTTTATTAGTGAGCATACAAATTATTCTGCAGCATTTATGGTGTGTCATATAAAAACAATAATATCAGAACAGTAGCTTGATTCTTAAAAATTCTTGTTGAAATGCATAACTAAGTCGTAAATAAATGGAATGTTAAATGGAATGGTTACAATATCGTACACTGTAACGTTTTCCTTGTTAAAGCCACCACTACGTTGATGATGATGGATTTGTATTCTTATGTGAGTTAGTATGTTGTAATTATTATTTTATAATTGTCCCACGACTGCTGTATTTGTGTCAAAGAGCACTTATATCTTGTTAGGGTTGGGTGTGTAGAAAGTTAAAATATTTTGCACACACGTATTCTTTTAATTAGTCCACTTGTATTTTAGATAAACCACATATTATATTTACAATTCACTATTTATTTGTTATGTTAAAATATGTATGTATAACTGCTAAACTATAAATACATAGTTTTGGCACCCATTCAGAGACGAGTTTATACACAGCCTTCCTGTTTGAACACTGACAAGCTTCTGTTAGCGTTCCTTCCAACCGTTCTTCTTAACGTACGTATTTGATTTATAGGCATGCATCAATGTACCTGATTGCTGCTACCGTCCGATAACATTCAATAACAGTTTGTGTTACACACACATATGTATATATATATATATATGTTTATAGACTTCGATCGTTTTAATTATGAATCCAAAGTTGGTTACATGGTTACTTAGATACTACTGCATTTCTCGTAATTTTATATTACAGGTTTTATAGCTAACAATGGCCTCTACCCCTCATATTATATTTTATGTGTTATAACATTATATACTTGTTCTATACCATGTGTACATTATAAACATGTGTGTTTTAACATCCTCTTAATTATTATACATACAATATTAGCAAAAAAAAATACACGTAAAACTTAGAACAAAAAAATATTAAAGAAAGAAATTATTAATGTGTTGATCCTTAGAAGCTATGAATTAGATATCTTATTATATTAATGAGTTATTGTAGTAGTTGGCCCGTGTCTAGTACTGTATGTTGCTTCAACATGCAGAAGAAAAATTAGAAGCAGAATTCGATTAATTCTGCAACACAATGGTACATTTATGTCTGTTCTTACTAACATATTGCTTTACACGGTGTTCCAGAATCCCCGTTTACTTCTTGTAGCTATATCTTGTGTGCATGGCACACCAATAATGTTGCAGGAGTTTCAGGGTGGCAAAGATATTAATCAGTTAAGAAAAATGAAATTAATTTGATTTAAGGACGGTCTTTAACTGCTATGTTTCTTAGTGTCTAACTCTATTATTGGGCGTGGAAGATCAGAAATTTTGCTCAGAGATCTCTTTATCAGGCTTGGGGCTCTTTAACGTTCCGTAAAACTACGACACGGGACCACCGGCTTTATTTCCCTTCCGAAGGAAGCCATACTAAGGATTTTTTAAGCTGAAAAAAAAATCCATCGCTCTCCGCCGGGTTTGAATCCGTAATCTCGGGGAACCAGAAGCTAACATGGTACTCCTAGATCACGGGGGACGACAATCACTGCAGAGTTGTGGCTCCAGACGTACATGTATATGTAAAGAACAGTATGTATTATACAGGGTGGATCATTTAATTTGAGACTGCACAATATCTCCAAAACTAAGCGTTCTAGAAAGAAATGTCTTTGATGAAAGTTGCTTGATATTATGGGGGAAAGTAAATGCCATTAGTCGTATTGTTCGTAGGACATCGTGGTCTTCATTTTAGGATCAATTTAATTTCAACCTAATTTTAGGTTCTTCCCATTTAAAAACGTCCTTCAAACAAAACACGAATAATGGTATTTACTTTCCCTCAGAATATCAAGCTCTTAAAGACATTTCTTTCTACAACGCTTAGTTTTGGAGATATCGTACAGTCTCAACTTAAATATTCCACCTGTAGATATGAAACTCTGAAGACGGGAACAATTCGAACTCGGAACCCTTCGATAGAATCTCGGCATCCTAACCATTCGTACATAAAGGAGAGCTGCTACAGGCCAAAACAGCTACCTAACAAGTAAATTTCAGTCTGATTCTCCAGGAACGGAACGCTGCTACTGCATTTTTTTCCTTTTTTTATTCATGCTCCCATGTAAGACTACTCAAAGCACTTGGAGAGGTTTTTTCATTTTCCTTTTAATCCATTCTCTGTCATTCTTTGGCAGTGACTTTCATTCTCTCATCTGTCCATGTTTTTCCATGTTTTTTCTTCGGTTGGTCCACTTGATCAACCACTTGATTCTAAAGATATCTCTCTTTAGGATATCTTTCCTGCCAGTTTAAAGTAATTTTTTACTTCACCAATCCACTTCATAGTATATACTTGTGCTTTACTTCTATTCTCGTAGAATTCCATTATTTGCCTTGTGGGTCTGATTGGATTCATTCTTTAATATTTCCATAAAGTTTTAACCTTCGTTTGATAATGTCTCCGTGAATGTCTGAATTGATTTTTATTTCATTTTTACTTCTGAGCCTGTATTGTTCACCCATCACTTTAGGACTTAAACCTCTTCTTATAATTTGGCACTCCTTTTACTTTTCCTTACATGTACATAGTATGTACAGAAGGTATTGCATTCCAGCCAAAAATTAGATACCAATATTTCACCGTAGATACAAACCTTGAGACCCTCTAAATAAAAAATCTGATGTGTTACACTCACATGACTTTTTCTACTCTTGTACAAACTATTTTTATAAACGCTTATTCTCCATATGCTTCATGTTAATCGAGATGCTAATCTTATGCCTAATTTTCTTGTAGATGCAAGGGGAATATGGTAGGTTTTAAGCGATAGTCAAATATTTTAACGCTGGTTGCTATGTGGAGTATTCCATTCTCTTTGCATTACCAGGACAAAAAAAATGAATAACGAATTTGAGAAAAAGTATAAGTATTGTAAAATTTAAGGGAATAACAAGCAATATCTTGAAAATGGTTCACTCAAAAAATGTATATGACATAAATTGTGTATTTTAACGGGATCTACATTTTTTGTGTAGCAAAATTTGTCTGTCTTACGGTTTACCAGTTATGCAAAAGTCGTTCACAATGAAGAATACATTTGGAGACATTCCCAGGAAATTCGAAATATACATTTTATTTGTCAAGAAAATATCTTAAATATATGATACTTTAATCAAATCGTTAGCCATTTTTCAGAAAATTAAAATTTTCGAAAAATGTTCCATGTAAAGGGTAATCTGGGTGGGGGGATTTTCTTGAAAACCTTCGTGTCGCATCTCTGGAAGATACTGAACCTAAATACCAAGTTTGGTGTTTATCCGACTGTTCGTTTCTGCGTTATGCTGTTCACGGACTGACAGACAGACTCAACGACATGTTTCCAAAAATGCTTATTTTGGATTCAGGGCTCCTCAAGACATGTCTTTTTGGTGAAATCTCGGTATCGAATTTTTGGGAGGAATACAATACTTCCCCTACTTATTGTACGTAGTAGAGAAGGTAAAAGGCATTTTTAGAAAAGGCATATGCGTGTATACAATATAACTCAAAAACTAAAAGTCTGATAAACACCGAACTTGGCAGTTAAGTTCATACCTTCTGAAGATGCGACACGAAGATTTTCAAGAATATCCCCCTACACAAAGGTATGCTTTATGTGGTACATTTTTCGAAATTTTTTATTCCCTAATAAATGGCTTTTAACTATTTTTATTAAAATACCATATATTAAATATGTTTACATGACAAAAAAACGTATATCTTGAATTTTCTGGAAATAGCCTTTCGTTCAGAAGAAATTGTGTATAACTATTAAACGTTAAGCGATACATGAAAACCTCACAAGAAATGTAGATCTCTTAAAAACACACAATTTATTGTAAATAACCTTTTACGTGCATCAGCCACTTCCGAGATATCCGTTATTAAAGGTACGACTTCTTTTTGCTTTTTTAAGTTCCATTTATACCCCGCCTTTAGCTACATTGGTCTTATTGACGGCCTTTCCTTCGTGTAACTCTTGTCGTTGTGTTTCTTGCACTTTTATATTAATCATTAGATCATACACACATTCACACTCTGGGGAGAATGGGCATTAATCTTGGTAACCCCAGCCGAGGATCGAACCCGGGTCTTCTTGCATAGCAGGTAGTTGCTCTACCGGCTGAGCTACGGGGCCAGTCGGTACGAATTGTTCGTTACTTGGCCATTCTTTAAAGGACTTTCAACATTCAGTTGTTTCTCGCGATTGCATGAAAACAGTATGGAATTTTACGGCAGCGTAATGCGTCCAGTTCCATTGCTGTTTCCTTTGTATCTATAAAGAAATTCGTAATGTAGCTATTTCCACAGCGGTTTATTTGGATTAAGATAAATTAAATGGAAAACTAAGATGGAAAAATGCGTAAGAAGGGTTTTTATATCTACTAATAAAGATAGAGTGTAGAAAAAGTCATGTGAATGTATTGCATCAAATTTTTACTACGTATAGCAAGTAGGGGAAGTATTGTATTCCACCCAAAAATTCGATACCGAGATGTCACCGGAAATATATGTTTTGAGACCCCCTGAATAAAAAAATCTGATGAGTTACACTCACATGACTTTCTCTACTCTTGTACAAACTATTTTTACAAACGCTTATTCTCCATATGCTTCATGTTAATTGAGATGTCAATCTTATTGCTAATTTTCTTGTAGATGCAAGGGGAATATGGTAGGTTTTAAGCGATAGTGATTCCTTTAAGCGCTGGTTGCTATGTGACGCATTCCATTCCCTTTGCATGTCCAGAACATAAAAAAAATGAATAACGAATTTGAGAAAAAATATAAGTATTGGAAAATTTAAGGGAATAACAAGCAATATCTCGAAAACGGTTAACTCAACAATAAAACGTATATGACATAAATTGTGTATTTTAACGCGATCTACATTTCTTGTGTAGTAAAATTCTGTCTATCTCTTATGGTTTACCAGTTATGCAAACGTCGTTCACAATGAAAAATACTTTTGGAGACATTCCCAGAAAATTCGAGATATACATTTCATTTGTCAAGAAAATATCTTGAGCATATGATATTTTAATCAAAATCGTTTGAGCCATTTTTGAGAAAATTAAAATTTTCGAAAAATGTTCCACGTAAAGGGTAGTCTGGGGTGGGGGGATTTTCTTGAAAACCTTCGTGTCGCATCTCTGGAAGATACTGAACCTAAATATCAAGTTTGGTGTTTATCCGACTGTTCGTTTCTGAGTTATGCTGTTCACAGACACACGGACTCACAGACACACACTCACAGACACACACACACAGACACACACACACACACCCACACACAGACATACACACGGACATGTTTCCAAAAATGCTTTTTTTGGATTCAGGTGGTCTCAAAACATGTATTTCCGGTGAAATCTCGGTATCGAATTTTTGGGTGGAATACAATACTTCCCCTATTTACTATACGTAGTAGAGAAAGTAAAAAAAAGCATTTTTGGAAACATGTCTGTGTGTGTATGTGTGTGTGTCTGTGAACAGCATAACTCAGAAACGAACAGTCGGATAAACACCAAACTTGGTATTTAGGTTCAGTATCTTCCAGAGATGCGACATGAAGGTTTTCAAGAAAATCCCCCCACCCCACATTACCCTTTACATGGAAAATTTTTCTAAAATTTTAATTTTCACAAAAATGGCTCTAACGATTTTGATTAAAATATCATATACAAGATATTTTCATGATAAATAAAATGTATATCTTATATTTTCTGGGAATGTCTCCAAAAGTATTCTTCATTGTGAACGACTTTTGCATAACTGGTAAACCATAAGAGATAGACAAAATTTTACTACACACAAAATATAGGTCGCGTTAAAGTACACAATTTATGTCATATACATTTTTTTTTTTTTGAGTGAGCCATTTTCGAGATATTGCTTGTTATTCCCTTAAATTCTTCAATGCTTATTTTCTCAAATGGGAATTCGTTATTCATTTTTTTTTTGTCTTGGATATGCAAAGAGTATTAATCTGTGGCAAAGGGAATGGTGCTGCACCTAGCAACCAGCTATTAAGAGATATGTCTGTGCTTAAAGGCTACTGTATTTCTATATTGCCCTTGCAAATACAAAACAAGGGGAACATAGTACGCCTTAAGCGATAGTCAAATATTTTTAGAACTGGTCGCTATGTGTAAAATGTAATTCTCTTTGCATGTCAAAAGATCGTTTCTGTAAATGTTTATCTCGATTAATATGAAATAGATGGAGAATAAGATTTTGTAAAAATATTTTGTACAAGGGTATAGAATGTCATGTGAGTGTAACAATCAGATTTTTTATGATGTTTTAGATATCTGCTGTTCTGTTCAAAATTAATGTTTCTGTTCCGTAGAGGCAGTCTGGTTTAATTACAATGTTATAATGTCTTAATTTTGTATGCTAAGACGTACGCTTTTTGTTATAGATGTGTTGAGTAAGGCTATATGCAGCTTCCATTTATTGGCTTCTACTTTTATTACAGTGCATTTGTTTTAAATTGAAACTCGGAATAGAAAGAGATAGCACTTTATTCCACACGACAGTTGGTAATCCTAAACTGCCTGAACTCAAAACCTTTACTACTGAAGCTTGAAGTAGATATAATTGTCTTTACAATCTTTGCACCATGCTTTGGGCGTCAATTTGAAGTGGGTTGTTGCTTCACGTATGAAAAGCCGATTTGAAGTAGGATGTACTATATTTCGACTGGGGAGCCGAACTTGAAGCAGTTGCAACTGCACGTATGGTAAAAAGTTTCCCGTAGCCTTCGCCCCAAGTTTAAAAATATTAACTTTATAATTTTTGACTGCTTCTTTTAAATATTATGTATTTATGTTTGCCTCGGCTGCGTCACTATTATTGTTTTTTAGAGACATGAATGTCTTAGCAGGAAGGTGGTGCGACTGAAGAATGTAGGCTTACACAGATTATAATTTTACTTCATTCCTTTTATTAATGCTTGACGCTATTTAAATAACACTTCACTGATATAGAGAGAGAGCTGTGAGATTCTTTTTATTAATTACTTGCACTTTTTAACTCGTAAACTATTTTTGTCTCACACAAAATACGTATTAAATTTCTCGAGGATGTGACTCGCGTCCGGTTAGAAGCGCTCTCTACAACCAACGCGTCCAGTTATGAGCACTGTCTACAAGGAACTGACTTGATTTTTACAGCCATATTTGTAAATTTCTGTATTTCATTGGCTATTCCTAATCCAATAGAATACTTTTATTTAACTAAAGGTTTTTCTGGTTGTTGATTGGCTATTGCATAAACTGTCTCAAAAATTTACATTATTGTTGCTCCAATAATGACTAGTAGCATTATTAAACATTCTTACTCATTATTGCCTCAAGGCTAACTCATTGTTACCCCATTGTTAGCAACTTTTAACCTATTATTCTCACAGCTCCTACATAATTACATTACGCAAGGCATTCACATAACATTATTACATGTATACAATAATATAAACATATACAATGACTGTAATATAGACTTGTTACATACACATATTGCTTTAAGGTGGGATGTTATTGTATTTATAGATTATATAATTAGACTTAAATCATTTAAGAGTTAAAAATACTGCCTCAACCTTACTATTTAAAATCTAGGTTAGTTGAAACATGACATTTAGAATAGCACAAGTAACACTCGAAAGCCAGCGAAGCAAAGACGGCCGAAGATATCAGGATATTTTCAAAATTTCTTTGCCAAAAGTACAACTGGCAAAAACATGATTACAAGTACAACTGATACTGAGAGACTGTGCAGTGAAGGGTGACGAAGGGGTTTCTCAGCACTCGTACCGTCATTAGCGCAACCCCCCTCCTGACTGATCATGTAGCTCCAAAATGGACATGTTGCAAATTAAACCTCACGGACCGTAGCTTTAGATTTGATTCCATTTTCCTGAATTATTTCAGTACCGAATTTAGACAGGAATTTAAATTGTGAAACTGGTTTAATTTTCCCATATTTGATTTGAATGTATTTTGGGGCTGCTTTATTATTATTATTATTATTATTATTATTATTATTGAATTTATATTGGTATATTCATATTATATTGAATGAAATATACAATTTATTAATAATACACACCAATATGTCTGTTAGATGGAGGTAACAATCAAATATTAGTACACCAAACATTATTAAATAAATAATTTTAAAAAATGTTTTTAAATAAAATAACTGAAGTGGTAGTAAGTAGTCCTACGTAATGTAATGATGTCGTTCTCCGTGATGTGCGGTTACATGCTAACCTCTAGTTCCAGAGGTCGCGGGTTCAAACCCGGCGGAGGGCGATGGATTTTTTCGGGGCGTAAAAAATCTTAAGTGTGGCTTCCTTCGGAAGGGAAGTACGGCCGGTGGTCCCGTGTCGTAGATTTACGGCACGTAAAAGAACCTCAAGCTTGATAAAGAGGCCTCTCAGCAAAATTACCGGTCTTTCGCGCCCAATATAGAATAGGACGCTAAGGACCACAGGAGTTAAAGAGCGTCCATAAATAAAACTCAATACTTTTTTGTAATGTAATGATGAAACAATAGTGATATTTTACCATGCCTAATATCTTTTGTGTTGCCTCTTCGAACAAAGCAGACGGCTACTCGCGAACACCGTGTACTTCAACTCTTAACTTGCTTACTTTAGTACTGCTAATACACGAATAAATACTGAAGTTTGTAAATTTCACTTAGTTGTCGCTAATTTGAGAATAGAAACAAACAGCTGAAATGTGCGATCGAGCGTAGTCGAGGAAGAACAAAAACAAAATACAGGGCTGAAGAAACCTTTGACAAGAGTTGGACGTATTGTTTAATGGGGCAACAACATTAGCATCAGTGCATTTGCCATCCGCTTTTCCAATTGAATAAACAAGTACGATGTGTTATTAATTAAACCAGAGCTTGGCTCTCTGCCCGCTTAAAGGGATATGCACGTCTCTACACTAGAAGGCACTAAACTTCACAACCGGCATGCACAGCGATAAAGGCATTAGCCCTTCCGTGATGAACACATTAAGAGACAGATAAAAGCCTCTCTCTCGAGTTATCTAACTTCCGAAAGCAGACAATGAACTGAATCTCGAGTTAAAAATATAATACTTTTAGAAGTAGAATTAAAATTCAGCACAGTGAATATTATCTCTGCATGAAACTGTGAGTGTCAGTCTAAAAGACAGAAACCTTACTTAATTTTTGCTCGACTTACTTGAGTGATACCAATGTGATGATTAAAAGCAAAGAGGTGTATACATCTCGTCAAGATCAGAATAGATAGGTTAAGAAAAATCTAATGAGTTACATTCGCATGACCTTCTCTACCCTTTATCATATGGCTATAAACACTATTCTTACGAGACCTTATTACTTTCTCTACTACGTATGGTAAGTAGGGGAAGTATTGCATTCCACCCATAAACTTGATACCGAGATTTTACCGGAAATACATGTTTTGAGACCTCCTGAATCCAAAAAAAAGGATTTTTGGAAACATGTCCGTGTGTGTGTCTGTCTGTAAACAGCATAACTCAGAAACGAACAGTCGGATAAACACCAAACTTGGTGTTTGGGTTTAGTATCTTCCAGAGATGCGACACGAAGCTTTTCAAGAAAATCCCCCCACCCCAGTTTACCCTTTACATGGAAAATTTTTCGAAAATTTTAATTTTCTCAGAAATGGCTCTAACGATTTTGATTAAAATATTATATATTTAAGATACTTTCATGACAAATAAAATGTATATCTTGAGTTTTCTGGAATGTCTCCAAAAGTATTCTTCATTGTGAACGACTTTTGCATAACTGGTAAACCATAAGAGATAAACAAAATTTTACTACACAAAAAATGTAGATCGCGTTAAAATACACAATTTATGTCATACACATTTTTTTTTGAGTGAAACATTTTCGAGATATTGCTTGTTATTTCCTCAAATTTTCCAATACTTATACGTTTTCTCAAATGGGAATTCGTTTATCATTTTTTTGTCCTGGTAATGCAAAGATAATGGAGTACTTCACATAGCAACCAGCTCTTAAAATATTTGACTATTGCTTAAAGCCTACCATATTCCACTTGCATCTACAAAAAATTAGCAATAAGATAGAGTCTGCAAATGTTTATCTCGATTAACATGAAGTAGATGGAAAATAAGCGTTTGTAAAAATAGTTTGTACAAGAGTAGAGAAAGTCATGTGAGGTAACACGTCAGAAGTTTTTTCTATCTACTTCATTTTAATCGAGACAAACTTTTGCAGAGTAGCTCTTTTCACATAAAATGTTTAAGAACTGGACGCTTTACGCTGGCCTTAAAATTCTATTCTCTTTCCATGAACGCGCGAGGGACAACTGAATGTCGACAGTGCTTTAGAAGAATTTCAAAGAATAGAACAGTTCATATCATTAATAACATATATCTCGGAAATATGTGATAGCACAAAGGGTAATTTGAAATAAATTATGTGTTTTAAATAGGTCTATATTTTCTGTTTAATGCCTTTTCGTCTATCGCTCAGTGTTTACCAGTTATGCAAGACTGTACAAAATCTCTTCGGAATGAAGAGGACCTCGCAGGCTATTTTCAGAAAAATCAAGATATATATTTTATTTGTCATATATATATATATTTTAGTCGTGGTATTTTAATCCAAATTATTGGACATGTTTAATAATACCAACATTTTTGAAAAATGACCCATGTAAGGGGTAGTTAGGATGAGGGGATTGTCTTGAAAATCTTTGTGTAGCATCTTTGTAAGATTGGATGGGAAGCGGATTCGCACCAATCCAGTGAATCCGGATATTGTACAGATGCCCTACGAGGGGGCGCCCCCGAGAGGGAGGGTCGAGGTGAAGGGAGACAGTGGGCAGCCGGAACCAGTAGTGACGGCACAGCAATGACGGTGTCGCTATAGTCGCTACCCCACCCCAAACAGGTTTCAAACCCTCCCCATGGGGGCGGTTCTTATACCCCGGCAACCAACCGAAAGACGGGGTATGTAGAAAATGTACATAGAGTACCCTTTTCCCCTGTGGCGCTGCACCGAAACACCATCGCCGGCACTTCCAACCCTGAAAGGCACTAAACGGGTGAACGATGAATGAAATTATTAATGGAAGGAAGTGGTGGGGCAGAAAATTCGGGGGATGAAAGAAAACACTTCAGCATTCACCTGACGGCCCGGAAAAAAACCCGAAAAAAACAGGAGTCAGAGTGTACGGTCGCCGGAGATCGAACCTGAGACTTCCTGATGTTACCACCTGAGCCATCCCGGTTGGTATCTGTGGAAGATACTGAACTTGAATGTCTAGTTTGCCACTTATCCGAACTTTGGTTTTTGAGTTGTGCTGTTCACAGAAATACAGACACACACATACATTTTTCTAAAATGTTCTTTTTTTATTCAAGGAGCTTCAAAACGTGCATTTCTGTGAAATCAAAATATCAAATTTTTGGGTGGAATGTAATAGTTCCTCTACTTACTACAAGTACGTATCAGAGAAAACAAAAATTACAAATTCAAAATGTCGAAATATTTTTTCATGGAGAACACGTTTATACAACTACATGGTGCACCATACCACACATTGAAGTTTCTCTTTCGTCTTATATTTAAAACATCTTGTGTTATATTCACATCACCTTCTCTGTCCTCTATCTTACTGAAGCTTATTTTTCTATCTACTGCATTTTAGTACAAATAAAACTTTGCAGAAACAGCTACATTACACATTTCGTTATAGATACAAAGAGAACAACGATAGTCAAATGTTTAAGAACTGGACGCTATACGATGGTTTTAAAATTCCATACAGTTCTCATGCAATCGCGAGAAACAACTAAATTTGACAGAACTTTTAAGAGAATGACGAAGTAATGAACGATACAAACCATTCCTAACTGATATCCCTGAAATGGCTTATACCACAAAAATTATTTTAAGTATATTGTGTATTTTTAAGATGTCCACATGTTTTATGTAGTACGTTTACCAGTTATACAAGATTATACAAAATTCCTTCTGAATGAAAACGACTTCAAAGGCTCTTCCCAGAATATCCACGAGATACATTTTATTTGTCGTGTAAATGTTCGATGCAAAGAGTAGTTTGGGATGGTGAGATTTTCTTAAAAGTTAGAACATATACAGGCAGCTCACGCCAATAGAGATTCGAACTCGGGCACTCCGTAATATGAGGCAAAGACACTACTACCATATCATAGAAGTAGTCTAACTTTAGTTTTTCACCTAATAACGTATGAAAGATTTGGGGTTTCATGCTATGTATCAGCGAAGAAATGACTACGTAGCGATATCAAAAGCTAACAGTGATAGGGTGTGAAAAAATTCCCAACATAGCAGCCTACCAACTCTTCTCATGAGGGTGCCCTATGCACTCAAAATGTACAAAGAAAATTATGTATAGGTATTAGAAACGGAGGGCAATTTTTGCACTGCGACTAAGGGTTGGCCTATTGCGCCTAATACAACTCTGATAGAAAGGAATGAGGCGGTAGAGTACGAAGACTAACCGATCTAATGGCGGCAGGCGCAACGCAGGGAGCGCCTAACGTTTACAGGTTCAACATCCCCTGCTGCTTTTCGATGCAGCCTCCCCTTCATCGTTATGGATGGGTAAGGTAGAAGGTTCCATGCCTTAAAGCACAGTACCGCTTACTGATATGGCTCCGAGGTAAGGTGTGAAGCTCAACTGCGGTTCGATTCCCTTTGGGCCGGCCACTCTGGCTTCCCCAGGCCGCTAGGGGAATGCTCAAGTGATTGCCCTTCTACCACGAATGTTATATATCCATAATTTTCTTCCATCTGTTTCACATCATCTGTTTTGGGGTTGTAGGCCTTTGGTGTGTTGCGGCAGAACGGTGGAATTTGCGCTATGGAAAGATTTCTCCCTGGTGCTCATTGGGGTTACTGGAGTCCTCTTACTTCTAGTGGCTTCTCGTCTACATCCGGGACACTCAGGTTGCGGATGCCTAAGGCAGGACTAGCCAGCGTAAGGATGGGTGTCATGTTGGAAACTTTAGGGATCCACTCCTTACTAGCGCACATGGTCGCCCTTCGCGTCTCCCCGTGATTCCTTCCTCCCAGGGGTCACGTTCGGACCACAAAAGGCCCACTATGGGCTACGTGCAGTGTTGTACTCCAGTTAATAAAGCTCCTTTTGTCGGCTACTCCTAAAACCTGACAACCACTGCCACACATCACTGTACACCACGCCCGGCCCTGCAACCCCAAAACGTGAAGAGGATGCGATGGAATTGCTCTTCTCTCCAGTTTCTTTGTAGAACTTCTTCTGGTGTGCTGGTGAATTGGGTAAAGGACTGTCCTCTACAACACTGCTGTGTTGGCCTGTGTTTTTAAGTCTTATCTCAGGAGTGGGTACAGGAGACGAAATGAAAAAAGTTGTTTATTTACACACTTTCTTGCAGGTAGCCGTGAATTCTATCCTACAATTATTTGAATGGGTTATGGGTGCCTATTCATCAACCTGTATCTCCCACCCTAAGTTGCTTCTAAATGCTAACAGCTTCGTCACACACTTAGCCATCTGAATGGCATGAAGTTCACCTCCCATGGAAAATGTATGCCGTTGTGCGATTGCCGGGATCCGCCTTATTTATACACCCAGCTAAAGATGCTATATTTCCCGCCGTAGCTTATAGCAGTAATTTGATTTGCTCATCACATTGGCGCCGTATGAAAACATGTGCTCTCGTATGTTCCACACTTCTGTTGCATGACGAATTCGGACTTCTCGTATCTGTTCCGCACTCCCTCTCGCTCTCTATCACTCAAGCGTTCATATTTAGTTGATTCCCTGTGTGCTTTGGTCTGGCCTGGAAATATCTCCGTGGCTTCAGTCACCTCAAGTACAACGATGCGCGCTCAGCTAGCTTCTTTTACATTTATCACATAACATATTTTACACTTACTAGTCTGCAACGATTTGAGTGCGCTTGTAGGAGGGCGCCAGGACTTTTATTACAACGCATAATGTCATCAAGGGCAGATATCAGAGGAAAATGAAGGAAAAAGAGATAAGGGAATGTACAGTGCACAATGAAAACAGTAGAACCTCAGAACACAGCCTCGCTGATAAATGCTTGTTCCATAACGGTTTAGTTCCACTTCTCACCCCACGCACTCGTATCGTGGCCAGGTGGTATATAATATTAATCTGATATTTACATTGATGCACCATATTCCCGCTACAAGAGAAACCAACTCAGGAACAGGAAAGTTCGTGGTAGTAATAATCCATCCTAGCATTCCCTATCGACCTGAGAAAACCACGAAAAAAGCCAAGATTTGGATTACTGAACCAATGGGATTCGAACCCGGGACATCCCGAATGCGAGCCTCAGACTCTAGTACCTGAGCCATTCGCTAGCTTTACAAAAAGATAAACTTTCAGTTCTTCATCCACAGTTGTGTGTGTGTGTGTGTGTGTGTGTGTGTGTGTGTGTGTGTGTGTGTGGGTGAGTGACGATGAGATATTGAACTAAGGTATTTTTGTTTCTTTACCACGGAGCTATCACACCTGCAGCAAATGGGGTGATAAATCAAGACCTCCCCACGGAGAGCTGTAAGATATTGTGGTCGCCTGGACAGGAAACGTTTGTTGTACCTCCTCTGGGAGACGTTCCCACGACTTTGCTGAAATATTGATCAGCATCATTCCTTACATATAAATAACTGCAGTTTACTACACACTGCAACAGATGTGCATGCTGGTGGGTACAAATTATGCCAAGACGCTGGTAGACGTTATCGGCGAACTTCATAACACCAGACGGAACAAGTCACGAAAGCTTTAAGCTTCATTATAACCCTGGTACTCAAAAGGCGTCGTTAAATTAAAGAATTATAATCACTAGTCTGCATGGTATCGGATGTTTGAAAACTAATAAGTGATTCTGACTCACTTTTTTATGCAATTTCAGAACTGCTTTTAGTTTTTTTCTATCACGCACAGTTTTTTTTCACAATTTCGCTTCAAAAATATAGAGATATAAAGATATTGCTTTCGCCACTACACAGAAAATTGGGCTTGATGAAGTAATTTGTAAGGGCTCTACCACAGGATGGACCCTGCTTCAGGTATCTTTCCAAGAAATTTCTCTTCATTACACAAGACAAATTAAAGGCCGGAATGTTTGTTGGCCCTCAAATAAAGAAATTTATGAAGGATAAAGATTTTGAGAAGACAATGAATGAGAGAGAAATAGAAGCATGGACCGCCTTCCGATTATTTACTGAAAACTTTCTAGGCAATAACAAAGATCCTAATTACAAGGAGGCCATTGTCGAAACAATGTTGGAAAATTTTAAGAAGATGGGTTGTAACATGAGTGTAAATGTGCAGTTTCTGCATTCACATATCATATACTTTCCAGAAAATCTGGGACATTATAGTGAATAGCAGAGTGAACGTTTTCACCAAGATATTAAGGAAATGGAGAGGAAGTACCAGGGGAGATGGAATGAAACTATAATGGCCGACTACTGTTGGATGTTGAGGAGGGACAGTCATCTTCAAGGATCTACAAGGAAGTCAAAAAAGAGAAAGTTTGAAAAAAAATAAATGAAACGCTTTGGCTTCTTGTTTTGTTAAAATGTAGTCATGAAATAAATTAGGGGAGTTCTTGAGAGTGTTCTTAAAATGTTTCTTGAATAAAAATTTACCTTTTGTGAAATGGTGTTTGAATACTTCTCTACGCTCATTAGTAAACTTGTCAAAATATTACTTATTTTGTGTAAAAAGCTGACGTGACAGAAAAAAACCGAAGTTATTTCTGGAATCGGCATAAAAACGTGATTCAAGAACACCTACTTTTAAGAAATCATCTGACAAAAAGTTTGAAAATGCAGACTAGTGTTATGGTACGTTTATTATAACTCAACGGTATTGCACTAACCAGAGCGTAGACAATTCAAGCAACTTAAGTGCAAGTGAAACGTTCAATCAAGTGGTTGAATTATACGAGGCGAGTTTTTACTTTCTCTACTACGTATAATAAGTAGGGGAAGTATTGTATTCCACCTTTTTAGAAAAAGGTCCGTGTGTGTTTCTGTATGCCTGTGTTTGTGGTCTTTGAACAGCATAACTCAAAAAAGAATAGTCGGATAAATACTAAACTTGGTGTTTAGGTTCACTGTCTTTCAAAACTGCGACACAAAAATCTTCAGTAAAATCTCCCACGCCAGACTATCCTTTATATAGAACATTTTTCGAAAATTTTGATTTTCTGAAAAATAGCTCTAACGATATTGATTAAAACACATGTTTAAGATACTTTCATGCAAGTGAATTGTTCTCTTCATCCTGAACGAATTTTTCATAACTGATAAACCGTAAGATATGGACAAAATTTTACTCACAACAAATGTAGAGCTCGTTAAAACACACAATTTATATAATATACATTTTTTTGTGGAGTGAACCATTTCCAAGATATTGCTTGTTATTTGTTTGAGTTTTCCAATACTTTTTATCAAATGGGAATTCGTTATTCTGTTTTTTTATGTTCTGGATATGCAAAGAGAATGAAATACTCCATATAGCAACCAGCTCTTAAAAGACTTGTCTATCGCTTAAAGCCTACCTTATTCCCCTTGTACCTACAAGAAAATTAGCAATAAGATTAATATTTCAACTGACATGAAGTAGATGGAGAATAAGCATTTGTAAAAAATATTTTGTACAAGAGTAGAGAAAGCCATGTGAGTGTAACATAAGATTTTTAAAGTAATGATATTTCTTAAAAAATAACATAACACTATTTTGCAAATACTTTATTATAATTCATTACCTTATACCTTACACTTCTTCTCCACATAGCCACTGCCGTTATGCAGGCACTTGTCGCAACAGGAAACCAGTTTTGTATGCATTTGTCAAAGAATGGTGCCGCCTGTGATGAAGGTCAACATTGCAGTTCTTATTCCATATCATCGTCGTTTAAATGTTTTCCACCAAAGAATTTCTTAAGATGAAGAAACATATGAAAATCGCTTGGTGTCTAATCCGGACTGTAGGGAGGGCGGTCGAGTTGTTCTCAAACAAAGCACAAGAGCATATCTTGTGTTTGTTTGGCTGTGTGTGACCGGGCATTGTCAGTCCTTATTGTTTCCACATAAACCTCACACAATTGGCGATGAATGCTTGCTGGCGTAACATTTCTTGCATTAAAAAAACAATCGCTGATCTGACTTCACAGTCGGTGCGTCGTTCGGTTATTTTGAACATTTCGACACGCTCTAACAACAGGAAAACACACAGTGACGATCGCTCACCGCTGCATCTGGCTTCCTAATGCATGGTGTAAGAGATCTCGCATACTCATTATCGCGACTGCAGCGCTGCAGTGGCAAAATATTAAAACAGTGCTTTAAAAATGTGCTCCGTACAAGAGAAAATAGGGAAGATGACAGGAAATGGCAGAGCCACAACTTTTCACTATGAGCTTAAATCATATGGTTCCTATGTGGACCACCTTTTTACTTTCTCTACAGCTTAGCTATGGTAAATAGAGGATTTACTTGCTGCATTCCACACAAAAATTCGACATCGAAATTTAGTTGGAAATTCACAATTTGAGTCTCCCTGAATAATAAAATGGAATCATTATTAGAAAAAGGTACCGCGCGCATATGTTTGTGCAACTGTGAACATAACTAAAAAACGAAAATTCGGATAAATACCAAAATTGTTATTTAAGTTTAGCGCCTCTGAGGATTCGTTACGAAGACTTTAAACAAAATTTCCAGCCCACACTACCCTTTACCCAGAAACATTTTCGTTATTTTTTATTTCCTTAAAAATAATTCCAACGATTTTGATTAAAGCATCATATGTTTAAGAGATTTGGAAATATTTGGTAACCCAGAAACCGATATTTAGTTGCGATCGTTGGAAAAATGGGTTTATTTGAGAAAGGCTGCTTTATGTGCACGTTGTTGTATGTTTGCCCCATCGTAGGTGTTCCCTTCTAGCAAAAGTCTCTTTGCAATTCAGTTGCCACACACTTATTCATCCCAGAGCTCCTTTTATAATGGTATATATTAGTAGTTTAAATATTTTGTTTACGTGCTAGGCTTTGGAAGCTTCATTTGCCATTTTTCCATTTAATTTTTACTTTATCTACTACGTATAGCAAGTAGGGGAAGTATTGTATTCCACCCAAAAATTCGATACCGAGATTTCACCGGAAATACATGTTTTGAGACAACCTGAATCCAAACATGTCTGTGTGTGTCTGCGAACAGCATAACTCAGAAACGAACAGTCGGATAAACACCAAACTTGGTATTTAGGTTCAGTATCTTCCAGAGCTGCGTCACAAAGTTTTTCAAGAAAATCCCCACACACCAGATTACCCTTTACATGGAACATTTTTCGAAAATTTTAATTCTCTCAAAATGGTTCTAACGATTTTGATTAAAATATCATATGTTTAAGATATTTTATGACAAATGAAACGTATATCTCGAATTTTCTGGGAATGTCTCCAAGAGATTCTTAATTGTGAACGACTTTTGCATAACTGGTAAACTATAAGGGCTAGACAAAATTTTACTACACAAAAAAGTAGATGGCGTTCAAAAACACAATTTATGTTATATACATTTTTGTTGTGTGAGCCATTTTCGAGATATTGCTTGTTATTCCCTTAGATTTTCCAATATTTATACTTTTTCTCAAATGGAAATTGGTTATTCATTTTTTTGTCCTGGTAATGCAAGAAGAATGGAATACTCGACATAGCAATCAGCTCTTAAAATATTTGACTATCGCTTAAAGCCCACCAATTCCCCTTGCATCTAAAAGAAAATTAGCAATAAGATTAACATCTGAATATCTCGATTAACATGAAGCATATGGAGAATAAGCGTTTGTAAAAATAGTTTTTACAAGAGTAGAGAAAGTCATGTGAGTGTAACACATCAGATTTTTTGGCATGTTTTCTTCTATTCAAAATGCTCCTCGCAATACAGTTTTAGGAAGCATAGCTTAGGATTGATACTAAAGGCTTAAAATATGTTTCCGGATATACTATGTATTATATTCTCTTTGTTGTGGATGCTTTACTGTATGTTAAAATTACGTTTTAAATAGAATGTTCCAAGTATGAAAAATCAACAATCATTACTTTAAAGAATTGCCCTTCTGATGTACTGCACCAAAAATGCAAAGCCTAAACAAGAATTTTGCTGAAGCATTTAAAAGGGCTTAAAAAGTTAAAAACTATTTGAGTTGTGGTTTTGGAATTTGCTAACACGTTGAATTCTTACTTTGTTTCCCACGTATTTAGTAGGCAGAGTGTATTGCATTCCATCCAAAAATTGAATATCGAAATTTCACCGGAAATAAGTTTTGATACCCCCCGAATAAAACAAAATTTTTGATGAAGGCCCGCGTGTATGTCTTAACAGGATATCCTAAACATGGACAAATCGGATAAATACCAAACATGGTATTTCAGTTCAGTAGCTTCCAAAGATGTGACAAGAAGGTTTTCAAGAAAATGTTTCCACCCCAAACTACCCTTTACTTGGAAAATTTTTCGTAATTTTTTATTTTCTAAAAAATGACCAGGTTTTGTTTAAAATACCATTAATTAAAGATACTTACATTACAAACAAAATGTATATCTTCAGTTTTACGGGAATACCCGTCAAGGCCTGTTCATTCAGAAGGAATTCAGTGTAATCTTGTATGTCTGGTAAAAGTTAAGTGATAAACAAAAATGTACGTTTCTTTAAAACGCACAATTTATTACAAATGCCTTTTATGTGGCATCAGCATTTCTGAGATATCTATTCAATTCGTTGTCATTCTTTTAAAGTACCGTCGTATTTCAGCTGTTTCTCGTGATGTCATAGAGAGAGTTTTAAGACCAGAGTATAACGTCCAGTTCTAAAACATTTGACTGGCTCTATTTCCTTTGTATCTATAACTAAATGTGTAATAAACCTACTTCTGCAAAGGTTTGTCAGTTTAAATTGAAGAAGGTGTTTTGTTTTATTGTTATTTGCAACACGCTTTGGCGTCAATTTAAGGTAGTTTGTATTGAAGGACTTGTATTATATTTCAACTGTTGGGGAGCCGAACTTGCAGTAGCTGCATACGCACGTATAGTAAACAGTTTCCGGTAGCCTTCGCCCCAAATGTACTTTCAGGTGGCCTTTGCCCCAAGTTTAAAAAATATTAACTTTATAATTTGACTGTTTCTTTAAATATTATATATTTGTGTTTGCCTCGGCTGCGTCAGTATTTATTTTAGAGACACGTTTCTCTTAGCAGGGATGTGGTGTATCTAAGAATGTAGACTTACACAGATTATAATTTTACTTCACTCCTTTTATTAATGCTTGATACGATTTAATTAGCACTTCACTGATATAAAGAGAGAGCTGTGAGATGTTTTTAATAAATACTTGCACTTTTAACACATAAGCTATTTTTGTCTCACACGAAGACGTATAAAATTTCTCGAGGATGCATCACGCATCCGGCTACAATCACTGTCTGTAGGCAACTGAACTCTAAATTTGTAAAATTTTCTCCTTTTCAGTTTCTGATTGGCTAATCCTACTCCAATAGAATAGCTTCATTTAACTAAAGCTTTTTCTGGTTGTTGAATGGCTATTTTGTAAACTGTCGCTAAAATTACATTATTGCTTCCAGAATCAGTAGTATTGTTAAACTATCAAATTCATTATTGCCTCAAGGTTACCTCATTGTTAGCAACGTTTATCCTATTATTCTCACAGCTCCTACATTATTAAATTACGTAATACATTCACATAACATTATTAAACATGGATACAGTAATATAAACATTTACAATGACTGTAATATACACCTTTTATATATAGTTATATACACATGTTGCTTTAAGGCGGGCTGTTATTGAATTATATATATATATATTATATAATTAGACTGAAATTATTTAAGTATTAAAAATACTGCCTCAAAATGAAGTAGATAGAAAAATAAGCTTTCATAAGAATTATAGAGTGTGGAGAAGGTAATGTAAATGGAATACATCATATTTTTTAGCTTGCTATGCCACGCTAGCACCCGTACTTTATAAAAAGTTAGGTTAATCACACGTCACCTTTCTTCAATGCAAAAACACGTAACATTAAGGGTAAAATGTACCTCTATAGAACTACCCGTTCACGCCCACCTGACATTACTACATTTTCTCTGGAATCCTGCTAACAGGCCTTCTGGCCAGAGATTCATTAACGCCACGGCCGATATAATAATAATGATAATTCCCCTGCAACCATCACGTTAAACGCTTGACCCATTCTTCTCCGGGAGAAAGGTTCATTGAAAAAAACCAATGCTCTGTATTTTATCACAGTGCTCATTTGGAGCTCTCTTGGATTTTATTTTCGAATCATAATTATAACTTCCAATACTTTCTATTCTCTTGGATTTGAATTTTTATACCTTTTTCGGGTTATTGTAGAAAGTGGAGTCGCAGATGTTGCGATATTACCGGTAAAAGAGAGTGCACAACACACTTAACGTGGATTTTTTTGGAAATTTTTGATTTTATAAAACAAATAGTGCTGACGATTTTGATTAAAATTCTAGATATTAAATAAAAATAAAATGCATAGTTTATGAAGTTCTCTTCATTCGGAAGAAAATATTTTAACTTGTATAACTGGTAAACATTAAGCGATAGAAGAAAACGTACTTCACAGAAAATGTAGCTATCTTTAACGCACAATTTATTATTTTGTGGCATTAGCCATTTCCGAGATATCCGTTATTAATGGTACGAATTGTTCAATACTTCATTCTTAATCCTGTCAATTTTTAGCGGTTTCTTGCGATGTCGTGGAAGGAGTATAAACTTTTAAGGCCAGCAGGTAGTGAGTAATTCTAAAGCTTTGACTATCGCCGTTCCCCTTGTATCCATAATGAAATGTGTAATGTAGCTATTTCTCGAAGTAGATAAAAAAAATCTTTCGTAAGAATAATGTGTATACCCACTAATAAGCGATAGAGGGTAGAGAAAGTGTGTTACATGTGGACATCGGATTTTTACTTTCTCTACTACGTATAGTAAGTAGGTGAAGTATTGTGTTCCACCCAAAAATTCGATACCGAGATTTCACCGGAAATACATGTTTTGAGGCCCTCTGAATCCAAAATAAAGCATTTTTTGAAACATGTCCGTGTGTGTGTCTGTGAACAGCATAACTCAGAAACAAACAGTCGGATATACACCAAACTTGGTATTTAGGTTCAGTATCTTCCAGAGATGCGACACGAAGGTTTTCAAGAAAATCCCCCAACACAGATTACCCTTTACATGGAACATTTTTCGAAAATTTTTAATTTCTTAAAAATGGCTGTAACGATTTTGATTAAAATATCATATCTTTAAGATATTTTTATGAAAAATAAAATGTATATCTTGAATTTTCTGGGAATGTCTCCAAAAGTATTCTTCATTGTGAACGGCTTTTGTATAACTGGTAAACCATAAGAGAGACAAATGTTTACTACACCAAAAATGTAGATCGCGTTAAAATACACAATTTATGTCATATACATTCTTTTGTTGAGTGAACCATTTTCGAGATATTGCTTGTTATTCCCTTAAATTTTTCAATACTTATTTTCTCAATTGGGAATTCGTTATTCATTTTTTTATGTCCTGGACATACAAAGAGAATGGAATGCGCCACATAGCAACCAGTTCTTAAAATATTTGACTATCGCTTAAATACTGCCGTATTCCCTTGCACCTATAAGAAAATTAGCAATAAGATTAACATCTCGATTAGCATGAAGCATATGGAGAATAAGCGTTTGTAAAAATAGTTTGTATAAGAGTAGAGAAAGTCATGTGAGTGTAACACATCAGATTTTTTTGTAGATTGGTTGCTTCAGAGGTAAACAAATGACGGCAATTATTTTCCACAGGTTTATGATCCTTGGTTACCTGTTGAACAGAACTGGAAGCTGTTAACTCCATGGCACGACAACCCATATAGTTAAAAGCCTGCTCCAGGTGACAGCATGGGTCTTATATGTTCACTTATGAGTCTTTCCGAGATCGGATATTGAATCTAGATGCCCTCGCACCCGAGGTAGCCTGCTATCGCTCTGCTATACAGAAAGATCATAGGAAACGGTCAACATTAATGTAATGCAGGCAAAAGTTGTTCCACATCTTGCCAATAAGTGGAAGGTTAAAAGTTCACCAAAAGCTTATTTAACATCCGCCACAGAGTCCGGAATTTTATCACGTGTATCCAAAGAAACAAACATTGAGAATTAATCTGCATTTTTAGCACGGCGTTGTGCTGTAGAAGTCCATCGTCAAACGTTTGTGGACCTTTTTTTTATCGACTTTCTTAAAAAATAGGATTATATCATGAGGCAGTATTTTTAACACTTAAATGATTTCAGTCTAATTATATAATATATAAATGCAATAACATATATTACAGTCATTGTGTATATTTATATTATTGTGTACATGTATAATAATGTTATGTGAATGTATTAGGTAATTTAATAATCTAGGAACTGTGGAAATAGAGGCGGAAAGTTGCTAACAATGAGGTAACCTAAGGCAATAATGAACTAGAAAGTTTAATAATGCTACTAGTAATTCTTGGAAGCAATAATAATGTAATATTTAAACAGTATATAAATAGCCAATCAACAACTAGAAAAACCTGAAGTTAAATAAAGGTCTATTGGAGTAAAATTAGCCAATCAGAGACGTGAAATAGAAAAATTTACAAATTTAAGCGGTAAACGGCAGTTGCTAGCAGGCAACGTACCTGCGCAGATTTCGCTCGGTACGTACCTATTCAGTGTGAGACGAAAAATTCATTACGCCGAGAATATTATAAAGTTTACGTGTTAAAAAGTGCAAGTAATTAATAGATAATCTCACAGCTCTCTATATAAGTGAAGTGCTATTTAATCGTGTGAAGGATTAATGAAGGAGTGAAGTAAAAATTATTAAGCGTACATTTGTTAGCCGCATTACCCCCTGTTAGGAGATACATGTTTTTACAAATTAATACTGACGCAGCCGAGGCAAACACAACTATATATAATATTTTAAATAAAAACATAAAAATACAAAGTTGATTCCTAAACGTGCGGAAGTTACTTCAAATTTGACTCCCCAACAGTTGAACTACAATACATCTCCTACTTCAAACTGGCTTTTCATGCGTGAAGCAAAAAACGTTTTGCTCAAACGCTTCTACTCGCTGACTAAAATGTATTTCTGTAACAAGTTCTATAAGTTGGACATGTATTTTTTACGATACTATGCAATCTTTGGCTTAGACTTCAGCGTCCTTGCGAAGATACGAGTTCAAATCCGGCGCACTGACCAATCTAACTGGAAATTTATCCTGGTGTCCTTCATTTGCTAGGTAATTATCGGATTGGATATTCAATACCAGACCCAAAGTACGACCTTACTTTTTACTTTTGAAGACGTATCCACTTCTCTCAGGAATTGGCTTGGAATCCCATTCTCCATTGTGCTCTATCTTTCCACAAACAAACATCCAATCAACTACGTTTCATGGTTTCCCCCTCCAAGTAAATCGTGGTGGTCCTTGTTTCTTAGGAGATTCTGGAGATCAATTTCTTATTTTCTTGGGCCATCGGTGCGTCTGCATTCGCTGGATATGACTATACCATTATAATGATCCCGCTTCTAGACCATCTATGATGTCCTGAACTTTCATTTTTACTTTCTCTACCACGTGCATAGTAGGTAGAGGAGATATTGCAATCCACCCAAAAATTCGACACGAGAATCTAGCACAAATACTTGTTTTGACGTCCCCTAAATAAAAAGCATGTTAGTAAAATGTATGCGCGCGTGTGTGTGTGTGTGTCTGTGAACAGCATAACTCAAAACCAAAAAGTAGGATAAATATAAACTTAGTATTTAGTTTCAGTACCTTCCAAAGATGCGGCACAAACATATTTAATAAAATCCTCACCCCAAACTGCCGTTTAGTGGAAGATTTTTTGAAACATTTCATTTTCTAAGAAATGGCCTGTAAAGTCTTTCATTCGGAAGGAACTTTATACAATCTTATATAACTGGTAAACGTGAAACGATAGACGAAAGCGTCCTCCACAAAAATGTAGATCTCTCTAAGACACATAATTTATTTAAAATGCGCTTTTTTGTCGCAGAACCCATTTATCAGATACCTTATTATTAGTTTCAATTGTTCGTTTCTTGGTCATTCTCTTAAAGTCCTGCCAACATTCAGTTGTTTCTCGCGATTGGATGGAAACAGTATGGAATTTTAAGGCTGGTATATAACGTTCAGTTCTTAAAAATTTTACTATCGCTTTTCCCTTTGTATCTATAACGAAATGTGTAATGTGGTTATTTCTGCAAAGGTTTATTCGTATTAAAACGTAGTATACAGAAAAATAAGCTTTAGTGAGAATAGTTTGTATACGACTAATGGACGATAGAGGGTTCTCTACCCATCTGATTGTATCACATCAGATTTTTAAAATGCGGATTGCTATGTGATGGTCTTTACATGAGCAAGAGAAAAAAACGAAAGTGACAATAAGAAAGAATATCTCTGAAATGGATAACGCCATATAAATGTTATTTTATTTAAGTTACGTGCTTTAACGAGATCTAAATCCTTTGGGTAGTGAAGTTTGTCTTATCTCTTACGGAATACTAATGATACTGAAGTGATTCAGAATGAAGAACACTTCAGACTACTCGCAAAAAATTCAAGATATAAATTTTATTTCTTATCAAATATCTTAAACATACGATATTTTAATCTAAATCGTTACAGTTAAGATACAAAATAAAATGACGAAGGTCTTCCTGTATAAAGAGTATTTTGGGGTGGCAAGATTTTGTTGAAAATCTACGGGTTGCATCTGAGCCATGGATGGCTCCCCTCTCACACTAACCTCCTTTACGCCTGGTCGATGTAAGATACAACTAGCAGTATACTAGTTTCATTAACGGCCAGGTCAACTACTTCATCTGCAACCTACAAGATGTAGTGGCAGGAATACAAGTAGTTGATGCTGTAAACTCACCCGCCACGGTTCCCGCAGGTCGGTTCGGGTGTTGAGCTAGCAAGTGCAGACGGAATAGAGTCTAACACCAGCGGGCGTCAAAGAAGGGCTTCGTTTGGTTCGTATGGGGAAGTGGCAGTTTCGACCTTTTCAAAATTATAAAGCAATCGTTTGTTACTGTAAGTATTCTAAATGCTAATTCTTTGGGCGTGTAATGTTATTATTTATAGGAATGGGGCGAGTTTTTGAAATTGTGAAAGACAATGCAAAGAGAGAATTAGAGTGTAAATTTTGCAAGGAAATAAATGCTTTATAAAGTTTATATTAATGTAGCTAAATCAAGGAGGCAGTTTATAAAGTCAAATCTAAGACTTTTAATAATTGTTGAAGTTAATATAAATACAGGATGTTACAGAAAAGTATTCCATATTTTGAGAGTAGGTAGCATGGACAAAAAAAGTCCAGTAAACATACTCTAAAATGCATACCTTAAAAGCTATGAGCACTTGTTTATCTTTGCTACTGTGAAACACATTTTCCGCTGCAAGCTTTTTGTTGTTGCGTGCAACCTACAGAATGCAGTAAACAAATGAGGACACATTACTCTATTACTGTGAAACAACATAGATTCTAATGCAATCTGCTTGCAATTACATACGACCTGCACTTGCGAACCATCGCTAAAGGAGGTGCTCAATGTGGTGCCTATTCATAGTAAGGCATGCTCCTGTCCAACGTCTTAGGGAGAGTCACGCACTCTCATCACTCCAGGTTGGTCACGGGTGCTCTGGCAGGCATTGATGACGCCTTCCTCTAGTCTTTGTACATCATTAATTGGGATTGCATACACCAAAGATTTCAAGATAAGACTGTAAAAAACCTTTCACAAGCTGATCAATTAGAACTAATAAGCATATGTTGCATTTACCAGAACTGCGAATACGGTTTAGAGTAACAACACTAACAGATGTTTACTGCATGTGAGTAATGTGTTCTCATTTGTTTACTGCCTTCTGTATATTGATAGTATCAAAGAGCTTGCAGTAGAAGAGGTATTTCACAGTAGCAAAGATTAACAATTGCTCATAACTCTTAAGGTATGCATTTTAGAGCCCATGTTTACTGAAATTTTTCTCTTACTTTGATCCATACTACCGCCTCTCAAAATATTGAATACTTTTTTCACACATGGTATATATAACCTATATATCTACAAACTACTCAAATTTTCTAATTGCTGTATGTGTCTAAACCTTTCCTGTTTATTCCTTTCCTTATAGGGGGAGAAAAGTGACAAATGTTTCACTACCTCTTGCGTTGTGAATACATTAGTAAGCATTCTTAACGTTAAATGACACAAACACGAAATCGAACTGTAATGTGAATTAGTCTTGTCGTTAAAAACATATCAATGTAAACTGAAATACCATTACAAAATGGCTGCAGGCGCGAAAGCACCACATACTTAAGCACTACAAAATTGTAGCAGGAGCATATGACGTTTTCTTTACACTAATGCTTTAAAGCAATGGCCACCATTGCAAGCTGAAGTTAAATCACAGTTTTGTACTTAATTGACGTTTTCTTTTGAGCAACACTCGTGGACTCTCTTCTAAAAATGGTTTTATTCAGAGATCTCAAAACATATATTTCCAGTGAAATTGCTATATATAACACTAGTCTGCATGATATCGGATGACTGAAAACTAATAAGTGATTCTGACTCACTTTTGTATGCTGATTTCAGAACTGTTTTAGTTTGTTTCTATCACGTACAGTTTTTTCACAATTTCACTTCACAAATACAGAGATATAAAGATATTGTTTCCGCCACTACACATAAAATTGGGCTTGATGAAGCAATTTGTAAGGGCTTCACCACCTTCCAAGAAATTTCCCTTCTTTACACAAGAAAAATTAAAGATTGGAATTTTTGTTGGTCCTCAAATAAAGAAATTGATGAAGGATGAAGATTTTGAGAAGACAATGAATGAGAGAGAAATAGAAGCATGGACCGCCTTCCGATCATTTACTGAAAACTTCTTAGGAAATAACAAAGATCCTAATTACAAGGCCATTGTCGAAACAATATTGGAAAATTTCAAGAAGATGGGTTGTAACACGAGTGTAAAGGTGCATTTTCTGCATTCATGTATCGACTACTTTCCAGAAAATCTGGGACATTATAGTGAAGAGTAGGGTGAACGTTTTCACCAAGATATTAAGGAAATGAAGAGGAGGTACCAGGGGAGATGGAATTAAACTATGATGTTGAGGAGGGACAGTCATCTTCAAGGATCTGCAAGGAAGTCTAAGAAGAGAAAGATTGAAAAAAAATAATGAAACACTTTGGCTTCTTGTTTTGTTAAGATGTAGTCATGAACTAAATTAGGAGAGTTCTTGAGAGTATTCTTAAAATGTTTCTTGAATAAAAACTTACCTTTTGTGAAACGGTATTTGAATACTTTTCTACGCTCATTAGTAAAATTGTCAAAACATTACTTCTTATTTCGTGTAAAAACATAACGTGATAGAAAAAACGGAAGTTATTTCGGGAATCAGCATAAAATCTTGATTCAAGAACACGTACTTTTAAGAAATCGTCTGACAAAAAGTTTGAAAAAGCAGTGTAATCTTTGGTGGCATGCAATTCTTGCTCTATTATTATGGCTAAGCAGTATAGAAAGTAAAAATTGCTGTTTTAACCTTAATACGTGAGGAAATTCAATAAAAGCATAGTAACAGAGGTATATGATATAACCAGTATTTCAAAAGGCAGCCAAATAAAGCTGAGGTAGGAAGCAACATTGGCTGGACAAGTTCAGCTTTTGAGCAATGAGATATACAGCAGTTGCAATTAGTGGAGATTGCGTATAGCCTCTTTAGAGGATCCGTCTGAGAGAGGAAGCCTTAAGCAAACAGAGGTGCAACAGGCCCGGGCTAATCCCCCAGCACAGCACGACGCACTCCTGGGGCCCGGGAACCCACATAATCTGGAGACAAATTAACACCTCTCATGCTCGGTGCCAAGGCATTGCGCACTGGACACAACGTGTCTCACAGCATATTCTGGGAACAAGCTTTGAAACAAGATGTTGCCACTACTTTAATTGAATATTTATTCAAGTAACACTAGCCTGGTATTGGAGGATACCATTGGGGCGAAAAATCTTATGTGAGACATTCATATAACTTCCTCAACTCTCTATCTTTCTTAGTGGGTATACAAGCTAGTCTTGCTAAAACTTACTTTTATATCCACTACGTTTTAATCCAAATAAAAATAAAATTTGCAGAAATACCTACATTACACATTTCGATACAAAGAGAACAGCGATAGTCGAATGTTTAAGAATTGGACGCTATATGATAGCCTTAAAATTTCATACTGTTTCCATGCAATCGCGAAAAATAAATGAAAATCGATGGGACTTTAAAAGAATGGCTAAGTATCGAACAATTCGAACCATTAATAACGTACGAGGGCAGTCCCAGAAGTACCCGACCTGATGTAACGATAGTGGTTGTTGTTGCAAAGAAATGACTGTGGTAGAAAGCACCAACCTTATAAAGCTTAAGTCTGAAGTTTGATGATGCTACGTCGTTTAGTAATTGTTTAGCAGCCATCAATACTAAACGCTCTCAGTAAATTTGTAACCATGGATAAAACTGGTCATCGTTATGTGATACAATAATTTCATTTGAAATGTCTTAATCCAACTGATATTAAAGCTGAGCTGGATTCTACTCTGGGAGAGTGTACTCCTTCATTTACAACAGTAAAATATTGTGTGGCAGAGTTTAAGCGAGGCCGTAGGAGCTGACAAGACGAACATCGCAGGTAACCACGCCAGAAATTGTAAGGAAAATTCACAAAATGGTATCGGATGACCGACGACTGAAAGTGCGCGAGCTAGCAGACATCGCAGGCATTTCAAAAAGTCCTGTGCATGGCAAACTAACTGAAAATTTAGACATGGAAAGCTATGTGAGGATGTTTCAGTCGAGTGTTTGGCGATGTTGTACTGCAATAAAGCTGAGTTTTTGTGTCGATTCATAACCATGAATGAAACATAAATGCATCACTTCACACCTGAGACGAAGGAACAGTCAAAACAGTGGATTGAAAGGGGAGTATCGGCTCCAAAGAAGGTGAGACAGTTCCATTTGTAGGCAAGGTTATGGTGTCAGTTTTTTGGAATGTGTCTGGAATAATTTTGATTGATTATCTTCAAAAAGGAAAACCAATCAATGGCGAGTATTACGCAAACTTATTGCGGCATTTGTATCATGAAATGAAGCAAAAACGGCCGCATTTAGTGAAAAAGAAGGTTCTGTTTCATCACGACAATGCACCAGTTAACACATCCATTACCGTCATGGCCAAAATCAATGAATTAAAGTTCTAATCGCTTTCTCGTGCACCCTATTTGCTAGATTTAACCCTCTCTGATTATTTTCTATTTCCAAAGTTGAAGAAATAGCTTGGTGCTAACAGATTTGCCAACAGTGAAGAGCTGGAGTCTGCAGTTGATGGCTATTTTGCAGAACTAGATAGTTCTCAGTATAAAAAGGGTATTGAAGCTATTGAACATCGCTGGGAAAGGAGTATCGAGCCAAACGCAGACTATGTAGAGAAATAAAGATGTTTTCTTCCCCAAATTTGTGTGTTTTCTTTGTTAGGTCGGGTACTTCCGGGACAGCCCTCTTATATTTCAGAAATGGCTGATGCCACAAAAAATTCATTTGAAATAAATTGCGTTTTTAAACATATCTAAGTTTTTCGTCTAGTACGTTTTCGTCTATGGTTTAACGTTTACCAGTTAAGATTATATAAAATTCTCTGTGAATGAAGAAGACTTCACAGGCTATTCCCAGAGAATTCAAGATATACATTTTGTCATGTAAATGTCTTGAAGCATTTTAAGAAAAAAGTCCTATGTTTGCGTGTCTGTGTGTGTGTGTGTGTGTGTGTGTGTGTGTGTGTGTGTGTGTGTGTGTGTGTGTGTGTGAACAGCATAACTCAAAAACTAAAACTCGAATAAACATCAAATTGGGTATCTAAGTTCAGTATCTCCCAAGAATGGGACATGAAGATTTTAAGAAAATACCTCCACCCTAACTACTCTTTACATGGATTTTTTTTTCGAAATTCTTTATTTTATAGAAAATGGCTCTAACGATTTTGACTAAAGATATGTACGTTACAAATAAAATGTATATTCAGAATTTTCTGGAAAGAGCCTATGAAGTCCGTTCGGAAGAAATTTTCATAATCTTGTGTAACTGGTAAACATTAAGCGATTTTCCAAAACGCACTACAGAAAAAATTTAGATCTCCATAAAACACACAATTTATTTCAAATTACCTTTTTTGTGGTATCAGTATTTCACAAAATATATCCGTTATTAATGGTTTGAATTGTTAAACAGTTTCGTCATTCTTTTCAAGTTCTTTCAATATTTAGTTGTTTCTCGAATTGCACACAAAGAACATGGAGTTTTAAGGCCAGCATATGGCGTCGAGTTCTAAAACATTTGACTATCACTGATCCCTTTGTATCTATAACGAAATGTTTAATGTAGCTATTTCCAGATAGTTTTATTTCGATTAAAATGAAGAAGATTGAAAAATAAACTTTCGTAAGAATAAACAGTAATGAGCACTAGAGGGTAGAGAAAATCATGTGAATGCAACACATAAATCTTTTTTTAACATAAACACATATTTCATTTATTATCTGGGGAATGAATCCGCTGAATTGTTGAAATATTACGGATGTCATAATAGTTCGTTACGTTACAATATAACCAGCGTGTAATAGTATGGCCGACCAAAAATGAATTAGAATTTTTAAATTGGCTTCGAGTAAATTCCTAGACACACAGCCCTTAGAAGTCGTGCATGATTTTTCCCCCTCCCCGAATTTCGTCATACGGAGGAAGGAAGTTTCCCCTACTCCTACTGGGCGGTCTATACATACATTCATAGCAGCATACATTTTCCCGACACTTACACTCTCTGACTTATATGAAATAGTAGCACTGAGCAAAGAGTGCTGCAGTAAGCTAGCATTGTAATGAGCTTAATTCATGTTCTACTTGAGAACCATAAATCAATAAAATATCTTTTGGTTACAAATATTCAGTGTTGAAACACCCTGAAACATTTGTCTGTTAGAAATCTCGTGTATGAATTGTTTTCTCGGAAGACTTTTGGGATTATAGTTGTATTCCCCATTATAACTACTACAAGAATATACGCAGTATTGTGAACAAAGTCTCACTGTCCCCAGCGCTGACGTAAATACCCATTTTAAGCCAGTTTTAAATTGACAGAATGTATTTTGGTAATTATAAGAAACAAGGAAGAGTAACAAAATAAGGGTGACTGTGATTCAATAGGTTAGATTTAATTCGTAATTCATAACATTCCCAAGCCTGGAGAAAACATGTTGAGGGTAATGAGCAGAGCCATTCAGTTTGATTACGGCCCGGCTTTGTCCGCTGGGTTTTCTAACAGCATGAATGTTCAAGTAGCCTTATTAACGGGATATGTAAACAGGTTCAAGGGTAAAACGCAACCTTGAGATTGTGTGGACACCTTATCTCCAACAAGCCGCTCTAACGAAGAAATTATATACTAAGCAATTATAATAATACGAAAGATTATAAAATTGGCAAGAAACGATACAATAACTCACTCCGAAGTACTCCTGGAATAGAAAGAAGCGCCATTCTGGCATTGCCATAGAATACTACTACGTATAGTAAGTAGGGGAAGAATTGTATTCCACCCAAAAGTTCGATACCAAGATTTCACCGAAAATGTTTTGAGGCTCCCTGAATAATAATAATAATAATAATAATAATAATAATAATAATAATAATAATAATAATAATAATAATAATAATAATAATAATAATAAAGTCTTAGAAAAAGGTCCATGTCTGTGAACGGCATAACTAAGAAGGAAAAGTACAATAAATACCCAACTTATTTGGGTTCAGTAGCTTCCAAAAGTGGGACACGAAGAGTTTGATGAACATTCCTTCAACCCAAACTCCAACCCTTTACAAGGAATATTTTTTACAAATAGGGCTCTAATGATTTTGATTATAAGACACATTTACATTAAAAATGAAATGTATATCTTGAATTTTCTGGGAGTAAGCTGTGAAGTCCTCTTCATTGAAGAAGTTATTATATCTTCACGTTATTTGCCCCACGTTTTCGGCGTCAATTTGAAGTGGATTGTTGCTTAACGTAGAAAAAGCCAATTTGATGTAGGAGTTGTATTGTAGTTCAACTGTTGGGCAGCCGAACTTGCAACCGCACGTATTGTACACGGTAACCTTCGTCCCAAAATTTAAAAATATTAACCTTTTAATTTGACTGTTTCTTTAAATATTATATTTATGTTTGCCTCAGCTGCGTCAGTATTTATATTTTTTAGAGACATTAATGTCTTAACAGGTTGTGATGCGGCTGAAGAATGTAGGCTTACACAGATTATAATTTTACTTCACTCCTTTTATTAATGCTTGACACGATTTAAATAACACTTTACTGATATAGAGAGAGAGCTGTGAGATTTTTTAAATTAATTACATGCACTTTTTAACACGTAAACTATTTTTTTTGTCTCACACAAAATACGTATTATACTTCTCGAGGACGCATCTCGCATAAGGTAAGGAACACTCTCTACACCCAACGCGTCCAGTTATGAGCACTGTCTACAAGTAACTGACTTGATTTCTAGAGGCTAAATTTGTACATTTCTGTATTTCAAGTATCTGATTGGCTATTCCTAATCCAATAGAATACCTTCATTTACCTAAAGCTTTTTCTTGTTGTGGATTGGCTATTTTATGAACCGTCTTAAAATTTACATTATTGTTACTCCAATAATGATTAGTAACATTATTAAAGTTTAAAATTCATTATTACCTCAAGGTTACCTCATTGCTAGAAATTTGTAACCTATTATTCTTACAGCTCCTACATTGTTAACATTCACATAACATTATTACACATGGATACAATAATATAAACATTTACAATGACTGTAATATACACTTTTTACTTTCTCTACTACGTATAGTAAGTAGGGGAAGTATTGCATTCCACTCAAAAATTCGATACCGAGATTTCACCGGAAATACATGTTTTGAGACCACCTGAATCCAAAAAAAAGCATTTTTGGAAACATGTCCGTGTGTGTGTCTGTGTGTGTGTGTGTGTGTGTGTGTGTCTGTGTGTCTGTGAACAGCATAACTCAAAAACGAACAGTCGGATAAACACCAAACTTGGTATTTAGGTTCAGTATCTTCCAGAGATGCGACACGAAGGTTTTCAAGAAAATCCCCCCACCCCAGACTACCCTTTACATGGAACATTTTTCGAAAAGTTTAATTTTCTCAAAAATGGCTCTAACGATTTTGATGAAAATATATGTTTAAGATAATGCCACGAGAAATGAAACGTATATCTCGAATTTTCTGGGAATGTCTCCAAAAGTATTCTTCATTGTGAACGACTTTTGCATAACTGGTAAACCATAAGAGATAGACAAAATTTTACTACACAGAAAATGTAGATCGCATTAAAATACACAACTTATGTCATATACATTTCTTTTGTTGAGTGAACCGTTTTCGAGATATTGCTTGTTATTTCCTTAAATTTTCCAATACTTATACTTTTTCTCAAATTCGTTATTCAGTTTTTTATTTCCTGGACATGCAAAGAGAATGGAATGCGTCACATAGCAACCAGCGTTAAAACATTTGACTATCGCTTAAAACCTACCATATTCCCCTTGCATCTACATGAAAATTACCAATAAGATTGACGTCTCGATATCTCGATTAACATGAAGCATATGGAGAATAAGCGTTTGTAAAATTAGATAGTAGAAGAGTAGAGAAAGTCATGTGAGTGTAACACATCAGATTTTTATATATAGTTACATATACATATTGCTTTAAGGCGGGCTGTTGTTATATTTTATATTATATAATTTGACTGAAATCATTTAAGTGTTAAAAATACTGCATCATCATTTGGAAGAAGCTTCGTATAATGTTCTATAACTCGTAAACGTTAAGTGATAGACGAAAACGTACTACACAAAGAATACAGATCCCTTTATAACACGCAATTTATTTCAAGTAGCTTTTGCGTGGAATTGGCTATTTCCGAGATATCCATTATTAATGGATTGTTAAATACCTTATCATTATTTTCAAGTGCATTCAATATTCAACTGTTTCTCGTGACTGTACGCAAGAGTATGGAACTTTAAGGCCAGCATATAGCGTCCAGTTCTTAAATATTTGGCTATTGCTATTGCCTTTGTATCTATAACGAAATGTGTAATGCAACTACTTACAGAAAGTTTTATCTGGAATAAAACAAAGTAGATAGAATAAACTTTCGTAAGAAGAATTTTTAAACCCACTAATAAGCTGTAAGGGGTAGAAAGTCATGTGAGTGCAACACATAAGAATTTCTTTACCTTAAATACACATGTCATTGATTATCTGGGGAATGAATCTGATTTGACTGCTGCTTTTAAGGTCCTAAAAGTTATGAGCTGCGCACGCCGTAGAATTGGTTAAATATTATGGAGGTCATAACATTTCACTTATGTTAGATGTAATCAACGTACGAGGGCAAATCAAAAAGTCTTTGCCACTATTTTTTTCTAGTAGCATAAGATACATATAGCCAACTGAACATGTATATATTATTCCTTGTACCTTTCACTATTTTTCCGCATAGTCCCCGTGCCGGTTCGACATTTGTCCCATCGCAGCACTAATTTTGCGATGCCGCTGCGGTAGAAGTCGGCCGTCTGACTACGGAACCACTGTCGCACTGTTGTCTTGACTTCGTCGCCACAAGTGAATCGCTGTCCTGCCAGGAACTTCTTCAGCGGACTGAAAAGATAGAAATCACTAGGGACAAGATCCGGGCTGTATAGTGGATGCTCTAGAAACTCCCAACGAAAGCTCCTTAGCTTGCGGACGGTCTTGTTTGCCACATGTGGTCTCGCATTGTCGTGGAGGATGATCACGTTGTCAACATCGAGAATCCCGCAGCGCTTCTTTCTAATCGCAGCCCGCAGAAGTGAGAGTGTGGAACAATATCAGTCGGCATTGATGGTGGCACCTCTCGGAATGAAATCCAGCACGAGCGATCCACGGCAATCCCAGAATGCCGTTAACATCACTTTGTGAACAGATGGCGCAATACGGAATTTCTTTTTCACAGGAGACTGCGGATGTTTCCACACCATACTCTGCTGTTTTGATTCCGGCGTGTAATGCAGTACCCACGTTTCATCGCCAGTAACAATTCGATCCAGAAAATTGTCACCCTCCTCGTCATATCGTGTCAGATGATTCAAAGAAGCAATCATTCGCTTGCCTTTCATCACGTCATCCAACTGCTTAGGAACCCATGCCATGAAGCCTTCCTGTACCCTAAACACTCGTGAAGGATGTCGAAAGCACTCTCAAAAGAAATGTTGAGATCCTGAGCAATGTCTCTGATGCGCAAGCGCCGCTCTGCTTTCACCATCGCATCCACGCGGGCAATGTTGTCATCAATCACCGATACATGCGCTCATCCCGCACGCTCATTATCATGCAGATTTGCACGGCCAGTTTTGAACTCGGAACACCACCATCTTGCACATCTCAAAGCAAGACACCTTTCCCCATAAGATGGCTGCGTTTCCCTGTGGATCTCGATGGGCGTTCGTCCCTTACTACATAAAAAACGGATCACACCTCGTTGCTCGTAAGTCGTGGACGTGTTAAGCACACCTGCCATTTTGAATGCACTGACAGCGATTGGAAATTCTATGAGGACCGGCCCGTGAAAAGTCCACTACTTTGAATGTATGTGTTGGTTTTTGAATTACATTCGTAATTTGGTCGGAAAAATTAGGGGCAAAGACTTTTTGATTTGCCCTCGTATTATAGTGTGGTCGACCAAAAATTATATTTAAATTTGCTTCGAGTAAATTCCTAGGACGCCGAGCGAGTTGCTGAAAAGGGTGTTCTATGTAACCCTTCGTCCCCCGGAATGAGGGCGGTTTCCGAATCCCGGGCTCCCCAGGTGAATGTGCGAGCCTGCAGGGGAGAGGGGACCTGGTTACCGTCCGGAACGGTATGACCTTGCCCACTGCTCTGCCGTGCCTCCTGGTCCGGCCGCCCTCCGTCTTCATTCACCTGAACCCTCCCTTCCTCCCTTGGGGCACCCCTTAGGGGCATAGTTACAAAAGATCTTGTAGGTCGAGGTGCTAAGTCCCCCCTCTGCACATAGTCCTACGCCTACTCCTCCTTTAACTTCAGCTACCCATGAAGGCATACAACAGATGAAGTCATAGGCAGTATGGGTTGAACACGGTAATATTCTTGCAGAGAAAATTAAAAGTGTGGAATTCATAAGATGGAGTTCGATAACAATCTCGAATGTTCTTATCCTGTTCCCTTCCCCAAGGGCACATGTTTCACGGGATTTGGATAATCCTTTCAGCTTCAATGAACAATGATCACCATCCCTATAGCCGTTCCAACTTCACGGATGAATGCATTCTAGCAGAACACTTCAGGTCATGTTCTACAATCCCATCTGTGGGGGAGAGAGAGCCAAGGCTGCCAAATTTAACAGAAGCTGCTGCATGCGTGATTATTGCTTCCAGGGCTTGGCAGACGTTCCCATGTCAAGAAACGTCTTCTACAGATTATGGCGTATTCTTGTTACAAATCGTTAGAGCAGGTTCTCTGGAATGATTTGAAAGCTTTTGGCCTTCTCTAGTGTCTACTGTATCTGTTTTTTCCCCTTGCTGTTGCTCCTGTATTGATCCTCACCCTTTCTGTATTCTTTTCTCTTCCTGTGTTTTCCCGTTTTGAGATCTAACTTCTGTAATTTACCACTTTTTCTATTATCCCTTCCATTTAGATAATGGTTTGTTTTGTTAAGCTTTCCTTTTGCTGTAGTTTTTGTGTATACATCCGTTTCCACTTCACTGATGTAGACCTATATATGAAACAAGTGCTTGTGTTGGTAGAAATCGATTCCTATGAATGTTTAAAAAATCTGATGTGTTACACTCACATGACTTTCTCTACTCTTGTACAAACTATTTTTACAAACTCCTATTCTGCATCTATTTCATATTAATCGAGATAAACATTTGCAGAAACGATGTTTTGACACGCAAAGAGAATTACATTTTACACATAGCGACCAGTTCTAAAAATATTTGACTATCGCTTAAGGCGTACTATGTTCCCCTTGTTTTGTATTTGCAAGGGCAATATAGAAATACAGTAGTCTTTAAGCCTCGAAATATGTATTAATAGCTGGTTGCTAGGTGCAGCACCATTATCTTTGACACAGATTATACTCTTTGCATATCCAAGACTTACGTATAGTAAGTAGAGGAAGTATTGTATTTCACCCAAAAATTCGATACCGAGATTTCAACGGAAATACATGCTTTCAGACCCCCTGAATCCAAAAGAAGCATTTTGGGAAAAACATGTCCGCCTGTGTGTGTGTCTGTGAACAGCATAACTCAGAAACGAACAGTCAGATAAACACCAAACTTGGCATTTAGGTTCAGTATCTTCCAGGGATGCGACACGAAGGTTTTGAAGAAAATCCCCCCACCCCAGATTACCCTTTACATAGAACATTTTTCGAAAATTTTAATTTTCTCAAAATTGGCTATAACATTTTGATTAAATTATCATATGTATTAGATACTTTCATGACAAATAAAATGCATATCTTGAATTTTCTGGGAATGTCTCCAAAAGTGTTCTTCATTGTGAACGATTTTTGCATAACTGGTAAACCATAACAAAATTTTACTACACAAAAAAATTGTAGATCGCGTTAAAATACACAATTTGCGTCATACATTGTTTTTTTGTTGAGCGAACCATTTTCGAGATATTGCTTGTATTCCAATTTTCCAATACATATACTTTTTCCCAAATGGGAATTTGTTGTTCATTTTTTTGTCCTGGTAATACAAAGAGAATGGAATACTCCACATAGCAACCAGCTCTTAAAATATTTGACTATCACTTAAAGCCTACCAATTTCCCATGCATCTACAAGAAAATTAGCAATAACATTAACATATCGATATCCATGAAGCACATGGAGAATAAGCGTTTGTAAAAATAGTGTGTACAAGAGTAGAGAAAGTCATGTGAGTGTAGCACATAAGATTTTTACATTAAAAGTGTATTTCGTCCATTTATGCCTAATTATAATAAACGCTTGCCTACAAATATTTCCATATTGGCCATTATGTAGAATGAACAAGCAAGAGTTCATTGTTTATATCACAAATGTTGTTAGAAATGAGCTTAGGACAAAAAACATAGCATGTTTTCAAACAAATTACCATTTTAATTTTGGGAAGGATTCAAATAGACTCTCGGAAACAGGCAATGCTACGAAAATGTTTTAATTGCCTCTTTTCTAGAGCCATTTTTGTCTATCTTACGGTTTCTTTATTGAATTCATAAAACTAAATTCGATTCACGTCAAGTGCAGTAGTGCTGTGGTCTAGAGCGTGGTGCTCTGGTTTCAGGCCAGGAATGTACTCGGTTCGATCCCGCTTATGGGTGTGCAGAATTTAAGTCCCGGATATAGGATGGTGCCTATTCAGCATTGTGAGGAAAATGAGGAACTACGATAGGTAGCCTGAGGCATATCACCTCCCCGTATCAGTTGGATGATAGCCCACCTCTGCCGCGCACACTTGGTCTGAGAACCACAGTAGGGTTGGCTGGTCAAGAACTGTCATGGACTGTAGCGCCTCGGGATTATTATTTGTATAAATTGGATTTACAGGTTATAAAATTGAATCATTACATATTATATAAAAATCAAAACTGAAAATAAGCAACAAGATGGAGTAAGGTGTGTTTTCTGAAAACCCTGCAAATGGTGCCTCATTAAAATACGAAATTCGATATTCAATAGAATTTTCGTTTTTGAGACTTGGTATTCACAGCGCACGCACACGCACATACATATTGGAGGCTGCCTAAAGGACACACTTTAAAAAGCAATTGATGTAGAAAGGTCAAACAGTATAGTAGCAATAACAAAGTATCTTCAACAGAAAATCTGTGCACAATTAAATACAATTAACTCCAAAAATCTGCTGTGTTACATTTACACAACGTTCTCTAGCCTTTAACGCTTATTAAGGAGTATAGAGACTATTTTAGGAACGTTTACTTTTCCATCTACTTAATTGTAATCGAGATAAACCTTTGCTAAAATAGCTACATTGCACATTTCGTTAGGATACAAAGAGAACGGCGATAGTCAAATGTTTAAGAATTGAACGCTACATGCTGGTCTTAAAATTCCATGCTGCGAGAAACAATTGAACAGCGACAGGACTTAAACGAATGACAAAGGATTGAACAAACTGTACCATTAATAAGATATATCAGAAATGGAAATACATTTCCTGTGTGGTACGTTTTCATCTATTGCTTAACGTTTACCAGTTATACAAGGTTATACAAAATTCCTTTGAATGAAGAGCACTTCACAGGCTAATCCCAGAAAATTGAAAGTGTATGTTATTTGTCATGTAAATGTTCTTAACATATGCTATTTTAATCAAAATTCTTGGCGCTATTTTTAGGAAAATTAAAAATTTCGACAAGTGTTCCACGTCTGATTTGGGGGAATTTTCTTGAAAATCTTCGTGTCGCATCTATGGATGGTATTGAACTTAAACATCAAGCTTGGTACTTATTCAAGATTTCGTTTTTGATCCATGTTGTTAACAGTCCCCACACATGGATACACATACGCCTACCTTTTTCCAAAAATTGCTTTTTTTTAGATTCACGGGGTCTCGGAACTAAAATTTTCAGTGAAATCTCAGTAGCAAATTTTTGGGAGAATTGCAATACCTGCTCTACCTATTATGCACGTTGTGGAGAACGCAAAAAACTGATTTGTAACAGTCGCATGAATTTGTTTAAGTATCAGTGCCTCAGTCATCCGTAATACCTTACTGTTTAGATTAAGTGAGATTCTTTTTTACACATGATGCCTAATTATAATAAATGTTTGCCTAGCAATATTTTCATATTGTCCATTATGTAAATTAAGCAAACAACAGTTTATTGCTTATATCACAATTGTATTAGAAATGAGCTTAGTGAAAACCTGACATGTTTTCAAAATTACACATTTTAACCTGGGTAAAGATGCAAAGTGTATTTCGAAAACAACCAATACTACGAAAATGTTTTACATAAACTGTATATTTTAATGGCCTCTTTCCTGGAGTCATTTTTGTCTATCTTACAATTTCTCATTTATTTGAATTTTATAAGACTAAATTGGATTCACAGGTTGTAAAATAGTTATCATATATACCTACATATTATAATACAAAACTCAAAAATTAGAATAATTGTTGGAGTAAGATGAATTATCTGAAAATTCTGCATTACCTTAAAATACGATGTATATACTCGAATTTTCGTTTTTGATATTTGCTGTTCAGAGCGCGTGTTTACTCCCTTCCATACACACACACACACACACACACACACACTCACACGGATTGGAGGCTGTCTAAATATCAAACTTTAAGAAGCGATTGATGTACAGACAGAAATATTAAACGAAACAGTCACAATAACAAAATATTTTAAACAGAAAATCTGTACCGAATAAAACACAATAACTATAAAAAATTATTCCTAAAATGAACCTGTACACGTGTACAAGTGATTTATCAACTTATATTCAGGTACTATTACAGAAGGTATTAACGGTCTAACAAAAACCAAACATTTTACAAGCATTTGAAAAATATTGCCCCATTAGTCAAGTATGCAAATAAATTCTATGAGCTCCAAATGGTTCTTCCTCAGTGGAAGATTGCAGGGTAAATATCCGATATGATGTGCAGGCATTTTTACAAATGTGCGTATACTTTCTGATTACATATACAGATTGGATTAATTTTAAGATGACATGCCCCAATGGCGACTTACCACGTCTAATTCTACCTCTCTAACCATGTCCTACACAGGCTGTGTGGGAGAACAATTAATTACCAATGATTGACCTAATAGCTCGTTAAAGTATGAAGTCCTGACTTAAAGAATTTCAGTATTTAAGGTACTAGAAGTTACCAGTGGGGTATGTCGTCTCAAAATGAATTTGAGATCCTGTGATTTACTGGAAAAGATCTGTTGTGTTACAATCACATGACTTTCTCCACTCTTGTACAAACTATTTTTACAAACTCTTATTCTCCATCTATTTCATATTAATCCAGATAAACATTTGGAGAAACGATCTTTTGACATGCAAAGAGAATTACATTTTACACATAGCGACCAGTTCTAAAAATATTTGACTACCGCTTAAGGCCTACTATTGTTCCCCTTCTTTTGTATTTGCAAGGGCAATATAGAAATACGGTAGCCTTTAAGCATAGACATATCTCTTAATAGCTGGTTGCTAGGTGCAGCACCATTCTCTTTACCACAGATTAATACTCGTTGTATATCCAAGAACAAAAAAAAAAAAGAATAACGAATTCCCATTTGAGAAAGTAAGTATTGAAAGATTTAAGGGAATAAAAAGCAATATCTCCAAAATGGTTCACCCAAGAAAAAAAATGTATATGACATAAATTGTGTATTTTAACGCGATCTACATTTTTTGTGAAGTAAAATTTTGTCTATCTCTTATGGTTTACCAGTTATGCAAAAGTCGTTCACAATGAAGAATACTTTTAGAGACATTCCCAGAAAATTCAAGATATACATTTTATTTGTTATGAAAATATCATAAGTATGATATTTTAATTAAAATCGTTAGTTATTTTTGAGAAAATTAAAATTTTCGAAAAATGTTCCATGTAAAGGGTAATCTGGGGTGGGGGATTTTCTTGAAAACCTTCGTGTCGCATCTCTGGAAGATACTGAACCTAAATACCAAGTTTGGTGTTTATCCAACTGTTCGTTTCTGAGTTATGCTGTTCACAGACACACACACGGACATGTTTCCAAAAATGCTATTCTTGGATTCAGGGGGTCTCAAAAATTGTATTTCTGGTGAAATCTCGGTATCGAATTTTTGGGTGGAATACAATACTTCCCCTACTTACTATACGTAGTAGAGAAAGTAACAATGCGAGGCACCTGGAGAATTTAATGCCGTGCCGGCGTGTTGCCATGGTACCTCAGTTGGTTAGATTAACCAGACGGAAACCGGAAGGTCCGTAATCGTGATTCTACCCTTCTAACCTTGCCCTACACGTGACTTGCGTAAGAAAACAATTGATTATCATACATTTAGATTCTTTAAGAAATTTCTTTTGTCTTCCCATATGTACATATAGGTGCAAAGAAACCTACCGATATAATGAACTGCGTGTTAAGTTGGTAATGGATCGTTCCTCATTCATGGCTTCACCCTCCCCTTACGTAGTTCTAGCATCTCGAGCATGGATTTTTTTTTCGCGATAGCGAATGTGCACCAGAGGTTACGATCCAAGGCAGTTTTAGATTCATTGAGAAAGCATCATCAATTCAGTATTATTAATTGTTGTTGTGTAGGCTGGAAAGGTAGAATCAAGACGGGAAATGTAAGTCGACACAAGGGTAAGTTATAACTAGAGAGGTTAAGGATGCCTTTTTTAACCAGGAAAATTGGAGTTAAATGCAGAATTTGATGACGTGTTACGATATCGACATCGTAGCCTAGATGGCAGAGCAGCAGTAAGGGAAGATGAACATCAGGGGGTTCGAATCCCGACTATAGCATTGCATTCTTTATTCTGATTTTATCTTTCCATGGTGAATATGGAATTAGTATTAACTTATATAAATTGTAATATCAGAATTTTGCAAGAACAAGAATATAAACAAGATTGCAAACGCTTTTCAAGTAAATAATGCGAAAATGCTTTGCTTTACGACTTTTTTTAGTGGTTTTTCGTTTTACCTGGTTCATTTCGTATACCTCAGTTCCTTACCATGGCTGTTTGTGATATTTTGCAATCCAAAATCAATTGTCTGTTGCTTGCAAACAATTATTTTTAGGAAGGTAATAATCATAATATATAACAATAATGCCCTGAAACGTTAAATGACTGTTATTAAACTGTATTCTTCATATGTCCCTTAATTTTGCTTTATATCCCATTGTGATATGTTTTTGAAGCTTCTGGTACCACGCAGACTGCATTATGCAGTCACTACCACGCCACCTAATTTGCGTGTCCAGTAACTATATTCGTGGTATTTCTTCCACCAATTTTACGCTGTTCTGGAGTACTCCATTGCTCCGTATCCCTCGCTGCGCTGTAATCTTAGTCATTAGGGGCAATCATTTTCGGGTTATTGTACATATCCTTTGTTCCTTTCAAATGGCATATATAATAGAGAGACACTGTTTACAAACCAATTTCATCCAACCATTTCACTTTATTAATTACTTGTAATTAAAGTACGCCCTAATGTTTTGCATGTACTTAATTTAAGTTGTAATTTTATAGGATTAACTTAGAGCTTGTAAGCTCTAGAAAATTAAAACAAATACCTATTTATCTGTCATATAATGTTTGTCTTACCCCTATGCCTTCGTCCCTAAGCCCGGAATCACCACTCTTCATTAGTTAGGGTTTGAGTGCCAGACTTTTGGCATCAAACCAATAAGAGACGGACAGATTTATTAGTGTCTGGCGAGTACCTTGCAGCTATTCAGGTAAAATACTTTCGTTTCCCATCTCTTTCGCCGCTCACTTTGTTCAAACCAATTAGAGATTAGCAAATCTCTTAGCAGATGTGGAACTCATCTCATAAGGAAATTCTGTTAACATTAAATAAAGAAAACCTCTACAGGAAACTAAAAGCATCGGCACTTTTTTCTTTTTTACTTTCTCTACTACGTATAGTAAGTAGGGGAAGTATTGCATTCCACCCAAAAATTCGATACCGAGATATCACCGGAAATACATGTTTTGAGACCTCCTGAATCCAAAAAAAAAGCATTTTTGGAAACATGTCCGTTTGTGTGTCTGTGTGTGTGTGTGTGTGTCTGTGTGTCTGTGAACAGCATAACTCAAAAACGAACAGTCGGATAAACACCAAACTTGGTATTTAGGTTCAGTATCTCCAGAGATGCGACACGAAGGTTTTCAAGAAAATCCCCCCACCCCAGACTACCCTTTACATGGAACATTTTTCGAAAATTTTAATTTTCTCAAAAATGGCTCTAACGATTTTGATGAAAATATCATATGTTTAAGATAATGTCATGAGAAATGAAATGTATATCTCGAATTTTCTGGGAATGTCTCCAAAAGTATTCTTCATTGTGAACGACTTTTGCATAACTGGTAAACCAGAAGAGATAGACAAACATTTACTACACAAAAAATGTAGATCGCGTTAAAATACACAATTTATGTCATATACAGTTTTGTTGTTGAGTGAACCGTTTTCGAGATATTGCTTGTTATTTCCTTAAATTTTCCAATACTTATACTTTTTCTCAAATTCGTTATTCATATTTTTATGTCCTGGACATGCAAAGAGAAAGGAATGCGCCACATAGCAACCAGCGTTAAAATATTTGACTATCGCTTAAAACCTACCATATTTCCCTTGCATCTACAAGAAAATTAGCAATAAGATTGACAGCTCGATATCTCGATTAATGAGGCATATGAAGAATAAGCGTTTGTAAAAATAGATTGTACAGGAGTAGAGAAAGTCATGTGAGTGTAACACATCAGATTTTTTTTCACTGGCCTGTCCGCAAGTCTTACAAACGTTTAATATATTAAGCGGCCTGATGGAAAGCGTTTCTCACAACAAATAAATGGAATTAAAATACTTAGAGAGGAGCTTATATATACGACTATTCAGTACAGGATCTCTCAGCGTTAGAAAATAAGGAAAATATTTAAGTTTCATTTAGTTGAATTTATGTGAGGGAATAATGACAGAAGGGATTTTACTGGGGATCTATAGCAATAAATGGAGCATGCTAATGTAGACCTGGCTTTACCAGCGCGTATCAGATATTGCAGATCCTATCACTCGCCTCGACGCTTCTTCGGAAAGGGGAAGGCAAAATGTAGCGCACATATTTTTCGATACCCGTCCGATTTTCTCGTTAACTAGTTCTTGGGATAACATCCACCGCTACGTTTGCTTTTTAATCAAAGTTAATTACTAATTTTTACTAATATGATCTTGTGATTTCTTAGAGTGGAATTAACTGTTCATTGATTTCCGTTTTACTTGCAGATTCTCATAATATGTCCTCCAGCTGCTTAATTTATTCTCTGGAGCTGATATGTTATCAAACCTCCCAGATTTTATTTACATTGTACCAAGACAATACATGGAACTTTCATATATAACTGCTGATTGTGGTATTGCAAGAAATATTTACAATATTTACAAAACTTAAATCAATTAAAAACAGCTATTTTATTACATTTAGCGTGCAATGACAATCAAAAAACTTTTTAGGCTAAAAGTTAGCGCTTACCCTATTAACCGAGATATCAATAAGTAAAGGAGTTAAAACTACAGAGAACATTGATGGCGACTATTTATTTATTCGCATATGCATTTGAAATGTTCATAGATGCCTTAAATCATTGGAAATACGTTATATACTATATTTAAAATTAATTGACTACTACTTTTGAAGTTATTAAAACTTCTAGTAATAAATGCAATAGATGAGTTCATAAAAACTACATAGAGGAATAAATTTACTATGCAGTGCTTATAAAATCTATGCTATAATATGTTTTTAGAATGCCTAAAAGGTACAGTATAAAACATATCTATAGGGGGCCAGCGGAAAAAATCTGATGTTACATTTACATAGCCTTCACTATATTCTGTCGGTTTTTAGTGAGTACACAAATTATTCCTACGAAAACTTATTTTTGTATCTAATTCATTTTAATCGTGATACACATTGCAAAAATTACATTAGTTTTCTTTATAGAAATAGTCAAATGTTTTAGAACCGGACGATATATACTGACCTTAAAATTCTATACTCTTTCTATGACATAACGAGAAACAACTGAAAATCGACAGGACGTAGAAGAATGACAAATGTTTGAACAATTCTAATCATTAATCTCGGAAATGCAATATGCCCTCAAAAATGATTTGAAATAAATTGTGTGTAATAAGAAAATCTACAGTTTTTGTGTAGTACGATCTCGTCTATACATAAACTTTACCCGTTATACGTTATACAAAAATCCTTGCGAGTGAAGTGGGTTTCACATGCTATTTGCCAGAAAACTTAAGATTGACATTTTTATGGTCATTTAAATGTCTTAAATATATGATATTTTAAACAAAGCCATTGGTCAGTTTTAAGAAAATAAAACATTTCTACTAATGTTCGATATAAAGGGTAGTTTGGGGTGGGGGACATTCTGGAAATTTTTTGTCGCATCTTTGGAAGATACTGAACTTAAACACTAAGTTTGGTATTTATCCAATTTTTCGTTTTTCAGATATACAGACAGAGAAACACACATACATATACACACATGCGCGCGTGCAAAAACTTTTTTCTAAAACTCATTTTATTCAGGAGCACCAAAACATGTAATTCTGGTGAAATATCGGTATCAAATTTTTGGGTGGAATGCAATGCCTTGTCTACCTACTAGGTACGTAGTAGAGAAAGTAATTCTAAGAAAGAGGGGAGTGAAAACGTTGCGAGAACTGATTTCATATCACCTTCTTGTCTGTTACTTTCTCTACTACATATAGTAAGTAGGGGAAGTATTGCAATCCACTCAAAAATTCGATACGGAGATTTCACCAGAAATACATGTTTTGAGATCTCCTGAATCCAAAAAAAAAGGATTTTTGGAAACATATCCGTGTGTGTGTGTGTGTGTGTGTGTGTGTGTGTGTGTGTGTGTGTGTGTGTGTCTGTGAACAGCATAACTCAGAAACAAACAGTTGGATAAACACCAAACTTGGTATTTAAGATCAGTACCTTCCAAAGATGCGTCACGAAGGTTTTCCAGAGAATCCCCTCACACCGATTACAACTTACATGGAATATTTTTCGAAAATTTTTATTTTCTCAAAAACAGCTATAACGATTTTGATTAAAGTATCATGTGTTTAAGACAGTTTTATGGCAAATAAAATGTATATCTTAAATTTTCTGGGAATGTCTCCAAAAGTATTCATTATTGTGAACGACTTTTGCATAACTGGTAAACCATAAAAGATAGACATATTCTTACTAGACAAAAAATCTGATGTGTTAAACTCACATGACTTTCTCTACTCTTGTACAAACTATTTTTAAAAACGCTTATTCTCCATATGCTTCATGTTAATCGAGATATCGAGACGTAAATCTTATTGCTAGGGGAATTGCTAGTTTTTAAGCGATACTCAAATATTTTAAGAGGTGGTTCCTATATGGAGTATTCCATTCTCTTTGCATTACCAGGACAAAAAATATGTATAACAAATTAGGGAAAACGTATAAGTACTGGAAAATGTAAGGGAATAACAAGCAATAGCTCTAAAATGGTTAACTCAACAAAAAAAATGTGTATGACATAAATTGTGTATTTTAAAGCGATCTACATTTTTGTGTAATAAAATTTTGTCTATCTCTTATGGTTTACCAGTTATACAAAAGTCGTTCACAATGAAGAATACTTTTGGAGGCATTCCCAGAAAATTCGAGATATACATTTCATTTGTCATGAAAATATCTTAAACATATGATATTTTAATCAAAGTTGTTATAGCCATTTTGTGAAAATTAAAATCTTCGAAAAATGTTCCATATAAAGTGTAATCTGGGGTGGGGGAATTTTCTTGAAAACCTTCGTGTTGCATCTCTGGAAGAAACTGACCTAAATACCAAGTTTGGTGTTTTTCCGGCTGTTCGTTTCTGAGTTATGCTGTTCACTGACACACACACATAGAGACACACACACGGACATGTTTCCAAAAAAAAATTGGGATTCAAGGGGTCTCAATACGTGTATTTCCGTTGAAATCTCGGTATCGAATTTTTGGATGGAATACAATACTACCCTTCTTACTATACGTAGTAGCGAAAGTTAAAATGTAGATCGCGTTAAAATACACAATTTATGTCATATGCTTGTACTTTGTTGATAACCATTTTCGAGATATTGCTTGTTATTTCCCTAAATTTTACAATATTTATACTTTTTCTCAAATGGGAATTCGTTATTCAATTTATTGTCTTGGATATGCAAAGGCTATTAATCTTGGCAAAGAGAATGGTGCTGCACAGAGCAACCATTTATTGAAAAATATGTCTATGCTTAAATGCTGCTGTATTTCTATATTCTTGCAAATACAAAACAAGGGGAACATAGTACGCCTTAAGCGATAGTCAAATATATGTTTAGAACTGCTGGCTTTGTGTAAAATGTAATTCTCTTTGCATGCCAAGAACATAAAAAAGAACAAAGAATTCTCAGTTGAGAAAACGTTTAAGTGTTAGAAAATTCAAAGAAATAACAAGGAATATCTCGAAAATGGTTCACTTTAAAAACAAAAGTGTTTATGACGTATACTGTGTATTTTAACGAGATCTACATTTTCATGTAGTAAAATTTTGTCTTATCTCTTGCAGTTTATCAGTTATGCAAAAGTCGTTCAGAATGAAGAGGACTTTTGGGAACATCCCCAGAAAATTCAAGAAACCTATGATACTATGAGACTGTAATCAAAATCTTTAGAACCGTTTTTGAGAAAATAAAACTTTTCGAATAATTTTCCATGAAAGGGGTGGTTTGGGGTGGGGAGATTTTCTTGTAAACCTTCACGACGCATCCCTGGAACATATTTAACCCAAATACCAAGTTTGGTGTTTATCCTACTTTTCCATTTTGAGTTATGCTGTTCACAGACAAACACATACACAGAGACACAAGACATACACACGGACATGTTTCCAAAAATGCTTTATTTTTTTATGTCCTGGACATTCAAGGAGAATGCAATGCTCCACATAATAACCAGCTCTTAAAAGATCTGACGATCGCTTAAAGCCTCCCATATTCCCCTTACACCAACAAGAAAATTAGCAATAAGATAGAGTCTGCAAATGTTTATCTCGATTAGCATGAAGTAGATGGAGAATTAGCGTTTGTAAAAATAGTTTGTTCAAGAGCAGAGAAAGTCATGTAAGTGTAACACATCAGATTTTTTTTTTGTTATGCGGCGTTAGATATTATAACACTTATTTTTCATTTTGAAATAGCAGATCGCCAAATTTCGTCATTTTTACTGTTTGCTCCAACCGACAATAGTGAGCAGGTAAATGCTTGAAAATAGGCATGAATGTCGGAGAAAAACATCAGTTATTAGTTTTTGAGTACCATGCTTATAAACTATCGATTGAAGTTATATTTTGATTGGCAAACAGGTTATCAATGTGACTGTATATAGCTAAAAGGCGATCGCGTAAAATTATCATGGGTAACTACCAGGAGGTTGGTTTATTGCAAAAAAAGAAAAAACGTGATTGACTGCAAATCGCGAGTAATTCTGTCTAAGAAAAACACAACCTCCCCATAGATTTGGTTTGATTATTTCAGCGAATAATACAAGAGGAGAAGCTGAAAGTAAATCTATAAATCTGAAATGCTACCCTCACATGACTTTCTCTAATTTTGTACAAACTATTCTTACAGACGCTTCTTCTCCATTTATTTCATTTTAATCGAGATACATATTTACTGAAACCATATTATGGGTAATTTTCTTGTAGATGCAAGTGAAATATGATAGACTTTAAGCGATACTCAAATATTTTAAGAGCTGTTGCTATGTGAAGCACTCCATTCTCATTGCATGTCCAGGAAGTAAAAAAACGAATAGCGAAATTCCTATCTGAGAAAAAGTATAAGTATTGGAAAATTCAAAAAACAAAAAAATAACAAGGTTTATCTTGGAAATAGTTCACATAACAAAAAATAATCGGATGTGTTACGCTCACATGACTTACTCTACTCTTGTACAAACTATTTTTACAAACGCTTATTCTCCATATGCTTCATGTTAATCGAGATATCGAGATGTTGATCTTATTGCTAATTTTCTTGTAGATGCAAGGGCAATTCCTAGGCTTTAAGCGATAGTCAAATATTTTAAGAGCTGTTTTTTATGTGGAGTATTCCATTCTCTTTGCATTACCAGGACAAAAAAATGAATAACGAATGCCTATTTGAGAAAAGGTATAAGTATTGGAAAATTTATGGGAATAACAAGCAATACCTTGAAAATGGTTCACTCAACAAAAAATGTATGACATAAATTGTGTATTTTAACGCGATCAAAAGTTTTGGGTAGTAAAATTTTGTCTATCTTTTATGGTTTACCAGTTATGCAAAAGTCGTTCACAATGAAGAATACTTTTGGAGACATTCCCAGAAAATACGAGATGTACGTTTCAATTTTCATGAAAATATCTTAAACCTATGATACTTTAATCAAAATCGTTAAAGCCATTTTTGAGAAAATTAAAATTTTCAAAAACTGTTCCAAGCCAAGGCTAGTCTGGGACGGGGAGATTTTCTTGTAGATCTTTGTGTTGCGTCTTCGAAAGATACTAAATCTAAATTTACCCTGTTTGGAATTTATCCGACTTTTCGTTTTTGAGTTATGCTGTTCACAGACACACAGAAACACGGACCTTTTTCTAATTTTTTTTTGTATTTCCGTTGAATTCTTGGTATCGAATTTTTGGGTGGAGTGCAATACCGCCCCTACTTACTATACATAGCAGAGAAAGCAAACACTAGCTGCTTATGGAATGTGTTACATAACCTTAGTTGTATTTTTGCCATGCAAGGCCCTCTGAAGCTTACCGAATTATTATGAATAGCATATATTTATGTTTAAAAATGTACTTGGAACTATAAAAATGAAATCCCACTCTTAATGGCAGTAAACAACTAAGTTTAAAAACAAATTAATTTACTATTAAAATTAATAATTGATAGGATTTACTTGTTGATACATACAACAGATCCAGGTACTGTTATTAGAGATCAAAGTGGAAGATATTGATGTATATTGAGGTGCATAAAAAGTAGCACATTCCCCTAGATCGCAATAGTGCTTTTTCCTCCGTAAGAAACCAACTTTAGACTCCCAACCGGTATGTTTTCTATTTTATGGCCTGTAAAACAATAGAGCGACAAACAAATTAACCAATGAAAGGTATTTATAATCTATGTGGAATGAAGAGGTGATTCGGATACCACCTCTATGAGAGAGTTTCACTACAATTGGTACATAAGGAAAGGCTAAACAAATTACAAATCAGTCGGCCTTCCAGATAAAGGGGTGAACAATTATTTGCAAGTGTTGTTAAAATGAACGAAAGTTAAATTTAGATGTATGAGAGCGTTTGTCAGCGACAGGGACACGAAGGTTAAGTATTGCTGCTACTAAACGGCAATAAGAAAACTGTAGTGTAGCATAAAAATATAAGGTTAAGTTGTAATGTTATCTTCGGCACCTTGTCCCTACTTTGGGGGAGGTAAAGTACCCTACCAATCCAATGTTCGAAAAACGGAGGTGGTCATGCTGGTAGGGGGTGTGGCTAGATTTTGTCATACCAACATAGACAGTTCCGTTGTATTCTGGGCCGTATTTTATGCACGCCAGTATTCATTCTCTTGTACGCTCTGGATTCCCCAATTTGTTCATTACTCTTGAATAATGTTGTTGATTAATTTATTACTGTAACAATTGTTTGGTCAATGGAGTTATTGCGAGATATTTTTATTGCGAATTTTAAAATTAAAACTGGCAACTGAATTTGTGTTGGCAACGCTGGCCGGAAATCTTAAGATTATCAGCTTTATGGGGACTACGAGTCATAGTAACTTGGCCATCTTCAGGGTATCTCTGAATAAGGCCAAGAAGTTTTAGAACGTCGTTCGTAATAATAATAATAATAATAATAATAATAATAATAATAATAATAATAATGATAATAATTTATAGTTGGGTTCGTCCGGCTATTAATTTGGATTTTGAGTAAGTAGGGTACCGGACTACCGCACAACCCCCAACCTGGGAACCAGGAGTTTGATTTTGGAGTCATCTTCTCCTAGGCTGATTACCTTCAGTGTGGCTTAGGAACTCTGTCTATCCCCCACGTTACCCTGTGGATGGACCCTTATAAGGTACTACCTTCCGGGTCAGAAGCCCCTGGAGCTCACATGGGCAGAGTCAGAACCCTGAGTAAGGCTATCTCAATAGACAGTCCTACTGTTACCCTAGAAACTCTACTGAAATTCTATAAGGTTTTAGCAGTTCCTGCACTATTACATAGGTCCGAATGTTGGACACTAAATAAGGATTCTCTGAGACGGATAGAAGTGGCGAAAATAAAATTCTTAAGATTTGTAGCAGGTATACTCTAATGAACAATAAGAGAAGTGAAGATATTGGAGAACAATTGGGAATATTTAAACAAACGGACAAAATAGCAGAATACAGGAAAACCTGGTATAACCAGGTGTGCAGATTGGAATATGATAGGATTCCCCAAAAAGCCCTAAATTATAAACCAAGAGGACAACGAAGCCTAGGAAGACCTTCTAGTAGCTGGATGGGGCAGGTTTAGTTTGGAGTTGGAACAGATCACCTAATGATGATGATGATAATAATAATAATAATAATAATAATAATAATAATAATAATAATAATAATAATAATTAATAACAATAATAATAATTAATAACACTAGTCTGCATGATATCGGATGAAACTGTTTTTAGTTTTTTTCTATCACGTACAGGTTTTTTTTTACAATTTCACTTTCAAAAATATAGAGATATAATGATACTGCTTCCACCACTACACATAAAATTGTGCTTGATGAAGTAATTTGTAAGGACTCTACCACAGGATGGACCCTGCTTCAAATACCTTTCCAAGAAATTTCCTTTCATTACACAAGACAAATTAAAGGTTGGAGTTTTTGTTGGTCCTCAAATAAATAAATTGATGAAGGATGAAGATTTTGAGAAGACAATGAATGAGAGCAAATACAAGCATGGACCGCCTTCCGATCAGTTACTGAAAACATCTTAGATCCTAATTACAAGGCCATTGTCGAAACAATGATGGAAAATTTCAAGAAGATGGGTTGTAACATGAGTGTAAAGGTGCATTTTCTGCATTCACATATCGACTACTTTCCAGAAAATCTGGGACATTATAATGAAGAGTAGGGTGAACGTTTTCACCAAGATATTAAGGAAATGGAGAGGAGGTACCAGGGGAGATGGAATTAAACTATGATGGCCGACTACTGTAGGATGTTGAGGGACAGTCATCTTCAAGGATCTGCAAGGAAGTCAAAGAAGAGAAAGTTTGAAAAAAATTAAATGAAACACTTTGGATTCTAGTTTTGTTAAAATGCTGTCATGAAATAAATTAGGGGACTTCATGAGAGTATTCTTAAAATGTTTCTTGAATAAAATCTTACCTTGTGTGAAATGGTATTTGAATACTTTTCTACGCTCATTAGTAAAATTGTTAAAACATTACTTCTTATTTTGTGTAAAAACATGACGTGCTAGAAAAAAACCGAGGTTACTTCTGGAATTGTCATAAAAAGTTGATTCAAGAACATCTACTTTTAAGAAATGATCTGACAAAAAGTTTGAAAATGCAGACTAGTGTAATAAATGTCGATAGAATCTTCCAGTTACTATCGCAATAATAACCATACGGTGGCATTTGCAAAAGAGAGCGAGATATCACATTATGTTAGCGTGAACACTAGCTTTAGGCAGTGCAGGTTATGGCTCTAAAATCGATCACCTCTCATTACGAACCGGGTCGTTGCATGAACATGAAACAAAACCCAACTAGTTGTGCTACATAAAGACTTGGACACTAGCACATTTTGCTGTACAGTGTCAAGAATTTAACTGTCAGGTTTTAACAGTGTGCATGTGACATGTTTTACAGCTTGTCATAAAGAAACTTACTTCATAGTGGCGTGACGGAACTATGAAAACAACGAATCTTGTCTCGTTATTACTGTGATGAAGATAATGGGAGTCATATAAACACGTCAGGACTCTTTGATATCTGTTGCAGTTATTGCTGTTATTGATGAGTTGATAACAGTTTGCATGCTATGGGTACATGTAGCTTTTGTCAGATGACAGTAGCTCCTTTGCTTGTTGTTTTTTATTCACATTTCAGCTTCTCCAGTCTTCAGTGTTACCATCCTGGGATGTAACAAAATAAGATTACACCTTTGCATTGGTGCTAATTCAAATTATACAGGGTGATTTTGAAGAACTGACACATTTCTTTCTTTAATTATTCTGTTCGAATTTTAGCACTAATTAAGCAGAACGTTCTAGACTTTCGATGGCCTGTCACTAGATGCGCAGATGTTCATGTTTTATTCGTAATTGTTAGTTTTATTGTCGGCAACTGTTTCCGAGATTTTGTTCTAGTCAACGTTAAAATGGAGTACACATTAAATGAATGACTCTTGCTTGTAAAGCAATACTGGATTACGAATTCAATTACAGCTACTCAAAGGGCATACCATAGAGAATTTGGTGTTAGGAATCCTTCCCAAAGAAACACAATACTGGGTCGTAAACAAATTGTAAACAACTGGATCTCTGGTGAGTGAAAAAGGCAAAACTCGTTCATCTAGACTTCTCACGGTTGTTGTTGTAAGAGCACTACTGGATCAGTCGCTCAAAAAATATTGCGACGTTTGTCGCAGGAGACAGGGTACAGCTACTCAATGTGTCAAAGAGCTGTGTAAAGTGCAGACCTAAAGCCATATAGGATTACGGTTGTCCATCAGTTACAGGAACCAGATAAGAATAGACGACTGGCCACCGAGATCTCCGGATTTGACATCGCCGGACTTCTTACTATAGGGGTACTTAAAAGTCAAGGTTTATGCCACACGTACCCAGACATTGGATGATCTGAGGCACAACATTACACAGGAGATTCAAGCTATCGTCAGCAGAGTCCTCCAACGAATGGCCAGTAACATGGAACGACATGTTGAGTTGTGCCTTATGCAGGATGGGGGACATTTTCAACATTTGCTATATAAGTAAATAATCTCCAAAAGTCCACTACATTTCAGGTATAACAAGCTGTCGCTAGCATAACTCGATTTGAAACAATTAAAGAAATAAATGTGTCAGTTCTTCGTAAATCATTCTGTATTATCTTACTAACATTTCCTACTACTATTAATGGTTTTACCACTTCCTTGCTAATGACATATATCCGCCGGGATCCTGTCTTCTTTGTCGTCAACTGCTGTTTGGCTTGCCTTCCTCACGCGTGAGGATGTACACTTGGTCAAACTAGAAGTGTCCGGCATCTTGAGGAGTTAAATTGTTTTCAAAGTCCCTTCGAGTGAGCGCGCGGTTCACAACCGTCAACTTCTGTGCGCCGCTTTGGCTAACTCTTTTCTTTGTGTCTGTCTTTAAAACAGCATAACTGCGAAACGCACAGTCTGATAAACACCAATTACACACTGGTATTTAGGTTCAGTATCTTCCAGAGATGCGACACGAAGGTTTCTAAGAAAATCCCCCCACCGCAGATTACCCTTTACATGAAACATTTTTCGATAATTTTAATTTTCTCAAAAATGGTTCTAACGATGTTGATTAAAATATCATATATTTAAGATATTTTCATGACAAATGAAATACATATATCAAATTTTCTGGAAATGTCTCCAAAAGTCTCTTCATTATGAACGACTTTTGCATAACCTGTAAACCATAAGAGATGGATAAAATGTTACTACACAAAAATGTAGATCGTGTTAAAATACACAATTTGTCATATACATTTTTGTTGTTGAGTGAACCATTTTCGAGTTATTGTTTGTTATTCCCTTAAATTTTCCAATACTTATACTTTTTCCCAAATGGGAATTCGTTATTCATTTTCTTTTTGTCCTGGTAATGCAAAGAGAATGGAATACTTCACATAGCAACCAGCTCTTAAAATATTTGACTATGGCTTAAAGCCTACCAATTCCCCTTGCATCCTCAAGAAAATTAGCAATAAAATTAACAACTCGATTAAAATGATGCATATGGAGAATAAGCGTTTGTAAAAATAGTTTGTACAAGAGTGGAGAAAGTCATGTGCATGTAACATATCAGATTTTTTACCTTTATTATCTTCTCTCCCACCTAACTAAAGCAGGTAGGGTAAATATTGTATTTCACCCAAGTTTACGGTATCAAGGTTTCACGGAAATACATCTTTAGTGGTTCGGCTAATTAAAAACCATGACTTTGTGCACCCATTCTGCTACAGAATAGTCTTGTACAATAGCAATTTACTATATACTTACGTTAACAGAGATAATTCTTTATTATGCGTTTACGTATAATTTGTAATTGTTTCCATTTACCCTTTACATGAAACATTTTTCGAAAATTTTTGGCTTGCGCAGGTTCGGGAGTTGTTGTTTGACTTTTTATTACCACCAGTACTGACGACACAACTGCTTTTCACTGTAATTATTTTGTACATTTTTTGCCTTACCTGTTTAACAAATCTGTATATGCAATGGCGTGCGCTTTTCCTCGATTTCTTTGCTAACCATTCCAAAGTTATTCTCTCCACTGCATGTAAAATGCTTTCCAGTTCTGCTGAGCGGTTATGTGAATTCCTAGAAAGACAAAATTGTTTTTCCCACTTAGCACAGTGTGTAGAAAAAGACCATGTATCTGTTCCAAAAGTGCATTCTTCGATGTATCAGTAATTACAAATTCATCCAATATTTGATCCTGAAGCTTGACGGACATCAAGTCATACCTCCATTGTAATAAAGATGGGTACTGGGCGGCTGACTGTATGCAATCAGCGACTATAACCTCTAAGCAACTGAGCAAGATAGCTCCGCGATAAAGAGAGACTCGTATTTGGGAGGTGCCGGGTTCGACTCCTGGTGGCCCACCACTCTGACCATGGATTTTTTCGCGAGTAGCATATTATAGAGGGAGGTGGCATAGTTTTTACGTTTATATAGGAAAAAGATAGGGAAAACGAGGGTAGATGCGAGGGTTCAAGGAGCAAAATGCGTTTATATGAGGAAGATAGGGAAAACGGGAAAAGATGATAGGCTAGACAGATGTTGAAGGAGGGGGGAATATGGACTTATATACAGGAGAGATAGGGAATACGAGGAGAGATACTAGACTAAACAGGGCTTGAATGGTAGAATAAGGCGTTTATATGGAACGGTAGCAAACTGAGGAGAGATGTTATGCTAGGAGGGTTTGAATGACATAGTATGCGTTTATATGGGGAGACGAGGAAAACGATGGGAGTGGTTGGAGGAGAGTTCCAGGAGGAAAATACGTTTATATGAGGGAGATAGGGAAGACGAGGCCCGATGCTATGCTAGACAGGGTCTGGAGGAGGGGAATGCGCTTTGTATGGAAGGTAGGGAATACGAGGAGAAGTACTTGGCTAGACAGAGTTTGAGGTGTGGAGTAGGCGTTTATATGGGAAGGATAGGAAAAACGTGGACAGATGATAGGCTACTCTGTCTAGTCAAGCATTTCTCCTCGTATTCACTATCTGTCCTGTATATAAGTCCATATTCCACTCCTTCAACATCTGTCTAGCCTATCATCTGTCCTCGTTTTCCCTATCGTTTCCCACATAAACGCAAAAACTGTGCCAGCTCCCTCTGTAATATACTACTTCCGTGGTTTTCTCTGGCTGACATAGGCGAATGCCGGAGTCGTTTATTCCGCCATGGATTTCCTCTCTCCTCCATTTCCTCTCATTCCACTTCCTTTCATGTTTGAGGTTGACTCTGGGACTGCGATTCGGTCACAGATGGCGCAGATTCTTGTGTGTAGTCTTGCCCCGTTGCCTCCCATGACCGGGTGGTTAAGCCGGAACTGTTAGGGAACCTACGCGTCTCTGTCGACTTGCGCGGGCCTCGCTCTGCAACCCATATGTCTCTTACGGTTCCCTTACCTCATCCGTTTGTTCCAGGGATGTGCACACAATAGGTCCATTGGGGACGAGATATTAGGTATCCCCCTTGACTAGTTCTATCCTGTCCTAACCCCTAAGCAGCTTGTTACTGGTGAGAGCGAAATAACAAAGGGGCTGATGTACCTCAATGAATTGCACTTTCTTGATGAAGGTGGTCTTGAAAATTGCAAATAAAAGGTCTTTCAACAAGAGTGTCCTATCTTTGAACATAAATAAATCACATTCTATAAATGATAGAGGTTTATTTATTTTTAATTTTGGAACATAATTAATGTCATTACGTGTGGAAAAGAACATCAGTTAAGTGACCGCCGCGACTTCGTAGGGTTGCGCGTATACGGTTGACCCAATTTTCAATGACAGAAGAACGTAAATTAGGTCCAACTTCACGAATAACACCATGACGTTATTCATAAGAGTATTTACTGTTTCTGGCTTGTTGACATAAACTCGAGATTTAACGTAACCCCACAACAAGTAATCCAATGACGTTAAATCACATGATCTCGGGGGCACGTTAACATCACCATCACGGGAAATGATGAAACTTCTGAACTTCTCCTTCAAAAGATCCATTGTTTCGAGAGCAGTATGACATGTGGCACCATCTTGCTGGAACCAGATATTTCTGAGATCCATACCATCCAATTAAGGCCAAAAATAGCCCCTTATAAGAGCCCGGTATCTTTATCCATTGACAGAGCTTCTCCATTTTTATCTTGGAAAAATATGGACCAATGATTCCACATACCAAAATCCATAACACACAGTAAACTATTGGGGATGAAGTGGTCGTTCTTGAATCTGCATTGGATTGTGATTGCTCCAATAGCGGCAATTTTGTTTGTTAACACAACCATCCATCCAAAAGTGCGCTTCGTCGCTGAAGATGATTTTTCGACAAAAATCCGGATCAGCTTCCAGTTGCTCCATAGCCCAGTCAGCGAATACACGGCGCAACCTATGGTCGTTGGGCTTTAGTTCTTGAGCTAACACTATTTGGTAACCGTGAAACTTCAAGTTCAGATGGAGAATTTGCCAAGTTGTGGTCGGCGAAAGCCCCAATTCTTGCGCTCGCCGAACAATTGATTTGTTTCCGTTCTCGCGTACACTCTCACGAACGGCGCCTATGTTTTCGTTGGAACACGTACGTCGATTACGTACAGGCGTTCTTTGATCGCTGACAGAACCACTTCTTTCAAATTTATCGATCAAACGCCGAATCGTTCTCTCGCAGGGACGATTATGCACACCCTAAGCTTCACGCAATACACGGAAGGTTTGGTGAACAGATGGTCCACTTTGATAATAAATTTTCACAATTTCTACGTGCTGCTGAATGCTGTAACGTTCTATGGCTATTTGTCAGTATCAGCTGTAACCACATGAAAAAAGTGGCTGCTGTATCTCAGTAACAACGGCAGCTATCACATGTTAAAAATAGGTCACTCTTGTTGAAAGACCCTATATAAATTTTAAACTTGTTATTTTTAACCACGCCAAGATTGCTCCGAATGCTTCAGGCTTCACCAAGCTAAAAATCTACAAAAATCGTAGGAACTAAAATATCCCATTTCTCCGATATTACAGGAAATTCGCATATCCCCATTCCTCACAAACTTTTACCTTCTATAATTTTGTAGGAATTTACAAGGAACCATGCCGAATTCATTTCCTAGCTCTTCAAATAACTGTCATTGCACTAATCAAAAAATTACATCTAGTATTAATTATGGACACTCTTTAATTGCTGTGGTCCTTAACGTCTCATTCTATATTGGGCGTGAAACACCGGTAATTCTTCCCATAGGTCTCTTTATCAGGCTTGAGGTTTTTTTACGTGCTGTAAATCTACGGGACCACCGGCTTTACTTCCCTTTCAAAGGACGCCATGCTAAGGATTTTTAAGTCCGAAAAATCCATCGCCGTCCGCCGGGTTTGACCCCGCGACCTCGGGAACTAGAGGCCATCATGGTAGCCACTACACAACGGAGGACGACTATTGCATTAAGATAAAACAACTCCGATTATGCATGTAAATTTCCATCACAATAAACAAGGTTGTTAATAATGCAGTATAATAAAAAATTAGTTTAAGTGTTAATAATGTTTAGTTTCTACTGCGAGTGGCTCGTGCTAAAAACTCTACTTCTAGTTCCAGATATCTAAAAAAGTAATTTTATTCTATCCATATCCCTGTAGTTTTAAAATTCCAGAAGTTTACAAAGGATTGTTTTTGACCAAGTAATTCGCAAAATAACTTGGAGAGACGGGATTTATTGCTCGTTCTTCATTGAAATGCAGACCGCGAGCGTCATTGTGCCTCCTGAGGAATAGAAAGATGAAACAGGGTATCCTGAGGGATACAACATGGAGGATTTAACGGTAATCTATTGGCCGCTGTCCAGGGCACGAAGGAGGTCTTGCCCTGCTTCCTCTGTCTGGAGATGTGTAGGAGAGTGTTTATAGCGGCAGGAAGTGGAGTGCTAATTGGCAGAGGGGTTTATGACAACACGGGAAGTCTTGTTTACATTCACCTGCGGCGGGAAACAAACTGGCTCTTGTACACTTGCGAGCATTAGTGTCGTGTGGCGCTGATGTCAAGGCTAGGCAACTGTTAGAGCTGTCAAGGATATATTGATGTAAATAAAACATTTTGCATCCCTTCGCCTCGTGTAAACTCTCCTCCCGTTGGCTTCATGTTCCTATCAGCTGTGAGAAATAAGCACAAATAATTGCCACGAGGACTCATGTCTCACTATTATAATGCAATAGAACGGGAACTATTCAAATAATAGAATAAACACGTAAATAAAGCTGAGTTGAAATTAAACACAGGATAATTAAAATAAAATTTATTAATCTGTAGCTGCAACACTATCGAGAAAAGTGTCCTCTGTCAACAATTATATTCTGTTCATTTCTCTTCACAAACCTAAATAAATTTCTACCAATTTCTTGACAGAATTTAATACTATATGTAACATTAATGGTTCATTATTAAAGAAGGCTCATGCACTTTACTAAGGAGAGAATTTGGTACAGTCGTCTGCTTTTTACCTTCTTTACCTCGTACCAAGTAACCCCTGGATCCCAAAAAAAAAGCATTTTTACTTTATTTACCATGCACATAGTAGGTAGAGAAGCTATTGCACTCCAACCAAAAATGTTATACTCAGATTTCACCAGAAATACATGTTTTGAGGGTCACTTAATCCATAAAAAGCATTTTTTCAAAACCTGTCCGTGTGGGTGTGTTCTGTGAACACCATAACTTAAAAACGAAAAATCGGATAAACGTCAAACTAGATATTTAGGTTCAGGAGCTTCCAAAGATGGGCACTAAGATTTTCAAGATAATCCCCCACCCGAAACTCCCCGTTACATGGAACATTTTTTAAATCCTTGATTTTAAAAAAATGGCTCACGATTTTGATTAAAATGACGTATATTAAAGGTATTTATATGACAAACAAAATGTATACCTTAAGTTTTCTGTAAAAAGCCTGTAAAGTCCTCTTCATTCGGAAGGAATTTTATATAATCTTGTATAACTGGTAAACATTAAGCAATAGACGAAAACGTACTACACATAGAATATAGATCTCTTTCAAATACAAATTTATTTGAAATAACTTTTTTGTAGCATCAGCCATTTCCGAAATATACATTGTTAATTAAAAGAATGGCTAAGAATTGAACAAGTCGAACAAAGTGCTGTGGATTTTCAATTGTTTCCGGCGATGTCATGGAAAGCGTATGGAATTTTAAGGCCAGCGTGTAGCGTATAGTCTAAAGCAGTGGTCTATCGCTATATGCTTGTATGTCTATAACGAAATGTGTAATACGGCTGTTTCCGGAAATGTTTATGTCGATTAAAATGAAGTACAGTAGGAACGATGGTTCTGTGCCGGTGACCTTGTTTCCGGGCGCACTGAAGAGAGTCTATGTCTAACACCAGGCAGCTCTCTGTCTGCCTGCCTTCTCGAAAACGTGGGACTTTGCTGATACGACATAAACATACAACACCACACCACTGCATGACTGGTTTATTGTCGCTACTGTCAGATTGCTCTATCATTCTTTTATATTTACACATTATACACAAGCCTTGTCACGTAAATGCATTGTCGTAAACTGGCAGGGGCTTTATTAGTGTGATAAACACTACACCAGACATATCACCACCGTCGTTTTCTTCTGCAAGACTTTCCTTTTCATCGTCATCAGTCTTCTTCTCGTTCTCTGTCACTATATTTCCTAACCTGGATTACAGAACCTTCTAAGACATTTTCAAACAGGCCTTGTTGTTCTTCAATGTATTTGTCTTTCTACTTAATGTGTTGAGAGGCATTTTCCCACTTTTCTACGCTAATGTCCTCAACATGTTGTTAGCTAAGCTTAATCAATAACATCGTGTAGTTTAAAAGGGTGTTCTACCAAGCTACCCATTGCTTTATATCAGCCCAGATGAGTTCTACTCGAGTAAGCCCCGAAGACTAGGGCGGTAATCGGAGAATATTGTGTGCATGGCCTACAAACTATCAACGTAAATTTTCGGAATAGGTTTTGACCCTTACTTGGGTTTAAAGCTCCAAACTTAGCATCCTTTCATAGAATGGGGCAAGTTCTGCATTGTATTTTGGTATGAGGCGATGAGGCCTTTTCCAACTGCACACTATGGTACGGTGCGTTATCCATCACCAAGACAGATCTGAGAGGCAAGGTAGGGATTAGTTTTTCCATTAGTGATTTCTTTGTGTTTATCTCCATCATTTTGTGTTATATTAACCTTCGTTATTTTTACATAAAACGTCGCAGAAGGCAAGAACCTCTAATAAACACACCAAAATACACAATAACTATATGCAATCCAAGTTTAATTACAGAAACACAGCGGTGTCATTTAGGGGGGCAGGGTGTTAATTGCCCCCCTCCCCTAGGTTACGAGCAACATTATTGCTCTACCAAATGAAACACGCGTTACAATTGCACTATTAATAGCAATATTTCACATTTAAGAAATAAAACATTATATATATATATATATATATATATATATATATATATATATATATCGTTACAATCCACATGAACATTTGTGAAACTGCTCCAAGCAATCTTGGCCCCCCAATGCAGATACCGAAATGACGCCCGTACAGAAACATATAGTGACTAATTTATAAACACAACGTTCAAGGTAGCATCAACAGACGGCTGGTAAGAGAGATGTTATTTGAACTACTGCTGCCGCAAGACTGAAGCGATGGCACTTACTGCGCATGCCCGAGAATTGGGGGCTCGCTCACTGTAAGATAACCCGTGCGCATCGAGCCTTCACCGGCACAGAACCATCGTTCCTGCTGTAGATTGGAAAGCAAACTTTCGTAAGAATAATTTGTATACCCACTGAAAAGGGATATACGGTAGAGAGTCATGTGAATATAACACATAATTTTTACTTTCTCCACTACGTATAGTAGGTAGGGGAATTATTGTATTCCACCCAAAAAATCGATACCGAGATTTTACCGGAAATATGTTTTGAGACCCCCTGAATAAAAAAAAGGCATGTGCGTGTGTGTCTGTGAACAGTATAACTCAGAAACGAACAGTCGGATAAACACCAAACTTGGTATTTAGGTTCAGTATCTTCCAGAGATGCGACACGAAGGTTTTCAAGAAAACCCCTCGCCCCAGATTACTCCTTCACGGAACATTTTTCGAAAATTTTAATTTTCTCAAAAATAGCTATAACGATTTTGATTAAGAGGTTATATGTTTAAGATACTTTCATGACAAATAAAATGTATATCTTGAATTTTTGGGAATGTCTCCAAAAGTATTCTTCAGTGTGAACGACTTTTGCATAACTGGTAAACCATAAGAGATAGACAAAGTTTTACTATACAAAAATGTAGATCGCGTTAAAATACACAATTTATGTCATATACATTTTTTTGTTGAGTGAAGCATTTTCAAGATATTGCTTGTTATTCCATTAAATTTGTCAATACTTATTTTCTCAAATGAGAATTCGTTATTCATTTTTTTGTCTTGAAAATGCAAAGAGTATTTTATCTGTGGCAAAGAGAATGGTGCTGCATATAGCAACCAGCTATTAAGAGATATGTCCATGCTTAAAGGCTACTGTATTTCTATATTGCCCTTGCAAATACAAAACAAGGGGAACATAGTACGCCTTAAGCGATAGTCAAATATTTTTAGAACTGTTCGCTATGTGTAAAATGTAATGCTCTTTGCATGTCAAAAGATTGTTTCTGCAAATGTTTATCTCGATTAATATGAAATAGATGGAGAATAAGAGTTTGTAAAAATAGTTTGCACAAGAGTAGAGGAAGTCATGTGAGTGTAACACATCAGATTTTTATTCTTTAATTCTAGTTAGCATCTGTTTCTTTTGGTGTTAACAATGTTCTTTATATGCACATGCACGCTTCACACGGAAACACTGGAATAATCTGCACTTTGTTTAACAAAGTTATTCACAACAGTTGGATTTTCATACGTTAGTTAGTTAAAAACATTCAACACAATTCGTCTTTCGCTGCTTTTAACGGCTTACCTTTAGAATGTTTCACTATTTTACTTCTATTGTCACTCGCTAAATTAACAGCACTTGTAAAACGAGCCATGCTAATCGCCTTACTGACTGCCAATCGTTATCATATGAATGCAGAAAAGGGGTGAGAGACACTACATGGAATTGAAGGAAACTGCAGCCCTCTTTAGTTTTACAATTCATATTGCATATTTACTATTCCATATTAATAAAGAGCTCGAACTATGTTTGAATAACATACTTCTTGTAACCTCACCCATAATTACTAGTGCATATTTAAGGCACTGTATGTTACTGTATGCTTTTGTTTCCCGCATATCGCGGACTAATTAATGACGTCATGTGTATACATCAAGTTGGTAAGCAGCGTGCGCCATGCTGGAGTAAATTGTTTCGGAAGTAACGTTTACTAAATAAGTCCGTACTAAGGAAGAAGGTTTCTACGGGAGCAATTTACTCCGGAAGTAACGTTGGAGTGCTCAATTACAATTTACTCTTTTAGTTACGACTATGGAAGTAAGAGCTCATTACTCCCGGAGGTATTGTTTTGCTTGCGCGATTTACTTGACGCGATCATGGATAAGGTTATGTGCGTTAGGTAAAAGCGGGGGGAAACGTCAGCGAAAGAGATAAATGTTTGTTGGTAGAGATAAAGAAAATGCATTTAAACAACATGAGTGTAAAAAAGTGTTAATAAAGATGCTGGAAGAGAAATACTGGAAAGTCGTGACGAACGAGTTTAATGCTTCGAGCGACGGGAAACGTACTGAAGAGCAGCTTAAAATTCTGAAAATAATGTTTCTAATCTTTATTTTGCATCGCAGATAACTTGCGTGGTGATAGAGAAATACCCCTTCCGATTTCGAAAAACCTCACCATATTCACGTATGGCGGGAAATAGTCGGGCGCCATTTGTAGCGGGAATTCGTCAATCCTGGGTGGTTGTGGTCTTCGGCAGTGTTCTTCCTCGGCTAGTGATGCACGTCGGTTGTTGCTTGTTCCATTCCTAACTTTTCCTACCTTTATATAATTCTTACTTCTCAGGTTATAGTGGGTTACCGGTTCCCTGCCTGTTAGCTTAGTGAAAGGTACGCTCTTTATGCTTTCCTAGAATTTTGCTAGCTCGCCCGTTTCTTACAATTTTCTGTGTACAAATGTTAGATGTTGAATATTTTAACGTGTTAGTGAACTAAAGTATTACTGTATAATTCTTATATATTTACGGTTCCCCTTTCATATGTACAATTCTATATATGTATAAGATATCCCCTTTCACACGGATGGGCACAAAATAGTAACATACGTGCAGTCAGTTCCACCCACAATGTGTAGGATATCTCTAAAAGTGAAGAAGAATTGCTTTTTATTTTCTGAACACTCATGTATGTTTATTTGTGTAGATATGTACCTTGGTCTTAACCTTAAAAAGCGCTTTAACAACGCATAACCAGCAGACGCATGGTGAATGTTTATTTATAAGATCGCCTGTAATGCCGGGAATATGATGAAATTTACTTAACGTGGCATGAAGTTAAGAAGTGCTGTAATGTAAAATATAGGTCTGATTGGCACGCACTAAACGTAACGGAATGACTCTTGATTTATAGTTCTTTTATTACTTCGAGCTAGTGCTTCACGCCGATTGGTTCTAATTACCATGTGACGTCAAACTTGACGTAACGGGAAGAAAAAGTTTGACAATGCCTTATTCTTAAGATACGTCGCGTTAAGTCAGTCCTAAATATCATTTAATACAGCGTTAAACTGCAACGTTACGTTAAATTCATTGCAATGCCGGCTTAAACATCTGAAATATACCACTCGTAGGATGCATAACAACAATTGCAGTTTGGGTTATAGAACTGAATTCCTGTCTGAGCTTTGTTGTAAATGCTCTCCAAGCAGGTTAAAAAGGCACGTAAGAGATTCTTTCCTAATACCGAAACGTTCGTTGAACTGCCTCTATATAAGTATCATATAGTTTTCGCATACCGCTATAGCATTCCCGTTTTCTTCGTGGAGATCATCAACATAACCTAAGTAATCGCTGTTTTCTTCACCGAGATCATCATTGTAATCTAAATAATACATGCACATGTCAAAATATCTTTCTACAAATACGATACGGTATTCTAATTCAATCGACAGGTTTGTTACTCCATTCAGGTCGCAAGAGTAAATTCTAACCTATATCTGTGCTCTATTTAATTCCGTAGTAAATTACTACGTGATGGTCTCTCCGACATTTATTTCTGCGGTAATTTAATCTGGGAGTATCTGAAAGGAGTAAAATTCTTCGGAAGTAGACTACTCTCGTATGAAAGTCGCGAGTGTTAACTTGAATAGTTGAAGCAGTAGTATTGTTTCGTTATTAGCACCACGCTTTGGGCGTCAACTTGAAGTAGATTGTTGCTTCACGTATGGAAAGCCAATTTGAGATGCATTATTCGACTGTTGGGAGCCGAACTGAAGTAGTTGCAACGTACGTATGGTAAAAAGTTTCCGGTAGCCTTCGCTCCAAGTTTAAAAAATATTAACTTTGTGTTTCTGACCGTTTCTTTAAATATTATATATTTATGTTTGCCTCGGCTGCGTCAGTATTATTTTTAGAGCCATGAATTTCTTAACGGACGTGATGCGGTTGAAGAATGTAGGCTTACACAGATTATAATTTTACTTCTCCTTTTATTAATGCTTGACACGATTAAATAACACTTCACTGATATAGGGAGAGAGCTGTGGGATTCTTTTATTAAATATTTGCACATTTTAAACACGTAAACTATTTTCGTCTCACACGAATACGTATTAAATTTCTGGAGTACGCATCTCGCGTCCGGTTAGCAACACTGTCTACAACCAACGCGTCCAGTTATGAGCGCTGTCTACAAGCAACTGACTCGATTTCTACCGCCTAAATTTGTAAATTTCTGCATTTCAAGTCTCTGGTTGGCTAATCCTAATCCAATAGAATACTTTTATTTAACTAAAGCTTTTTCTGGTTGCTGATTGGCTATTTTATAAAATGTCACTAAACATTTACATTATTGTTGCTCCAATAATGACTAGTAGCATTTAAACTTTCAAATTCATTATTGCCTCAAGGTTATCTCATTGTTACCTCATTGTTAGCAACTTTTAACCTATTATTATCACAGCTGTTGCATTATTAAATTACGTAATGCATTCACATAACATTATTGAACATGTATACAATAATATAAACATATATAATGACTGTTACATACGTTTTTATGTATTATTTTATACACATATTGCTTTAAGGCGGGCTGTTATATTTTATATTATATAATTTGACTGAAAATCATTTAAGTGTTAAAAATGCTGCCTCATAGTAGTTTACTACGAAATTAGAGCTTACTCTAGGTTGGTGCACGCCGCCCTAAGAGTAGAGCGATAATTGCTCGTTCGTTTGATAGGTGTACATATCATTTAAACAATCTTAACTTCTGAGATTTCACTCTAAGCGGAGATGTGGGAGAGCTGCGTTGCCGCGTTGCCGCTAGTGCCACAGCTGTTTAACAGCGCGCCGAATAGCAAACAGGACGCAATGCTAGTGAGCAATAGTAAACCACGCCAACATGGTAACGCGTTACCCCTGAAAGTTCAGCTTGTAGGCGAAGGGAAAGGAGGGTGGCTATAGCAACAGCGGAGGGGCTTTGCTTTGGAAACATACCCCTCCAAGGGTGTCAGAAGTATTATGTTATTTAAATTCTACCGTAACGAGACTCGCTTGTTTCTTCGTGCTCAACACGTTCAAAAAGCAGCAACTAATATATCGAACTATAATTCTTGGGAAATGAACATTTATTCCTTAGAGTATTCGCTCGTTTGAGAGTTCACATCATATCGTTGTTGTCAGGCATATGGCTTCAGTGCGCTAAGACGAATAGCAATTGCACTTGCTATATTACTGCGTTTTAGATTCTTCTACCTGCTGTTGAGATCAAAACTTCTTTTACTACATTGCGATAAACAAATTCCATTTTGTCACTATTTGTACTGTCATTACCCCCAAGCAAAAGAGAGATTAAAATATATAAAATATCATACACGTTTTTATACAATTTCGTTCAGAATTGCTTGAGAGAAAAGAAATCTCAGTCATGTGTAGAAATATTTAGTTCAATACGTATTTCAAATTATATACCATCTTCATACACTTTTAGGATTAGACCAAAATGACCTGTTCCTTCTTCAGCAACATTACAGTCGTAATGTTTTCAGTAAATGTTCCAATCATCTTTTCCTGTGTCATCCTGACTCACGGACTTCGAACGTGGTCAGGTGATTGGATGTCACTTGTGTCAGAAGTCTGTACGCGAGATTTCCGCAATCCTAAACATCCCTAGGTCCACTGTTTCTGATGTGATAGTGAAGCGGAAATGTGAAGGGACATGTACAGCACAAAAGCGTGCATGCCGACCTCGTCTGTTGACTGACAGAGACCGCCGATATTTGAAGAAGGTCGTGAAGAGTAATAGGCAGACATCTATCCAGACCATCACACAGGAATTCCAAACTGCATCAGGATCCACTCCAAGTACTATGCCAGTTAGGCGTAAGGTGGGAAACCTTGGATTCCATAGTCGAGCGGCTGCTCATAAGCCACACATCACGCAGGAAAATGCCAAACGACGCCTCGCTTGGTGTAAGCAGCGTCAACATTACACGATTGAACAGTGGAAAAACGTTGTGTGGAGTGACGAATCACGGCACACAATGTGGCGTTCCGATGGCAGGGTGTGAGTATGGCGAATGCAATCTGCCAGCGTCTGTACTGACAAGATTGAACTTCGGAGTTGGTGGTGTTATGGTGTGGTCGTGTTTTTCCTGGAGGGGGCTTGCATCCCTTGTTGTTTTGCGTGACACGATCACAGCGCAGATCTACATTGATATTTTAAGCACCTCCATGCTTTCCACTGTTGGAGAGCAATTCGGCGATGGCGATTGCATCTTTCAACACGATCGAGCACTTGTTCATACTGCACGGGCTGTGGCGGAGTGGTTACACGACAATAATATCCCTGTAAAGGACTGGCCTGCACAGAGTCCTGACTGGAATCCTATGGAACACCTTTGGGATGTTTTGGAACGCCGACTTCATGCCAGGCCTCACCGACCTACTTCGATACCTCTCCTCAGTTCCGCATTATGTGAAAAATGGGCTGCCATTCCCCAAGAAACTTTCCAGCACCTGATTAAAAGTATGCCTGCGAGAATGAACGCTTGTCATCAAGGCTAAGGGTGGGCCAACACCATATTGACTTCCAGCATTGCCGATGGAGGGCACCACAAACTCGTACGTCATTTTCAGTCAGGTGTCCGGATACTTTTGATCACGTAGTGTACATGCTGCAATTTCTGAGCTGATAACTTTTCCTCAAATACGTTAATAATAATTACGTTCCTTGAAATTTGTCCTTCACTGCAATAAGTAGGCCTTAATGGCTGGCCTAGAAGTATGATCTGCCTCGATGGTGTCGTCGAATATTGCTGTACTTACAGAAGTTTCGCTGGTAACTGTATCCGGCATCCTCAATGGCGCTGATATCTCCGAAGAAGACACTCTTCGCAACAGTATATCGCACATGAAGATGCTAGGTGTAGTTGCCAGCGAAGAATGTGGAGCTACTGTCACTATTCTATCATTGTCATAGGTCCAGAAAGATTGTATATATGCATGTTCTCCTCACTGCTTCCTAAGGCATTGGACATGCGGAATAAAGATGGTTGTTGCTTTCGTTTTCTAAAAAGGAATTTATTGCCTTCTGTCATCATAACCTCCGTTACATACATAAACTTATAGACAGATTTTTTTATATTAATTTCCTTATAACTGAAGGCTAGTTTAAAGAAAAAGGAGGTGTGATAATGTTAGTTAAGCGTACCTATAGGTCGGATTTCTAAATCTTGCACCTTTAATCAAATGTTTCTAAAATGTTTATGAGATGCTCTATCAACAATTATAAGTGTGTTAAAAACTTCATAGATATTTTAGCCACCTTTTAGAAAAAAAATTTTGTTTCACTTTTATTGCAGTAATTAATCGAATGTTGTACATGATGCAGAAATCTTTAATTTTGAAAACAAAATGAAAATTTTACACATTCTATAAATACTAATTTGTAAAATTGCCATACAGAAGTTCTTTCACTCTTCTGTTTCTTTCAGAAAAAGGTTGCGAAGTATAGGAGGTTACAAGTATATTACAAGTAGGTTACAAAGCATATCATAAGGAACCTTTTTAATGTGCAAAAGCATAAGCATAGGCCATGTGCCCTTGAGCATTTAAATGGTCATCAGTGTTGAAGCTTTAAAAGGATCTGAGAGCAAAAGGAACATTATATAATTGAAGCTAAAGGCTCAAATTATTTTTGGACATAAAACATATTTTGGAACTTTTTGAAAATGTTGATCAAATTTCTGTTGTGAGTATCCTTTAGTTGTTTTTATCATCGTTAGCTTGAGAAATTGGTTTTTGGCTCATTTCTAAAACAAAAAGTTCTGCAATAAGTAATTGCTATTCCATGAGGCAGTGGTTTTAACAATTAAGTTATTTCAGTCTAATTATATAATATAAAATTCAATAACAGCCCGCCTTAAAGCAATATGCGTATAATTAAAAATATATAAAAAGTGTATGTAACAGTCATTGTATTATTGTTTATATTATTATGTACATGCTCGATAATGTTATGTGAATGTCTTATGTAATGTAGTAATGTAGGAGCTGAGAGAGTAGTTGCAAAAAATGAGGTAACAATGAGGTAACCTTGAGGCAATATTGAATTGGAAAGTTTAATAATGCTACTAGTAATTCTTGGAGCAACAATAATGTAATTTTTGAGACAGCTTATAAATAGCCAATCAACAACCAGAAAAACCTGAAAGTTAAATAAAAGTATTCAATTGGATTAGGAATAGCCATTCAGAGACTTGAAATAGATGAAATTTGAAAATTTAGGCGGTAGAAATCAGTTCAGTTGACAGACACAGCGTTCCTAAGCGGACGCGAGACGCGTCCTCGAGAAGTTTAATACGTATTCAGTGTGAGACGAAAATTCATTATGGCGAGAATAGAAAGTTTACGTGTTAAAGGTGCAAGTAATTAATAAATAATCTCACAGCTCTCCATATTAGTAAAGTGTTATTTAATCGTGTGAAGGATTAATAAAGGGAGTGAAGTAAAAATTATAATCTGTGTAAGCCTACATTTTTTAGCCGTGTCACACCCTGTTAAGAGAAACATGTTTATACAAATTAATACTGTTGCAGCCGAGGCAAATCTAAATATATATAATATTTAAAGAAACATAAAATACAAGTTCATTCGTTGGGGCGAAGGAAAGTAAACTTGGGACGAAGACCACCGCGAAGTAAAGTTGGGGCGAAGGCCACTGGAAACTTTGTACCATGCGTGCGGCAATCACTTCAAGTTCGGCTCCCCAACAGTTGAACCACAATACAACTCCTAAAATAAAACTTCTTCATCCATGTTATATCGAAGCTAGATTATTAGGATTAAAATCAAATTCTTAGGTTGAAGATGTAGGCAGAAGTACAGTTCATTATGTCTTAATGCAAACATCTGATGACATGCTGTATATTTGTTCTTTCTTTTCTGTTTTGAAAGCTTCGTTGAGAAAGCCTTGGGAATAAGGTTGGGTCACACTGAGCCTAATGTTATGTCCAAAATTTCTTGTTTGCGCATTGATTAAAAAACAACACAGAATATACTCCAGAGCGACGTAATATGAAACAAAATGCTTTTTTTATAATATATATTTCTGAATTGCGCTTTAAGTATTGCTATGTTGTAAGCTTAAATGTTTTATTTCAGAATTTTTTGTCAAACGTAGTGTGTGGAAAATTGTAAAATTTTATTTTCCACAGTGTGTGTGTGTGTGTGTGTATATGTAATTGTAAAAATGCACTAGTACATGCGTATTGTTTTGTTTCTCGTTGTTGAAATTTCCAAGATGACCCTTTCCAAATGGATGGAGGATAAGGACAAAAAAGGCTGTTTTCTTCGGCAAGCACAGAAATCAGCGTTACCAAGGGAACGAGAGTGTACAGCCTAATATAAATTCGGGCATTAACACGAAGCAATTTAAGAATAAAGTAGGTGTTAAAATTATATTGTACTAATACGTTCTATAAAACCAGCTGTGCACGAATATTTAGCTTGAGAGACAGATTGATGAGGTTGCCTGTGCTCTCCACAGCCTTAGCTATGTGGTAAACAAAGCAGCGAAATGGTATCCTTTATACGAAAAAGCGTCTTATGTGCCAAATCAAAGCCTGACTTCATGTAGACTGCAGTGTTCCTTTCAGAGGATATAAATCACACGTTTAAAACATTCACCTTTCAATGTTACTAGCAACAAAACTGTCAAGAAGCTAGCAATTACAACGCCAAATTATTACACACACTATTACAGCAATTATTAATACACTTATGTATAATAAACCTTTATGTACCCGTGAAATAGGCATAAGTAAATAATCCTATAATTTTGTTGTATAGAGTAATTGAAAAGGTTGAAAATGAAAATGAAAGTCGATATTCTATTTTTTGTTTTTCTTTTCTTTATGATTGGAACGCAGAGTTATTTAGGCATATAAGAAGTATCATTCTCTTAAGAGAGAAGACGAAATTACTGAAGTAGTTTATGTGGAGTATGACATTTTATAGTGCGGAAACTTAAATAGAGCTATGAAATGAGGAAGGCAAGTGAAAGAATTCAATAAAAAAATCCGATGTGTTACACTCGCATGATTTTCTCTACTCATGTACAAACTATTTTTACAAACGCTTACTCTTCATATCCTTCATGTTAATCGAGACATCGAGATGTTAATCTTATTGCTAATTTTCTTGTAGATGCAAGGGTAATTGGTAGGCTTTAACCGATAGTCAAATCTTTTAACATCTGGTTGCCATGTGGAGTATTCCATTCTCTTTGTATTACCAGGACAAAAAATGAATAACGAATTCTCATTTGAGAAAAAGTATAAGTATTGGAAAGTTTAAGGGAATAACAAGCAATATCCATAAAATGGTTCACTCAACAAAAAAATATGTATATGACATAAATTGTGTATTTTAACGAGATCTACATTTTTTGTGTAGTAAAATTTTGTCTATCTCTTATGGTTTACCAGTTATGCAAAAGTCGTTCACAATGAAGAATACTTTTGAAGACATTCCCAGAAAATTCAAGAATATACATTTTATTTGTAGTGAAAGTATCTTAAATACATGATATTTTAATCAAAATCGTTAGTCATTATTGAGTAAATTGAAATTTTCGGAAAATGTTCCATGAGAAGTGTAATCTGGGGTGGGGATTTTCTTGAAAACCTTCGTGTCGCATCTCTATAAGATACTGAACCTAAATAACAAGTTTGGTGTTTATCCGACTGTTCGTTTCTGAGTTATGCTGTTCACAGACGGATACACACACGGACATGTTTCCAAAAATACTTTTTTTTGGATTCAGGAGGCCTCAAAACATGTATTTCTGGTGAAATCTTTGTATCGAATTTTTGGGTGGAATGCAATAATTACCCTACTTACTATACGTAGTAGGGAAAGTAATCATGAAAAATAAAAGGACTTAAAAATACATTGTTACATATTGTAGTGGAATACAGTTTGTATCTGAAGCATGTACCTAGATGGCCTGTAATTTTCCTAACTTTTCTGTTTTGTGTATGGTGTTATAAATATGTGTGAGTAATATTGAAAACCTGTAAATAATCAAAGCACACAGTATATGCTGGTGGTAACGTTGAGTTGGTTGTTCTTGCACACTAGCCATGTGTGAAGGACAGGGTTGGAGCTAGCATGACAACATACCGGTAGTTATTAAGTGCTTGTGGCATCGAAGTCGCCATTAGGGTATGTCATCTCAAAGAAATACGAGATATCCCTGTGGTTTACCGAAAAAAATGCGAGTCAGCTGGGGAATTTAATGTCCTACTGGTATGTTTCCATGGTAGATCAGTGCTTAGAGCAACCAGACGGAGACCGGGAGATCCGTGACTCAAATTCCGGCTCTGCATTGAATTTCTTCAGTCGTCTGATTCTAACTTTCCAACCTGTAGAAACGTTGCATGTATGTTCTGCCGATCAACACCAGCAAACAGTCGCATGCTGTCAATAGATTTTTCTTGCCAACTACTAAATACAGGCTCTCTATACAGCAGCACCAGTCAACCTACTAAGCGAGGTGGCACCGCGAAAACGTGTGTTCGCAGGCTCCATCGCCCACTGACTCATGGGTTTTTCGTGGTTTCCCGAGTCAACAGTCGAATGTGAAGCAGTATTTTAATACCTGAATAATTTCAATTGTATTTTATAATAAGTAAATTCAATAACAGCCCGCTTTGAAACAATATGCATGTAATAATTATTTGAATTGTATATGACAGTCATTGCAAGTGCTTATTTTTATTGTAAAACATGTATAATAATGTTATGTGAATACATTATTTACTTTAATAATGCAAGAGCTGTGAGAATAATAAGTTTTAAGTTGCTAAAAATGAGGTAAAATTAGTTTTAGAGTTTGAAAATTACTAGTCATGATTAAAGCAACGATAATGTAATTTCTCTAACAGTTTAAAATTAGCCAATCAACAGTAAAGAAAAGATTTAAGTAAAATGCAGATATTCTATTGGACTAGAATTAGCCAATCAGAGACTTGAAATACAGAAGCTTACGGGTTTTGACCGTTGAAGGTTACTCAGTTGCTGGCAAACCTTAGTAGTGAACAGATGGAAGATGTGTACTCTACAGAAACATTACGTGTGAATCGTAAAAATATGTATACACTCTAAGTGAAAGTATTAAAGATTCTCGCAGTTCTTAAAAAGTGTAGTGCTTTATAAAAACGTGCAAAGGTTAATAAAAGAGGTGAATTTAAAAACTTAAATTCTGTGATGTCTACATTCTTGTTGCACCGTACCCTGCCTAAGACACATTACTCTACAAACATTACTGACGCAGCCGAGGCAAATTCAAACATAAATAATATATAGAAGCAGTTTAATAACAAAGTTAAATATTATAGTGTAAAACTTAGAGTGTAACAACAAAATTACATCGTAAAATCAGCTTCTCATACGTAGCAGCATATTGCGTAACAACAGTAACTATTACGTAATCAACAAATTCAAACGGACGCCCAAAGCGTGTTGCAAACTACTTAATATAAAGCAACTATTAATTTACGTAAATAAAAATCACGTAACAAAACACATTCTTCAAATGCTGAAGTGGTTCATCTTCTACCACGACTCTCCTGCCCACTTTCTGTACCCATCTACTTCATAGTACCAGACGACGGTGTTCGCGGATTGCGGCTATGCCATCGTGACTGTGCACCCTCTAGAGGTTCCTTACCTGGCGTCGTTGCGGGACTGCTCAGTTATGTCGTCTCCGAGTGGGTCCTACCCCGGGGGAGACCACCAGGGGTTCGATGGTTTTTGGCTGGGCTCGAGGGGCGTCGGATGAGTTCGAGCTGGAAATGTTAGGGATCCTGCCTATACTTGCACTCTCGTCACCGGATGTAGTCACTCTTCATTACTCTCCCCTTGTCCCTCCCTTCCAGAGGTCACGATAGGAGCAACAAAGGTCGTTGCTGCCTACTTACTGTGCTCTGTGTAGCAAGAAAGCGTTGATGCTCTTGGTTGATGCACTCTGCTACAGTGTTCTGATCTCCGGCTATCTCTACTCAGCGGCTGATGATTTTTCCTTTCCTAACAAATTGCCTATCTAACTAATTTCGCTAATCTCAAGGTTTTCATAGGTGAGGTAAATTAAAATACACTGCATTGCCCTTAAAATGTGGTTTATTATTAATAAGATACTTATAAGCCGATAGTTTTTCCCATCTTTAACAATCCCCACCATAATAATAAATTAGGAGCCAAATCTAGCTCGACACGCTTCCCCACCCATATGCACACACTTGCATCCGTCGTCCACAGAGTATCGCCGTGTGTCGAAGAGATTGTATAAGAGAGTGAAAATCTGGGGCCTTCTTCCCCCTTTATACCCAAACCTAGTGACGCTCACCTTCGCGCCTTAAAAATGTAACGATATGTCTAATTGGTCCTCAGACCGCGTTACCTTATGTTTTCTGCTCCAAAACTTTTCGCGCACACGCCCCAGTGACGTGTCCGGAAGCAAAATCGGTATCTCTGTCTCTCTCCTTTCTATCTCTGTTTGTTTATATTTCTCGTTATTCCTTCAAGTTGCTCATTAGCTTGGTGAAAGGTGGTGGACTCTACCTAGAATTACCTTTACCTGGAATTAGCTAGCCCGCCCGTTTCTTAGTGATCTAGGTTACAATCTGCTTTGTACATCTCTTGCCTGCTGAATATTATACCATCATTCTTGTTTGATACTGATTTATACATGTGTCTATATCTGTATGTGGTACATCCCCTTTCATCTGACCATCCGTTCGTTCGTATCTCAGGCAACCTCGTGGCGAACTGGGATAAAGTGTCGTCCCTGAAAATAAGGGATGAGTTTTCTTACAGTGGAACAAAGAAGAAGATTGCTGCAACTATTTAATAAGAAAAAGCTAATTTGTTTGGGGGGACTGAATAGAATCAATGCTGCACAATGTATAATTTAAAAATAGGAAATCCGATTTTTAAAAGCTGATGTGCTACATTAATATGACCTCGGCTAATGTAGTGTAGTATAGGATCTTTCAACAAGAGTTTCCTATCTTTGAACTTAAATAAAACACGTTCTATAAATGATAGAGGTTTATTTATTTTTTTATTTTGGAACATAATATCATTACTTGTGGAAGAGAACATCAGTAAAGTGACCGCCGCCATTTCGGTGGGTTTCGCGTATACAGTTGACGCAATTTTCAATGACAGAAGAACGTAAATTAAGTCCAACTTCACGTATAACACGCGTGATGTTATTCATAAGATCATTTACTGTTTCTGGATTGTTGACATAAACACGAGATTTAACGTAACCCCACAAGAAGTAATCCAACGGCGTTAAATCACATGACCTCGGTGGTCAGTTGAAATCACCACCACGGGAAATGATGGAACCTCTTAACTTCTCCTTCAAAAGATAGATTGTTTCGAGAGCAGTATGATATGTGACAATATCTTGCTGGAACCAGATGTTTCTGAGATCCATATCATCCAATTGAGGCCAAAAATAATCCCTTTACGAGCCCGGTATCTTTCTCCATTGACAGAGTTTCTCCATCTTCATCTTGGAAAGAATGTGGACCAATGATTCCACCATACCAAAATCCACACCACACAGTAACCTTTTGGGGATAAAGTGTTCGTTCTTGAATCTGCATTGGATTGTGATTACTTCGTCGCTGAAGTCAGCAATTACACGGCGCAAGCTAGGGTCATTGGGCTTATTTCTTGAGTTAACACCAAGTCAAGATGCAGAATTCGCCAAGTTATGGTCGGCGAAAGCCCCAATTCTTGCACTCGACGAGCAATTGATTTGTTTCCGCTCTCGTGTACACTCTCAGGAACGGCACCTATGTTTTCGTTGGAGCGCTTACGTCGGTTACGTACAGGCGTTCTCTGATCGGTGACAGAGCCACTTCTTTCAAATTTATCGATCAAACGCCGAATCGTTCTCTCGCAGGGACGATTATGCACACCGTAAACTTCACGCAATACACGGAAGTTTTGGCGAACAGATAATCCATTTTGATAATAAATTTTCACAACTTTTACGCGTTGCTGAATGCTGTAAAGTTCCATGGCTATTTGTCAATAACAACTGTAACCACATGAAAAAAATGACTGCTGTAACTCAATAACGGCAGCTATCACATGTTAAAGATAGGACACTCTTGTTGAAAGACCCTTTATATTAAATCTCAGGTTCATATACTACAGTGTTTCTGTGCTCTAAAAGACCTGAAATAAGCTGCCACAAAATCTCTGATTTTGAGAGGCTTTCGATGTCTGACACGGGGAGGGAGGGAGGGAGGGAGGGAGAGAGAGATGCAGTTACAACACGGGCAGCAGCTGTCAGATTTAACATATTCCTATATCACAATATTGATAGATTATTTTTGCCAGTAGGGAATGGTGGATGTAGAACACACGCTGGTCGGATTTACATACACATTACGGCAGGCAACTGGGGGGAAAATGTTTTGACGCAAATGATCCGACTGTTCATGTCCTTTTCAACATTTTCCTGTATCGATGTTGATTTGATTGATCGAAGTTGTTTCGTGATGAAGCTGCAGTAATGATGATAAACGCTTTACGATTCAGTGCCAACGAGGGATGTATTCCTCCGAAAAGGGTGCTAAGCTAATATACAGGCTGAAACTACATACAATCTTTCTAACTCATTTTTTAATGTCTTTGCACTCTTATATAATGCATATATGCTGTCGAGTTACTGTTTATTTATTTTTTAAATTTCAATCCGCAACGGTGTGTTTAAGTTTCCACAGAATGCAACTGAATAGACGAGATTAAGGAGGATATTATTATTTCATTCTTTCTTTTTCAGCAAACTAAAAAAAAACATATGTTACATTCACATAACTTTCTCTACCAATTAAGACATTACTTTCCCTACCACGTACCTAGAATGTGAGGAAAGTATTGCATTCCATCCAAAAATGCAATATCGATATTTCACCTAAATGCATGGTTTGAGGCCCCTTGAATATAAAAAAGTAATTTTTAGGAAAAAGGTTGGAGGTTTGTGTGTGTGTGTGTGTGTGTGTGTGTGTGTGTGTGTGTGTGTGTGTGTGCGCGAACAGCATAAAATTCGCCACTCCAATCTATCATTTACATGCAGAATTTCTGAATTCAACTGAAAGACATTTTACTGTCTTTGTCAGTGTTGCGAATTTAGTTGTTCTGGTCTGTGTTTGAACGGCTGCCTAGTTGGAAAATTAAACTTTTAGTTCTTAGTGTGAAATCTAGTTCATCTGGTTGAAATCTGTTTTTTTTTTTCAAATCTATGGTTTCATGTAGTGATTACATGTTTAAAAGCGATTTAGGTACCAATTTGTCTCTTGCATGGCTTTATACAGAGTGAGCCAAAAATGCATGAACAACGACGGTGGCCAGTTTCAGCATTTCCTTTTATAAAGTGGTAAGTAAATCCTTTAAAATTGGTTTTAAAAATGTTGTAGGCTTTCATACGCGCCCTTCTATATAGCGGCACACGGCAACAAAACGCCGAGGACCCGGACAGGAAAACCGCGCAGGCGGTTCGGAGTCTTTTGGCTCACCCTGCATATTCGATGTATACACAGGAAGAATATACTATTTGGATTGCATTATCGTAATATGAGCTTGTTGCCTTGCTGTGATTATTTACCCTGTTTCTCGTAATAATAAACGTTATGTAGGCTACGTATTTATGTTTATTGTTCATAACACGAACACTTGAGACAGCAAATATACTTGAGAGATACCTCAAGCCTACTTTCTTCAAAGCAGCTGCCTGTAGCAATGATATCAATGTTCGCGGTAATCTAAGTAGGCGGCATGCTATTTTGTAACATTTGATTTTAAGTAATGGCTAGTCGCTGCTGTTCATATTGGCAGTTACAATCAACTCTGCTTATGTGACATATTATTGTCGTGACTCAGTTCACGACGTCTTTCATTATTAGGTGCCCGTGCTTCTCTCGCAGTGACAAAATTGTTCGATTGACACTAAAAGTGGGCAAAATAAAACCACAATATACTCAGAAGAGTGCTTGAAAAATAAATGATTTGTAGAATGATTATCTCGGGGTAATACAAAGCGGTGATAATACAAAAGCGTTCTGCAAAGTGTGTCGTAGCACAAGAGCTCGGTTAACAGACTTAAAAAAATCTGATGTGTTACACTCACATCGCTTTCTCTACTCTTGTACAAACCATTTTTTACAAACGCTTATTCTCCATATGCTTCATGTTAATCGAGATATCGAGATGTTAATCTTATCCCTAATTTTCTTGTAGATGCAAGGGAATTGGTAGGCTTTAAGCGATAGTCAAATATTTTTAGAGCTGGTTGCTATGTCAAGTATTCCATTCTCTTTGCATTACCAGGACAAAAAAATGATAAACGAATTCCCATTTGAGAAAACGTATAGGTATTGGAAAATTTAAGGGAATAACAAGCAATATCTCGAAAATGGTTCACTCAACAAAAAAAAAATGTAAATGACATAACTTGTGTATTTTAATGCGATCTAAATTTTTTGTGTAGTAACATTTTGTCTATCTTTTATGGTTTACCAGTTATGCAAAAGTCGTTCACAATGAAAAATACTTTTGGAGACATTCCCAGAAAATTCAAGATATACATTTTATTTGCCATGAAAATATCTTAAACATATGATATTTTAATCAAAATCGTTACAGCCATTTTTGAGAAAATTAAAATTTTCGAAAAGTGTTCATGTAAAGGGTAATCTGGGTGGGGGGATTTTCTTGAAAACCTTCGTGTCGCATCTTTGGAAGATACTGAACCTAAATACCAAATTTGGTGTTTATCTGACTGTTCGTTTCTGAGTTAAGCTGTTCACAGACAGACACACACACGGACATATTTCCAAAAATGCCTTTTTTGGATTCAGGGGGTCTCAAAACATGTATTCCCGGTGAAATCTCGGTATTGAATTTTTGGGTGGAATACAATACTTCCCCTGCTTACTATACGTAGTAGAGAAAGTAAAAATCATGCGGAAACAAAACAGCACAAATATGCAGCTACTGCATTATCCTCCCAAAGACAGACACACAGTTGGAAACCAGTGGTGGATTCCTTCGAACGCAACAGTGGCGAAGCATCGCTTACTCTTTTCGTGTCCGCACATTGTGCTATTATGTCATGCGATCATTTAAGTGAAATGTGTAGAAATATATTCAGAGATAATGTAGCTGCGAGTCAGATTATGTTACATCACACGAAGTGCAGTGCTGTTATTAGGAATGTTCTTGGACCGTATTTTGCAAATGATTTGAGAAGTGATATTGGTGATTAGATGTACAGTATCTTAGTGCACGAATCAACTGACGTTAGCGTCACTAAGCTTCTAGCAATATCTATTGTGTATCACAGTTAAACATCTGACAGGATTGTGTCAATGTGTCCTGAACTTTTCGAACTTGAAAGATGTGATGCTGTGTCTATTGCGTCTGCAATTAGAGATGTCTTGAAAGAAATTAATTTAGATTTGCAAAAATTACGAAGTATCTCAAATACTTAAAAGGGAGGATCCACACGTGATACTTATAAGGTATGTCCAACTGGCAACCTCTGCAACAACTGCAGAATGTTACAAGAAATTTAGATTTTCTAGTTACAGAAACTTACAATGGGTTTTCTCGGTCTTCTACGCGGCAGCTCTTTTACTGACAATTTTTTTCCATTCTAAATGATGGGAATGAACTACAGGTAGAGCCAAAAGACTACGAACCGGCTACGCGCTGTTTTTCCTGATCGCGTCCTCGGCGCTTGCTGCCGTCTGCCGCTATCGTAGAAAGGCGCGGATGAAACCATACAACATTTTTAAAACTACTTTTAAAAGCTTTACTTAACAACTTTATGAAAGTGTGTTGGAGGATAGAATTATTAGTAGAGATTTGTGGCCCCCTCGGTCCCCCGACCAACTCCTGCGATTTCTATCTCTGGGGTAACTTAAAACAACGTGTAGGTACAAGAGAAACCCACACACCCTGGAAGAATTAAAACAAAATAGCCGCCAAGAAATTACCAGCATTTCTCAACGTGAAATATGGCGAGTGATGAATAGTTTCCTAAAGAGGTGTCAAAAATGTATGGTCAATGACGTGGTCAGTTTCAGCATCTCCTTTTATAAAGTTGTTAAGTAAAGAAGGCTTTAAAAGTAGTTTTGAATGTTGTATGGGTTCATCCGTGTCTTTCTATGATAGCGGCAGACGGCAACGAGCGCCGAGGACGCGGACAGGAAAAACACCGTGCAGCCGGTTCTTAGTCTTTTTGGCTCTCTCTGTACTATAAATCCCGAGGCTTGATGCGAGGTGGCTATCTATTCAGCCTACAGTATGTAGAATAATTGATCTATGATTAGAATTAAGGCTCATTTTAAAATTGTTAGGCTCAGTGAAAAATGCTATTCTCTACGATCAGTGACGAGCTCAATTTAGCATGTTTGTTGTTTTTGAAAACCATTCTATCTGATCTTCAAAGAGTCAACAAAAGTTAAAGAGTCAAATGATATTGACCCGTGCAAACTATTAGATGATCTGGTAGTTCTTATTTCATCTCTTCTTAAAGTAATTGTCATTCCCAACTATCCAGTGCTGAGAAAATTCTTTGATGCTGATTTCGAGAAACATATAGATCCAAAGCCGTATCTAGGTTATTTGCTTGAAAGTAAACTTTCAGAAATTAGAAATAAAATAAAAGAACGAAAAAAAATTGATGTGTTACCCTCACATGGCTTTCTCTACTCTTGTACAAACTATTTTTACAAAAGCTTATTCCCCATCTACTTCATGTTAATCGAGATAAAAATTTGCAGACATCTTATTGCTAATTTTCTTGTAGAAGTAAGGGGAATATATATTTACAAGAGCAATATAGAAATACAGTAGCCTTTAAGCACATACATATCTCTTAATAGCTGGTTGCTAGGTGCAGCACCATTCCCTTTGCCAGAGATTAATACTCTTTGCATATCCAAGACAAAAACAAATGAATAACGAACTCCTATTTGAGAAAATAAGTATCGAAAACTTTAAGGGAATAACAAGCAATATCTCGAAAATGGTTCACCCAACAAAAAAAATGTATATGACATAAATTCTGTATTTTAACGCGATCTACATTTTTTGTGTAGTAAAATTTTGTCTATCTCTTATGGTTTACCAGTTATGCAAACGTCGTTCACAATGAAGAATAATTTTGGAGACATTCCGAGAAAATTCGAGATATACATTTCATTTCTCATGACAATATCTTAAACATATGATATTTTAATCAAAAGCGTTAGTCATTTTTGAGAAAATTAAAATGTTCGAAAAATGTACCATGTAAAGTGTAGTCTGGGGTGGTGTGATTTTCTTCAAAACCTTCGTGTCGCATCTCTGGAAGATACTGAACCTAAATACCAAGTTTGGTGTTTATCGACTGTTCGTTCCTGAGTTATGCTGTTCACACACACACACACACACATATACACACACACACACAGACACACACACGGACATGTTTCCAAAAATGTTTTTTTTTTTGGATTCAGGGTGTCTCAAAACATATATTATCGAATTTTTGGGTGGAATACAACACTTCCCCTACTTACTATACGTAGTAGAGAAATTAAAAACTGTTAGAGAAAGGTGTATAAAATTTGTTTCTTTGGTCCTCAAACAGCTACAGCAGAGATTGCCTGATAAAATTGAAATATTGAGCAAACTGTCTCTTCTTGCTGTCTCAAAGGCTCTTGTTGTGGTAAAGACACGCTAATTCCCTATTAGAAACACCACATTTGGATAGCGAAAGTAGAATTGTAGTGGCAAAAGTTGACTATTATACAATGGAAGAATGTCAATAATTCCGGAAATTTTTGGTGTGAGGTATTCAAATATCGTGATGCTAGTGGCAAAAATCCTTTCAAAGAACTTCCAGACTTTGTTTTATCCAAGCTTGTGCTTCCTTGGTCAAATGCCGAAGTTGAAAGGATATTCAGCCGATTAAATCTGGTGAAAACGAAAACAAGGAAACGAATGCGCACAAAAATGGTGAATGCTATACTGGAAATTTGTGCATATCTTCGCAGAAATAATAAATGCTGCAACAATTATGAATTTCCTGCATCCGTTCTAAAAAATTAGGAGTGGAAGAATATAAATCTAGAGTCTCAACATGTACTGCATCTTCACCATCCGTTGCAACTTCAACATCCACAATTTGTCTTTCCCAGGATGAGGACGATGACATCAGTGGTGATGATCTTGATGTTCTCAATTTTTTGGTAAGGGATACTATTTTATGTCTTTTAATTCAATGCAATGGCCTGTGACTTATTATTTTTAATATATAGAATTAACAATAGAAACCAAGTTCTTTTGAGGCCATTTTTAGTCTCTTTTACGCCAAATTTGGTTGGAAAAATATTTTACTGTTGGCAACACTGCTCTCTGTCACGTACAAAATGGTGCAACACAGAGGTGTTAAATATTGTGGAAAGGACTATTGCGTAGGAGCTAGAAATTGAAAAGAATCGCCGGCACATATGTTAACAATTTATTATAAAGTGTTGCATTTGTTAACAATTCCATCATCAGCTTGCTTTAACATTTTAAAAGTTATGTGATTTACAAGTAATATGTTCCGAGACGATAATGTAATGTACTCTTTCACCTTTTGACATTTTAAGTTGCCCTGCAAATGGAGAATATTTTTGAAACTGCGACTAATGCAATGCAATATTACACGAAGTGAAAAATACACATGATTCTCATGTAAATGTGAATTTAGAAACACCAAGAGTAAAAAGCTTAAATTTTGTAGCTTACCAAACAGTTGAAAATTATTCAGAAAAAGCCAAAAAGGTTACTCTTGGTGGTTTACGCCAAATCTCCCCGACACAAAACCTGAACCAAGTCTGGGTGCTATCCACTCGGTCCCCGGCCGAAGAGTGCGTCTACTGCCTGCCTAGGAATTGCTGTAGTTGACCACAAGCGTAATGGCGCTGCCGTCAGTGGCGTGATGCAATCCAGCCAATGGTAACTCTGCACGGCGCATTGAGTTGTGGAATGATGCATTACGTCATACATGACGACATCTTTTTCGAAGCTTCGGATGTTAACGGTTTCTCTCGATGACCCACGTCATCATTTCCGAAGCATTGGGCCGTTCTTGAGCTGGTTGCATAAGCCATGACCCAGGGGAAGGGGGAAAAAGCATAATAGAGAAGATATTGAATTCCACAACAAAATTCGATACCGAGATTTCACCGGATATACATATTTTGAGTCCCTCTGAATAAAAAAAACAAGCCTTTTTACTTTCTCTACTACATGCAGTAAGTAGGAGAAATATTGCATTCCAACCAAAGATTCGATTCTGGGACTTAACCGGAAGTAGATGTTTGGAGATCCTTGAAACCAAATAAAGCACTTTTGGAGATGTGTGTGTGTGTGTGTGTGTGTGTGTGTGTGTGTGTGTGTCGCTGTATATGTCTGTCAAGAGCGTAATCAAAAAGGAAAAGTCGGATAAATACCAAACTTGGTATTTAAATTTAGTATTTTCCTAGGATGCGACACAAATATACTTTCAAGAAAATTCCCCACCGCAACTACCCTTTACATGGAACACTTTTTGGAAAATTTTGATCTTCTATAGAATGACTCCAATGATTTTAATCAAAGTACCGTATATAAAACATATTTACGTGACAAATAAAATGTATATCTTGAATTTTCTGGGAATAGCCTTTGAAGTCCTCTTCATTCGGAAGGAATTTTATATAATATTATACAACTAATAAACATTAGGTAATAGAAGAAAACGTACTAAGAAATGTAGATCTCTTTAAAACACAAATTATTTCCAATAACTTTTTGTGGCATCAGCCATTTGTGAGACCACCGTTATTAACGTTTCGAGTTGTTCATTACTTTTTTTTTCTCTCTCAATCACATGGAAACTGTGTGGAATTTTAAGGCTACCTTATAGGGTCCAGTTCTTAAGCATGGCTATCGCTGTTCCCTTTGTATCTATAACGAAATGTGTAATTTATCTAATTCCGCAAAATTTTATTTGGATTAAAAAGATAGAAAAAATCTGATGTTATGCACTCACAAGACTTTCTCTACTCTTATACAAACTATTTTTACAAACGCTTATTCTCCATCTACTTCATGCTAATCGAGATGTTAATCTTATTGCTACTTTTCTTGTAGGTGCAAGGGAACATGGTAGACTTTAAACAATAGTCAAATCTTTTAAGAGCTGGTTGCTATGTGGAACGCTGGATTCTCTTTGCATGTCCAGGATATAAAAAAAGCAAATAACGAATCCACATTCGAGAAAAAGTATAATTATTGGGAAATTCAAACAAACAACAAGAAACAGCTTGGAAATGGCTCACTCGACAAAGAAACAAAAAAAATGCATATGACATAAATTGTATACTTTAATGAGATCCATATATTTTTTATGTGTAATAAGAATTTGCCTTTCTCTTACGGTTTACAAGTTATGCGAAAGCCATTCGGAATGAAGAATACTTTTGAGACACTCCCAGAAATTCTAGATATACATTTCATTTGCCATGAAAATATCTTAAACATATGATATTTTAATAAACCTCGTTAGAGCCATTTTGGAGAAAACAAAAAATTTCGAGAAATGTTCCATGTAAGGGTAGTCTGGGTGGGGGGATTTTCTTGAAAAGCTTTGTGTACAACCTTGGAAGATGATACAACTCAAATATCAATTTTGGTATTTATCCGACTTTTCGTTTGTGAGTTATGCTGTTCACAGTCTGACAGATAAGACTCGCACACACGGACATGTTTCCAAAAATGCTTTATTTGGATTACGGGCCCCCAAAACATGTATTTCCAGTGATTTGAATTGTTTGGTTGAATGCAATACTTCCCCTACTTACTATATGTAGTGGAAAAGATAATAAGCTTTAGTAAGTACATGGAATTAGGCGGCGCCGTGGCCGAGTGGTTAGACCGCTCGCCTCTCACCGAGGCGGCCCAGGTTCAATTCCAGGGACCCGCATGTGGGATTTGTGGACAAAGCGCCGTCTGGGTGGATTTTCTCCGGGTTCTCCGGTTTCCCCCGCCATTCATTCCACCGACTGCTCCATCACCACCTTTCCTTTCATCCATTTCACCGTCATTTTCGTTTCATCTTGTAGGTACACTACGTACTCAATGTTATTAATAGTAATTGAAACTATGAAGACCGGGACTTAAAGTACTTACAGTATTGTAGTCGCCATTGGGGTATGTCATCTTAATACAATTTGAGATCTCCTTGTGGTTTACCGGGAAAAATGCGAATCAGTTAAAAAATTTAATGTCGTGCCGGCATGTTGTCATGGTAGCTCAGTGGTTAGAGCAACTGGACGGGGACCAGGAGATTCGTGTTTCAAATCCCGGCTATGGCATTGCATTTTTCAGTCGTCTGATTCTACCTTTAGTAAGGATAGCCACTAATAAGTAATAGGGGGTGGAGAAAGCCCTGTCTGTGTAACATATCAGATTTTTCGGTTTTTGTGTGTTTTACTATTCCGTGTTTTAGTTTTAAAATCAGTTTTATTTGGATAAACCTTTTTTCATACAGTCGTATACCAGAATATATTAAACTTTAATAATCACTTCTTTGTCTGTAGTTCAGCGCTAATTGATACTCCTGAATATTAATCTGCAGGATCCAGCTTTATTTTTGAGTTATAAAACAGTACGTTGTTGTGAAATAGCAATAAATCATTGAATGAATTATTCTATTTTAAAAAATAAAAAACACAACGCATTAACTTAATGGGAGAATTCTATTCTCGCTACTAAGCGTTGTATTAAAAGTAGCGCTGTATTTCATTCTAAATGAACATTAAGCCTTAATTAAAATTCGGCTAATGGATGTGCAATTGGATTAATAAGGCAATAAAATTGTTCGGAGTTCTTAATTTGTGTTCATTACTTGGACAGAAGTTGTCATCTTTTTCGTTCGTGCCATAAAAGGGATTTATAGCTACGTTTTCATCGCCCATTCACCATTGCATCACACCATAAATGAACTGTAAATTCTTCATATGCAATTAAAATCCGCATCTACGGTTAGCGTTTAAATCGTACCTTATATTCGTCCAGCACCAATTAGAGACATGTTGTTGATTATGTTGTTTTGTTCCTGCATTTTGCTGTTTTACTGCCTTTCTTCAATATATAGAGCTGTTTAATTTTGCATAAGATAGTTTTGTTTAAATGGTTTGACATAGTACACACGAACTGAAAACATTACATAATCGCACGAGGGTGATAAAAGTTTTATATCACTCCATTGTGACCAACTTTGGTTTTAAGTCCAATTACATCACACTGATCCTTTGGGATATGATACTCGTTGGTGGTAGCCTACCTCGCCGTAGGTTCGCATGTTGATATATTAATATCTGAACTAATATATTATCTCTGATGATGATCTTGTAGCTGTAGTTTGAAAAAAAGGCGGGTTTTATGCCCAAGCACTGCGACCTTAAAGATCTATTGCGCACCCCCCCTTTCATCAGTTAAGTAGACTGTTGCTCGTTATGAACTTAATCAGACTGCTAACTGAGGCTTTCGATAGTTCATCTATCTTTGGTAAGTGATTGCCAAAAATACTCGCTCTTTTATTCGCAAGAGTAGGGCAATCACATAGCTGATGAGTAACAGTCTCATCTCCTTTTAGGCATCTACTACAGATAGGGTTGTTAATCCCATTCTGTATAGATTAAACTTTAGGTCACAGTGTCCTGTAATGAATCCTGTAGCCCATGCAAGCCTTCTTCTACTAAGACCGCGCAGGTATTTTGCCCGGCTGTTATCCAAGTCTGTAATAAACAAGTTGGAATGTCTGCAATACTCAATGGAGTTCCAGTAGTTCTTGTGTTCTGCACTTAATAGCCTGTTTCACTGGACACCCCCAGTACAGGCTCCGGACCCAAAAATGGAATTTCGCTGCCAATCTTGGCTGTTTGATCTGCTTTCTCATTGCCTGGTATACCTGTATGTCCTGGTACCCACATAAGTTGAACCTTATTGTGTTCAGCCAGTGTCAATAAGGATTACCGGCATTCTGAGACGAACTTTGATTTTATTGATGGTGATTCAAGTGCTTTAAGAGCAGCTTGACTGTCTGAGAGGATAAGAACACTTCTATTCTTATATCTCTTGTTAATGCTTTCCATGACACTGGCTAGAATTGCATAAACCTCAGCCTAGAAAACTGTAGCTAAGGTACCAAGACTATAAGAAATCTTGGCGCCATTACCGTAAAGCCCAGCCCCCGTTCCTGATTTGGTTCTAGAACCATCAGTATACCAGATTGGGCCTTTGTTATTATGAGGTTTTACCAGTCCTTCCCATTCACCCCGCTGTGGATAGGTGACCGTAAATTTCAATTCAAACTTGAATCTTGGTTCAAGAATGTCAGTCCTCATGTTGAGTGTGTTGTACACTCTTATCCCAAGGAAGCTTGAGATGATTAATATGTCCAGTATTAGTCACTTTGGTTTGGCAACAAATACGATGATACGTGATCATGGCTTCTACCTTCATCCATATGTGGAGAGGTGCGAGCCCAATCAGTACCTCCATTGCCGCAGTTGAAGTAGTTTTTAAAGCTCCCATAATTAAAATGCAGAAGGTCCTCTGTAATGATCTTAGTGTTTAAGTTGTTAAAAATTAAATTGTCAACGATGTTATGTTTACTGATTGCCACGGCTGCTGTTGTTTGGGTTTATGGTAGAGCATGTGTAACTTATCAGGGTCTGGTACGGGAAGGAAGGTAAGTGGTAACAACAGTAACGCATGATTAAGCCAGTAGAGGAACACAATACTTTAATGACACACGAATTTTCTGCTGTTGTAAAAACGTGCAGTTACTATAGTAATAACCGAGTTTGTTGAAGTTGCAGAAGATTCCTTAGCTAGGTAATGTAGCAACAAAGTATTATTTATAAGTGCTCGATTAATAATTGAACTTTGTATCACACGTGCCTAAATTATAGGTACCTCGTTCAAATAACTTGTACTTTCAACTTTATATATTTTTTAACGTTCCCACTACATTATGCGAGGTAATTAATAACTCCGGCTTCTGAGAACTTACACTATGGTCTGTACATCACCGCACTTTACACCCAACTGATTGAGGCTTGGAGACGCTATCAATAACTTCCTGAACTTAAACATTTTTACATATTCTTCTTAAAATCTTATTGACTGCGTTCCTTCAGCTCGGAACATTGTCGAAAACTTAACAGGCTGTCATTCGCTGTTTCCAGACATGTGACCTCTCTTCAAAAATATACGTTGAGCTAGCTTGTCGCTTTCTCCTATACAATGACTCAAGGTTCTGTTATTGAGTCTCCCCCCTACAAGTCGGTTTGCCTGCACCCTTATTCTCACAAAATGTTGGTTGCCTGCTTTATACAAGTATCCCACAGCTCCAACTACACTCCTACACATACATAGAACTTTTACATAACAAGTATTTTGCTTATTACTATTATTTTACATTATTATTAATGGATATATATATACACTACGTGATCAAAAGTATCCAGACAGCTGGCTGGAAATGACGTACAAGTTTGTGGCGCCCTCCATCGGTAATACTGGAAGTCAATATGGTGTTGGCCCACACTTAGCCTTGATGACAGCGTTCACTCTCGTAGGCATTCTTTCAATCAGGTGCTGGAAGGTTTCTTGGGGAATGGCACCCCATTCTTCACGGAGTGCGGAACTGAGGAGAGATATCCATGTAGGTCGGTGATGCCTGGCACGAAGTCGGCGTTCCAAAACATCCCAAAGGTGTTCTATAGGATTCAAGTCAGGACTCTGTGCAGGCCAGTCCATTACAGGGATGTTATGTCGTGTAACCACTCCGCCACAGCCCGTGCAGTATGAACAAGTGCTCGATCGTGTTGAAAGATGCATTCGCCATCCCCGAATTGCTCTTCAACAGTGGGAAGCAAGAAGGTGCTTAAAATATCAATGTAGGTGTGCGCTGTGATCGTGCCACGCAAAACAACAAGGGATGCAAGCCCCTTCCAGGAAAAACACGACCACACCATAACACCACCACCTCCGAATTTCACTGCTGGCACTACACACGGTGGCAGATGACGTTCACAGGGCATTCGCCATACCCACACACTGCCATCGGATAGCCACATTGTGTACCGTGATTTGTCACTCCACACAACGTTTTGCCACTGTTCAATTGTGTAATGTTGACGCACCTTACACCAAGCGAGGCGTCGTTTGTCATTTTCCTGCGTGATGTGTGGCTTATGAGCAGCCGCTCGACCATGGAATCCAAGGTTTCTCAGCTCACGCCTAACTGTCATAGTACTTGGAGTGGATCTTGATGCAGTTTAGAATTCCTGCGTGATGGTCTGGATAGATGTCTGCTGCCTATTACTCTTTACGACTCTCTTCAAATGTCGACGGTGTCTATCAGTCAACAGACGAACTCGGCCTGTACGCTTTTGTGATGTACATGTCCCTTCACGTTTCCACTTTACTATCACATCAGAAACAGTGGACCTAGAGATATTTAGGAGTGTGGAAATCTCGCTTACAGACTTCTGTCACAAGTGACACACAATCACCTGACCACGTTCGAAGTCCGTGAGTTCCATGGAGCGTCCCATTCTGTTGTTTCACGATGTCTAAAGACTACCGAGGTCGCGAATAATGAGTACCAGGCAGTATGAGGCAGAACAATGCACCTAAGATGAAAAACGTATGTTTGTCGGGTGTCCGGATACTTTTGATCACACAGTGTGCATATATACTGTTGATGGCTCATTTTGAGGCATTATTTTTAACACTTAAATGATTTTGGTCAAATTATATAATATAAAATATAATAACAGCCCGCTTTAAATCAATATGTGTATAAAATAACATAAAATGTATGTAACAGTCATTGTATTAATGTTTATATTATTGTATACATGTGTAATAGTGTTATGTGAATGTATTATGTAATTTAATAATGTAGGAGCTTTGAGAATAATAGGTTAAAATTTGCTAGGCTTGGGGTAACCTTGAGGCAATAATGAATTACAAGGTTTAGTAATGCTACTTGTAATTATTGCAGCAACAATAATGTAAATTTTGAGACAGTTTATAAATAGTCAATTAACAACCAGAAAGAAGCTTAAGTTAAATATAAGTTGAAGAATTGGAGTAGAAATAGCCAATCAGAAACTGATATAGGGCAAATTGTAAAAATTCAGAGTTCAGTTGCTAGTAGACAGTGTTCCTAACCGGACGCGAGACGCGTCCTCGAGAAGTTTAATACGTATTCAGTGTGAGACAAAATAGTTTACGTGTGAAAAACTGCAATTAATTAATAAATAATCTCACAGCTCTGTATATCAGTAAAGTGTTATTTAAATCGTGTCAAGATTTAATAAAAAAAGGAGTGAAGTAAAAATTATAATGTGTGTAAGCCTACATTCTTAGCCGCACCACTCCCTGCAAAGAAAGGCATGTCTCTAACAGTAATACTGACGCAGCCGAGCCAAACATAAATATATATAATATTTTAAGAAACAGTCAAATTACAAAGTTAATATTTTTAAACTTGGGGCGAAGGCTGCCGGATACTTTTTACCATACGTGCGGTTGCAACTACTTCAAGTTCGGCTCCCCAACAGTCGAAATACAACACAACTTCCTCAAATTAGCGGCCAAAGCGTGGTGCAAACAACGTAACAATATTACCTTCTTCAATTTTTAAATATGAAATTATGCACTGTTACGCGAATTGCATTGTTCATAAAATCGTCACATTCCTGCATGGCATTATTTCACACGATTTCTTTTTTTCCTTGGTGTAACCACTTTTGCCTTTTCACGTTTTTCTTTACAAGCACTGTTTATGCTTGCACTGAAACACCTGTGTTACCCACTTCTTTCACGGGAATAGTTGGATATTTCTCACATAACTTATAATAAACATTCAGAGATTGTTTTTTCACCACTAGTAAATGATTGTCCCGGCTTATGCTTTACGTAAGTCAACGAAGATGCAAAAACAAATTTGCCGTCCGCCATGATAATAAATAAAAATTGCTGATTTCTGACTGTAGACTATATTCTGCGCATACCCAGGTGTCACGTGGTATACGATTTGTATGTTGGGACTTGTAGCTCTGTTGAACGGCATAAATCAGCGTTTATTAAGCTCTTAGATGTTTGTATAGAATATTATACCATTTAAGGGTAAATTCGTTTTAAACTTGAGATTATTAGCAGGGACTACATTCCTGCGCGCATTACTACTGTGTTGTACCGCGGTAGACTGGTCACGTGGGTTTATTTTGGCGGGGTCAACCTAAGAGTGCATACAAAGTAATGTTAGCAGTTTTCCCTCTTTATACAGTTATTTAGCATGTTCGTCTAACGAATTTGATTACAACATAAAAACAAAGGAATTAAAGCAAAACTTTCTTATATGAGTGTTGTTAGAAGGTTTAAGATCCAGAGCCTCACTGCATAGATCTACAGAATTATAATAAAGGTTTTTCAAAGGTTTTGACACTGTTTCATTACACACACACATCTGCAGTATTATTTGATAAATGGCAAATAAACAAATGTAACACAGGAAAGTTTTGTCTTCTGTTTGCTGAAGTGTTACATCACCGCCATTTATGTAGGTATATGCCTTGCAATAAAATGTAACCGACTTTTGTTTTTATACTCCATGGAGTGCAGCAACTGTTTATATTCTGTGGGGTAACCACAACAATTTTCTACTCCAATAGCTCTCCGAATTAGATCCAAAACTGAGGCAGTATTTTTAACACTTGAATAATTTGTCTAATAATATAAATATGTAAATTGAATAAAAGCCCGCCTTAAAACAATGTGTATGTAACAATATCTAAAAAGTGTATATTACAGTCATTGTATATGTTTATATTATTGTATCTATGTGTAATAATATTATATGAATATATTACATAATTTAATAATGTAGGAGCTGTGAGAAATAGGTTTAAAGTTGCTAACAATGAGGTAACAATGAGGTACCCTTGAGGCAATAATGAGTAAGGAAGTTTAAATACTACTAGTCATTATTTTAAAAATAATGTTTAAAAATGTTAAATAGTTTACAAATAGCCAATCAACAACCAGAAAACGCTTTAGCTAAATGAAGGTATTCTATTGGACTAGTGTTAGCCAATCAGAGACTTGAAATACTGAAATTTACAAATTTAAGAGGTGGAAAACAGTTCAGTTGCCTCCAAACAGTGCTCATGACTAGACGCGAGATGTGTCCTCGAGAAATTAAATACGTACTCGTGTGAGACTAAAATAGTTTACGTGTTAAAAAGTGCAAGCATTATATAAAAGAATCTCACAACTCTCTATATCAGTGGAGCGCTATTTAATTTGTGTGAAGTATTAATAAAAATGAGCGAATTAAAACTAAAAATCTGTGTTAGCTTACATTGTTCAGTCGCACCACAATCCTACCAAGAGAAACATGTCTCTAATAAATACTGACGCAGCCGAGGCAAACGTAAATATAATATCTAAAGAAACAGTCAAATTACAAAGCTAATATTTTTAAACTTGGGGCGAAGGCTACCACAAACCGGGCACTACACGTGCGGTTGCAACTACTACAAGTTTGGCTCCCCAACAGTTGAAATATAATACAACTCCTTTAATACAAAATACTTCTTAAAATTGACGCCCAAAGCGTGTTGCAAACAACGTAAAGACAATATCTACTTCAAAACATGCCGGCAACATAAATGTGTGGTGCTACTGTTGATCAGTATGAACTTGTGGTTTGAGCTGCCGGAAGATTTTCCAGACATTTTGCATTAAATGACACACTAAAGAAAGCTCTTACATCTTCTGGAATTCCAGCTGTTAACTGGAATTTGCAAATCTGACAGCAAACGCCCCGACAGATTAACTATGATTCTATTGAAGAATGGCCAGTCCTTGATATGGGATGTGAGGCTGGTTCTCTGACGCCTCACTCAGAAGCCTACACCTGAGAGAGTGAGGTAGTATTTGTAACACTTAAATGTCAAATTATATAATATAAAACATAATAACAGCCCGCCTTAAAGCAATATGTATATGTAGCAATATATAAAAAGTGTATATTACAGTCATTGTATATGTTTATATTATTGTATACATGTAATAATGTTATCTGAATGTATTACGTAATTTAATAATGTAGGAGCTGTCAGAATAATAGGTTAAAAGTTGCTAACAATGAGATAACCTTGAGGCAATAATGAGTAAGAAAGTGTAATAATGCTACTATTCATTCTTGGAGCAACAATTGTGACAGTTTATAAAATAGCCAATCAGCAAACCAAAAAACTTAAGTTAAATAAAAGTATTCTATTGGATTAGAAATAGCCAATCAGAGATTGAAATATAGAAATTTACATATTTAGGCGGTATAGATCAAGTCAGTTGCTTGTAGAAAGTACTCATAACTGGATGCGTTGGTTGTAGACAGTGTTTCTAACTGAACACGAGATGCGTTCTTGAGAAATTGAATACGTATTCGTGTCCGACGAAAATAGTTTACGTGTTAAAAACTGCAAGTAATTAATAAAAGAATCTCACAGCTCTCTATATCAGTGAAGTGTTATTAAAATCGTGTCAAGAATTAATAAAAAAGGAGTGAATTAAAAATTATCTGTGTAAGCCTACATTCAAAGCCGACTACGTCCTGCTAAGACATTAAAAATAAATACTGACGCAGCCCGAGGCAAACATAAATATATAATATTTAAAAGAAACTGTCACATTGCAAAGTTAATATTTTAAAATTGGAGAGAAGGCTACCGGAAACTTTTTACCATACGTGCGGTTGCAACTTCTTCAAGTTGGCTCCCCAACAGTTGAACTACAATACAACTCCATCTTCAAACTGACTTTCCATACGTAGCAGCAACAAACCTTCTTCAAATTGCCTCCCAAAGCGTGGGGCAAATAACAATACAACAAACTATCATCTTCAAATTGCACGGTTGGCTCTGCGCGCAGCGATCCGTGGTTAGTACCTCGCGCAGGTACGGGTCACCTCAGTCTCGACGTTATCGTACCTTTTTTGAGGTCCTCTCTGCGGGGCTTCATCTTCTGCTGCTACCTCTGACGACGGATAATTTGCTGGTAATAACTTGGTTTGTTGTTTGCCTTGGTTAGGTTGGTTCTCAGTGGAGATGTGCTCATAGACTCTGTCTATCGGAAAAGGATAAGCTTCGGCGATCCAGGTTGTGGGGAAAAGGAAGTTTCAGGAGGAATTGAAGCACCACGGAGTTTCACGGAACTGAAGTTTATTATCACAATAAAGACAATAACTAATGTTCCTGGTTACTGGGAGCTGACAAGTTTCTCGCGCGTCTCACGGCTCTTTATTGTTTCACTGAGCTTGGGCGTCGCTTATTCCTCGACACAGCACTACAATTACACTCGACAATGCTGTACTTCACAAACTACCGTGATTTCACGGGCCCTATTTGCGCGCTAACTTCTGCTCGTGAGTTACGTGGAGTCTGTGTCCGGGATTACATATCAAATGGCCAATTTCTGGAGTGAACATAGGACATTTATACAATTGTATCCCCCACTCGATATTAAAGTTTCTGATACATTATTGGGGCATTTTTCGCCGGATAGTAAGAGTCCGTTTAACATTTCGTCTTTTCTCTAGCATCTCATTGGCTACTTATTTATCATGTGACTTTTTCCCTCACGTCAGAAATGTCTTACGCATTCCAAACCAAAATCTACTCCCCCATTGTCTGGATTGAAGACCCTTGCAGAAATATTTGACCTCTTACCCAACTAACAGAAAGAAACTATAGGATTTAAGGCAAATGGACCAGGAACCTTATACACAGGCTAAATATTATGGTGTACTAAAATAAACAATTACACATGATCTAGATTACCTACATATACAATCTATACATCAATATGATGGGCAAAGAAATTTACATAATACAAAAATAGATTTGGGCCCCATAGTTAAAATCTGCGTCAGAGGTCACTTGTGTGGATACTGCGGCCCCATTACACTTACTCCACTTCCAAACTAGCTGGAGCAACTGCAGAGTCAGCTGTGACTCTGAAACGGCACAAATACCGCATCACCGAAGATTACATCTTTTTGCATTATCCGTTGAAACCTTCGGACCATGGTGTGCAGAAGGCAAAGAACTTGTTCATGAATTGGCCAACTTCTAACAGATGTTTCCGGCGATTCTCGTTCAACTGAGTATTTACGTCAACCAATAGCTGTCGCCATACAACGAGGAAGTTCCGCTGGCATAATGGGGACGTTCCCAGATTCACCACAAATGGAGGAAATGTTCTGTTTAAATAAGGTCCCCACCGGCCGCAGTTTATCACAACTGGCACCTGTTTCCCGAGAAACATCAGACAGCTCTGCGGTGAGGCCAAAGCAGAACAACAAACAGGTGGAAGCGAAAGTGGATGGTACCCGCGACCTTGTGTTCAAGTCCACCTGCTATCCTGCAAGAAAGACTAACCTCGCGTCCTTTTCTTAAGAACTGTAACTTAATATAATATTGTTAATTAAATTTTCTACTCGATGGCATGACGTTTTTGCAAGCATGTTCTTTTATAACTCCAGCGAGTTCATATGCAAATACAAGGGCTTTGTAAATCCTGTTTAATCCTTAAGAAATTTACACCATGAAATTAGAAGGCATTTTATAGCATCATGTCCGCCAGCACGAGCTGGGCTTTTCAGTAATGAAAGAATTATCAGAATCGGTTTAGTGTTGTAATTCCCGTACATACATAAACACACACACACAACAAATTCTCTCTCTTTATAATATGAGGCAGTATTTTTAATACTTGAATAATTTCAATTAAATTATATTATATGTAAATTCAATAACAGCCCGCCTTGAAGCAATATGTAAGTAATAATTTGAAAAATGTATGTAACAGTCATTGCAAATGTTTATATTATTGCAAACATGTTTAATAATGTTATGTGAATACATTACATACTTTAATAATGTAAGAGCTGTGAGAATAATAAGTTTAATATTACTAACAATGAGGTAACCTTGAGGCAATAATGAGTTTGAGAATTTGAATGTTACTAGTCATGATTAGAGCAACGATAATGTAAATTTTGTGAGAGTTTAAAAATAGCCAATCAGAGACTTGAAATACAGAAGTTTACGGGTTTGGGCGGTTGAAATATGTTCAGTTTTCTGCAGACCTTGGTAGTAACCGGATGGAAGGTGTGTTCTCTAAAGAAATATTACCTATTCGTGTGAATAGTAAAATAAATATACGCGTTAACAAAGTGCAAGTTTTAAATTAAACAATCTCACAGCTCTTAATATCAGTGTAGTGCTATTTAATTTGTGTCAAGGAATAATAAAAAGAAGTGAATTAAAACTTGAAATCTGTGTAAGCCTACATTCTTGTCGCACCACGCCCTGATTAAGAGAAACGTGTCTCTAAAGTAAGACTGACGCAGCCGAGGCAAACATAAACATAAATACTATCTATAGAAGCAGTTTAATAACAAAGTTAATAAATAATATTTTAAACTTAGAGCGTAACAACAAAAATACATCTTCAAAATCAGCTTTTCATACGTAGCAGCATATTACGTAACAAACAATCCACTTTAAATTGGCTTACCAAAGCGTGGTGAAAAATCATAAACAACGTAAACTCCAACTCCAAGAACAATAACTACCTCAAGTTGGTTCCCATACGTGGGGCACATACCTACTTCAAGTATTAATAACACGTAAGTGTGTTTTTAAATATCCACTCCGTCCCCAATGATTAAACTCGTCACATTATCTCCGTCATTGATTCTCCTAAATTCCTTTTCTCTGAAACTTCGTATTATGTTAATGCGTTTCGTAACCTTTCCTCGTTCGTTTAAATATGGTATCCTCAACTTTCCTTTCTTGAATAATTTTTTTCTTTAAGTTAAATATTTTTAATAATTCCCTTATTTACTGGCTGTGTTTATAGTCTAGCTGTTTAATGCTCGTTTGGCTTCAATATAAGGTAACGGGACTGCCACTGTCCTATAGAACGCAATCTATGTCTCCTTCCATGTCGTGTTACTACTTTCCTTTTTGTCTTACTTCATTCAATAATTAAGTTTATACAAACAAACGGTAGCATATGGTTAAGCAGACACCCCTCCTACTTTTGTATGCGGAAGCTACCAGCGTTGTCCAATACTTGTGCATTTGTATGTAGATAAAATGACGCATTCTTCTAAATGGCATCAGAGATGATTTTTCCTAGCCCTATTCTGTAAATTACTTCAATTTCAAGAAATAGAATCAAACCAATGTGAAAATCGAAGAAGTTTTTTTTAGGAGGAGTTGTATTATATTTCCGTTGTTGGTGAGCCAAACTTGAAGTAGTTACAACCACGTATGGTACAAAGTTCCGGTGGCCTTCGCCGCAACTTTACTTTCCGGTGGTCTTCGCCCCAAATTTAAAAAACTAACTTTGTAATTTTAATGTTTCTTTAAATATTATATATTTAGGTTTGCCTCGGCTGCGTCAATATTAATTTGTGTTTCTTTGCAGGGAGTGATGCGGCTGAAGAATGTAGGCTTACACAATTTATAAATTTTACTTCACTCAATTTATTAATACTTCACACGATTAAATAACATTTCACTGATATAGAGAGCTGTGAGATTATTTATTAGTTACTTGCACTTTTTAAACACGCAAACTTTACAATATTCTCGTCTCACACTGAATACGTATTAAACTTCTGAGGTCGCGTCTTGTGTCCAGTTAGGAACGCTGTCTACTAGCAACTGGCGCCTGAATTTGTACAATTTGCTCTATTTCAATTTCTGATTGGCTAATCCAACTCCAATAAAAGACTTTTATTCAACTTAAGCTTTTTCTGGTTGTTGATTGGCTATTTATGAACTGTTTAAAAAATTACATTATTGTTTCTCCAAGAATTACTAGTGCATTATTAAACTTTCCGATTCATTATAACCTCGAGGTTATCTCATTGTTACCTCATTGTTAGCAACTTTTGACCTTTATTCTCACAGCTCCTACATTATTAAATTACGTAATACATTCGCAAGAAATTATTAAACATGTACTGGACTTTGACTATCGACTCGAAAATATACGGGTACGATGAGACAACAAAAGCCAAAAATTCCCCCCAAAAAAGAAAAAATAAAGGTTGCTCCTGACGTAGAAACAGAAATGAAGATAACTGTGCATCGGAACAAATATACAAGGACGAATGAATTGTTCGGAGATATTTGGAGGAAGTATCATTTCGATGTATTCGTGAAGTACAATAACGACTCTGGTCCATCAGAATTAGAAAAACCGAAAAGAATAATATCATTAATGATAATTTATTATTATTTATTTATTATAAATATAGTTTAATGATCAACTAGGAAGAACGTAGTAAATTTTGGACTGTTAGCTTCCGCGCACATTTTAATCACTTGTCAGTCAAATAGCTGGAATTGCGCAAGAAGGAAGGATAAGGTAGTGCTTTGGGAGATGTTCATATTTAATTACTAAACAGAATCACCCCATTCCTATGAGTACCACCTTTGCACGTAAGTGTAAGTGCCTTTTCGTTACAAAGAAGTGAAGTGAATATCTGGTGTAATTTTCTGTGGCTTAGAATATATTCTTCTTCTGCTTCATGGGCTTAGGCCATTAAGTCTGTTTCCAATCAAGAGAATTTATCTATCCATCTGGATATTGATCTTATGTTCCTGAAACCTTTCCGTTTATAGTGGATTTTCTTTAAGTTGAAACATGGAAAGTTGAAAGAGATAGCACTATACTGCATACGACAGTTGGTAACCCTTAGCTGCCTAATCTCAAAGCTTTACTATTAAAACATGCTATTTAAAATCTGGGTTAGGTTGAAGCATGAAATTTAGAAGAGAACAACACCAACACCGCTTGTAACAAAACAAAAGACAGCGAAGCATGAGCTGCCGAAGACACTTGGATATTTTCCATAATTCACTCCCAGAAGTACAACTGGCAACAACACTACAGCTGTGGGAGGCTAGGCAGTGAAGGATGACTGTGGTAGGGTTTCTCTACACACGGACAGTCCTAGACCGGTCAGGTAGTGTCAAAATGTACATGCTTCAACTTAAACCATACGTATTGTAGGTAAAACAGATGTCAGTCTATTGGAGTCCACACTTTTTATGTGTTCAAACCAGTCAATCTCTAATATAAGTATTGCATCTACAATATTAAATGAGGCGCTTAGAATGAAAACGGCAGATCCCAACAAAAGTTCATTTTCTGTTTTTTTCCAAAGCGTGGAAAGTAGTTAATATTATGACTTGATATTTTCTGAATATTTAAATTAACGGATTTCAAGTCTATGTGAAAATTCTTGAACCACTGTAATTAATAGTTTTCGTGAGTTTGTGTTGTTTATTAGAACAAAAGATATACAAAACAGAAAAAGTGGCGTAAAACTTACTTTTCTTTCATTTAACATGTTGAAATAGCTAATCCAGCTCTATTTCCAAATTTTCACATTTTTCGTCATCATTAACACCAGCATGAGGAAAACTCTTGTAAACGTAATGATAGATGGGTGGTATATATTTAAATAATTTCATCAGGTCATCGTATTTACTTTCTTTATCTTTCTCTGTTCACTGTACTTCTGCTGTAACTTAAACAATAAAACATGTGAATTTTTGCCTCTTTTCCTAAAGTTAACTTTTTGATACACATCAGAGTTAGAATAACATAAACCAAATTTATCAATCTCAGGATTATCATGATCTAAAATATTGGATGATTTATGGACTTTTTTGTTACATACGATTTGCCACTATTTCTGCACAACTTTCCTCTGTTTATTACCCACTCAGTTGCCTTTCTCACTCATTTCTTTCCTTTTTTTTGAGATTCAGGAATAACATCTGCAAACGCACCATATTCACTATCGTTCACTACAACGCCATGAACGTGTAGCGGCCATAAAGTGAAGCACTCTTAGTTGGGATATGTCATTTTTACGCTCGTTTTCACTACAGAAAAATTTTAAATATGGAAACAGAGCTTTGGCATATCCCAAGGTAGATGGTAGCTGTGCATGGTCATGCTTCTATCTCAAATTTGATATCGGTTGGGATATGCCGTTATTATTCTAAGCGCCTCAAATGTATTTAAGTGCTTCTTAATGTGTTCATTTATTTGTTTGTCCACAGGTAAGAGACACTCCTGCTATGGAAAGTAAGAACATCATCTGTGCCGATTGAAGCCTCCTTTTACCCGATGGTATGTCGAAAAAGGTACAGTCATTGCTTAAGTTGTGTGCTCTTTAATGCTTCTTGGTCGACTACACTATAATACGTTGATTGCATGTGACGTAACAACTGTTGTGGCATCCAAAATACTTCAGCGGCTCATTATGATCTGACTCGGCGGCGCACGCAGCTCGTCCATACCGTTTAACACCTTCAAAGCAGCAGTCCACTGGAATCAATTCCCCAGATAGACAATGAAATACGTGCGTTTAAAAAATCTGATGTGTTACTCACATGACTTTCTCTACTCATGTAAAACTATTTTTACAAACGCTTATTCTCCATATGCTTCATGTTAATCGAGATATCGAGATGTTAATCTTATTGCTAATTTTCTTGTAGATGCAAGGGGAATGGGTAGGCTTTAAGCGATAGTCAAATATTTTAAGAGCTGTTTGCTATGTGGAGTATTTCATTCTCTTTGATGTCCAGGAGATAAAAAAAATAAAGCATTTTTGGAAACATGTCCGTGTGTGTGACTGTCTGTGAACAGCATAACTCAAAAACGAAAAGTCGGATAAACACCAAACGTGGTATTTAGGTTCAATATGTTTTAGGAATGCGACATAAAGGTTTTCAAAAAAAAATCCCCCCACCCCAAACCACCCCTTACATGGAACATTTTTCGAAAACTTTTATTTTCTCAAAAGCGGCTCTAACAATTTTGATTAAAGTATAATATGTTTAAGACATTTTTGTGGGAAATAAAATATATATCTGAATTTTTTCTGGTAAACTGGTAAACCTCAAGAGATAGACAACGTTTTACTACATAAAAAATGTAGATCTCGTTAAAACACACAATTTGTCATAAACATTATTTTTGTAACCTGAATCATTTTCGAGATATTCCTTGTTATTTCTTTGAATTTTCCAATACTTACACTTTTTCTCAACTGAGAATTCGTTGTTCTTTTTTATGTTTTTGACATGCAAAGAGAATTGCATTTCACATAGTGACCAGTTCTAAAAATATTTGACTGTCGCTTAAGGCGTACTATGTTCCCCTTGTTTTGTATTTGCAAGGGCAATATAGAAATACAGTAGCCTTTAAGCATGGACATATCTCTTAATAGCTGGTTGCTATGTGCAGTAACATTCTCTTTGCCACAGATTAATACTCTTTGCATATCCAAGACAAAAAAATGAATAACGAATTCCCATTTGAGAAAAAGTATAAATATTGGAAAATTTATGGTAACGAAAAGTCGAATAAATATCAAACTTGGTATTTAGGTTCAGTCTCTTTCAAAGATGAAGAAAATTCCCCTACCCCAGACTACCTTTTACGTGGAACATTTTTTAGAAAATTTTGACTTTCTCAAAAATCGCTCTAAGGATTTTGATTAAAACATCATATATTTAAGATGTTTTTATGAGAAAATGTATATCTTGAATTTTCTGGGAATGTCCCCAAAAGTCCTCTTCTTTCTGAATGCCTTTCGCAAAACTGGTAAACCGTAAGAAATAGACAAAATTTTTGTATACAAAAAATGTAGAGCTCGTTAAAAACAGTTTTTCACGTATATTTTTTATTTGTCGTGTGAACCATTTCCGAGATATTCCTTGTTATTTGTTTGAATTTTCCAATACGTATACTTTTTTCAAATCGGAATTCGTTATTCGTTTTTTTATGTCCTGGACATGCAAAGAGAATGGAATGGCTCCACATGTTAACCATCCCTTAATTATCTCAGAAATGGATCACTCCACAAAAAAGGTGTATATTACCTAAATTCCGTGTTTTAACGATATATATATATATATTGTGTAGTAAAAGTTTTTTCTATCTCTTACAGTTTACCAATTATGCGAAAGTCATTCAGAATGAAGAGCGCTTTTGGGGACATTCCCAAGAAATTCAAAATATACATTTTATTTGCCATAAAAATATCTTAAACATATGGAGCCATTTTTGAGGAAATCAAAAATTTCCAAACGTTCAATGTAAAGGGTAGTTTTGGGTGGGGAGATTTTCTTGAAAATCTTTCTGTCGCATCCTTGGAAGAAATTAAACTCGAGTACCAAGTTTGGTATTTATCTCACTTTTGGTTTTTGAGTTATGCTGTTCACAGGTTGACAGACAGACGTACATGCACGCGGGTCGTTACCAAAAATGCTTTAATTGTATTCAGGGCACTTCAAAACCTGTATTTCCGGTGAAATCTCGGTACCGAATTTTTGGGTGGAATGCAATACTTCCCCTACTTACTATACAGTAAGGCAAGTAACAGGTGTACCACCATGAAATACTATCAGTTTAGTATGTTTTTGAATGGCCAACTGACTAACATATGTCATTGGCTAATGGCATATTGAGTGCGCTTATCATTCATATTTGCAAACTCCAGGAGGGATAGGGAATAATCTTGGCTAAAGAAAAATTATTATCCTCCAGCCGGGAATCGAACCCAGGAGCTCTGGATTTGGAGATTAGCATGCTAACCACCAGCCCACAGAGTCAGTTCTGTGTTGGTGCTGGTGTAACTGATATACTTTTCAAAAACATAGGACAGTAGCCATGGTAATAAGATCCGTCATTTGTTTTACGTATTCATGAGGGAATGACGTGACCTACATTTGTGTATATTTCAGCAATATCCTCGCTTGTTCCTACACAACATTTAACAATTGCTCATCATGTAGCTGCGTTTGTTTAATGCGAAGCGGTGATGGGGGGAGGAAATAAAACAAAACGTTCGAGCGCTGACAAATCACCACGCGATATTCATTACTGCCATGTACAACATTTCATGCCTGCACGGAAGTATACATTAGCTCACTCCCTGCATAATTTTTCATTTTTTTACGTTACGGGAATGCCTGCAGTGTTAGCATTAGATGCAGGAAATGTTAATGCTGACGAGCCAGCCATGTTGGAGGCTTAATACAAACATTTAAATGGTGCTGTAACGTAAAGGAGAACCAACACTTGAAAATGTACTACACTGTCTTAACATGTAAAATTAAATGCGCATCTCTATTAATACAGCGAACGGAGAAAGTTTGCGTGAGTGAGTGTGTGTGTGTGTGTGTGTGTGTGTGTTTGTGTTTGAAGGGTAATCTCAAAAATCACTCAACCGATTTTGATAGAGAACTCTTTCACTATTAAAAAGCCCAAGTAGGTATTTCTGACGGATATGGGGCTATAAAATGCCATCTAATTTAGTGTAATAAATTACTAAAAGATTACAAGAATTTGCAAAGCCCTTTAGTTGAATACGAACATACTGGACTTATAGAAGAAGAACCTTCCGTGACTTTTAGTTCAAAGTGCCTTGGGATAGAAAAACTCTACAGAATATGCATGTAAAATAACACAAATGCCGCAGATATTGATTATAAACAATATATATTTAACGGGACACAATTTAGCATTAATACTTTATAAAATCAGAGAGAATTGGAGATTAACTTGGTGGCCTGGAAGTGGGAAATCTATATATTCACCAGCTTCACATATATATATATGTTTCTATATTATATGAAAACTTGTACCTTTTATTTTATTAAATAACAACGCCGAAGAGAAGGTACAACGATTTAAATTTTAAACTACTGTAACCATCTCACAAGTTACTCTCCCATTCCGATCGATGATTGTTCCTCAGCCAAAGAATACTTAAACGAGGTGGGTTATGCAGAATTTCTAGAACTCTAAAACCGTCAGGTGGAGATGAATATGGTATTCAATTCAGGTGTGTTTAAAAACAAATGCCTGGTGTGTTATATTCACGTAGCTTTCTCTGTCCTCTTATCGTTTATTAGTGGGTACACTAATTATTCTTAGGAAAGTTAATTTTTCTATCTACACTATGTGATCAAAAGTATCCGGACACCCCCACAAACATATGTTTTTAACCTTAGGTGCACTGTGCTGCCACCTACTGCCTGGTACTCACTATCCGCGACCGCAGTAGTCATTAGACATCGCGAAACAGCACAATGGGACGCTTCGTGGAACTCACGGACTTTGGACGTGGTCAGGTGATTGGGTGTCACTTGTGTCAGAAGTCTGTACGCGAGATTTCCACACTCCTAAACATCCCTAGGTCTACTGTTTCTGATATGATAGTGAAGTGGAAACGTACAGCACAAAAGCATACAGACCGACCCCGTATGTTGACTGACAGAGACCGCCGACATTTGAAGAGGGTCGTAAAGAGTAATAGGCAGACATCTATCCAGACCATCACACAGGAGTTCTAAACTGCATCGGGATCCACCGCAAGCGCTATGACAGGCGTGAGCTGAGAAACCTTGGATTCCATGGTCGAGCGGCTGATCATAAGCCACACATCACGCAGGAAAATGACAAACGACGCCTCGTTTGGTGTAAGGAGCGTCAAAATTACACGATTGAACAGTGGCAAAACGTTGTGTGGAGTGACGAATCACGGTATACACAATGTGGCGATCCGATGGCAGGGTGTGGGTATGGCGAATCCCGGTGAACGTCATCTGCCACCGTGTGTAGTGCCAACAGTGAAATTCTGAGGTGGTGGTGTGGTCATGCTTTTCCTGGAGGGGGCTGCACCCCTTGATGTTTTGCGTGGCACAGTCACAGCACAGACCTACATTGATATTTTAAGCACCTTCTTGCTTCCCACTGTTGAAGAGCAATTCGGGGATGGCGATTGCATCTTTCAACATGATCGAGCACCTGTTCATACTGCACGGGCTGTGGCGGCGTGGTTACACGACAATAACATCCTTGTAATGGACTGGCCTGCACAGAATCCTGACTTGAATCCTATAGAACGCCTTTGGGATGTTTTGAAACGCCGACTTCGTGCCAGGCATCACCGACCTACATCGATACCTCTCCTCAGTTCCTCACTCCGTGAAGAATGGGCTGCCATTCCCCAAGAAACCTTCCAGCACGTGAATGAAAGTATGCCTTTGAGAGTGAACGCCGTCATCAATGCTAAGAGTGGACCAACACCATATTGACTTCCAGCACTACCGATGGAGGTCGCCACGAACTTGTACCTCATTTTCCTCAAGGGTCCGGATACTTTTGATCACGTAGTGTACGTCATTGTAATCCGTATACACCTTTGCAGAAATAATTATATTAAACATTTCGTTAGGATACAAACAAAACCGCGATAGTCAAGTGTTTAAGAACCGGAAGCTATACACTGGGCTTAAAATTTCATACTGATTCCATGTAATCGTCCGAAACAACTGAAAATCGATAGGACTTATAAACAATGAGAAAGTATTAAATAAAGTGTTTTTATATATTTCTGTCACCACAACTTTGTCCTTATTTTTCTGTTGTGGCGTGTATACTTCCGTACCAGGTTTCAAGAATGGGTGGCACAGGAAGACAACTACGTAAATGGGGTCACTTACCAGGCACACATGACTCGGGTATACCAAGAAACTTACGGACCAACCATTGCGATATGTCCTTAGTGAAAGTAACTTAAATAAGAAACAAATTATTTGGTGCGTTGCATTCACATGACTTTCTCTATTCACTTTGTAGCGTGAGATCGTTGGTCAGTAGCATCTGGAAAGCGTCGTTCCTCAGTTTGATGCTATCTGCGGCAGTGTTCTCGTTCTCATCCTCAGCTAGGATGCTCGTCGGCTGCTGTTTCCATTCCTAATCTTTTCCTATATAGCTAATTCTTGGTTCTTGGGGTTATTGTGGGTGAGGCAAATTAAAAATATGCTGCATTTCCCTTAATAGATATGGTTTATTATCAATTTGAATATTTATGGGCGGCTAGCTTTTCCCATTATAACAGTAAATTAGGAGCCTAAACTAACTGCACACGTCTTCCCACTCATATGCACACACGTGCATCTGTCGTCAAGAGAGTAGCACTTTGTGTCGTCGAAATTCTAGTAGAGAGTGAAAATCTGGAGCTTTGTTCCCCTTTATATACCGGAGCCTAGTGACGCTCACCTCTGCGACTCAAAATGTAACGGCGTTTCTAATTGGTCCTCAGACCATGTTACTTTAACATGTATGAAAACATTCTACTCCAAAGATTTGCGCTTGCGCGCCATGAAGCTGATTCAATATCTCTGTCTCTTTCTTTTCTCTATCTATCTCTTTCTGTTTCTCCTTACCGCTACCGGCTCCCTGTTCATTAGTTTGGTGAAAGGGGGGCTCTACCTAGAACTACCGCTTACCTGGAATTTGCTAGCTCGCCCATTTCTTAAAATTTGCTTTGTACAATTCTTGGTTGTTGAATATTTTAGCATGCTTCTTGGTGAATTATATTATTACTATGTACAATTCTTATATCTATGTGTATGGTATATCCCCTTTCAAATTTCATCAAATAATTCTTACAAAGTACTGTTCTACAGTTTACGTTTTGTTAATTAAATAAACTTTCATTACATGTTTACACATTCGTTGTTGGTATAACAAGATTAAAGTAGAATAAGGTGAAAGTACGAACTCTTCAAAGCCACCCCCCTCAAAAATAAATAGAAAATAAATGTAGCATTTCCAGTTAAGATAAGAATATTCCAGGAAAGTGGGGAAGACGGTCTACGTACTCGTCAGAAAGTGGGCACTCCCCGTAAAACGTCCGCAGATGATATTCGTTTACTAAATGTAAATTACTGTTTTGTTATAATTGACTGGTCATGTTTAGAAACTAGAGATAAATGTGTATATGTATATAGTTTACCCAATATGACATACATATTATGGCAATAAAATTAGCTTATACTTTTGTCTATACACCTGTTGTATTCCTATGATCAGCAATATGCTTGTAAAGGTATATTAACCAAATATAACTTGAATTAGAGGGAAAACGTATTTATTATTTAGTTATGTTTACTTCTATGCAGCAACAAGCTTTATATCACTGTGAGAATAGTTATTTTGTGTTATAACGTGCTGCCTTGCTATGTATTTAATGAATAACATTCAAAATTTATTTGAATCCCCTAAAAAGCTTCTCACACTACACATTCTACATTTCGTAACCTGGGTGCACATCAAGTTTTCCCCTTAGCTTTTAACCCTTTCAAAGGCGCGTCCTGCACTAGCCAATAAGTAATGGGCTACCAATCACGATAACAGGTCAGTATGACAAACGGAATGCCTCGCTCAACCTCTTTCTTTTTAGCCAATACGATCGAGAGCGTAAACATACATTTCGTTTCTACGTCATTTTTGTAACCTTTGTTGTGGTTATTGGTGCAACTATTTAGCAGGAGGAGTGGCGCACCCTTTCACCGTGGTCTAAAGCAACCAATGAAATGGCCATGACTTTGCAAGGCCACGTACAACGATAAATAATGCGACACAAACGCGAGGTGCAGTGAGATTTTCTTTGGCGCTCGTTGTACATATAGCACAAACTGGGGACATTTTGAGAGAAAGTGTTGCCAACCAAAGTGAACAAAACGTCGCTAAGTTAATGTCGCCAACGTATAAAAACGTAGCTAATCTAAGATGAATAAACAGCCTCCCCGTATCAAATAAGGTTAATAATTACGCTAATCTGGATAATCGAAGTTTAGCCTCGCAGATCCTGTGGCCACGCCCTGTCGGCGCTCCGCAGTTGCTTCACGTTTCTGCTTATAAAAAAACATCCCGGTTATGCTTTGCGGTTAGGGCCCTAAAAGTTGGCAAGGATCCGCTTCGTTATTTTAATCTTTTTTACTTTCACTACTACGTATAGTAAGTAGGGAAAGTATTGTATTACACCCAAAAATTCGATACCTAGATTTCACCGGAAATATATGTTTTGAGACCCCCTGAATAAAAAAAAGCATTTTTGGAAACGTGTCCGTGTGTGTGTGTATGTGTCTGTGTGTCTGTGTGTGTCTGTGAACAGCATAACTCAGAAACGAACAGTCGGATAAACACCAAACTTGGTATTTAGTTCAGTATCTTCCAGGGATGAGGCACGAAGGTTTTAAGAAAACTCCTCCACCCCAGATTACCCTTTACATGGGACATTTTTCGAAAATTTTAATTTTCTCAAAAATGACTAACGATTTTAAATAAAATATAATATCTTTAAGATATTCATGACAAATGAAATGTATATCTCGAATTTGCTGGGAATGTCTCCAAAAGTATTTTTCATTGTGAACGGCTTTTGCACAACTGGTGAACCATAAGAGATAGACAGAATTTTACTAAACAAAAAATGTAGATGGCGTTAAAATACGCAATTTGTGACATATACATGTTATGTCATATATATATATATATATATATATATATATATATATATATATATATATATTTTTTTTTTGAGTGAACCATTTTCGAGATATTGCTTGTTATTCCCTTAAATTTTCCAATACTTTTTCTCAAATGGGAATTCCTTATTCATTTTTTTTATGTCCTGGACATGCAAAGAGAATGGAATGCGCCACATAGCAACCAGCTCTTAAAGGATTTGACTATCGCTTAAAACCTTCCATATTCCCCTACAAGAAAAGTAGCAATAAGATCAACATCTCGATTAGCATGAAGCATATGGAGAATAAGCGTTTGTAAAAATAGTTTCTACAACAGTAGAGAAAGTCATGTGAACGTAACACATCAGATCTTTTTGGGGGGGTTCTGATGTTGCTTACACTCTCAGGTACGCCCTGCCACATTGTGGTTGTCAATGTCGACAACAGAACAGCAGCAACGTTTCCATAATGCCTTGGGCGGGATACGTGTGATGGTTGTTTTGATGACTTGTTTAAAACGAACAAAAGTGACAATAATTAATATAAATGTTTTACAATATGCCATATTCAGTCTTCATTTGTGTATTCTATGTGTAATAATCAATAAAGCTATTGGATGACGTGTGTTAAGTGTATAGCGATTCGGGCCTTTTAGTCAGTACGGAATAATTGCCATAGGTAATATGCTTTTTTTGGTTCCTGAATCTGTCTTATCAACGTAATCATTGCCGTCAAAGTACTAATAAACATCAGATTTTTTTGTTTTATCCATACGACACAACACATAAAGTTTTGCCTCGGGGTTTCGTCACAAGATCCACTATACGTAATATACATATTTATTAAACGCGGAGTTATCGCTTAATTTGTATAATGAAAAATTATATGGATTAAACAGCTTAATTTAGAATACGTAGCTAACCTTTAGTGTACCTTCTATATCAATGCGGAATAATTTATTAAAACTCTAGAATGAAGACTAAAACAGACATAATCTGGTTTAAACACGACTAAAGTACAACGTAGCTAAAACAGCAACTTCCTCTTTAAACCATTATAGCAGTTCAGATAGGAAAGAAATAAAATATCGCTTCATTGAACAAAGTACGTTTTCTTTCGCTACCACTTATCTAAATTAAGTAGAGGAAGAAATGCATTACACTATCAATTCAATTCCAAGACTCTACCCAAAATACACGTTTTGAGGTCGTATGAATAAATAAATAAATTAATTAATAAATAAATAAGAAGCATTTTTACTTTATTAAGTATATTAAGTAGGTAAAGCATTGCAATCCATACAAAAGCTCGATTCTGAAATTTCACTAGAAATATATGTATTGAGGCCCCCTGAATGAAAAAGAAAACATTTTAGAAAAGGTTTGTGTGTGAACAGCATAATTCAAAAACGAAAAGTCGGATAAATACCTAACTTGGTATTTAGTTAAGTATCTTCGAAATATGCAACAGGAAGGTTTTCAAGAAAATCCCCTAACTCCAACTATCCTTTACATGGAACAGTTTTCAAACTTTTTGAGTTTTTTAAAAATGGTTATGACGATTTTGCGTAAAATACCATGCGTTAAAGATACTTACCTGACAAATAAAATGTATATCTTGAATTTTCTAGAAATAGCCTGTGAAGTCCTGATCATTCGGAAGGAATTATATATGAGTGATAGACGAAAACGTACTGCACAAAAAATGTATATCTCTTTAAAACACAGTTTATATCAAATAACTTTTTTGTGTGATCGGCCATTTCCTAGGTACCCATTATTAATGATTAAAATTGTTCAATAATTTTAATTGTTTTTTTTTTATGTCCCGTCGATTTTAAGTTGTTTCTCACTACTGAATGGGAACAGTATGAAATTTTAACGCCGTTATAGAGCATCCAGTCCTTAAACATCTGACAATCGCTGTTCCGTTTGTACCTTAACAAAATTAACATACCTATTTTCTTCAAAGGTTCATCTCGATTAAAATAAAGCGGATTGAAAGATTAAGTTTAAGAATAGTTTGTATGTACCTAATAAACTATAGGGGGTAGAGAAACTCATGTGAATGTAATACATAATATTTTTAGACAAGGTTTGTGTGGTGTGCATGACACTTTAACTAAAAAAAATCTGATGTGTTAACACTCACATGACTTTCTCTACTGTTGTACAAACTATTTTTACAAACGCTTATTCTCCATATGCTTCATGTTAATCGAGATATCGAGATGTTAATCTTATTGCTAATTTTCTTGTAGATGCAAGGGGAATATGGTAGGTTTTAAGCGATAGTCAAATATTTTAACGCTGGTTGCTATGTGGCGCATTCCATTCTCTTTGCATGTCCAGGACATAAAAAAAATGAATAACGAATTTGAGAAAAAGTATTGGAAAATTTAAGGAAATAACAAGCAATATCTCGAAAACGGTTCACTCAACAAAAGAAATGTATATGACATAAGTTGTGTATTTTAACGCGATCTACATTTTTTGTGTAGTAAACTCTTGTCTATCTCTTATGGTTTACCAGTTATACAAAAGTCGTTCACAATGAAGAATACTTTTGGAGACATTCCCAGAAAATTCGAGATATACATTTCATTTCTCATGACATTATCTTAAACATATGATATTTTCATCAAAATCGTTAGAGCCATTTTTGAGAAAATTAAAATTTTCGAAAAATCTTCCATGTAAAGGGTAGTCCGGGGTGGGGGATTTTCTTGAAAACCTTCGTGTCGCATCTCTGGAAGATACTGAACCTAAATACCAAGTTTGGTGCTTATCCGACTGTTCGTTTTTGAGTTATGCTGTTCACAGACACACACACAGACACACACACACACACACAGACACACACACGGACATGTTTCCAAAAATGGTTTTTTTGGATTCAGGAGGTCTCAAAACATGTATTTCCGGTGAAATCTCGGTATCGAATTTTTGGGTGGAATGCAATACTTCCCCTACTTACTATACGTAGTAGAGAAAGTAAAAAAGAAAGGAAAAAAGAAGAAAAGAAAACTCGGTTTTAAACCAAAGTAATAGTAACTTTTTCAATAAAATCCCCCATCCGAAAGCACTCATTACATGAACAATTTGTTTGCTTTTCTAAAAAAAAAAATGACTAATGTTTTGATGAAGATATTCTTACATGCTGAAGCGACGGCCAAAAGTTTTTCAGCAAAAATATTAAGTTTTAATCACCCCAAAATACACATGGGGGAAACGTAACACAGACACTGCGAGCGGATCAGGACCTTGTTGTTCACATTCCGATGCAGACGTGGGATTTTGTAACCAATTACACAAATTTCACGTCATTCACATTACCTGTGGTTTATTAATTAAGTAATTTGTGGCCCTACATTACATACACAAAGAAAAATGAAAGATTGAGGGGAGATGCCTCGTACACACGTAACCTACATCTTACACACCATTTCTCGGACACAGACTCAAACTCTCACACACAAAGAAAGTAACGCTAACACATATCCCACCACTCTCTCCAAATCTGGCTAGGCTCACCGGCCACAGTTGGAGAGTGTCATACCAGACGGAGATTCAAACACAAGCCGAAAGAATTGCTAAATTACCCCAACAATGCTGTGACAAATGCGACGCAATAATGTGTCTGACATGACAATGCCTACTAATACCTGCTAATACTCCATAATATCGGATGTTAAAGTATTTGTATGACAAATAAACTTTGTATCTTTAATCTCCTATGCCTAGCCTGGGAAGTCCTTTTCATTCATGAATTTTGTATAACCGCAAGGGACATACAGTATCTTATTATACAAAATCGTCCTCTCTAACGCCCCCATATATGACCTATGACCTTCGGGGAGGGGGAGTCCTTTCACCAAGCGATGATTAGACCCATTTCTGAGGTGCAGGCACCCAGCGGCCGAAGTCCGTTTCCTCCGATGATAGGGTGATGTTGAGGATGGCGGTGGAATGAGAGGACCTACAGTTTTTACCGTGTAGCCATTGGAATACTTCACATGAGCGAGTCAGAGAACGCGTGCATAGTCCGACTTAAAATCGTTACCCTAGCGCAGAGGAAGTATTGATTTCCATGAAAAACTTCTATGTCGATATTTTACCAGAAATATATGTTTTTAGGTCCCCGAATAAAATATATTTTCAGAAAAACGTGTGTTGGGTGTGTTTGTCTGTGAACGGCATAACTGAAAAACGAAATGTCCAATAAATATCAACTTGATATCTAAGTTTAATAGCTTTCAAAGGTGCAACGTGAAATTTTCAAGAAATCTCGCACCCCAAAACTAACCTTTATGTCGAAAATTCTTCGAAATATTTAATTTTCTCAAAAATGGTGTTCTAACAATTTTTGATTAATACTTGGCATACATTTAAATATTTACATGTCATATAAAATGAATATCCTGAATATTCTGAGGCTAGTCTATGAAGCCCTCTTCATTCAGAAGGGACTTTATATAATTCTGTGTAACTGGTAAGCTATAAGAATAACAGATACTAACTACACAGAAACTTTTAAACCTTAAAAGCATGGTTTCCGCTGGTGAAACTTAATCTAAAAAGGACGTTGTCTTCTAGGAGTTGTGCTCAACTCCTTAGACATCCTTAAATTAGGTAATAATGAAGGTAGTGTGGGTGTGACCCACGAGCAATAAATGAACTTTCTTGTGTGGCCACTAATGGTAGCTTTCTGTACCCCAGTGCATTAGGGCGAGTAAAGCAGTGTTTGTGGCTGACCACAAGTGGCACTGAGTGATTAGAGCTCTCCAAACTTGGTGCAAGTGGACCGACTTGAACTGACCCAGTTGTCATACTTCCCCACTCTAAATAAGCTTCAACCACAGCCAATGTGTGGGAGTTATACGTACCTGCCCTAGATATGAGTGGTTCGCTAAAGTAGGTGACAACGTAGCTCTGGCAGATGCTGTAACTAGGGCCACTCAAAGGTACAAGTATATGGCTGTGTTAAACAATCACTTTATTTATTTATATACAGAATTCATTAGGGATGGGATCTCGATACTCGGTGCTATCGAAATATGTCTAATACTTTGAGATAAACTTTCGATTTTTTCCCCTATACCTTTTAAAGCTTTACGTTTTGCATTATTAAAAGTTAAGGAATGAGAGGAGCCGAGACTTCACGCCTTCGCCTATACGTGTCCCCAAAGAGTTGTTGGACTATAGTTCTTGATAAACCTTGACCACGTTTACTATGGTTGAATCAATGCAACATTCCAGAGACTCTTATGTCTGAACGAAAACATGCAAAACAATGGGGGAAGGAGTAGAGATACTTACTCGTGTAACATGCAGCGTTAACTGAGTTGTGAATGAAGCTGGTTTAACTAACGCACTAAATCACGTTTCTGCAATAGTCTGGCTTGGTGACTCAACTGTCAGCCATTACATTTACTTACAAAACCTGCGAATCCAGCAGAAAGAATCAGAACTTAAGACGTGAGATAATCAACACTTGAAATATTTATTCTTTCCTTCCATCTGTTTGTTTGTGTTTACGTAAAGGTGAGTCCACACTATTCAACATATCAACAGTTAACATACAACAATTAACGAAATGTTTCATTCAGCATGTTAAATGCCTTCAACATGTTGTAACTGTGAACCTTTAACATTGAAGCCGGAATTATAAAGGCAATAATTATCATAATAATATGAGAAGGATAGTGATATAAAATAAGTAATAATATATTTAAAATCAGTGTATGTATAAAATGGAGAAGCATTGTGAAAATTGTTGACTGTAAAAGCGACAGAAACACTAGAAAGGCACAGTTTTGCTAATTAGGGACCAGCCTCAGGAAGAAAGGGTAAATACCATTGATGCAAGTTTTTCCTGGTACCAGCCGAGTGCAGCTGCAGCCTGGTGAAGGCCACTCTCTAAGCATCATGACGCTAAGTTTGAGGGGAGAGAGGGGAAGTTGAGGCGTTGCTTTTCCTTGTAGTAGCGTGGGTAGATCAGTCTGCCTGAGTGCCTGGTGAGTGTAGGACGACATTCTCGTCGTGTGGAGAAGATTGGCGGCGAACATGCTAGAGGGTAGAACGCTTAGCCGTAATTAATATTCTTCGGTCTGGGTAAAGACAAAGTATCATCGTAAGCATTTAATAGTGATCGGCAAACCGCAGTATTATTTTAAATAGTGAATAAAAGTGTCCCAAGACAGCGTTTGTGTGTCTCTCTGTACACACCCACGCATACCCTGAGGTTAAGGTTTCATGCTGGAGCAGCCGTGGCAAAAGAAGAACCAACTGGGAGGAGACCAGCAGCAACCGTGAGGCAAAGGTATTGCTTCATTGTTGGAGGACGTAGCGTGGCTGCGTCATATGCGCCGAAACGTGGGGTTGAAAGAATTACCTGCGCCAACATTCCATGCTAACCGGTTGACTTGTTGGGACAACAAAATCTCTCAACTAAAAGCAAAATGGAATCCAATGATGAGGATTTACCCATTACTATTTGTATCTGCGCTTGGTATGTAATAAAAAGAACAGTAGAAGGTGATGAGTCTCTGTGTTGTTAATTAGCACAGAACAGAAAACATTTTGAAAGAGTTTAAAATTCAGACAAGGTTTGACTTCAACAGTTTCTTGAGAACAAGTCAAAGTGACTTCAACTTTGTTTTGAGCAAAGCTCTAACCTATAATTCACAAAAAGGACACACATTTGAGAGCTGCAATTCCAGCTGTCACACTTGAGCCCTTTTTTCAATTCTCTAGCAAAGTGAAGCAATATATATATATATATATATATATATATATATATATTTCTGATATTGCCCTGGAATAACAATAAATTCTGCATAGTTTGGTATAATTGTCCGTCCTCTTTATTACACATATTACAATGTTCCATTATGATAGCCTCAACAAAGATTTTATTAATGAAAATATGCTTTGTTTCGTCCATTCCATAACTTCACATGAAGCAAACCAAATCAAGGATACAACCACAGAACGATTCCTACCGAATAGAATAGCGTGAAGGAATCAGATGTACGCCGTTGCCATGGTTACAGTCTGGAAACTTCTGAAGTTCACCCAATCACATACACAGAGAGCGAATTGACTTAACAAGTTTTCCATTAAAAGCGGAAAACATCCAACATGTTAAAAAGTGTCTGCACAACTCTTTCGGGTAACATGTTAAGTCAATTCTGCCATCGAAATTTGGCCAACATGCAAATTGTTAACATGTTGCACTTGACAAGTTTTGTTAAATGTTAATTAGTGTGGACAGGGCTTAAGACAAACTCGAATTATGAGCTTACATGTAAACCGTACGACTATTTTCACAATATTCATAGAAAATCGTTTAAAAGAAAGTTTTCAGTATAAAATACAGTTGCATTCAAAGGGATGCAAAGAAATTATTATTATTATTATTATTATTATTATTATTATTATTATTGACCTTGACTATGTCGTTCTCCATGGTGTAGTGGTTATCATGCTAGACCCTAGTTCCCGAGGTCGCGGGTTCAAACCCGGCGGAGTGCGATGGACTTTTCTTTGGAGTAAAAATCCTTAGCATGGCTTGCTTCGGAAAGGAAGTAAATCCGGTGATCCCGTGTTGTAGATTTACGGCACTTAAAAGAACCTCAAGCCTGATAAAGACGCCTCTGAGCAAAATTATCAGTATTTCACGCCCAATGTAGAATGGGACGTTAAGGACCACCGCAGTTAAAAGAGTGTCCATAAATAAAATCAATTTTAATTTAACCTTGATTAACAATAGTGGATTTATAATCTGTGGCATTATCAGGATAAAAAATTGCTGCTAACTGGGGAGTGTCAAACAGGAACAATTTCGGAATTAGCATACACTACAAATGTGGTTACATGCGTTTATACAAGAAAACTACTAAGAACATACTTCAGTGAACAAGCTGGCGCCTTTACAGTTTTTAATAAAGTGAGTATCGGGTATCAAGAAATAGTGCTATCGTCCCATCACTATATTGTTCCTAAAGTTTTATTTTTCTTCTCTATTCATCCTTATCATTCCATTCCTACTCCTCCTCCTCCTCCTCCTCCGGGGCTTTCGCCTTCACCGCCGTCCTTATTTCCTGCATCCAAGTATTTCTGGCTGTACCCCTTTATCTTCTCCCAGATGGGCACCGTTTCCATATTTCTGGGTATTCTTTCCTATGGCACTCTCCTGATGTGTGTAGCGGTTTGGTTATTTACATCTTGCATATTCTACCACAGAAATCTAAACTTTCATTTCTTCCTTAATAACAATGTTCCTAATTATTTCTAATGAATCGCTTTTAATTGTAGGTACAGTCTGTTAAGTATGGAGTATATTTGAAAAAATCTTATGTTACACTCTCATGACTTTCTCTACTCTTGTACAAACTATTTTTACAAACGCTTATTCTCCATATGCTTCATGTTAATCGAGATAAACATTTGCAGACTGTATCTTATTGCTAATTTTCTTGTAGATGTAAGGGGAATATTTATTTACAAGGGCAATATAGAAATACAATAGTCTTTAAGCACATACATATCTCTTAATAGCTGGTTGCTAGGTGCAGCACCATTCCCTTTCCCAAAGAATTAATACTCTTTGCATATCAAAGACAAAAAAATGAGTAACGAATTCCCATTTAAGAAAATAGTATTGAAAAATTTAAGAGAATAACAAGCAATATCTCGAAAATGGTTCACTCAACAAAACAAATGTATATGGCATGAATTGTGTATTTTCACGCGATCTACATTTTTTGTGTAGTAAATTTTCTTTATCTCTTATGGTTTACCGGTTATGCAAAAGTCATTCACAATGAAGAACACTTTTGGAGACATTCCCAGAAAATTCAAGATATACGTTTTATTTGTCATGAAAATATCTAAAACGTATGATATTTTAATCAAAATCGTTAGAGCCGTTTTTGAGAAAATTAATATTTTCGAAAAATCTTCCATGTAAATGGTGTCCTGGGGTGGGGGATTTTCTTGAAAACCTTCCTGTCGCATCCCTGGAAGATATTGAACCTAAATACCAAGTTTGGTGTTTATCCGACTGTTCGTTTCTGAGTTATGCTGTTCACACACAGACAGACACACAGACACACACGGACATGTTTTCAAAAATGCTTTTTTGGATTCCGGGGGGGCTCAAAACATATATTTCCGGTGAAATCTCGGTATCGAATTTTTGGGTGGAATACAATACTTCCCCTACTTACTATACGTAGTAGAGAAAGTAAAAATAGGATTTACAAATTGTTTTGAAAATATCTAAGTTTAAGGCGCTGTTGTTACGAAAATATTGATTCATTTTCAGGTGTAGAAAAATATGTGTATTACCTTCTCTACCACTTACCTATAAGTAGGTAGAGGAAGTATTGTATTTCACACAAAAATTCAATACGAAAAATTTACGGAAATACACATGGTTCCCTAAATAAAAATAATAAGTTGTATAGAAATATCCTTGTGTGGGAGTGTGTGTCTGTGAACAGAGTAACTAACAAAACTGAAAAGTCGGTTAATACTAAACTTGGTACTGGTATCCGTTATAAATGGATCGCTTGTTCAATACTTCGTCATTATTAAGTCTTTTAGACATTCAGTTGTTTCTCGCGATGTCATGGAAACAGTATGGTATTTTAAGGCCATCGTATAGCTTCGAATTCTTAAACATTTGACTATCGCTGTTCTATTTGTAACTATAAAGAAAGATGTAATTTAGCTGTTTCTGCAAAGGTTTATATCGATTAAAATAAATAGGTAGAATAAAAATCTAACTCACGCATTCACAGGACCTTCTTTACCCTCTATCTTTATTAGTGGATATACAAACTATTCTTACTAAATTTGTATCTAACCCAAATAATCCTTTGAAAAATTAGCTATTTAGCTACATTACCCGTTTCGTTACAAGTACATAGAGAATTGCGATAGATGTTTAAGAACTGGACGCTATTTGCTGGCCTTAAAATTCCATACTGTTTCCATACAATAGCGAGAAACAACTGAAAATACATGGGAATTATAAGAATTCGATTCGAACCCGGCTGGCCCCGTAGCTCAACTGGTAGAGCAACTGCCTGCTGTGCTAGCGATCCCGGGTTCGATTCCCGGCTGGAGTGTGGGAATTTTTCATTAGCCAAGATTAATCTCTATCCTCCCCAGAGCCTGGAAGTATGAATGAGAGTGTGTATGATCTAATTATTAAAAAAAATGTGCAAGAAACCCAATGACAAGAGTTACACGAGTTAACGCCATTGCGAACAAATAAATAAACTCCAAAATAAGGGCGCCGATAAGACCAATGTAGTTAAAGGCGGGGTTTAAATGGAACTAAAAAAAATCGAACTTTTAATAACGGATATCTCTGAAACGGCTTATTCCACAAAGAAAATTATTTGAAGTAAATTGTGTGTTTAAAAGAGATCTACATTTTATGTATGGTACGTTTTCGTCTATCCCTTAAGGATTACAAGTTATACAATATAATACAAAACTGCTTCCAAATGAGGGGAATTACAAGGCTATACCCAGAAAATTTAAGATATACATTTTTTTGCCATGTAAATATCTTTCATATATGGTATTTTAATCAAAATTGTTTGAGCCATTTTTTAGTAAATCAACATTTTTTAAAAATATTCTATGTGAAGGGTAGTTGCGGAGGGGGGGATTTTCTTGAAAATGTTTGTGCCGCATCCTTGGAGGATACTAAACTGAAATACAAAGTTTGGTATTTATCTGTCTTTTTTTTTTGAGTTATGCTGTTCACAGACACACACATGGACATGTTTTTGGGCCTTATTTGGATTTAGGGGCCTCAAAACATGCATTTCCGGCGAAATCTCGACATCGATGGAATACAATACTTGCCCTACTTACTTATTTGTTAACATTATTCTGGGTTTGAAAGCCCTCACCGTATTTATGCTCAAGTATCGAGCCCTTAGTCCGCCATATAATTAAGTTGAGTTAGCATGAGCAGAGGCAAATAATCCCCTGTGCTGTATGTTAAATGACATTACATGCCTCTTCATCTTTCTGTGTAAACAGTGCGACAGAATGTGGACGAGGTGCGCTGCTGTATCAGCAGTTTCCATTTGTTATTGCGCATGCGCCAAGCAGCTTTGCTGGGCCGTGATAGAGTGCACGGTTCCGTAGACGGCTGGATGTTTGCTCATTTTCTCCCAGTATAAACAAGGGGCATGTTATAATTTTCTCTCTGTGAACTACAAAGTAGTTTAGACCCTTTGCTCTTTACCTTGTTTCTTTTAGCGAACACGGCTGGATATAACTTATTTCAGAAAGGCACACAAATATCAGTTGCAGATATTGCTTTCGTAGGGAGTTTAACCTCGTCTTCAATTTACATATACAAAGGCCATTGAAAATATCGCAGCTTTCTTCAGGGTACTTTGTGCTGAAGGTGATAATTTTCACAATTTCTGAAAATTTGAATTTTTAAAATATACTATCCGGCTGCCCAACATTGTAAAGGGAACCTTTGACGAATTAATTTCATTTATATTCCAACCTTTTTACTTTCTCTACCACGTACACAATGCCCAGAGAAGGTATTGTATTCCGCCAAAAATTTGATACCGATATTTAACCGTAAATACATGTTTTGAGGCCCCCGAATAAAAAAAAAAGCATTTTTAGAAAATGGTCCGTGTGTATGTCTGTGAACAGCATAACTCAAAAACCAAAAGTTTGATAAACACCAAACTTTGTATTTAGGTTCAGTATCCTAGATAGGACATGAAGACTTTCAAGAAAATTCCCCAACCCAAAATACCCATTACATAGAAAAGTTTTTGAAGTTTATGATTTTCTAAAAAATGGCTATAACGATTTTGATTAAAATACCGTATAATAAAGATATATACACCATAAATGAAGTGCATACCTTGAAGTTTCTGGGAATAACCTGTAATATCATTTTCATTCGGAAGGAATTTTGTATAATCCTGTATAACCTTGTTGGAGTGACTATAAACCTTTAAAATAAATAAATAATATATATATATTTTAAAATACTTTTTTGTGGCATCAACTATTTCGGAGATATTCATTATTAATGGTTCGAGTTTGCTCAATACTTTGTCATTCTTTTAAAATCCTGTCGATTGTCAGCCTGTCTCTCGTTCTAAGCGTGATTTCTCTTAGTTTCAGGTATCAACATAACATTATCTTATTGGTATTTTATAAACCCGAAGGCTGTCTAAAAATAGTGTATGCCACAGGTGTTGAAGGCTTGCGAAATAAAACCCTAATTTTAAGACTTGTATCATAATCTACTATTATCTTATAGAATTTATGAAATGAACTAAGATGTCTTATAGCCCCATGACCACCAGAGGTACTTGGGCTTTTCAATGGTGTTAGGATTATACAACTTGGTGGAGTGCCTTTGCGATTACCTACCCCCCCCCCCCGCACACACACAATCACATATTGTCTTTCTCTATAATATAAATTTGTTCAATATAATTATAGTAGACTAAGAACAGCTACAATCTTATAGAATTTAATTTGTGTTTCTGTTCCAATTTTACTACTTAAAGCTCTATTAATTGTTCCATAAATGTTTGAAATCTATTTACTTCCATCTCAATGTCTTTATCGGATTTAAAACTAGTATTACGTCCTACATTCTTCTTTTTAAAGGCCATTTTCCTTAATTTGTTGTTAGATATAGTTGAATTATGATGCATCACATTTTGGCTTAATATATATATATATTTATAACTAATTAATACGCACAATATTAGAATATAGTATGAACATTATAAAGCCTAAAATTTGTATAGGAAGTTGGCTAATATAGAGAAAGTTGATTGACAACCGGAGCAGACAGGTTAGGGGGAAAATCCCATCACAAGTGATTAGGTTAAATGTATCCAAAGATCACAGATATTAGGATAAATGGTGACTACAGCGAGTGTGATAGTATTAGAAAGAGAAAGTATTCCCAATTTAGTCGAGGTTTGTCGGAGAAAAATATATGAGTGATTTCATTTTCATAACACGCTAATTACAGCCAAGTAGCGAGAGAAAACACCTCATACCTATATCACAGCTATAAAATAAGTGTCTGTGTGGTAGAGTATAGAAGCTCAACAATTCCGAGAAACATTCTTCCAATTCTGATCTTCAAAAGGTCCACTTCGCTTAGATATTTGTGGGCGGAAAGATGTAGCGTTAAGATCCACAGAATAGTTAGGGGAGTTAACGGGAAGCAATACGTAGTGTCTATTCCACGACGTTTTAGGTGGGGATGGGTGGCTTCTCTCAGGAAAAGCTTTAGCTGGTGGGAGGGGTATACAAAATGCTAAACTCGAGCAGCGCGTGGCGCGTACAGTGTAAAACAGCAAACAGTCTTTCAGTATCAAGCGTCTTTACCCCTCACTTGCCTCAGACCAAGTAAACCTATCTCCTTCCAGTAGCTAAAACCCTACCTGCTTGGAAGGGCTTCCTCATCCACTAGAATGAACAGACAGTAATGCGGGGAATTGCGAGGTAGTCCGAACGAGTATAAGAGGTAACTGGCTAGCAGCTTTATTATTGTTGTAAATCCAGACAAATAGTAACAAGTGGTTGTATTCGACTTTCATTAACCAACTCGAAATAAGAGTATGTAGGCAAATAGAGACAATTTAGGTCAACAGTGGGGAAGACGAGAAGAAGAGAAGCAGCTAACTTCGAGCGAGCATCCCGGTCTTCAACAGCACACCACCACAGTCGAAGTTATCCCGACACGCTACATATCTCTGTCTATGCTAGGGCTGAAGTGCACAACCTGGTGGTGAGAGTGTACAATTAGGACATTTGCAAATGCGTGACTCCATAGCAACTCCTGCAACATGTTTCAAATTTTAGCGAGCGTAGCACGGATAGCATCTCTGCTTTAACATCAAGCTACATGAAGCTCTCTCTGGTAATCACGACGTCATTACTTCTAACCCTTGATTTTAATGGGAGTGCTGGATTGATTTTAATGGGGGGGTGGTAAGGTGAACGAAAACAACGGCCTTTCCTCCAAAGTATACCAATGTTCAAGTGAACCCGGAAGGTGCGAAAATATTGAACACTCATTAAAATGGTTAAAGTTTAACGATATATAAGTAAGGACGATTCTACAATGTCCTGATAAGCTTGGCTAAAACTACTCTCCAAATAAACATTTCTGACCGATAGGCAATACACTCGTTCTACAATCACACGGCTTCCTCTAGATACCAATCCTGTAGGATAACCTGTAAAGTGTTAAACTCTGTATTCGACGGTAACACCACATTGGGGACTTCGTAAACTAGGAAACAAACGTGAGTTGCCTTGTGGAGCAGACAACAACAAACAAAATGAAAGTTAGTGTTTTGTCATCATTTTAGAATAACATTGAAATGACGAAGCGAAGCAGGGTTTAAACTGTGAAAGCCTGCCAAACCTCGTAGAAACATGTCGTCTTCCGTGCTCTAGCGGTACCATAGTGGCTTCTAGTTCCCGAGGTCGCGGGTTCAAACTAGGCGGAGGGCGATGGATTTTTTTGGGCGTAAAATCCTTAGCATGGTTTCCTTCGGAAGGGACGTAAAGCCGGTGGTTGCGTGTCGTAGATTTACAGAACGTAAAAGAACCTTGAGCCTGATAAAGAGGCCTCTGAGCAAATTTTCCAGTCTGTCACGTCCAATATGGAATGGGACGCTAAGGACCACAGCAGTTAAAGAGCGTCCATATATAAAACTCATTTTAATTTCGTAGAAACATATAAGATAGCACGACAATGTGTACACGTGTCCTCGTTTACAATCTGGTTCTCCATAGTTCTAGATGTTCTTTTGTGCTGCTAGTCGGAGTTCTTATCTTAGCTAGTTTGATAATGTGACTTCAGGGATTTTGTAGGTGAAAGCAAATGAATAACTGATTTCCCTTAAACTTTGATTTATTAAAAGGATGACGCCTATTGAAGTGGCTAGCAACTTTCCCTATTGATTGCTATAAACTTTTATATCTTAAATATTCCCACTAGTATTGAAGTTATTCTGTGGACCTATCTAATGCTTCACACCCACACACACACAAAATATTCCGCCTGACTGCACAACTCAAATCGTCGGTGAGTACGAGACTGCTACGTTGGTAGTAAGTGTAAGAGTATAAGAGCAGAGAATGACCAAGTTCTGGGCTCCCACCCCTTTTAATGGTTCTCTTATGACGCCGGAATTCGTGCCTTTATTTGTTACAATTATTTTTATTGCTTCTTAAGTAGCGTTACAGAGCTTGTTAGAGAATAAAATCTACCAAGTTTTGGAACTCACGCTTCCTGATGACTTGTTTGGTAAGATCCACTGTCTTCATCTTACTCTAAAACAAATGTTTCTCGTTCTATTTTACCAGCTCCCTCGAGTTCCAGGAATTGGACCGCTATTTCTGTCCCTTTCTATTTTCTGAAGTTTAGCCTGAACCCTGTGCGCAATTAGCGTGTATGTGCAGATGGACGTTCACCATGACTCGTCTGTTCACAGTTATAATACAAGTAGATTTTACATTCAAGTTTTTCTCAATATTGTTTAACATTGATTCTTTATTCTATTATTTCCAATATTCATATACTATCATTTTTGCATACTTATCTGCTATCAGGTATGTCCCCTTAGGAATGAAAACTCTGATGCGGCAACTTTGTGTGGCGAAAATGCTGGGAGACAATCGCTCAGAGTCGACATTACCTTACCTCTGTGTTGGTGACTATTTGCTAATGTTATTTATCGCTTCCTTATGCTTCTTCTCCTAAACCGAAATCTATACTACATTGAATGGCCACTGATGGCTCTTCCGCGACCCTCAAAACTGCAGTAATACCTCGAGGCATCAACTCTACTATGTTTTGGAGTCGTTCTGGAGGGACACGGACCCCCGCACCTTGTAGTGCTACGCACAATTGTTGTTCTGTAGCTGGTGCTGGATTCAAGGAGCGTAGGGGATTAATAACACTAAAATGTTCTTTCATTTTAATAACGAGAGTGACCAACATTGACAGCATCCCATAAATGCTCGATTGGATTCAGGTCGGGTGATCTGGAGGGCCAAACTATAGCCGTAACTTCACTGGAGTGCTCATCAAACCATGACACCGAAGAGTGGTGATATGTCCCATTGCCCTGTTGAAACAGGGCATCTCCATCAGGGTACTCTAGTACTAGAAAGGGATGCAGATGGTCTGAAAGTAAGTCTACATGTCACTGACCCCTGCAGCCGGAAAATGGAGCCTAATTGCGACCATGAGAACGGAGCCCAAACCATAACTCAGCCACCTCCTGCCTGGACACTACCTTGTTGACACGCAGGATCCATAGCTTCATAGGGCATATGTCACAGTCTCAGCGGGCCATTGGCTCGATACAACTGGAATCGGGATTCATCGGACCATACTACTAACCACCACTGGTCCATAGTCCAATGCCGATGTTCGCGGGCCCATGCACGCCGTTGAGTTCTGTGTCGAGGTGTCAGCAAAGGGACACGAGTTGGTCGTGGCTCTTGAAGCCTGGGCGGTGTATGTGCCTTCTTACAGTAGTGGTGGAAATGGGTTCCTGACTCCCAACATTCAACTGGACGGTGATCTGACTCACAGTAGCCCTTCGAGTATGGTTCTGCTGAGGCGACGTGATGTCCATTCATTAATCACTTGTGGTTTGTGGTTTACGCATGAGGAAATATTCTCTCTGTGATATTGAAGATCCAGCCTAGACACTGTTGACTTCCAAAACCCGAATTCTCGCGTAATCTCCGATATGCTATGACCCATGCGTCGTGCACCGATTATCATCCCACGTTCAAAGTCGGTTAACTCGCAACGTGTTGCCACATTCATGCCATACTCGACACATATTCTAGTGGGACAGCCCTTCCCGTGACCTTTGGCCACTCAGGTATAATAATATTATAAAAAAACTGATGTGTTACACTCACTTTTTATACTCTTGTACGAACTATTTTTACAAACGCTTATTCTCCATATGCCTCATGCTAATCGAGATGTTAATTTTATTGCTAATTTTCTTGTAGATGCAAAGGGAATTGCTAGGCTTTAAGCGATAGTCAAATATGAGCTGGTTGCTATGTGGAGTATTCCATTCTCTTTGCATTACCAGGACAAAAACAATTAATAACGAATTTGAGAAAAATATATAAGTATTGGGAAATTTAAGGGAATAACAAGCAATATCTCGAAAATGGTTCACTCAACAAAAAAAATGTATATGACACAAGTTGTGTATTTTAACGCGATCTACATTTTTTGTGTAGGAAAAGTTTGTCTATCTCTTATTGTTTACCAGTTATGCAAAAATGTCGTTCACAATAAAGAATACTTTGGAGACATTCCCATAATATTCGAGATATACACTTCATTTGTTATGAAAATATCTTAAACATATGATATTTTAATGAAAATCGTTAGAGCCATTTTTGAGAACATTAAAATTTTCTAAAAATGTTCCATGTAAAGGGTAATCTGGGGTGGGCGGATTTTCTTGAAAACCTTCGTGTCGCATCTCTGGAAGATACTGAACCTAAATACCAAGTTTAGTGTTGATCCGACTGCTCGTTTCTGAGTTATGCTGTTCACAGACACACACACAGACACACACACGGACATGTTTCCAAAAATGCTTTTTTGGATTCAGGTGGTCTCAAAACATGTATTTGCGGTGAAATCTCGGTATCGAATTTTTGGGTGGAATACAATACTTCCCCTACTTACTATATGTAGTAGAGAAAGTAATAGAAAAGGTGTGTGTATGTGAGTTAATGTTAAAGAACCACTCAGCCGATTTTGATTATCCTATCACCATTAAAAATCCCAAGCTTTTGTGACTGAAATGGACTATAAAACGCCTTATAAGTTGAATTCATAAATTTTTAACATACTAATATGTGTTTGCAAAGCCGTGTGTTAGAATATGATCACATTGGAGTTATAAAAAAACATACTTGGCAAAGACGATCGGGAGAGAATGATTAAGGAAGTCGGGCGTTCTGCTTATCGGGATTTTTCAAGAATAGCCGGGACTCTACGAAATTACAACTAAATTGGGTGAAGAGGAGGATTAATTACAAAATCCTCTAGGTTATACAATGTTTTATAAAGAATGGTGAGAGGTATACGAAACTAATTAAAACGTTATTCAACTTTAAAAAGCTACCTGCGAAACGTCACCTAAGCCAGCTAGTCTTTTATAAAAGCAAGGTTATAAACTTCGTCGTCGACCAATGTCTGCAAATAATTTTTTCTCTCCTTTATGGCCTTAGACTTTCTTTGGTATGCAGAAACATCATTGTTTCCTCGTCGTCGTCCAATAAATACAATTCTGCCATGACTACTATTGCTAGTTATAAGAACTGTGAGGATTTTGAACGCGAAAACTTCGTTATTTGTCGAATAATGAAAGTATCGACTACTCCAAGTAGTCGAAAACTTATTCCCAAATATATCTTCCGAGTAGTCTTACCCAGAGATTATAGAATGCCAATTGCTAAGTCAGGCAAATAGCTTTATCGACAGTTTGTAGAACCGACTCCTACTGCTCTTTGTTGCCAGGACAATATTTAGCAGTAAGCACTCAATTTTTAACACTGTCCACGATTATAGAAGATTCATTCATCCAGTTAAAGTACAACCTTAACGTTTCCATCTTTAACATCAGTTGAAGTTTTTGGCATTATGATCACAATTTTCTTCAAATTACACTATTTTTAAAATTGAAATTTCAAATACAATGGAGTGTACAAAAGTTGTCATAAAGTCTTGTTGTTTTGAAGAAGTTTGTTTCGTAATTTTTACGTTGTTATTTATAAGCCCCACGCTTTGGGCGCCATTTGAAGTGGGTTATTGTCTTTACGTTAGTTTTGCTCCACGCTTTGGGAGCCAATTTGAAGTAGGTTTGTTGCTGCTACGTATGGAAAGTCAGTTTGAAGATGATGAATTATATTTCGACTACTGGGGAGACGAACTTGAAGTAGTTGCAACCGCACGTATGGTACCCGGTAGTCTTCGTCCCAAAAATTTAAAAAAAATATTAACTTTGTAATTTGACTATTTCTTTAAATATTATATATTTATGTATGCCTCGGCTGCGTCAGTATTATTGTTAGAGACATGGATTTCTTTGCAAGGCGTGGTGTGGCTGAAGAATGTAGGCGTACATAGATTATAGTTTTTATTTAACTACATTTATTAAGCATTGACACAATTTAAATAACACTTCACTGATATACAGAGCTGTGAGATTCTTTTATTAATTACTTGCACTTTTTAACACGTAAACAGTTTTCGTTCCACACGAATACGTATTAAATTTCTCGAGGACGCGTTTCGCGTCTGATTAGTAACACTGTCTGCTAGCAACGCGTCCAGTTATGAGCGCTGTCTACCAGCAACTGACTTGATTTCTACCGTCTAAATTTGTAAATTTATGTATTTCAAGTCTCTGATTGGCTAATCCTAGTCCAATAGAATACCTTCATTTAACTAAAGCTTTTTCTGGTTGTTGATTGGCTATTTTATAAACTGTCACTAAAATTACATTATTGCTTCCTAGAATGACTAGTAGCATTATTAAACATTCTTACTCATTATTGCCTCAAGGTTACCTCATGTTACCTCATTGTTAGCAACTATTGACCTATTTCTCATAGCTCCTACATTATTAAATTACGTAATACATTCACATAACATTATTGAACATGTATACAATAATATAAACATATACAGTGACTGTAATATACACTTTTTATATATTTGACATACATATATTGCTTTAAGGCGGGCTGTAATTGTATTTATACATTATATAATTAGACTGAAATCATTTAAGTGTTAAAAATATTGTCTCAGTTTATGAAAGAGCTATGCTTTCCATGCGACAATTTCAAGTCCATATAACACAACAATTCAGTAGTCTGTTTCCACAGGAAGCATGCGATCATTGGATAGAAATTAGCAATACCTAAGTTTGATGAACAAAAGGAATAATATTCACAGTGACGCTGATTGCATTCTGTAATTAAAACTGTGCAATGTCGACATATTCGGCCACGGAGGCCAACATTCTGGCTGCGGGATGCGTGATGCAGGTCGCATCACCTTCCTGTGTCGGTTGAATGATCGCAATCACTGCTGTGAGGCCGGCAGTCGGGTTGATAGGTCAAGGCTCTTCATGGGCTATAGCGCCATGGGATCATTATTATCGTGTTGACATATTCTCAATTCATCACTTGGTCCTGAAGGTGGTGTGCGTAGAAACATTTTCGAAATGTAGTTAACCTCATCTTCAGCCTGAAGGTCGACTGCCTTTATCTTCTTCTGCTCTATGAAGTGAAGTAAGTGAAGTTTGCAATGAAATACTGTTCTATATTAATATTATGTAGCACTTCACGTATTATATCCAATGAAATCACATTACGATTATGGTATACAATGCAAATAACACCAACTGATAGGTTAACCACACTATATAACATTGCATTAATGTATGCTTAGTTCAGAAATCTGCCTGGCAATTATTTCTTCATATTCCTTCATCTTGTGGTAATTCACGGAGTCCTAGATATACGGACATGGCCAGCTTATGTATAACCTAATCAGTTCGCATACGACATACCTTGGCTGGTTAGCCATTTTTGTTTACTTTCCATCATGTTGAGATTTCGTGACGCGCTGCAAATACTCGCATTTCATTGGCTAAAGCCATAAAATAATTGTCAAATCTTTGGTCGTTTGGAGCATTTCATTTGTTTTCAAGACTTTCAAAGAGTTTAAAAGTACTGGAAGCAATTTGACAAGAAAAGTTGTAAGGTTGTGACAACTCTTGAAATGCCTTGTAAAGTATTCAATTTGACAAAAATTTGATTGTGTATAAGGGGCTTAAGCCTCTGAAGGGGTGCTTCCTGAGGGAGGGCTGAGGTGAGAGGAGATAGGTGGGACAGTATTTTATATCATAACATGCTGTAAATGCCAAGGTGATTGTAGTGTAAATTAATATTATTGTATGTACAGGATTTTAGATGTTTGTTAGCCATAAGTATTGTTAGGAAATAAGTTTACACGGCCTAACTGAAACTGACAATAGAAGTGTGTAACAATAAACCGAGGGGGTGAGTTGTTTATCACTAAGAAGAGATAAACAAATCACGTCAGGGTAGCGTGCCTTTTTTATTAGAAATGGAGGGAATATCTTCCCTAGAGTATATATGTTAGTAGTAGTGATTGGCTGACCAAAACAGTGGGGCGCGATTTGGTAACCAATAGCAGTTCTATTGTAATGTTTAGGCAATTCGAGGTGAAGGAGTATATATTCTCGAACCATAAGCAAGTTTCGCGCAGTTCGGAGGAGTCTCTCACGAGGTACACGTCACGCAGATTCGAAGGATCTTTCACGAGGTACACGTCACACAGTTCTGAAGAATCTCTCACGAGGTGTACGTCGCAGAGTTAGTTACAAAAATGTAAAGTGCGCGAAGTAATTGGTACGCGGCAACTAATACGAAAGTAGTTACATTTGGAAATATCACAGTTTCAGTCAGGCGTGTATAGAGATTAAATATGTGAATTATTAATTAAGTGTGACTGCAATAAAAGTGTAGAAACAAATTATTTTATCAGTGTTATCTTTTAGCAACAACTCATTTTCGTTTACAAGCCCTGCTTAGAGACATTTGCTCGACTGAGTTATAATAGCTAGCCGGAGGACAAAAAACCCAAATTTAAAATAATAAAACAAGAGGCGCTCAACAAATAAGATAACACGAGCCATTGAGAACTGCGACAAAGGCGGCCGGACCAGGAAGAATGACAGGACAGAGAGTAGGGTCCGTAGCTTTTACAAATTAAAAGTCCCCGGATGGTGGCTGGTACAACCGGCTCCCCTTTCCTCTGCAAGCTTGCACTGGGGAGTCCGGGACTCGGAGACCGCCCCCCATTCCAGTGGGCGAAGGCTTACATAGAGCATCCTTTTCCCCTGTCTTGCAACGAAGACACTCCCGCCGATACTTACAACCCTGAAACAGACCAAGCAGATGAAAGAGGAAGTGAAATGAGAATGGAGGTGAAACGGAGGGACAGGGAATTTGGGGGATATAATGAACCTTCTTAGCATTCGTCTAGAGACCCTGGGAAACCCCCGAAAAAATATGGATTATGAATGTCTGCGGCGGGAATGTAACCCATGACGGTCCAAATACGGGTCACAGACGCTACCGCCTGAACCATCCCGCTCAGTATCTGAATAGTATAACTCAAAAATAAAAAGTCGGTTAAATACTACAAATGGTACTTAAGTTCAGCATCCTCTGAGGATGCAATAAGAAGATTTTCAAGAAAATCCCCCACACCAAACTACCCTTTAAGTTGAAAAATTGTAATTTTGTTATTTTCTCAAAAGTGATTCCTTGATTTGTTTACAATGTTTAGGATATCTGAATGACAAGTGAAAGTACATCTTGAGTTTTCTGGAAATCACCTGTGAGTTCCTATCCATTCTGAGTAGCTTTTGCATAATTGGTAAACTTTAAGAGAGAGAGACAAAATCTTACCACACAAAAAAAATTGTAGATCTGCTTAAAGCACACAATTTATGTCAAATACATTTTTGTGGCGTTAAATATTTTCGAGATATTATGTATTGTTGATTTGAGTTTTCAAATACTTTGGAGTTTTTCAAATGGTGAGTAATTCGTTTTTTACTCTCTACCACGTACTTAGAAGATAGAGAAGGTACTATTGTATTCCACCCAAAATTCGATAGCGTGATTTCAACAGAAATAAATGTTTTCAAAGACATTTAACCCAAAAATGCATTTTTAGTAAAAGGTCCGTGTGTGTGTGTGTGTGTGTGTGGACAGCAAAATGTTGGATAAATACCAAACTTGGTATTTAGGTTCAGTACCTTCCAAAGATGTGACACGCAGTGCTAGCATCTAGTTCCCAAGGTCGCGGGTTCAAACCCGGCGGAGGGCGATGGATTTTTTCGGGCGTAAAAATCCTTAGCACGGCTTCCCTTGGAAGGGAAGTAAAGCCGGTGGTCCCGTGTCGTATATTCACGGCACGTAAATGAACCTCAAGCCTGATAAAGGGGCCTCTGAGCAAAATTACCGGTATTTCACGCCCAACATAGAATGGGACGCTAAGGACCATAGTAGTTAAAGAGTGTCCATAAATAAAACTCAATTTTAAACGAAGATTTTAAAAAAATCCCCGCACCCCAACTAACCTTTACATGGAACATTTTTGAAAATTTTATTTTTCTAAAAAATGATTGATTAAAATACGATATATTAGAGATATTTAAATTAAAAATCAAAATACAAGTTTTGAATTTTCTGGGAATAGCTGTGAAGTTCTCTTCATTCGGAAGGAATCTTATATAATCTTGTATAACTGGCAAACGTTAAGCGATGGATGAAAATGTACTAAAGAAGTAAGGTAGACGTCTTTAAAACAAACAAACTATTTAAGTTAATGTTTTTGTGGCATTAGCCATTTTAGAGATATTCGTTATTAATGGTTTGAATTGTTCAATACTTAGCCATCACTTTTAAGTTCCCATAATGTCATGGAAAGAGTATGTAATTTTAAGAACGTATAGCGTTCAGTTGTAAATCATTTGTCCCTTTGTATTTGTAACGAAGTGAGTAATGCAGGTATTTCTGAGAGATTTATCTGGATATAAAATGAAATAGATAGGAAAATATACTTTCGTAAGAATAATTTTTTTACTCACTAACAAGCGATAGAGGGTAGAGAAAGCCATGTGAATGTAATGCATTTTTGTTCAAGTGTAAGTCGATATTCGCTTTTTTTCTCGTGATCATGCAACAAGCTTTAAATTTTAAAACCATCAAATAGCGACTGTATTTTAGAAATCTGAATATCGCTTTACCTCATGCTCACATTTGCGAAATCTTCCGCATAATTTCAGAATAAATAAAGAAATAGCCGATTCGCTTTTCCATGGTTCCATAACGCTTATTTCTCAACCTCGTAGTGTAATACACTACTATTTTCGGCAATTTGAAATGGTGTAGGTTATATGCGTGGCGCGAAGCTCGGTTATTACTGCCATACAATTGCTCGTAACTCTGTAGGCGCGTAACACAAAAGCACCTGACTTGCACAATCTGATATCCTTGGAAGTACAGTCACGAACCGTGAACAGATCGTAAATAAAGTTAATTTTAAAGAGCCCTGGTTATTATTGCCGTTTATGGTTCCATTTCTTTTCCACCTCAACGTTTTTACTTACTTTCTGACAAGCTCGCATGACTCCCGGCGCTCTGCCTCATTAATTACGTCTAGAATCGCCGCCTCGGTTGTCTGAAGAAGAAAAAAAGAAAGATAGAAACCGCTGGCTACCAATGCTAATCGTACACATCAGAAAATAAAACCCCTACATTTAATTATTCTTTTAGTTTTTCTTAGCAGGGTTGATAACGCCATTTTATCAAGTAAAGCTGCGAAAGAAGCTTCAAGCAATAAAACTATCGCGTACTCAAAAGGTTTTAATCTAAATGCACCTACTGCTTGTTATAAATCCAATTAAGAGCTACAGTGAAGTAATAACCTCCTTGCTTGACAGCTTTTGCAAGATAATGTGAGCAAGGTATAAACGTAAGATATTATTTTACCTAAATTTATTGCCTTTGTAAAACGAAACTGCGTTTTAGAGCCAGAGACAGTAATTATATTTAATACTAATAGCTGCTTTGGCTGCAGATTAAGGACTGTAATTGTTGAAAACAGAAATTTATCCATCAAGAATGTTCGTTTACGTAATTGTGCATACTTAAAACACAATATTGTGAGTAAATTTTCACTTTGTAATAGAGATTTTGTTTTGAATAATGCTGTTCACGAATATTTTATGCCATCATCCATATTCTGGATTTTGCTGTTGAAGAATTCTTTAGCACTTTACCACGCCACCGTGGACGTCCTCTTAAAGAATAACTCATTATTAAACATAGAACATGTGTTCACAAAAAATAAAGTGCATAAACCAATCTAACATATCGAACAGAACAAAATAATACCACATAATTACGCGAATCTAAAGCGTCATTGAATCTTTAAATTTCAAACCTAAAGAATAAAAATCTGACTTCATGTTAATCGAGATATCGAGATGTTAATCGTATTGCTAATTTTCTTATAGATTCAAGGGGAATTGGTAGGCTTTAAGCGATAATCAAATATTTTAAGAAACTGGTTGCTATGTCGAGTATTCCATTCTCTTTGTATGTACAGGACATAAAAAGAAATGAATAACAAATGTGAGACAAAGTATAAGTATTGGAAAATTTAAGGGAATAACAAGCAATATCTCGAAAATGGTTCACTCAACAAAAAATGTGTATTACATAAATTGTGTATTTTAACGCGATCTAAATTTTTTGTGTAGTAAAATTTTGTCTATCTCTTATGGTTTACCAGTTATGCAAAAGTCGTTCACAATGAAGAATACTTTTGGAGACATTACCAGAAAATTCGAGATATACGTTTCTTTTTTCATGAAAATATCTTAAACATATGATATTTTAATCAAAATCGTTAGCCATTTTTGAGAAAATTAAAATTTTCGAAAAATGTTCCATGTAAAGGGTAATCTGGTGTGGGTGGATTTTCTTGAAAACCTTTGAGTCGCATCCCTGGAAGATACTGAACCTAAATACCAAGTTTGGTGTTTATCCGACTGTTCGTTTCTGAGTTATGCTGTTCACAGACAGACAGACAGACAGACAGACAGACAGACACACAGACACACAGACACACACACACACGGACATGTTTCTAAAAATGCTTCTTTTTGGATTCAGGGGGTATCAAAACATGTATTTCCGGTGAAATCTCGGTATCGAATTTTTGGGTGGAATACAATACTTACCCTAGTTACTGTACGTAGTAGAGAAAGTAAAAATGCGTTAATTGGTGAATGCAATGGACATAAAAGACAGGATAAATTTATTTAAATTTATTTAGTACAAGATTGGGCTTTGCGTAGTATTTCAGAACATACCTAATAGGTATTTATAGGTAGCCTTTTATTATGTGACACTGTCAGTGTTAAAGAATTAACACTGCTGTTTGAAGTGAAGATGAAATATTGTGGCCTATTAATAATTTGGATGTTTCATTGTCATTACCAGACACATTGTCGTTTTCATTGTCATTACTAGACATATTGTTGTTTCCATCTGCGATGACGTCAGACTTGGCTGGGAGTTTTTGCTAGACACGAGTGGTGGGGGATATAGCGTCTGTCCTGCTGAAGATTCCGTGAGGTGCGGATCGCGTGTGCAAGCCGGCTTTTGAATCCTTGGGCATCTCCCTTCACCTTTCATATTTAATAATTTAAGAATCCCAAAGATTTGGAAATAAATCTAGGAATGCGTAAGTGGATAGGTGTTATGGATTTTGTACAGTGAAAAACCCACGACTTCCTCTTAACCTCCACACCACGTTTCGGTCCTCCGCATCTAAGTGAGTATACGTCCCCTCAATGTACGTGCTGGATACTCAAAATGAAGTTAATTTTCATATTAACTTTTAGATCTTTACCCAGCATGTATCAACATCTATGTTGCATATATACCCCCTCAAAAAAGTATTCGTCTGTACTTTAAAAACTTCTAGCAGACAAATTAATGGAGGAAAAATCTAAGTTTTCTTGGACTTAAAGATCAATTAGTAATACAGTTTACGATTTTGAAGCTATTTTCAGATCGTTTATTTTATCAGTTTTATAAATTGTTTAAAAATATGCCACGTGGTGTTTTCTAAATTATCTTACATGTATTGAGTAAAGAAATTTTGTTTTTTGTATTACTTGATTTTGCGGTGAAAATAGGATTTTATTTGACAGAGGATTAAAATGTTAAAGTTGGGAATTTTCAACGTTTTTGCCTTAATTTCTCATTTTTGGGTCACTTTTTCGACTTCAGGAATTTATTTCTCCACCAATTTAAGTTAAATGTCAAGGAAAGTGTATGGATGTATTTACACAAAAAATTCTCTACCCAATGCATGAAAGATAATTTTTAAAAACCACCTAAAAAAAGAAGTTGCAATTTATATCTTTTTAAATTTTTGAAAAAAATTATGAAGCTGATAAAACTAACGATCTGAAAACTGCCAAAACTCGTAAGCTATATTACCATTTGATCTTTAAGTCTTTGATTCTTTCCCTCCATTAATTAAGCTGCTGGAATTTTTTAAAGTGCAGACAAATACTTTCTTGAGGGGGTGCATATGAATAGTTACTATCGCCAGTATTAAAGGTACCTTTTTGCTAAATTTAGTTGCAAATAATTGTAATTTATTTTTCCGCCATAAGCGAACGTTGCTCTCCACTGCATTCAACTGTCTTCCTGCCTTTGGTTACCAGGCTCAGCATAAATAATCACTTTATTCTTGAAAGTAGCGTGTTCTTCTGTTTGGCCTCCATTTCCTAACTTCCTACTAATTTCAACGCCCCCTACAATATTAGGCCTACGATAAATGTAACGAAGTAGAGAATGACAATACATTACGACGTAAGATTGGTATGATAAATTTAAATGCAATTACCGGCGAAATAGGGAAATATTTTGCACTGAAATCTATCGCGCCTTTGGATCTAATGGGTAACACAAATTTGAATAGTGCATATGGGCAGCAAAATATGCGCTATAGATTCGCGAAAATAGTGTATAATGGCTTTAAGCTTGTGATACCGTTTGTTTACCTTTATTTTTTATTTTTTTAGCGGACAAACACTTCTGCTTGGATTCTACAAAATATAGGTGGTTACGAGCTTAAAACAGCCAAGTAGTGTGAAATCTGCGGTATTTTGCAAATATTTTGGCAATTAACGAAGTAATTTTAGACTTCAATATTTTTGCGATATTGCAGAGACAGTAGTTTCAATGGTATGCTACCTTTAGATTAATTCAAGATTAAGGTGTAATCACATTTACAAGTTCAAATTAAGTATAGACCAGCTATACTACAGCTTAGCTAAAAGTATGGTTACCATGCTAGCCTCTAATTCCCGAGGTCGCGGGTTCAAACCCGGCGGAGGGCGATGGATTTTTTCGGGCGTAAAAATTCTTTGCATGGCTTCCTTTTGAAGGGAAGTAAAGCCGGTGGTCCTATTGTAGATTTACGGCACGTAGAAGAACCTCAAGCCTGATAAAGAGGCCTTTGAGCAAAATTTCCGGTCTTTCACGCCAAATATAGAACGGGACGTTAAGAACCACAGCCGTTAAAGAACGTCCATAAATAAAACTCAATTTAATGTAATTTAACCACAGCCATATGATGTTTTTTATCTCATTTTAATTACATCATTGTAAGGGAATGAATAATTAAGTTGGTATTTAAAAGGAATTCAATTAGTATTAGTATATGTCAAAGCATGCATTTCTCATTTATATACTGTGTATGTTTTGGGGATCGTGCTTACATTTTACTTTCCCTGCTACGTACATAGTGGGTAGAGAATGCATTCCAACCCTAAATTTGATACCGTATTTTCAACGGAAATACATGTTTTGAGGAACCTTGTAGCCAACAAAGTAAAAAAACGCATCTCTAGAAAAAGGTATGTGTACGTTTGTGGACAGCGTAACACAAAAACGAAAAGTCGAATAAACACCAAACTTGGTATTTAGGTTCAGTACCTTCCAAAATCCCCACATTCTCAAACTACGCTTTAAATGAAACATTTTTCTAAATTCTTGATTTTCTAAAAATGGCTCTAACGATTTTGATGAAAATATATTAAGGATACACTATAATAAATTGTATATGTTGATTTTTCTGGGAATAGCCTGTGAAGTCATCTTCATTCGGAAGGAATTTTGCATTATCTTGTATAACTGGTAAAAGTTAAGCGATAGAAGAAAACGCACTTAACAAAAAATGTTTATCTCCTTAAAACACACGATTTATTCCAAATAACTTCTTTTATGCCATCAGCCAATTCCGAGATATCCGTTATTAATTGTTCAAATTGTTCAGTAAGTTGTCATTCTCTTTCACTTCTGTGGATTTTTCAGTAGTTTTTCGCTATTGCATGGAAACAGTATGGAATTTTAACGCCAGCGTATAGCAATTCTCGAGTGAAACATTTGCAATCATACATTCAAGAAAAGGTTTTAAAAATGCTGTTTTGGCTTCAGAATAGTCCATTATACACGTCAACTTCATTCAACCAAAGCAAAAGTTGCGTATCACAATATTTGGCTATGGTTTTATTATGTGTACAGCTTGATTTGATATTGCCGTGATTCTATCCAATGTTTGTTTTGTTAAAGAAGAAAAATAATACTCTGAAATTGGCGGCTAGTAAATGTCCATAAAATACCTCTAGCTGCTGGAATATCAAATAAATGTTGTTACATTTGAGGTAAATATGAGAGAGCATTTCCATGCTGCCAACAGGAATTCAACCACATGTTCATATGAAAGCATGAACACTGTACTCAGAGCCTTTAATCAGATTTGTGTGTGTATAACTGTGTGTGTCATTTGCTTACATCATTGTCAAAAGCGCTTTTAAGCATCAAACAGACACAGTTTCTCCCATCTAGGGTTAACGGTGTGATTTTAGACCATTTGGAAAATATAGGAATTAAATAATTATATTACCATAGAGTTCTACTCTATTTTAAACAAACTAGATGAAAATTTTACTGAGAAAAACGAAAATTTAATTCATACCAACACAGAGACAGGGAAACATTTAAAACGTAGGACAGGATAGGACTACTTAACGGAGGGTATACCTAGCACCGCGACCACAATGGATCTTTTGTCGTACACCCCCGGGAGGAATGGACGAATTGAGGAAACAAAAGGAGACGTATGGATTGCAGAGCAAGGCCGGTGCAAGTCGACAGAGACGCATAGACTTCCCTTGTGGGACAGGAGAAACGTGACCTAGCAGAGGGTCTCGCAGTCTTTCCTCTAGCAGGCCCGAGAAGACGTTCCAATCTGCCAGCCTCTGCGCCAATCACAGCCCGGGAGTCAACCTGAAGCGTGAAAGGTAATTGGAATGAGAAAAAATCGGGGAGAGAGGAAATCCGTGGTACAATATACATTATGTCAACGAGGAAAACCACGAAAAACCTGTGGTTAAAGTGAGCGGTCTCGGAATCGAATCCGGGACCTTCTGAATGAGTGCATCACACGTTATCACAGAGCCATCTCGCCCGGTTTTAAAACTTAAGTGGACAATCCACCCTTCTAAAGACTTGTCTCTGATTTCCCAACGATACTAAAGCTAATTATTTTCTCCACTGATCTGGTTTTGCATCAAAATTCAAATACAAAATTTGGTATTTATTCGAATTTTTGTTTCAGAGTTTAATTGTTCATAAATGCACACACTCAAAGCCATGCACTCAAACCAAAAGCTTTTCAAACAATTTGTTTTTATTCACGGGGCCTCAAAACATGCATTTCCAGTTAACTCGCAGTATCAAAATGTTGGGTTTTCAATTTATGGACGTCCTTTAACCACTACGGTACTTAGGCGTGAAAGACAGGAAACTTTGCTCAGAGACCTTTTTATCCGGACACCTACGACACGGGACCACCGGCTTTACTTGCTAAGGGTTTTTACGCCCGAAAAAAATTCATCGTCGTCCGCCGGGTTTGAACCCTTCCCTCAGGATCTAGAGACTAGCATTGTACCCCTAAAACACGGAGGTTGACAAATACTTCCTCTACCTATTCTGTATGAGATAGGGAAAATAAAAATGTGGAACCGCGTTACATTCTTATGTTGCAACATTTTCCAGTATTATAGAAAAGTAGTATTACCTGGCATAGTTGCCTATACAATTTTAGTACACGCTTTCTAAAACAGCTTGTTTGTCCGACTCTTAACACGCCGTCACAGAAACTTTTAGCGGCGTAATAAACAAAATCCAGATACCACTGGCCATTCGTACATCTTTAACAAAGGTTTTAAACAAAATGCTTGATCATAAAACCAGAAATAGTCAGCATTGTTACTTTCTCTACCACGTAAAGTAAGTAGGGGAAGTATTGCATTCCAGACAAAAGCTCGATACCGAGATTTCACCGGAAATACATGTTTTCAGGCGCACTGAATTCATATAAAGCATTTTTGGAAACATGTGTGCCTGTCTGTGAACAGCATAACTCAGAAACGAACAGTTGGATAAACACCAAACTTGGTATTTAGGTTTTGCATCTTCCAGAGATGCGACACGAATGTTTACAAGAAAATCCCCCCACCCCAGTTTCGAAAATTTTAATTTTCTCAAAAATTGCTCTAACGATTTTGATTAAAATATCATATATTTAAGATACTTTCATGACAAATAAAATGTATATCTTGAATTTTCTGTGAATGTCTCCAAAAGTATTCTTCCTTGTGAACGACTTTTGCGTAACTGGTAAACCATAAGAGATAGAGAAGATTTTACTACACAAAAAAATTTAGATCGCGTTAAAATAAACAATTTATGTCATATACATTTTTTTGTTGAGTGAACCATTTTAGAGATATTGCTTCTTATTCGCTTAAATTTTCCAATAATTATACTTTTTCTTAAATGGGAATTCGTTATTCTTTTTTTTTTGCCCTGGTAATGCAAAGAGAATGGAATACTCCACATAGCAACCAGCTCTTAAAATATTTGACTATCGCTTAAAGCCTACCAATTCCCCTTGCATCTACAAGAAAATTAGCAATAAGATAAACATCTCGGTTAACATGAAGCATATGGAGATTAAGCGTTTGTAAAAATAGTTTGTACAGGAGTAGAGAAAGTCATGTAAGTGTAACGCATCAGATTTTTTTTATGATATTCATAAACTTTACCAGCATTTTTTACAAAAAAAAATCATTATGTAAATAAGTCATCATCACATCTTCGTTTACAGGAGAAACACTACTTACCTGCACCATATTTTCGGTCTTAATCTTGTTGCTCAGAAACGAGCGCTGAGAATAAGCGCTGTCTCTACATCCGGATCTTGTATTGATACGGTCAACACTTCCTAAAAGGCGTTGGTACGGTTCATAACATAGGATTCAGGCGGCTGTGAGAATGTGTCAATAAATGACTGACTGTACGTTTTATATTTACAGTACTTATACAATATATACTTATTTTATTTAATACAGTTTAGAGAGCTTTTATAAAAGTTATCGAATGCGCCACCTGTGCGAAAGCTTTAGTGGACACGTCCAGTATTTCGAAAGTAACGTAAGGCATAAATTAATTCTTCCGCTAAAGCCTTATTTTGTGTGCTGGATACGTAAATAGTTATAAATGTAGTGCCCTCTGTTGTTTAAAATTAGGATATCTGCTATGTCATCATTTGGCCCAATAAGAAATCTTCCTCGCCCAGTCGTGTTTTTGACCCTACATTTCTGAATGCCCTCACACTTAGCGATTACTTAGTGATTACATGATATGCATGGAACAACAAAAGAGTATAAAAAATAAAAATAGCTTGTGGATAGGGGTAGAAAAATTTATGGAGAAGATAGGAATGGGAGATATTTGGAAAGCAGGAGAAAGAAATAGCAATGGCTTCTGGATAACTAAGATACGGAGTGGAGGACATAGAAAGACAAGAGATTTGGGGAAGCTTAGAGAATAAAGTCACTAGGGTTCTATAGATTAGTAAAAAGGAAATGGGGAAGAGAAGGGTATGTGGATTATTGTAATAGAGCAGAAAAAGAAGTGTTTGCATGGATGAGAACAGGATCAATGTATCTGAGAGGGCTAAGAGGCAGAAAAAACGGAATTTGTGAATTATGCAGAGGTAGTGAAAGCACAGAGCATTATATGACAAAATCCAAAGAATTAGCAGAATGGAGACAAGAATTATGGGAGGAAAAAGGGAAAAAATGGATGGAAAAATAGTAGCAATTAAAATTTTAACAAGAAAAGAAAAGCAAAATAAGAATATGGGGGAATTCTTAAAGAACGTAAAGGAGAAATGGACTAGAAAAATAAGAGAGATAAGAAAGGTAGAAAGGCAAACGGAGGAAGGAGAGCATAGGCAATAGGGATTAAGGGTAGTAAAGAATGCTTAGAGGAGCCAGAAGGCCAGAGTGCCAGGCAAAAAGAGCAGCATAGCTGGCAAGGAAATTTGTACATAGGTTAAGTTAGTTTATAAGTGGAACATTGTAAAAAGAATTGTGTATAAAAACGTACAAATAAAGTTATCTTATCTATCTAGTGATTACAACAACTGTTTCTTTTCTGAGCACTCTATTCCCAAAATGGCAATAGAAAGTATTTTCTAATTTTACTCTTTCCGAAAATAATTCATTCATAAATAGATTATTGCTTCAGAAATATTAAGAATTCAGAAAATACTTCATATTTATATTACCTGTAATCTTTAAACTGATTTATAATTGTATGGAGTAAAACGTTATCCTAAATTTGCAGATATTCCAAGCAGCAACATTTTACCTTGTACGTGGATACAGAAGAACGGGAGGCAATTGGAGGCGATTGCAAGAAAGAGTTATAAATGCTGGAAGGTCTGAAAAATAAGTAAAACAATTAATATAAGCTTTGATAATGGGCGGGAATGAAAAGCAATACGAATTCTTTGTTTTGATATAGTTTTCTGTTGTTTACAGGTTGCTATCGTTGGACATTTATTGCTAAAACGACATATAGATTAATCAAGAAAGACTTTTAATTAATGTATCATATAATTATGTGGTGCAAATACGTTGATTGTCGTCCTAAGAGGAAATTCCAATGTAAAAGTATAAATAAAATGAAAATGCATTATAGGTAAACATTAAAAGATCGAAAGTAACTTTATTGGAAATATCCACATTTCGAAATCGGACCATTGGGGTAAAAATCAGATGTTTTACATACACGTGAATTTCTGTACCACATTTTGTTTATTTTATATAGGTTCTACAAACTATTCTTACAAAACTGTGAAAATAGCTTCATTATAGGTAAAGCCAGATACAGGAAACCGAAACGTTGATCAAATGTTTAAAAGTGGGTCGCTATAAGCTGACCTTAAATTACGATACGCACCATGACGTTCCAAAAATGGCTATATAACTTCAAAACTTACAAGCGTATTGAAAACTTAAAAAACCAATAATAACAGATATTTCGGAAATGGTTAATCTCACGAAAAAGTTATTTGAAATAAACTGTTTTTACTTTCTCTACTACGTATAGTAAGTAGGGGAAGTATTGCATTCCACCCAAAAATTCGATACCGAGATTTCACCGGAAATACATGTTTTGAGACCTCCTGAATCAAAAAAAAAAAAAGCATTTTTGGAAGCATGTCCATGTGTGTGTGTATGTGTGTGTGTGTGTCTGTGAACAGCATAACTCAGAAACGAACAGTCAGATAAACACCAAACTTGGTATTTAGGTTCAGTATCTTCCAGAGATGCGACACGAAGGTTTTCAAGAAAATCATCCCACCCCAGATTACCCTTTACATGGAACATTTTTCGAAAATTTTAATTTTCTCAAAAATGGCTCTAACGATTTTGATGAAAATATCATATGTTTAAGATAATGTCTTGAGAAATGAAATGTATATCTCGAAGTTTCTGGGAATGTCCCCAAAAGTATTCTTCATTGTGAACGACTTTTGCATAACTGGTAAACCATAAGAGATAGACAAAATTTTACTACACAAAAAATGTAGATCGCGTTAAAATACACAACTTCTGTCATATACATTTCTTTTTTTGAGTGAACCGTTTTCGAGATATTGCTTGTTATTTCCTTAAATTTTCCAATACACTTTTTCTCAAATTCGTTGTTCATTTTTTTATGTCCTGGACATGCAAAGAGAATGGAATGCGCCACATAGCAACCAGCGATAAAATATTTGACTATCGCTTAAAGCCTACCATATTCCATTTGCATCTACAAGAAAATTAGCAATAAGATTAACATCTCGATAACTCGATTAACATGAAGAATATGGAGAATAGGCGTGTTTGTAAAAATAGATTGTACAAGAGTAGAGAAAGTCATGTGTGTGTAACACATCAATTTTTTTTAAATAGATTTACATGTTCGTTTTTTCTATCACATACATAGTAGCTAGGGAACGTATTGAATTTTACCTAAAATTCTGTACAGAGATTTCACCGGAAATACATATTTTGGAGACACCTGAATCCAAAAGAAGCACTTTTAAAAATGGTCCCTGTATGTGTGTGTGAACAACAAAACTCGAAAACGAAAAAAATACCAAACTTGGTATATCTAAGTTCAGTGCCTTCCAAAGAGGCAACACAAGGATTTTCAAAAAAAATCTTCCCCACACCAAACATTTTTGGAAATTTTGGATTTTCTAGAAAAATGACTCTTAACGAGTTTGATTAAAATACCACATAAGACGTTTGCATGACATAAAATGTATATCTTAAATTTTCTGGGAATACGAGTAGCCTATAAAGTCCTCGACATTCGGAAGGAACTTTACATAATTTTATTTAATTGAAAAACGTTAATCGATAGGCAAAAACGTACTACACAAAAATGTACATCTCTTCAAAACACACACTTCATTTCAAATAAGATTTTTTGTGGCGTAAACTACTTCTAAGATATACACTATGGAATTTTAAGGCTAGCATATCGCTGTTCCCTTTGTATCAATTATGAATGTGAAATGCAGTTTTCAGTAAAGGTTTATTTGGCTTAAAATGTAGCAGAGAGCAAAATAAGCTTTAGTAAGAATAGTTTTTACACCCACTAATAAACGAAAGATAGTAGAGAAAGTAATGTGAATGTAATATATTGGATTAGGTTTTGTCTATTGTTTACAGTTTACTAATTGCACAAAATTATACAAAGTGTCTTTCGAATGAAGAGGACTTCAAAAGCTAACCCCAGAAAATTCGAGTTTAAACATGTTTGCCATACAAATGTCTTAAATATATACGGAGGGTTGTTCGGGATCTATAGTAACTCAAACGAGCACAATAGTTCCGCGCTGAAACATGCGGAACGGAATGAAAGTTCAGCAGTAGGAGTGTATCATTGTGTTTGCTCAGGTATGAGCTTGTGTTCTTGCTGCATCAGTTGTCAAAAATTGAACCATTCTGATAAGGGTACATTATTACCTTTCCGATTAAAATACTTGTATTCTAGGATTAATAAGCAGTGCAACAGGCGTGGGTTTACCATATCTAAGAAAGTGATCTCATGTGTACTCAACAAAAAAGGCAAGGCCACGTAAGGACTTGTTCCAAAGGGCAAGAAACAGGGCAATCCACGAGTGGCTACCGGTCGTACCCCGCAGATAATTTCAAAGATTAAGGCCGATGCTTTTGGACCAAATCCTGATGCTTAGAGGGTCATTGCACTGTAATTAAGGGTTTCTGTTACTACTGTCATAATCAACCAGGATTTGTATCTAGAAATATATTACCGACCAAGTGAAACGGCAACTCTAGAATTATTAATAATACGGGTAATTGCTTTTTAGTGAAATTAAATTATGCTATGTACAACTATTTTTCTTTTTACTGCCTGTGTAGCTTAAGAAGGGTGATTTAATGATATATTTGTATTTATGTTACTAATATTAGAGGAGTAACAAATTGTTTAATGTAAATAATTTAAGCACTATGTTAAAATATTGTCCACGGCGAGACATTTTAGATGCAGGAGAAGTGTCTCCGAAGGTAACAAGTGAGTTTTACGATGTCTCTCTGATAGCAAAAATATTGTTCGTACAGCGAGGGTGTAGAGGCATTGTCCTTTTGTACGCTAATTCGCCGTGACCGGAGTGAGTGAGACAACAAGCTTAACGGTAAAATTAGGGAAAGCCGCGATTTCATGTCAAAATTGAGCAAGAGGGGGTGGAATAGGTCCAATGAGATCCAAGTAAATCGATATGAAATAGTGAGACGCTTTGAGCGACGCGAAAAATGCACCAATAGGAAATTAAGTAGCCCAAGAAGCCCGCGACTATAAATAGATCTACTAAGACCAAAGATCGTGGAGTTACTTCGAAACTACAGGCAGGGAATGATGCTGCCGGATACTTAAGAGATGTCGCGCCAGAAGTTAGTGAATTAAGACAGGTTTTGCTACACATAAGAATCGCTACAAGTAAAGAGATTTGTTAAGTATATAAACTTCGCGTCATATCAGCGCCGTGTTTCAACAGTGTTTTAACGGCGACAATCTCAGTGTTGTGAACTACCAGAAGTAACAAAATAAAGAAAACAGTGGTGTCGTCTTTTTGTAACTGAAGCACGTCTATTTCTCTCCGTTACCACACTCGAGATCCACGTTTCTTTTACCGAGGAAAAGTCCCTGCTCTTACATATTTCAGAAATTACTTCAGCTAGCCGAGGATAGAGATGCAGAGAATCAGCCCACGTCGAACATCCGGAGTCTACGCGGAGGCTGCAGAAAGGTAAACCACAAGCTACGGGCATTACGAACGAGAACAACTTTGACCGGAGGAGGTACTGCCGCACAAGGGAAGGAAAAAGAATTTGAAAGTCGGTATAAGGAAACTAACGAAAGTTTCTCCAATGGTGTCAAGGTAATAGCAAGGTACAATGGCAAATTAACCATTCGTGGTGTACACAAAAATGTGACAATCAATTCGGCATATTATAGACTAACGACCTGATACCCATTTTCCATATAGAAATCCCTGCTCTCTATTCTGCAGACGTAAACAAAGTCTGGTTGCATTAGGATAAGGCATCAAACCATACGTCTGCTTCAACCTACAAATTTTTGGAGAACATAGGGAGAGAAATGGAAATACGTTCCATACCTGTCAGTGACATCGGCGTTAAGTCATCTGAAGCATCACTGGTGGAGTTTTGTGCATTTGGGTTACTGAAAAGAGCCCTTGGAAGCAGACGGCCGCGAACTTTGGATGGTCTCTGGAAAACTGCCAGGAGGACTGGAATAAACTGAACATTCCTGTATTTTGTAGCAGTTTGCTCCAGTGGAAGCTGTGCTACAGATTGATAGCTCAAGCTAAAGGCTGCAAGACAAAACATCGCTGCTGGTGGAGGCGCGGTTTTTCATAAGGTAAGGGATCTTAAGTTTGTGACCATAGATTGCGAACAACCCTCTGCAGTATTTTTATTAAAATAGTTAAAGACGTTCTTAAGAAAACCAAATTAACAAAAAAATGTTCCATGTAAGGGCGAGTTAGGGGTGGAATTCCCTTGAAAATCTTCGTGTCGTATCCTTGAAAGATACTGACAATTAAGTTTAATATTTATCTTATATTTCGTTTCTGAGTTATACTAGCTCACTCACTCGCCCAAAATTTCGATGTTGAAATTTCACTGGAAATAATGTGTGTGTGTGTGGGTGTGTGTGCGTGTGTATCTGTGCGCGCACACACGTCATAACTAATTAACGAAAAGTCGTTTAAATACGAAGCTTAGTATTTCAGTTCAGGATCTTCTAAGGATACAACAGGAAGATTTTGAAAAAAATAAAACAATATCCTCCACCCTACCCTTTACATGGAATATTTTTCAAAATGTTTGGCTCCAAAGATTTTGATTAAAACTTGAATAGCCTGTGAATCACTTTGTGTAATGAGTAAACAGTAAGAAGTAGAAAATATCTTACTATACAGAGAACTCAGAGCTAGTTAAAACGCATAATTCCTGTTCTTTTTCTTTTCTTTATTCCTTTCATGTTCGTATTCAAGCAAAGAGAACAGAATTTTAAAACCATCCCGTCAGCGTCATCATGCCTTCTACATTCACTGGTCTACTTTTATCCAGTAACCTTTTTACATTTATATCATCTTTTGATACAAATTTATCAGGAATAATTATTTCAAATAACATAAAATCTTATTAACACCACAGTAGATCCGCAACAGCACTTAGAGGTTGTTTTATCACTCTAAAACTTCATTTAGCTATCCAGTAGTTTCTGAGAAAATGTCTTGAGCACACAGAACCTGTCATACTTAAGCGTAGTACCAATTTTTAGAGTAAAACTTTTCCTATAAGATGGGCTAAGGTTAATACTGTACTCCAAGGTGTTTAGGAGTTGGGATGTTCTACTAAATGGTGCATAATTCTCTACAAAATGGCAGATGTAGTACATTTATAAAAGAATATTCAAGTATTGTTCTTATCATGATAAATACGTGTAAGATTGAAGAGGAAATTACAATGTATAAAATGGCTTAAAAAAACAAAATGTAATTTTGGGGAACTTTTCACCATTTAATATTTCCATTAATCGTTTCTGTAAACCCTGAGTTAGTTTACACACATTAAAACACATTATCCTAAGCGAATTCGTGTACCTAAAATTTATTTCAACTGCTTCATTAAATATCTCCTAACATAGACCTTTGTGAAGACGTTTTGAAGCAAGATAGATGGAAGCATTAAAGGTCTTAAGTCACAAAAACAAATGTTGCAGCATGGCAGAAATAATAGAATGGAGTCTTTGTATTGACTGCTTGCACATTCATTTCATGGGCCGCAACTTCTAGTTCCCGTGAGACTTTCTCTGGACTGCTGGTGTCATTTGCAGACAGCGCCTGGAGAAAACAGGCGACATTTTGCCGTTGATAGATGATTCGCAGTTTGAACCATGACCAGCCTGTCCCATTATGCAAATACATGGCGGCGGCACAAAAATGAGCTTTAGAAACACCAGCATTTGATCTACGTCGTTTCATTCCGTTATATTATCATAATATCGCTTCATTACACCGATCCCGGGAGTCATAACTTTACGTGCTTTATGATGATTTCATTGTTCTGCTCTCATCAAAGGTAATATCTTGACAAAGGTTTCTCAGCTTCTAGGTCCATTCACATTCGCCATTTAATGACTTTGAAATTCCATGCTCTTTGTATGAGCATTTCTACTCTTGTACAAACTATTTTTACAAACGCTTATTGTCCATATGCTTCATGTTAATTGAGATATCGAGATGTTAATCTTATTGCTAATTTTCTTGTAGATTCAAGGGGAATTGGTAGGCTTTAAGCGATAGTCAAATATTTTAAGAGCTGGTTGCTATGTGTAGTATTCATTCTCTTTGCATTACCAGGACAAAAAAAAATTAATAACGAATTTCCATTTGAGAAGTATAAGTATTGGAAAATTTAAGGGAATAACAAGCAATATCTCGAAAATGGTTTACTCAACAAAAAAAAATGTATATGACATAAATTGTGTAGGTTAACGCGATCAACCTTTTTTTTGTGGTAAAATTTTGTCTATCCCTTATTGTTTACCAGTTATGCAAAAGTCCTTCACAATGAAGAATATTTTTGGAGACATTCCCAGAAAATTCAAGATATACATTTTATTTGCCATAAAAATATCTTAAACATATGATGTTTTAATCAAAATCGTTAGCCATTTTTGAGAAAATCAACAATTTTCGAAAACTGTTCCATGTAAATGGTAATTTGTGGTGGGGGATTTTCTTGAAAACCTTCGTGTCGTAACTCTGGAAGATACTGAACCTAAATACCAAGTTTGGTGTTTATCCGACTGTTCGTTTCTGAGTTGTGCTGTTCACAGACACATACACACATGGACATGTTTCCAAAAATGCTTATTTTGGATTCAGGGGGCCTCAAAATGTATATTTCCGGTGAAATCTCGGTATCGAATTCTTGGTTGGAATATACGTCCCCTACTTGCTATACTAGTAGAGAAAGTAAAAGGCTAATAACGACTTGCCACTTGAAAGATGTATATGTATTTGAAAATTAAAATTAATAATAAAGAATGCTTCGGAAATGGTTACTGCCACTGAAAGGTGACAAATTGTGCGCTTTAAAAGGATTTATACTTTTGAGTAGTATGATTTTGTCTAACTCTTTCGGTTTACCAGTTCTACAAAAATCATTCAAAATGAAGAGGCAAGAACTTTAAATATATGGAAATTTAATCAAAGTCTATAGAGACATTTTTGAGAAAACTAAAAATAAGGAAATATTTTCATGTAAATAGTAGTAATGGAAAGGAGGAATTTTCTTGAATGTCTATCTTTGAAGCATCTTCTTTTTCTTAAACAGGTTACCCTCATCTTTGAAGGACTTGCACCCACAAGGACTTGCAAGACAATGCCTTGGGTTAGCAGCCCGTTGAGGTGCAAACAAACTCTGGATCATAGCATATGCATGATGGGTGATCAGCCCAATGCCTAGTATGGCGGTGAATTTGCCTAGCAACCGAGGAAAACTGCGAAAAAGCTTTTGGTCAGATTGGTGGGAAACTAGAACACTCTGAATGCGGGTCACAGATGCTACCGCCTGCGCCATCCTCGGCAATCTTTGAAACATAATGAACTTAAATACAAAATATAGTATTTATCCGACTGTTCGTTTTTTATGCTATTCACACGGACATTTTATTACAAAATTAGTTTTAGATTTTTCCTGTGAAATCTAGGTATCGAATTTTTACTTCCACTGCCTACCAGGTACTTGGAAGAGAGAGACAGACAGAGAGAGAGAGAGAGAGAGAGAGAGAGAGTAAAATGTTTATGAAAAGGAACAACCAATGGTGCACTATTACAGTGTTTAATTTAAATCTTATTGTGTTTAGAACAAGCGGTAAACATTTTCAAACTCCTAAAATATTTCACTTGAGAATTAAAAAATACTAAATTTACCCAAAATAACGATTCTTTAATCAAAGTATTTGTCAACCACTTTCACTACAATTCTTTCACCCAAGAGTCAAAAAGTCACGACTTAAAATATTTCTTTATGATTCACTATAAGCTTCCCAAGTAATTAAATTCTGATTGCAATTACTTTTGTAGCTGAAGTTTAAAATACGGTTAAGTTGATTTTGATATTTTATTTAACTTACGTAACTAAAAGTCCGCTTTAAGCTATAGGCACTTAATTTATAAACATGTATATTTTTTTAAAAGCAAGCGTTTTCTTAATGTGTCTATTTAAACCCAGTGGGTTTGTCTGAGGAATTGTATACCGAAGGCTTGCCCTCCAAGTGTATCTATCTATTACTTTCTCCTCTACGTACGACGCGAGGTCGCGGGTTCAAACCCGGCGGAGAGCGATGGATTCTTTCGGGCGTAAAAATCCTTAGCATGGCTTCCTTTGAAAGGGAAGTAAAGCCGGTGGTCCCTTGATGTAGATTTACGGCACGTAAAAGAACCTCAGGCCTGATAAAGAGGCCTCTGAGCAAACTTATCGTTCTTTCACGCCCATTATATAATGGGACGCTAAGAACCACAGCAATTAAGGAGCGTCCATAAATAAAAACTATATTTATTTTTCTATGTTCGAAGGCAGCCCCAGAAGAACCCGACCTCATGTATATATAGCGGTTGTTTCAAAACGATTACTATGGTACGAAGTACCATCCTTATAAAGCTTAAGTTTGAAGTTTGACAAATCTACGTTGTTTAGTAATGTTTTGGCAGCCATCAATAGTTAACTCTGTCAGCGAATTTGTAAACATGGATAAAACTGGCCATCGTTATGTGATTCAATACTTTCATTTGAGAGGTCTTAGTCCAACTAATATTAAAGCTGAGCTAGATTCTACTCTGAAGGAGTCTGCTCCTTGGTTTGTAACATAAAATATTGGGTGGCAGAGTTTAAGCGAGGCCGTACGAGCTACCAAGACGAACATAGCAGTAGTCGACCAAATGAGGTGACCACGCCAGAAATTATGAAGAAAACCCACAAAGTGGTATTGGATGACCGTCGAATGAAAGTGCGCGAGCTAGCAGAAATCTTAGGTATTTCAGTACATCGCATACTAACTGAAAATTTAGATGAGAAACCTACGCGCAAGATGGGTGCCACATTTGCTCACAATAGAACAAAAGCAGCGCCGTAAGAATGTTTTAGTGGAGTGTTTGGCGATGTTTCGCTGCTATAAAGTCGAGTTTATGCGTCAATTCATAACCATTTATGAAACATGGGTCGATCAATTCACACCAGAGACGAAGGAACAGTCAAAACAGTGGATTGAAAGGGGACCAAAAGGCGAAGACAGTTCCATCTACAGGCATGGAAATGACGTCAGTTTTTTGGGATTTCAGTGGGATAATTTACATTGTTTATCTTCAAAAAGGAAAAGCAATCAATGGTGAGTATTATGCGAACTTATTGCAGCGTTTGAGTGATGAAATTAAGTAAAAACGGCCGAATTTAGGGAAAAAGAAGGTTTTGTTTCTCAAGATAATGCACCAGTTTACACATCCATTATCGCCATGGCCAAAATCAATGAATTAAAGTTCGAATTGCTTCCTCATGCACCCTATTCGCCAGATGTAGCCTTTGCTGATTATTTTCTGTTTCCAAAGTTGAAGAAATAGCTTGGTGGTAAAAGATTTGCCAATAGTGAAGAGGTGTAGTCTGCAGTTGATGGCTATTTTGCAGAACTCGCGTTTCTCACTATAAACAGAGTATCGAAGCTATTGAACGTCGTTGGGAAAAGTGTATCGAGTTGAAAGGGGATTATGTAGAGAAATAAAGATGTTTTCTCCCAAAATTTTTGTGTTTTCTTTGTTAGGTCGGATACTTCTGGGACAGCCCTCGTACTTACAGTAAATAGAGCAAGTATTGTATTCTACCCAAAAACTTCGAGGAAATTTCATCGGCAATACATGCTTTGAGCCCTGTGTACAAAAAACGTATCTTTAGAAAAAGTTCCTTATGTGTGTGTACACATAACTCAAAAACGAATAAATACCAACGTGGATTTTAACTTATCTTCAAAGATGCGACACGAAGATTCTAAAAAGAGCCCCCCCTCGCCCCAAAAACACCTTTTGCATACAATCGAAAATGTTTGGTTAATATGACATATTTATGACATTTACATTCAAATTTGTTAATTTTGAATTTTCTAGGAATATCCTATGAAGTCCTCTTCATTTGGAAGGAATTTTTTACAACTTGTTTGAGTATAACTGCTAAACGATAAACTCTTGTCTGCATTTTCAAACTTTTTGTCAGATGATTTCTTAAAAATAGGTGTTCTTGAATCAAGTTTTTATACTGATTCCTGAAATAACTTCCATTTTTTTCTATCACGTCAGATGTTTACACAAAATAAGTAATTTTTTGACAATTTTACTAATGAGCGTAGAAAAGTATTCAAATACCATTTCACAAAAGGTAAGTTTTTTACAAGAAACATTTTAAGAATACTCTCAAGAACTCCCCTAATTTCTTTCATGACTACATTTTAACAAAACAAGAAGCCAAAGTGTTTCATTTAATTTTTTTCAAACTTTCTCTTCTTTGACTTCCTTGCAGATCCTTGAAGATGACTGTCCCTCCTTAACATCCAACAGTAGTCGGGCATCATAGTTTCACTCCATCCCCCCTGGCACCTCCTCTCCATTTCCTTAATATCTTGGTGAAAACGTTCACCCTGCTCTTCACTATAATGTCCCAGATTTTCTGGAAAGTAGTCGATATGTGAATGCAGAAAATGCACCTTTACACTCATGTTACAACCCATCTTCTTGAAATTTTACAACATTGTTTCGACAATGGCCTTGTAATTAGGGTCTTTGATATTTCCTAAGATGTTTTCAGTAACTGATCCATGCTTCTATTTCTCTCTCATTCATTGTCTTCTCGAAATCTTCATCTTCATCAATTTCTTTATTTGAGGATTAACAAAAATTCCAGCCTTTAATTTGTCTTGTGTAATGAAGGGAAATTTCTTGGAAAGGTACTTGAAGCAGGGTCCATCCTGTGGTGGAGCTCTTACAAATTACTAAATCAAGCCCAATTTTATGTGTAGTGGCGGAAGCAATATCTTTATATCTCTATATTTTTGAACTAAAATTGTGAAAAAATTGTACGCATAAAAAAGCAAGTCAGAATCACTTATTAATTTGCAGTCATCCGGTATTATGCAGACTAGTGTAAGCGATAGATGCAAACGTACAACGCAAAAATGTAGATCTCTTTAAAACACGCAAGCTATTTCAAATAACTTTTTTATGGCATAAGCAATTTCCAAGAAAACCGTCATTAATGTTCCAGTTGTTCAATACTTTGCCATTCCTTTAAAGTCATGTTGATTTTCATCTTTTTCTCGCAGTGTCATGGAAAGAACATGGAATTTTAAGGCCAGCATGTATCGTCCAGTTTTAAAACATTTGATTATGGCTTTTACCTTTTTATCTACAAGCAACTGTATAATGTAGCTATTTGCGCAAAGATTTATCTCAATTAAAATGAAGTGATAGGGAAATAAACTTTCGTAGGAATAACTTTTGTACAGAGTAATAAACAGTAGGGTGAATTTAAGGCATCGGTGTTTTTTGCAGTGGTGCCGGTATTCACTTGTTTCATCTGTTATGTACGGAGTATGGAATTTCAAGGCCAGCGTATAAATAAATTGATTAGATTTCTGTATCTCCTCAGAACCGTTTATATAAGGGTTTATTTCGAAGAAATCTTTTGTAGTACCTATATAAAAAAATTTGATGTGTTACACTCGCATGACCTTCTCTACTCTAGTACAAACTATTTTTACAAACGCTTATTCTCCATATGCTTCTTGTTAATTGAGATGTTAATTTTATTGCTAATTTTTTTTGTAGATACAAGGGGAATATGGTAGTATTTAAACCATAGTCAAATCTTTTAAGAATTGTTTGCTATGTGGTGCATTCCATTCTCTTTGTATGTCCAGAACAAAAAAATTAATAACGAATTCCCAATTGAGAAAAAGTATAAATATTGGAACATTTAAGGGAATAACAAGCAATATCTCGAAAATGGTTCACTCAACAACAAAAATGTATGACATAAATTGTGTATTTTAACGCGATCTACATTTTTTGTGTAGTAACATTTTGTCTATCTCTTATGGTTTACCAGTTATGCCAAAGTCGTTCACAATGAAGAATACTTTTGGAGACTTGCCAGAAAATTCGAGATATACATTTCATTTGTCATGAAAATATCTTAAACATATGATATTTTAATCAAATTCAATAGAGCCATTTTTGAGAAAATTTAAATTTTCAAAAATTTTCCATGTAAAGGGTAATATGGGGCGGGGGGATTTTCTTAAAAACCTTTGTGTCGCATCTTTGCAAAATACTGAACCTAAATACCAAGTTTGGTGTTTTTTCGACTGTTCGTTTCTGAGTTATGTTGTTCACACACACACACACACACACACATACGGATATGTTTTCAAAAATGCCTTTTTGGAATTTAGGGGGCCTCAAAGCATATATTTCAGGCGAAATCTCGGTATAAAATGTTTGTGTGGAATACAATACTTCCCCTACTTATCATACGTAGTAGAGAAAGTAATAGTGGATAGAGAAGTTCATGGGATTGTAACACATAAGTCTATATGCATATTTTAAAGAACCGACTTTAATAATTGTAATACAAGTGAGACATGAATCTTGAAGTGCTGTTTGCAGTAATATAATCATTTTTCTGCAACTGTTTTCTGTTTAACAAGCTTGCAGGGTATTAAAATATGCTCTGACTTAGTACTCTTATAGTTAATTAAATTTTGCTCGCTGGACAATGTAAACAACTTTCAGAATGTTATTATTCGTCAGATTTAGAAGACAAATAAAAGCTTTAACAAGCAAGGAGACATAATATATCTACAGTGTTACTAGATACGAAAACAAAGGATAAAATTATCCTCTCTAAGATTTTTTTTTTCTGTAGAGGAAATAAGGTCCGGGATGTTTGGATGTGCAACGCCGTGAAAACATCGAGGCAGCAGGCACTTTTTAATTAGAATTCTGGTGTTCTGGAAACATTTATTCAGCTTCTTGTTAAAGCGGCTGCATAGCTATCTCTTTTTGTGATGAAAATAGCGTTATTAAAAACATTACCTAACGAAACGAAAAACGCAAGCAATTCGAAATATTTTCAGAATCTCGTTGAATGAGAAAACTTTCCGAAAGTATTCTATGTAACTAATTATTTCTTTAGCACAACAGAGTTGAACCAACGGAATGCGTTACCTGCTTCCTGGAGTTGTGGCGTCATTAATTCTTGCCGCATGTGGACACAAGGAAGATAGTTTTATAACTACGCAGTGTTAGAGTTTCCTTTTTAATTATTACGTGAGTGTTGTAATTACCAACGACTATTTTACTCATGCGTAAAGATGTATAATAGCGACAAATAGCCTCTCAAAGCACTGGGACTTGATTATGGGCTAACTGCGTACGAGGAAATCATAATTATGCTCCTCCACCATTTGTTTCCGACTACGGGAGATTAAAAAAAATACTATAATTTGGTCAAGCCTAATAAATTTAATTAATTTGTTGTAAAAGTAAATGCTGTTTTCCTAGAGAGTTTGCACTTTTATTCTTACTACAAAATCTTGTCTTTGAGGCTAGGTCTATGCTTCATTCTTCAAAAGTTGGTATTAATGTTACAGTGCGCGGCGATGTAGTGATTTGTTTTAAGCAGAACGTAATTACTAAGACTCGGAATTTGGAACCTGCTGTGCCCTGCGGACAACTGAGTCAACAGGTATAACCTGAACAAAGTTAACACAAGTGCACTCGGTGATTGTACTAGTCGGTCACGATATGAGTGGGTTGGTGGGAAGAGGAACTGAACAGTTATGGAACTAGTGGGCGGGGCATCGGAGGGACAGTCAGGTGAAGAAAACAAACATCCCCAGTTCTGAGTAGTCTTTACTGGCGAGGCTTAGGCCGGAAGAATGTAGTATTGTTTTCATTGTGTGACTGTACATTTCCTTACCGCCTTCCCCTCACTCCCCTCTGATCCCAAGCCTTGATGACGTTAGGCATTGTCAACACTGGCGCTCTCCTACAAGCGCATTCATAACGTGGCCGACCTCTGCGTTGGTAAAAGGTATTTGTAAACATTGAATGTCGGTCGCTGAGGCACACAAGGTCCCAATTTCCGAGTATTAGTGATAAATATTCGCTAGAAAGGGTTTCAGTATCATTTTGCTATAGGTACACTAGAGAATGTATGAAACGCCATGACAGCAAATATTTCTCTTGATATTACTATTTTGATTAGCTCATGAGATGCAAAAACCACCACTTCATAGTTTGGAGAAATTAATTACTAAACATGCCAAATATTTCAGAAATATTTAATGTCAAGAAAAAAATGAGCCTGAACATTTTCGGCTATTAAGCTTTTGTGTTCATTTTATGCCTTTCCAGTTACAGAAAATTCATTGAGAACGAAGAAAATCTAATAGGTTGTTATATAGTGATTCCAAGATAGCATTTAATTCGTCATAACTATTTCGGGTTATATTAATCTTCTTTATCGGATTACCCTCCTTGTTGTAAGACTTACACCCCCAAGGACTTACAAGTCAATACTTTGGGTCAGTAGCCTGTCGAGGAGAAAGCAAACTAGATAATAGAACAGCTAGGATGGGTAATCAGTCCAATGCGTGGTATGGCGGTGAAGAAGAAGGAAATGAAATGTAGTGATGAAAGGGATGATAGGAAAATTTGCTGATCAAAATTTTCAACCCAGAATTCGCCTAGCGACCGAGGAAATCCGCAAAAAAACTTGGGTCAGGTTGGACGGCCGCACGTGCTTGAACCCGGGACCTCCTGAATGCGGGCCTCAGACGTTACCGCCTGAGCGGTTAGTTTAATCAAAATCGCTAAATATTTTTGGGAAAATATACTCATGTAAACGAATACTTGGATTGGCGGAAATTTTCTGAACAAATGTTGCAGCCTTTAAAACCAAGCTATCCGAAGTATAAAATTTGGTACTTTTGTTTTTTGAGTTAAGCATTTCAAAAAAATATTCTTGTTCACTCCCTCGCCTTATCTCCTCTACACACACAGTGTCCACTATCAGTGACAGAAAGTAAATTAACCAGAAAGACTTGGAAGTTGGGACCTTGTGTGCCCAAGCATATATAGGGTCTTTCAACAAGAGTGTCATATCTTTAACATGTGATCGCCGCCGTTGTTATTGAGTTACAGCAGTCATTTTTTTCATGTGGTTACAGCTGTTATTGAAAAATAGCCTTGGGACATTACAGCATTCAGCAATGCGTAGAAATTGTGAAAATTTATTATCAAAAGAGATCATCTGTTTACCAAACCTTCAGTGTATTGCGTGAAGTTTACGGTGTGCATAATCGTCTCTGCGAGAGAACGATTGATCGATAAATTTGAAAGAAGTGGTTCTGTCAGCGATCAAATAACGCCTGTACGTAATCGACGTAAGCGCTACAATGAAAATATAGACGCCGTTTTCGATAGTGTACACGAGAACGGAAACAAATCAATTGCTCGTCGAGCGCAAGAATTGGGGCTTTCGCCGACCACAACTTGGAGAAGTCTGATCTGGACTTGAAGTTTCACGCTTATAAAATGGTGTTAACTCAAGAACTAAAGCCCAGCTATCACAGGTTGCGCCGTATATTCGCTGACTGGGTTATGGTGCAATTGGAAGCTGATCCGGATTTTGTCGAAAAATCATCTTCAGCGACGAAGCCCACTTTTGGATGGATGGTTGTGTTAAGAAACCAAATTGCCGCTATTGGAGCAATCACAATCCAATGCAGATTCAAGAACGACCGCTTCATCCCCAAAAGGTTACTGTGCGATGTAGATTTTGGTATATGGAATCATTGGTCCATATTTTTTCCAAGATGAAGATGCAGAAGCTCTAACTGTCAATGGAGAAAGATACCGGGCTCCTATATGGGACTATTTTTGGCCTCAATTGGATGGTATGCATCTCAGAAACATCTGGTTCCAGCAAGATTGTACCACATGTCATACTGCTCTCGAAACAATCGATCTTTTGAAGGAGAAGTTCAGAGGTTTCATCATTTCCCGTGGTGGTGATGTTGACTGGTCCCCGAGGTCATGCGATTGGATTACTTTTTGTGGGGTTATGTTAAATCTCGAGTTTATGTTAACAAGCCAGAAACAGCAAATGATCTTATGAATAACATCACGCGTATTATTCGTGAAGTTGGACCTAATTTACGTTCTTCTGTCATTGAAAATTCGGTCAACCGTATACGCGCAACCCAACGAAGTCGCGACGGTCACTTAGCTGATGTTCTCTTCCACACGTAACGACATTAATTATGTTCCAAACCAAAAATAATAAACCTCTATCATTTATTTAAGTTCAAAGATAGGACACTCTTGTTGAAAGACCCTGTATTAAATACACTGGTATTCAATGCCAGCAAACACCACCTACCACCACAGAGCTACTGTAGCAGAGTACACGTTGTTTTCGCTTTGCTTACGTTTTACCTGTTGCCTCAGCTGGCCGCATGGACACCACGTTCCGAGCCTTAGTAATTACAAATTGGTGTTATTCAGTATGCTTTATAATAATATTAATGATATTATTTATATCGATTTTAGTCTTGAAATATCCATAAGATATCACAATGAATTTTGAGCTGAAGTTATTAGAAATGTCTGCTTGTAGTGTTATCTACGAGATTTAACAGAGAGAATTTTGGAATTATTTCTTTTTATGCCTTTTGCTTGTTATACAAATGTTACTGTTCTTCAGCTACGATTTAGCTAGTGAGGAGCGGTGGCTATCTCTGTGGTAAAGTTTTAGCTGGTGGAAGTGTACAGAATATGCTGAACTCCTGCCGCGCGTGACGCGTACAGTGGAAAACAGCCAAGAGTGTATCACTATCCGGCGTCTTTAGCCCTCGCTTGCCTCATCCAAGTAAACAGCACCACCTTTCAGTAGCGAAACCCCTATCTGATTTGAAGGGCTCCCCGACCCATTAGCTAAAATCTCGCTAAACAGGTAGCACATTTCCATTGCATATTTGCAAAGAGATCCTATGGTTTTCTGGGTACAGCACTATTTATACGCCTTTTATACGTAATTGAGCAGTTTCTTTATTACCCTGGCTTCAAATATTTTGTGCATATCACTGCCCTCTCTCCTTTTTCAGTTTTTCTTCTACCTGATCACATTTGCATAGTGTGATATTTCATTAATATGATATATGACTGTATCATTCAAGTAAGAATGGGGTGTATTCACTAAGGTGAATTCAGTATATGAGAATTTATAAAATAAAATGTTAACCTAGGACTAGGAGCATGGGGATTTAGTACCTTGACACATAGAGGACTTCTTCCGAGATCGCGGGTTCAAATCCGGCGGAGGACGATGGATTGTTTTCGGGCGTAAAAATCCTTAGCATGGCTTTCTTCGGAAAGGGAGTAAAGCTCGTGGTCCGTGTCTTAGATTACGGCACATAAAGGAACCTCAAACCTGATAAAGGCTCCGAGCAAAATGTCTGGTCTTTGACACCAAATATAGAATGGCACGCTAAGGACTACAACAGTTAAAGAGCGTCCATAAATAAAACTCAATTTAGTTTTATAGATGTCTTTTGTGTATAGGGCGCCAATGGGGCGCCTCCGGGAGGGAGGGGTGAGTTAAAAGGGGACAGAGAGCAGCCAGATCAGAAGACACGACTTGGCAGAGGACATGGGCCCTACATTTTCCAGTTTTAAGCTCCCCGGTGGCAGCTGGTACAACCGCCCTCATTCCTGGGACAAAGTGTTCCAGAGTGCATCCTTAAGCCCCTGCCATGCAACGCTGAGACTTCCGCTGGCACTTGCTACCCTGAAACGATCAAGCAGATGAAAGGTGAAGTGAAATGAGAATGGAGGTGAAATGGAGGCACAGGAAATTCGGGGGAAGTAATTAATCTTCCCAGCATTCACCTAGTGACCCAAGGAAATCCCGAGAAAACCCATGGATCAAGAAGGTCGACTGCGGCAACGGAACTCATTAACCTCCCGAATGCGGGCACAGACGTCGCCGAAGCCATCCCGTTTGGTATATGTTTACGTAACTTAGTAAGCTTTACTTTTAAAGTAAAGTAAAATTAAGTAAAGAATTAATGTTATGAAACAGTTTCAGTTTTACTGGCTAGTAGGCGCGTTGTCGAGTTTATATCTCGGTCCGCTAGCGGAGTACAGTTAAACGTGGAAGAGGGGGTTTGCTTCCGGGAAACTATAGATACCATTAATATAATGCTATACACCATAGGATTGCTTATTTTATTTGCTATTTATTACCATTGATAAAATTTGTACTTGGCTTCTGATCGGACCTTAAGTAAGATAAGTGATTGTTTTAAATGTTCCGCTCAAATGGCTTATAACTTTTATTTCGCTCATTAATTGCTCTCTAATGAATATTTACAGTGGAGTTGAAGAAGATTTTTCAGAAAAATCCCCCCACTCCAGACTACCCATTATATGTAACATTTTTCGAAAATTTTGGATTACTCAAAAATGGTTCTAACGATTTTGATTAAAATATCCTATATTTAAGATATTTTCATGACAAATAAAATGTATATCTTGAATTTTCTGGGAAATTCCTCATCATTTTGAATGGCTTGCGTAAGGGGTAAACCGTAAGAGAGGGACAAAATTTTTCTGCATAGAAAATGGAGCTCCTTAAAGCACACAGTTTATGTTATATACTTCTCTGTGTCTCTCTCTCTCTCTCCCTCTTTTTTTGTGGAGTGAACTATGTTCGAGATATTCGTTATTTGTTTGAATTTTCCAATACTTACAATTTTTCTCAAATGGGAATTCGTTATTCGTATTTTATTTTTTTTTAATGTCTTGGACACATGGCAGCCAGCTCTTAAGGGATTTGACTATCGCTTAAGGCCTATCATTATTCCCCTTGCACCTACAAGAAGATTAGCAATAAGATAGTATGTGTAAATGTTTGTCTCGATTAATACGAAGTAGATGGAGAATAAGCGTTTGTAAAAATAGTTTGTACAAGAGTAGAGAAAGTCATGTGAGTGTAATACATCAAAAAAATTTTGTTTACATTTTCCCAAAGTTATTGTGGCATATTTGAAAATTCTAGTCTCCTTTTATACGCATTAAGTCGTCAGTGGCAAAAACTGACGTATAAGCGGTTTAGTTATTTCGTATCCGTGCTGTGCTTAACATAAAAGGGATAAAAGAAATATTGTTGGGATATCTTGAGTTGGTATAGAAAGATACATGAGGGATTCATATCTGAATTTTTACCTCATATATCATGTAACCATAAATAGAGAAGGTACTCTTCCAACAAAAAACGATATCGAGATTCTACCGGAAGAGATCGACTAAAAGTACTACAGAAGTGTAGATCTGGTTCAAACAAACAATTTATTTCAAATAACGTTTTGTGGCATCAGCCCTTTCCATATCCCCGTTATTATTGCTTTTGATTATTAATTACTTTGTCACTATTTTAAAGTGTTATCACTATTCAGTTGTTTCTTGCGATCTCCGTAAATGGGTGGGGGGTTCGAACCCATCAGCTGCCGTGGTGCGGGCGCTGCGGACCCTGAGCACTCGTGGTACTCCTGACGTTACTAGAAGTACGCTAGACCGAACATTCGAGTGCCTCCCGATGGGGAGCTGTACGCATTGGGTTGGAGTCGGCGGGGCAGTGGTTTCCGATACCCATGGGAGATTGGGTACGCCTGGCTGGTCACTAACCATGAGTGAGAGTTGGTAGACGGCATGCTTTGCCGTTGTCCCCACCGTGGTTTACGGTAATAGCCCCGATCAGGGATGACGCGCCTAAGTAGTTTATCCACGTCCATCCTCATGTAAGCGGGGGGGGGGGTTAGACTCAAGGTATTGGCCTCATGGGAAACCCCAATGGTTGGAGAGCCATTCGGTTGGCGCTAGCCCTGGGTTCTCGAGGAGGGCTTGGGCTAAGGCTCTGGTAGACCATCGTTCAACATGTTTCTTGCGATATTATGGAAACAGCATAGAATCTGAAGTAAACATCTGGCTATCGATCACGTTTCCCCTATCCCCCTTGTACCTACAACGAAACTTATAATGAAAGTACATATTTCTGCAAAGGTTTATCTCAATTAACATGAAGTAAATGCAATAAAATATGCTTAGAATGGTTTGTAGAAGCTATATAGAAACTCTGATGTTTTACATTCACATGACTTTCTCTATACTCTATCGCTTATTAGTGGGTATACAAATTATTTTTAGGAAAGTTTATTTTCCTGTCTACTTCATTTTAATCTAGATAAATCTTTCCGGAAATAGCTACATTACACATTTAGTTGTACATACAAAGGGAATAGCGATAGTCAAATGTTTAAAAACTGGATGCTATACGCTAAATTCCATATGCTTTCCACCCAACCGCGAGAAACAACTGAAAATCGACAGGACTTTAAAAAGATGACAAAGTAATTTTAAGCGTTTATAATGGATATTTTGGAAATGGGTGATGCCCAAAATATATATTTGGAATAAATCAAATCAATTAACGTTTAGCAGCTGTTATATAAAATTATACAACATTTCTTCCGAATGAAATGTAATTCGTAGACCATTCCCAGAGAATTCAATACATACTTCTTTCATCTTAATATCTTTAATATATGGCGTTTTAATCAAAATCGTCAGCACCATATTGTAGAAAATAAAGAATTTCTAAAAAAGTTCCATGTAAAGGCGGGATTTTCTTTAACTTCGTGTTGCATATTTGAAAGTTAGTGAACTTAAGAACCAACTTTGGAATTTATCTAACATTTTGTTTTTGGGTTATGCTGTTCAGACACACACACACACACACACGCGCCCGCGCGCGCGCGGTCACTTTTCTAAAAGTGATTTTTAGATTCGGGGGCTTGAAAACATGTATTTCCAGTAAATTCCGATATAGAATTTTCAGGTGAAATGCAAAATCTTCTCAACCTACCATGTACTTGTTAGAGAAAGTAAAAATATGTTTTGAATTAAAAAGTAAGCATTCTAAATCATTCGGAGTAGCAAGAAGCTGTCTTGTACAAAGACTTCATTTTCCTTTAACGCTCCTTTGTTTCTTTTGGGTTTTATCTCAGGGAACTTTAACCCCATTCCCATCTTTGCCACACGAAGGAAACACTCTGGCAAGCTAGTGGCCATTTCCGGGGTGCGTGATGCGGGCTATAAATCTCTTCCTCTCCCTAAACAGTACTACCATCCTCTCTTCCTGGTTGCTCTATTTAACATCCTCTTTCCTGCCAGGTTGTCTAAACTGACAGCGCTACAGGAGATTAAACATACCCTGCTTGCACGGCGAGCCGAGATCAAACCATCCGGGGAAAATTGGTCAAAAATTACAATTTAGGTTGTTATTACGTCGACTCTCTGGGACTGTTTTCCTGCTATCAGAGTGAAAATGAGTGTGTTACCTCATGATTTGAATACCCATAGTAGAGCGCGTGGTTGCGCATTTTAGGATTTTTCTGATATATTTCACATATTTTCCAAACATTTTTATAAAATCAGCTGCAAATATGTTAACATACTTTGCTATTGTGTATTTCAAGTAAAATGTACTCCATTTAATAAAAACTCTTATATGTTACACTCGCAATACCTTATCTACTTGTACAAACTATTTTTACAAACCCGTATTCTCCATATGCTTCATGTTAATCGAGATCAACCTTCGCAGAAATTTTAGCTAATTTTGTTGTAAGTGCAAGGGGAATATGGTAGGCTTTAAGCCATAGTCAAATATTTTAAGAGGTGGTTGCTATGTGGAGTATTCGATTCTCTTTGCATATGCAGTACATAAAAAGAATCCGATGTGTTACACTCGCAAGTCTTTCTCTACTCTTGTACAAACTATTTTATAAACGCTTATTCTCTATATGCTTCATGTTAATCGAGATATCGAGATGTTAATCTTATTGCTAATTTTCTTGTGGATGCAAGGGGAATTGCTAGGCTTTAAGCGATAGTTAAATATTTTAAAGAGCGAGTTGCTATGTGGAGTATTCAATTCACTTTGTATTACCATGACAAAAAAATTTAAAAACAAATTCCCATTTGAGAAAAAGTATAAACATTGTAAAATTTAAGGAAATAACAAACAATATCTCGAAAATTGTTCACTCAACAAAAAAATATATATGACATAAACTGTGTATTTTAATGTGATCTACATTTTTGTGTAGTAAACTTTTGTCTATCTCTTATGGTTTACCAGTTATGCCAAAGTCGTTCACAATGAAGAATACTTTTGGAGAAATTCCCAGAAAATTCGAGACATACATTTCATTTCTCATGGAAATATCTTAAACATATGACATTTTAATCAAAATCGTCAGAGCCGTTTTTGAGAAAGTTAAAATTTTCGAAAAATGTTCCATGTAAAGGGTAATCTGGGTGGGGGGATTTTCTTGAAAACCTTCGTGTCGCATATCTGGAAGATTTGAACGTAAATAGCAAGTTTGATGTTTATCCGACTGTTCGTTTCTGAGTTATGCTGCTCACAGACACGCACACGGACCTTTTTCTAAAAATGATTTGAAATGCTCTTCCGACTGAGCCAAGGGGCCAGCATGTAGCATATCGGTTCTTTTCGGTATCTGGGTGTTGTTATCCTTCACCTGGCTCATAGATTTCGTTTCTACCAATGCGAAAGGACACGTCTCACCTTCGATGGTATTCTTGGAGCCTAATAAGCCGAATCTTTCAATTGCTACGAGAAAGAGCTTATTGACTGAATTATTCTTCCACTGCCATTTTTACTTTCTCTACTGCGTATAGTAAGTAGGGGAAGTATTGTATTCCACCCAAAAATTCGATACCGAGATTTCACCGGAAATGCATGTTTTGAGATCCCCTGATTCCAAAAAAAAAAGCATTTGTGGATACATGTACATGACTGTGTATGTGTGTGTGTGTGTGTGTGTGTCTGTGAACAGCATAACTCAGAAACGAACAGTCGGATAAACACCAAACTTCGTATTTAGGATCAGTATCTTCCAGAGATGTGACACGAAGGTTTTCAAGAAAATCCTCCACCCCAGATTACTCTTTACATGAACATTTTTCGAAAACTTTAATTTTCCCAAAAATGGCTCTAACGGTTTTGATTAAAATATTATATATTTAAGATACTTTCCTGACAAACAAAATGTATATCTTGAATTTTCTGGGAATGTCTCCAAAATTATTCTTCATTGTGAACGACGTTTGCATAACTGGTAAACCATAAGAGAGAGACAAAATTTTACTACACAAAAATGTAGATCGCGTTAAAATACGCAATTTGTCATATACATTTTTTTTGTTGAGTGAACAATTTTCGAGATATTGCTTGTTATTCACTTAAACATTCCAATACTTACGTTTTTTCTCAAATTCGTTATTAATTTTTTTTGTCCTGGTAGTGCAAAGAGAATGGAATACTCCACATAGCAACCAGCTCTTAAAATATTTGACTATCGCTTAAAGCCTACCAATTCCCCTTGCATCTACAGGAAAATTAGCAATAAGATTAACATTAAGCATGTGGAGAATGTGTTTGTAAAAGTAGTTGGTACAAGAATAGAGAAAATCATATGAGTGTAACACATCACATTTTTTTAAGTTAAGCCTTTAACACATTGGTCATATCGGCGGCCTTTCCTTTGGAACTTATTGCATACGGCAATGGTGTTAACCCGTTTCGTTGGTTTTCTTGCACTTTGGTTTTTAATCATTAGATCATACACACATTCACACTCTCATACATACTTCCAGATTAATCTTGGCTAGAGAAAAGTTGCCTGCCCCAGCCGGGAATCGAACTCGGGACCCTTCGCACAGCAGGCAGTTGCTCTACCGACTGAGCTACGGGGCCAGCATGTGGCATATTGGTTGTTTTCTGTATCCTGTGTTGTTATCCTTCACCTGGGTCGTAGATTTCTTTCTACCAGTGTGAATGGACACATCTCTCCTTCGATGAGATTCTTGGATGGTCTAGTAAGCCGAATCTTTCAACTGCTACGAGAAAGAGCTTATTGACTGAATTATTCACGCCTGTTCTTCCACTGCCATTTTTTGATTAGCAGATGTTTCCGCAAAAATATGTACACATAATTATTTCGCGGAGGTATAGACGTGATATACATAGACATTTGCTAATTTTGTATAATTGATTTTGCTTTACCCTTGTCATTTCATTTTTATGTGTAATGCGCGAGTTTCTTTTACCGTTTTAAGCAGCATTTAATTGTTTTAATCCTCTTGATTTTGATCTGCTTTATTCAAATTGTTAAGCTGTTCCGAGTTTATCTAAATTTTTTAACTTGTCCAACCTTTACCTAAATCGTTAGTTTATTCAGAGTTTATCTATCTATTATCTATGTTTTGTGAGGGACATATGTACTTTGCGGTATCACGGGAATTATTTATTAGTGATGTTGATCTGTTTCAGGGCTAGGAAAGTGTGAGGAGAAGAGCTATAATGATTGAGCTAAATGGAGTCAATCCGTTATGTATTCATCTTAAGATAATTTACCTTATCTTACTCTCTGCAATAATTACGTGATTTGTGTGAACTAGTGTAATAACATAATGGTTTCTGAAAACCTGTGAGTGTGGGAATTTTGAGTGTACATGCTGAATATGATGATGTTTATTATCAAATGACAAGCATTTGTTAATAAACCCAGTACACCTGAGTTTCAATGTTGTGAACAAATGCTTTGGAGGGGTAGTCCTGTTGCCTTTTATCGGTCTCGCCGTCGGCCCACATCCTAGGTACGAGCACTTTCTAGGCACTTCCATGTTAATAATGTAAGAGGTACAATTAAAGGTGCACTAAAAATATAATTTCTACAGAAAACTCAATCTTTGTTGAATATTCGTTTAGGTAGTGGAAAAACAAGTCTCACGTGAATTCTCGAACGCTCTTAAAAATTTGCTACATCATTCGATTCATTACTTGCGTAAATAACGTTCAGCTCAATAGTTTGACCATCGCTTAGCTAACGTCACTTACATTGGAACCACTGCCATTTGTACTTCTGCTTTAGGAACAAGGCTGTTTCCGTGACTTCTCTTTCTCCTGAAGTTCATTTTCTGCTAGTTTTCAATTAAAATGTAAATTTTGCTCATTTTCAAGTTTCCTTTTGATGAAAAAGTGAGGAGTTGTTGCCAGTAAGCTATATAACGTAAAATTAGGATAAGGAAAATAACTTTATTTGCATACTAGATTTAATATTAAGAAGAAAATGCCTCACTAAAACACAAATTTTGTTTACATTTTGATGTATACTGGATTAAAGCAAGAGAGACTATTAATCTAGTGGTTAGATATCTCCCCGGTATCTTAAGATAAAAATAAAGCTATATTTTTTCTTCGTATTTTCAAAGAAATAATTCATTAACATTTTTTTCTCCGAACCAAGTAGTAGAGAACGTAATACATTCTACCAAAAGCACAATATTGAGATATCACTGGAAACACGCATTTAGAGCCCCTTGAATGATAATAATACAAGCCCTTTTACATAAAGTTCCGCGCGCACATGTATATGTCCGTATGGTGCGTCTTTGAACAGCATAACCCTAAAACGAACTTGTTATTTTAAGCTCAGTATTTCAAGAAAGTCTCCATACCAAAAACTATGTTTAATATGAAAAAATTTTCTGATTCTCTCCAAAATGACTCCAACAATTTTAATTAAAATACCATATATGCAATATATATGACAAGCTGTATTTCTTGAAGCAATTTGGTATAGTTTTGTATAACTGATAAACAATATATAGAAAAAACGTACTACACAAAAATGAAAATCTGCTTAAAACTCAGTAGCGGGAACAATATATATATATATATATATATATATATATATATCAGTGTAAATATTGATACTTGAGGCAGTATTTTATATCACAACACTGTGATTGTAGTGTAAATTAGCATTATTGATTTGAGATGTTTGTTAATTATAAGCATTGTTAGGAAATAAGTTTACACGGCCTCACTGAAACTGACAATAGGAGCGGGTAACAATGAGCGAGGGGGTGAGTTGTTTATCAATTAGAAGAGACTAACAAATGACGTCAGAGTAGCGCGCTTATCTTTAGAAATGGAGGGAATATCTTCCCTAGAGCATATGTGTTCGTAATTGTGATTGGATATAAAAATAGACGCTAATGTTGGAGCGCTGTATTAACCAATAGAAGCTCGATTATAATCTTTAGGTATATCGGGGTGAGGGAGTATAAATTCTAAAGCCAGAGACAAGTGTCGCACAGTTCAAGAGAATCATTCACGAAGTATACGTTACGTAATTCTACACAATCTCTCGCGTCGTAAAGTTAGTTACAAAAATGTGAAATACTCGAATTAACAATGTGCGGCAAATAAGTGATGATAGTTACATTCGAAAATATATCAGTTTCAGTCGGGCGTGTATCAAGAGTAAATATGTGAAATTAATGAAGTGTGACGGCAATAAAAGTGTAAAAACAAATTATTTTATCAGTGTTATCTTTTATTAACAACTCCTTTCCGTTTACACACCCTCTTCAAGAGATTTGCTCGACTGAGTAATGATAGCTAGCCGGAGGACAAAGAGCCCAAAAATTCAAAAATAGTAAAACAATAACAGGCGCTCAGCAAATAAGATAACACGAACAATACTGCGACATACTAATGTCATATTATAAAGTGTAAATACTTGATTGTTAAATGTAATGGATGCTAGCCAGCCGTGAAGGAGAAAGTCAGGTAGATAACACCAAACGGTATCAGGCGGAGACATCTCTGGGGTAGAATTAACACAGGGCCGAGGCTAAACATGATCAGCAGAGACGCTGGATTGAGAGAGATATGGATAGATAACGGTTGGAAAGAGATAGCAAGAAGTTAGGGCGTAAATGTAAAGTCCAGACGCGTTATAAGGAGAGATATGAAAGCAAATGTTGAAGAAGTAGTTTGTTATGTTATTTATTAGCCCCACACTTGGGAAGCCAATTTGAAGATGTTGTTTTGTTGGAGTTGTTTATTTATTTTTGCACCACGTATGGACGTTAATTTTGAAGTAGAATTGTTCTTTACTTTGTTTGCTGCTACGTATTAAAACCGATTTTTAAGTAGGAGTTGTATTATAGTTCTACTGTTGGGGAGCCGAACTTGTAGTAGTTGCAACCGCACGTATAGTAAACAGTTTCCGGTAGCCTTTGCCCCAAATGTACTTTCAGGTGGCCTTTGCCCCAAGATTTAAAAAAAATATTAACTTTGTTATTAAACTGCTTCTTTAAATATTTATGTTTGCCTCGGCTGCGTTACTATTATTCTTAGAGACACGTTTCTCTTAGGCAGGGTTTTGGTACGACTAAGAATGTAGGCTTACACATATTTTAAGTTTTAATTAACTCCTTTTTATTAATCTTTGACACAAATTAAATAGCACTTCACTGATATAGAGATCTATGAGATTCTTTTATTTAATACTTGCACTTTTTTAACGCGTATACTTATTTTTCGTCTCGCACGAATACGTATTATATTTCTCTAAAGGACGCATTTTGCATCCGGTTACTATCACGGTCTGCAGGCAATTGACTTGATTTCAACCGTCTAAACTTGTAAATTTCTGTGTTTCAAGTCTATGTTTGGCTAATCTTAGTCCAATAGAATACCTTCATTTAACTAAAGCTTTTCCTGGTTGTTGATTGGCTATTTTTAAACTGTCTCAAAATTTACATTATTGCTGCTCTAATAATGACTAGTAGTATTTAAACTCTCAAACTCATTATTGCCCCAAGGATACCTCATTGTTAGCAACTTTTAACTTATTATTCTCACAGCTCCTACATTATTAAATTACGTAATGCATTCACATAACATTATTACACATGGATACAATAATATGAACATTTGCAATGACTTTTACATACATTTTACAAATTATTACATACACATTGCTTCAAGGCGGGCTGTTATTGTATTTACATATTATTGAAATTATTCAACTGTTAAAAATACTGCCTCAATGTTCTCATACGAGCACAAGTGATCAGTCAATCACTTTAGCACTTTAAAATGCCTAAGGGGAAATAGCTCATAAGCAGGGTGTATAAATAAGTTAGAGCCCCGAGATTCGCACAACTATCTATAACATCGTCAGGGGTGAACTTCTCGACACTTAGATGGCGGAGCGTGTGAAGAAGGTGTTAGCAATTTAGGAAATATAGATATATAGAGTGAGAGTTACCACTAGGCGTTACAGATAGGCCCCATAACCCAGTAATATATTTGTGGGACAGAAGTCATGTGAACCAGTGTGAATAAGTTACATTACAAGTGTACCTAAACTTTTTATTTCGTCTCCTGTTACCACGCACTAGATAAAAGTTAAATTTATAGGTCAACACAGAAGTGTTATAGGGACATTTTCTTACAGCACATCAAAGGACAACAAAGGATCCGTCGCAACTCACATTTTATTTCAAATAACTTTTTTGCGACATCAGCCATTTCCCAGATGTCCATTGTTATTTGTTTTGGACTTCCATTACCTCTGCGAGCTTTAAAGTGCTGTCGCTATTCAATTGATTCATGAGATATCATGAAAATATTATGTAATTTTAAGGCCAACATATAGCTATTGGTATTTAAACATCTATAAATTCGGTTTACTCTATCCCTCCTGGTACCTGCAAGAAAATGTGTACTCTAAATATTTATCTCGATTGACATGAAATGATAAAAATATAGCATTTCGCAGGAACAGTTTGTAGAAGCTATAAAATGCATTAGATCACTGTGACTTACAGATTAAAGAATGTTTTTTAATAATGCGTAAAGCACTGCCATATCGATTTCATTTCACTTTGTATTAAATTCATCGTTATCGGTTATCCCAAAACATAGTGTCTCCACTGCTTTGTTTTTTAATTATTGCCGCTTTAATTTTGATTGACCTGTAGTACATTTGGGCACCAGTTCTCTTATGTCAGATAGCCAGTTTTACTGCCACGTGAAATTTTGAGGCTCATGTGAATTGTGTGCCAAACCAGCATTCACCTGTGAGGCGGGGAAAACCCAATACAAACCCTAATCTGGATGACCGGAACAGGGATTTTAACCTTAACCATTTACGAATTATCGGTCCGCTTTGTTTGCTAGAGCGCTTACCTAAACATAATTTGCATAATGGGGTAGTTGGAATACCCAAACTGTCTTTTCTAACTATGTTGTGCATAAAAATGTCTACCACACAATGCCCTATCTTCGAAGTTCGCCATTTGAAATTTGAGAGATTATACACAAACGGAGATGAGATACAGTTTCTGACTGCAAAGTGGGAGGCCTTGCATCTACTCTGACATCGGCACTTCGCCTCGGCCTGTCGCAGCGTTGAAGATGTGTACATCTTTGAATCTAGAAGATCAGTAACACTGTTTAATAGTAACTCCTAAAATGGTTTTAATAAGTATTTAACAACATTATTTTTATGTTTATTTCTTTCAACAAAAACTGCTTCTAAATTAAGAACTAGATGTAAAATATGTTTATTTAAGTAGTTTTGATTTACGTTCATAAAGAGATGGAATGTTCTAAACACTGAGAAATCTAAGTTCACTTTTTTCGGGGAGGGGGATTAGGTTTAATATTCTTTAAACCGACTAATCATAGAGGTGTTTTTAAGATATTTAGAAATAATATTTTGAACACTAGCTTTTATATTAACAAGCTTATTAGATACGAAATTAAAGGGCATAAAATGTGCAGAACTACGGCACTGTATGACGACGGCATGCTTATTCAGGAGAATTTTTGTAAAACAAAAGATATATATGAGGCGTGTTTTTAGTATCGTTTAGATATTTTGCCACTGCAGCGCTGCAGTCGTGATTTTGAGCACGTGTGATCACTTCTTCCATCATTTGGTAGGCAGACGCAGCTGTAAGCGATCGTCACTTTGTGTTTTCCTGTTAGAGCGTTTCGGAACGTTCAAAAACAATCGAGTCACCCGCTGACTGTGACGTGAGATTAGTGATTCGTTTTTTGAATGTGATAAATATTAAGCCGACAAGCATTCGTTGCCAGTTGTGTGAGGTTTATGGGGTAAAAGTAACGAGTGACTATGTCCGGCACACGCAGCCAAACAAATTAAGATTTGATCGCATCATTTGGTTGGAAACTATTCGACAATCTTCCCTACAGTCCGGATTTGACACCAAGAATTTTTCATTTTTTCCTCATGTGAAGACATTCCTTGGTGGAAAACATTTCAACGGCGATGGTGTAGTGAAACAAGAAGTGCAGAATTGGTTTTCATCGCAGGCGGCATCATTCGTTGACGAAGGCATACAAAAACTGGTTTTCCGTTGTGGCAGGTGCCTGAATGACGTTTGTGACTAAGTGGAGAAGTAGGTAAGGTAATAACTGATAATAAAGTATTTGGAAAATAATGTTATTTTTTGAAAAAAATTATCAGTACTTGCTTTTAAAACACAACTCGTATCTATTCGAAAATGTTAAAAATCCTGCAAAAAATAACTGAAAATTTAAAAGTTCTAAAAATGAAGAAAAATAATGCTATTCATGGATATTAATGATTTGTAAAAACCAAATTAGTAGAACGGTTCAAATTTCTATCGAAGTAACCCTGGGGCAAAATCACTGGCCAAAACATAAACAGTGTTTCCTTTATAAATATATCAGACTGTGAATATTGTTGAATTCTGAAATTCGTACAGTAATAAATCTGAGTGCTTTCAACAGGTATGAGCATAGTGCTGCAGATATTAAAATATCAGCCAATAGAAGGGAACTTTGGAAATTCGGAAGAGAAACCTCGATATCGAAATTATGGGTAAAATGTTGTAGCGTTATGTATGTGTATTGTCGCGTCGGACACATTATTGCTGTGTATAATGATATTGTTGAACTAATTTTTCGTTTGTAGCTTTGAATTCTTGTCTGGCGCGGCATACTTCCCTCCAATTCCTAATTAAGGGGGGTGAAGGCAGGTTGAGAGAGGAGCCTCTTTGTCTGATAGCGTGGATCTGTGAGTAGCGTCAGTCTAGAGTAGGTCTTCTGAGTGTTTGGTTTGTACGTAGGAGTGCGTGTTGCCGTGTGTGTGTGTGTGCGTGGGGCATCTCCCCATTGTTCGTCTGTAAACTTTTGTGTACAATGTAGGGCAACTTATTAAACCAGAGTTAAATGTGAATTTATATGAATTATTTATAAATATCCCACGTCCGCTTTAGGTTTGTGCAGCAAGTTCCTGGTATCTCTTTGTTTCCCTCTGAGTCTACGTCCCCCAATGTTTATGCCTGGGTAACTAAATTTAATATTTTAGCTGCAAGCATTTTGGCCTCACCCCGGTGTTTAACAATATCTCTAAAGATAGGTGGCAGAGAAAGTAAAAAAGGCTATAGACGGTCCTAACATATATTCTCCCACAGGCATCCTTCTTATCTAATTTATTCAACATTTTTAGTATAAGTAAGAAGCAAATTATTTTTAACCATACCATCAGAAACATTAGTAATTCATCTATCAGCTATTCCTTGTATATTCTGGTTTAGCATTCTGAAGCTTGCATTCCTCCAACACACATAACGACAACAGCAGTACCTCTTCTGTTACATGCTCCAAAATTGCCGAGATACTAGGCAACTTCTTCGACTTCCTTACTAAGCGGGTCGTCTACGTATACGGGGAATTGCAGGTAACCCATTCCCTCTCTCCTTCTACTCATAGTAACTTCGCAACATGAATTTACCCCCTGCCCTTCAGGCAACTTTTCTAACACTATAATACAACTCAGGATGCAGTGTTCGAGAGCGTGAAATGAACTTTGTGTTTCATTTGTTTCAACACGGAACATGTGTTTTTACGACACATAGTTTGCTTCTCGACTTCCTTAGTTTCGGGTCATTTAATGAATGAGAATTACTTAGTTTCTGGAACATGCAAAAATGCCTCTGTCATTTAAGGGGCTTTGATAGAATTTTTGAAAGCTAACCTCATTAAATTTTTCATATAAAGTCCTCAAAGCATTTTAAAATCAGAATGCGATTGTAGTTTCGCCTTTTAGAAATTTAATACCCAACGAGATCTTTTAGTGGATATTTACTGTGCAAATAACATATTAACCTTTAAGTGTTTCTTCTCATTCGCTTGTTTTTTATACTTTTGCCACTTTTAAATGTTTTAATCTTATTTTAATGGCACAAAATACATTTGATTGTAGAGAAATATATTTGAACAATAGTATGTAGAATTCAATAAATTGCAATTTTTAATTTTGATTTCGTTTACATAAACCTGGATTTGAATTTAATTTTTTAAATATTTTCGTGGACATACGACTACGAAAATTAATCTATTATAATTATGATTGACAAATGTATGACAAAGTTTAGTAAAATTGTTTAAAATTCACATAAATTAGCAATGTAGGTAAATTTGACATAACAGATTTGTTCAACACAATTTTCATCCTCATATACGCCTACATTTGTAACAAAATATTTTTTTAAATAAAAATTTAACGTGTTACATATACATGAATCTCTCTACCTTCTATTGCTTTTTAATGAGTATACAAACAAATCTTACTAAACCTTATTTTTCTATCTTGATATTTTAATCCAAATAAACTTTTCAGAAATAGCTGCATTCCACGTATTATTATTGAAACAAAAGGAACAGTGATAGTCAAATGTTTAAGAACTGCACACTAAATACTGGCCTTTAAATTCCATATTGTTTCCATGCAATCGCGATAAACATCTGAATGTTGACAGAGCTTTAAGAGAATGACCAAGAATTGAATAATTTGAACCTTTAATAAAGAATATCCCGTAAATGACTTATGCCATAAAAGCCTTATTTTAAATACATTCTGTGTTTTAAAGAGATCTGCAATTTTTGTGCAGTACGTTTTCGTTTATCGCTTAACGGTTATGAGCTAAACAAGGTTAGATATATAAAATTCCTTCCGAATGAAGAGGACTTCACAGACTATTCCGAAAAACTTCAAGATATATATTCCATTTGTCATGTAAATATCTTTAATATATGGTATTTAAATTAAAATCGTTACAGCTATTTTAGACAAAATAAACACCTTCGAAAACGCTCCATGTAAAGGGTAGTTTAGGGTGGGGGATTTTCTTGAAAATCTACGCATCTTTGAGAGATACTGAACCTAATAACAAGTTTGATATTTACGGACTTTTGGTTTTTGAGTAGTGCTCTTCACACTTACTCACATACAAATACGTGGACCTTTTTTTAAAATACTTTTGTTCGATTCAGAGGTCCCCAAAACATGTATTTCCGGTGAAATCTTTGTATCGAACATTTGGGTGGAATGCAATAGCCTCTCCACCTACTAAGTACGTAGTAGAGAAAGTAAAAAGTCTGATTTGATACATTCACATGGCTTTCTCTACCCTTTACCCTTCTCTACCCTTGTATTTAATAAACATTTTACAGTTTTTTTGTGGTAATAAAGCCGATTAAATTTCTAACACATTTCAACAACTATAAAATTCTAAATTAGATATTTCACTCATAAAAACTAAAAAGTTTAACACCGGGATCCGGCTGGACCACGAATAGCAGTCTGAAGGTTAAGGGGTTTTCCCCCATTTCTATTCAATAAACATTTAAAACTTTCTAAGCTTCTGGTATATTCTTTGTGAGAAGCGGTCACATACAGCTAAAATCCCAATATTGTTATCATAGTCGATATGGTGACCTGGTTTGTAATTATGTTCATCCAATGCTGATTTTTCAGGCTGCCGTGCTTTATAAATCTAATACTTTCGTTGCGTCGAGTTAATATTGAACTTTCTGTCCGGCCTTCAGCGGAATACAGTCAACGTGTTATGGACAACGGTCGTGAAAAAGTTACATTTAAGAAAATATAAATTGACACATGCAGATGTTTGATACAAAGAGAGAATTAATATATCATACACCGCAATGTTAGTTTCTACATTCATTAAATACTATTTGAGTTTTAAAACAAGTGTTCTAAGGTTTAAAATTATTATAAACAAAAACACTTTAAAACAACTTTTAAAGATTATAAAATGTTAACGTTTAAATCTACAGCTTAAAACGTCTGCAGCATAGCTACTTAAATTTTCCGAAGGAAACTGTCTAAAATAATATGTTATATCCATACAGCGTTTACAGTAAATGTTTCCAAAACTGAACTATGGTAACCGGTTAATTTGTTCTTTGTATTTCATAAAAACGTTACTCTTAATAATTTGGACAAAAACATAATGCGCTTGGGATAATGAGTTGTGTAAATAAAACGCATATATTGAGGTTTTTTCTTACTTTCTCTACTAGGTATATTAAGTAGGGGAAGTATGTATTGCATTCCACCCAAAAATTCGATACCGAGATTTCGCCGTAAATACATGTTCTGAGGTGCACTGAATGCATATAAAGCATTTTTGAAAACATGTCCGTGTGTGTGTGTGTGTCTGTGAACAGCATAACTCAGAAACGAACTGTCGGATAAACACCAAACTTGGTATTTAGGTTCAGTATCTTCCAGAGATGTGCGACGGTATAGTTTGTTAAGTTTGTTAGCCAATTTGCGATGGTATTAGTGTTTGTTTGAAAGAATGCTACTGTTTATCTGCCGCACGTATAAAAGACAATTTGTCGCGGTCACTTCGTGTTATCTTTTACTGGGCGCCTGTTATTGTATTTAATTTTGGGTTCACTGTCCTCCGGCTAGCTATGATCTCTCGGTCAAGCACTTATCTTATACAGGTGTGTAAACGGAAAGGAGTTTTTATCCAAAGATAACACTGATGAAAGAATTTGTTTTACACTTTTTATTGTCTTAATACATTATTCACTTTCACCTATTAATCGTGACACTCGCCAAACTGAAACTGTTATAATAACTTATTTACTGCACATTATTAATTCGCGAACTTCAACTTTTTGCGTAATTAACTTTACGACACTTGAGATTTTTCATAACTTTACTACGCGTAACCTGCGAATCGATAAACTATGCTCTGTATTCACCATGACTGCTTTCGTTGAACTCAGCGACGTGTAATGTATAAATGTTTCCGATGGACTGGAGACGACGTGTAATGTACAAATGTTTCCGATGGACTGGAGGAATCTGACTCTTACTTAGCCCTTTTTATACTCCTACACCCCGATATGCCTAAAGATTATAACTGAGCTGCTATTGGTTAATAAAACGCGCCAACATTAGCGTCTATATTTATATCCAATGAAAATTATGAACACATATGCTCTAGGAAAAAATGTTTCCGCAAATTCCTAAGAAAAACGAGCCAATATTACGTCATTTGCTCGTCTCTAATAATGATAAACAGCTCACCCCCTTGCTACATTATTGCACGCTATTATTTTCAGTTTCAGTAAGGCCGTATAAACCCACTTCTCAACAATGCTTACAATCATCAAACATCTCAAATCAATGTCACACAATAATGCATATTCACACTATAATTACTCTTTACATTTACATAATTTGTGATACAAATTACTGCGTCAGATGCGACAAGAAGGTTTTCAAGAAAATCCACCTCCCAGATTACACTTTACATGGAACATTTTCGAAAATGTTTATTTTCTCAAAAATGGCTCTAACGGCTTTGATTAAAATATCATATATTTAAGATACTTTCTTGACAAATAAAATGTATATCTCGAATTTTCTGGGAATATCTCCAAAAGTATCCTTCATTGTGAAGGACTTTTGCATCACTGGTAATCCATAAGAGGTGAAAAAATGTTACTACACAAAACTGTAGATCGCGTTAAAATATACAATTTATGTCATATACATTTTTTTGTTGTTGAGTGAACCATTTTCGGAATATTGCTAGTTATTCCCGTAAATTTTCTCAAATGGGTATTCGTTATTCTTTTTTTTTCTTTTGTCATGGTAATGCAACGAGAATGGAATACTCGACATGGCAACCGGCTCTTAAAATACTTGACTATCGCTTAAAGCCTACCAATTCCCCTTGCTTTACAAGAAAATTAGCAATAAGATTAACATCTCGGTATCTCGATTAACATGAAGCATATGGAGAATAAGCGTTTGTAATAATATTTTGAACAATAGTAGAGAAAGTCATGTGAGTGTAACGTTATTTTTTTTTCTTAACGGTTTTCAAAGTTCCCTTCATTCATACTGAACTTATGTAACAGGAAAATGCTCTAGAGCACGTATGGGCATTCTTAACCCCGCGTGTCTCCGCGTGTCAAGCGGCCTCCATCCCCTCTGTTCTCCGTTGCAACACACAAGCAGTTTTCTAATTCACTGGAGGAGCAACGCTTAACGGAATTAAAATATCCATTCTATAAGCATTAATGGGACATTTAGGGAAGAATGGGCTGTTTCATATTTTGTAGCATACAAAGATGCAGCAATGTGTTGTGTGAGTATGTATATACTCGTGTGCGTTTTAAAGAGATCTACATTTTTGTGCAGTGGTTTTCCTCTATCGCTTAAGGTTTACCAGTGATACAAGCTTATACGAAATTCCTTCCAAATTGGAGTAGTTTAGACCACCACGTTACAAACTTTCCGGTGGCATTCGCCCCCACGTTTAAAAAGCAACTTTTTATTTGAATGTTTATTTAATATTATATATGTATGCCTCGCCTGCGTCAGTATTAATTTGCAGAAACACGTATCTCTTAGCAGGGCTGGAACGGCTAAGGAATAAACGTTACACAAATTATAATTGTATTGTACTTTGTTTATTAATTCTTCACAGGAATAAATAGCACTTCACTGATATATCCTACTTTAGAGCTGTGAGATATATTTGTTAACTGCATTTTTAACACGTAAACTTTATTTATATTCTCGCCGTAATGAAGTTTTATGTCTCACACTTAACCTGTACCGTATCGAAGTTCACTGGAACGCTGCCTTCTAGCATCTGGTTGGAAACGCTTGAATTTGCACATTTTACTCTATTTAAAGCCTCCGATTGGCTAATTATACTCAAATACAATACTTTTATTTAACTTAAGTTTTTTCTAGTAGTTGATTGTCTATTTTTAAACTGTTTTAAATATTACATTATTTTTCCAAGAATTATTAGTAGCATTATTAAACTTTCTAACTTGTTATCCCAAGGTTACCTCATTGTTGACAACTTTCGTCTTCTATTCTCACAGCTCCTACATTGTTAAATTACGCAATACATTCACATAACATTATTATACATGTACATAATATAAACCTAATACAATGACCGTTAGATACATTTTATATATTATTTATATACAAATTGATTTATGGCGGGCTGTTATTGCATTTATATATTATATAATTAGACTGATATTACTTTTAAGTGTTCAAAACCTGCCTCAAAATAAAGCAGACTTCACAGGCTATTCCCAGAAAATTCAAGGTATACATTTTATTTGTTATCTAAATATCCTTAATATATGGATTTTAACCAAAATTGTTAGCGCTGGTTTTTGCAAAATAAGGACATTTCTGAAAATATTCTATATAAATGGAACTTTGAGATGGGGGTTTCCTTGAAAAGCTTCGTGTTGCATCTTTAGAGGTACTAAGCTTTAGTTTAGTAATTATCCGAAATTTAGTTTTTGAGTCATGCTGTTCACAGACACTTGCATACATGTTTTTCTAAAAATTCGTTTTTACTATTCCGGGGGCCTAAAAACTTGTATTTGCGATTAAATCTCCGTATCTAATTTTTCGGTGGATTGCAATACCTTCTCTAACTGCTGGTAGGTAGTAAAGAAGCCAAAAGGCATAAGATAGTACCCCTGGCTCTTATATATTTATTTACTGTAAAAACTGAAAGTATTAAGTATTGTTTGTTCATTTCTCCTACAAGCTTATAAGTGATATTACATTTATTTGTTGACTTGTAAACAAGTAAATATAATATTGGTTATAAACTCGCAGGAAAAATGAAGAAACAATACTTAATACTCCATAATCAATTTACGGAAACAGAGTGGCTTAGCATTTATAAAGATGGTTCTGCAGATAAATTGAAAAATAATGTGGGAGGTGGTATATACTGTAAATACTTTTCACAACATTTTACATTGCCTAGACGGTCCAAAAATTTTGATGCTGAAGTTGTTGCAATACAACGAACATTAGAACAGATATACTACAGGACTGATATAAAAGAAAATAAGGTCTTTGTTCTCACAGACTCAGTTTCTGCCATTCTAGCAATGGAACGATATAAAACGTCCAGATGAGTCTTATAATATTCAGGATGTGAGATCTTGTTATATTTTACTCCAAACAAAATTTCAACAGATAATATTACTGTGGATACCAGCACATATGGGAGTGAATAGTAACGAGGCAGCAGACTTTCTGACCAAAAAGCATGCAGTTTTATATTCAAAACCTCCAAAGTTCTGTGAACTAGATATGAAACTAAAAAATATGAAAATTATTATAGAACAAAAATACCAATATAATATTCATAAGGAAATTACTAACAAAAGTTATTCCAACTTAAAAGAAATAGTACACAAAATAAAAAAATCTGATGTGTTACACTCACATGACTTTCCCTACTCTTGTATAAACTATTTTTACCAACGTTTATTCTCCATATGCTTCATGTTAATCTAGATATCCAGATGTTAATCTTATTGTTAATTTTCTTGTAGGTGCAAGGGGAATTGGTAGTATTTAAGCGATAGTCAAATCTTTTAAGGGCTGGTTGCTATGTGGCGCATTCCAATCTCTTTGCATGTCCAGGACATAAAAAAAATAAATTAAGAATTTGAGAAAAAGTACAAGTTTTGGAAAATTTAAGGGAATAACAAGCAATATCTCGAAAACGGTGCACTCAACAAAAAAAATGTATATGACATAAACTCTGTATTTTAACGCGATCTACATTTTTTATGTAGTAACATTTTGTCTATCTCTTATGGTTTACCAGTTATGCAAACGTTCTCAATGAAGAATACTTTTGGAGACATTCCCAGAAAATTGGAGATATGCATTTCATTTCTCATGACAATATCTTAAACATATGATATTTTAAACAAAATCGTTAGAGCCATTTTTGAGAAAATTAAAATTTTCGAAAAATGTTCCATGTAAAGGGTAGTCAGGGGTGGGGGGATTTTCTTGAAAACCTTTGTGTCGCATCTCTGGAAGATACTGAACCTAAATACCAAGTTTGGTGTTTATCCGACTGTTCGTTTCTGAGTTATGCTGTTCACAGACACAGACACACACACACAGACACACACGGACATGTTTTCAAAAATGCTTTTTTTGGATTCAGGGGGTCTCAAAACATGTATTTCCGGTGAAATCTCGGTATCTAATTTTTGAGTGGAATACAATACTTCCCCTACTTACTGTACGTAGCAGAGACAGTAAAAATGTCCCAAGGAAGGAAGCCGTTGCTCACTTCAGATTAGTCACTAGACGTGACTGTCTGGCGGAACATCTGCATAGGTTTGGTTTTATGAATGGCAAAGCATGTAAAATTTGCAATTCTGACAAGATTTTAAATGGAGAACACATACGAGAATGAGAAATGAGGAAAGTTGTACCAGATGGGAAGATACACAATTTATATTGGCTAGCAAGGGAAAAATTGATGGATGAAAATCCTGCACATTACATCAACAACAACAAATTTACTTGTTCAGTTTGATAAAAAGTATGAAATATGATCATTTTCAAACCTTTATTGTATGAATAATAATAATAATAATAATAATTAATAAAGCACTTCATTTTTATTTGTCAATTGATGCATACCTTGAATTATAGTAAATAGGCATTTCTAGCTTTTCAGAATTAAGAATCGCATTACACCACTGCTTGCATAGAGGGGTAGCTAGGTTACGTCACAGTGCCCTTCCCTCCTGAATGTGACACACGCTCGTCTATACCTGCTCTAAAAAGAGGTTGAAAGTTTACTGCAGGAAAAATATAGGGCTTATTAAAACATAACATTTTTCGTAGAATTAAGCTGTTCATAGTATTAGCTGTTTACAGTTTTCCAATTCGAGATTTGCTTTAGTTAAGGGGACAAGGTAGTCTGGACACATGGGAATTTCACCTTATATGTGTTACATTATCACTGCTCTTAAAGTTCTCAATGGATTTTTCTGACATTTTTATAAATTATTCTATAAATCATGACAAATATTTCAAGTGGTTGTCTGTATTGATAGCTTATGTAGCTGAGTCCGTAAACATTATTTCATTCAGCAGAAAAATAATAAAGTTTACTCTTAAAACATGTGGATTCATGTACCTTTTTCTCTGATACTACTTGCAATACAGAATCACACTTTTGCATGCTTGTTCTTAGTATAATCAGCTATCTTCTGAAACTCAATTATTTAGTTACGTATATCAGTTCACTAGAAACTGAAAACAATTGTTTACAAAGTCAAAGAAGTAAAATATGGAAAATCTGCAACGTTGTTGCTTTCTTAATATCACTAATATACATTATAAAATTATAATTCTGGTTCAGAACGTTTAACTGTGTGTTTTATACACGTACAACAGCTTTCAGTTCTCCACCTTTCATACTTGTAAGAAAAAGGTACATAATTATCCAAAAATGTTGTTTTGAGAAAACTGAATTTAAAGTTTGAACATTAAAATTCTGAACACTTCAATATATTTCAGGGACATAATCATCTGCACCTTCATTCCTGGATTGCTTCAGCTTTTCTGACTGCCTTCTCTTGGTCCTGGTCTCTCTTGTTAATTGCTGAACTGCTCGCTGGGCATAATATAGTCGTTCGTTGTTGAAAGATAAATATTTTCTAAAAGGTGGCGTTGCATGACAGCTTTAAAGGTATACAGACTAGCATTTAAAAGGTATTTAAATGTCTTAAAAACCTCTTAACCCCCAAAAAGTATACATTTTCTGAAACTGTAAATAATAGAGATTGTATTAGTGCCTAAAATAAAAAATGTGATTTTTGACCATTTCAGAGTACCTTGTCCCCTTAAACATACGAGATTTGCACACACACAAACAAAAAGTGACCGGTCTCTTGATTAGTTACATTTTTTCAAAGTCCCTTCGATGAGTGCACGGTTTACAACTGTCAACTTCTGTGCGCCGCTTTGGCTAACTCTGTAGCATAAACCACAAGGACTTGGACTGTAATCTGGTAGACTCGTGTTGAGTCTAGGTGAGTTTTTCTATGTGCCTACCCTTGGAAGGATTTAACCATGCGATGATGGATCTACTGTAGGGTGGCGGTTTGGTTTTGATGATGTGGGAGTGATGGGAGGTAGCGCTATGTTTTTATAGGCTCCTGAGTGGTTGCCTTATAAGGAGCAGCGCCAGTGCCCTGCTCCGCTGGTGTTTATTCTTCGTTAAATTGTGATTGGTTTGATTTTTTTTGACCACTCCCATGGGGGAGAGGGGAGTACTTAATGACAGCATTTTTTTATTTGCTGTTGCCTTCGTTACCGGGGGCGCCCGCAAGCCACGCGAGGAACCCGGTAGGATCTCTAATGACGTTCTTGTGGTAAATAGTCCCCCAGGGATCTGACAAGGGCGTTTTCATGACATGTCAATCTAGCGTAAAATTTTTGAGCCCGGAGCCTAATCACATCCTCCACATATGGGAGGACCGAGGTCTCATGTAGTAGCCTGACTGAAAAGCCACGACAAACAGAATAGATGCACCGAAGTCCTCCATTCTGAATCCGCTGCAACCAGAGAAGCCAGGAATCTGCTGCCATGCCCCACACCTTGCAGGCATAGAGCATCAGAGATAACATAAGTGTTTTATAATGGCGTAACTTTAAGTGAACAGGCATAGTGGAAGATACAACCGGGTATAAGGGGGCTGCCGCCCCCTTAGCCCTGTTCATTGCTCCATGCATGTGTTAACGAAAGGTTAGACCCTTATCCAGAGTTATGCCCAAGTAGCGAATGGAAGTCCCCCACTCTATCCTTTGGCCCTGATAGGTGAAGGTTCGTCTGTCTGTAGCGGGGATTCGTCTCTTGGTGAACAGGACAGCTTGGCTTTTACCCGGATTCACGGACATCAGCCACCGTCAACGAGGCGGAGGTGTCTTTGTATGGGGTTGAAGGCTCTGAGGATGTGTCTATTGGTAGTTTACAGCAGGACGTCATCAGCAAACTGGGTCATATTGACACCCTGCACGCTGGAAACTCTGCCATGTACAGACTGAACTGCGTGGGAGATAGTACAGAGCCTTCAGGGACTCCGCCTCGTATGGGTTAACCACAAGGCATCAGTGGTTAAGCTACTTCTACGAAAGCAGCGCGAGTTTGATTCTCTGTAGTGGATTGTTATCTTATGTTCCACAACTCGTTGTACAGTAATGCAGTTAAATAATATCCTTGCATTACTTTATTTTACTTACAAATGTAAATACAATAATGTGAAAGTATGGTTATAAAACCAAATTACTGAGTATGATACCTCCTCCCAAACGATAAATTAATGTCATGGTTGTCATCTACAGGATTGAAGGACTACTAAATAAACACCAAATACACAGAAAATTAAGAAAGCTGTTAAATGTTTACCATGTAACCAAAGGTTGAGTAGCTCCACGGAGATTTAAACTTACCACCTCAGGGGCAACAAGCTTACTCAAAGCTAAGCATGGGAATTTAACGAACTCTAGTCATTCTACATTTGAGAACCATTAGTCAATAAAGTATGTTTTAGTTACAAACATCCTTAAACATCCCTGTATTTGAAATCTCATATATGAATTATTTTCTTGAAAGACTTGCGATTACAAGTGTGTTCCCCATTATAACTACTATAAGAATATACGCAGTCTCTCAAACCCGGCTAGTTTGAAATTGTCCGAATGTACATTTAAAACTATATTCTTCTCCTTATCATTTACCGAAATTCACGACAAATAAAAATTAATTTCTGATGTAGAAGTATTCTGTTTTCTCATCTTGCTGCAACTAACATCACCTTTATATTTCTAGGCCAACATTTTATAGTGATTATCATAAGATAAATAGAAGAAACACACTGTATATGAATGGGCATATCTGTCAATTAGTGATGAGTGGAGAAAGTTGCACATAAGATTTTTATTAAGAGATTGTATACTAGCACCAGATCCGTGCAGGAACGAGCCCTTCTTCCTCTTTGTGCCTGTTTACTGCCTCTAGCTGGAGATAAACTCCTTGTTACAGTTTGTATTAGTGGGAGGCGTTATGGAGCTCGTGCACGTTCAAGAGGATGATAAGCAAGCGATCTGGTGAAATTTCTACCAGCCTCCCCCGAGTCTTAATTCCTTTAAGAGTAACGCTGCGAGTGGCTAAGTTAGCGAATAATGGTTTGCGGTCTGAGAGAAGCGGGTCCCAATGGCGATACGATCAGCCCAACTTGTAAACTTCCACACTGAGTCAACTTATGTGCTAATCCAGGAACAAAGGAGCAGATACTCCTCTGAGAATACCACACACTTCAGCCACCATAACGGGAGCAGCTCTACAAGCAACCAACAATCCATTTTTGTAATAAATGCTGAGATATTATTAATTACATTCACTTGCATCAGATTTGAAAGAGGAGTTCTTGTTGCCCCGTATGGAAGCCAATTTGAGATGTTCATTTTAGGAGGAGTTGAATTGTAGTTCGACTGTTGGTGAGCCAAACTTGATGAAGTAATTGCAGCCCACGTATAGTACAAAGTTTCCGGTGGCCTTCGCCCAAACGTTCACTTTCCGGTGGCCTTCGCACCAAGTTTACTTTCCGGTGACCTTTGCCCCACTTTTAAAAAATCAACTTTGTATTTTAATGTTTCTTTAAATATTATATATATATATATATGTTTGTCTTGGAAGCGTCAGTATTAAGTTGTAGAAACATGTATCTCTTATCAGGGGTGATGCTGCTAAAGAATGTAGGCTTACACAAATTATAATTTTTACTTCAATCCATTTATTAATCCTTCACACGATTAAATAACACTTCACTTATATAGAGAGCTGTGAAATTATTTACTAATTGCACTTTAAACACGTAAATTTTATAATAATCTGCTCAGGTACGCTGCCGTCTATCGACTGTCGTTTACCGCTTAAATTTGTAAATTTTTTCTATTTCAAGTCTCTGATTGGCTAATCCTACTCCAATAAAGAATTTTTACTTGACTTAAGGTTTTTTTCTAGTTGTTGCTTGGCTATTTATAAACCGTTTTAAATATTACATTATTATTGTTCCAAGAATTACTAGTATCATTATTAAACTTTCCAATTCATTATTGCCTCAAGGTTACCTCATTGTTACCTCATTGTTAGCAACGTTCGTCCTCTATTCTTACAGTCCTACATTAATAAATTACTTAATACATTCACATAACATTATTATACATGTACATAATAAAAATAACCATAATCCAATGATTGTTACATACATTTTATATATTATATTATATACATATTGCTTTAAGGTGGGCTGTTATTGAATTTATATATTATATAATTAGACTGAAATCATTTAAGTGTTAAAAATACTGCCTCAGATTCTGAATTTCCCAACCAGTAATCTAAAGCGTAAAAAGAATCGATTTCGACTGCCTCTGTGGTCTGGTATTTAGCATGCTAGTTCCCAAATCCAGAGGTCCAGGGTTCCATTCCCGGCTGGCGTATAGGAATTTTTCTTTAGCAGGATTATTCCTTATCCTGGAATGTTAAGGATGCCATATAAATGAAACTAAAAGACTGATGTGGTACATTCACATGGCTTTCTGTACCCTCTATTGTTTATTAGCTGGTGTAGGTACAAACTATTCTTACTAAAGCTTATTACTTTCTCCACTACGTATAGTAGATAGGGAAAGTATTGCATTCCACCCAAAAATTCTATATGGAAATTTCACCGGAAATACTGTTTTGTGGTCCCCTGAATAAAAAAGAAGCATTTTTAGAAAAATATCTGTGTGTGTGTGTGTGTGTGTGTGTGTGTGTGTGTGTGATTGAATATGTTCTATGTGTCTGTGAACAGCATAACTCAAAAACGAAAAGTCTGATAAATACCAAACTTGGTATTTAGGTTCAGTTCTTTCAAAGATGCGACACGAAGATTTTCAAGAAAATACCCCACTGCAGATTACCGTTTACATGGAATACTTTTCAAACAGTTTGATTTTCTCAAAACTCTCTCAAACAATTTCGATTAAAATATATTTAAGATATTTTCATGATAAATAAAACGTTATCTTGAATTCCCTGGGAATGTCCCCAAAAGTCCTCTTCTTTCTGAATGGCTTTTGCGTAACTGGTAAACCCTCATATATAGATAAACTTTTTCTGCGCTAAAAATTTAGAGCTCGTTAAAACCTCAATTTATGTTATATATATATATATATATATATATATATATATTTGTGGAATACTCATTTCCGAGATATTACTTGTTGTTTGTTTGAATTTTCCAATACTTAATATTTTTCCAACATGGGAATTCGTTATTCTTTTTTTATGTCCTGGACATACAAAGAAGATGTAATGCCCCACATAGCAACCAGGTCTTAAAAGATTTGACTATCGCTTAAACCCCACCACATTCCCCTTGCACCTACAAGAAAATTAGCAAGAGAATGGTCAAGTAATGAACAATTCGAATTATTACTAACGGATATATCAGAAATAGCTTATGGCACAAAAAAAACTTTTTTGAAATAAATTTTGTTTTAAAGAGATTTGCATTCTTTGTGTAGGTACTACGTTTTTATCTACCGCTTAACGTTTACCAGTTATATAAGGTTATACAAAGTTCCTTCCAAATGAAGATAATTTCACACGTACTGCCAGAAATGCCATGTAAATGTTTTTGTATGTGATGTTTTGATCAAAATCATTAGCTATTTTTTAGAAAATAAAAAACTTTCCAAGTAATGGGTAGTCTGGTGAGGGACAATTTTCTTTAAGATATTCGTGACGCATCCTTGGAAGATATGGACTTAAATACCAACATTGGTACTTATCTGACCTTTTGTTTTTGAGTTATGCTGTTCACACACACACACACACACACCTGGGCTTTTTCTTTTTTTTAATGTGGTTTAGTAGAGAAAGTAAAAAAGAAACGATTATAAGTAATTATCTCGATTGCGAGATTTCCAGACAAGTACATATTTTGTGGTCCTTGCAAGCAAAAAAGGGTGCTTTAGAAAACAAAAGAATTACAAATCTGGTGCTGTACATTCACATGGCTTTCTCAACCTTTATCCTTTATGTTTATATACCTTTTATAAACTATTCTTTCAAAGCCTTATTCTTCTATAAACTTCAAGTAATTGCGACAAAGTTTGCACAAATAGTTTCATTAGATGTTTCTTTATAGGTTAGGTACCGTTACAGGTTCTCGCACTGCGGCCTACATAGATCTATTGTGACTACCACACCCCTGGTCGGTAGGCGAATGCCGGGGTGATTTCTCTTCTATGGCGATTTCCTTTCAATTATTTCCCTTTCATTCCGTTTCTTATCTCTCACGTGTCCGTATGTTTTGTGGCGTATGGCGGTGCCGAACAAACTTCTCAAAGGAAAGAGTACTTCCCGTGGACATTAAACAGCTGCTTCGTCCACGGATCGTTTATCGCCCTCTCGTAAACAGCAGCAGCAGCAGAGGAGCCTGGAATTTTTAGGGACTTTCGGGTGTTTCTGCCGCCTGTAGCCTGCTGTGGTTCCTTCAATTCATCCCTTCCTGCTAGAGGGTGTTAGCCACAATGCATCTATGTAGGTTGTAGTCAACGAGGTGTTCCCCTTAGTTGTATAAGCTAATCTAATATTTACTTTCGTACACAAAACTTTGTTAATAACAATTGTTAATAACAATAACAACGTCCGTTTAAATTGCTCCAACTGAGTGTCTTGTATTTCATGGCGACTATTACAATTACCAACTCATTATATAAACAATAAACAATTCCGCTTGCAACAAACTATTAAATAAATCAACATTCAATGTTAAATATAAAAATCTGATGTGTTACACTCACATGACTTTCTCTACTCTTGTACAAACTATTTTACAAACTCTTATTCTCCATCTATTCCATATTAATCGAGATAAACATTTGCAGAAACGATTTTTTGACATGCAAAGAGAATTACATTTTACAAATAGCGAGCAGTTCTAAAAATATTTGACTATTGCTAAGGCCTACTATGTCCCCCTTGTTTTGTAATTGCAAGGGCAATATAGAAATACAAGTAGCCTTTAAGCATAGATATATCACTTAATACTGGTTTCTATGTGCAGCACCATTCTCTTTGCAACAGATTAATACTCTTTGCCTATCGAAGACAAAAAAATGAATAACGAATTCCCATTTGAGAAAATAATCATTAAAAAAATTTAAGGGAATAACAAGCAAAATCTCGAAAATTGTTCACTCAAAAACAAAAAAATGTATATGACAAACTGTGTAGTTTAATGCTATCTACATTTTTTGTGTAGTAAAATTTTGTCTATCTCTAATGGTTTACCAGTTATGCAAAAGTCGTTTACAATGAAGAATACTTTTGGAGACATTCCCAGAAAATTCGAGATATACATTTCATTTGTCATGAAAATATCTTAAACATATGACATTTTAATCAAAATCGTTAGTCATTTTTGAGAAAATTAACATTTTCAAAAAATGTTCCATGTAAAGGGCTATCTGGGTTGGGGGGATTTTCTAGAAAACCTTCGTGTCGCATCTCTGGAAGATAGTGAACCTAAATACCAAGTGTGGTGTTTATCCGACTGTTCGTTTCTGAGATATGCTGTTCACAGACACACACACACACGGACATGTTTCCAAAAATGCTTTTTTTGGATTCAGGGGGCCTCAAAACTTACTATACGTAGTAGAGAAAGTAAAAATTGAATAGAAAAATGTACTTATTGGAAAATATATTGTAACAAATGAGAACACCAGTTGCCACTAAACATACTTTGTCACTTAAGTGCTCAGTGTAGCAAAACCTTTACTCTTGAGATACTTTTAACACATACTCAGAACAGAACACAACTGATCCGTCGAATCTAATCAGAACCTGTCGTCTTCCGTGGTCTAGGAGTACTTCTAGTTCCCGAGGTGGCGAGTTCAAACCCTCCTTCATGGCCACCTTTGGAAGGGAAGTAAAGTCGGTGCTCCTGTGTCGTAGATTTACGGCCGTAAAAGAACCTCAAGCCTGTTAGAGACATCTGAGCAAAATTTCCTGATTTTCACGCCCAATATAGGATGGGATGCTAAGAGTCATAATAGTTAAAGAGCGCCCATATAGAACGCAATTTAATTTAATTTGAATCACAACTGAAATGGAAATTCGTCAAAGAAATCCGGGAAGTGGTCCATAATGGATTCGTAGCAAGACTAATGTGCTAAGGGTCGACCAATGCTCCTCTTAGGTAGCTTCGCACGCACGTTCACAATATTTTCAAATGGAGTCGACCCTTAGACTACACATGCCCAGTGTGAATAAGCAGTAGATTTGCAATTTTATTATTTTTTATGTAAAAGGGTATCAAAATTTTGTTGCAATAAATACTATATAAAATAGAAGTATTAATAAAGTTGTGTCCCTTTAGAGATAAAATACAAATGCACAAACAGCATATAGAATGTTATTGTAACTGAATGTCAATGCATTCCCTTTTATGAGATTAAAAGAATATTTTAACGGTGCACAGTTTCTCCCTCAAGCACTCCCAATATAATGGATAATGCCTACCTGAAAACGATATTAAAATGAAACTGCAGAGATACCTAATATCCATATAATGTCCGCAAAATATAAAAAAGAGGGGATTATCCAAATACTACTTTTTTTCGTTAGGGCTTCATTGCGAGTGTATAAAAAAGTTAACATTTCCGAGAGTGATCAGCAAATGGCAGTGATGATGGCCATTAGAGTACCATAATATGTGACAAAACAATCTTCCTCATCTGAAATCCATTTTGCTATCCCGAAGGGAGCCATAATGGAAAAGTTTGCCACTCCACTCTCCTCGATCATTATCCTCCCCCTCTCTCTCTCCGCCGGAGCTATTTGCGTCAACCTTTCTGCCTGATTAGACGTGTTGTTTTAAACATTGATCATTGCAAATGTCTCGGTATCCAATCGCTCTCTTATCGCAAACGTTAGCATACAGTGCTTCATTTAAAACCAGCCATTGGGAATTTTTCATTTGTCACTCACTAGCATTAGAAGTGATTTATGACAATAGTAGTACACTTCGAATAATAAAAGACTTTTTTTTATCTGTGCTGTAATCAGGAAGAAAGAACTGAAAGATGGGTGAATATATTCGACTGGAAGCCACCTATGTATCGTAAAAAGATTAAAATCCTTATACTTGGATCATGGAAAGTTTATCATAAAATCGCAGTCTTTCAATTGTGCCCCTTTTTAGTTTTTATTTAGAGTATTTCTTTAATAATGAATATCTGGTTTTAATTAGTTTAATTTTTAAAACTTATACCTTCTATTCCATGTATCTACGGTACTTTTCTTTCACACTGTGGCCAGCGCATGCCGGATCGTGCGCTGGCCGCTGCAGCTTGCGACGGTATTATTTATAATGTTATTTAATTTGTTGTGTATGTGTGTTTACTTCATGTGGAGAAGCCATTTTGTGACGTGATTCTTTGTTAGGTTTGTAGCTCCATCTGGTGTTAGCAATTTGCGGCAGTATTAGTTTTTGTTTGAAAGAATGCTACTTTTATTTTATTTAATTTTGTTTCAACTGTCCTCCGGCTAGCTCTGATCTTTTGGTCAAGCACTTCTCTTTATACAGGTTGTGTAAACGGAAGGGAGTCTCTTATCCAAAGATAACACTGATGAAGAAATTTGTTTTACACTTTTATTGTCGAACACATTAACTATCACATTTACACATTGATCTTGACACTCGCCAAACTGAAACTGTTATAACAACTTATTTACTGATTATTCTTAATTCACGTACTTCAACTTTTTGTATCATTAACTTTACCATACTTGAGATTTTTCATAACTCTTATACGCGTAACTTGCGAATCAATAGCCGACGTGTAATATTTCTGCTGGACTTAAGGCGACGTGTATCATACAAATATTTTCGACGAACTGGCGGGAATGCGACGTGTAGTGTACAAAGAATTTTGATGAACTGACGGGTCTTTACCTCTAACCTACCTTTTATACACCTTCACCCAGATATGCCTAAAGATTATAACTGAGCTGCAATTGGCTAATAAAACGCGCCAACATTAGCGTCTATTTTTATATCCAATGAAAATTATGAATACATATGCTCTAGGGAAAGGTTCCAGAAGATTCTAAAGGAAAACGCGCCAACATTACGTAACTTCCTCGTTTCCAATAATGATAAACAGCTCACCCCCTCGCTGCATTATTGCACGCTATTATTGTCAGTTTCAGTAAGGCAGTATAAACTTACTTCTCAACAATAATTACAATCAACAAACATCTCAAATCAATGTCACATAAAAATGCATATTCATATTACAATCATTATTTACATTTAAGTAATTTGTGATACAAATTACTGCATCAAGCTCGCAATCTCGCAGAAGCAGTTATAATATCCTCACAATCACCTCATATTCTCATAGTTTCAAATACAATGATAATAAGCGCATAGCTTATTTTAAGAGATGTTGGAAATGTTATCCTTCCGTATCCGCATATTTCTGGCATTTTCTCAGGAAATAAACATTCACACTCGAGAATTCGTTATCCGAAATTGTGTGAGTTTCTAGCCTGATGTTTCCTTTTAGTTTTTCCAATGTTCCCCCATCAATAAAATTCGCATACAGTTAAATCAGGGGACGTGAGGGCTATAATTCGTTACTACTCTATATTCAAAAATATCCTTCTCCGACTCGTCACCTGTATGCGCGGTAGCAAAGTGTTCTTGGAAGTATTCGTGGAAAAATCCAGACCGATGTTAATTAGTTGCGGGCTAAACACGAGAATATATTCTAGTTGCGTGCCCGCACCATTTTCCAGACGCCGGAGTTGCGTACCCTCTTGTATATTGAGATGTCGGAGTTGTGTATCGTACATTTTCCTTCCCACTTATCCAGTTTGAGGACTGGCCTCCGAGCATACTATACTGTATTCACTCTTAGGTTGATCCGCGCCAAAACAAACCCACGGGGCAGTGCCACGGTAGTAATGCGCAGGAAAGTAGTCCCATACTAATAATCTAAATTTTAGGATGAACTTATCATTAAATGGTATAATTTTCTATACAATTACTAAGAGTTTAATAAACAATGATTTATACTGTTAAACAGTACTACAAGTTCCAACATGCAATTCGCATAAGTCACCTGATCAAGTATGCGTAGAATACTGTTTACATCGTGAAACCCGCAGTTTCCGTTTAGCATCACAGAGAACGGTGAATTTGCTCCCGCGTCTTCGTCGACTTACATAAAGCATAAGCCGGGTAAACCATCGACTAGTGGTGGAAAAAAAAGTAGTGTTGAATGTTTATTATAAGTTATGTGAGAAATATCCAACACTTGCGGTGAAAGCAGTGGTGAAATTAACTTCGGAGTTCACCGGTGTTTCGAGTAAAAGTATAAACAGTGTTCGTAAAGAAAAATCGGAAACAGGAAAATATACGTGCAAAAATGTAACGATTTTGCGAAAAATGCAATTTGCGTAACAATATACAATTTCCTTTTTTAAAAACGAACCGCTAACAGTTGATAAAGTGCTCTCCCAGAGAGTGAATAAATGTAAATTATCACATACCTGTTACTTTCCTTTTCGCTCTTTATTTTAGAATTAACTATTATTATATGCGTGAACTTTTATTTTGTTGTAACTGTCAATCTTATTTGCTTTAGCTCCTAACAAAATATGCTAGTCATTTAAGCTGTCGGAATAAGGGCTCTGTTCTTTTTGCACTACGTGCCGCGTGTACTCGCTACAAATGTTCGTGAAAGTGTAACTATTTCTGGCGGCAATAGCAGAAGGATACATTATAACGGAGCACTGGTCACTTGGCCTTTGTTTTGGCGCTGATTAACCTAAGAGTGAATACAGTTTAGGACTGGTAGAATGGTTAAAAGTGTGGACTGAATTTGTAACATTTACGACATAAATTTGTTTACTACGGCTTTGATGTGCTGTTTGGCCTTGTCCAAATTTCATTTTCTGTTTTAGAAATTCCTCCTGGACACTGTTTTCTAGTTTCGTCAGACGTTTTTCAACGTCATACTATTCATTTTTACGTAAGCGATAGTATGTATCTCACTGATGGCTACCATTGATTGTTCAGCTTCGAATTTAACCTTTAGCATGCATTCGTCGTTTGTGTCAGAAGAGGAGAATTCTGTCCATAGTGAGGTAAAAATTGACATTCCATCTCCATGTACTGTTCTAACACATAATCTGAAAAATAACTTGTAGCTTCGTCGTCTGGTTGAATGGCCATAATATTGTTTACCAAATAATCGTCTACTTGCCAGGTGAGAGAAAAGTAAACCCAAAAATAAAGCTTTAGGAAAAAATAAATGTTACCCTAGCTAGTACATTTCTTTACCTGATCCAAAGATTGCATTTTGCAAAACCAGGTCTGGTCAAGCTGGAAACGAGTTCTTTACAGAGATGTAGTTGGCCAAATAGCGAGAACAGCAGAATGAATAGTCACTTCGAAGTAAACTTAAACAGCCCTCGGAACAAAACTGGATGCAAATGGTTATTAAAGGCCGTTTTGTAAATATCAAGAGGTTTGCTTGTCAATAAAAAAATCTGATGAGTTACACTCATATGATTTTCTCTACTCTTGTACAAACTATTTTTACAACCGCTTATTCTCCATCTACTTCATGTTAATCGAGATAAACATTTGAAGACTCTACTAATTGCTAATTTTCTTGTAGATGTAAGGGGAATATATATTTACAAGGGCAATATAGAAATACAGTAGCCTTTAAGCACATACATATCTCTTAATAGCTGGTTGCTAGGTGCAGCACCATTCCCTTTGCCACAAATTATAACTCTTTGCATATCCAAGACCAAAGAAGTTTGGTGTTTATCCGACAGTTCGTTTCTGAGTTAAGCTGATCACAGACAGACACACACACAGACACACACACGGACATGTTTCCAAAAATGCTTTTTTTTTTGGATTCAGGTGGTTTCAAAACATGTATTTCCGGTGAAATCTCGGTATCGAATTTTTGAGTGGAATACAATACTTCCTCTACTTACTATACGTAGTAGAGAAAGTAAAAATGAATAACGAATTCCCATTTTAGAAAATAAGTATTGAAAAATTTAAGGGAATAACAAGTAATATCTCAAAAATGGTTCACTCAACAAAAAAAATGTATATGACATAAATTGTGTATTTTAACGCGATCTACATTTTGTCTATCTCTTATGGTTTACCAGTTATGCAAAAGTCCTTCACAATGCAGAATACTTTTGGAGACATTCCCAGAAAATTAAAGATATACATTTTATTTGTCATGAAAATATCTTAAACCTATGATATTTTAATTAAAATCGTTAGAGCCATTTTTTAGAAAATTAAACTTTTCGAAAAATCTTCCATGTAAGGGGTAATCTGGGGTAGGGGAATTTTCTTGAAAACCTTCGTGTCGCATCTCTGGAAGATACTGAACCTAAATACCAAGTTTGGTGTTTATTCGACTGTTCGTTTGTGAGTTATGCTGTTCACAGACAGACACACACACCCACACACACACACGGACATGTTTCCAAAAATGCTTTTTTTTGGATTCAGGGGGTCTCAAAACATGCGTTTCCGGTGAAATTTCGGTATTGAATTTTTGGGTGGAATACAATACTTCCCGTACTTACTGTATGTAGTAGATAAAGTAATAAGATGATACTTATTGCAATTCTTAAAACCATTAACCACGAAATTTTTCAACAGCGAGGGGCACCTTACAAAAATGTCATCCATAAATAATGTGTCACACTGTATTAAAAACGACAGTTTAGCTGTAGTCGACCCCAGAATGTCATTTAGACATCGTTAACGATAACCAATTTTTATCTAATGTGTTTGATCAAGTTGTTTAGGTTTAATCATAATGTCGTTCATAATGAATACTTTTTGAGACATTCCCAGAAAATTCGACATATACATTTCATTTGTCATAAAAATATATTAAACGTATGATATTTTAATCAAAATCGTTAGAGCCATTTTGGAGAAAATTAAAATTTTCCAAAAATGTTTCATGTAAAGGGTAATCTGGGCTGGAGGGATTTTCTTGAAAACCTTCGTGTCGCATCTCTGGAAGATATTGAACCTAAATGCCAAGTTTGGTGTTTATCCGACTTTTCATTTCTGAGTTATGCTGTACACAGACACACACACACGGACATGTTTCCAAAAATGTTTTTTTGCATTCAAGGGGTCTTAAAACATGTATTTCTGGTGAAATATCGGTATCGAATTTTTGGGTGGACTACAATACTTACTATACGTAGTAGAGAAAGTAAAATGTAGTGGCTATACAAGTCATCCTTAAGACTTCTTTCTGTTTCATTTTAATCGAGATAAACGTTTACAGAAACAGCCTCAATACACATTTGTTACAGATACAAAAGGAAAAGTGATAGTCAAACGTTTTAGAACTGGAAGCTATATGCTGTCTTAAATATTGCATACCCTTTCCATGCAATTGCGAGAGTCGTCAGGACTTGAAAAAGTGACAAATTATTCAACAATTCGAACCGTTAGAAACTGATATCTCAGAAATGACTTATGCCACAAAAAGGTTATTTGAAGTAAATTGTGTGTTTGAAAGATGTATATACCTCTTGGTACATTTTCGTCTATCGTTGCATATTTATCATTTATGCTGGATTATATAATTTTCCTACCAAATGAAGAGGACTTTACGAGCTATTCCCAGAAAATTCAAGATATACACTTTGACATGTAAATATGTTTAATATATGGTGTTTTAATTAAAGTTGTTAGTGCTATTTTTCAGAAAATAAAAATATTTTAGGAAAATCGTTCCCAGGATAACAATACTTTGGAGTGGGGGATTTTCTTTAAAAATATTGGTGTCGCATGTTTGGAAGGTACTGTACTTAAAATGTACAAATTTTGATATTTATCTGACATTTGGTGTTTTATTTATGCTGTTCACAGATACGTACACAAGTGGAATCTGTTTAAAAATGCTGTTTTGGATTCAGGGGGTCTCAAAACATGTATTAACGGTGAAATCTTGGTATCGAATTTTTTGATTGAATCCACTCTCCTTCTCTACCTATTCACATGTGCGTGGTAGAGAGTACATGCTGTTTTATTGTTAACATTTAGTCAAACAATGTAACAGACTTGTCAACGCTACTGAGAAGGTATGGGAGGGGGGGTAGTAATTAACGTATCGGAGTCTTGCCCACCTGACGACCTGTGAACATACAGAGGGTTGGGTGGGGGAGGGGGTCCACTTGCCGCCACAGCAATTAACCTATAGTACTGCCATCGATTGCATTAATGCGATATACATTACATGTGATTACAAAGCCATTCTATCCCTCTTGATTACTCTATCATGCGTTAAATTAAGTACCCTTCCATCTTAACAAGCCTGTCATTTTATCTCGCCGTGATCCTGGCAGCAGCTTAATGAATCTCTTAGTTTCGTTGCTGGCATTTGAAAAATGTAAGGGTGTCATTAGCATGGGTTCGGCTCGACAGGGTGTGTGACAGCGAAGCTCAGAGGAAGTGTTAGTCAGGCTACACTAGCCTTGTTGCATTAACTAAGCAGATTATTTTCTACCTATTTGTTCTACCTCCCTCTTCCTTTTCTTTACCACTCTCACTTTTATTTGGTCTCATTCACTCCACTTTCTCTATTCCTCAAATTCCTTCCCGCAATCTCTCTCCTTCACCTCTCTCTCCACTTACTTTTCATTCTGTTTTTGTAAGGTATATGTCTGTGATGTTTTGAAAACCATAATAAAAGCTCTTCTTTTTCTGGGATAATACTACAGTGCTTTTCATTCACACTGTGGCTACCGCACGGCTTTTCGCCTGCCGGCCACCGCAGCTCGTATTCCCGCTGAAGCAGTTATACCCCGCAACCGTCTCGTGTTCCATAGTTAGAGTTACAGTAACCAAGCGGGATGGCTCAGGCGGCAACGTTTATAACCTGCATTCGAGTGGTCCCGGGTTTGATCCCCGGTAAGCACTCTGGCCCAAGCGTTTTTTTTTTCGTGATTTCCCCGCGTCCTGGGGAACTGGAGGAGGTTCGGTAACATGTGAGCAGCACCGGCTGGCATCGGATGCGTTCAATCAAGAAACATTAGGGACCCCGGCTGTACTTGCGCCCGTCATCATCTGGATCTGGTTTCCCTTTGGGTTTCTTCCCTCATTCCTCCCTCCCGAGGGTCACTGGTAGAAGCACGAGGGGTCAAATTACTGCTGGCCGTGCGCAACCATTCTTGATCAAGATTTTACCGTGGTAAAATATAGACTTTACCGCATTGACGCCGGTAAAAGTTTATCGACGATTTTACCGCGGTTAAATCTAACCGGCCGTAATCACGGCCGGTTGTTTCCAACTTTACTTGTGCTGAAATGTTAAAATGGCGGAACGGTATAGCTTAGAATTCCCAACGAAAGGATGCACTCCATTTTTGCCAATGAATACATCCTGATAAAGTTACTTTAATGTGCTTTTAACTTTTGTGCGACTGGTGCCTTAAATATCCTGACCCAAGACGTAACGAAAATCCACAAAATCACCGCGTTACATATCATAATTATATCAGTTGAAACATAGCTCCGAGAACAAGGCAGAGGTAAGGGGAGTAATCAAGGGATTTAGTGCAATTAGTACAGTTTTCAGAAATATTAGGTACAGTAATTAGACATAGGAACCCGGTAACCTGAAGAGGTCAGTACCAAAATCTGAAATTTGAAATCGTCATCGAGGTGTCTAGGTAGCACGTGTGCCTCCTGCTCAAGAGGTTCCGGGTTCAAATTGGGAATAGCATATTTTTCTTTCTTTTTTCTACTTGTCTTTTAGTAAGCGAATATCGGCTAAGCTAACTGGAATTTAGTCGGTGTGGAAAGAAAGAATAAAATCTATAATAGTTCAGCAAATTTTTCTAGTCAACTGTAAGGTCAGATTTCCCACGTGTCTATCTTAAAGTTATTGCTTCTATCTCTGTACTTTCTATCTTTTCGTAGGAATTGCATGTTAAATTTAATAACATAATAGAGAAACTTGGGCCTGCTTTTGCTGTCCATTGTACCCTGAACTATATGCATGCGCTTCAGCAAAGAGGTAGAACAAGTGGAAAAATCTGATGTGTTACACTCCCATGACTTTCTCTACTCTTGTACAAACTATTTTTACAAACGCTTATTTTCCATATGCTTCATGTTAATCGAGATGTTAATCTTATTGCTAATTTTCTTGTAGATGCAAGGGGAATTGGTAGGCTTTAAGCGATAGTCAAATATTTTAAAAGGTGGTTGCTATGTGGAGTATTCCATTCTCTTTGCATTAACAGGACAAAAAAAAATGAATAATGAATTCCTATTTACGAAAAATTATAAGTGCTGGAAAATTTAAGGGAATAACAAGCAATATCTCGTAAATGGTTCACTCAACAAAAAAAATGTACATGACATTAACCGTGTATTATAACGCCGTCTACATTTTTGTGTAGTAAAATTTTGTCTATCCCTTATGGTTTACCAGTTATGCAAAAGTGGTTCACAATGAAGAATACTTTTAGAGACATTCCCAGAAAATTCAAGATATACATCTTGTCATGAAAGTATCTTAAATATATGATATTTTAATCAAAATCGTTAGCCATTTTTTAGTAAATTAAAATTTTCAAAATATGTTCCATGTAAATGGTAATCTGGGGTGGGGGGATTTTCTTGAAAATCTTTGTGTCGCATCTCTGGCAGATACTGAACCTAAATACCAAGTTTGGTGTTTATCCAACTGTTCGTTTCTGAGTTATGCTGTTCACAGACACACACGCACGGACATGTTTCCAAAAATACTTTTTTGGATTCAAGGGGTCTCAAAACATGTATTTCCGGTGAAATCTCGGTATAGAATTTTTGGGTGGAAAGCAATACTTCCCCACTTACTATACGTAGTAGAGAAAGTAATAAAGAAAAAAATCTGATGTGTTGCACTCACATGACTTTCTCTATTCTTGTACAAAGTATTTTTACAAACGCTTATTCTCCATATGCTTCATGTTAATCGAGATATCGAGATGTTAACCTTATTGCTAATTTTCTTGTAGATGCAAGGGGAATTGGTAGGCTTTAAGCGATAGTCAAATATTTTAAGAGCTGGTTGCCATGTGGAGAATTCCATTCTCTTTTCTTTACCAGGACAAAAAAACATGAATAACGAATTCCCATTTGAGAAAAAGTATACGAATTGGAAAGTTTAAGGGAATATCTCGAAAATGGTTCAATCAACAACAAAAATGTATATGACATAAATTGTGTGTTTTAACCTGATCTACATGTTTTGTGTAGTAAAAGTTTGTCTATCTCTTATGGTTTACCAGTTATGCAAAGTCGTTCACAATGAAGAATGCTTTTGGAGACATTCCCTGAAAATTCAGGATATACATTTTATTTGTCATGAAAGTATCGTAAATGTATGATATTTTAATCAAAATCGTTCGAGCAATTTTTGAGAAAATTAAAAATTTTCAAAACGTTTTCCATGTAAAGTGTAATCTGGGGTGGGGGGATTTTCTGGACTCTTGAGTTATGCTGTTTACAGACAGACACACAGACATGTTTCCAAAAGTCCTTTTTTGGATCCAGGAGGCCTCAAAATATGTATTTCCGCTGAAATCTCGGTATGGAATTTTTGGGTGGTATGCAATACTTCCCCTGCTGCCAAATGAACACCAAACGGAAGGAATTTGGAATTACAATGAGATACAATACAAAATTGGTTAAATGCGTTTATACACAGAAACCACTAACAAAAATATAATTTAGTGAGCAAGCTATCGCCTGTACTGTTTTTTATAAAGTGAATACTGAGTATTGAAAATAGTGGTATCGTCCCATGACTACTACAAACATATCTTTTTATACACCAAATAAAATATGTATATTCTAGAAGCTTGTCTTCACCTCCAGAGCAATTTCAGAAATCCATAACCGAGCGGGACGGCTTTCGAGGTAACGCTTGTGGCACACTTTCGGAAGGTCCCAGATTCAATTTCCGTGGGCCGACCAATCCGACTGTTTTTTTATTCTCGTGGTTTTCCTCAACTGCCAAGGTAAATACAGGATTGGATATTTAATACCATGACCCAAAGTTCCACCTTGACAGATGGTTGTATTGTTTCACTTATGGAAAGCCAATTATGAAGTAGAAGTTGTATTGTAGTTCCACTGTTGGGGAGCCGAACTTGAAGTAGTTGCAACCACGTGCGATACAAAGTTTCCGGTGGTCTTCGCCCCAAATTTAGGAATCAACTTTGTATTTTTATGTTTCT